>JAKFHU010000193.1:4800000-6105111 GCA_023783475.1 Daubentonia madagascariensis
GCTCCATCCACACTGGGTTCTTAACTGCGCCTGGGACACTTTGCGCTCCTGCCCACCCTGGGGCTTTCACACTTGCTGTTTCCTTGAGCGCCCTTCCGACGTGGCTTCATCCAGCCTCTAAAGCTCCCCTCTTACCTCCCTCCGCACACAGCCCAGCCCTGCCACCTGTGGTGCTGGCCCGTGCCCCTGATTCAGCTCCTGTTCATTTCATTTATGGCACTTGTTTTTACTGTCTCCTTCTCGTGGCATGAAGCCCATGAGATCGGGGGCCTTGCTTTCTGTCTTCTTAGCACTTAGAGGAGGGCCTGGCACATAGTAGCTGCTCAGTAATTGTTAGTTGAAGAAGAGAAGGAAGAAAAGGAGGGAGGCAGGGAAAGGGCTTGAGGACAGATGGAAGGGAACCCTGAGCTCAGCCTTCACTGGTGGATTGAATGTCGCTGGATCCAAATAATTCCAGGTCGAAGGTGTGTTGACTAGAAAGAGAAGAGGAGAAAAATGCACCTGAAAACGAGATCCGAGTCCCATCAAGAAAACACCTCATCAGATAAATGTTATCTTCCGATCCCACTACCTTTTGAGATTATGATAAGCTGCAAACCACTCTTCACAGCTCTTTATTACACAAGTACGCAGAGCCCCGAGTAGCTGTCTAGCAGGGAGTCTTCTGATTGGGCGTCGGCAGCAGACGCTACGGAGCGGCGTGTTTCCTGGGTGGCTTGGGGGCCGATGAACTCAGTCCTGGGCCAAATTATGGCACAAGAATATTAATGCTTGAACAGTAGATTTTCTCAGAAAAGGCTGCTTGCTAGCTAGCATGTTTTTAAAAATAAATGTTTTCTGTTACATGGTTATTCTCTTAGAAACACAGTCAATTCTTGTAATTCATGGCAGTTACATTCTGTAAGGTTGCCATGAGCCCTCACTTAGTGAACACAGAAGCATACTCCTAGGGAAATACAGGTTAGGTCCCCACAAGCCCCTGGTCAAAACACTTTCATCAATTGATCAATACCCAAGCTTGCTTTATGTGTGTCTATTTAAAGCCACCTTGTTGAATATACATCATTGATTCATTAACATTAAACTCATGGACAACAGTACTGTAACTCATGCCCGAATGAAGCTTACCTAACACACATATTTTCCCCCTTAAAGAACATCACAGACTTCTTGCACTTAGGAACACTAGACAGCACTTCAGTACTATGTGTGGGGGGTTAAGCAGTGGAATCACCAACAAAACACCCCAAAATGCAAGAAACATGGTACTAAATACAGTGTTTTTACAGTATGAGAGCGGAAACAAGAAGGTACAGTGTTGCCTTGTTTGGTCTTAGCTGGGAACGTGTGCTGGGTTTCTCAAATTTTTTGCCTCTGTGCATGTCTGCAAGGACTGTACAAGCACTGTGTGTATTGATTTTGGAGTGACAGATTTCAGCAAACAGATGAATTCGCAAATCTGAAATCAGAAAATAAGGAGTATTGAGTGTATTTTGTAATTTCTTAAGAAGTGGGTCTGAGTTTATGTGGTAAAATTCAGTGAAGATACGTAGTCCAAAGCAACCAAAATCAGGTTAGCACTACGCTGCAGCTGTCATAAGCCCTTGATTATGATTCAGATTCTTAAAAAGTTCTGAAGCATTTTCAGCTTATGGTGAAAAAAAATGCATATATATATATATATATATATAGATTCATTATTTAATAAATATTGGTATTGAGCACTCACATGTTTTCTACTGTTCTGGTGGCTTATAAAAAACCAAAACTTTTGCAATAAAGTATAGTTGCTTTGTGATTTACAGATTTTTAACCACTTTCATGAGCAGATCTCATTTGAACCTCCTAACTGCCTGAAAGGTGCTTGGGAATCCGGTCATTAGTGGGATGGGCAGGGGGCCTGAGAGAAAGGACAGCTCTCTGGATCCTGGGGGACAGTGGTTATAAGGGAGGGTCCCAGCCTGGAGAAAACCAGCACAGGATCAAGGCAGAGGCCTGGAGCTGGAGCACATGGTGAGGCCTGCACCAGAAGCCAGGTTTAATTTTGGTGACCACACCATATGGGCTCCTTAACCAGCCCCCAATGGCTAGAACCGCCACGTGGACCAGTTGGCCCGGGTGTCAGCAGCCCCATAGAGAGTGGGCAGGTGCCTGCAAGAGGCAGTGCAGGACTCTGAAGGTGAATGATGAACAAAGCAAACCAAGGCATGGTGAGGTAGATCAGCTGTTGGCCCATAAATGTTACATTTCACAGTGTTAGGAACACAGTCTCTGGATCCAGATAGGCTGGGTTCCAAATCAGCTCTGTTTCTTAACAGCCGTGTGACTTTGGGGGTGAGGTATTTAACCTTTCTGTGCATCAATTCATTCATCTGTGAAATTGGGACAGTAGTAATACTAACATCATAGGGCCATTGTAATGAAATGAATTCCATATGTGAAGTGCTGTGTAGGCACAGACTACTACAGCATTCCTCAGAAATATTGCAGATTTGGTTTCAGATCACTACAATAAAGCAAATATCATAATAAAGCGAGTAATACACATATTTTGGTTTCTAGTGCATATAAAAGTTATGCTTACACTATACATAATCTATTAAGTGTGTAATAGCATTATGTGTAAAAACAATATACATACCTTAATTAAAAATACTTTATTGCTACGAAATGCTAACAATAATCTGAGCCTTCAGTGAGTCATAAACTTTTTTCTGGTGGAGGGTCTTGCCTCGATGTTGATGGCTGCTGACTGATCAGGGTTCTGGTTGCTGAAGGTTGGGGTGGCTGTGGCAACTTCTTAAAAAAAGACAATAATGGAGTTTGCCATAGCAGTTGACTCTTTCTTTCACGAAGTTTTCTCTGTAGCATGCAATGCTGTTTGATAGCATTTTACCCACAGTAGAGCCTCTTTCAAAATTGGAGTCAATCCTCTTAAACTCTGCTACTGCTTTATCAACTAACTTTATGTAATATTCTAAGTCTTGTGTTGTCATTTCCACAATGTTCACAGCATCTTCACTAGGAGTAGATTCCATCTTAAGAAACTACTTTCTTTGCTCTCCATAAGAAGCAACTCCTCATCTGTTCATGGTTTATTGTGAGATTGCAACAATTCAATCATATCTTTAGGCTCCACTTCTAATTCTAATTCTTTTGCTATTTCTACCTCATCTGCAGTGCCCTCCACTGAAGTCCTGAACCCTTCAAGTACATCCATGAGGGTTGGAATCAACTTCTTCCAAACTCCTGTTAATGTTGATATTTTGACCTCCTCTCATGAATCATGAATGTTCTAATGGCATCTAGAATAGTGAATCCTTCCAGAAGGTTTTCAATTGACTTTGTCCAGATCCATCAGAGAAATCACTCTCTATGGCAGGTATAGCCTTACTAAATATATTTCTTAAGTAATAAGACTGAAAGTCTAAATTACTACTTGATCCTTGGGCTGCAGAATAAGTGTTCTGTTAGCAGGCATGAAAACAACATTAACCTCCTTGTACATCTCTATCAGAGCTCTTGGTGCCTGGGTGCATTGTCAATGAGCGGTAATCTTTTGAAGGGAATCTTTTTTCCCAAGCAGTAGTCTCAACAGTGAGTTTAAAATATTCAGTGAACCATGCTGTAAACAGATTTGCTGTCATTTAGGCTTTGCTGTTTCATTTTTGGAGCACAGGCAGAATAGATTTAGCATAATTCCTAAGGGCCCTAGGATTTTCAAAATGGTAAAGGAGCATTGGCTTCAACTTAACGTTGCCAGCTGCATTAGCCCTCAACAAGAGTGTCAGCCTGTCCTTTAAAGCTTTGAAGCCAGGCATTGACCTCTCCTTTCTAGCTATGTGGTCCTAGACGGCATCTTCTTCCAATATAAGGCGTTTTGTCTATGTTGAAAATCTGTTGTTTAGTGCAGCCACTTTCATCAATAACTGGATAACTTGCTGCAGCTTCTGCATCAGCACTTGCTGCTTCACTTTGCACTTTCATGTTATGGAGATGGCTTCTTTCCTTAAACCTTGTGAACCAACTCCAGTAGCTTCCAACTTTTGTTCTGCAGCTTCCTCACCTCTCTCAGCCTTCATAGACTTGGAGAGAGTTATATGCCTGCTCTGGATTAGGCTTTGGTTTGAGGAAATGTTGTGGTCAGTTTGATCTTCCATCCAGACCACTAAAACTTTCTTCCTATTAGCAATAAGGCTGTTTTGCTTTCTTATCATTTGTGTGTTTACTGGAGTAGCACTTTTAATTTCCCTCAAGAACTTTTTCTTTGCATTCACAACTTGGTTAACTGTTTGGTGCAAGAGGCATAGCTTTCCGCATATCTCAGCTTTTGACATGCCTTCCTCACTAAGTTTAATCATTTCTAGCTTTTGTTTAAAGTGAGAAATATGTGACTCATCCTTTCACTTGAACACTTAAAAGCCATTGTAGGGTTATTAATTGGCCTAATGTCAATATTGTTGTGTGTCAGGGAATAGGGAGGCCTGAGGAGAGGGAGAGAGATGGGGGAGCAATCAGAACTTACACACAATCCTTGTTGATTTTCACCATCTTATATGGGCATGGTTTGCAGCACCCTAAAACAATTACAGTAGTAACATCAAAGATCACTGATCACAGATATAATAATGGAAAAGTTTGAAATAGTATGAGAATTACCAAAATGTGACACAGAGACACAAAGTAAGCACATACTGTTGGAAAAATGGAGCTAATAGACTTGCTTAATACAAGGTTGCCACGTACCTTCAATTTGTAAAAAAGACAGTATCTGGGAAATGCAATAAAGTGAAGCACAACAAAATGAGATATGCCTGTATAATTGTGTTAGTATTATCTGGGCAATAACTTAATACATGAGAGACAAAGATCTTTCTTGGGGAAATAGAATATGTATTCAATAGCCTGGCTGTATTAATATGTTTGGAGTCACAGCATATATGATGGCACATCAAACGGTAGAAACTAACAGTTGAACTTTGCATAGTCTGTAGCAGCACTGCCTGACAGAACTTTCCGTGACGATGGAAATGTTCAATAGGGTGGCCATTGGCCACGTGTGACTGAGCACTTAAAACGTGTGACCGAGGAAATGACTTTTACATTTTATTTTTAATTAATTTAAATTTAAATTTCCTATAATAGGAGAGAGGGGCAGTTGTAGAATTTGGTCGCCATGTTCTTCCACCATTAGTTGGAGCTGCTCTAGCTAGATGTCATCTTTATTTCCTGAGCAGAATTATCCATATAATGAGTAAAAGTGCATCAGCAATCAGAGCCAAGAGTCATCCCCCCCGGCTCTTGTAGCATTTCCCTGTTCTGGCCTTAACACACTGGATGTCCTCCTGATGTCCATCCAGCTTGACCATAGGCAGGTGTGCCCCACGAGGACTGCACCTCCATGTGCCGCAGGGCTGTTACAGGTCTCCTGGTTTCTGTACATTAGTCTCTGTGAGCCCAGTTACCATGGTCTGCTCCTGAGAGTGCTGGCCAGCCAGATGCTCAAGGCCACAAGACCATGGGGAAGACCTAGAACAAGGCTTGCAAGGCGGCCTCTGCCCTTCCAGCTCCCACGGCTCCTCTGGAGCAAGTGGTGGTTACCCACGATCGTGTGGCTCCCAGGGAACATCGGAGCACATGGGCGAGGCTCTCCCCACGGTGCACACAAGGAAGTCAAAACCTTGGGAGGCCATGGGACTCCAAGCTGACATCAATAGTGTCTGAGCTGGGACCAAAATCCTTACCTTTTGTGTCTTAATTCCGTGACTCATTCAATCTATCACATCTGTTATGGGCTGAATTGTGTCCCTCCAAAATTAATTTGTTGAAGTCCTAATGTTCAGTACCTCAGATGTGACTGTATTTGGATACAGGGCCCTTCAAGAGGGAATTAAGGTAAAATGAGGCCATTTAAGGTGGGCTCTAATCCAACATAACTAGTGTCCTTGTAAGAAGAGGAGATTAGGACACAGACCATATGAGGACAGAGAGAAGGCTGCCATCCACAAGCCAAGGAGAGAGGCCTCAGGAGAAATCGACTCTGCCTACACTTTGATCTTGGACTTCTGGCTTCTAGATCTGTGAGAAAATACATATCTGTTATTTAAGTCACCAGTCTGTGGTATTTTGTTATGGCAACCCTAACAGACTTTTGTAACATCCAACCTCCAAAGGGAGTTTTAAGCTGAAGGAAATATTAAAGTAATTCCCCTAAGTTGCTTATGGTGTTAATTGAATAGGTAGCAGGTGATATTTCAGTAGCATGAATAGACCTCACAAATCCTATAGAATAACTGTGAAGCATGGTAACACTTGCAGATCCATTTGAAATATTTTGGCTTGAGAATGACAGGGAGTAATGAGGTGATGTCAGTTGCTCTTCAAGAAGTAGCAACACTTTTAGATAGGCAAAGAACTAAAATGCTATTTTTTGTGAGAGAAATAAGGAAACTGACACAGATGGATACATCCCAGTATTTGAAGTGCTAGCCAAATTTAGTCCTTTTAATGAATTGTACTTTAGAACATAATGGTGTTATAACAATACATATGCAAAAATGTTTTGCACTTAAAATTGTTTGTACAAGTCGAAAGATAGTAAGTCAGAAGTCCTAAAATTCCATCAGCTTGGTCACCTTCCAATTCTCCCTCCAGCAAGTCTTCCACGGCCCAAAGGAGGAAGATGAGGTGCTGCCCTTACTCAAATCTGTGGCCTCTGGATGGTGACAATGTTTGGTGGTCACCTAACAGAAGAGATTTTAGAATTTTGGGAAATCTGATACTTCATTGTTAGAAAGCTTGAGAGAAGAAATCCAAATAAAGCAAGATAAACCATGATTAAAAAAAAAACAAACCAAATTCACATAATATGGTTTTAAAGGAAAAAGTGGCTTTTCAGGTGATGTGCATATTCTTACATCCTACAAAAATAAGCAAAAACTCACTACAGCATCATTTCATTTCAAGATTTAATATTATTTGTGAATTAAATCATGCCTTTCAAAGACTCTAACTTGTGCAATTAATACCAGTCTAATCCTCAGGTAAGTTTATTAGACAAAAAATAATCCTGACCTCAAGGCTTCTTTAGTGGGATATTAAATTCATGTTTTTTGTGGTTCTTTGTACTCAAATATGTAGCTGTATCATCATATTTGGATGGAGGAATAGTGTAAGTATGAAATTGTGACTTGATCCACTGCAGCTACTGGTGCAACATGGCAAATTCTCTTCATGGCAAATTTCTTTCATATTTCTATCTTCCCACTCTACCCCCTTTCCAGAAATATTTTTAAAATAAAAATATCATCTTTTCTAGTTAAAATCCTTCAAAAATTCTCCATGATCTCTAACATAGATAGATAGTGTACGTCAAGATGTTAATAGATTTCCCATGAAAAATGTGTTCTATTTCTAAGTTGGTCTGAGAAATGTCAGTCTAAACAAAGTTGAACAATTTCTTTTACCCTAGGAATACTCAGAGTCTTGCATGTGTTATTGTGCCCTGGGAGTCTAAAGGTGCAGGTAGACATAGAAATACAGAGTTTCGCAAACATATTTCTTATGAAACCCCCTCATCACAGAGTACCTATGTCACACTTAAAAGTAAAGGACAAAACTGATCCACAAGATGCAGTTGGATCTCCTCACCCTTCCAAATCCTGCCCACTTTTCCAGTCTCATGGTCTGCCTTTTGCTCTCAAGCTTTTATAGCTCCTTGAATGCACTGTGCTTTCTCTGCATCGGCATGTGATGTTTCCTCTACCTAAATATCCTTTTTCTGTTTCTTTGACTTTTAAACTTCTATTTATCCTTTAAGAATCTCATTTGAGCTTTGTTTTTTCATGAAGCCTTCTCTGGTCTAAAGGTGAAGCTTCTTCCTCTGAGCTCTCGTAGTAGCACAACAGTTCTCAAACTCAGCGTAATTCAGCATCTCGTGTAAGGCTTGATAACACACAGACTCCTGGACTCCACTGTGAGGAAATCTGAGTCTGCAGGTCTGCAGTGGGGTCTGAGAGCTGCATCAAGGCCAACACACTTCAGATGGAGAAGTAGACCCATGGAGGTTACAGAGGCAGAGCAGTACAGGCTGGGAATCCCAGCACCTGGGTTCTTGCTCACCTGTACCTCTCACCAAGTTGTATGATCTTGGAATAGTGCTTTAGCCAGGGTTAGGACTTGAATATATATCTATGGGAGACACAATTCAACCCAGAACAGCCAGCAGTGGTCACACAGCTAATTAAGGTGGAGCTGAACTGACAGCTGGGGCCCTTTCCACTACAAGACCTTGGACTTCACTTTCAAAATGATGTAATACATATCTGTTTTTCATCCTTTCACCCTCTGCTTGAAAGTCTGGACAGTTAGGTTCAAGGGCTTTTGTGGTCCCTAATAGTTGAACTGTTGTCAGTGCTGATGTGACACTTGGAATCAACCTGAGAGTAGTTGCAGTAGGACCTGTCCACAGCAAGAGAATAGATGGGTGGTGCCATCAGCATAGTGATTGAGTTAAGAAAGAAGCAGTCACATAGAGCAGGAAAATGAGTCACTTTTTGTTATGACCCTGGATCAGGTGCTGATAGGCTTGGGGTGCCGTGAAGGCCTGTGGCAACACAGAGAAGCCAGCAAGGACCTGTGGATCTGAGTCTCAACTATGCATGAGCTCTGCCATGGGGGTAGGGTGGGGGGTTGGGTGTGATCTCCAGGAAAGTCATTAGAGAGCGCGATGAGCAGGGGTCTGAGAGAAGAGCACTGTGTCCTTTATGCTATTGGTTGATATTTTAATTTGTTATCTACAGTGCTTACAGTAGTAGATCAAGCACCGAGGTTTGACATGCATCTATTTGACAGACCTAGAGCAGTTACTGTCTGCTGCTAAAGGTTCCACTACAGATGCAAGAAGAAAGTGTCCTTGTGCTTCCTTTCTGATTGTGGCAGCCAAGATTGAATACAGGAATACAGGGGAAAAAATCCCCAAGGTTTTAGGATAAACAGTGCAGTACTTTGTTCAAAATATTTACTGAACATGTAATGAATGCATAGTGCTTTGCGAGCCACTTGGGATTCCAAAGATGGAATAATAAGTGTTTTCCATCCTTAAGGAGTTTGCAGTCTGGGATTTGAGACAGATGTTAAACCTACCCAAGGCAGAGGACAGCCCTGTTATTTCTGACTTGGGTCCTTGGCTCTCTTAAGAGTGCCTCAGTCTGCTTTGTGCTGCTATAACAGAATATTACAGACTAATTTATAAACAATAGAAATTTATTTCTTGTGGTTCAGGAGGCTGGGAAGTCCAAGATCAAGGGGCTGGCATCTGGTGAGGGCCTTTTGCTGCATCATCCCATGGCAGAAGGTGGAAGAGAAAGACAGCCTGAGAGAGAGGGCAGAAGGGGGCTAAACGCATCCTTTTATAAGGAGCCCTCCTGTGATAATGGCATTGATTCATTCATTAGGGCAGAGCCCCACCTCCCAACACTGCTGCACTGGGGATTAAGTTTCTAACACATGATTTCTGGGGGATATATTCAGACCATAGCAGAGAGGCATCATTGGGCAGGTGGCATCTGAGATAAGCCATGACGGAGCGACAGGCATCAGCACGCCAAAAGAAGGGAAGGGGAGGAGAGGAGGGATGAATGTCTCTTCTTCACCTTTGCCCCTTGCTGCGTGTGGCAGCCTAGAGTTAAGCAAGTGGAGGAAGATGCAGGGGACATGTCTGGGAAGACAGTGTTGAATGAAATTGCTTAGTAAGGACTCAAGGGCGGGCAAAGGGAATCTGTTGGCTAATGTAAGCCAAGTAGAGAGGAGATGAAGACTGATCTCTGCTTGGACACATTTTATAATTTTGGGGGGAAAATTCAGCGATAAAGAATTTCAGAAACAGGATAATAGCTCCCAGATCCTCTGTCTGATCCTTATGTTAGTCAGTTTGGGCTGTTATAACAGAATACCATTGACTGGATGGTTTAAACAACAGAAATGTATTTCTCATAGTTCTGGAAGCTGGAAAGTACAAGATCAGGTGCTGGCAGATCTAGTTATAGTATTCTTACGCAGCAAAGAGAAAGTTACCTTGTCTCTTCTTATAAGGGCACTAATCCCATTCACGAGGGCTCCACCCTCATGACCTAATCATCCCCTAAGGGCCTCACCTCCAAATACCATCATGTGGGTAGCTAGGATTTCAACATATGAATTTGGGTGGGGGGGTGTTGAGGAAAACTGTTTCTCTACTCACAGCACTTGTTACACCAAATGTGTGAGTTTTCCACACCAACCAGTTCTCTAATTCTTTGCAGACACCAACTGGATGTCTTACAATTTAATTCCATTCTGACACTAACTACCCAGAGTGCAGATTCCACAGCTTAAGGGCTTGATCCCACAAAACTTGCCCCCTATTCAGATGGCAATCAAAGATAATGGGTCTTAAGCGTACCCACACTTTTCTCTGACTTGGCTACAAATTGGAGATTCCCACAACCTCCTCCTCAGGTTTGATAATTTGCTGCAATAGCTCACAAAACTCAGGAAAGCACTTTACTTACATTTACTGGTTTATTATAAAGAATATGATAAATGATACTGATGTACAACCAGATGAAGAGGCACATAGGGTGAGGTCCACAAGGGTCCCAAGCACAGGAGCTTCTGTGCTGTGGAGTTGGGGTGCACCACCCTCCCTGCACATGGACACATTTGCCAACACATTTGTTTGGAAGCTCTCCAAACACCATAGTTTAGGGATTTTTATAGAAACTTCACCAGGTAGGTGTGATCAACCATTAACTTAATCTCCAGTCCTTTCCCCCTCCCCGGAGGTCAGGAGGTGGGGCTGAAGGTTTCAAGCCTCCCATCATGGCTTGGTCTTTCTGGTGACCAGCTCCCATCCTGAAGCTGTTCAGGAGCCCACCAAAAGTCACCTCTTAGGATAAAAGATACTCCTATCACCCAGAAATTTCCAAGGGTTTTAGGAGCTCTGTTTTAGGAACCAAAGGCAGAGATCAAACCTACATTTCTTATGGATGCAAACATTCAGCTGCAAACAATCCCCTTGTAGGTCTGTGTGTTGGTTGTACAAAAGCATGGCCTTGTGTAGAACATAAATGGTGCATTTATTTAAATGTGATTCCACAGCTGGAAGTATTTTCTAAAAGTCTGAATCAGTTTCAAAGATATATCAAATCCCTTAGAACATGTAGCAAAATTAAAAGAAAAAAGCAGGGTCCTAAATGCTGTCCTGAAATATGCATAATTTCTGTTCTAAGTTGGCCTCTGATTCTATTTCTCGTACCAACCCTTATAAGTGTTTACCACCACCCCTCAGTCATACTCCCCACCTCCCCTTTCTTCTCTTGACCTTTCCTCCTATTTTCCTGCAAAAACAGACATCACCAGACATGAGCTTCCTGTCTTTGGTGCTTTTTACCTTCAAGCATATGTATTTCTCCATTGTTCCCTTCTCTCCTCTCTCAAAGAAAGAATTATTCCTTTTATTTTTTTGGTCCTTTTTCTTTTGAAAAAAATTATTTTATTGTGTTAAGAACACTTAGCATGAAATCTGCCCTCTTAACACATTTTTAGGTGCACAATAGATCATTACTGACTCTAGGTGCAATGTTGTACAGTGAAGACTGGACAGCAGTTGCCAGGGGCTGCGGGGAGCAACGGGAGATGCTAATCAGCAGGCATGAAGTTTCAGGCAAGCAAGGCGAATACGCTGTAGAGATCTGCTGTCCAACGTGGTGCCCCTTTCAGTGTTAGTCTATCATTTCATGTTCATTTTAAGTCTATCAGCTCAGCTATTCTTTCTTGTTCTTTGGTTCGGTCCTTCCCACGTCTCCTCCAGGCTTGTTGTACAGATCATTCTCCTGTTCTGTTCTGTTCTGTTCTGTTCTGTGTTGAGTCTTTCTCCACAGCATTCTCGCCCACTGTCAACAGCCATGCTTTAGTGTCCTCCATCCAAAAACATGAGTTCTTAAATTTTCTTTCTTCTCAAGTTACCACTTGATTTCTCTCCTTGCTCACACAGCAAAACTTCTTCAAAGAGTAGTCCACAAGAGTAATCTGTACTTTCTCCCCTTTCTTGTTCTACCCCTCACCGTGTTGAGCATGGCCTTTGTCTTGAATGAGGCCTTGGAGCTGGCTTCTTAAAGGTTGGCCCTGACAGCCTGGCACACCTGCCCCGGTGGCGGCCTCTTCTCAGTGCTTGTCCTGCCTGACTGCCCGCAGAGCCTGACATGCACGGCCACCCCATCCTTCCCAAGCCTCTGCTATTTTTATTTTTGATGGAGATGTATGAATTGATTAGAGATACTTTTATGATTGTAATTGAAAACCTTAATAATAAAGTTTAATGAGAGATGTATGCGAGGCACAAAAGAAATGTAAGGAGGTGAAACAAGAAGGGAAGGGCTCTGGGATGGGAAAAATGAGGTTAAGAAAATTAATTGAAGGCCATGTTGATATTGACTGGAAAAGGAAACCTCATCAGTGTCCACACGGCCACAAAATATGTTTGACTATTCTTACTATTGGAACTTACCATTGGGTAGTCAAATTTACAGGATAAAGTAGTTAAAAAATAGAAATAAATACAAGAACTAACACCTCTTATATTTATTTCTATTCTTTTAGCTACTTTATCCTGTAAATTTGACTCACCATCAAATTGATACTAATTGATCAACTTTTATGTGCACATATGGAAGTAACATTCATTGGGTGTCAGGCAGGTGGGGGAAGGAGGGGATGGGTACATTCACACCTCCCTAGAGGTGCCAAGCGCACTCTCTGGGAGATGGGCATGCTTGTAGCTCTGACTTGGGCAGAGTAAAGGCAATACATGTAACCTAAACATCTGTACCCATGTAATACTCTGAAATAATAATAATAATAAAAAGAATAGAAATAAATAAAATGGTAGAAGTATAAATAGGTACATCTTTTCTCAAGGGCAGTTTAGAGTGTACTAACATGCAGAATATACCTTGCAATTCTATTTCTGTGAATATAACTGAAAAAAATTTGTGAATTGACTGAATGGACCCCCTCTTGGCCAAGGGGACCCAGAAACACCCTAAAGCTGAGTTGCCGGCCATGAAAAGGGAGGTCAGAACTGCCTCATCATGCCCTCCTCCCTTCTTGGAGATTTTTTTTGTAACTCATTAACAGGCCTGAGGCTATGCAAGACAGAGCTTAAACCATCCCTGTAGGTCATCAGTTTACTTAACAGATCACTTGAGCCTCTTATATATCCAGTGGCTTGTCTATGACTAGAAGACTTCTTTATCTTAAAACATTCCAAGCCTTTAGACAAAACTTCATTTCTTTAATCAATTACAAATCAAAGAATCTTTAAACCCACCTATAACCTGTAAGCCCCCACTTCGAGATGTCCTGCCTTTTCGGGCCAAACCAATGTACACCTTCCATGTATTGATTTATGACTTTACATGCAATTCCTGTCTCCCTAAAATGTATAAAACCAAACTGTAACCCAAGCATGGTAAGACCACTTGCTCAAGGCTTCTTGGGTGTGGCTCTCTGGGCCATGGTCACACATATTTGGCTCAGAATAAACCTCTTTAAATTATTTTACCAAGTTTGGGTTCTTTGCTGATGACAAATTATTGGGAAAATATAAAAAAATACATGTACAAGGATATTTACTATAGTATAGTAGATCACAAACAGGAAATATCCTAAATGTAAATCAATAGAGGATTAGTTAAATAAATTATAATTTAGCCAGACAAGCAAATACTATGTGGCTACTAAAAATGATGGTGTAAATTATATTTAAAGATTGATAAAGATGAAAAGTGTCTGATATAGCATTATTTAAAAGAAGACAGACTAGCAAATAGCATAATTGTTTTATAAAAGCCTTTTATGTACATAAATCATATATTTTCATGCCCATACTTTGCACAGGAAAACATGTAAAAGGATATATATCAAATAATAACAGAGCTTATTTGTATTTGCTGGGCATTTTGCAGGCGTTTTTTCCTTTACACTTTTATATGTTATTCAAGTTTTTTTCAGATTCTGTATTACTTTCATTTCTAAAAGCACTAAGAGACTAAAAAGCAGGTGCTGTTTTCCTGGTCTGTGGAAATTGCGTCTCTGAGGAAGAAGGTTAGGCATGGTAAAAACAGAGTTGTGTTGTGATGAAAGCTTTGGCCTGAGGTTCCAGCCTTCACATTTTCCAGGTCAGACCTGATTTTGAATGAAGGCAGAGTTTTGTGACTAGAGACTCTCTTCTTTCGTATTTGTTAGTATGTTCAGAAACCTCAGATCCCCCAGCTTCAAGCTTCTTTGAGGGCAGTGCTAAATTGGTTGAAACCTTATCTGAGGCAGTTCCGGAAATCCAGGGTAGGCAATTTCCCTGCTGATAAAAGGCATCATGTGCCTTGTACATCCTTAGCAAATTGCCAATTAGCACAGAAGAGAGGGGAGAGAAACTATCAGCCAATTTGACATTAAAGTAGGCTTCCATGGAGGTATATTAACTCATTTTACCCTAGATGAGTTGGAACTACTTGCTTTTTTCTTTTAATCCTAAGAGGACAATTTTGTTCATGTTCTTATTGTCATGACAGCCAAATCCTATACTGTCAGCTTTCAGTAAGTTTATCTTAGAAATAACTATGGACCAATCTAGATTATCTGTCTATCTATCAATCATTTATCCATACAGTTTAGAGATTTTTTACTCTTACCATCTACATAGTTTGAAGATTTTATTTTAATTTATAAAATGATATATGCTTATGTGAAAAATTCTGACAATAAAGAAGTATTTAAAGTAAAAGGTAAAAGTTCTCTGTTTTAACTTCATCCCCATTTTTTCACTCCCTGTAGGAAACCACCATGAACTGCTCCATCTCTCCACACACACACCCCCCCCACCCCAGAATTTTCCTCCCACAAAATATGGAGCATGCTTTTTTCTTTTGGAAAAATCCGCTCAGTATTGTAGTATAAACATTAATGGCTGCATGGGATGGTGTAAGTACTGGGCACACCATCCTTTATTTAACCGTCCCCCTGACTGCCAACATTTAGGTTGTCTCTTTTACTATTTTAGAGAGCACTTAATGTATATCTTGCACATTTAGGTGGCTATGCAAGTCTAGAATCCTAGGTGGAGAATTGTCCAGCCAAAGGTGTACACGTTTCAATACACCGTGCTGATTCTGTCAAGTATCAGCAGAATTGATGAGGACTTCGGAGTACTTTACAAACCTGAGTGAAAACATTTCTTTCTCCTCTTCTCTGTGTCCTCTAACAGGCACGGTCTGTGACAGATGAGAACAGGTTCAGATTGGCTCCAGGCTGAGGTTTCGACTGAGCGGGGAACATGATCCGGACATTCAGTCTCTCACTAGGGAGCCTCTTGAGCACAGACAGGCCCTCGGTGAGGCATGTTCTCATAAAGATGTGGGGATCTGGACAGTACTGTATCGTACAACTTAGTGTGAGACATCTAGACTCAATGTGCTGCTAAAATAAGGACAAAAGAACAGTTGGGAGCTCAGTGGAACTGCTGCTTCCCCTAAAACTCTGTGATGCGTTTGTTTCCAATATCCGTGTTAGAACTTCACATGAGAATTTTAATCCAAATCTTGTGATGGAGAATCCTTTGTCATTCATAGGAAGTCTTTCCCACGTATCGGCAGCCCCAAAGCCATGATGACATCAGCTTCCCTCACAGCGTGTGTTCCTGTCCTGACCAAGCATTGGTGCTGGGGGGATTTAGGATAATATTTCCCCTTGTGGCTCCATTGTGGTGAGTTGGGCTCCTTAGAGATCAATTTATAGCGTGAAGAGTTTCACAAAGAATTTCCCATGCTATAAATAATAAGGACCTGTTGATTTCTGTTTTCCCACTCCCCGGAATTGTCATCTTTTGTCAATGACAATCTCAAAGCCTGGCAGTGTGTTGAAATGGAGTGGTAGATCCCAATCATCTAATAAAGCCATGGGTCCTGTGAGAGTTAAGTAGTTGTACAATAACAACACTGCAGCATAGAATTGGGGGTGGAGGCGTTGTTACAGTCAGGACACCTATATCCAGAGCGAGGGTGCTGACAGCTGATGAAACAATTCATGCATGTATAAATTGATTCACTCAAAATATATTTATTGATTTATCGAGCACAAAGTAGGCATGGTTCTACAGGGCTAGAAATATGAAGATAAAGTTCTTGCTGTCATGAATCTCACAATGATAGTGTGAGAATTATGCGAAGAAGTTTAAGACAAAAGGCAGAGATGCACCGCACCCCTGGAGGTGGAGTTGATGACTGTGCCTGGAAGGGGATGTTCCCAACTGTGAACAGGGAGCAGAGACTGTGGAGACCAAAGTGTGGAATGTGGCGCTGGTGACTTTGGGGCTTTCCTTGGCTGTTAGGGGATGTTGAAACTTTTCTGATCCAACCAGCTTTGTCTTGACTGTCTTCAGAGTAAAAATGTGGCAGCAGACATGCAGCGACACTTCTGGTGCTGGGCCCTCACTGCAGTCCTCGCCGTAGCTGAGCTGCCTAAAGCTCAGATGACACGGATCTTCCTAGCTGTCCTCTCACGGCTCAGTTCCTGGTAGAGCTATTGAGTGGCAAACGAGAATCCTTTTCTAGTCTCAGTGATTGAGATATTTTCTTTTTCACACACTTTCCTTGTTTTTACTGATAATGAAACTCATGGATGTTTTGATCCCTAGTGAAGCCAGACTACTAACGCTTAAGAATAAAGATAATCAGCTAGTATCCACACCTATGAGGTAGTTAGAAGAATAAGATCCACACAGAGATCATTGCAAAGCGAGGTAGTGTGTGATAATTGCCTGAAATGGAGAAATGGTATCAAAAAGTATTTCAGGAGTTGATGGGGAGAAAAATCCCTTCTGGGTACAGGAGAGGCTGACACCTCAAACTGAAGTGTTTCAGGTATCTCAAATTCCACATAACCGAAAGTGACACCACAAATATCCCTCCAAACTTGTCACCCTTTGCTATGATCACGTTGCACAAGTTGCATTAATTCCCCAAACCTCCAGGTTCCAAACTTTAAATTAAGGGCACTATCTCAAAGGATTGTTATGACAATTCATTCAACACATATTTATGGGCCAACCAACTCTGTGTTGCTTTCTTGTCTAGGCACTGGAGATACACTATTGAAAAAAAAGAGACAAAAATCCCTGCTTTCATGGACTTTTAGTGGACTATCACATGAGATAATTTATAAACTGTAAATTTCAATGTTCATTTGTAGGTATTCAGTAACACCTATGCAACCCTGGTGGGACACTGCCAGGGCACCTGTCCTGTCTGGGCAGTGGGAGTCATCTGCTGCCTACGCATAAACTAACCCAGGTAGCATGTGGTTGCTATGGTGAAAGCACCAATACCTGCAGCTCAATGACTTTTGATTTGAGGTTTGAATTTAAAGCCCCTATGGCTTGTCTTTGGCTATAGCATCTTGACACATACTCCTTGTTCCTCTTACTTGGCAGACAGGAGCCTCCTCTTGTGCTGGGTTCTGCAGCTTTGGAGGGTCTTACCAGGCCTTTCACCAGTGCCTCTCCCACACCCACCCTGACATCAAGGAACCCTTCTAATTCATTAAAAAAAGTTAAAAAAAACCCCATCTGGCTGTTTTGTGTATTGTAGTGACAGATAAGCAGATAAAAGTTTTAGTTTATGTACAGAAGCATCATGTCTTCTCACCTGGGGGTTAGGTTCTCAAATCCACACATTAAGTTACCCAAAATCTCAAGTTGAGGGCCATTTGTTACTCCGCGTAACTTAGCCTGAACAGGCTGGCCCAGTGCCTCTTCAGGAGACTTCAGTAAACATTTAAGATAATTCTCAGGCCTTGTATGGATGGCAGACTTCTACTTCTTTTGAGTGTGACTGGTTGTGAGAAATCACAAATTAGCTCAGTTTTATTCAAGCTATTGTCAAATAAAAAGCAAATTGGGACTTAGGAAAGAAGTACCACTGTGAGGCGGGGCGGGGACCATCACAGTGGGGACTACTGCAGTAGGAAGCATGCTCCAGATGCAAGATCTGCAAGTGCCTCCAGGGTTAGGCAAATGGGATTTTCTTTTATAGGGAGGAGCAAGGTTTAGGGAAGTGAGACCAAAGGGTGGTGGGATAGGACAGTAGATCAGAGAAGGTCTTCCTTCTCCTTCAGCCCCGGCCGAAGGGCTGTCTGTTGGCTCAGACTGAGGATTAGTCAAAGTTAAGAGACCTGGAGGAAAAAGGGGAACTTTGCTAAAGTTTGGTTAATGAGAACTTTGTTCCCACTGATCAGTGGGGACAAACAGGTCAGCTAAACATTGATGAGGCAACAATGGGTATTTGGAGGGGCTGTGTCTGGCCTTGTCCCAGGCACACCAGGGGCATCTCTGAGTCTTATCGAAGTCATCGGGGCAGAGGTTCCTTTGTAGTCAGCTGTTTCCCCCAACACAAAAGGGTGGCGGTGGTGGAGGTTCTTGACTTTCTGTTTTCTAGGACCACAGAGCTCAAGTAAAGTTTAACATTGTCATGATAATATTTCTAGGGCTGGAAAGGATTTTAGAGTCTAGTTTAACCCTCTCATTTTACAAATGAAGAAACTGAGGCACAGAAAGATCTTTCCACCAAACTCGTATAACTGGTTAAGGGCAAAGAGAAGAACCTGCCCAAGAGCACCTCATGCGTGGTACTATTCTCCTTCTAAACGTCATGAATATACGTGTGTATATATACACATACACACACCCATATGTTATACAGACAGGGTTACTGTGAGATTCAAATGAGATCGCTTTGAAGATTCTTTGGAAAGTTAAAAGAAAGACGTAAAATGAGTTTATAAAACCTAAAATGGACATTCATTCTCCTTCTCAGCACCTCGGTCTTGTTCTTCCAGATCTTTCAACATCCTATAGTTACTTACTGTGTTGATTTATTGTCTGTCTCTCTGTACTAAAATACAAGCTCTGTGAGAGAAGGTGTCAGGTATCGGGGTCTGAAATGTTGGTTCTTGGGGTGCTCGTGGCTGAAGAATGACCAGACACGCCAAAGTAAGGCAAGCATGAAAATGAGGTTTATTGAGGAGAGAAAGATAAGATTATAGAACAAGAGCAAGATACAGGTTTACAGAGCATGATACATGCGCCACAGATGACGACCGGACCCATTGTTGCAGCAAACGGAGAGCAAAAGGAAGGACCTGGTTATGGTCTCAGTCTTGTTTTATAGTGCCTGGATCGGGGCCTCCCTCATGGTTCACACGTCACCATGGAACCACTTTGATTGGAGAGTTGGGAGTTGCATGAACTGAGTCTTACTGCATATGTGGGTTCTAGGTCACTTTCTGGACTCTATCATACCTATGCAGCTTGGCCTGTGGGCTAGAGAGCCCTCTGCATTCTTTTGCAGTTGGTGTGCTAAGTTCTGATTGGCAGATTCGTAGGGTGTTCCCTCTTACCCCAGGTAAGGCAGCTGCTCGAGACAGGATTGAGGTGGGGCAGCACCAGGATGGGGGCCCACTTCCGTCCCTAGGAGACCCGGAGTCCCTCAATAACTACCTAACAAAGGGATTTTGGTTTCCTATTTTGTTACTAGTGTATTGTTAGTGCCTAGAATGGTTCTTGGAGGTTAGGTACTCAATAAATATTTACTGAATAATCAACAAGCACAGGGAGTCGTGAACCCTGGCAATAAAGAAACTTCTTAAGTATCAGCTCTTTGGGAGGCATGTTCAATCCTCCAACAAATGTCTATGGGAAGCTTCAGAGTTCTAGGCATCCTTTCAGGATTGGTTGAGTGGTTAATGACACAGACCACAACCTGCTGACGTTTCTGGTGGGACAGCCTGGCAGCAAGCGGTAACTGAGGAACATGTAAAACATCAAAGAGTGACCCAAACAATGCAGATGATTAAGTCAGAGGGTGTCTCATCTTAGATTCAGGGTCGGGGTAGAACTCTTTGGGGCTAACATTATAAGCCAATCTTGAAATGCTGAGAAAGCAGCCAAGTAAACCAGCAAGAAAAGCATTCCAAGGAACAGCCCAGGAGAATTACATTTTCCTGAAATTTACATTTATATAGTGCTTTCTCTATAAGGGTGTTAACTTGGATAATAACTGACTGAAAACGAGAGAGTCACACTCATTAGAGGTTTATTAAGCCAAGATTTTAAGGACGCGCCCAGGAACAGTACAGCCTACAAAGTACCTATGGTGGACGGGGCTCCCCATAGAAGAGGTTGAGAACTTCGCATTTAAAGGAAAAAGGGGGTGCACGGGAAAAAGGGTGAGGTGAAGGAGGTGAGCAGTGAGACAATTGATGGTGTCCTTGTGGAGTTCTATTTGGTGCCCAGTAAATCTACATAAGATAAGGTGAACATTCAGAAAAGGGGGGTAGAGGAAATAGTCAGCGTTGTGAAACTTCTCAGGGTGGGTGGAAGAGTGATCATGAAACCGCCTTTACAAATTGATAAAGGGGTGCAAGGTGAGAACTGTGGTAACAGTCTACCTAAAAATAATGATAATAATTAGCCACTGTCCCCCTGTTTGCTTCTCTGTATTTGCCACTCTGGAGCCACATAGCTGGTGGTCATAAATATTCTTAGCTTTCTGCATAGATAACATCACCTTTTTGAAACCTAGGGGTAGTTTCTGAGATATCGTCCAGTGGAATGGCTGACCTGCCCAGACCAGTGGCCCATACTGAGGAACTGACTCATCTGGTCTTGTGACCCCCACCCAAGAACCTGGTCAGCACAGATGGCAATTTCTACAACCCTATGGTTCTGCCCCGAACCCAGCCAATTAGCAGACTCAGTTGCCTACGCCAAACTGTCTTTAAAAACCCTGTCTCCCAAATTCTCAGGAAGGTGGATTTGAGAAATTTCTCCCATCTCCCCACTTAGCATTATGCAGAATAAACTCTTTCTCTGCTGTAAACCCTGCTGTCTCAGCCTATTGGCTTCTTCTTGGGCAGCAGGCAAATGAACCTGGTTGAGTGGCAACAATCATATCTCTTCCTTGATTTGCATCTGTGGAGATAAACTTGTAATTGACATTTAAGAGTTCATTCAGACTACAGTCCTAGGGTTATAATTGACATGCACTCATTTTATAGAGGCTTTATATCTTGAAGGAGTTTTTTAAGGGCTGAGGGAAATAAGAAATATTTTAACCCAAAATACATTTCTTGTCATATTTTGAGATGGCTGTGGCAAACAAGAATATGCTATAAGGCTGTCTAGGAGGGGAGGCTGGGGGAAAGATTTGCATCTATAGAGAATCTCTAAATGCAGCCAGGTCCTGCCGATGTGATCTGGGACAAATCTGCAGAGAGTCTGGTACCCTGAAAGGTCTGAATAAAAATGTTCCCCTCAGGGCTGTTATCCTGAGGCTTATCTGCACATCAAGACCACCTTGCCAGCCAGGCCTTTCTACCTCCCATACCCAGTCAAAAGAGAAAAATTATGTTTAGCCATTTTCTAAGCCCCTTCATTTCTTAAAAGAAGACTCCTGTACCCCACTGGGGAGAGGACAGCAGTGCCCGTGTGACTCAGTTCTCAGGCTCTGTTCTCCCTTCTGGCATGATGAATTTTGGGGTGTCCTGAGATTTTTATTTTTCCTTTGTAAGACTTAGGTGCTTTGTTACTAGTGTCTGGCTTGTTAGTGTGGGGGTGGGAGAGAATGTTCTTCTTTCCCCTGAAAGTTCGCTGAAAGAGCAACTCACAATTAAGGCAGATTAATCAGAGAAAGAGGTTTATTTACTGTGTACATGGGGAGAATCCCAGAGTTATTACCCAATATCCCAGTGAGGTGCAGAAATTTTTGTACCCTCCTTTTGGGAGGGGGAGATGAGGAGTACAGGTAATTCTGTTTAGGGGCATTAAATAGTTGTTAGGGAGAATGAATGGATGGGGAAACAGATTGACTCGTAAAGTAACCTGAGAGGCAGGTATTGGGTTTAAAGTGGTTTGGGCCAGGTCTGGTTGCCTTCTTGATCTTCTTTCTTATAATATATTGAGATAACAGGGAGGGGAAGGGAAGTCAATTGTTCTTTTGATATGTCCATCTGGTTATGCAGGTAGAGGGAAAGCTCTTTCCAAGGGCCTGTTGATCTCCAAGGGCCTTTAATTCAAAATACTCTTTATACCAAGGAGTTGTGTTTTGGGGTGAAATTTCCTGAGCTTCTTTATTTGAAAGGGCTCTAAAGGGCTAGTCTAGAAAACCATTTTTTTCTGTTTATCTGAATTGAGAGAGGAAACCTAAATGCTGTTTTACTTTGCATGAAAACCTAGATTTCTAATGAATAACAATGAATGAGGGTGAATTGATAAAGGCAGATCCGAGATAATATATATATATATATATATATATATATATATATATATATAAAAAAGAAACCGGTCTTCACACAAGTTAATAATGGGGTGCAGGGCAAGAACTGTGGTAAGGGTCTAGCTAAAAATAACGATAATAATTAGTCACTGTCCCCTGTTTGCTTCTGTATAATTGCCACTCTGGAGCCACGCAGCTCGTGGTCATAAAGACTCTTAACTTCTCCCCATAGCTGGTGTCCATAAAGATTTTTAACTTTCTCCATAGATAACATCACTTTTTGAAACCTAAAGGTAGTTTTTAAGATATCTTCCAGCCCCGAATTCCGGTGGATTGATTGACCCACCCAGACCAGTGGCCCATACCAAGAAACGAACTCGACTGGAATTGTGACCCCAGGGACTGGAACAGCACAAGGAGATGATTCCTACACCCCTATAATTTTGCCCCAATCAACAAACCTAATTGCCTCCAAACTATCCTTAAAAACCCTGTCTCCCAAATTCTTGGGGAGGCAGATTTGAGAAACTTTCTCCTGTTTCCCCGTCTAGCGCTATGAGGAATAAAACTCCTTCTCCATTGCAACCCCACTGTCTCAGTACATTGGCTCTTCTCTGTGCAGCCGGCAAATGAACCTGGTTGGGCAGCAACATACATATATGTTTTCCCCTCTGTCTCTTTGGTATATTGTTAGAAAATGTTATATGTGATTTATATTTACTGTGTTGATGTTGAGAAAGTACATGGGTCAGATCTAGTAGGTTCAAAATACATCTGGCTTAATGATGGTATCTCTTTAAGTTTTAAATATATATTCTGTCTGTAGAGAAGCAAAGGGAGAAGCTAAATTAGTTTTAATGAAAATATCAGGAAGAGGTTGAATGAGTTGACACATAGATGAGACAGTCACTAAAAAAATGTTCAAAAGAAACTTTAGGGTAATAAGAATGCTCATTTTAAAAGCCCTTTTGATTAGTGTCAAGTTAGAACAAAATAACACCTTTAAAAAGGCTGCATTTTAGTTTCTGCCTGCATGTTTTCCATATATAAACTTGAACATTTTAATAAGACATTTATAAACATTGAAATTTATTGATTGAGACAGTAAAACATGATTCCTGCGGAATCCCTGAGCAGCCACTAACAGGCCTGGAGTATGATTTGTAAGTTATTTTGCAATGATGAACCTGAGACATTGCAAGAAAAATTCCTTTATCCATTCATCAAGTATTTACTGGGTGCCTAGTATGCGCCCAGCAAGCTGCTAGAGGCTGGGGATACGGGAACAACAGCTACCTCCCTTGCCCTAGGTAAGCTCTAGGCCAGCAAATAGCACACAACTTGTTTAGTGCTTTGTTGTCATTGAAACAGAACCTGGAGTTATATCTGTTGCACTCTTTAGAAAATGATATGTAAATAGACGGTTCCATGAAAATGTCAAAGCGATGCTGTGAGGTAGACACTGCCCTCCACACTTGTTTCAGGAGTGCGCCCTCACTAAGGGGGCCTCTCACGCCGGGGCCTGGGCTTACCCAGGAAAGAAAACGAACTGATGCAATGTATAAGAACTACGAACCGTGATACTGAAAACAGAAAGGACTTGGGGGACTACTAGAATTAATTAGAAATGTTCAAAATTACATAAGCCTACTTATGGGTTGATTTATAATACAACAAAGAAGTGCCTGTGGTTTTAAGAGCATAAGATATTGTTCTTTCCATTCTTCTCTTTTTTGTTCTTTTCTTCTGTATTTGGCATAGTTAGACCTTTGTGGAGTTTGGGTGACATTTGTTGTGTGATTTTAATTCCACTCTAAAATGAATTTTCTACATTTTACAAAGAACCCGAAAAATAAAAATAAAAAACCCCAAGCAAAGCATTAAGCCCTAGGAATTTGTGGTCTCCTGTTTCCTTCTGCCTGTTTTAGGGAGCGCTGCTGCTAGCTAATGCCCTAAATAAAGTCAATATTTTGAGATGAGACCATTTCAGAAGATGTGCCTGCATATCTGCGATCTGCCCCTGGACGCCAACAGACACTGCTATTTTCATAACGACATTTTCTGGCAGAGATGAAACAAATATTGAGGAGTTGAGCTCCTTTCTTTGTTATATCAGATTGAAATGTAACATCAGCTGCATCAGCTTTAAATAAACTCAGTGAATAAAAATCTAGACTCCCAAAACAGATGCAATATATTTGAATAAAGATTCATCTGAAAGTTTGTATTTGCTTTCTCTTCTTTGCAATCTGTGGCCTATATTGTTCCTTGAAGTGATCTTTTAAAACCTGGGTCTAATCCTATCATCTCTGATGCTTCAAATCCTTCCAAGCCTCCCCTTCACATATGAACAAAACATTTTAACACAATAGAAAAGGTCCTTTCAACCCAACCCTGACTGGGCTGGTCACTGGTGTGCACACATGCCCAGCTCAAGTGTGCCACCCCTCATATGTAGCTATGCTGCCTTGTGGTCTCCAGGTCACTGAGGGTCCCATTGCTGGCCCAAGATGTGTCCTTTCCCAGGAGACTGAGGAACTTCAGCCCCTTGCCTGGTGAGGTTTGGAACAAGGACTTGCTGCAACCAGATGCTGTGCTGTGACGCTGCAAGTTAACCCAGCAGCCCCACTGTGTCCTTGCCCTCCCCTTGGTGTGACTCATGCTGGAACCTTGATACTTAAACTGTGGTCCTAGGGCCAGCAAAGTCTACCTTCCCTGGGAGCTCATTAGCACTGTTACACAGTCGGTCCTACCCTGGACTAACTGTTTCAGAAACTCTGGGGTGGACCCAGCCATTGTGTTTGAACCTCCAGTGATTCTGATGCACACTTGAGTTTGGAGACCACTGCTGTTGATGAACACAGGCTGACTCCTCCAGTCCTGCTGACTGACTGAAGCAGATGTGCATTTCAGCAGGAACCCCAGGGATTCCACGCACAGTGCGGTTTGGGACTAGTTTCCTTGATTGCACAGATTTGACTCCTTCTGACTGTGTTCCTCTAGGTGGGTGGAGAATAACCATGAATAGTATAGACAGAGTCCATGCTTTCATAGAGCTTGCATTCCAGGTGGGAGGGTAGGGTGGAGGAACTGACAGTAAAAAGAAGGGGAAAATAGCAGATAAAATAGTTTCACAGTAATGGCCAGCCAGGCCTCTCTCCTGTATTCACCTGGAGGGTGCCTCCTTGGCAGGTGTTGTGAGGTCACTGGGCCCACTGCATGGTCTCTGACTCAGTAGGTCCAGAGTGGGGCTTCAGTATGTTGCTTTGTCAACAAGCTCCTAGGAAGTGCTGCTGCTGGTGGTTTGACAACCCCAGATCCAGGAGGATATTCTGGAAAGAGAGCATGATGTGTGTGAAGACCTGGGGCCTTGGGGCAGGTGAAGGGGCATAGGCCACACAGCGGAGCCTCGGTGGGGATGGTGGGAAGTGAGGGGTAGAGCCTGGCAGGTCACTGGGTACCTTGTATGCTGTGGGATTTCATTCTCTGGGCAGAGGGCTATGGGCAGGATGTGGCAAGGGAGGGACATGGTCTGACTTGCATTTGTAAAAAATTGCTTTGTTTTTCTGTGGAAGGATGGATTTGGGGGTAGAGGTGGAAGCAGAGGGAGGTTAGGAAGCTACAGCACCAGTCCGTCCATGCTAGATATTAGGGTAGCCTCGGGCCCTGTGACAGCTCCAGAGAGTGAAGAAAGGGGGGTGAGTTTGGGATATTGTGGAGGTGGAGCCTCCAGCGCTTGCCAATGGCACTTAGGGGTGGGTGAGAGGAAGGGAGGAGCCAGATGCCTCTCCAGCCTAGCAGCTGCGGAGGGGTGATGCCCTTCACCAAAATGGGAAACCTGCAATGGGAGCAGATGGGAGGTGGGGTGGAAACCCAGTGTTCTTCCCCAGATGTGCCATGGTTTGCCATGAAGATGGGACATCCTACTGCTGCGGTCCCCAACCGCCAGGCCCAGATAGATACTGGTCTGTGGCCTGTTAGGAACGGGGCCATTCAGCAGGAAGTGAGCTGTGGGTGAGCAAGTGAAGCTTCATCTCTATTTACAGCTGCTCTCCATTGCTTGCATCACTGCCTGAGCTCTGCCTCCTGCCAGATCAGCGGGGGCATTAGATTCTCAGGGGAGCGTGAACCCTACTGTAAACTGCGCATGGAGGGATCTAGGTTGCGGGCTTCTTATGACAATCTAATGCCTGATGATCTGAGGTGGGGCTGAGGCGGTGATGCTAGCACTAGGGATAATCTAAATACAGATTATCATTAGCAGAGAGGTTGCATTATGGTGAGTTATATAATTATTTCATTATATATTATAATGTAATAATAATAGAAATAAAGTGCACAATAAATGTAACATACTTGAATCATCCTGAAACCACCCCCCCCAACCCCCAGTCCGTGGAAAAATTGTCTTCCATGAAACCGGTCCCTGGGCCAAAAAGGTTGGGGACCACTGTCCCAGCGGGAACGTTGAGTTGGCATTTGTGTATGTGAGTCTGAAACTCAGGGAGGTAGCCAGGGCTGCGGATATAATTCTGGGAGTCATCGACAAAAAGGTGCTATTTAATTGAAGTCACCAAGCTGGCTTGGATGTCCAAGGGACTCAGTACTCCAGAGCATGCCTCGATTCCCAGCCTCCTTCTAGGACTCTCCTGAGCCCTGCCTGGGTCTGGCTGCTTCCTCCTTGAAGTGGGGCTGTCCTGTACCCCTGGCCCGTAGAGTAGCCGGCACCCTGCTAGGAAAGAAGAAATCCTTGGAAACCCTTGTCCGCCTGAGGCTGTGCTGATCTCTCTCTGCCTTCCGTCCACTTCCCCCCAGCCCTCCCACACTTGCCTGAACGCTGTTTCCAGGTGCTGAGCTGTTGGCCTTGTGTGCGAGCCGTGTGGGGTGCCCACCGAGCTGGGATTCCCTGGGTTTGGCCACGTGCACCTCTTCCCCTACTGCTGCAGTACAAACTCACCCCCAGTGTCTTGGTCACCCCATTATGCAGACGTGTTTTATCACCTGGTTACTGCTTTGATACTTTCCTAAAGTAGTGCAAGTCATTAGGACTTGTGACAGGATGGGCCTTTTTCACTTAAAAAATACACTCTCCAAACATAGTTTTCAGATGAGCCCTTCCAACTTGATCTTCTTTTTCCTTTTCTGTTTTTATTGAGTTGGAGGCATGTGCAGGTCTCTGAAGAACCTTTGTGCGTGTGCTTGTTGCTCTGGTCTGAATGAGATAGCCCTTAGGATCGATGTAGCTATTGCGGAGTCATGTAAAGACAGATGAGCAGCATGTTCTGCTTACTGACTATCTCTGCAAACCAACGAGAAGCCTTAGAATTAAATGACTATACATTCTGTGCTGAAATAATCATTTGTAGAGTTTGTTTTCCCATGTTTCCTAGGAAGCACCTTTGATTTGCTTTCATGTTCTAGTTCTTCTTCCTATTTAATAAGCACCATCCAACTCATCATAATCTACTATAGACAGTCCCAAATTTCAATAGTGTCACCTGGGTGAGTCATGCCTAATGGAACACCGAGTTGGTCCATACATGGTTTCTGTACAATCTAAATTAAAGCAAACTTTGGGATCAACTTGAACAGAACAAATCAGCCAGTGCTTAACATTTTAAAGACCAGGCTGGTCTTGGCTGATTGTACGGGATAAACCAGTTATCCCAGTTCACAGACTAATCGCAGAGAATGTGAATGTCTTTTGGAATCAGCATTATGTTTCTCAGATGCTGCAAAATGCTAAGTAGTATCAAAGGACTAAATACTATCTCAGCAGACTGAAAAACCTGATACTGTTTCTAAAGTACCTCATAATTATGCTCTGAAAGTATCTAGTATGTTGGGAGAGGCTTATTCATTTTAGGTCAATCAGGGGACATATGGTATTTCCATAACTCTGGAAGGGGCAGTGGAATCTTGACTACTTCTAGCTATTACTATTTACCTTACACAGGAATAATGACGTGTTAATTTTGTTGGTATTCTACTGGAAACATACTTAGAGTTTAAGGAGACAGTCATGAAATAGATATTACCACTTCTGTTCAAAATCCTTTTCTAAGCTATCACTTCCCTCCTCTTTCAGTGCCCAGAAACAAATAATTGATTTTACCCCTCATTTAATTAACATTCGTTGAGTGATTGCTATGCTACGGGCACTACTGTAGGCTTTGGGGATACAAATATGCGTAACATCATGCCCTCTGTTGACAAGAGGCTAAGGACTTGGTGGGACAGACTGATGTGTAATTAACGCTGTGTGATTAGGATGGGGGCGCCATGCGTGGAGGGAGGCCTGGGGGCCTCTGGGGCCGCACTAGTTCCTTGAAGCTGAAACTTTGAAAAGGGCACAATCAATAATGAGGCCACGGTTGGGATGAGATGAGAAATTCCTTACGCGTCAAGCTTGGATTTTATCCTCTAGGCAGTGGTTAGCCATTGGGACATTTGAAGCAGAGGTGGAACAACCATCAGTTTTGCTTTTGAAAACTTATTCTGGCAATAGTCTGGAGGATGGATTCCAAAGGTGAAGCACAGACCCAGAAGAGAGATGGGGCCTTCAGAGGAAGGCAGTGGTGGGAGGAACGAGGAGAGGTTGGAATCGAGGGGTAGAAGTGGGGGTGCACGGGAAGACGCCTGGGACGTGGGATGGCGAGAAGTGCGTGTGCGGTGCCTCGGAACCCCTAGTCCTGGGAAGGGTGAGTTGGGACCTTAGGAGGGGCTGGGGATGGAGTTATAGTCTGAGAATGCAGCTATGTAGAGTTGACGCTTAGTCTACGGAAGTGGCTCGCATCTTCCTGGAAGAAGGTGGCTTAAACAGGAAGCAAGTTTAAAGAAGGGAGGAGGAGGGACCCCAAATGATCCTGAGGAACAACAGAAAGAAGAGAAGAAACAAGACATTGTCTTAAGCAATGGGCACGGTTAATCAACACTTTCCTTTCCTGGAAGCTGAGGCTGCTCTTCCCAGAGAGGATGGAGGCTGATTTTCCTCCCTTGAATCTGGGTTCATCTTCTCCACCTTGTTGATTATTATTACTAGAACGTGGTGGAGGTGATGTCAGGAGGCCACGCAGCAGCTCCCTCACAGAATGGAGCCCTAGGCTGGGGGCACCCACGCCACATGGAGAAGCCACATGGAGACCCAGGTAGAGGTGCCCCAGTGATGGCCAGTGAGCTCTCAGTGTCAGCTGACATCACTGCTAGCCATGAGCCAGAGCCCTTGGCTCCTGGGTCCTTGCTCTTCCTGTTCTGAGCTGCCTTGCCCATGCTGCGCAGGTATCAATGTGTTGCTGCAACCAGTGTTTGCATTCTTATAAAAAACCACACTTATGCAAAGGGCACATTTGTCATGCACGAATGTTTTTCTAAATATTCATAATAAAAATTATTCCATAGACAGAGTCTAAAAGTGTTAAAAATCCTTTAGAATTTACCTTGTTAAATTGGGAGTTAGGAAACAAGAGCTCTTAAGATCCCTATACTATTCTGGGTTGTATATTAATGGTATAGTGTATTAGTTTGCTGGGGGTGCCATAACAAAATACCACAAACTGGGTGGCTTAAACAACAGTAATGTATTGTCTCCCAGTTATGGAGGCTAGAAGTCTGCAATCAGGGTGTCGGCAGGGTTGGTTCCTTCTGAAGGCTGTGAGGAAGAATCTGTTCCATGCCTGTCTCCTAACTTCTGGTGGTTTGCTGGCAATCTTTGGTGTTCCTTGGCTTGTAGAAATATCACTCTTGATGTTCACATGGGGTTCTCACTGTGTGTGTGTCTGTGTCCAAATTACCCTTTTTACAAGGACATCAGTCATATTGGAATAAGGTCCACCTTAATGACCTCATCTTAATTTAACTAATTACACCTGTGACTTTATTTCCAAATAAGGTCACATTCTGAGATTCTGGGGGCTAGGATTTCAGCATATGAATTTTGGGGGCACAACTCAACCCATAACAATAGCATTCATTAAGCATGCCTTGTGTAAAGTCTTTCCCTAGGTGTTACACACAGCTACGCAAACCACTGTCTTCTCTGTGCTAGAAGAGGGCTAAAACAGAACAGGGCATGCACCTGCAAACATTCACACATCTCTGGGGTAGACAGAAGTATCAACACATAATCATAGTCAATGTAGCAATTTTTGTAAGAGAGATAGGAGCAAAGTGCCCTGGGCAGAGAAGCAAGTTATACTCTGCCTGGGAGAATCAAGGAGGGCTTCCGGGAGGAGGAATTTATAGCGTGCACAGAGGACAGGCTTATAAAAAGGGGAAATAATCCCATGAAAAAGCCAGGAGCAGAGAGGGAGGGGCCGTCAGCAGTGCCTGGGGGTGGTGCTAGAGTCTGGAGGGCTGTCTGGTTCATGTCTTAGCCAGAGAATAGGGTTTGAACTTGAACTTCTGAGAAAAAAAATGCCTGGTGTTTGGTTGCATTTTTTCTTTTCTTGCTTTCATATCATGTCTTTTACTATTATTTTGTTGTTGTTGTTGTTAAGGTACCTTTACATATATGTGTATGTCTGCATTTTACGTTTAAGAAAAACTAGATCTGATTTACCTTGCAGTACACACGACTGATTTTTAACTCCCTGTTAAGCTGGACACTGAGGACACTGAGGCCCGAGGAGCAGGCTGGCTCTGCAGGCATGGGGGGTCCCACCCACTGGAGGTGTGTTCTTGTACACCTCACACTCCTGCCTTCCGGCAGGTCCTTGGAGAATGCAGGTACAGGTGGCAGCACCGCTCTCAGCTCACCTTCACTGTCAGCACTGACTGTACTGTCGCAGAGCACGACTAGCGCTTCGCTGGTGTCTGGGAACTTAATCCCCACCACAGCCCCGGAGGAGGCTTGGGACCATCTACAGTTTATCCAGGAGGAAACCCTGTCTCAGAACGAGAAATCAGAGAAGTACCGCAGAGATCTCCCCCAACACCTCCTTGGGCTCTGCTCTTGGCCTGGGAGGAAGCTGAGGCCCACAGGGCAGAGGGACTTGCCCAGGCTCCAGGTGTCACAGCGGCAAATCGAAGCCCAGACCCAAGCCCTCTCCCATTGTCCTGGGCTGCTTCTGGGTTATAGCTTTCAAGCTTTGTGTCATTCTCTGTGACTTACCATCATAGTATCGGGAAGTGAACCGCTTCTTACTCTTGAGTTCTATTTTGTTTTCTTTAAAGTTTTCAGTGCATCTTATAGCTCAGAGTGTTTTGCCTATTAAGTATGCAAAGTCAAGGACTGACTTTGTGTATTGACACATCAGATCTTGGAGTTGGAAGGGCATGTGGACACCGCTGTCCCACCCTCGGAAGGTGTTAACACACCGCCGTGCACAAAGCTTGGTGCCACCCACTGGGAAGTGCATGCAGGTCTTATTCTTGTTCACCCAGGAGGAAAGGAAGCTTCCAAGGCGCTGGCGACTTGCTCCAGGTCAAGCAAAGGGGGGGAAGCCTCCCACCCCCACGGCGTCTCCCTCCGCCCTGCCTACCTTTCTTCCCTCTTCAGCTCACTGTGCTCACCTGCTTTCGCGTCCACGTCAGTCATGCCTGTCCGAGTCTCTTGTAGTGCCTGTATGTGTCCTTAGTAACACTTAGCTTGCAATTCTGAGTACAGCCTTGTGATTCATTTTGCGTCCTGCACTCATTCTGCTGAAACCGTGCCTGTTTTGTTCACCATGGGATCTCATGGCTCAGCACAGACCCTGACACACACTGGGGTTGCATAGCCATTTGCAGAAGGCACGATTCCAGAGCATCGCTGTCGCTGGCCAAGGTCTACCGCCTCCCAGCACTGCAGAAGTCACAGGCTGGTGAGTGGCAAACGCCTGCGGCCCGGCCCATCTTCCCTGTGGGTGAAGACCGGTTCCCACCAGCCACTCCGGGCTGTCCTGACTCCTCGCTCCTCTTTCCATGGGCTTTGCTGTTTGTGTTAACATGAAGTACATCAGAGTGATGTGCGCTGATTGTTAGTCTAAACAAATGTGTTGAGGATTTTTCCAGGTCCAAGTGTAAAAGTTATTACCTGTTTTTTCTAACAAAAACCCAAACCAAGGCAAGGAGGGCCAGACAGGTTGAGACCCTGTGATGTTTGCCTTCAGTTGATGTAAAAGGTGAAGCCAATCCACACCCAGGGTTTTCTGCTACTAACTTCAGTGTCTTTTAGGTTTCCATGGAAACAGAGGCTGGCTTGGCAAAAACATGATGTACTAAAAGTTTTTCAAATGGCAAAGATTGCTGAGCCCTGACCTTGACAATTTTCTTGGCAAAGAGGACATGGGAAGCTGATGGCAGTCAAAGAAAGGAGTGGTCCTCAGTGCTCCTTTTGGGGGGGACAGGTTTTGTAGTTCTAATCTGCTATAGAATTACACGTGGCCACCCTTGTTCCCAAAAGCAATGACAAACGAATTTGCACAATCTATTCAATTGGATCTTTTGGTAAACTTTGCTTTTTCCTTGCTGGCTGTTGGCTCATTTTTACGGTTAATTCTTTCTTGATTTTTCCTTTTTTTAACCTCTTTTCTATTTCTCTCCTTTTCTTCTTTTTCTAATGGACTTCAAGACTCAAAAGTTTGGAAGCTATCTACACGTTCCTGTCCCCCTCTCCCCCCCATTCTCTGCCAGCCAATGCCTCTTCCTACCTTCCAGCATCTCCACCAGGTGTTCTTCAGCCTCTGCTGGAGATTCTGCCATGATGCAGAACAAATTAGTTGGGAGTGAACTTGTCTGAAGGTTTAAAATATCTTTTTTAGACTAACTTTTATTCCCATAAAGAAGTTATTTAATTTTTCTTTACACATGAAATCTACATAGCTCACTATTGTGTTCTTCTCTCTTCTTTTCCTCGTGGACTCATGGACTCCCAGAGAGCTGGAGGAAGGAGCTTCCATGTGGTCATTGCCACTGAACTGCAATATGTCAGGAAGATGGCCAAGGACAGGTAGATGTACATGTTCTTTAATGACAAGGACAGGAAACTCTGAGAAATGGCCACATAAAGCAGAAATTGGCATGGGATGTTCCTGATGAAGGCATGACTTTCAGGCTCCCCGAACCCCCCAGAGGGTGATAGCTGTCCTTTGGATCAAGTTGTGGTCCATGTACAGGAGGCACATCATCAGATTCTCCACCACAGTGGAGGCCTCTGGGAGGTTTGCACCCTCTGGCTCATCTTTCTACGTGGATGTAGGGGGAATCTGACATGTACCTGCACACCGAGGGGACAACTAAAGAGTGGAAAGCAGCCCATGGCCTTGCTGGGACTTTGTGGCTAGGGGAGGTGGTCGGTTTCAGCAGGCCCAGTCAAGAATCCATTTCTGCAGCACCACAGGCATTATTTCATCCATCCAATTATTATTATTATTTTATTGTATATTCATGAATCCAATTATAACATCCTAACTTAACATATGAGGAGACTGGCCCAGAGGGCGGCTAGCTTGCCCAAGTACACGGTGACTAGCAGAGCCAGCTCAGCCCTTTTACCCTCCTCTAGGCCTCCCTGTGCTGTGATGTCCGGCTTCTGCCCTTTGTCCACTCTGCTCATCCATCAGCACCATTCTGCAAGTGTGGCCCTCGGATCTTGGCACAGCATCCCAGCCACTAGTAGAGAAGAGCAGGGCCACCTCCCTGACCCCCAGGTCAGCTCTGTCACCTAGCTCAAGGGCTCTACTGAAAGCTGCTTTACCAACTGGAGTCATATTGAGTTTATAGATTGCTATAGTTTTGGTTAAAGGACTAATGCTGACTCTTAGTATTAAACTGAACTCTTATCAAGATAATCCTGGAACTGGTGATCAAGTATAGCTTCTTATTTCTTCCTAAATTTTCTCAATTTTTTCCTGCTAAAATGGGCTTATATTCAAATGCCAGCGTGATAGAATTGGTTGAGTAAAATCATGTTGAAAACATCCGTTAAGGGGAAAGATATTAGATGCTGATAAAATTGGGTGATACTGAAAATTTTCCTGCTTCTTAAAGATATATAGTCTAAAATAGACATCATTTTACTATAAATAATTGATTTACATATAGATGAAGAATTAAGAGCTATAGATCAAAGCAAAAGTAGAATGTAAAATATTCTGTATATGTCAGGAGTAAATTCAAGTCTGTATAGAAAGAAAGTGACTGCCATTTGTAAGGTTGTTCTCATCTGAAGCTTTCACTAGCTGTATGACATTGTCCAAGTCCATTCTTATTTTCTAGGTTCTAGGGTTCTAGTGATCTCCTCTAAGATGAAGAAGTCTGCCTGGATGATACTGAAGACTTTCCTAGCTCTAATATTTCTTGTTTCACTAAGTCAGAATATGCATAATTGGGCGATAATTAGCTGGGGTTGGAGGCTTGCAATTAGAAGCGGGGTAAACATCTTCTTTAGCTCTTTAGAGTCTTGCTGTAGCTGTTTTACTTTAGAAAGCAGGGATGATATTTCTTTGATTGGAATGAAAAATAAACTTCTATATCTGTTGAAGAGGAGGCTCTCCTCATGTGCCATTTATTTTTTTGAACACCCACAAGCTGAGTTGCAAAGGGGGGCTCCGCAAAGTCAGCTTTACAAGGTTAACAGATGTCAGTTTCACATCATGCTGTTTATGAGACATTTCATATCAGCAGGACTTTAAATGATGTTAAAAAATACTCTAGTTGGCATTATCCAGGGCTGCAGATCACTTTCTTATTTTATCTCCATAGACCGGGGAGAGGTTCTTATTTCAAATTATGTCACCATCCTAAAGAACAGTACTTTTACCCAAAGGGCAAATTAAAGGAGAAGAAGGATGAGCCGTTCACATTGGCATCATGTCAACTTGACTGGAACACAGCAAGTAAGATCCAGAGAGCTCTGGCATGAAGGGGAGCTCAGGTATTGTTCATGACTTACCCTAAACCAAATAACCACTAAAAACAAAAGCCGAGTAATCAATCAAATAAGATGCCACTACTTTGGGGATTTACATTTTTAAATAACTGTTAGCCCATCAGATGGTTAAATATTGTTACAAAGATAGCTTTCAAAAAGTGGAAGGTCACTGAATAGAAGCAGATAATGTGGGAGAGCGGACACAGGCTGCTCCTACAGATTTCAGAGCTGTGCGTTTCAGAAGGGAGTACAGGCACAGGACTAGCTTCACATGGGCTGGCTGGTTACTCCTCCTTCTCACAACCAGGCATATTTTAAATTTGTATAGCAGTTAACATTTTTGAAGGCCCTTCCAGGACTACATATCAAGGTCCCCTGAACTGATAGGCGGGGTGTTTAACCACGTTTGTAGCTTCTGCACACTTGATGCTTTAACATCTGCCCTCCGTGCTTCTGCCGGACACCTTGTGCCTTTCCAAGAACTATTAGATTCTGAGGGAAGCATGATTACTTGGCTTCATTTTCTCTCCTCATGTAAACGACTTAGGTAAGGTTAGATGGAAGGAAGGAAGAGTATGAACATGTTGAAGTAGACCTGGTGCTCCCAGAGAATTGGGATACTTCAACTCCTATCATTTTTGGTTCCTTCTCATACTTGCCAATCTGTGTCATTTAGATAAAAGGGAAGAAAGTCTTTGAGGTTCATATTCAACCATTATGTAGAGATTATGTTTCTTTCTCTACTGAGTGCTGGAAAGGATGTTTTAAGAGAACTTGTTGACTTCAATAAGATGATCTTTGAAGGTAAAGAAAGTGTAAAGTAGATTTCTAATAAAGCCTTATTCAACCCCAGTGAAGATATTAGCATTTTATTTTGTGTGACATTTTCTTGCTTTTTTTTTTTTGGTCAATTAATTTATTAAGAGGCCCCTAATACTTTGATTTTTTGGTTTTTGTCTTTGGTTTTGTTTTCTTAAATCAATCTAAGCAAGGTGAGCAGAAGCTTCTAAAATCTTAATAAAAAACTTATCCTTAAATATGAAATAAACTTAGAGAAAAAATAGCAGTATACATTATCTAACTATTTGGGTATGAAATGTTAGAATTTGGGGGGGTTAGATTCACAATACATCCAAATCATGCTATGTATTTTCTTGTCTCCTAGGTAACTGCTAGAGCACATTTGAGTTTTCTTTGAAACATCAATGTCTTATATAACAAGCTGGCAGACAAGAAGGCAGACTATATATATATATATTCCATTTTAACAACACAATTTGGTCATAGATTATATAGAATGTAAAAATTGACAGAGGAATATAGCTTTAAGAGATATAATGTCAGTATGCAATGTTTTAGTGAAAGTTACTAACATAATTTTGATCCATTACATTTCTCTTCTTAATATGAAATTCTGTGGTGCCCTTTATCCAGAGCATCTCCCTTATCAAGGATCCGAGTTACTAGGCTATTGTTTGGTCTCACTATAGTCATCAGCCTATGCTCAATGTTCAGGCTCTATCTAATATCTGCAAAGGCAATGTATCTAGCAGGGGTTCACCATTCTCTACCTGGAGAAGTTCTTACAGAGGGCAACGAGTTCTCTTCCCCTCACAAAGAAGGTCAAAATGCCTCTTCTCTCTCTTAAGGTAGATTTCTCTCTAATCCTGCAGCACATTGGCCACTTTTGTGTCCAGTCAGCTGGTATCTGAAATGTCTCCAATCTGAATCCAGTTTACGTTTTCCCTCCTAGTCGGCTCCAGTGGGAGCTTGCTGTTTCACTTGCGTCTCATGAGCTTTATTTATCTCTCAGGAGTTCCCTAAGGAAGCTAGCCTATGCTTTACAAACTTGAGTAGATGGCCAATGCATGCATATTAATCTTCTCAACCAATAAAATTGATTTCTTTAATAACATTCCTATCAATGTCAGTGGTAGGAATGTTAATTGGTAGGAATGTTATTAAAGGAAAGAGTGATGTCAGTCAAAAGTGGCTCCTAGGTTTCTGTCTAAGACACCTGGTGGTGAGTGATTGTAGTATTTACTGGGAAAGAGAATATGGGGTGAAGCAAGTTTATTGGGGAAGATGGTGATTAAGTTTTTTTAAAATAGGCTGTATTTCCTCAAGCAGTTTTAGGTTTACAGCAATAGTGAACAGAGGGTAGAGAGATTTCCCACATCCTCCCTACCCCCCACATGCACAGCATCCCCCATTGTCAACATCCCCCACCAGAGTGATCCAATTGTTATAATCAAAGAGCCTACATTGACACATCATTATCACCCAAAGTATATAGTTTATATTGGGGTTCGCTCTTGATATACTTTCTATGGATTTGGGAAATTTTATAATGACATATCTCCACCAGTGTAGTAGTTTCCCCGCCCAAAAAATCTTCTGGCCTCCACCTACTTATCCTATGATTTAGATTTTGATGTCTTGAGTTTGCATATAGGGAATAAACAAAGCCTTGCAAATGGATGAGACTAACTAAGGTATAGAGTGTAAAATGAGAAGAGAGTATCGCCTGTCACTGAATCTTGAGGAGCATCCACAGGCAAGAAAGGAACGAACCAGCAAAGAGGCATCCACATCAGAGTGAGACTGACAAAAAGGTAAGTAAAATCATTCTTTTATTCATTCATTCAACACATAGTTTTGAGTGCCCACTACGTGCCAGGAACTGTGTTAAGAGCTACGTATTTGGAGAGTGGCATCACAGGAGCGCAAAACTGAGAGTGTTTAAAAAAATAGACATGGTCAAGGAAGTGTATTTTGGACATCGAGGTCACTGGTGACTCTAGGAAGAGAAGTTTCAGTGCAGAGGTGAGAGCGGAAGCCAGACAGTGAGGCCTGAGGATGGAGTGAGAGCTAAGCCAGTGTGACAAGGAATGTGAACAGTCTCTCAAATAATTTGATTATGATTAAGAGGACAGAGTTTGGATGGTAGATGGAGGTGCTCAAGAAACAAAGGGAGAGTTATGTCAGCAAAAATGGTGAAGTAAGGAAACCTGAAATTCCACCCTCCACAAAAGAAATTTAAAAAACTGGTAAAAAAACCACAAAACTGTCAGAATTGACATTTTTTGGACTCTGGAAATAATCAAATGCTGGCAGCAACTCAGGGGATGCTTAGTCAGGAGAAATGCTAAATCTTTCCAACAACATTAAGCTCGTGGTGCTTAACTTACCTCAGTCCCACTTTCCTGCTCTGCAGTTCAGAAGTAGCCCTGAAAATAAAGCCTGCGTTCCTGGCACCGGAGCGAGCAGAGGGGACCTCTTTCAGAAAGAATTGTAATTGTTTGTTGTGGCCTGTTTGGTGGCTCACGGGAAGCCCTGCTTGAAAGGCTCGTCTTTGTTTCCCCTGACTCATAACTAACCCAGTGCGGAAGATGCTACCAGAGGATGTTTGTGAAACGCATGCATAGGCAAATGTTGTAGTTGCTGCTGCCTGGAGTGACAGACAACAGTTGGGGAAAACAATAGACTAACCAAAAATTTTAGGAGGAAAGCCTGGTGAATAAAGTGTTTTTAAGGATTGTGAAAAGGTTCTATATGTTCCTGAGAATAGAGTGTGCATATGCTCAGAAAAGACCTTTGAAGGCTCTAAGCTCTCACTTCTGGCTGACCCTGAGGCTCTATGTAAGTAGAAGCGAAAGCTAAGGCAGAGTTGTAAACTCTCGCCAAATGTGCCCCAACATGCACACAGAGCCCCTGAGCAAAAACTGGGATATATTTTGGTTCCAAGAATTAAAGAAAATCTATGACCAAGCATTAGCTGACCACTATGCTATCTGAGAAAATACTTCAATGACCACACATAACAAAGAGCATGACTTTTACAAAATTAATTCAGAAAAAGAAGTAAACAAACAAATAAGCAAAAAAACCCTAAATAATCATGATAATATGCAGCAACAAAAACCCTGAAAAGGGGTGAGCATATGATTTCCAGAGCTGCCACATTATACTGTCAAAATGTACATTTTTCAACAAAAAGTTATGAGACATGCAAAGAGACAAGAAAGTGTGGCTCATACACAGTAAAAAAGAAAAAAAATCAATCAATAAAGACTGTCCCTAGATATGGACTGCCCAGATATTGAACTCGTTGTACAAAGATTTTAAGTCAGTTGTCTTAAATATGTTCAACATCTCTTCTAGACATTGGCCTAGGCAAAAAATTTATGAGTAAGACCACAAAAGGAAATACAGCAACAACAAAAATAAATAAATGGGACTTAATTAAACTAAAACGTTTCTGCACAGCAAAGGAAATAACCAACAGAGTAAATGGACAACCTACAGAATGGGTGAAAATATTAATATTTGCAAACTATACATCTGACAAAGGGCTAATATCCAGAAACTACAAAGAAATAAAACAAATCAGCAAGAAAAAAAACTCCCAAATAACCCCATCAAAAAGTGGGCAAAATACATGAATGGATTTTTCTTGAAAGAAAACAGACAAATGGCCAACAACCATATAAAAAAAGGCTCAACATCATTAATCATCAGGGAAATGCAAATTAAAACCACAATGAGATACCACCTTACCCCTGTCAGAATTGCCATTTAAAAAACTCAGAAAACAATAGATGTTGGCACAGATGCCATGAAAAGGGAACCCTTATGCACTGTTGATGGAAATGTAAACTAGTGCAACTGCTGTGGAAAGCAGTATGGAGTTTCCTCAAAGGACAAGTAGACCTACTATTTGATCCAGTAATCTCTTCACTGGGTGTCTACTCAAAGGAAAAGAACTCATTTTATCAAAACATCTACACCCAAATGTTTATTGCAGTGCAATTCACAATTGCAAAGATATGGAACGAGTCTCAGTGCCCACCAGCTGATGAGCCCATGGAGAAAGTGTGGTATGAATATGCCATGGAGCACCACTCATCCATGCGAAGAAATGAAATAATGTCTTGCAGCAACTAAGTGAAGTATCTCAGGAACAGAAAAACAAATACCACGTGTTCTCACTTATAAGTGGGAGCTAAAGGAGGGATGTATATGTCCATAAAATGGTGTAATGGACATTGGAAACTAAGGAGGGGTAGGGTGGGAGTTTACATTGTACCTGTCAGGCACAATGTGCACTGTTCTGGTGATGGGTGCACTGAAAGCCCTGACTTCAGCATGATACAATTCATCCATGTAACAAAACGTTTGTACTCCCTAAATTTTTTGAAATTGAAAAAATGAGACATAGGAAACCATGTTTGAAGACCTGAAGGAAAAAAGAATAGCCCTGTCTCACCAAACAGAGATGTATCAATAAAGAGATAAAAATTATAAAAAGGAACAAAACAGAAATTCTGGAGTTGCAAAGTATAATAACAGAAAGTTCACTGGAGGGGCTCAACAGCAGACTCACACAGACAGACAAAAAAATCTGTGAACTTGAAGTTAGGTCATTTGAAATTATCCAGTCTCAGGAACAGAATGAAGAAAAATGCACATAGTTTCAGGGACCCATCAAACCCCATCAAGAATAAAAACATACGCATAATGGGAGTCGCAGAAGAAGAAATGAGAGGGAAAGGGAAGAAAGAATATTTGAAGAAATAGTGGCCAAAACCTTCTCAAATTTGAGGACAAACATTAATCCAACCATTCAAGAAGCTCAATGACTCCAAGTAGGATAAATTCAAAGAGACTCACACCAAGACACATCATAGTCTAACCACCAAAAGCCAAGGACAGAGAGACAATCTTGAAAGCAGAGAGTAAGAATCGATTCATCACGTTCAAAGGATTCTCAGTAGGATTAACAATTGATTTCTATCAAAAACCGCGCAGGCCAGAAGTCAGTGGAATGACATTTTCAAAGTACCGAAAGCAAAAAATAAATGTTAACCAAAATTTCCATATTGCTGTGTAAGTGAACCAAAGATGGCCTTGTATATTGGCCCTGTGTTTATCTCTTCACAATAAAGTTCAAACTATTAGCTCAAAAGCCCATTGGTACCAAACTCAAATTTGTACGCATCCAATTATTTTAAATACAGCCTCAAATAAGCATGTTTTTAGCCATTTAGTGCCTGCCTGCTTTTCATACACAACAAAGCTATGCTAGCCATAGGTTAGACGAACCCTGTAGCTATAAAAGACCTCAAACTGCTGCTGCAGGGTTTATCTAAGAAGATAGAAAAATTGTAAATATATATGCAGATAACAAAGGAGCCCCAAAATACATGAAGCAAAAACTGACAAATTTGAAAAAACAGACAGTGCAACAATGTTAGTTGAAGACATCAATGCCCCACATTCAATAAGAGATTAAACAACAAGACAGAAGATAGGCAGGGACACAGGAGACTTGAACAACACCATATAATGAGACCTGACAAACATCTATAGAACAACAGCGACAGCAAAATATACATTCTTCTCCAGTGTGCATGGAACATTCTCTAGGATAGTCCATATCTAAAGCCATAAAATAAGTTTTGATACATTAAAAAATATCAAAACCATACAAAGTCTGTTATCCAACCACAAAAGAATTAAATTAAAAATTAACAAAGGAAATTTGAAAAATTCACAAATGTGTGGAAATTAAAAAACATACTCCTACAAAATAATGAGTCAAAGAAAAAAATCAAAAGGGAATTAAATGAAGGAAATAAAAACACAACATGCCAAAATTTATGGGACGCAGGGAAAGCTGTGCTCACAAGGAAATTTATAGCTGCAAATGTCTACATCAAAAAAAGGGAAATATTTCAAATGAATATCCTGAACTTGCACTTTAAGAAACAAGAAAGGAAGAGCAAACCAAACCCAGGGAGAGCAGGAGGAAGGAAATAATAAAGATTAGGGCAGAAATAAAGAAAATAAAAACCAGAAAAACTATAAAGAAAATCAACAAAACCAAAAATTGGTTATTTGAAAAGATCAATAAAATTGACAAACTTAGCTTAGGATATGACATCAAAAGCACGAGCAACCAAAGAAAAAAATACATAAATACGTACCACTTTTGTGCAATAAATTACTCTATAATGAAAATGAACATATACTCACAGAATGAGGAAACAGGTTTGCAAATCATATATCTGATAAAAGTCTAGTATCCATAATACATAAAGAACTCCTATAGCTCAACAACAAAAAGACAATGCAATTAAAAATTGACAAAGAATTTGAATAGATATTTCTCCAAATATTATATACAAATAGCCAACATGTACATGAAAAGATGTTCAACATCATTAGCCATTAGGACAGTACAAATCAAGACTAATATGAGATACCGCTTCTTAACCACTAGGATAGCTAAAATCACAGATCACTGAAAGTGTTAGTGAGGATGTGAGGAACTTGGAGCCCTCATTATTGCTAGTGAGAAGGTGAAGTCGTGCTGTCACTTTGAAAAGTTTGGCAGTTTCTCAAATGTTAAACATTGAATTACCATATGACCCAGTAATTCTACTCCTAGGTATATAAAAGAGAATTGAAAACATATGTTTACATAAAAACTTGTACATGAACATTCACAGTGGCATTATTTATAATAAGCCAAAATGTGGAAACAACCCAAATATTCGTTAACTGATGAAAGGGTAAGCGAATGTGGTGCACGCAGACAATGGGATGTTAGCCTTAAGAATGAGTGGAGTACTGACACATACATGGGTGAATCTTGAAAACTTTATGCTAAATGAAAGCAGCTACACACAAAAGGCCACATATCTATGAAATGCACTTATATGAAATGTCAAGAATAGACAAATCCATAGAAACAGAAAGTGGATTAGTAGTTGCCAGGGGAAAAGTCAGGGAGTTGAGATTGATTGCTGAGCAGTGTGTGGTTTCTTTTTTAGGGAGGGAAATATTCTGGATTATCTGGTGATGATTTCAAAACATGGTGAATATACTATAAACTTCTGAATTGTGTACTTTAAAATGATGAGTTTTATGTTATGTGAATTATGCCTCAATTAAAAAAGAAAATAGAGATTTCTCTTTTCTTGTTTAACATGGAAAACACTTGAGCATATTTAAACACTAATTTGAAAAAGTCAGGAGAACCTGAAAGAGCACTTGAAGCTACTATAGCTGAGGGGAAATAGATAGTGCCAGGTGGAAAGGTAGTATCCAGGTCCCAGGTGGAGGGACTTTGACAGGAGAAGGGTCACTTTAGGTATAAGGGTGGTGGAGAGGGTAGATCATGTGTGGTCTGCTGGTTCAGAGTACTGTTCTTATTCTATGGCTCCTATATTTTTTTCATTAGGTAAGAGGCAAGATCTATGCTGATGGTGAATATGAGATGACTAGAGAATTATAATGGACTTTGCAGTCTTTGCCAACATCTTCATGCAGGTTGATACCTGAGAATCTATGGTAAGTGTCAATTTGTGCAGTGTGTTATAGCAACAGAAAACAGACAAGACGTACCCTATGTCATTAGTCCCACCCATGTCACCGATAGTGTCTCCCTATGCATTTCCACTGCCACTGCCTTACCCTAAGTGCTCGTACCCTCAATTCTGGATCATCTGATTTGTCTAGTAGTTGACCTTCCTAACTGTAGGCTACACCTTTTACTTTTTTTTTTTCCCTACGACAAAACTCAGATGTCTAGTGCAGTCATGGAGAAGATGCGTGTGTTCATCCAAGAATGAAGTTTTGCTGGCCATTTGCAGTGAAAGTGAGGAGAGATAAAACCAAATTGTCTGTTGGGTTACCTGGGTTGCCTGGCAACACGTGGACTGAGCCCAGTGCCTCTCTCAACCCCACTTGGGAGGGACTGTGCAGAATTTCAACTGATTGAAATGTCTTTCGAGTGTTAGCAGCAGCAACATGAAGTTCTCCTGAGCAACTCAAAACCAGCTGCCAGATGTATATCAAGAGCACTTTCACACTCAGGAAAGCTCCCTGTGTTATTCATTGGCTGGGTGATCTCAAAGTCCCTATGAAAAGGGCCAGCGTCAGGGAAATGGGAATACCTGTCCTGGAGCACAGCTCCCAGTGTGTTCAGCCACGCCTGGAACAAGCACACCTCCCCGGCAAGCCCGAGAGCCCAGGGTCAGCGTGCTCTGGCTTGCACTGTGAAACATTTTTAGGGTTTAGCTGAGCCCTAAAGGATAAAGGGCCAAGGGAGTAGAGCATGTTGGCAGAGATAAGGTGAAATGATAGAGCACAGATCTAAGATGGTGCATTAGTTTGCTTGGGCTGCTATATCAAAATACCACAGACTGGGTAGCTTAAACAACAGAAATTTATTTTCTCATAGTTTTGGAGGTTTGAAGTCCAAGACATAGATGTTGGCAGTATTGGTTGCTTCTAAGGATTCTCTCCTTGGCTTGCAGATGGCTGCCTTTTCCCTGTGTGCTCACATGCATTCCTGGCTGCCTTTTCCCTGTATGCTGCATGCATTCCTGGTATCTTCCTGTGTGTCCAAATTTCCCCTCCCTTTGAGGACACTGATCACCTTGGATTAGGGTTCCCCTAATGGCTTTATTTTAACTTAATCACCTCTTTAAATGCCCTATTTCCAAATACAGTCACATTCTGAGGCACTGGGGTTTGGAACTTCAACAACTTTAACATATGAACTTTTGAGGGACAAAATTGATCCCATAGTAGATGTGTAAGGGGAAAAATGATCACAGAAGGTCAATCTGGTGAGAGATTATGAACTATCGGATGAGAGCCCTCATGAGAACAAAGGTGAATATAGTGGAATTAATTAAACACAGAAGCTATAAAGATAGAAGGCTATGGTGAGGAATATCTGAAATATTATTTTGAAGATAGAAAATTTTCACTAGATAATGAAGTCAGGGGTGTGATCTTGGAAGTGGATGGGTAGAGTAGGGAGGAGGGAGACTTTGGAGGTGACGAAGGCAATTTCCAGTAAACTAGAATATGGGATGCATCTCTGATGTGAACACCGAAATAATTGAAAAGGATGTCAGGTGTTTGGATGGAGAGAATCTGACATTAAGATGTATTATTCTCATTTGGATTTGAGCCATTGCTTCATGGCAGAAGACATGGAGCCAGGTTTCCTAGGATTCTGAAAACCAGGCTGATTTAAATTTGCTATTTAAGGAGGACATAGCTAGAAAGCAGAGCTCCAAGTACTGGCAACAGTTTTATTTTATACTAAATTCATCATGTTTCACTACCAGTCAAAGAGTGTTTTGCATACTTTCTTTGTGGTCACCATTGTGTCAGGTATTATGTGAAATAAAATAAAATATAAAACACAGTCTGTATGATTGAAGTTTACATTTGAGTTTAAGAAACATGAACAATATACATGAAACAAACCCAAATAATATAAGGCATCTTGTATACTGAATTTTGTGACCCAAACTCTGGATACTGAAAGAATTTAAAGAAGGAAACCCATAGGGAATTTTAAAGGAGACGTGGAGAAATTCTGACAAGCTAGGGCTGGGTGAATGGGTAGGCTGTGGAAAGCAGCCGGGGGGAAGGAGGGTTTCCAGGCGAAACGAGTACCCTGACAGAGATCCCGGAAATGTAAGTGAACATGGTGAGTTTCTGTATGGAAACTATTATTTGGACTAGAAGGAAAGGAATATATTGGGGAATTTAGAAATTAAAGTGGGCAGCAGTGAAACAAAACAGAGTTCATGAAACAAACAATGATTTAGTATGATGTTAGCTTTCATGGGGAGGAAATAGAAAGCTATGAAGCAAAGAAATGACCTGGTTAAAGTGATATTTATGAAAGAGTAGACTGACAGTAGCAAAGAGGTTGGATTTGGATGGGTATAGTCTAGAGTTAGGAAGATCAACTATTACACAATTCAGATGATCCAGAACTGAGGGCACAAGTGCTTAGAATAAGGCAGTGGCAGTGAAAATGGACAGGGTGACACATGATGGGTGACATGTAGTAACTAATCACATAGAGTCCGTCTTGGCCCATTTTGTGTTGCTATAACAGTATACTTGAGGCTAGGCAATTTATAAAGAAAAGAGGTTTATTTAGCTTATGATTCTGCAGGCTGGGAAGATTAAAGGCTGGCCTTGGCTTCTGGTGAGGGCTGTCTTGCTGTGTCATAACGTCATGGAGGAAGTCAAAGGGGAAGCAGACATGTGCAAAGATAAAACCCAAGGGGTGTCCTGGCTTTATAACAACACATTCTCACAGGATTTAATTCATTTCCACAAGAACGAACCCAGTCTTACCAGAGCGAGAACTCATTCACCACCATGAGAACAGCACCAAGTGAGGAATCTGCCTCCACGACCCCAACACCTCCCACTGCCCCCCGCCCCCACAAAACTACCACATTGGGGATAAAATTTCAACCTTAGTTTTGGTGGGGACAAACCAAACTATAGCACATTATAATGGGGGATTCTGGGGCAAAGATAATTGAGTTTTTGAGTGTTTTTGATAGAAAAAAGGCAGTGGTGTTGGGGAAGAGGGCAGCTGACCTGAGAAAAGTTTATTTTTAGACATTTATTTTAAAAGACTAGCTCCATGTCCTTATTTAATGATCTAGACAAAAAATTAATTTAGTACTTATTTGCATGGGAACCTATTCTGAATGTCAAATTAAAATAATTGACTCTTCTCTGAAAGCTTCCTTATATTTTACATTATAGTATCTATGTGTACAAAGAACATTAATGAGAACAGAGAATAACACAGAGGTAAAATACATAAATAAAATTTTATGCCAAGTGCAAGTGAAGTTGTCAGTGTCTATGTTGGGAGGGAAAATGAAGAGACAATGACTTTTTGTTTACATAATATTGTATGTAAAATTTTGCCTAATCTTAAGCATATTTTTATAGTAATAGGTAAATATTCATTATAGAAACTTTAGGAAACACCCATATACTTTATTCAATAAGAGATTATTTGCGACACTTTTCAGCAATCTATTTTTCTGCTCAATAAAATAGAATTGACAGATTATTTTTTTGTCGCTAAATAGTCTTCTCTAGTATATTTTAAATGACTTCATAAGACCCTGTAGTATTGCTGCTTTTTTTTGTCATGTATTTTACAGTGTGGTATTTATGTCACTTCTAATCTTTAGTTACTTAAAATAATGCAAAGAATGTTCTGATAGCTTATTCTTTGACTATATGCATGAGTATTCCCTTAGGATAAGTTTGTGAAAACGGAATGCCACACAAAAGCTTAAGTTTTTAAAAAATTATATTGCCAAATTTTTCTTCTGGAATGGAAATTATCATTTCCAATTTAGTAAGCAAAAGTAACATTTCATTTTTAAACTTGACTCTGTTTTATATTTAAATATGCTTAGTTTTTTTTTCTTTTTGAATTATTTGTTCTTATCCTTTGTCCATTTTTCTATGGGATATTTTGTCTTTTTATTGTTTTGTGGGGTATGAAGCCTCATATGTTACAGATATTTTGCTTAGTTAATTATTTACCTTCTGTAAGAGATAGGAAAGACCAAAATGTTTTTCCTATTCCCAGACACAGCACTTACCACAACACTTCACCTCTGGTCACCATAATGTATGTGGGGTGTTTCCTCTGTCAGCCTAAAATAACAACAGAGAGAGTAACTCTCAAAATAAATGAGATTATTTGGGAAAGAATGACAGGGGATTATAATCCAGGATGTGTGTGCTATGGTGATTCATAGGAATATTTGGGGAGATTGAGGCAAAAGGAAACTTTTAAAGGCAAAATGAGGAAGGTTACATAAGTTGTTTTGAAACTGTTATCCCTGGCCACAAGGATTTATAACAAGGGTAGCATTGGTCCAAGGTTAAATAGACAGTTGCTGGGAAAATGTCCTTGCAGAAGTATTCTTCAGGTAAGGTTGTAGCGATCTTTGTGCAAGGTTGTGATTTTCAGACAGTCCTTGTAATTGTTTTTATCACAGGCATGTATGCATGAGAGCCCCTCCTTTATGGCCTCCCAGCTCCGTTTTGTTAGGGTTCGGAATAAGTGACTCCATTTTGATTTTGACAACTTTCACATTACCTCCTTTTAATCAAGATCTTTTCTCTGAAAGCATTGTTGATCAATCAACCTGTAGGTAGGCTTTGGTTGTCCCTTGTTGCCAGATGCACCTGTTTCTATTTGTTTGTTCCAGTGTTTGGGGAAAATGGCTAGCAATTATAACTCAATGTCAAGACCCTTTTGGCCACATTTGGCAACAAAGAGGTTTAGAACAAATGCTTCTCAGGAGAGGTTTGCCTGAATTCATTGTCAAGTTCAATTTTGCCAGTGGCATAGGTTTTGGAAGTATTCTTTTGAAGCACTTGGCCAGCATTATTCTGCTAGGTGTTGTACTTCTGTAGAAATTTGATAGACAACAGGTACAAAGTTTAAAAAGAGTAATATAGAGTAAATATAACAGCAATATTATAACCCAATTATGTATAACGGTTTTGAGCCATGAACCTACACCTGAAGACAATCAACTAAACAAATCAAATGATCGTGGGGAACTGGGTGAGAACTGTTGTAGCCAGATGTTAGAGGAAAATAGAAGAATTCAAGATCTAGTCCAGTCTACAGATAGATAATAAAAAATCCAAAAGCAATGAACAGGGCAACAATCTAATAATAGGTGTACTATATATTTTTAAAATAATTACCCCCATTTTTACCAAAAATAATCAAACAAAGACCAATTTGCAAAATAAATTTAGTCTCATTAAATTTGGCCTGATTATTTGCATAAGTACAGCAAGAATGGTGATTGATCACATAGGTTAAAAACCTCTCAAGGGTAGGAAGCCAAACTAAGGCAAACTTTAGATTTCACCTGCAGTACCTTTAGACAATTTAAATATGACACACTAGTCAAAACCTTGGTAATATAATTTATATTTGTAAAATTTTATTTTATTATAAAGAGAACAGATTCTTATTAAACTTATACAAATAATGATATCATCATAAAAATACAAATAGTTTCCAAGTTCTAGGGGGATGGTAGAGGAAAAAAGCAAATACTTCAAGTTTTGTTCACAAAACCTACTTTACTAAATTGCTATAAGCTGTAGATAGCTTAAGGGGAAAGTTTTCTTAAATTTGGAAAATATAACATTAAAATAAAGAACCAAGAAAATTTTAAATAAAAAACCCATAAACATATTGTCTTCATCAGTTACTTAGTCTCATGTAATTAATTCTTGTTCTGCTTGATCTTGGTTAACAGTTTCACAATTTCATCAGTTTTGTCATTAGAGTTTGGGAAATTTTTATCCAGTCCAAAATAGTATGATTTTAAGTTATTAGAAACCTGTGGTCAAGAGTACTTGTTAGATTCTTTTTTATGAGTACTTGTTACAGATCCTTTTTACTGTAGGTGATTGCAAATGCTTTTAGAGAAGAATCAAAAAATAATTGTCTATTAATGACAAAGACTTAGAATAGCCATGATTAAAAACCTAATGACAGTTCATTACAACCAAGAATTGATGGAAATTTGGTTATTTTTGTGGCATACAACATTTTAACATAATAACTAAAATTATAACTGATAACATTAGATTTTTAGGAATCTTATATAATTTTTGGAACACTCATATCAATAACATTCATACAAATATAACTTAAAGATTAAACATCATTTCTTATTTTGATAATGCCTCCCACATAATTTAACATATCAAATAAGCCTAATTAGTTCATTATCTTTCTTTTACAAAATGGGAGAGGTCAAAAACACTCAATTTAGAATTTGATTTTGGAGTTTGTCAAAAATGTCAAAAAGTTTAAAACAATACAGGGTAACAGGTCACTGTGAAATAATAGTCATTCATTTAACCAGAGTAATTAAAAGACTTCAAAAGCAAATACAGAAAGTTACACAGATGTAGAAAAAGAAAGACCTTAACTCTTTCAAGTCTCAGTTTTCTTAAGTAATCAAGTACCTAATAAAGACAGCACAAAGCACAAGAAATTATCTTGATAAAACATTTATCAAGAATTGATGTTTCCTAGGACAGTTACAAAAAAAGTAGAGAAAACTTTCATTTTCTTTTTCATTAAGAGTAGATCAATACTCCAAGAGAATCTTTTTGTTTTAACATAGGGACAAGATTTTAGTTTTGCATCTGTATACTCCTGATAGCTATGTTTAATCTTTAAAAAAAACTATAAACAATTCCCTTTTAATTTCAGCCAGCTTGATCACATTAAAAATTCCCTTCTTAAGATTCATTTTGCACAAACCTTTTATGATATGCTCAGCTCTTCTATAACTTGCTTAAACCTTCAGTTTTGCCCTATACTTCCTTCTTTTTTATATTGAAACAACCAATCTACCTCAGGACAGAATTTACTTTCCTTTTTCCCCTTATCACTTTGACCATACAAGAGTCTCTCTCATACAAAAAAATTATTCTCTTCTCAACTTTCTTTATCAAAAATATATCCCCATACTTATAACATTTTTTCCATCTCTCTCTTACTTACTGGTTCCTTACTGCCTTGTTTTTATTTTATTTCTAAATTCACATCTCAGAAGAACCTTTGAGTAACCTCTGACTTATACACAATTACTCTTTTTAAGCAAAAAACACAGCCTCATATCTTTTTATAATTTTTTTACCAAAAAGCAAATCTTATTTTTTTTGTACACTTTGTATACTGAATTACATATATTAATTAGAATTTCCAACTCTTGGCAATGTTAATTTTTAGAGAAAATCTAGGAAGTAAACAATTTTTAAAATGTCTGTCACATACTAACATTTTATAAATATATATTTCATAATTTTTAGAAACATGTTTTCTGATACAATGATTTTTCAATGTAGATCAGAACATATTTACTAACAGATCCAAATATATTTTTTAATAAAATTTAAGAAGCCAAGAATAAACTTAAATTTATGATTAACAATTCATATTTCAATATTTTAACTTATTTGGATTACTCATGGAAAATTTCCTGAGGCCTTAGATAAAGCTAGCTATCATCTCAAGTTATTTCCCTTTTAACCATTTTCATAGCATATGACTGTCAGGCAGGCACCACAAAAACAAGAACCTAAAGAGTTAATTACATGAGTATTTAGTTTTACTGCAGTGGTTGATATATATGAAGTAATGGACATAGCATTGTACCCTCACTTGTTCTTAGGTCAGACTCATACTCTTATGATCTTAAATATCTAATAGAGATAAAAGTTGTGTGTCTGCATTATATTTAATGTTGGCAATTCTGAAGACATACCTGCTTTAATTAAACCAACCAAAATTAAATTAGCCTTTTATTCACCAAAGATTGTTCCAGATCGCATGAACTTTATAAACATTTGCATTTTCTGACAGTTTAAGGTATGTATGCTCATTTATCACTAAGCCAATTTAAACAAAGTCTTTTATTAATATTAGTAGAAAAGACCTTTAAGATTTCTCATTTAAAATTTTTCTAAAATAGTCAAAAATCATGCCAACAAGAAAGGAAGTGGTCAGAGGGGGCAACATATAGTTAGTAGGGGTTTGAGAAAAGGGATTTCAGTCAACTCAGAAATTCCCATGAAAGAAGCAGGGTCCAATAGAGAAAACTGAGAGCCTAAAAAAAATTATGGCCTGAATATCAGCTTCCAATTAAGTTGACTTCTGACCATAGAGCTCTAAAAAAATCCTTTAAAAATATCTGATTATTTTAGCTGGGTTTCAGCTGGGACAAACAGCAAATATTCCTGGTGGTATTACACTCTTTCTTTCTTTCTAAATATATAGTTCCATTTTAGCTTAGGAGAGAAGGTCAAAGAAACAAATAAAAAGTTTCTCTCATGCTCCAAATATTAATATAAACCAAAGTTTCAAACCAAAGGTATACCTACTTCAATTGTGATTCAACAAGCCTTCTATGGTTTAACCATGGGCACAAGAAGTGTCCCCAGAGAGTGCAAAAGATGTAGTCCTCCTCGAGATCCAAAGTGTCTCCCAAAGATAGTCTAAGAAAGTAAAGTGCCTCCTTGTTAACAAGGCAATGAAGATGGAGACAATTCAGATAAATTCTCCTGGGAGCTCAAACAGTGGGGCAAAGAGACACTTTGTGTTTGGGACTTGTAGCCACCTGGATAGTCATCTGAAGCAAGCCCAACAACTTGTGTTTCCCTCACCAGTGAAGACCAGAGAACATATCCTCATTGGTTACAAAGCCAAACTCTGAAGACATCAAACAAGACAAAAAGATAACCTTATTATGATTTTTCTCCTCATAACAAATCGTACAAAAGAGAGAGACAAGGAAAACAAGGACTATTTTCTGGGAGGCTGTGGATCAATAACCCGTGGGCACCCAGAACCAAATTCACAAGAGTCACAATTCAAAGAACCAATTTTTACAAATGTTTTTCTCTCTTGCCAACCCAAATTTAGAAAAAGAAAAAAGAAGAAACAAGGAAAAAGTTTTTTACCATTCTCTCTCAACCAGGCATTAGAGATGGAGATCTGGGAGAATTTACTTTGGTAAGAATTTTTACCTTCTGGGGCTTTTGTCAGATCTCTCAGTACCTTGTCTATAGGCTACAGAGTGAGTAGAGTGTCCTATGTTTTAGGGTCCTGGCTGAGTACAATAATTAAATTAACATAAGATAGATTAACAGGAGAAAGCAAGATATAAGTTTTACATGGCGTGGGAGCCCTCATAAAGAAGTGAAGACCACAAAGAAGCAGTTGGAGCCAGTTACCAATACACTGGATTGGACAAGGAATAGTAAATAGTGAAAATGCAACTAAATCATGTGAAGAGGCTTAAAAGATAAGAGTTATTCTAACAAGACCTGTACAGTATTCTCTTGGTTTCAACTTCTTGTCCGTAAGAATGTTGCCTCTTCTTCTAGTATAGAGAGGTTATCTTTCACATGGAAATTTTATCTTCTGCTTTTAAGAAATAGCATAGAAATCAAAGTGATCTTTTTACACCTGCTGTTTTTCAAGGGTCTTTAACTTAAATAGTTAATATGCAAGAATAGCATATTTTAACTCTTTTATTTCTCCTGTCTGGAATTTTTATAGAAATTTTATGTATTAAAAGCTAAGTCTGGTGGCTATGGGGAGAAGAATCAGGTGAGTGATTGAGGAGTTTTGGGGAAAAAAGGGGAGTTCAGACAGAGAAGGATAAAGAGAAGGAAGGAGGAGAAGTAGGAAGGGGAGGGGAAGACTCCAGACAGGAAAGAGTCTCAGCCAGCTTTGAGATAGTATTTTGCAGTGAGGCAATTTTTGAGTCCTGAATGCACTTTTAAGCCTCATAATGCTACTTAAAATATGCATCTCATTCAGACTGTTTAATCCTATAACCATGGTCTTCTATTATAATTTTAGTACTAAAAAAATAAGCTTGAGGAGTTTAAATAATCAACATAATGGTCATTAGAGCTTTAGATTATCTTTGGTATAACATGTCCATCAGTTTAAAAATGGGCATGAAGACGGGCTATAATGTTTGAACATATAACCAGCTGTAGCACCTGAAAGCCTGGCATGCCTTAGAATTTGAGAAGCCATTTCATTTCTTATTAATCTATTGAAAGCAAAAGAAAATCCTATAAGCCCTGTCAAGGAATTTTAAGGGTTTGAGAAAGTGTTTTGTTTTGACAAGTATGCCTGGCATGCGATACTTTTTTACGTGGTGAGTAGTCTTTGACTTAGTTGCCCAACCTGTGACCAAGTTTTCCCTGTCACACAGAAATTGTTAAGACTGGTAGGTGCCCTGGTGGTAACTTGCCTGTTCATGACCCAGTTTATCCTCACACAGAGACTTTGTTCTTTGGAGACAAAGTCCCTTATAGAATGGTGGTTACCACCCAAAAGACTTTGAACAAGAAAGTTGAGACTATTATCCTTGGCCATGAGGATTAATAACAAGGGTGATGTCAGTCCACAGTTAAATAGGCAGTTGCTGGGCAAATGTCCTTGTAGAAGTATTCTTTGTGTAAGGTTGTGGTGGTTTTTGTGCGAGGTTGTGGGTTTTCAGACAGTCCTTGTGATAGTTTTTATCATAGGCACGTGTGCATGAGAGCCCCTCCCTTATGGCCTCTCAACTCCGTTTTGCTAGGATTTGGCATAACTGACTCCGTTGTGATTCTGACAACTTTCACACCTTATACACCAAGCAATTCTCCAGTAAGCACCAACTGGTTGTCCTATAATTTAAATCAGTTCTGACTCCATCTACCTGGAGATAGCATCAGATCTCACAATTTCAGGGCTCAGGCCCACAAGACTCCCCTCAAGTATATATACCACTCACAAGTGGTAGGTTGTTATCTATACCTCTGGCTGACCAACTATAAATCAGGTTCCCACTATCCCTTTCTTGAGTTTGATTAATTTGCTAGGACATCTCATAGAACTCAGGGAAACACTTACTTATGTTTACTGGTTTATTATAAGGGATATTACAAAGGATATGAGGTAACAGACATAAGAGATGCACAGGGTAAGGTATGGGAGAAGGGGCACAGAGCTTCCATGTCCTTTCTAGGCATATCACCCTTCTAGCACCCCCATGTGCTCAGCAACCCAGAAGCTCATCAAATCTTATTGTTTAAGAGTTTTTTATAGCATTTAATAGAGTTTGGTCTTCATTGCCTTCCCCGGTTCCCAGAGGTTGGTGGTGGAACTGAAAGTCCCAACCCTCTAATCATTTGGTTTTTGTGGTTATCAGGCTCATACTGAGGCTGAGCAGGGACCCCACCCCAAGACACTTCATTAGCATAACCTCAGATCCAAACTGGCTTCTTACAAGTAACAAAAGACACTCCTATCCCTTGGGAAATTCCAAGGGTTTTAGGAGCTTTGTGACAGGAACCAGGAGAAAATGCCAATATATTTCATATTATACCAAATCTTCTAATTTTGTTTAAAATATTCCTGTACCATATTTCTACACCCAATAGCTCAGGATTTTCTTTAAATGAAGGAATAGAGAAGGCAACTAAATGAGATTATTGTGTTTTTCTTCTAAAGGTCTTTATCTTGGTGGGAGAAAAGCTCCATGCAAGGGGGGGATGGGAAATCAACATAAGAAAAGAAGAAAGTTTTATATTCATTTCATTCACTAGCAAATAATTTCTATTTCATTTTAACAAGAAAATGAGGGCAAAAATTGTGTTTATATATGTTCCTGCTGGATTTCAGTCCTTTCTTAGTCTTTCTGTGTCTTGTCTTCTTGCTTTTTTCTTCAGAAATATTTTGATCTATATCTTGTCATGGTCTAGTTTTATTTCATTTGTGTCATCTTTATCTGTTATGTAATTTACCTGTTATAATTAATGCAAGATAATTACCTATTTTAGGGTCTATAAAAAGCATAATTTATTCAGCAAAAGAAAAATGAGCTCATGAAATAAAACCTAAGAAATCTAAACCAATATAATCAATTGGTAAGCAGCACAAATTTAGTTAAAATTTACTTTTACCATATATCAAAATAATATGAACACAACTATATTCTTAATAATCAGAGATTAAAATTTATCCTTAATCTTTATCTTTCTTTCCTTCACTTCATTATAATGAGATTAAACAAAATCTTCTTTAAACTTTAATCTTCCCAATTTAAGCCACTCCTGGTTAAGCAAATGTCACATTTTTTCTTTTTATTTACAGGGGTGCTTTCCTCCAGACTCTTTACAATTGCACAATGAATTGGAAGTGGAAACGTTGCTTGGTTCCTGCAAGTCTGTGCATTATCTGATGATTATCTCTTTCCTATTTGTAGTGGATTGCCTTCTTCCTAAACTCCTTTTACAAAACTATGGCCTTTTGCACCACAAACTCTTTTAGAAACAAGAAATGTGTCTCATAACAAAAACAAAACGTGATTTATGATCTCTTTTAAAACATAAAATGAATCACCTTTGCCAAGGGGTTAAATTAAAGTTATACTGTTCGGAGTATTCCAACAGCTGGACAAATAAAATTTTGGTTTTCCATACAGGGCCCTGAAATAAAGGAAAATTGACCATTTCTGACACCACTTAACCTTCTGTTCTATACTCACTGCTCCTGTTTTTGAACAACCTCTAAACTAAGTTCACAAGAGTATGAGTCTTGGCAAAAATATTCTTTAGAATCGGATTGCTTAAGACTTATATGTGGAGTAAGAAAATATCTTGCTTTAAAGAAAAGTATTACCATTGTTCACTCTGAAAACTGACCTGCCAAATGAACAACCTAAGGGAATGAACAAATCATCTCTGGAACTTATTATATACTATATTTCTTAATTAGAAAATACACAATTGGAAGAAGTCATGTGAATATTTGGAGACATATATGGATTTTTTATACCAATAATTTTGCTTTATATTATTCTTTGGATATATTATTTCAATTAATGTGACAAAACTTTTTGGAAATCCCTGTTTAGACTGATTGTGAGCATGTTTCTCCAATGTAAAGGCTGATGTTTTAGCCCTACACATCAGAAAAGAATATTTCCTGCAGGAGTTTAATATTCTAGTCTGAGTATAGGTCATTGAAATTTGATAAAAGATTATAAAACTAGATGTTAAGAGCTACTTAAAATGATTCTCACTGGTATCTGACTTTTAATCTTATCTCCATGGACTCTATTCTGTAGTTACCAGATGCATCCAGTATTACTGAGAACTGGAGTAATAGAAATAGAAAACTTGAACTTAAAGGACTGTGGAATCATTTCTATCACTAACATGCTGTGTAACCTTAAGCAAGTCCTTAATCTCTTGGAATCTCATCAGTAAAATAATGATAATTGTATTTAATTTACAGAATTGTTAGTATCATTTAAAAAATTATAGGAAATATCATTATACTTAGGACAGTGTTTGGAACCTAATAGACACTTAGTAAATACCTGGAAAAGAATTTGGCTTCATTCATTCATTCAACAAAGATCTATGAGGATCTACTTTGGGCCAGAGTCTTATCTAATTACTTGGGATAAGTCAGTAAATAAAACAACAAAATCCCTGCTCGGTTGGGGTTTACATTTGCATGTGTGTGTGTGTGTTATCCATTCTGTCAGTCTATGTTTCTTAAGTGGGGCATTTAACCCATTTACATTCAAGGTTAATATTGATATGTGAGGTTTTGTTCCTGTTATATTGTTATTTGTTATCTAGTTTTAAAAAATTCTTTCTTTCTTTTTCTCTGTTTGTGTTTTGGTGGAATTCTGTCAGATTGCCATTGATTCCTTTCTGTTCCTCCTTTGCGTGTTTGTTTTCTAAGACCTGTAAGTTTTATATTTTCATGTATTTCTATGATGGTGAATATTGACCTTTCATTTTTGTGTTTGTATTCCTTTGAGCATTTCTTGCAGGGCCAGTCTAGTGGTGACAGATTCCCTCAGCATTTGCTTGTCTGGAAAAGACTATTTCTCTTTTATTTATGAAACTTAATTTAGCTGGATATAAAAATTCTTGGTTGTCAGGTTTTTAGCACTTTGAAAATATGATCTCATTCTCTTTTGCCCCCTAAGGGTTCTGCCGAGAAGTCCACTGTTATGTCTGATGGGGTTTCCTTTGTAGGTAACTAGATGCTTTTTTCTTGTTGATTTTAAAATTTTCTCCTTCATTTTGACTTTAGACAGTCTGATGACGATATGCCATGGTCAAGTCCCTTGTGCAATGTACTAGCCTGGGTTTCACTGGCCTCCTGTAGCGGGATGTCTAAATCTCTTGTCAGACTTGGAAAGTTTTCCTCCATTATTTCCCTAAATAGATTTTCTAAACTTTTTGATTTTTCTTCCCTGTTGGGAATACTGAGAATTCATAAGTTTGGTTGCTTTATATAGTCCCATACATCTCAAAGGCTTTGATCATTCTTTTTATTCTTTTTTCTTTACTTTTGTTTGACTAGATTATTTCAAAAGGCCTGGTCTCCAAGTTGTGTCTTCAAGTTCTGAAATTCTTTCTTCTGCAGGTCTACTCTATTGTTGAAGCTTTCAAATGTGTTTTGTAATTACTTCAGTACATTTTTCAGTTCCAGAATTTGTTTGGTTTGTTTTTTAAAGATATCTTTTGCCTTGGAAGTTTTCTTATCATATCCTGAAGTGATTTTTCTGATTTCTTTGTATTGTATTTCTGATTTCTCTTGCATCTCATTGAGCTTCTTTAAAATCGGTATTTTGAATTCTTTATCAGGCATTTCAAGGATTTCTTTCTGGCTATGACCTATTGCCAGAGAATTATTGTGATCCTTGGAGGATGTCATAATGCCTTGCTTTTTCATGCTTCCTGTATCTTTCCACTGCTTCTGCATGTCTCAAGCAACTGTCACTCTTATTTGCAAATTTACTTTCTTTGAGGGGGTATTTTTTTGAAAATGTGAACGTATGTTGGGTAGGGTGTTTGGCTTTGCTTCTGAGTGTGCCAAGTAGTGAAGACTCTGTATGATTTCCTTGGCTAAGAATAGCTTCAGTGTGGGGGCTTTCTTGAATGCTTGTTATAGTAGCAGTGTGCATGGTTGGTGAGCAGGCTCATGAATGCCTGAATAGTCAGGGTGGTGTGGGCGATGTGCATGGTGGTAGTCATGAAAAGCTCTTCTTGTTCCTGAGTGCTATGCTCTTGTGTTAGTAGTTGTTGCAATGGGTTGTATGGGCTGATTTCCAGGCCAGTAGATGGCACTTGTAGGTAACAGCCAGCTGTGATGGTAGCAGTAGAATTTTTGCCTGACCACTCTTCTCCAGGAGCAGTACTTGACTTTCTTTTCACACTTTGAATATGTTGTTCCACTGCCTTTTGGCTCCATTGTTTCTGATGAGGAGCCAGCTGTTAATCGTATAGCATTTACCCTGTATGTAATAACTAACTGTCAGAATTTTCTTCTGACTTTCACCAGCTTCATCTGATGTAACTAGGAGTTATTATCTTTGTGTGTATCTTGCTTGTGGTTTGTTGAGCTTCTCATGTCTGTATGTTAATATTTTTCATCAACTTTGGGACATTTTCAATCCTTAATTCCTAAAATAATTTTCTGTTCCTTTCTGTCCCTCCTCTCCATCTCCAACACCAATTGCATGTATATTGATGCACTTGGCCTTGTCCATAGGTCCCTGAGTTTCTCTTCCTTATTCTTTTGTTCTCCCCATTCTTCAAATTGGACACTTTCTATCATATTTTACTGCTTCTTTCTTCTGATATCTCAAATCTGCCATTGAGCTCAACTAGTGAACTTTCACATTGGTTTTTGTACTTTCTAATTCTAGAATTTCCATTTGGTTACCTTTTATAATTTCTAGCCCTCTATTGAGAATTGTGTTTGTTAAGTTATTATCATTCTAGTTCTCTTTTGTTCTTTAAACATTTTTATAACAGCTTCTTTGAAGAATTTATTTGATAAATCAAACATCTGAGCAGATTCAAAGTAATTTTCTATTAACTGCTGCTTTTCCTGAGTATGGTCATATTTCTAATTTCTTTGCATGCCTCATAATTATGACTAAAAACTGGGCATTTTATTTAACATATTGAAGCAACTCTTGGTTCTGTTTTATTAGCAAACCAAATACAGCAACATAAAAAAAAAGATTATTTCTATGGTTTGAATATACCCTTTAAAACTCACATTGAAATTTAATTGCCACATGTGGGAATGGGACAGAGAAGAGAATCCTGGGCTCCATGCTTCTCCTGAGGATATTGCAAGTGGAGTGGCAGGAGGGCCCCTCCACTGCTGCAGGCCTCCAGATTGATACAGAGACCTGATTGGAGGCTGTGCAACTGCACCGCTCCAGGGATGGCTGGCTTGTGAACCCTGGGTGCTGTGGCTGGTGCCATTGTAACATCCCAACTCCAGAACACTACTTCTGCTCAGGGATCACATCTGTGACTGCTGCCTCCCCCCTGCCCTTGCCAGGTGGGGATGTAACAGGGAATCCTGGCACTTGCATGTGCCCTGTGGGCAGGTGATGTGCACCCCTGTCACAGCCAGGGGACCTGGGCAGAATAGGAGACCATGAGCCTGCCACCCACTGCTATGCCCTGGGTGATCTTGTTCAACCACACTTCCTGTGGTACTTGGGCAGAATATGTGCCTGCAGCACTCAGCACCCACCACCCACTGTCAGGGTGGCTGGACCACCACAGCTTTCACTCCCTGGGAAGCCCTGAGGGGGGTGGTGACAGCCAGCACAGCCACAGCCTTTGGATTTGGGTGGGTTGTACATGAAGGACCCATGCCATCCTGCATAGGAGCCCTGGGCACCGTGCCCTGCCCCACCAGCATGCACTGCTTTGTGGCCACCCTAGCTCACATGCGTGAGTGCCATGCCCCTTGGACCTGCTGCATCCTGCACAGGTGCCCTGCTTATTAGGCCAGCTCTGTCACAGGGTCCTGCTCCACCCCGTGTGTAAACTGTGACCTATGGGGCCACTCCACATGGTGACCCTGCTCTGGCTGGGGGTCCTGCTCTGCCCTGTGGGCCTGCTATGCCCTGTGCACCTGCTATACCCTGCACATGCACTGCGCCTTATGCATGCCTCACCCCACCCACCTGCTCAGCACCTTGGCTGCCCTGGCCTGTGCACATGTACACCATACCCAGTGAACATCCCCCATCCCAGGCACATGCCCCATACTGCTGGCCAACCCCACCTTGCAAGTGCACCTTGCACCAGGGGCAGGCCCTGCCACAGTGGCCCAGTGACAACCACAGGGGAATTGGGGAGATGCAGCAGAGCAGCAGTGTTAAAGGATCATAGTCCATCTGCCCTTCTTCTGCCTGGCCAAGATGCCAAGGTAGAACCCAATCACACCATGCAGGGACCCATCCCTAACTTCACTGAGCAACAGAGATCCCAGCAAAGGAGAATAGGTATACTGTATTTGCTGTCTGTTTTGAATTGAGAGACGAAGTCCCAGATGAGAAGGAATCAGCATAAACACTCTGGCAACATGAAAAAACAGGCTCTAGACACACCCAAAGGATTGCAATGGCTCTTCAGTAATGAACTCCAACCAAAAGGAAATTGTTGAAATGACAGATATGGAATTCAGATTATGCATAGCAAGTAAGATGAATAGAATTAAGGAGATGGGAGAAAATCATCTCAAAGAAACAAAATAAAATTCAGGACATGAATAAAAAGTTCACTAAAGAGATAGATAATATTAGAAAAGAGATAACAGAACTTAAAGAAATGAAAGAGTAATTTGGAGAATTTCAAAAATACCAGAAAGCTTTAACAACAGATTAGACCATGTAGAATAAGGAATTTCAGAGCTTGAAGACAAGAATTTTGAAGTAACCCATTCAGTCAAAAATGTAGGAAAAGGAACAAAGAAGAATGAACAATCACTGTGAGAAATTTAGGATTATGGAAAGTGAACTAATATAAGAATTATAAGTATCCCTGAGGGAGAAGAAGAAAAATCAATGAGCATGGAAAACCTATTTGAGAGAATAATAAAGAAAAACTTCACTGGTATTGCTAGAGGTTTAGATATCCAGATACAAGATGGCCATTGAACACCTGGAAGATTCATAGCAGATAGGACATCACTGGGACACATAGTCATCAGCCTGACCAAAGCCAAAGTAAAGGAACAAATCCTACAAACTGTGAGATGAAAGCAACAAGTTACTTACAAAGGGAAACCCATCAGACTAATAGCAGACCTCTCAGCACAGACCTTTCAAGCCAGAAAGGATTGGCAGTCAATTATTAGTCTTCTTAAAGAGAAAAACTGGCAGCCAAAAAGTATGTAAGCTGCAAAACTAAGTTTCATAAATAAATGAAGGAGAAATAGTCTTTCTTAGACAAGCAAACACTAAGGGAATTTGTCACCACTAGACCTGACCTACAGGAAATGCTTAAAAGTGCTCTATACATGGAACAGAACAATCAATACACACTAACATAAAAACACCTGAAAGTTAAAGCTCACAACACTTATAAGACATCAACACAAGGGAGAAAATAAAGCAACTAGATATATTCAACATGATGAACAGAACATTGTCTCACATAGCAATACTATCATTGAACATAAATGGTGTTAATGCCCCATTTAGAGGATATGGACAGCTGAATGGATGAAAAACACCCCAAGTATATGCTGTCTCCAAGAAACCCACCTAACTCGCAAGAATTCTCATAGACTCAAGGTAAAGAGATAGAAAAAAATTTTCCCCATGAAACCAAAAGTGAGCAGGAGTATTTATTCTCATATCAGATAAAATCAACTTTAAATCAACAATGGTAAAAAAAAAAAATCAAACATGGTCATTACATAGTGATAAAGGGAGCAATTCAGCAAGAACATATAACAACCCTAAGTACATATGCACCTAACACAGGAGGTCTCAGATTCATAAAAAAAATTCTACTAGATCTACCAAAAGAAATAAAGAGCAGCATTATAATTGATGGGACTTCAACAGTCCACTGACAGAACTAGACAGATCGTCAATGAAGAAGACCCACAAAGGAACACTGGACTTAAACAGGACTGTAGGACAAATGTACCTAGCAGACATCTATAGAACATTCTACCCCAAACTGTAGCATATACACTCTTCTCATCAGTACATGGGACATTTTCCAACATAGAACATATTTTAGCTCACAAAACAAGTCTCAGCAAATTTAGAAAAATCAAAATCAGTCCATGTATCTGCTCAGATCACAGTGGAATAAAACTTGAAATCAATTCCAAGAGGAACTTTCAAATCTACACAAAGTCATGGAAATTAAACAACCTGCTGCTGAACAAATTTTGGGTCAATGATGAAATTAAGATGGAATTCAAAAGAGTTTTTGAATTGAACAATAAACATGACACAAGCATACAAAAATCTATGGGATGTGACAAAAGCAGTGTTAAGGTGGAAGTACATAATGTTAAATACTTACATCAAAAAGACAGAAAGATCAAAAACCAACAACATAATGTCACACCTCAAGGAACTAGAAAAAGAAGAAAAAACAAAACTCAAAGCTAGCAGAAGAAAAGAAATAACAAAGCTCACAGCAGAACTAAATGAAATGGAAACAATAAAACAATACAAAGAATGAATGAAACAAAAATTTGTTCTTTGAAAAGATAAATAAAATTCATAGACCTCTAGCTAGATTAACCAAGATTGGAAGAGGAAACACTCAAATAAGCTCAATCAGAAATGAAAAAAGAGACATTACAACTGATATCACAGAAATACAAAATTTCATCTGTGACCACTATGGAAACCTCTACACGCACAAACTAGAAAATCTAGATGAAATGGATAAAGTTTTGGAAACACACAACCTCCCAAGTTTGAATCAGTAAGAAATAAAAATTCTGAACAGACCAATAATGGGTAACAAGATTGGAACAGTAATAATAACTTTTCTAACAAATAAAAGCCTCAGACCAGATGGATTCACAACCAAATTCTACCAGGCCTACAAGGAAGAATTGGCACCCATTCTACTGAAACTGTTCCATAACATCAAAAAGGAGGGAATCCTCCCTATCTTGTGCTGTGAAGCCAATGTCACCCTGATACCAAATCCAGGAAAGGACACAACAAAAAAAGAAACCTACAGACCAATATCCCTTATGAACACTGATGCAAAAAAACCTAGTAAAACACTAGCAAATAATTAACACACAGCCAAAAAAAAAAAAAAAAAAAAAATCCACCATGATCAAGTGTGATTCATCCTGGGAATGCAAGGATGGTTCAATATACACATAACAATAAACGTGATTCACCACATAAACAGAAGCAAAAACAAAGACCATATGATCATCTCATTAGATGCAAAAAAGATTTTGATAAAATCCAGCACCCTTCATGATTAAAAACCCTCAAAAAACTAGGCATAGAAGGAACATACCTCAAAATAATAAAAGGCATATTTATGACAAACCCAAGGCCAACAGCGTACTGAATGGGGAAAAGCTGAAAGCATTCCCCCTGAGACAGGAATAAGAAAAGGATGCCCACTGTCACTACTTCTATTCAACATAGTACCAGAACTCCTAGCCAGAGCAATCAGGCAAGAGAAATAAATAAATAAAGGGCATCCCAAGGAAAAGAGGTGGTCAAACTATCCCTGTTTGCTGATGATATGATCTTATACCTGGAAAACCCTAAAAACTCCACCAAAAGACTCCTAGAATTGATAAACAAATTTGGTGAAGTGTCAGGTTACAAAATTAATGTACAAAAATCAATAGCATTTCTATATACTAATAACAGCCAAGCTGAGAGTCTAATAAAGAGTTCAACGCCAGAGTCTGAGCCATGAATTTGCAGACCCCATTCTAGGTTAAGAGTAGTAATATTTGAGATTGCATAATGTACCGGAAACATAATTTTAAAACCTTATAGACCTACTTTTACCAGATATTGGCATTTAGATAAAAAGAGACGGTAATTTCAAATCCTCAAGGTATTCTGACCAACTTGACAGAGAGCCCTGTATTACATAGGATAATCCAAACAAAATTAATCTCTCCCTCAGGAAGAGAGTAACTTGTTGAAGTCAGAGAATAACTGATTTCTTCCATCTTTAAGTGTTTTTATTTTTTAAGAAAAAGTTATTTTATGGAAAAAGAGGAGATGGTGGCCCAGAGACACCAGCTACCAGATCATTTCAGAAAGAAGGAAAAGTTTTAGATGAAAAAGAAAGAAACAAACATAGATTGGGTGCAATTCCAAGGGAAAAGTGCCAGAACCTACAAGAGATTCTACGGGAAGAAGGTGCAGAGCAGAACAAGAAGGAGCAAGATATCGGCAGAGGTCAACCTCTGAGAGGAGTCCAGTAAAGAGGGTAGGTGGAGCAATTTGTTTCTCTTTCCTCACATCTCTGGCAGTCAGTAGGCTCCCAAGCTGCTGGAGAGCATTTTTACCCTCACAAGCTCAAAAACTGTTGCCACCAGTGAACTAGGAGCTTCTTGAGGACAAAGCACCAGGCTGCCAGAGTCCTCAGGGTCTCTTCTTTCACCACAGACCTAAGCCAAGACAGCAGATGCCATATTGCTTCTCCACCCACTGTGTGCCTTTGTCTTCCCCAGGGGGCTTCAGACCCTCAGTTTTCATCTCGATTGTTCCCACACAAACATTTTCCAACTCTAGCCCAGACTGCAGGAGCTACAGGGGCCAGTGGGTCCTGGGGGGATCTGTGTGACCCCCCCCCAGACCCTGGATATTCTGGGCAGGCTGCCTTCTGGAAACAGGGACAGAGACAGGGACAGAGACAACCAGAGTGCTAGCTTTCCTCCATGCAGACTCTTTGTCTCCCCTTCCCCTCCCCCACCTGTGGCTGCTGAAAGAGAGGATTGAACCAGGGTGCTCAGGAGTGGCTACTTCCCCTGTTGGTATGCCCACCACACTGAGGCTTCCGCAGAGAGTAGAGCTCAAACCTTTCCTCTTAAAGACTTACAGTGGACTAAGGGGTGCTCCAACTGTCAGCTTCCTGCTTACCAGTTCTCCCCAGTGCTGAATGCTCAGCTGATCCATCAGAGCAGGGCACATCTTGAAGCAGAAGGACATGAGACCTGCTTGAGCATCCCACAGGCAACTCAGAACCAGCATGTTTTTCCCTGGCACAGTCAGGGATTGAGCTTCAGGGACCCAGGGATAGGCCCTCAGGCCAGATCCCATATCCCAAGGACTCGACTGTGTTGCTTGGGGGCATGGAAGGAAGATTTGTGACCTAACCTCAGGAGGCAAGGGAGCTGGTGTGGACAGAACTGAGAGAAGAGGGTGGTGTGGGTCCCAGCTGCAGTACACTCATGGAACACCCCTCCCCCCATAGGAAGGCATGCTCTCAGCCCAGGGTGGGATCCTGGACAGGGAACCTCCCAGCCCACAGCATCACTCTCGGGGAGCTCAGCTAGTTTGAGCTCCTGCCTGCTGACAGATGCTTGAGGGAGACTGTGGAGCAGGGGAGGGGGAAGAAGAGCAAAACCCACTATTGACAGCCAGATTATGAATCTCAGATGGCCCCTCCACCACAAGCAGACTTTCTGGCTGGGTGAGACCATATCAGCCCCTCCCTGGAGGCCTCTGGGTGCAGACCTTTGACTCCTGCCAAGACGGCTACCTTACCAGCTTTTGTGGAGCCTGAGGGCAGGCTCACCCAAAGCAGCCCCACCCAACCTCAATCCCCACCCACCTCTGCTGCTGTGGAAAATAAGGACTCACCTGGAAGTTCCAGAGCACTGCCCACTGCCTGGGGCATTCAAGTGCTTCTCAGCGGCTGGAGCTGGTCACAGGTCCCCAGAACAACATGGCAGCAGCATTATAATTGCCAGGGACTTAAACACCCCACTGACAGAATTGTACAGACCATCCAAGCAGAATATAAATAAAGAAACACTGGATTTAAATGGTACTCTAGAACAAATGGGCCTAAAAGACATTCACAGAACATTTTATGCAAAAACTACTGAATATGCATTGTTCTTATCAGCACATGGAACATTTTCCAAGATTCATCATATCTTAGGCCACAAAATGTGTCTCAACAAATTCAAAAAAATCAAAATCATACCATGTATCTTCTAAGACCACAGTGGAATAAAACTAGAAATCAACTCCAAAAGAAACACTCAGTTCTACACAAAGTCATGGAAATTAAACAAATGGCTGCTGAATTATTATTGGGTCAATGAAATTAAGATTGAAATCAAAACATTCCTTGAACTGAATGACAAAGGGGACACAAGCTACCAAAATCTGTGGGATTGAGGAAAAGCAGTCCTAAGGGGAAAATTCATAGTCTTAAATGTCAACATCAAAAAGACAGCAGAAAAATCACAGATTAACAAACTAATGACATATCTCAAGGAACTAGCAAAAGAAGAGCAAACCAAACCCGAAGCCAGCAGTAGAAAAGAAATACCTAATGTCAGAGCAGAACTAAATGAAATGGAAAACAAACAAAAAAAAATACAAAGTATTAGTGAAACAAAAAGTTGGCTCTTTGAAAAGATAAACAAAATTGATAAACCTCTTGCTAGATTAACCAGGAATAGAAGAGAAAGGACCCAAACAAGCTCAATCAGAAATGAAAAAGGAGATGTTACAAATGATACCACAGAAGTACAAAACATCATCTGTGAATACCATGAAAATCTCTATGCACATAAATTCAAAAATATAGAGGAAATGGATAAATTTCAGGAAACACACAACCTCCCGAGACTCACTGAGGAAGAAATAGAACTCATGAACAGGCCAATAACAAGCAATGAGATTGAGGCAGTAATAAAAAATCTTCCAAGAAAAAAAAGCCCCAGACCAGGTGGATTCACTGCTGAATTTTACAGACCTATTAAGAAGAGCTAGTAGCCATTCTGCAGAAATTATTCCATAGCATTGAGAAGGAGGGAATCCTCCCCAACTCGTTATACACGGGCACTATCACCTTGATACCAAAGCCAGGAAAGAACATAACAAAAAAAGAAGACTACAGATGAATATTCCTTATGCAAAAAATCCTCAATAAAATATTAGCAAACTGAATTCAACAGCACATCGAAAAAAAAAAATAATCCCCCATGCCCAAGTGGGCTTCATCCCAGATGTGCAAGAATGGTTCAATATACATAAATCAAAATGTGATTCACCACATAAACAGAAGCAAAAACAAAGACCATATGATCGTCTCAATAGATGCAGAAAAAGCATTTGATAAAATCCAGTACAGTAAAAACTCTCAACATGTTAGGCATGGAAGGAACATATCTCAAGATTATAAAAGCCACATATGACAAACCCAGAGCCAACATCATACTGAATGGGGAAAAGTTGAAAGCATTCCCACTAAGATCTGGAACAAGACAAGGGTGCCCACTGTCACCACTTCTATTCAACATAGTTCTGAAAGTCCTAGCCAGAGCAATCAGGCAAGAGAAAGAAATAAAGAGTATCCAAATTGGGAAAGAGGAGGTCAAAATATTGCTTTTTGCTGATGATTTGATCTTATATTTAGAAAACCCCAAAGACTTGATCAAGAGACTCCTGAAATTGATAAATAAATTCAGCAAAGAGTCAGGTTACAAAATCAATGTACACAAATCAGTAGCATTCCTATACACCAATAACAGTCAGGCTGAAAGTCAAATTAAAGACTCAATACTATTCACATAGCTACAAAGAAAATAAAATACCTAGGAATATAGATAACCAAGGAGGTGAAAGATCTCTACAAAACACTGAGGAAAGAAATTGCAGGCAACACAAACAAAGGGAAAAACATATCATGCTCATGGATCCGTAGAATCAACATTGTTAAAATGTCCATACTACCCAAAGTGATTTACAGATTCAGTACAATCCCCATCAAAATACCAATGTCATATTTCACAGACCTAGAAAAAATAATTTTATGTTTCAGTTGGAACCAGAAAAGAGCCTGAATAGCCAAAGCAATCTTAAGCAAAAAGAAGAAATCTGGAGGCATCACATTACCAGACTTCAAACTATACTACAAGGCTAGGGTAAGCAGAATAGCATGATATTGGCACAAAAATAGAGACATAGACCAAAGGAACAGAGCAGAGAACCCAGATATAAAACTATCCGCATACAGCCAAGTGATCTTTGGCAAAGTAGACAATAATATGCATTGGGGAAAATAATTCCTATTCAATAAATGGTGCTGGGAGAATTGGACAGCCACACGCAGAAGAATGAAACAGGATCCATATCTCTTCACCAATCACAAAAATTAATATGAGATGGATAAAAAGACTTAAATGTAAGGCATGAAACCATAAGAACACTAGTAGAAAATGTAGGAAAAACTCTTCTAGACACTGGCCTAGGCAAAGAATTTGTGAAGAAGACTCCAATGGCAGTCACAGCAACAAAAAATAAATAAATAAATGGGATTTGATTAAATTAAAAAGCTTCTGCACAGCTAAGGGAAAAACCAACAGAGCAAATAGGCAACCTACAGAATGGGAGAAAATATTTGCAAGCCATACATTTGATAAAGGGCTAATAACCTACAAAGAACTCCAGCAAATCAGCAAGAATAAAACAAATAACCCCATTAAAAAGTGGTAAAAAGACACGAACAGCTTTTCAAAAGAAGACAGACAAATGGCCAATAAACATATGAAAAAATGCTTGAAGTCACTAATCATCAGGGAAATGCAAATTAAAACTACAATGAGATATCACCTTACCCCAGTTAGAATGGCTTTTATTAAAAAGTCCAAAAACAATAGATGCTGGCATGGATGCAGTGAGAAAGGAACACTTATACACTGTTGGTGGGACTGCAAATTAGTACAATCTCTATGGAAAAAAGAATGGAGATTCCTCAAAGAACTAAAAGTAGACCTACAATTTGATCCAGCAATCCCACTATTGGGTATTTACCCAGAGGAAAGAAGTTATTTTACCAAAAAGACACCTGCACTTGAATGTTTATTGCAGCACAATTCACAATTGCAAAGATGTGGAATCAACCCAAGTGCCCATCAATTTATGAGTGGATTAACAAAATGTAGTATTTGTATACTATGGAATAATATGCAGCCATGAGGAAGGATGAATTAAGGCCTTTTGCAACAATTTGGATGGAACTGGAGACAATTATCCTAAGTGAAGTACCTAAAGAATGGAAAAGCAAATACCACATGTACTCACCATTAAATTGGAACTAATGGATGAGCACACATGTGCACAGAGGGAAGTAAAACTCAGAAGAAATCAAGCAGGGGAGGGGAGAGGAGAGTGTGGGCAAAAATCTACCTAACAGGTACAATGAACACTATCTGGGTGATGGGCACACTTATAACCCTCATTCAAGCATAACAAAATCGATACATGTAACCAAAAACATTTTTACCATGCAGTATTTTGAAATTTAAAAAAAAGAATTAAAAAAGGACTATGAAAAAATAATAAAAAGTTATTTTATGAATCCCTATAACTCTAGATCACTGTATTACAACTTAAATCAAAGGAGAATGATATCTTATATTCTGTTTCTCCCACTAAGAGGATTTAAAAATTCTTCAAAAATTACTACACAACACCACTTAGTAAAATGATTAAAATGAAAAAGATAATAAATCAATTATTGGGAAGAATATGGAGCAGCTGGAGCTCTTACATACTGTTGGGAATGTATATTGATACAACCACTTTGAAAAAGTGTTAAACATTATCTACTGTGAAGGACCATATACCTAACTTATGATTGATCCAGCAATTCCACTCTTTGGTATATATCCAACAGAAAAGCATGTATATGTTCACCAAAAAAGTGGACAAAATTGTTAATACATGGTATTATTTGTAATAACCGTAAAATTTCACAAGAAATGTATAAAAATGTTAATATCCACTTTATTTGTAATACCTCAAACTGTAAAAATCCACATCTACCAATACTAGAAAGGATATTTGTGATATATTCAAGCAATGGAATATTATACAGCAATCAGAATGGACAAACTACAACTACACACAATATGGATAAATTTCATAAATATAATGTTGTGTGAATGAACCCGGATCTTCCCAAAATCACATGCAGTAATTTTTCAACTTAAGTTCAAAAGCAGGCAAAATGAATATATGGTCTTGGGAGTCATAACAGTGGTTACCTTGACTGGGAGTAGTTTCCAAGAGCTTCTAGGGTGCTGATATTATCCTATTTCTTGATCTGTGTGCTAAGTATATGTTTACTTTGGGAAAATTCAAGCTGCACACTTAGTATTGGTTCATATTCCTGAATTTATGTCATAAATCAATAAAAAGCTTCCTTAAAATTACTAAGCAACATCAACAATGTACAACCACATAACAGAGCCAGAACTTGAATCTTTATATGTAGTCTGTTTCCAAACTCTATGCTCTTAATCACTGTCTTGTTCATACTTACAAAGAGACGTATAAATTTATGTGAACCACAATGGCATATTGGAAAAAACCTAAATGTCTGTCGGTAGAGGACTGGTAACACACATTAAGGTACATTAATATTATGCAGTACCATAAAGCATATTTTAATGTACTAGTCATGGAAGAATTCTCCAGATATTGTTGAGTTTAAAAAATTTAATTGCAAGGCAACATATACCACATATACTATCTATATTTTCAAATATGAGAAACTTCCATATGCCAATGAGCAATTAACCATAGAGATATAAAAAGAATTTGTACAAGATCCACATGGAGCCACAAGGGAGGCTGGGTGAGGGAATCACAAAAGTTTTGCTTTGAATAAGTCTTTTTATGATGGGAATCTGATCATGTGTAATTACATATGTGTTTGCATTTATGTTTAATGGAATGAAATTGGCATCTCTCCCCTCTAAAAAATAAATTGGCAATTTTAGGCTACAGAATAATTCAATAGGAATATTATTTTTGCTTTGTTCATTTTATTTTTAGCTAAGCGATGTCACATTAGGTTGTAATGCTGACGGCAATGATCCGGTAGAAAGAGAAAAGTTGGTAATACAGAAAGGAGAGAGAATTTACTGTACAGAAACCCAAGATTAGGTGAGATGGATGGGATCTCGTCAAATGCATGGAATTGTAAGTGGTGTCCTATGTATTTTTAACAACATAGCGGAAGAGAATAGAAAAAGGAGAAAACTTCTGCCATAGGAAAAACACAGTATTGCCTTCAAAGTTTTCCCACACAGATCTTCTATAATAGATCAAGAACTATCATTGTTCATAACAACATCTTTTTTTAATTCAATTGAGCTGAAATTCACATAACATAAAATTAAGCATTTTAAAGTGAATAATTCATTGCCATTTACTGCATTCATAATGCTGTGCAACCACCACTGCTATCAAGTTGAAAATAATTGTTCATCATCCCCAAAGAAAACCCCATGTTCACTGAACAGTCACTCTGCATTCTTCTCTCCTCCCAGCCACTGGCGATCACCAATCTGCTTTCTATCTCTACGGATTTACCTATTTTGGATTTTCCATAGAAATGGAATTCTAGAGTATATGACTTTTTGTGTCTGGATTTTTTCACATAATGTTTTCAAGGTTCGTCCACATTGTAGCGTAAGTCAGCACATCATTCACTTTATGGCTAAATAACATTTCATTGTATGGATATAGCACAATTTGTTTATTCATTGTCTATTGATGGACATTTGGTTTGTTTCCATCTTTTGGCTATTGTGAATAATGTTGCTATAAACATGGGTGTACAAACATCTGTTTGAGTCCCTGCTTTCAATTTTTTTGGGTATACAACCAGGATTGGAATTTCTGAGTTGTATGGTAATTCTATATTGAAATTTTAAAGGACCTGCCAGACTGTTTTCTAAAGCAGCCGCACTATTTTACATTTCCAGTGTCAGAGGTCCAACATACAAGGATTAACAATATTAACTTCACATCCTCATCAACTATTGTTATTTTCCATTTTTTAAAATTATAGTTATACTAATAGGTGTGAAGTGGTGTCTCATTGTGGTTTTGATTTGCATTTCATTAATGACTAATAATATTGAACATCTTTTCATGTACTTATTGGCCATTTGTATATCTTCTTTGGTGAAATATCTTCAAGTCCTTTGCTTATTTTTTAAATTGGGTTGTTTGTCTTTTCTTGTTGAGTTGTAGTAGTTCTTTGTGGACTCTGGATATTAGACCTTTACCTGATATATGATTTGTAGACATTTTCTCCCATTCTGCAGTTTATCATTTCACTTTCTTGGTAATGTCTTTTCACAAAAAGTTTTAGTTTTGATGAAATTCAATTCATTTATTTATTTATTTGCTGCTCATGCTTTTAATGTCTTATATAAGAATCCATTGCCAATTCCAAAGTCATGAAGATTTACTCCTCTGTTTCCTTCTAAAAGTTTTATGGATTTAGCTTTTATATTGAGGTCATTGACTTATTTTGAGTCAAGTTTTGCATATGGTGTGAGGTAGGAGTAGCACTTCATTCTTTTTGAATGTGGATATGCAGTTGACCCAACACCACTTGTTGAAGAAACTATTCTTTCCCCATTAGGTGGTCTGGGCCCTTTTGTTAAAAACCAATTGACCATAGATACATAGGTTTATTTATGGACTCTCAGTTCTATTCCTTAGGCCCAAATCCCACTGTTTTGATTACTGTAGCTTAGCACTAAGTTCTGAAATCAGGAAGTGTGAATCCTCCAACTTTGTTCTTCTTTTTTCAATATTGTTTTGGCTATTTGGCTATAATGCCCTTTGCAATTTCATAGGCATTTGAAGATTGACTTTTCCATTTACGCACCAAGGCTGTTGCAATTTTGATAATAATTGCATTAAATCTGTAGATCACTTTGAGGAGTATTGCCATACTAACAATATTAACTATTCTGATTCTTGGACATGGGATGTTTTCTGTATATTAAGACCTTCTATTTCTTTCACAACATTTTTGCTGTTTTCAATGTAGAATTCTTTCACATCGTTGTTGAATTTTTTTTAGATATTCTATTCTTTTGGATGCTATTGTAAATGTGGTTGTTTTCTTAGTTTCCTTTTGGATTTTTTATTGCTGTTGCATAGAAACACAACAAATTTTTGAGTGTTGATCAAGAACCCTGAAACTTTGCTGAATTTCTTAGCTCTAGTTTTGCTTGTGGATTTTTTTTTTTTTGTATTTTCTATATATAGGAACATGTCATCTGCAATAGATAGTTTTACTTCTTTCTTTCCAACTTGGTTGTCTTTTATTTATTTTTCTTGCCTAGTTACTCTGGCTAGAACTTCCAGTCAAATGCAGTGTAGCCAGAGTGAAAGCAGGCCTCCTTGTCTTGTGGGGGAAAATTGTCAGTCTTTGATCATTGAGTGGGATGTTAGCAGAGGATTTTTCATAAATGTCCTTAATCATGTTGAATAATTTCCCTTCTATTTCTAGTTTTCTGAGTGTTTTTATTGTGAAATGGTATTTGATTTTGTCAAATATTTTTCTGCATTAATTGAGAAAATCATGTGGTTTTTCCCCTTTGTTCTATTATGCTGAACCACCCTTGCATTCCTGGCAAACTTCCCACATTATCATGGTGTATAATCCTTTTACCATGTTGTTTGATTCTGTTTGCTAGTATTTTGTTGAGGAGTTTTGTGTCCGTATTCATCAGACATATTGGTCTGTAGTTTTCTTTTTTTGTGATGTCTTTGTCTGGCTGGGTGTCAGGGTATTAGTGGCCTCATAGAATGAGTTAGAAAGTGTTCCCTCCTTTTCTATTTCCATAAGAATTTGGGAAGGATTAAAATAAATTCTTTAAATGTTTGTAGAATTTCCAAGTGAAGGCATCTGCTCCTGGACTTTTCTTTGTTGTGAAGACTTTTATTACTGATTCAATCTCTTGTAATAAGTCTTTTCAGATTCTCTATTTCTTCTTGAGTCAGTTTAAGTAATTTGTATGTTTTTAGGAATTTGTTTATTTCATCTAGGTTATCTTATTTGTTGACATACAATTGTTCATAGTGTTTGCTTATAATCCTTTTTATTTTTGTAAAGTTGGTAGTAATGTTCCTACTTTCATTTCTGATTTTAATTATTTGCATCTTGTTCCTTATTTTCTTAGTTTAGCTAAAGTTTGGTTAATTTTGTTGATCTTTTGAGAGAATCAAGACTTGGTTTCACTTATTCTATCTATTGTTTTTCTATTCTCTTTTCATTTACCTCTCTGAATGGACCAGTCATCATAAATGAAGTCAAGTCAGCAAGGAACTATTGTTCAAAGGGCTCTCAGCACAGAAAAATTTCTTGGTAAATTATTTCAAGCTTTTAGGGGAGAAATAATTTCCATTCTATAAAAATGGTTTCATAATGTAAAAAAGATGAGCAATGACTTTTTTATTCTACAAACATATAAAAGGTCAGTGCACAAATAAATACTAGAAAAGCCTACATAAATTATTAATAAATATGATTCCATTGCATGTCAAAATTTAAAAGCAAAACTGTCACTTACAAACATGATTAACACAAGACTATAATGATGACTCAATATAAGCAAAACATATAAGTCAATAAACACTGAGAAGACAACTTCTAAAATGCATCACCCATTCCTGATAAAAATGACAGAGAAAGTTGGAACAGAAGTATAGTTTCTTAAACAAAGTCAAGATTAAATGCAAAGCAGAGTTTGTAGAGACATTACAATTAAAATCAAGAACAAACTAAGGATGGTTACTAAAATCATTGTTATTTAAACATTAGCTTGGAAAGTCTATCTTTTATGATAAGACATGGAACAGAAATAAGTGTATACATTTTGGAAAGGAAGAAAATTGACCATTTTGTAGCCAAAAACATTTTATAACTAGAAACATCAAAACAATCAATTGAAAATGAAAATAATTAATATGAGAGGTGAACAAAGTGATTAATAATAAAAATCAAAAGTGTTACCATATGTCAGGAATGACTAATTAGAAAACATAGCTGAAATTAAGAAAGATACACTTCATTGTAGCTACAGTACATCTAATACGTGGGCATAATCTTGATCACCCCTGGATCCCTTGGATGTTGCTGTGGACGGGGTGTGCATTCCAGGTTCCCTGTAGGGAGCAGTGCAACATGGAGACATTGTAAAGTGATACAACTTTGTGGAAGGCAGTTTTGTAATTTATACAACTGAGAGTGACTAAAATATTCAAGCCCGTTATCACCCTAGTTTTGTCTCTGGAAATTTATCCTGAGGTAATAATCCAAAGTGTGAGAAAATTTACATGCAGGAAGATTTTTAACAATCCCCAAAAGTAAAATAGGAAACTATTAAAATATTCAATAGTAGTGGAATAATTAAGCAACTCTGGTATACCCTTATGATGGAGTATAATTTGATTATTAAACATGATGTTTATAAAGATGCTATGTGAAGTGACAAAAATTTCCTAAAATTTTGAGACAGTATTATTAAAACTATATATATTATTATTTGGAAAGTACTGGAGGAAAAAAAACTTCATATTGCTTGTAGGCATTATCTTAGTAAGCTAACTGATAAGTGGTTTTCTCCTAATTATATTTTCCAAAGTGTCTGTAATTACTTTTTTATTACAAAATCAAAACATCTGTATGTTTTATTTATTTACCTGAAATGCATGATTTAAAATCATAGGTGAGAAAACAGAATTCAAAATGTAAGCTTTTAATTTTACTGTTTATTTTACTTTTCCGTATAGCCTGCTCCCACTTTAAGGCTTTGGGTTTGAGTTTGTTAATTCTCTTTTCTTAGATGTATGTTTGACATTTAAAAACATCTGTTCATTATGTTTGACACCAGTAGTAGGATAAAGCCATCTGCTCGTAAATATGTCAACCAGCACAGAAATGTGTCACGTGTGAGAAGTAAATTTCCCTTTATCCTATCCCTTTCCTGCCACTGACAATGCCAATTTCTGCCTCAGAGGCTAACAGGTTGGTGCGTGTCATTCCAAACATTTCTGTGAACTTATATAAAGTGTACAAGTGCATTTAAAAAAATACACTAGATTGTCCCCTGCACCTGGATGTTCTTCACTAGCAAAATTGCAGTGTTTTCTGGAGAGCTTCCTCTCTTGGTACCAACAGCTCAGCTTTGTTCCTTTATTAGTTTTAGAAGAACCAAACTTCACCTAAATCCTAGCTGATGGATTGCTGGTAAAGTAATTTAATTCTCTTTAGCGCTAGTGATTATGGTTGTAGACTTGTTGATTTCTTCCTGTGTTTATACCAGTTTTTATGTCATTGTTTCCTGATTCTCATGTCTCGATAGGATATAGCCTTTAGTATGCAAATGCTCCCCTTTGAGTATATATTAATATTTTACTGGCACATTTGCTTATTCTTTCCCGTATTCCATGCCTCCCTCTTCCTTAACTTCTTCCTCCTGCTCTTCTGCCGCCGCCTCCTCCTTCTCCCCCGACATCTTCTTCTTTTCTAGTCCATACTTGCATTTTTCTTCCAGAGATGGTATTTGAGTGGTAATATTTAAAATTTTATATGCTCCAAAATTTTCCTGTTTAAATGCTTATTTATTGGCTGAGAATAACATTTTATTTTCAAAATTATTTCTTTCTTCTAACTTTTAGTCATTCAACACATATTAATTCAGTATTTAATAAATCAGGAGCTGTTCTAGGTGCTGGAATCACAGCAGTGAACAAATCAGACAATAATCCCTGGCTGTCTAGGGCTGGTCACCAGGATGGAAGCCTACATTCTGCTGGGCTGTCCATCAGATCTTTGGTATTCAGTAGGGTGTATATATATATATATAATATGCATATTATATATATATAATTCTTTCTATATATGCTTTCCCTAAATTACTCTGGTATTGAGAATCGATACTATAATAGAAATTTGCTGTCAATCTGATTCTTATCCTATAAGAAAAGTATTTAGAATTTATTTTTACATTGACATCCCTAATTTTTTTCAAGATGGGTCTAGGTGAGTGTTGTTGATGTGTGTATGTGTATGTAAATGCTTTTTATATAAAAAATTAATTTTTTGGCACTCTGAGGATTTTCACATTGAGAAAATGCACTTTTTATTATTCCCTTCTGTTCTCTCTCTCCCTCTCCCTCTCTCTCTCTGCCTCAGATGTAAGTAGCACCACACACATTGGTCCTCATGTTTTTGACTCTCCTCTCATTTAAAAAAAATCTATGTCTTTTCATTCTATATATTATGAGAGTTTTTTTTTACACAACTAATTGATCTTCAGCTGTGTTCATTCTATTATTCAACTCTTCCATTGAAATTTTTATGTTGGTCATATTTGAACACTTTTCTCCTTCTCTATTTTCATAGAAGAATATTTTTATGACATAATACTCTCTTGAATCTCTTAAAATATAGTAATTAGAACATGTTTGATTTTCTTCTAAATTCTGGGTTATTCCCCATATTCCAAGGTTGTTTTTTTCACTTGCTAATTTGGGCCCACTCCTTGGTGCTTTTATTCCTCAATGTCATTACACTTGGTTGATCATATGTTTACAGCAGTTTTTGTCTGTGCATACTTTTCATGGTGTATGTTTTCTTCATGCTTATAATCCATTCCCATCTGCTGTCTGTCCTCCAGGAATGCTTCATAATTTCTAATTCATTGATGATACTCTTTTTAAGGTTTTGTTTTGTTTTCCAACATGACTATGGATTTTTTGAAATTTAAAATATGCTTTTAATCGTTTTATAAGATTTTTGTTGGATGGGAGATAAACATTTGTAATCTGACTTCTATCTTTACTCACACTTTAGTGGTTTTGTTTTTACTATGAAGAACCTATGTCTGAACTAGTAAAATGTCTGATCATTGATATTTTTATGGTAATTTTAACAATTTGAAAAATTTGTCTTTGGATCTTTCTAGGAAACATTTGGCATCAAAATATTGGAGTTTCGGGTTGTTTTTGATGTATTCTCTTCAAGGATGATGAAAATAAACATCTTCATCATGAAATATGAGAATGGGACAAAATTTGTCAGTTTGTATCTTTTCACCTTTGAAGCTAATTCCTTGAAAGACATTTTCACAGAAAAGATACTCTGGTTTCAAAAAATATTTCAACACTGATTTTTCAATACCTTAATCTACTATCTTACTTATATTTTGACATTCACAGTGTGCAACAGAGCACATCACATAGGCTTCAACATTTAAAGTGATCACATAGTTTAGATAAGAAAAGGAAAAAGGAACAACTTGACTTAGCTATGTTTTAAGCTATGGGTGTTTTTTATTTACATAAAACAAAATTGCAAGTTCACGTAATCAGAACACTATAAACTTCTGGTTTTGAAGGCAGCTTTGTTGGACTGCAGGCCAGTACACATTACTTACTCATATCGTAACTTTTAGTTTATATCCTGGGCAGATAATAATGAATCTATTTTAGTAATTCTATCATGAAATGTTGTTTAATTAAGTTTATGCATTTGAAATAAAAAGTTTGTGCATTACAGAGGGAAAATAAACAGTACATAAGACATGGATTTTTTCCTGGAGACCATGTTGGAATATGTTAGAGGTACATTCGAAATAATCTAGCTGCCTGTACCAGAAATACATCACATTTACTATTAATGGATTGTTAAGTGATATTCAACCTATAGCCAGAGCAGGAAGTTGACTATATTATAGCATAGCTTGAGGGGTATTCAGAAACCCTATCTAATGACCTTTCTCTTCCAAGTGGCTTGAAAATATTCCTATTAGAATTATAATTAAGGTCCAAACAGTCATAGTCAAATTATACACTTGTCACCTAGGAAGGGCAGGACACTCTTAGTTGGGGAGGAGAATGCAGGATTGGTTAAGTCCAACTCTCAGCATACAGGACTGATCAGTTTGATTATATCGTCGTCTCCTTTGTAATTTTGGGAGGCATTGAAGAGTCTACATAAGTGATGAAAAAACCAGATACATTTCACTGGTCGCCCAATAGGAATGTTCACTTAGAACAGACCCCGGTAGCAGGAGGGGGCCAGGGAAATGCCGTGTCAGATACACTTACCACATACACTCAGTGTGAATCATATCATCGTAGAAAGGCCACTATCTTACATAGCCTTGACTATTTTTGCATTTTCTCTTATTCTTCCTGTTTTATAGTCCATGCATGTTCCTTCCCATCAAAATTTCAAGGTATTTTGCAAATTGCTGCTGTGCTTTGATCTTCTTAATTGCTACTTGATGATAGATAGTTATATAAAGGCCTGAGAAGAAAGAGGACATTTACCTTTTTTTGAAAAGAAAATATTAAAAAAATAAGTTTTTTTAAACTAGAAGTGATGGAGGAACTAGGAAGATAAACTAATTTCTCAATAATGCTGTGATTGTTTTATGGGAGTGGGCACTTTGGTTATTTCCTCACCTTGTCGTCCACCCCATCTCCTTTTTCCCCTTCACTTTCTCTCTATCATCACAGAAAATGTTCACTGTATAAAAAGATCTATTTTAGACACAGGAATAATCCCAGTTATGTTCCTGCACATGAGAACTTGCCATGTAAGAATAAAAAGTGTATATAATATAAAGAAAGCTACAATCAGAAAATGGTTTCTGACCAAGTAACAAGAAAATAAAAGGGACCTTTTGGCAACACTGTAGTTTGTCCAACAAACCCAGAGGCACTGCTGCGCCCTCATTGTGGTTGGGAAGGTGACAAGTGGTGTCATCATTTATCGGAATACCTCAATGGCAGGCATCCTGTCCCCAACTATGGCATGTACTGAGTCCCTAATCTGTGCCAGGCATTTACCAGATGCTTTGCATACAGCATCTTATTTTAATTCTCACAACAACTGTATGAATTAAGTATTAGTTAAAGTCTTATTATCCCTACTATATAAATGAAAAAAAAAAAACACATCCAGGGGTGTAAGTAAGCTGCTGACAGCCACACAGCTAATAAGTACTGTAGCTTAGAAGCAATCTCAGCTCTGACTGCCTCTAAAGCCTCAACTTACCTTTCAGTGAATATGGTTATTTTCTTGGGGCTTTGAAGTTTGGTTTATTTTTAGCTATTTCTGTGTGGACTCTTTATCAGTCTTCAAGCATCCAGGTACTTAACCCAGCTAGACTGCTTGGTAAAATATGGCAAAAAGTTATCTGCCTGGCTTAATCAGTTGTGAAAATGAAGACAGCTAATGGCTTACACTAACTCTGCTCTCATTCCCACCTTCTGATCTCAGTGCACTTTCTATTTTTGGAAAGTTGAGATTCCTTGCCTGTTGTTATAGTAGACATTTGTTTGTTGTCTCCCCAGAATTAACTCCTGTTTCTCTTTCTCCCAACAGCTTTGATGTCCCAGTCCAACTCCAATTCCAAGGCTCGTCTGAGATTGGCTTAAGCCTAATAGATATCCAATCTTTCCGGCCACCAGGATTGGCTCAGAGATGAGACACGATCCAACCAGAGTCACAGAGACATGATGAGACATTGGCTTCAGGGAAAGAGGAACTTTCCCATTTTCTGGGGCAGCTAATGGAAGAAACTCTGTGTCTTGCTCTGGATATTCCCTATCAGCAGGGATCCCAAGAACTTCTGGGGCCGGGGGAGGGCTCTGTGAGCAGCCTGACCACAAATCTGACATAGGAAGGCTCAGCAGATAGATGGCGAAGTCCAGGGTCGTTGGTGATATCATTTCAGTGGCTGGAGATTAAGGGTAACCTGAAGCACCATATTTTTTTTTTTTATAGACTTTTATAGCATGTGAACCAATAAATTCTCTTTATTGCTTAACACTGTGAATTGGGGTTTGTGTCTCTTATACTTTATTGTTAAGATTCTTTAAGATTTGCCTAGAAAGACAGTCACCATCAATGCCACTTTTGTTATTACAGTTTGTACTAGTCAGGGTTGTCCAGAGAAACAGAGCCAATAGGATAGACAGATAAAAAGAGATTTGTCATGAGGCATTGGCTCACATCATTATGGAAGTTGAGAAGTCCCACAATCTGCTGCCTGCATGTTGGAGGCCCAGCAAAGCTGGTGGTGTAGTTCCTGTCCAGGCCTGAGAACAGGAGAAGAAAGAGAAAATTTGCCCTTTGGCCTTTTTGTCCTATTCGGGCCCTTGGTAGGTTGTATGATTCCTGCCCACATTGGTGAGGGTGGATCTTCTTTACTCACTGTACTGATTCAACTGCTATTCTCTTCTGGAAACACCTTCACAGACACAACCAGAAATACTGTTTTACCAGCTATGTGGGTATCTCTTAGCCCAGTCAAGTGACATATAGAATTAACAACCACACAGTTACTCATCTGAAAGGGATTCATCATTGCTGGTAGTGAGAAGGATAATTAACTGGAATAGTAATTCTGGTTAATTGAATTTTATGGCTATCATAGAGCAGTTAAAAAACAGTTTTTATTTCAATAATTGCTATTGAAAAATATTTTCTTCCTGAGAATGGTAGAGTTAGTATGGATCTGCAGTTATGTAAAGTCTTCAGATTCTGGTTAATTGAAGTTTATCAGAATTAATAATTTTGAATTTTTTTGTCATAAGAACATCCTAAAACCACATAATTCAATACCTTTTCTTTTGTCTAGATATTCTTCTCTCATCTATCAGCTGTATTTGCTGATACTGACAGTGAATTGTTTAACCTTTTGAAACCATTTTCTGTAATTCTAGGGTGATATTTGCACACACACTTGGCTTTATAAATAAACTAACTATACAAGGCTTATTCCAGAATGCTAGTAAATGTGGAAAAGCTTGGAGCTGGGAACAGACTGACATTTTTGCAAATTTGGGACCACTTAAAATAATGGTTTATTGTGCAAACAGACTTCAAACCATTTGCTTATAAACACTGTAACATAAAAAATAGTGAGATTAACATTGCTTTTTAATATCTTATTTGCTGCCACATAAGGAATGGTATCTAAAAGATCAATTTTACTGACTTTTTTTGAGCGAGACCAGAGGAACTGAAGCACCTTGGGGAAAATAGCTCCCATTAAAAGCAACAAAAAGAAAAATATTATGGAACACAATGAAGTGTAGAAATAATTAAGATTTGCAGGCAATTAAGATCATTATGCGTTACTTCAAAGATTCAATAATTCAATAGGCTTCTCAAAGAAGGAAAAGGAAGCTTTCAGCCAGGAATCCCAGCCAGTTCTGCTAGGGAGGCTATTATGTTTTCTAGCCTTTTTGGGTAGTGAGGGAAAGAATATATCATTTACACTTTTATGAAAGTGCCTACTGTGACACCTGGAGCATCCTGACTCGAAATATCACCTTGAACAACCCGCTTCATTTTTCACCGTGGAGTTTTCTTCAGAAAGTAATTGGAAATCATGCAGGTTCTGCCACAGAGAGGGAAGAGAATAGATAGCTGAGAGTCTATGATACAAGCAATATCTGCAAAGTCAGTGCCACTTTCAAGCAGACAGAGGGCTGAGGAAATTAGCTCTGGCAGCATCAGGGAAGCCGCACCAGCAGCTGGTCTTGGAAGAATTAATTCGTGGAAGGCTTGTCTGCTGCATTAGTGCAGACGGAATCATCTTGCGTGAGGGAGAGAATGATATTCTTGGAGCATGTGTTTGTTTGATTACTGTGAAAAAGCAAGACGCTCCTTAAGTATTTTTTAACAACCAGTAACTACATATCTGGTTTCATAAAGGTCATGTCGAAATGAGAAGGAAATACTCTTCAGAACATCTGCAAACTTGGCAATTGAGGGATGCAAAGGCAATGTGGCTACTGAAGAAAAGACTTGATGTACAGGGCCCAGCTCTGCACAGAGCCCTGTAGCACTGGCTAATTATTTAGCCTAAGTCCACCATGATTGAATTGATAACAGCTTGATCATATGATCTGAGTTAGTGCCTTCATCAGAAGCTCAGGGAAGACTAGGGCAGGCAGAGGGCTCTGTGCGAAGACTGCAGCAGCAGAGGACTTTGCACATTCACGGATTGATGGAGGTGGGAGCGTCAAGGACACCGAGAGCTCTGGGGTGGGGCTGGAGAGGGGGGTTGAGAAGTTGGTGAGACCCTATTGCTCAGGGCCCTATGAGCATTCGAGGGAATAGGAATTTTAAACAGAAGTCACAGAGAGTTCTAAATGAGTTAATGACATGGATATATTTTACGTAATAAACTTTATGTTTTAGAGCAGTTTTAATTTACAGAAAATTGTAAAGACAGTACAAGGAGTTCCCATATACCATGCACCTGGTTTCCCCTCTTATTAATATTTGCATTACTGTGGTGAATTTGTATCATATTAATGAACTAGAATCGATACACTGTTATTACCTAAATCCCGCAGATGATTTAGATTTTTTTAGCTTTTACTCAATGTCTTTTTTCCTTTCCAGGCCCCACCCAGGATCCCATATTGCATTTAGTCACCTGGTCTCCTTAGGCGCCTCTCGGCTGTGACAATTTCCCAGACCAACCTTGGTGGTTTGGAGGAGAACGGGGTGGGTATTTAGTAGAATGTCCCTTTATTGGAATTTTTCTGATGTTTTTCTCATGATTAGACAGGGGTTATGGGTTTGTGGGAGAAAGACCACAGAGGTAAAGTGCCGTTCTCATCATATCATATTAAGGACACACACTTTCAGCATGACTTATCTCTGTTGACGTTGACCTGACACCGGGCTGAGATGGTGTGTTAGGTTTCTCCACTATAAAGTCATTCGTTCTTCCCCCTTTCAGTCCCGGGCTCTTTAGAAGACAGGACTGTGCACAGCCTACGCTTAGGGAGTGGGGCGTTGCTCTCTCCTTCCTTCAGGGCATAGTGTCTGCATGAATTACTCGGAATTCTTCTGCACAAGAGACTTGTCTTTCCCCTCATTTATTTAATTATTCAGTCATTTATATTCATATGGACTCATGGATATTAATTTTATACTTGGGGTGATAATCAAATACTACTTTATTTACTTTGTTGTTACCACTGGGAGTTCTTTCAGTTGGCTCTTGTGTCCTTTTGACACACCCCCATGTAGTGAATTCCCATAATTTTGTGTGGCCTCGGCATCCCTTTTGAACATAGGTTTAACTTTCTCATACCCGAAGCAGGGCTCAGTCACGCCCGACACGGTTTCCAGTTCTCCACCTCCTCTCCATTGCTCCATGTGGTCAGTCTAGAAGTCGGCCTATGCCACTGACCCTTTGTGATCACCTCCCTCGGGAACAGCTGGATACAACCAGCCTGACTCACCCTACTTGCCCCACGCCCACGTGGACTGCACAGACACGCCACAGGGACCACCTCTCAGCCACAGAGTAATCACAGGAAACTCTTGCCTGTTTGCTTTAGACCCACCAATTAGAACTCCCCTCAGGAAACCTGCTTGAGGAATGCTCTGGACCCCAATAAGGTCTTCAGCCCACAGGTCCATCTCTTTCTGTCACTCCCGTCCTCCTGGCTGAGCACATTGTCCCCGTGACCTTTCTGTCAGCCCTTGTTTGTATCCCTCTTCTCTCGTGCACTGTAAGTAACAAACTGCTTCTGTTATTTTGGTTTTTGTGTGTGTGTGTGTTGCTTTTTCTGTGTCTCACCTAACAGACCATACCTGGACCCAACTTTTTCCTGGTCAAGGCTCTTCTAGAGAGTAGCTAAGTTCCAAGGAATAAATTGGACACAGGTCAGACAAGAGTCATAAGGGTATCTGCCATTCTGACACCTGGTCAGACACCTGGTCACAGGTTGGACAATTAAGTATTAGGTCGTCCTCCAGGATAAAGAACTATCCCATGAGAGGCACATTATAAACATCCACGACCAAAGCCCCTGGAGCCCTGTCAAGGCAGGGCTAGAGTAGACAACAGCCACTCTCCTGAAAGAGACCTCAAGGCCAAATCAGAGAAAAATACAACACCCCGTCATTGTGTGTGTGTGTTTAAGCACTCTCTTACTTTTTGACACTATAAGATGCTACAGGCTCATCTTGTATGTTTTCTTTCCCAATCCTAAAACTTGCCTTTTCTACAAGGAGCCCAAGATAATCATATTAGAAAATGGTATTTAAAACCAAGATCTGGGTGCCAGGTCTGCTTGTTACTGGGGTGTCATTACTTCTGAGTCCTCTCAGCTGACACAGCAAGGAAATATATGTGTGTATACTAATCTGTATATATACACATATATCCACAAATATTTTTATGTGTAACCACCTGTATCTGTGTTAATCTAAACATGAGTTCGTACTGATGAGTTGCCTCTAATTCATTACTACATAGATCATTCCAGCATCTTCCCATGCTTACCTGTAATCTTCCTCCAACAGTGACAAACCTGGCTTCCACCATCCACCATCCACCATCCATTTAATTAATTTTTCAATTCCAGTATATATCTATGGTAGTATCAGATTTGTTAACCCATGGCCCCATGGAAATAACTTTATTAACTAGAGTAGGGAGCTAATGGACAATATTTTTTTTTTGCCTTTAGGTTTATTAACACTCATTTCTAAGCCAGGGACAAATTTTTTTATGTTGAACTTATCTCTCTGCTGTGTGGGGAATAGATTTAAGAAGGGGAGAGAAAACTAACGGGGAAGCCAGTGCGCTGACAAATAATGGTGGCTTGGTCTAGAGTAAATAAGGGCAAACATTTATTAAGTTCTTATTAGTAAGTTCTATGTAAAAGTTATTTATTATCTTTATGTACCATGAGCTGTTCTAAGCACTTTACAAGCCTTAATTCATTGAAGCTTACAAACACCTGTGAGCTATACTATCACTGTCCTTATTTCATAGAGGAAGAAACCGAGGCACAGAGAGGTCCAGGAAGTATCAGAGTTAGGATTCAGACACTGACAATCAGGTTTCAGGTCCTGAGCTTTTAACCAGTTTCAATATTTTCTCTCAGTTACATCTTCCACATCTTGACTATAGGAGGGCAGTAATTCTCTCATTTATTTTTTGCAAAGTACTAGTATACACCGTATTCACTGTAGGATATTCCTGAATAGGTAAGTAAACATCCTTGACTGAGAAAAGATTAAGCCGTCAAAACAAAAACAATAAACCAAAAAAACCAACTCTGCTTAAGGGCTCATGGTCATGAAAAGGCCATCCGCTTCTCTGAATGGGAATGTCACGCTGCTGAACATTCTGCCATTGATGGAACACAGAGGAAGACAGACATAATCCATCAGCTCCTGCTGCCCTGAGTGAGCTGGAAACCACATTTTGTATTCATAAGAGCCTTTCAAGCACAGGTTAAGTGGGTCTTGACCAAGAAGAAATAATCATAGGCATTGTAACTCCTTTGCTTTTTAAAATAAGAAGCCATTGATAAAAGATGAAATACAGATCTCATAAAAAAAATCTACTCAAAGAACAGAAAAAACAATCTTTTGTGGGAAATCTGTGCCTATTTATATTTCTGAAATAGTTGTCACATTTCCCTTAGGAAATCCAATCACTCTGCACACTGAATGTTACTATCGGGATTCATATTTGCTTTCAGATCTTGGTGTGGTGCAGTTGAGGGCGTATTTTGCCATCATCACAATCAGATAAAGACTATTTCCCAGGGTCTCTTGGTGCTCTGAATAGCCATCTGAGGCGTGATGACCTCCTTGTGGTAACTCAGGATTTCAAGTAGAATTTGGAACCTCACATCCCACTGGATTCAGAGCAGGGATGGGCCAAATTTAACAAAAAGCAAGTGAACAGGGAAACTCTCAGTGGTTCTGCTTTAGGCGAAGTTACAACCTGATTTTGGTCCTGGGACACAAAACGAGTGTTTTTAGTAAAACTGTCCTCTGTGGTAGACATCAGGCCCACTGTCACTGGGCTCAGAAGCATCCGAATGTGAAATTCCAAGGCAATAATTTTTTTTATTAATTTTTTATTCTCAGGGCCCAGGATAGTCCTGTCTTACCTCTTCCTCTCTCACAGCCTGCAGGAGAGGAGTAGAGAAGCTAATAATTACTGTGTAGAGCCTCACAGGAAGTTACCCACCATAGAATCTTACGCTTACAGACAGGGGTGAGGCCTCACTTCCTCCTGTACTGTTTGATGAAACACTACAGGTTAGGAGAGCTCATTTCTCCCAAATTCCTCACTGTATGCTGAGGCCATAGGAATTTGAAGGACTTTCCCCAAGTTAGCAGGGGAAGGCCAAACTTTCTCCTGGGCAGACTGCCCGAGGCCTCAATAGACTAGAGCTAGAATCCAACACCCAGGTTGCTCAGAGACCATAGACTGTGCATTTTTAGGGTAGAAATTATGGTTTATCCATTTCCCACCCTTCAGCATTTAGAATTAAGTCCTAATCTGGTGCTCTCTCTGCACTGTGAAAGTGAATTTAATATATATCTTTTCTGATTTTACTATTAATATAATCAGTTGGTTAACTAGGGAAAAGTATGTACCCCTCCCACATCTAAAATTATAGACATTTTCCTTTTGCATAGTCTCAGGACATCACTGGGAAATTCGGTCAGACTCTATCATTTTCATATGCTTTATATATGACCCTCTTTGCTTCTCAATATAAAGAGATTAATTTGCACTTGGTAAGCTAAGATTTGTGTCATTTGCTGTGGATAATCTTTTTCTGGCTTTTCAATATATTTTAAAGTGTTCTAGTTATTTGGAGTAGTTGTGGGAAGGCTGCACTATTTTCTTAAAAAAATGTTTTCTTATGTCTTGACAGCTGCAGTTTATAAATGGTAAAAACACCACACAAAAAAAAGAAGCCCAAACCACTGCTTTTCTGCCTTTACCTTAAATCCCCAACATCAGTTAACATCTCTGATAGCGAGATTCTACAGACAACTTAATTTACATGGGAAAGGGTAACAAGAATAATTACTTTAATAATTGTTTTGCCACCTGACAACTACAGCTCCAGGCCTGCCTGTCCAGGTGAGGTGTGTTGTGACTGGTTATTATTAGCTTCGTTTAGCATTGTAGGGGAGGAAAATAATTTCCTCTCTACCCTTCATTGTTCTTGACTGGGATTCCCTGTAACAAAAGATTGATAAGAGAAAAACAGAAGTTGATAAACATGTATTCCTCTTGTGTACAATGGAGAAAACACGGGAATGAGTACACCTTTAGAGCAGATCTCAAAGAAAGAGTTTAAACTTCGGGCTTAAATATCCTACTTTTCTGAAAGAAAGAAAGAAGGATGTGGATGTGGCCAGCAGGAAAAGCACTTTAAAAAAAGGTAAGGTTTGTTATGCAGCTGCAAATGGGCACCTTCTTCATTGTGTCAGAGTCATTCTTCTGTTTCTAGCGCAGAGAGGGAGACACCCTTTACAGGTAGAGATTTCCCTTATGGATGTAAATTTCTCTTACCAAAGGGCAACCTTCCAGAGCTACTCCTGTGTCTGCCTTTTCTCAAAATAACCAGCTCAAAATAATCTTATGCCAAAGGGACATAGTTTGGGGTGTCAAATTCTGGTCTCGTACAAGCATCGTTTTTGGGCGGTGTGTGCTGAGCCCTACCAGCAACTGCTGGGTGTGAACGTGGTCAAGAGAGCAATGAAAGGGATGAATATTCATCACAGAGCTCCCTCCCCATGATGCCAACCCTTCCTCCTCAGCTCATCTTTCTTTTGGGGGTTTATTGAGCTGCTTTTTCCAGACTAGAAGCACTAGGGTTTCCTGAAGAACACTCTACCCTCCCCTCTGTATCCACCCTCCCATCATGAATATGTCCTGAGAATATGTCTGCCCACATCTTGCACTACCTGTCCTTTCTTGCCTTACCTGTATCTATTTATTATGCTTTCAGTTATAAGTAACAGAAAATTCCACCCTAAAGAGGCTCACAATAAGCGGATTGATCATCTACAAACTGAGAAGTCCCCAGGTGTGGCGAGTACAGACAAGGTTGATTCAGTGGCTGTGTCATGTCCTCAGGACTGGGGTTCTTTTGTCTTTCTGTCCTTCCGGCCTTGGTGTCGGGATGCTGCCCTCAAGCTGTTCCCTTTACAGGCCTGCTGATGCCACCGTCTCCATGAACAAATTTCAGTGACTTTTGTATGTTTATTTATAATCCTCTCCCTTAACTAACTACTTGACCTCTTGAGTTGTTTCCCAGAAACGGTGGATTTTCTGTAAGACAAAGGAGCTGAGATTCTAAAGGCCCATGGGCAGACTTTCTGAAACCAAGACTCACCTTGGTGATTCTCCACAACCTGCCCCCAGTGCAGGTAGCCCCTTGTTGGTTACACTACAACCTGGCCCATGGCATGTGGCCCCTCCTTTAAAAGCCCATAATCTCTGTTATTGTAGTGATGGATTTGAGGCAGCTTCTTCCGTTCTCCCGACAAGACATCTTTCGTATTAAAAAAATCCCTTTCTTCCTTGGAAATCCTCATTATATCAATAATTGGGTCTTTGTGCAACAAAGAACTGGACCTCGGGCTGAACCCCTTTGTGGTTTTGATAACACTGATGGTGTAACCTAGTTCCAGCTTGTACCACTCACTGCAGGTCAGCCAATAAGTTGACAAGGTGTTGGGGCAAGGAAGGCAACTTTTATCTGGAAAGCCAGCAAACCAAGAAGATGGCAGACTAATGCCCTAAAGAACTATCTTAAGTTAGTATGAACTTTAGGCTCCTTTTTATATTAAGGGAAGGGGAAGAAGAGGAAGGTTGCAAGAGGTAACCAAGAACTGCAGAAATCTGGGTATCAGTGAGGGTCCAAGGAGGTTGTAAAACTTCTTTGTTCTTGGTCAGTTAACTTTGGAGGACATAGGTCAGGTAACTATGTTCCTATAAATCTTTACCACAGCATTGTTACTTGTGTACACACTTTCCTTGTCTCCCCTGGAGTTAGTTTTGGAAAAGGGATGGTTATCATCTTTCTTCTAGAGTTGAACTATAAACTAAATTCTTGCTATAATTAGCTGGCCTATGTGCAGACCTAAACAGAAGGCTTTAACCTAAAGGACATTGCCCCAGGGGGTCAGAAGAAAATGGAGACAGTTATGTTAAGCCCCCCTCCCACTGTTACAGTGGGGGTATAGTGTGGTGACAGTTAAAAGAAAAACTTTAGGCAAATCAAATTTAATACAGTTTAATTGAGCAAAGAATGACTTACAAATTGGACAGCTCCCAGACCTGGAATAGGTTCAGAGCAACTCCCAGGCTGCCGCATGGGCAGATGACATTTACGGACAGAGAAAGAGAAGCGATGGTCAGAAAACGGAAATGAGGTACAGAAACAGCTGGATTGATTACAGCTGGTGTTTGTCTTATTTGAACATGGTTTGAACATGGCTGCCCATGATTGCTGAGACTTGGCTACTTGTTATAAGAGTAGGTTACATCTATTTACACATCCAGTTAGCTTACAATTCACTTTGTATGAGAAACCTTCAGACCCAACTTAAAATATGCAAAGAGGTGGCTTCAGGCTAAACTTAACTTAACATGGCTAAATCATGGCTTTGGGTTCGAATTCCAGCTCTGCTACTTAGAAGCTGTGCCTCAGTCTCCTCATATACAAAGTAGAGGAAAATAGAGGAATTTAGCCCACTTGGTTTAACACTTGGTTGTGTTAAAAGATATACTGAGGCACATTAAAATATTAAAGAGTTTATCTGAGCAGACAGTAATTCATTAAGTCCGGCAGCTCCAGATTGCCAGGAGTTCAGGGTCCCAACAAAGGGACATGAGCGGAAGACTGTTATGGAGTGCATGGAGGCAAGAGGGAAAGAAAACATCTGGCTGGTTGAGGTGAAGCAGGTATCCTTATCTGGGTCATTCCAGTGGACAGTTCTTAGTTAGAGGTTAGTTGGCAGTTTTTGATTAGTTAAACTTAAGTTTTATTTTACCATTTACACGGATTTGAGTTTTGGTTTACTTACATAGAAACCTAGATGCTGGAGCTGTTTCAGCCTAATGGCCTCCCAATTAATTAGCATTTGCTACAAGGAATAAATGCTCTGTGTATTAGTTATCATTTAATGGCTACACTAATCCCAGACTTCACACCCACAAAGTACAGTGAAGGAAGATGGATCACTCTTTCCAGTGTCCTAGTCTAGAGCCACCATCAGCCTAGAGGGCACCATTGGTCTAATTAGGAAATGTGTCCTCCCTTTGGGGTATTTTTGCAACCTGGGGGTAACTTGTGTGCATTAGACACAATGCCTTCCACCCCGACAGGTGCCACCCAGTGATCCACAGCTGGGAGAGTTGATACAGACTTTGTGTATAGACAACATTATTCTTTCTCTTGGTTGGTGTCATCCCACACTGCTCATGGGCTGGTGAACAGAACTCATCTGGGCCCACCCCAAATTTCCTGGGCTGTCTGATGTTTCTTCAAAGTCTATCTCAATGACGCTTATTTTGCTTATACTGTACCTTTAAAACAGAAACTTTCATCTGCTGCCATATCTTGTAATTATTTGTTTGTATTTAATTTTTTCATACCAGATAATGAGCTCTACAGTGTCTTTTGCAAACACACTTAGATGTTTGTTCATATTATTGAATCTCTGAGGAATGACATTGGATGGCTTTAACTTTTGGATGTGACGCTTTCTTAGAAGGGACACTAACCATCCCTTCCTTATCCCCCCTTCCCACTACCCTTCCTAGCCCTTGGAACCACCATTCTACTCCATGAGTTCAATTTTTTTTAATGCGCACATATTAGTAAAAACATGGAATTTTTTTTCTGTGCCTGACTTATTTCACTTAACAAAATATCCTCCATTCCATCTAAGTTGTTGCAAATGACAGGATTTCATTCTTTTTATGGCTGAATCATATTCCATTGTGTATGTATACCACATTTTCTTTATCTATTCATTTGTTGATGGACACTTAGGTTGATTCCATGTCTTGGCTATTGTGAATAGAGCTACAATAATCATAGTGGTGCAGATATCTGTTTGATATACTGACTTCTTTTCTTTTGAATATACAGCCAGTAGTGGGATTGCTGGATCATATGGTGGTTCTATTTTTAGTTCTTTGAGGTATCTCCATACTGTTCCCCATAGTGGCTGTACTGATGTACATTCCCACCAACAGTGTATGAGGGTTCCCCTTTCTTCACATCCTTGCCAGCATTCACTATTACCTGTCATTTGGATAAAAACTCTTCTCACTGGGGTGAGATGATATCTCATTATAGTTTTAATTTGCATTTCTCTGGTAATTAGTGATGTTGAGCATATTTTAAATATACCTGTTGGCCATTTGTATGTCTTCTTTTGAGAATAGAACAGATTAGAGAACCTAAAAATAAATTCATGCATTTACAGTCAACTCATTTTTGACAAAGGTGCCAAGAACATACATTGAGGAAAGGACAGTCTCTTCAGTAAATGGTGCTGGGGAAACTGAATATCCATATGCAGAGAATGAAACTAGACCCTTATCTCTCACCACATATAAAAATAAAATCAAAATGGATTAAAGACTTAAATCTAAGACCTGAAACAATGAAATTACTAGAAGACAATATTGGGGAAATACCTTGGGACATTGGTCTTGGAAAAGATTTCTTGAGTAAGACCTCAAAAGCAATCAGTGCAAAAATGCACAAATGGGATCAAGCTAAAAGGCATTTGCACAGCAAAGAAAACAAAGTGAAGAGACAACCTACAGAATAGGAAAAAATATTTGCAAACTACCCATCTGAAAAGGGATTAATAACCAGACTATATAAGTAGCTCAAACAATTCAATAGGAAAAAACCAAATAATTCTATGATTACTTTTAAGTTAGTCTTTCTTTGGTTTTTTACAGTTTTACTAAAATTTGTCTGGATAGGTATTTATTATTACTTATCCTGCTTGTGATTTTTTGGGCTTCTTGACTCTATGGATAATGTCTTTCATAAGTTCTAAAAAATTTTCATACTTCTATCTTCAAATATTCTTTCTACTCCATTCTTTTTCTGCTCTATTTCTGGGATGCTCATTAAATATATTAAAACTTCTCATCACATACTTTATATTTCTTATCTTCTTTTTTGTATTTTATATCTTTTTGTCTATCTGGGATGAATTCTTGACACTTTCTTTGAATCTATATTTCAGTTTACAATTTCATTATTTAGAGGAGCCTAATTTTTTGTTGAACCTATTTATTGAGTTCTACATTTTGTTATATTTTTCAATTTTAGATTTTTCTTTTTGTTTCTTTAAAATATCACTTTTTAGTTTCTGGTGGCATATTATAAATATTCAAGTTTTTAAATTTTTTTTAACATTTTGGTATATTTATTTTATACTTTGTGTGTGATGACTCCTGCATCTCGAGGTTTTGTAGATCTGTTTCTGTCTGTTTTTGCAGCTAATACTGGTTCATGGTGTCCTGTTTTTTGTGTGTACTTGGTTATCTTTGTCTGTGTGCTGGTCATTATAATTTAAAATGTGGTAGGAATAATTTTAGGTCAGGATTATAGTATCCTTTTCCTGAGATAATTTTTATTTGTTTCTGCCAGGTATTAGAGGTGCTACCATGTGAGATTGCTGCTATGGTTTGAACGTGTCCTCCAGATTTCATGTATTTGAAACTTAATCTCCAAATTCATTTGTTGATTGATTGGAAGTGGGGCCTTTGGAAGATAATTAGGATTAGATAAGATCATCAAGATGGGACCTCCATGGTGGGACTGGTGGCTTTATAAGAAGAGGAAGAGAGACCTGAGCTTACACACACACTTTTACTATCTCACCATGTGATGCCTTCGCCATGTGATGACATAGCAAGTAGGCCCTCACCAGATGCTGACACCATGCTTTTAGACTTCCCAGCCTCCCAAACTGTAAGAAACAAATTTCTGTATAAATTACCAAGTCTATTGTATTGAATTCTGTTATAGTAACAGGAAATGGACTAAGACAACTGCCTTACTCTATATTTAAGGCTTGAGATTTTCTAGACTAGAACTGTCAAGAAGCTGCTCAGAAAAATCTATGGTTTGTCTTCATCTGAGGAGGTAGCTTTTCAGGATCCCTGTTTAAATGAAGATTGTTTTATTAGCATCTTCTTCTTTGGCAAAAACCAGCCTTTGGCGTTTGTTCTCTTATCTATCTATCTGTCTGAAATTGTCATCTCATTTTCTAATTTTTTTTCAAATTGGTAAATTCCCCTAGGGCAAAAGTGCCTAAGAATGTAGGGTTTGCCTTTGTGGGTTTTTGCCTATTTTGGGATATGGGCACAACAATTACTAAATATTTTGTTAATTCTTCAATGTTTTTAAGGACATTTTTAGGCCAGGCATGGTGGCTCATGCCTGTAATCCCAGCATTTTGGAAGGCCTAGGCAGGAGGACCACATGAGGACAGGAGTTTGAGACCAATCTGGGCAACATAGAAAGATCTTGGCTCTACAAAAAATTTAAACAAAAATTAGGTGGGCATGGTGGCATGCACTTGTAGTCCTAGCTACTCAGGTGGCTGAGGCTGGAGGATCACTTGAACCCAGGAGTTCAAAGCTGCATTGAGCTATGATCGTGTCACTGCATTCCAGCCTGAAATGACAGAGTGAGAACCTGTTTTTTTTTTAAATAATATTTTAAAAATATTTTAATACAGGCAGTTCCCAGGTTACACATGAGATACCTTCCTGAGAACATCTTTAGGTCAGATTTGTATGTAACTTGGATCCCTGATGAACAGCACGTGTATGATAATAATAACAACAATACTATAGTGGCTCATATGTGGTAATAACAATACAGTGTAATACTGTAATAATAGTAATGATAATAATTCTGTTCTGTAATAAGTTCCAGAAACTGTTGTGCTCTTTCTTTTAACTCCTAGGCTAATAGGAATGTTACACTTATTTTGATCTTCTAATCAATCAATAATAACCTTTCCATTTCAATAATTAACCCACTACACTGCTTAGTAATAATTGATGCTGTCATTGGAGCACTGCCCTTCACATGTTCCATTATTCTCACTTTATAATTGTTCCAATAGTCAAACCCTAATGTTTTCCCAATGAATGATGGCATCTGCCTTTCTCTGGATGCTTAATCATCTCTACTTTCATTTCCATCGCGACCACCTTTCTCTCCACTGGAGGCTCACCTGGACTCGCCGTGGACTTTGGTTGTGGAGGCACGGTCATGAGGGTAAACACAGACTCACAAAATTGGATTAAAAAGTTAAAATGAGAGTGATATTGTGCGCAAGCGACCGTATGAACAATGAGACCAGCTGCTCGTGTAAAGCTGTTGCGCCAACAAACCGCTTACACCATGTGGGTTTGTTTACGTGTGTGGAAGAAACTGGTACCTGAATTATTAATTTAATTATTGAATTATAAATTATCCCTATGGGGAGCCTTGAAAGCTCATTCATAGGTATGGAATGCTGTAAGTCGGGTCGTCCATAACCAGGGGACTGCCTGTACTTTATTAACCATTGTTATTTATTTCCAGTGAAAGGGTTTGTCCTAATTACTTAGATTGCCATTTCTAAAATCAAAAGCCCAAGACTGAGTTTCTAAAAGAACCTGAAAGTGAAATTATTTGCATTTGAACTAATTAAATGCATTCAATTGAATGATTATTATTTCTATAAGAAGATTTTCCCCTTCTTTACAATTTGAAAAAAAATACATATATATATGTGGTATTTTTTCTTTTTCTTATTTGTGATGATGATTTCTGAAATTAATGTTCACATTTTTGACTCTTTTACTCTCTTCACTTATGTTGATATGATCAAGTGTGTAATACAAAAAGTCCTGCTTACATTTAAAAAATAAGAAATGTGCATTTAAAAATAGCAACAAATTATCTTAAGTTTCAGCATAAATAATCTAAGAAAAAAACTTCTTTCCTTTTCCTGATGATAAACACTTCATTCTAAGGCAGTCTAAAATGAAGCATTAGAAAACAATTTATCTAGGTTATAAAGAATCTCATATTTTCTTGTGCCAACTTGCCACAACGTTTAATCATATGCACTTCCTTATTGCTGATATAAATCATTCTTTTTTGTTATAGACTTATCGTATATAGACTTACTGAATATGCATGATTATATTACATTGTTTTTACAACCACGTTCACTGCTTCTGTTGAGGTGTGTGAGCAGTTTGTTTTTTATGGGAAAACAAGGCCCTTTGCTTTTGCGGGAAAAGATGACATGATCATGAGTTCAAGAGAAAAATGAGATAATAGGTTCTAGGCAGAGATGAGAATGACGTTGGAAAAAAGGGTGACAATTTTAGTACAGGTAGAGAAAGGTGGGTCTCATGAAGGTCAGAAGACAAAACCACCTTAGTCAGTTTTAACTGGGAATAGTTATTATTTGAATTTAAAAAGCAATAGAGGTTAAACATCTGAAATCTGAATATCTGAAATCTAAAATGCTCCACAATCTGAAACTTTTTGAGCATTGACATGATGCTCAAAGGAAGCATTTTAGATTAGGGATTTTCAGATTTGGGATGCTCAACCAGTAAGTATAATGCAAATGTTCCAAAATCCAAAAAAAATCCAAAATCTGGTCCCAAGCATTTTGGATAAGGGATACTCAACCTGTATAGCCATCTTGGAAAATCAGATTGGGAAATAGCTGGAACTTAGAAACCTGGTTATATTTATAAACTAAGTTCTCAAAATGCTTTCTGTACTTGTAATCACTTACCTAAGTTTACCCTAATGATACTTACAATATATATTAATATTTCATACATTTCTTTCTGTTGCCTCCAAGATGATTTGTTCATGTGTGGTTTTTTTCAGAAGGGCTTATCAAAAGGTGGGGTTAAGAAGATTAGGAGGAAGACAACATGGCCACAGAAGAAGCCCTAAGCTCTGGAATGCATCCCCAAACCCCACTATCCCTTGAAATGGTTGCAAACAGATCCATATAGTATTCCTTTTTCTCTTCTCCATTATAAATATGGCACAAACTGGGGATATCTGAACAAAACAAAATTTGTCATAAATAAATTGAAGCCTTATAATTGGGACAGAAATCTTGTGGATAATACACAAAGGAAGATACATGACTTAGCAGTAGCATATGTAAAAACACTTTGGGAAAAACTGAAATTATCTGAATGTCCAATTAGTAGTTACGTAAAACATGGCACACACACAGGAATACAACGCACACAAATAAGAACGTTTTCTTAGAATAATGACATGGGAATCTGAGACTCTGTTTGTGCTAATATAACTCAGAAAATGTTAAAGATGGTCATCTTTCTTTGTGAGGCTGGAGATGATTTTAACTTTCTTCATAATTTTTGTTTACTAAATTTTCTATAATGATTACATACTTTTGTGATTATATAATAATAAATATAGAGTATCTCCTATTATTTAAAAAAGACTTCAGATGTTAATTGAGAGAAACAACATGCTGCAAGGGATACTGAGCAGTGGATGGGTAGGTGAGTCGATAGACGATTCCAATGCAAATCTTAATTAATCAGTTAGCACTCCCTGTTGACCACAGGCACACTTTGGTCTTCCCTCTCCAAGGTGCTGACCTGCCCCAATTGTAGTTTTTGTTCTCGCTACTTCCATAACTTGTTGAAATCCCTGTGCACCTGCACACAGCCCAGAGCGAGTGTCTGCCACCCCCTTCTCAATGTCCTCTGCCTAATCCTTCAGTCACCCCTGCTTGGATTGATCAACTCGATTGTGCAAAGGAAAGACAAACCAATGCAGAGGGACTTTTGTGGTTTCTTTCCTTTTATTTCATCTGATTACAGCAACTTCCAAATAGCAAGCATTCTGTTCAAGACATGTAAGAAAGTCTCCTGAGAAACCACATTTCTATTTGAAAAAATGCTTATCTGGTTTGGGCTTTGCAGCTGTTTTGCAAGAGCCCCGACGTGAAAACAAGCACAGGAAGATTGGCAGAGTCGGGGAAAACAAATTTGTCTCCGACATCTCCTGACATTTGGCGGAAAATGAAAGGCAGGCAGGCACATAGCTCGCAGAGTGAAAGGAACGGGATTTCAGTTAGTGACAGCTCCCTGGAGTCTCTCTCGGGTGTCCCCTGCCTGCCCGGGCGGCTCTCTCCTTGCCCAGTGCCCGCAGCTCTGCTCCCCGCATCTCTCCCCGCTTCTCACAGAAACGCGCCCGTGGGGACCGCGGGGCGGGCGTTCCTCCTCTCCCGGCTTCCTCAGGGTGGGGATTTTTATCTTTGGAAATTTCTTTCATTTAACCACGACACCAAAGGGCAGGGATTGTCTTCAAGCAGACACTTAAAGGCAAAACCGATTCTTGCCCACTTTAATGGCCTGAAGTCCTTGCCAGCAGGTGCCCGTGTTGGGGCTGGGGGGTTGCTCTCTGCAGGCCGGGCCGGGGACTCAGCGGGGGCGCGGTGGAAACGTCTACACCCGCCACCGAACCCCTGCTGAGTGCCCAGTGGGACCTGGAGCATAGCCATTATCCCAGCCTTTTAAAAAATGTATATTATTTTACTTTTTATTGCCTCAGATGTACTGGAGACAGTGATAGGAAGTTTTTATATTTTGTCTCCTTTAATCCTCACAAAAATCTTATGTGGTAGCTGCTTGTTCAGAAAGGGGATCTGTGATGCAGCGAGCCCTTCTCGCCCCGTGCCCCGGGGAGCAGGGCTGCGGTCCGGCTCTGCAATCTTTCCCCGGGAGGTGAGGGGGCACTTCTCAGCCTACATCCCGGTGCCCACTCTCCAGCTGGTGTTCTGTTCGCCAGCGCAGTAGGGAGATGCCTGGGGACAAGCCGCACAGGTGGCAACCAGAGAAGGGCTTCCCTCAGCACACAGGCAGCCCCTGACGCACTAGGACATTATGAGGCTCTTCCCTCCCTCCCTCCTCCCCTTCTTCCCTCCTTCCGTCTTTCCCTCCTTCCCTCCTTCCCTGCTTCCTCCTTCTTTACTTGCTTCCTTCCCTTTTTCTCTTCCTTTCTTTGTCTGTTCAAAAGTATATCTAATGAGCACCGCATTTTCAGTTTCATTAACAAAAGCAGCCTAACTAGAACTAGCTGGGGTGGATGGCAGTGGAGGGGATCTGGTTTTTGGTAACCAAATCCCGGGGTCACCTATCTTCCCCTACTTCGTGTGTTCCTGGCCCACCCGCTTCGTTGCTCCACATCTCCATAGTGTGTGGAAATTTCCTTTACCCGTCGTTTTCCACAGGCAAATGTCATGGCCTCTGATGTGGCTGAGTTCCTCTATCTCCTTGCTTTTCATGTTCTCCTTTTGCTCTTCTTCCTCCTCTGCTCGCTTCCTCAGTTTGGCGGCCTTGTCTAGGTGTTCCTTCTGACTGCTCCAGGGGGAGGGCGGTGGGCAGAGGGGAGGCGGTTCCAGCAGGCGTGAGAGCGCTTGTAAGGCCCACGTGTGTCTGGATCCACAGGGAGAGGCTGTCACACCGAGCAGGTTTCCCTGGACAGGCAGCTGGGATCACCGGGACTTGCCTCCGCGTTGGGAACAAGGTGGTCAAATCCCTACGTCTGCGGGTCTCCTGGTGTGACTCTTGGGCTCCTCGGGCAGGCTGGTTCTCCTCCCCTTAGGGCCCTTCCAGCTGCCCAGAGCCAGAGTCTAGGAAACATAAGGGGAGTGGTGGAGCCCAAAAGCTAGAAATTTTTTTTTCTTTCCAATTTGTTCAGGGGTGAGGAGTGAGTGAGGAAATCTTTTGAGTGCTTTTTCGCTTCTCAGACACATTAGTTTCCTTCCAATTTTAAGGACTTGGTTGGAGGAGGGTGGCTCCCCTGGCTTCCTCCTGGCGTTCCAAAGGCACCTCGTGCAAAGGCTCTGCATTTGTCTGATTCTTAAAAATTATAGTTTTTGAACTTCTCTGCAGTAGTTGTATTTGAAATGAATTGTATCATTTTCTTTTCAATGCCTCCAGTGGTTATAGATTCTTTCAATGCTCAAATCTTGCAAAGGTGAAAAAGGCGTCAGAGGAAAATGCTAGGGAAAGAGGAAGGACAAATACAGAGAAGCGACGTGACACCCGCCTGGCCTGGCAGGCGTCCCTGTGGTGCTGCTGCTCTGTGTCGCAGACAGTGGTGTCCGAGGAGGGAGCGCCTTCCCCGAGGCAGCGCAAAAGGGCCTGAAGCTGAGACTGGCCACTGGGCTTTCTGGTGGCCACCACCTTGAGCAACTCGCTTCCTCAACGTCTGCCAAGGCGTTGGGTGGCTGAGCACGCGACCGACCGCACGGGAGGGGTGATGGGGGTAACGCGTAGCAACACCTCGTCCCTGTTAACTCACTCACAAATGCTTATCGCCATAATTATCTCCTTCCCTCCCTCTTGAGTTTTCCTTTAAGAAGGACAAGCATGGCCAGGAAGTGGAGAGTCTCTCACATATTTGGGGGGTTTTCATACTTATTCCCGAGCTCACGATCACTAAGATGAAGGGACAGGCCCCATAGCCTGTGGAGCCCTCAGGGCTCTGGTGGATGTGCTTTCTGAGGGAGCTGGGTTACTTACCCAGCAGACTTCTCTGCAGAAGGCCAGCGTTGCTCTTCGCAGTTTTCCTATATGGTGTAGGATGCAGTTGTTGAACGGGGTGGGAGTGTGTTTCCAAGTGAGGAAAAAGAGAAGTGAGTTCAGAGTCTGGGTGCCCTTGACTCACCCTCCCACCCCCGCGCCGTGTGCAGCACCCCCAGGGCTCCAGGACTCCATTCCTGACCTGCTCTGGGGTGGGCGAGCGACATGGGAAATGGGTAATCCAGTTTGGTGGTATCCATTCACGTTCTCTGAAGTTTGGGTAATAATAGGCTTTAACCCTAGCTGTGGTCATAAGTCCCCGATGTGTTACTACACAGTATATAACACTCTGTGTGTGCGTATATACGGCTACGCTATATATTACATGTTGATGTTGTTATGAATTATTTTAAAAAGCATTCTATTGACACGGATGATAATATGAAATTTTCAGTAGTCTTTTTTGTGACATTTAAGTCATCTGATGAAAACAGAGTTAGCTAATGTTTCTTTATTGATCAGAAATCAACATTGCAAATGGTGATTAGCTGCATTGCCATTATCAGTAAATTAAAAGCCATAAATTAACTGTTGGATTGGTTTCCTTGCACAATTAAGCTTTCCACTCAATCTTTCTACAGTCTCTTTCTTATTTAGTAAATGCCATTACCTGATCAAACCTTTGCTGAGATTTTTTTTTTTTTTTTAGTTAGCTTCACAGCAATTAAGCAGCAGAGCTATATGATACATTTCTGGGGTAAAAACAAGCAAGGTAGGTTCTTCACAATGACCTCAAAGTAAGAAATGGTTTCAGTGCAGAATCCTAATGGAATTGTTTTCCATAGAGTGTACCAGAAAACATCACCTGGAAATGATCACTGGAGTGATATTCAGTTTTGACTCCCATTTGCTTTGTATATGATTAATTATTAGACATTAATTTCACTGCCTGAAGGAAGTATAGAGCATATGGTCTTTAACAAATTTATTTTGTAAAATATGTCATAATAAGGAAGAGCACATAAATTAAAATAAAACAAATGCCCGGGTGCCACGACCCGGGGTAGGGTGAGTGAGAACCCTCCTCCTGGGCTCCCCCCTTGCATTCCCATCCCATTCCCAAGCAAGTTAACCACTATCCTATCTTCAGTTTTAATTACTCCCTTACTTTAAAAAAAAAAAGGTTTTAACATCTACGCATGTATTTCCCAAAACTATCTTGTTTCATTTCAAAAAATTAAGTAATAACCACAAACCTAGCTTTGCAAGCAAGAAACAATATGGGCAGGATCAGCTGACTGTTCAAGGGAGAAAATGATCCTCAGAGAGCAGGTGGGACCTTGGCATTTCTGAGAATGTGTGCCCAGGAAGCCCCCAGGCAAGGTCCTCATTGTGTGCTTGGGAACAGTGGGCATCAAGCTGGCTGCTGTGTGGACCAGGAACTGACATGGGCAGAACTGTGGTAGGAGGAAGGGCTGCTTTGCATGTTCTGCTTCCAAGCTCACAGTGGCCTCTTTCTACCTTTTAGGTGCTGTCAGAGCTGAGCAGAAAAGGGGTGTCTACAGGTGATCCAGGTAGTAAGTCGTGTATGGGAGAGCAGGTGTGCACCCTGGGATACAAGCCCTCAACAGTACTGTCTCTAGATCTTGCTGGATGGACTCTATATCTGGCACAAACTCTCATTGTGGGACTTAATCCCCCCATCCTTCCCAGGAGTTGCCTTGGCCTCTCTCCTGCGTTACATCTCCCGTTTCCTCCATCCCACATCTTCCTCTCTCTTAATTTTTGTTCCCACTTTGGTGAAGCACATTCTCTTGTAGATTTTTAAGAAAAGTTCCAAAAGTGATACATTTTTTGATGTGTTGCAGGTTTGAAAATGTCTCTATTCACTCTCTATGCTTCATTGATAGTTTGGATATGGAATTCTGAGTTAGAAATTACTTCTGTCAGTGTTTTGATGGGTTGATCTATTATCTTTTTGCTTCCAGGGTTGTTGTTGAGAAATCCAAAACTGTTTTAACTCATTATTCTTTCTGTATAAATTGTTCCTCCCACCCCTGCTGGAAGGTTGCAGAGTTTTCTTCTTGGCCCCAATATTCTGAAATTTCATGAAAATGTTTCTTGTGTGTTTGCTTTACTCATTTTGCTGGACACTTGGTGGGCCCTTTCAGTTGTAGAAAATGTTCTTGAATCATTTCTTCCTTGATGTCTTCCAGTGTGCTTCTCTGTTCTCTCTTTCCAGAACTCCCGTGGTTTGCATATTGGACCTCCTGATCTGACCCTTTAGTTTTCTCACTATTTTTTTTTTCCAATTTTCCATCTCTTAGTTCTACTTTCTGGGAGAGTAGTTCAAACTTACCCTTCAACTCTTTTTATTGTGTTTTCATTTTCTCCTTTTATTCTCAAGTGTTTTTCAAAGTGTTCTTTCTTGTTCTCTGTATATTTCTCTTTACAGTATCCTCTTTTTGTCTCATGAATGCAACATCTTATTTTATATCTCTGATAATATTAACTTTTGACTGATGATTTCATTTCCTTGCACAAGCTCTACTTTATACAACTGCTTTTCTCTGCTTGTTTTCATTTCTGCTCTCTATATAACCAGCTTTTCTCCTGAATTTGGTAATTTTTGCCTAGCTGCTCATGAGTAACAGGGAACTGAACTGCTCACCAGAAGTGTTGGCTGCACGGCAGTGACTTACCGAATTTGAGTTTGTTACAGGGTAATTTGAGTTCAGGGCTAGTCACTGGGTCTTTTCAGTTAAAAGTCTGTGGAAAAGACTCTTCAATCCTTGGGTCAAAAAGTTAAAGATTTGGCTTCTAGCATCCTAGGAGCTACAGGAGGGAGAGGACTTGGCATTTAAGATTCAGCTTTCAATACTCATGTGATCATTTAATCTCCTTGTTTTCTGTATAGGGCACGACTTTTATTCACAAGGTGGCAGATATTCTTGGTTTAACCTTGTCTGGAGAATAAAGCTCTAAACCTTTGCTGGGGTGAGGTCAGGGTAGTCACTCAAAGGGCACTGAGAAGGAAAGGTGACTGGTCTCTCAAGGAACTTTCACCCTCTCCTCCATATTTTACTCCCTTCCCTGTCTCTCTTGTTCCAAAGGTAAGTGGTGCCACGATTTTCTGTATCTTTTAAGAATTCTGACATATAAATTAGGTTGGATCTCAGCTTTCTGTCCTGAAGACTTTGTCTTTAGTTCTGTTGGGCTAATAACATAATTACCATTTGTCCATCTTTTGCTGTTGTCTCTAATCATGCTCTCTCCACCTTCAAGTGTATGTATCTTACTTTTTTTTTTTTTGGTAGAGATGGGGTCTCACTATATTGCCCAGGCTGGTCTCTGACTCTTGGTTTCAAGTGATCCTCCCACCTTGGCCTCCCACAGTGCTGGGATTATAGGCACGAGCCACTTGCCCAGCCTTTTTTTTTTGTTTTTATTTTTAATTGTTTACTTTGTGTGTGTGTGTGTGTGTGTGTAGTTTTAAAGCAGTTTCAGGAGGGAGCAAAATTTTATGCATATGTTTAATTAACTATCTTAACACAGACACTAGCCTGCAGTTTTTATAGGATCATTCATTTCATTTATGTCCTACACAGAGTCAAAGAATTTAGAGTGGAAAAAATTTTAAATTTTTATAACCTAATGCCCTCATTTCATACATGAGTACATTGTCTCCAAAATTAAAATAGCTTGTCCAAAACCATATGGCTAGTTTGTGTTATGACCCAGACTTAAAGAAGAAATCAGGCCCAAATCTCTAAATACTACCCAATGTCCAAAGCTGAAACTCTTATCAAAATTTAATAATTACTATAAGTTTTCTGCACATAGTATTCAAAAGGTAATATGCAGGCCAATTTGAGTTATAGAGACCAAAATTTTGTCCTATAGAAAATTATGATATTTGCCAGACTGCAGCAATTGAGCAGAGAAAATGATGGAAGCCCTCTAAAATCAAGCAAATATTGGATGTACTCCAGGAACAAATAATTAGTTTGGAGTATGAAAGCACAGATGTAGCCTCTGTCTAAACCATGAGTGAAGAATCAATGAGCAGGAAAAAGAAATCCTGCGTTTTAAAAATGTTAGCAAAACCATGGTTTGTGCATGGAGTACTTCCACCTGTTCTTTCTGTGTTCTCTGGAGTTTGGGGCCCTCCTTCCTTGTCCTCCAGGGCCTCAATGTCCCCAAGCTCTCCAAGGTTTCCTCCATCCTTCATGTGCTGGGATTGCCTTTGCCTGCTGTCTGTGCTTCTCACCACCTGCCTTTCATTCCATCAAGAAAACAAAACCATCCTTAGTGTTAAGGTTAACTCCTACTTCAGAATGAGGGTGCTTCAGAATAGGGGCATTATTCCACTCAACATACATGCATTCACTCAGCATCACATATGCATCAAAGAAGAGGCAATGAGTAAGGCAATCCCCTTAACACATACCTTCAAATGAGAAAAGTACAAAGTGTTAAAGAGATACGGTAGAAAGCTTTCTGCAGGTCCACAGTAGGATTACATTTGCCAGGGGAAGTTATGTCCTACAAAATGTGTGCCACTTCCATGGCAGCTACACAGACCTCCTGTGAATGCTCTGTGCTCTCCTTCTCTTCCAGCTGGCTGCAGAGGACAGGGAAGCTGCAGGAGCTGGCAGACCCCGGTGAGATGGAAGGAGCCTGGGTCCCTGAATGATCACCTGGAAAAGAGTCACCCCAGCCAGAAAAACTGCGAAGAATGTTTGGTGAGCAAGAAATACTTATTGCTCTATAAGCCTTTGAAATTATAGGTTCATATTGTTACCACAATGTAAAGTACTGTAATAAACAGAGTTCAAGAAGAGGGTAAGTGGAAACAATAAGAACAAATATTTACACAGCTATCGTTTAAGTGCTTTTGTTTAACTATCATTATAGCTATTAGTAGCTTCATTTTAATAATGAGTAAAGCTTACAGATTAAAAAAATTTGTTGCAAATTAAAACCACAATGAGATAGCATCTTACTCCAGTCAGAATGGCTATTACCAAAAAGACCAAAAAATAACAGATGTTGGCGAGGATGCAGAGAAAAGGGAACTCATATATTGTCAGTGGGAAGGTAAACTAGTACAGCCATTGTGGAAAACGGTTTGGAGATTTCTCAAAAAACAAAAAATAGAACTCCCATTTGATCCAGCAATTCCACTACTGGGTATCTACCCAAAGGAAAAGAAATCAATATAGCAAAGAAATATCTGCACTTGCATGTTTACTGCAGCACTATTCATAATATCAAAGGTATGGAATCAACCTACATGCCCATCAATGGATGCATGGATAAAGAAAATATGGTATATACACACAATGGAATGCTATTCGGCTATAAAAAAGAATGAAATCATGTCATTTGCAGCCACATGGATGGAACTGGAGGTCATTATCTTAAGTGAAACAGGCCAGGCACAAAAAGACAAACATCACATGCTCTCAGTTTATGTGGAGCTAAAAAATCTGATCACATGGAAGTAGACAGTGGAAAGATAGAGAACAGAGACTGGGAATGGTGAGTAGAGGATGAGGGGAGGATGAAGAGAACTGGGTTAAAGGATACAAACATACAGTTAGATAGAAGGAATAAGTTCAATGTTTGATAGTAGATTAAGGTGACTACAGTTAAACAAAAACACAAGGGCTGTCCAGAAAGTATCCAGCTATGTAATTGTTCTCATTATATTAACAATGGCTGGATACTTTCCGGACAGCCTTTGTATATTGTACTTGGGAGATAGACACCCTAAATACCTTGACTTGATCACTATGCATTATATACATGTAACGAAATTTCACATGTACCCATAAATATGCACAAATAAAAAATATTTCTTGTAACACAGTTATTTGAGAGGACTGCTTAGCTGAAAACTTCACCTATCTAACTATCTATAAAGAAGAGGCAATGCACGCTCCTAAATAATAGGGTGACATGATTAAGGTAAGATGGATCAAAAGCTCAGAGAAGTACAACTGTTTAAAAATTCAGTGCAGATACAATCATATGAAACTAAATAACTTTACTAAACTCTATGGAAATATTATGCAGAGACTTTAAGGAGGCAAAACTTAAGATGCTTTAAGTGCCATAAGATTGTCTTTAAAAAAAACCTTGTCTCAACTTCCATGAAGTTCTAAACCTTTGATGCTTAAATAAAAAAATAACACAGATTACCACAGATCCATTTAAGGGCAAGTTACAAATAGGTCCATGTTTTCAAAATCTTGAGGGTCCACTGAGGCATATTACTATATATTTTCCAGGGAACTCTTTCTTAAAGGTTTAATATTTGTGAACAAATGTGAACCTGAAAGAGCCAATCCTTTAAGATGGATCCCTAGTGGCTAACTGGACCTAAATTTAAAATAGAGGCCAGTGGCCCTTTGCTGACTAGAGATCACAGGTGTACTCTCAGGGCCCTGAAAACTCACACCTTTTTAACTCTGAGACTTTTAGAGCTCACCTGAACGAACCAATCACAGCTCACCTGCTTCAGCCTATCGTGGCTCAGCTGTATCGACCAATCAGCACTCAGCTGCACCAACCAATCAGAACTAAGCAGGTTTGAATTTTTTTTAATTTGCATAAATGGACCTGATTGGGAACCTGCGGGGGAAGTTTTGTTGTAAAACCTGAAGCCTGTCTTTGTTCTCTGGAACGCATCTTTGTTTTACACTGTCTCCCTGGTTTGGAAATCATTCATTGGAATAAAGTCTCCTTCAAATCCTTTTCAGAGAACTTTGGTTCACTGTTGAAGATCAGTTAATCCAGGGATTGGCAAACTTTTTCTATAAAGGGCCAGATAACAAATATTTTGGGTTTGTGAACCAGGAAGCAAAGTAGAGAATAGTATGGAATTATGTTATTATGTTACTATTTGAAATGTAACTGTTTAATAATTGTAAATACCAATCTTAGCTTGCAGACAATATAAAAGTAGGTAGTGGGGCCAGATTTAGCCCACAAGCCTCTAAGCTAACAATTTTGGAGAAATATATGCATTTTGGTTGTAAGTGCGTGTGTGTGTGTTTCACTTTGAGTCATCTCTGCAGGGTAACAACAACTTAGATTAAAACTCCAGCGAGGTGAAAAGCGCATTATTGGGCAATGTGGGTACAGGCTGCATTCACATGATTCCGACGCAACTCGATGAGGGAATGAACAACGAATGCTGTGCTGACGGTTCCAGCTGTCTTGGAGGGAGCGGTAAGGTCTGTGTTGTGCTAATTCAATAATTTGTGTCATTTTATTTCACTTTCTTAGCTGAATCTTCAACATAGTGACACATAGATGTAGTCACGGACTTTGAAATGACTAGAATGCAGTTGAATTGAATTAACAAACATCTACTGAGCACCTCCCTGCACGGCTCGTGCGGTGGTTCCTGCACGGATGCCTAAGACTTCACAACGTGGTGGAAGAGGATTGGGCGTGTCTTAGCACGTGCCCTCAAAGAACAGCCGCTGTGAGCAGGAAAACGAGCTTGCACACTAGGAAAGGCAAGTACTATGGTCCTAGTGCTGTTTCTTTAATTTTCCAACATTTTTAATTGTATAAGTAACATTCACATTAAAAAAAAGTGTTTAAATAAACAGAAAAGGCACTTTTCAAAACCCCATCACTTTAACATAATCATTGGTCATATTTTGATGCACTTTCTACCATACTATTTTTCTATACATATTTTTAACTTGGCTGTAATCTTATAGTATACATGATTCTGAATCTTGTTTTTTTCACCTAATTGCATCTTAATCATTTTCCATGTTATTACAAAGTTTTCAAATGTTTTCAGATAAAAATAATGTGTGTTGATTAAATAAAATTGGATGAGGAAAAATGGAGAGGAGTGATGGCTTTTGCATTCATTACTCGAAAATAACCAAAATGTTCTACTGTTTTCACTCAATATTACATCCTAACAATTTTTCTAATGCTTTATCTAATCTTTAACAACTAGCTGTTATTGATATTTATAAAACAAATATGACTTCTATGCACACAATTGAAGAACACAGAAAAGCACAGAGACAAAATAAAATACCTTATAATCTTACTACTGTAAGATAAGCATTTATGGTATTTCTTTTATCAACATATATGTGTATATGTACGTACACTTAAAAAAATAGAAGCATATCATACATATTGTTTTGAAGCCTGATTTTTTGTTTTACTTGGTACTATATCTGTGATGGTCAATTTTATGTGCAACTTGGCTAGGCTATGGTGCCCAGCTATTTGGTCAAACACTAAATGTTGCTGTGAAGGTATTTTTAGAAGTGATCAACACTTAGAGTCAGTTGACTTTAAATAAAAGAGATTACCTTTCATGATGTGGGTGGGCCTTATCCAATTATTTGAGGGCCTTAAGAACAAACACTGAGGTTTTCTGCCGGAGTTTTCAGCCTACCAGCTGGTATTATAATGCAAATATCAAACTCAAGTCTGCAACATAAACCTTTGCCTGAGTTTTTAGCCTTCTGGCCTACTCTACAAATTTTGAATTTGCCAGCTCTTATAACTGCATGAACCCATTACTTAAAATAAATCTCTCTGTATATAGACAGGCATTCTACTTGTTCTGTTGCTCTAGAGAACCCTGACTTATAAAATATCATTAACATTCTCCTGTGTCAGTATTCTTCTAAAAGATTTTAATGGCTTCCTAATGATTAATTAAAAGATAATCATATTAATGAATAAAAGCATAATATTCAAGGGAATCGTGTGTTATAGTTTACACATCCATTCATCTACTGTTGTAAGGGCAAAAACCGGAGTCACGTTGCGGAAGGAAACACCAAGAGGTACACGAGGATGCAGAGAGATCAGGTTTATTAATGCCAGCGGGCTCAGAGGGGATCCTCTGCCAAATTCTGAGCACCCCGATCAGGGGGACTTGTCTTTTATACTTCAAGAACAAGGGGGGGGGTACAGAGCGGCTTATACCAGGAAGTGTGCACATAAGGAAGTTACTGTAATTTACCAGGTAGCTGCTGCAAGGGGGAGCTGTTTACAGGGGCATGAGCTGTAGCCATTAGTCAGTTTCACAAGGCGACAAGCAGTCTTACAGAAGCAGATTAAGCAATTAACGTACATAGAGTTACAGCTTGTCCTTTTCAGGGTAAAAGGTTCTTAGTGAATTTCTGTTTTTCCCTCACACTATTAGACATCTAGGTGCTAACAATTTTCTTTTATTTTAGTAAAATATATATAGCATAAAATTTGCCATTTTGACTATTTTAAAGTGTACAATTCAGTGTCATTATTTACATACATGATATTGTGTAACCATGACTACTATGTATTTCCAAAACTTTTTCATCACCCCAAACAGAAACTCTGTAACCATCAAGTCATATACTGTAATTGTCTGAAGTTGTTAAATTTTGGAGTGCTTGTTAGATAGCCATAGACAACTGATACAGAAATTGGTACTGTGAACTAAAATAAAATAAAAGGCTTCTCCCCCACCAGATGAGTGAATGGACCCCTTCCTGGCCAAGAGGATATCCTAAAACTAAATTGTCTGCCAGGAGGAGGGAGGTCAGACATGCCTCACCATGCCCCCCTCCCTTCTTGGAGATATCCTTTGTAACTCATCAACAGGCCTAAGGCTATGCAAGACAAACCTGCAGGTCTTCAATTTACACAACAAATATATGTCTGGTGACTTGTCTCTTCCTTATCTAAAAACATTCCAAACCTTTAGACAAAGCTTCATTTTTTAACCAATTACAAGTCAAGGAATCTTTAAACTCACTTACAACCTGTAAGACCCCACTTCGAGATGGCCCACCTTTTCGGGCCAAACCAATGTATGCTTTCCATGTATTGATTTATGACTTTACCTGTAATCCCTGTCTCCCTGAAATGTATAAAACCAAACTGTAACCCAACCACAGCAAGTCCGCTTGCTCAAGACTTCTTGGGTGTGGCTTCGGGTCATGGCCCTCAAATTTGGCTCAGAATAAACCTCTTTAAAATTACTTTACAGAGTTTGGCTTCTTTTCTGTCAACAGTAACATGAGTGGAGTGCTACTGAAGAAAATCTAAAGCAAGTGTCATTGGGTTTAGGACTGGACAGTGGGTGATGCTGGAAAAGTGATGAGGAAGTGATTAGGACTGTTGGTTGAGGCTGAGAAAGGTTGACCTGTGTTATGTAGTGGTGGAATAACTGGCAAAGATGTCACCTGCAGGAACTGAAAGATAGGAAATGTCCCCAAGGAACTTGTGTCTCTGGCTAAGGAGATTTCTAGACAGAATGTTGAACATGCCAATTGGGCACTTATATCTGTGTATATATGATAACATGCAAAATACTGGAAAACTGTAGAGAAAACTGTTCAATTTATAAGCAAAATTTTGAGAAAACAAAGAAGAGATGGTACTTGCTGTTTAGAAAATAAAACTTTCTCATTTGCCACATTTTCAATCTCTCCAACTGATATAAGATTGTTAAAAGTAAGAAATAGCTTCAGGGTAAAAAGATCAAATAGAAGTTGTGGCTATAGGACCTGCTGTGGTATCTCAGAAAGATTGAATGCCATGCCAGACCTTCTTAGACAACAAAAGGACTTGTAAGAATCTTAAGGGTATCTTTCCACAGCAATCTGACAGAACACAACTTGAAAGAGGTCTATCTCAAAAATAATTAGGGTCGTGAAATTTGGGGCATAGAGTGAACCCCACAAAGTTGTAAGAGAGTCATATGAATAAAAATATGGACTAAAAAGGCAGAAACAGTTCAAAATGAAAAGAAGCTTCTGGGACATCAAATTTTTATGGGACGAGAGCGAGCTAAGAAAGCTACTTAGCTCAGACATGGCCCATTTCTTGTTGGAAAAAAGGGATGTCTCAGAAGGTGGAGCTAAGAGCAGAGAACAATGGATTAGAGCAGTGGTCCCCAAGCTTTTTGGCACTGGGGACTGGATTCATGGAAGAATTTTTCCACATATTGGGGGAGGTAGTGCTTATGTAGTGATGCAAGCGATGGGGAGCAGCTGTAAATACAGACAAAGCTTCCCTTGCTTGCTGCTCACCTTATCCTGTGAGGCCTGATCCCTAAGTTTCATGGAAGATGATTTTTCCATGGAAGGGGGGAGGGCAGATCTCAGGCAGTGATGTGTGGCCTGATTCCTAGAAGGCCTTGGACCCTTGCCAGGCCAGGGACGAGGGATTGGGGACCACAGGGTTAGAGAACTACTTCCATGGGGCACAAAGAGACTCGAATCTGTGCTCCTTCCTTTGACTGGATAGGGAAACCTGACAGCAGGCGCTGACTGCATTTAGAATTGGTACAGAGCGTGATTACTGTGTAACTTCTTATCGCTCTCCTTTGCAATGGAACTGTCTGTTGGGGTTTTCTGCCCTGTTCCATCATTTCAAGTGGTCTTTATGGGTAGCAGATAATTTATCCTTTAAGTTCTTTGGTCCCTGAATCACGAGGGATGGCATCCAAGGAGCTACTCTGGGGAGCCTGTCATCTGCATTAGTCCCTGCTGCAAGGCAGGGGTCATGGATGTTGGGCCCGATCCTGGGATCAGATGAGATTTTGAGGGTCTTGGGAACAGGTGAGGGTGTTCACAGGAGAGGGGTGAGTTACTATGGCCAGGGGAAAAGCCAGGGCAGATGGGTTACAGAGATGGGTGCAAGACCTCCCCCATCCTGATGCATCCCCTGTCCCCGATGCATGACTCTCTGATATGTGACTTCACCATTTCTTCCATCAGGAGGTGGTGTCTAGTTCTCCACCCCTTGACTCAGGGAAAGCTCTGTGACTTGTTTTAACCCTAGAATGTGGCAGAAGTGACATCGTACATGTTCCAGAGAGCAGGCTTCAGGAGACCTTGCAGCTTTCTCTCCCTGTTCTGTAGCACTGCCATCAGATCACCTTTTGAAGAGCATGTGGAATGTGCAGCCCAGCCATTCCAGACACGGGAGACAGGCAAGGATGGGCTGTTCAGACCCCACTGTGTCTGCAGAGGAGACAGCAGAAGCAATACCAACCTACCAACAGAGCCCTGAGAAATACTCACTCTTGGTTTAAGCCACTGGGTTTTGATGTTACGAAGCCAGACATAATTGATACAGTCATCAGAGCTGGTTTTTAAAGTTTTCCATAACTTTATTATAGCATAGCAAAATTCTATAAAATATACAATTAAGTAGAAAACTGATGAATTTTATTTCTTCATACGGTCTTTAAGAATCTCAAAAGCTTTGAAGTTTGCTATCTTTTCTATCTCACTAAGAGAATATAATATCTCTAACGAAAATCTGTTTTTTGGAAAAGAGGCAAGGCTCTTGCGGAGGCAATCTGGTATTTGTCTGCAATGGCAGCTGATCACGACCAAGATGCACTCTCAGAGCACATTCTGGTGCCCCACATGCTGGGTAGGCAAAGACAGGTAGAGGACTCCCATGTCCTTGGGATAAAATGATGAGGAAAATCCCAATTGCTATTAGAAAAATGGACACAGTTTCTGTACATTTTAATTCACCAAGTTTTCATGAAAGGCATTAAATTTTTTGTGTACAATACTGAATTCTGTAAGGATTAGTAGTAAAAACTAAAAATAGTACTTTATCTGTGAAAATTCATTAATGATCCTTTCAGCAAGTGGTGCCTTTGGTCAGATGGAACTAAATACTAGTTACTCTTCATCAGAAATGCTGGAACTGTGTACAAACTCAAAATAACTGCTTTTGATCTTTTTTCTGTAGATGCAGATAAAAAAGTACCACATAAGATAAAGCAGGTTGGAGGTGCTGGTGAATAACCAGAAATCATCCGAAGTTTTTCTGATACTTCTCCTTGGTACAACCAAACATCAGATATAAACACAAACATGGGATCTTTGTTTTCATCTTCTGTTTGTTTCAGTTTTCCAAAAGTCTTACAGATGTATTGGAAGGCTCTCTTAAAAAGTACTCTTTCTGTAGCATGCCCTAGTGGCACTAGAGGGTTCTGTAGGTGGGAGTCCAAAGGTATTGACATGAAGCACCCCATCTTCTAACCAGCCTTCTGCTAAGGCATGCCTCTGTAACACCACTATGAATTGAGCTTCACTGACACCGAGTTATAATGTTCCAATAGGAGCTTCCAGAAAAATTGTTCTCTCTTTTACCTGGTGGTCATTCCAGGAACAATCACACCTCCAATTTTGGTTGTGCTAACCAATAGATTTTTTATTATTTTAAGCTGGGATTGGCTTCTGCTTTTCCACAGGATGAGACCCTACCACTGGAGGGACCAGAGATTCTTGCCCGTGGCACCTCTGGGGCAAAATGGCATGAGGTATGCAGTTGGTATCTCCTAATAAGATATCTGTGTTTTAATCCTTGCCACAACCTCTGTTTTCTGGACAAAGGCTAAAAAATTTGCTGAGCCTTCTAGAATTTTTTAAACTTTTTGTAAGTATAGCAATACAACAAAACATTTCTTTTATGCAAGATCTAGTCGCTTGCAGGGAAGAGACTCCTTCCCAGAGTGTCTAGACCAGCATACTTTGTTCTCTTTCTCTGTACTTTCTCTCTGCCATTTTGTCTTCTGTGCCAGTGCTGGGTTCGTGTTGCCAGGGCCTACTTTGATCATGTTCCCCTGCATTAACACCCATTTATGTTTATCCCAGTGGTTTTTAAGGTAGGGAATAGTGTGCTGTCCACCAGAATCACATGGGAACTTTTTCAATCTACATAAAAAATGTCTCCCCCCTCTGCCCCATCATTCTGCCCCAGGGAACGGTGTGTGCACGCTTGGGACCTTTATTTAAATCTACTTTGTTGAAAACTACTGACCTACATGGTGTTTTCTATAATTCTTTGTCTTACATTCAAGAAACTCCTTAATCTGGACTCCACTTACTCTTCTTTTTTCATTCAACATTCATTTTAAAATATCAGTTGAGCATCTACCGTGTGCTAGAAACTATTCTAGGTGAGGAGATTCCAGGCTGATCACTAACCATTGCTACAGCTAAGAGTTGTTGAGCGTTTGTTATGTGCCAGACACTGTTTTAAGTGATCTACTTGATTTATTTGCGTGAAAAACTATGAGGAAGTGACCATTATTATTCCCTGTTAACAGATGAGGAAACTGAGGGTCCAAGAGGGTGAATAGTTTGTTCCAGGTCACATAGTAAGTGGTACAACCAGATTCCCCACCCGGGCAGCCTGGGTTGAGTCTGTGCTCCCTCCTTACCTGAAGGATAAGGTCCCCCGACCTTGGGACAGACAAGAGCTTGCTCTTACGGAACTTGTGCTCCAATGGGGATACACAGGCATTAAACAAATAAACAGAAGAATAACTTAGTTACCGAGAATTATGGATGTTATTAAGGAAACGAAACCTGGTAGTGGAATAGAAGGTGAACTGGAGAGGTGACTGAAGTGCTTGTGCTTATGTTGCCTTGGCATTTTTTTTTTTTTTTTTTCCTGAGACAGGGTCTTTCTTTGTCACCCAGGCAGGAATGCAAAGGCGTGATCACAGTTCACTGTAGCCTCCAACTCCTGGGCTCAAGTGATCTTCCTGCCTCGGCCTCCCAAGTAGCTGGGACTACAGATGCGTGCCACCGCACCTGGCTAATTTTTTATTTCTGGTAGAGATGGGGTTTCACTATGTTGCTCAAGCTGGTCTCAAGCTTCTAGTTTGGAAGGAAGCGATTCTCCTGTCTTGGCCTCCCTAGAGGGCTGGGATTACAGGCATGTCCATTTTAAAATATAAGTTTAGCTTTCTCATACCAGAAGCAGGGCTCAGTCAGCCTTGACATGTTTCCAATACTGTACCCCACCCAAATGGCTCCAGCTGGTGGCCAGAGATAAAACTTAGAGGCATCTGTCTTGGAGGCACCTCTCCCACCTAGCAGGCCAGGCTCCCCGGTTTCCCACAGCTGCTTCCTTTAAAGGAATCATTCAGACATTTGCCTGAGATCTCAATGTGACCACCTCTCAGTCACAGGTGACCTCCTGGACCCAGAGCCTGCTTGCTTTACACCCACCAATTAAAGCTCCCCATGAGAAACCTGTTTGGATAACACCCTGGAGCCAACAAAGGTGTTGGCCCACGGGCTCCTTCTGTCTCTCCCTGTGCTCCCTGACTTCTGTGTGCATGTGCGTGTGCATGTGTGTGTGTGTGTGTGTGTGTGTTCTCCAGGTGTGCCTTGTACCCCCAGGGTCTGTAAGTACTAAAAACTCTTAAACTTTCACATTGTGGTTGTGTCATTGAAGCCATGCCCCCACTAGGATCCCTGAGAGCAAGTCCTCCTCAAAGTGACCCATGCAGGTGGATCCCCTGCTGTCCAGTCTCTTAGCTGCTGGAGACAGTGGTTACCAGCTAAGTGATAGAGTTTCATTCAAAACAGTGACTATTCAACTTTATCTCACATAAAACCTCCACTCTAGTTCATCTGTCTACTTTATGTTCTTAGAAGGCACTATGCAAACACATTGCCATTCACTCATTGTCATTTTGGGTACCTGTCATGTCCCAGGCACTCTGCTGGGCACAGGGACGGGGCTAACCCTTGGCAGGGGCCATGTGATTCACAGCTACTGCCTGCTGGGCTCGGTGCTAAGTGGCTCCCACTAGTCCCTGCATTTGGAGGCTCGTTTTCCATCTCCACTGGTAGAAAAGCCTACTTGTCCTTTAAGGACCAGCTCAACGATATTCTCGGATCCTTTCAACCAAATTGATTTCTCACAATTCAAGAGCACTTACTGATGGTGCCTCTCATTATGCACCATCCTAGGATTCTAGTTATTTTTTCTTCTGTCTTATGACCCAAATAAATCCTGAACCCCTTGAGGGCTGGGAGTGTATCTAGCAATTTCCTTATACTGCACTTATCAGAGGCTGAATGAGTAAATCTAGAAATTTCATTTTCACCACACTGATTTATACAGGAGGAAATGTGTAGGGTGATAGAGCTGCGAGGTGGTCTTGATGGATTGATGTGGGTGTACAAATAATGTCACTAGTGGCTAATTTCTCTGTTTCCATTTTTTGACTCTATTTCCTTTGGTTTAGCTCCATTTTCAAATTTCCCAGATATCAGAGCAAGTTGGCTCAAGCAACTCCATACCCTACATCTTCTCAGGTGAGAGCCAGCATAATAAAATGTTTCAAGTACTCGAGAGATAGCCGACACAAGTCCCAGAAACTCCTGGACTAGGAACAGAGCCAAACTCGACTTACATAGAGAAGGCCAGGGAAATGGTGTTCCCCCAGAGCAGGGTGCCCAAGCCTCTTAGTTTCCAGGGACTGTCCTGTTTTAGCACCAAAAAGATCTGCATCCTAGGAAACCCCCAGGTCCTGGGCAAACTCGGGCAGTTGGTCACCCTGCCAGAAGCAAACTAAGGAGGCGGGCAAAAGGAGGCTGGGTGTCTGATGAGCAACAGATGCCCCCAATATTGGAGAGGGGCAACAGCCTTTGAAGACGTTCCAGCGTCTGTCCAGGGCTGATTTTACTGGCTTCCCTAGGGTAGAATTATAGGAAGTCTACTGTGTACTTGCACGTCCCACTCATTCTTTCCTAAACATTTATGAATACCTGTTTAGAGCTGAGATCATTTCTGTTCTCATAACATGAGGGAATTGGATCTCAAAGATGATAAGCATTTTGATCAAATCTTATAGCACCACAGTCGGGGGAAAAATCAGTGTGAGATCTCTCAGGGTTCTGCAGGAGTGACTTGCTTGTCTGACTGGCAGCCCATCCTGGACTATCACCTGGGAGAGAGGCTAGTTAATTTTCCTGGTGCTAGGAACTGAGCTGTTTTACATATTGGCCAATGAAATCCTTATTTGGCACACAATAGGTGCAAAAATAGCGCTATAACTAACAGTGTCTCTCTTTTGCTGTGTGCCAGACACACCACTGGAGTGTTGTTAGTATGTACCATGCGTTCCCAATGGCTGGCAACCATTTCAGGCATACAGAAGACATGAAATAATTATATCAAATGAATATATGAATTTAGGATTTCTTGGATTTTATTCAGGAGTCTTAGGAATGTATCTAGAATTTGGCCTAACCTTTCAATACCTAAACTTTTTTCAATACCTCCAAGTTTCTAGATGTTCAAAATTAAGTATTAAAGAAAATCAGTAAATATATGCAAGCTTCTTTGACCATTCTGAGTAAGGCTGTATCTGCACTGCACAATGTCCAAGTTCTCTAGCAGAAGGGACCAACGTGATAGATACCAACTTCCCCCCTCCTCAGTGGCTAACACATGTATTGTGGGTGCTTAATGTGGTGACTGCACACGGGCTGGGATCCTGAAGCAGTTGTGGATTGGGTGACTGAACAGAATGCCTGACGAGCTCACAAAGAAGATTCAGACTGTGCCTGTGGACTAATAACACCCCTCAGCTTTGTGCCACAAGGTAGATCTCAGGCCAGCCTAAGGCTTAGGCCTACTGAGGAATAATAGCTTGGCAAATAGAGCTTTATTCACCCAGTCTCCCAGTAAACACTAAGAAATGTTCAAGTTTTTGCACATCATAGACTATCAGTGTTATGGACTGAATGTTTGTGTCCCCCACACCCAAATGCATATGTTGAGATCCTAACTTCCAAGGTGATGGTATCAGGAGGAGAAACCTTTGGGAGGTAATTAGGTCACGGGGGTGGAGCCCTCGTGATGGGGTTAGTGCCATATAAGAGAGACATGAGGGAACCTGCTTCCTTTGTCTCTGCTCTTCATTGTGTGAAGACACAACCAGAGACAGCCATGTGTGGACCAGGAAGAGGCTTTCACCAGAGCCCAACCATGCTGGCACCTTGATCTTGAATTTCTAGCTTCCAGAACTGCGAGGAATAAATGTTTAAATACCACCCAGTCTATGGTATTTTTGTTAGAGCAACCTGAGCTGACTAAGACAGTCAGAGTCTCTAGAACGCTGGGCTAGGGGAGGGGATGAAGGGAGTTGGAGGGTATATATCCCTGCCCTGCACAGGAATGGCAGAGGTAAGTAGGGGGCTTCTCCCCCTTGGTGGCATCTGCATTCCACAAGGGTGTGATCATCCATAGCTTTTCCTCCCAAAGCAAATTCTGGTTCCTGGGTCCTGCACTTCCACAGCTGGCATGACCTACAGCCTCCTGCTCTGCTTAACCCTCTCTCTAAGTTTCTGAGTCTCCACATTTAAGCCATCCTAGCTAGGTATCCTCTGTGTCTGTTGCCGTCTTTCAGTCACATCATAGACCCATTGTGACTACTGTGTAGGGAAAATGTGATTTCAGAAACATGAACATACATACAAACCTGTGAGGCAGGAAAACAACGGAGGAGGTTGCTGAGTAGCGAGCTGAAGTACAATCGGGCCCCAACCCACACTCAGGTGTGGCGTTTGCATCCTGCTCTCTGTCTACCCTGTGGCCCAGTTTCCAGATCACCAGGCAGATCGCCCTGGGCAGGGGGACTGGCCCCTCCTTCCCATTCTTCAGGAGGCAGGAGGAGGTCGGAGTGGACCCCCAGGAAATCTCCCTTGTCCACTTTGCAAGACCGTGTGATTCTTTTTATTGTCACAGGGATTAAAAACCTTTCTGAAAAGGTCTTTGGCGCCGTCATGACGGGACAGACCATTTCTGAGGGAACGACTGAACGGCCTGAGTTGGAAAGGTGGTGGGCATGCAGACGGGCCCGAGCAGGGGCCTTGCTGTCTTGTCCCCCAGCCTGGCAGGGCCCTGAGTGGCTGCCGGGCTGCTGGGCGTCCCATGGTGGCCGGTGCAGAGTGTGTGTTTAGGGGTCAGCTTTTCCCCTTCCACCTTCACATTTCCACCAAGAAAGTGGAAGTTCTGGTCCTCTCCCGGGTGTGTGTGGAGAGTGCAGAGGGTCGGTTTTAAAGTAAACGTTTTGAGTTTTGCTCCCTGATCACCTTCCCCTCAGGAAGAGGAGTAGATAATCTGTCTGCTGTCATTGCAACGAACCTGCTTATTAGCCTATTGGCTAAGCCAATTTTTGTGTTTGTTGCATACAAAGTGTATAAAAAGGCCACTGAGCCAGTCACTTTCCCGGCTTCCTCCAGAATGTGTGTGCCCCGGGGGGGCTGGGGCGTCTCAGGCTCTCTGGCAGGTTCCCTTGTGACTCCCGGAATTCTCTCTTGCTGTCTCAGGCCTCCCCACAGGCCCCAGGGCTGCCTTTTCCAGTGACCCAGCTGCCCCTTAGCATCCAGGCACCTCTGTCCTGCAGGCCTGACAGTGGGCCTGGGATTCAAAGGCCAAGAAATTGGAAGGCTTGTTTTAAGCTTTAGGCGGGTGTTCCATCATTCAAACAAGCTCTGTCAGGAGTTGCTCTATTCAGGAGTTATTCGGCCATTACTAACTTGTTTCCTCTTTGGCTTCTGTGTCTATTCCACACTCAGAACATGGAAGGGAGGAGGTGAGAGACACTGGCAATCCACTCTATGAAAGTGTGGATGGCTGTGAACTCTTCCTCTTGGTTTTCAACCCCTAGCCTGGTAGGCCTTGGTTGCAGGCAATCTCTCCACCACAGCACAGGAAGTTTTTTGCTAATAAGGGAAGATTGTCACATATTTCTCAAATTCTCCACTTCACCAAGTTCTGACAGCCTTCCTGTTCAAGTGTAACTTACAATCAGGACCCAACCCACACTCAGGTCTCGGTGTTTGCATCCTGTTCTCTGTCTACTCTGTGGCCATCACTCAAATATCTGCTAGGCTGTGCTATTACCATGCAGGATATCAGAGACCCTGGGAGACAGCTGGCTGCACTGTACTGTCTTCTGCCTTCTTGTGTGGATAGTCATGGACATTCTCTCCTGGGCAAGGAGTGGCAGAGCATCTCTGGTGAGCTCATGACTTCCTGTGGTGGCAAAGCCAGCCAGCATTTCATCTGGAGCCGTAGGACTCTCTCAGTGCCCCCAGGAAAATGTCAGGCACCTGGTATTTTCACAACAGTCAACCAATTTATTAAATAATTATGCATCAAATGTTGGGTGCCCCTGTGTGTCAGATAATAACAATACTAATATTTATTTGAGCTTACTGTGTAATAGACATTTTGCGCATGTTATTCCATCTTAACCTTCATAACAAGCCTGTGAGGAGCACATCATGATCACCATTTTATAGATGGGAAGGAGGACTGAATCCTGAGATAACCTTTGCAGGGTCACATGGTGAGTAGCAGAGCAGAAATTTGAACCCAGGCAGTTTGTCCTGGGTCGGACCTCTTAAGGACTTTGCCACGCTACTCCAGATGATGGGGGAGGCCGGGAGAGGGCGTCGAGGGAGAGCGGAGGAAATGCAAGATGACTGAGGCAGGCCCTGCACACAAGGCGCTCGGGGACAAGTGCAGGAGACACATTGCTGGACCACAGCCATGGGGCAGGTATATCTATGTGCAGAAGGTCATGACATTAGTCTACAAATGCACATAATGGGTCCTTGTCCCTTACAAATGTGTGCTCATAGGTTACCAAAAGTGTTTACTGAGCACCTAGTTTATGCTCACACTTGGGCAGGCATTGGATCTGTACACACAAAAGACAAGCGGATACTTAGCTCCAACTTCCAGCTCAGCACTCTTCAGTGGGGAAACTAAGGTAGGCCATTTCAGCTAAGAAAGTTCCTGATACTTATGCACTCAAGTACTTGGTGAATTAAATCTATACAGTAGCTGTAATACACACACACGGGGGCACATGCACACACACCCCCACCCACCCGTATACCCCTACAGATATTTATTACACATATTTGTAGTTCCAGACTTATGCCCATCAAGGAACAGGGTAATAAAATATTATAGATTCTTTAAAAAACAAAGAAATAAGCAAAGCAATATCAGGTAAGTGGTAACAAAAGGAAACTGAACACTTATATCAGACAAGGTGGAATTCAGGTTAAACGTATTAAATAGAATAAAAGAGGTTAAGCCAAGTTTTTTTCTCTTTACATAAGTAGGTATATGATGAACATATAGTTTGTAAGGAAATAATGACAGTTATAAATATATCTACTAAAAACAGAGCAGTTAACTATATAAAGCAAAAAATTCAAATGTAGACTTTATAAAAATACAATTATAGTACAGTATTTCCATATACACATTTGTATAAAAATACAATTATAGTACAGCATTTCCATATACACATCTGTTCCATAGAACAGACGCAGGAGAACAAAGGAAATAAAGACAGAAGAAATAAATAATGCAATTAACAAACTTGGTTTTTTTCATTTGTCCATGGAACACTTACCAAAAATCATTTATGAATTTGACCACACAAAAGACTTTATAGATACATTCAAAAGAGTATAAATTTTATATGCCACCTTCTCTGATCATAAGCCCATAAAATTAGGAATAAATAATAAAAACAAAATGAAAAATGAAATACTTAGAATTTAATAAAGGTACTAGCTTTATTAAAATACTAGCTTCAATGTAATCACACTCTAGAAATCAATGAAAATAAAAATACTTTATTCCAAAAATCTATGAAGGGACTTCTGCTACTGGTCAGAACACAGGAAGTTGTGTGGAAATACCATTCACATCCTAATAATAAAAAAAAATCAGAGAAACTCCAAAATAAAAGTTTTTTTATTTTTAAATTAAGGAAATCAAACTTTAATAAACTTTTCATAGTTGTCTCTGGGCTGGCATGAAAGTTTAGAGTTCTGGGGAACTATAGGCACAGGATGAGTCTGTACCTATGAGCCATCTTATCCAGGAGTCTTCACAGAGTCTGGGGGGGGGGATTACAGCAAGGGCCTGGGGCTGGGTAGGAGCACTGAGCAACACCCCTCTTGAGCACTGAGGGCCTCCTCCAAGCCCCAGGCAGAGCCCTCTGAAAGCAGAAAGCGTGCAGGAGAGCAGAGTGGAGCTTATTTGAAGCCTTTAGGACTCTCAAGGATTATCTGAGAGCAGGGGCAGGAGAGCTAAGAGAATTCTATCAGAGACACTCTGGGAAAAGATACTATTGACAGCTTAAAGCAAAAATGGTGATGCATTCTGTGGGTTTTATAGCGTATATAGAAACAAAGTGTAGGACAAGAAGAGCATTATGGGCAAGAGGGAGGACACATGAAATTACACATTTGTAAATTCCTTACATTCCTCATAGAGTAGTACAATATTATTTAAAAAGTAAACCGTGGTAATTTAAAGATACATATCGTAATCTTTCAAGCTGTTCTGCCCAGTACATGCCACATGTAGCTATTTATATTCACATTTTAATTAATTAAAATGAAATGAAATGAAACATTCAGTCCCTTGGTCACACCAGCCACAGAAACACTACTCTCAGTAACACTGGTCTGGCTACGTTTATATCACACAAAGTAGATTTCAAGACAACGGTTGTCACTAGAAAGAAGTGGAACGTGTCACAATGACACAAAGGTCAACTTATTAGAAGACATAAATATCTTACATGTGTATGCCTCTCATTACAGATCTTGAAGGTGTGTGAAGCAGAAATCTGAAAGAAGCAGAGGAACAAACTGACAGATCTATAATCCTAAGTGTAAATTTTAATACGTCTTGCTCAGTTATTTATAGACGTCCACAAAAGTAGCAAGCTCAGAGCAGCCGAAGGATTTGAACGGCAATTTAATTGTCAGTTCTCCAAAGACTGACATGTAAATTTAAATTGCAATTAGTCTTCTAATGGGAAAACATTTTAACAGACTTGTACAAAATTATCTTAAAATTTATAAGAAAGAACACATATTTTAGAATAACAAGAGAAGTAGGAAAAAAGGAAGAATAATGAGGGAGCACAGACTTGAGCCAAATGTTAGAACACTAGAAAGCCAGCGCGGAAAACAGCACAGCGGAACAGAACAGAGGCCCGGAAGAAAAAGTTCAAGAATATAAGAGAAGATGAAACATAACATTTGGTATTATCGGTGGGAAAAAGTGGATTATTTAATAGTAAATTATTCAATTACAATCTGCCCATCTGTAAGACAATAAAATGGAACTCCTGTCTTACCCCACATAGAAAAATAAATTCCAGATGTGTTAAATACTTAAGTGAAAAAAAGATGATATAAACCTTATAAGGAAATGTAAGAGACTACAGGTAAAGTATAGGGGTAGAGAGAAAAACTTCTTAACGAAGACAAGAAATCCAGGAGTTGTAAAAGAAATAAACATATTTGACTAAAAATCTTCTGCATGGTAAAATACCATAAATACATTAAATATTATAAATGTGTTTTGAAGAAAATGGCAGTGAAGATGAATAAAAAGGGTTAATTTATCTACCATAAAGCCCTCTGAAAAACTGTGTGGAGAACAATGAATGATTCAATACAAAAGAGAGCAAAGAACATAAAAAGGCAATTTCATAGAACAATAAATTCAACTGGCCAATAAGAACATTAAGAGTGTCTTAGCCTTTGGGAAAATTTAAGTGATAATAGAAGTGGGCTCACCTTTGACACACATCACTTTGGTAAAAATAACCCTTTTTGATGGCAGGGGTGTGAGGGGAAGAATGCACTCATAGATTCCTGGGCAAAATGCGAACTGTTATGATCTTTTTGTTTTAAAGTTACCAATATCTATTAATAAACCTACACCTACCCCATCATTTCCATTCTAATGAATATATCCCATCAAAATAAAGACATTAGTACATAAGGATATGTGTTAAAGATATTTGTTGCATTATTGTTTGTGGTCGCAGAAAACTAGAATGAAACAATATCCATCAACAGGAGAAGGGCTGTGTACAATGAACATCTTCAATTCATGAAGTTTTAATTGGTCTTTGAAAATAGTAAATAAAAACTCTGTCATCTGACTTGGGTGTGTGGAAAATACGGTTGATGTGGTTAAGTGAGAAATTCAATATGCAGAAAAGTATGAACAATACAGTCTCATTTTTGAGAAACAAAGACAGAATACAGCTTTTATGTGTTTGAGTGTGTAGGTCTCAATATAATCGTATAAGCAAGGAGACCGTTTTGGAAAGATACACTCTGAGTTAATCAATCATGGGAGCTGTGCTGGGGGATGACGGTGATGAAGGGGAGAAGGGAAGACGGGGGGAAGAAGAAAGGGGATTTACCAACTAAAGCGATAAGATCCACTCACTCATTAAAGTGGATGATTCCACTCTCCTCACCCTCATTTTTCCAGCTATGAGGCCTCTGCTATTTTCCAACATACCAAATGTGCTCATGCCTCAGGGCCTTTGCACTTGCTGTTCTCTTGCCTGTAGCTCACCTCCTCTAGAATTCTGTGCATGTTGCACCCTCACCTTCTCCCATGCTATCTCAGGGGCTTCCTCAGCTACTCTATATAACTTAGCACCCACCTTCCTCCCAGCACGCCCCATTCTCTTCATCCTGCCTCATTTTTCTCCATTGAATTTATTACCCTCCAATGTGTGGTATACCTGGGTATTTGTTTGCTCACTGTCTCTTTTCACAAGAATGTCAGCTTCAAAGGGTGTGGAGTTTGCTTTATTCTTTTCTGTAACTCTGGGAGCTAAAATAGTGTTTGGCATTTAACAAATATTGGTTGAATTAATAAAAATGTGTGTGTGTGAGTGAGTGAGGGACCTACACATATATGTGTGCATATATGTATAAGAGAAAATATAGCTGTCTGCCCACAAATAAAGGAGAATTCTCCTTCCAACGCTAAACCTGGCAAATCAGTTACTGATTCTCTTAAGAAAGAAGGCAGTTTTCTCAAATGAAGTAGAATGCATTTCACAGTTGGATTCAACTTGGTTGTCGGGTTTGCCTAGGAAGGAGCATCAGAACTATGCATTGTAATCCCTCTCCTGCTGTGACTCATCCTGTGACTCTGCAGGTTATCTTACCCATTTTGGCTTTAGGTGATCAACAAACATTGTTGTGAATTGTCAAAATCTATTTGTAGATGTGCTTCATATTATTGGGGTGCCTTTTCTCCAAATTTCAAGTCATTCTGGCTAATAAATGTCACTACCCTGATTTTAAAAATTCTGGGTTCACAGTTTGGTGTCTGCCACGTTCACTCAGTTAGCCAAGCACTAAAAGCCAATGTCAGTTAGAAATTTAGCAGATACCTTTCTCTAACACCCGAGCTAGTTTCTATAAGGTGATTGGCTGAGAAGCTATTCACACAGTTGGATGGGACAGGATCAGGTCATTCTGCTTCAGTTCTGGCTTTCAACCAGATCTGTACTGCTCTCTGGATGGTTCTGTGCACACGTGGATGCTTTATAAAGTGCTTCTAGCTGTTTTTGACCTAGATTTGTTGGTTTCTGTTGTTTATATAATAGCTTGGAAATGAACAGCCATAATAGAGTCTGTCACCTTTTAAAACCTAGACATTTCGGACTGTGCTACAAAACAGGAAGTGAGACCCAGTTAGTTAATCATTTTGTTACTTAACAGATTTTTAAAATATGAATTTAAAACTTGCTATTATGAGTAGAACTGCTCTAAGTATTGGGAATACAGAGCACTGCACCTGTGCTGGTTCATGAGCAAGGGGCATGGCTTTTTGGGTGATGCTGGGGACCCTCTTCACTCTCAGATTAAGGGGATTTACTTTTGAAGAGGCACTTTTAGAAATAAAGGACTACATTTTATAATTTTAAAAAGGGTTGAGCTCTCAAAAATCTTGAATTGCAATTTTAAAATCACAAACTTTAATTTCAATGTGCCTCATCTATTTTATTGTCAAGGCTTCATACTGATCCTCTAGAAGAAAGAAGGCCAGTGGTCAGTGCATACACGTGGATATCAGTTCAACTTTAAGATCTTTATTGCATTGATGATAGTCCTGTGAAATTAAAACAGATGTTTTTCATCAATACTTTAGGAGGGGAAAGAAGTGATGGCCAGATCAACAGTACTCATTACTGTTTTAATAATTGCCGTCAACAGCATGCATTCTTAAGGAGCCCAGATATGAACTGCTGTCTCTGTCAGACCAGAAATAATAACTGTTTCAATATATTAATCTGAAGTTCCAAGAAATACAAATCCAGTTCCAAAATTTCCTAGAAACTCTAGAGGACATCTCGAATGGTGTCATTCAGCCAGTAATGTGCTGGGTCATCGTAGCTAAAATGCCATTGGCCTCCATGTACCAGTCAAGCTCTTGCCATTATTTTCAAGTATAAAATTGCATCCTGTGTTTGACCGTGAAATTGGAATGCCCTCTTTCTGAAGGCCAAACATGATAATTGAAAGGAATGATTGCAGGTGTTAACAGAGCCCTTTTCTAAAGGGAAGATGATTAAACTTTTAAGAACTTATATAACTGAATAAAATGCATGATGTAAAGCAAGATAGACCAGGGTTGCATAGAGTGGTCCTCTGCTGCTGGCTGGATAGCATTACTCAGAGGAGATTTGGCATTCTTAGTTGAGGTCAAGGACCTTGGCTTTTAGGGTCAATTAGTTTTAACCTTTTCAGTGGTCACAAGTTGCCGTAGTCACAGTTGACCCAGGTCAGCTGTCTGGAAAATTCATACTCCTTAATTATAAAAGGGCTTAGAATGTATATATTAGCATAAATTCTTCATTGTCCCTGGAGGGACAACTCAAAGCACCACCTGCTGGGTGAGAATAGTGTTGTGTGTGCACACAGGAGACAAAGCTCACACTTACAAATACAATCACACACCCACACACACGCACCCCTATGCACAGGTTAATGCTCATATCACAGAAGAACAATTAACAGACCATTAATGGTTCTATTTACTTACCATTGCTAATGTAAGTTAATTTTTAAACAATGTGAGAACACAGCAATACATATCATTGCAAAACAGTATGGGCTTACATGGAGTGTCTGATGTAAAATGTCTTCAATACTGAAGTATATCTGCGGACATTCAAACATATTCTTACTCACATACTGTCACTAATGGCTGTATCCAAGCAAGCTGCCTCTTTAAAAACTGTTTGCAGTGGAGGTTTTCACCACAATTAATTCTTAATATTTTTTCCCATACTACAGGTGTTAACTCACTCTGTGATTATTAAGGGGTTAGGAGGAGGGAGCAACCACTCTCATACAGGTGATAACAGAAGAGTTAGGCTATATCTTTGGCCATGAAAGAGTCACCTACATGATGCCCTTACCATCTATCTGGGTCTCTGCTGGTGTGCCATCATCCTTGGTGTGCCTCAATTTGTCTGAAGCTCAGTGGCACTGGGGATGTCGCGTCCACGTCAATGGCAAGAATGGTCTCAATTATAATCCAATCGTTTGACAAAATTTCCATTCACAGCAATAGGCACACTTCAGAGATGTAAGGGTCTAAAAAAGTCTCATAGTCCTTGTCATCAGAGAATATATTTTGTGTAACAAATACCAATTGTTTTAACACATAAGGTAAAAATGATAAACACTTTAAGACAGGTATAGATAAAGTGCTATGGGAATTCAGAAATAGGCAAGATTATCAGTAAGAGCAGCATTCATGTTAGTGGTGGTATTAGTACTTTATGTAGTATTTTACACTTTTCAAAGCATGTTCAAATACATTATCAAATTTTTCTTCAAACCAGCATGCTGGTTGGCTGAGACAACCATACCTATAACGTGTTACAGATGAGAAAGATACAGGCAGGGCTCACATTCAAGTGATGGGGCTAACCTCCTGCAGCTAGAGACAGAGCTAGAACTATTTCTAATCCACTGATATTTCTAACATACTGAAGTCAAGAGAAGGCAGAGTGGAAAGAAAAAACACTTTGAATTCTGTTTTTCTTAACTGAGTGTTTAAAACAACTTAGCTCCAGATAATACATTTTAGAAGACAGAGCATGTTGTATTGAAAAGAATCCTGGCTGAGAGTTGGAACATCTAAGGTTTGCCATTCTGATTTACTTCATGACATTAGGTCAAACATTTAATTTTTTTTGTACCTCATTTTTTAACCTGGAAAATGAACATAATTATGCTTTCTTCCTTTCAGTGATAGAGATTCATGAGGCTAAATGAGTAACAGCATTATCTCTTTACAACATTGATATAAAAGAGGAGGAACATATTTTGCTTCTAGCCTACGGGCTGATTAGGCCACACCTTATCTTTACTGTATTTGTGCTGTATCAGGATCTTGTCCTCTGGGGTTCTCCTCTGTGTTATAATATGAGGTTCTTCAGAAGGAAGAGTATCAGGGCCTGTGTTGTAAAATGTGCCCTCTGGTTCTTTTTTACAGGGAGAGAGCAAAGGAAAATTATGTCATGGCCATGCTCTTCATTTAAGTCAGTTTTATTTCCTGCCTTATATTTGGACATTCTTAATTCTTGTAAAATGCATATTTTAAATTTTACATGTAAAACTAAGAGGGTTAAAATATAATGACCTAGTGATAAAATGGTCCTTATAATTTTTATCGAAGTCCAATAATGTCTTAGCAAATGCTGTCATCTGCTCTTTGTTCGAGAGCTTTACTACACTGGCTGTAATTTCTTCCTTTCCATGACTTAGATACAGTTTCTGGTGCGACCCAGTCCAAATGAACTTTGAAAAGGCACCCAAAGTTTATTCTCTGTGGACTGTTTCTTGAAATATCAATCAATTAGACCACTTTAATCTATCTTGCTTAGCAACATTGCCATTGAACAGAAAAGTAGACAAGAGCTATAAGCAATTGATCAACTTATCGACATTCTATGAATAACAAATACAAAAGTATCCACTTTGCTCGCCCTTGTTCATTGTTTCCAAATTCACAGCTGGCATACATTTCCAGAATTGCTTTAATCCTTTGAACAATGGATGGAGGCCTTGGTTTCAAAAATCTTTTCCTGCTTCACCAAGAAGTAAACGAAACCTCCTGAGATATTTTCTTAATGGAGGATATAGTTAAATTCTGATAAAGCAAAATGTTTTTTTCTCCACCAGGCATGGTTGTTGATCACAAAACCACATAAAATGCCTATAAAAACATATAGTCAGGCACATCTAATAACTAGTTTTAATACAATTTAAACATGTTTTGTTTGTAATCTCTTTCCTTTTGTAAACCTTTCTATCTAGTTATAATGTTATAACTTTTATTGTATTTATGTAATTATAGCACAACCTGTTATGTCTTCTGAGAATATTTAATAATATCTTGATTTAAAACATTTCATAACTTTTTTGGCAGAACTTTAAGCACACTATTATTATCTTTTATTTTTGTAAATGCTATCTCAAATCCCCAACTGCAGAATCCTAATTGCATCATGGTTACTTCCTTCCATCAACAAGTTCTTTCAGAGTGAGTCTCATTTCCTGAACACCTATAATTCTTCAGTCACTGTAATAAATGTTTTATAAGCACTTAACCCTCACACAAACTCCATGATGTTCGTAATATGATCTCATTTTCATGGAGGGAGAAATAAAGGTGTCAAGAATTTATGTAATTTGCCCATAATCCTATGCAACGTATGCAGCAGAAGTTAGACAAATTATAGGGCACTTAGAGTTAAAAAAAAAAAAAAACTTAATAAAAACACAAACCACCCAATTTAAAAATGGGAAAAAATTTGAATGGACCTTTTTCCAAGGAAGCTATCCAAGTGGCCAATAAGCACATGAAAAGATGCACAACATTATTAGTTATAAGGGAAATGCAAATCAAAACTACAATGAGATACCACATCATACTTATTAGGATGGCGAGAACCAAACAGCCATTAAGCTGATTATAAACAACAAGTGCCGGCGAGGATATAGAGAAATTGGAACCCTCACATATTGTTTGTTGCGGATGTAAAATGGTATAGTCACTGCAGATAAGAGTTTGAAAGTTTCTCAAAAAGTTAAATACAAAGTTACTATACAACCCAGCAATTCCATTCCTAGGTACATACCCAAGAGAATAAAAAAATCTGTATCCACACAAAAACTCGTGTATGGATGCTTATTCATAATAGCATTATTCATAGTAAAACAGAAGTGGAAACAATCCAAATGTTTACAACTGAAGAATGGATAAACAAAAGGTGGTGCATCCAAACAATGAAATATTATTTGGCAATAAAAAGACATGAAATACTAATACATGATGGAACACGGCAAGACCTTGAAAACATTATGCTGTTGGGATTCATAAAACAATACCCTAAAATGAAGGCCTCAGAAGCAAGTTTTCCTCTGACCTTCTCCTGCCCTCCTGAGGCCCCTTGTTCTCCCCCAAACCTAGCCATAGAAACTAGAGTCCCTCTTCCCCAAGGCAGGTCATAGAAACCAGAACCACTTTTCCCCAAAGTCAGCCAGAAAAGCTAAAAATATTACTTTAACTTTCCCTACACCTTTCTGTGTAAAAACTGGCCATAAAGAAATGATCTGACCTACCTTGTTTGACTGTAGGTCCTAAGACCCTCCTTCCCCAGAGGGTCCTGCCCCACACTCAGAAGGAAGGATGCTGCTCAGAGAGGCCAAGAAGAATCTAGACAGACAGGCCTTGCCGGGTTTCCCCACTCAGTCTATTAGTATTTAATCTTACCTTTTTTGTCTAATCATACTTCTACACAGCTGTCTGTACTTTGTTGTACCTAAGCCTAAAAATGGTCAACATAAGCATAAAAATGGTAGCTTTTGGTCTTAATTCTAAAGGCTCCTGTGTATACAAGTTATATAAATTTGTGTGCCTGTTCTCCAATTAGTCTGCTTTTTGCTAGTTGATTTTTCAGTGAACCTTCAGAGGGCCGAGGGGAATTTTTCCCTTGGCTCCTAAAGTTTGGCCCCTACAAGGCTAAGTGAAAAAAGTTAGTCACAAAGGACCATAAATTGTATGATTCCATTTATATGAAATGCCCAGAATAGCAAAATTAGTTATGAGACAGTAAGTAGATTAGTGGTTGCCAGGGAATAGGGGGGGTGGGGGTTGAGAGGAAATGGTGAGTGGCTTTTTGGGATGATGAAAATGTTCTAAAATTTGATTGTGAAGATGGTTGCATAATTCTGTGAATATACTAAAAGCCATTGAATCATACACTTTAAAGGGATGAATTTGATGGTATGTGAACTATATCTCAATAAAAACATTTTAAAGAAATAATTAGAAGCCCTTAACCATATTATGAGACACATTCGAGGCGTCTGGAGTACCTTTAGTTTAGTATAGAAAAGATGAAATATCTTCAGTTATTTGAAGGCAGCATTATTACTTAGTCTTACTGTATAAGTTTGGTAGTATTGCAGCTTCTCTGTCTGCAGCAGTAATGTGACAATATACAGGGATGTGCTGCATAACAATGTTTTGGTCAATGATGGACATGATATACGACTGTGGTTCCATAAGATTATAATGGAATTGAAAAATTCCTATCGCCTAGTGATGTCACAGTTGTCCTAATGTGGTAGCACGACATATTACTCACTTTTGTGGTGATGCTGGTGTAAACAAACCCACTGTACTGTCAGTTGTATAAAAGTCTAGCACATACAATACATATCGTATATAATACTTGATAAGGATAATAAACAACTATGTTACTAGTTTATGTATTAATATTTGCTATACTATACTTTTTATCATTATTTTAGAGTATACTCCTTCTGCTTATATATTTAAAAAAGTTAACAGTAAAACAGCGTCAGGCAGGTCCTTCATGAGGTATTCCAGAAGGAGGTATTGTTAATCACAGCAGATGACAGCTCCCTGAGTGTTATTGCCTCTGAAGACTTTCCAGTGGGACAACACGTGGAGGTGGAAGACAGTGATATTGATGATCCTAACCCTGTGTAGACTTAGGCTAATGTGTGTGTTTGGGTCTTGGTTTTTAAGAAAAAAGTTTAAAAATTAAAAAAATTAAAAAACAGAAAACTGCTTACAGAATAAGAATGTAAGAAAATATTTTTGTAGAGCTGTACCATATATTTGTGTTTTAAGCTAAGTGTTATTACAAAAGAGTCAAAAAGTTTAAAAAAATTAAAGTTGATAAAGTAAAAAAGTTACAGTAAGCCAAGTTTAATTTATTATTGAAGAAAGAAAAAATTTTTTAAATTAAAATTAAAATTTTAGGCTACACTTTAGTGTAGCCTAAGTGTCCAGTGTTTATAAAGTCTACAGTAGTGTGCAGTAATGTCCAGGGCCTTCACGTTCACTCACCACTCACTCACTGACTCACCCAGAGCAACTTCTAGCTCTGCAAACTCCATTCACAGTAAGTGCACTAAGTGTGTCTTTTTTTTCTTTTTATCTTTTATACCATATTTTTTCTATACCTTTTCTATGCTTAGATATGTTTAAAAACACAAGTTATTTACCTTTGTGTTATAATTGCCTACAGTACTCAGTATAGTAACATGCTGCACAGGTTCATAGCCTAGGAGCAAGGGACCATACCATATAGCCTGGGCATGTAGTAAGCTATAGCATCCAGGTTTGTGTAAGTACATGCTGATGATCACACAATGATGGAGTTACCTAAAACACATTTCTTAGAATGTATCCTGGTCATTAAACAACTCATGGCTGTAATAGCTATTCAAGAGAGGTCACAATCTAAGTGGAGAAAGTTGTGGTTCTTAAACCTTTAGAGTCCCAGGCAATCCTGGGCCATCATGCCCATTGTGGGGACCTTGTCTGGAGCCACGAGGATAAGTCCCTGGCCCCAGGGTTATAGAACGGAAGGAGGGAAGATCTGGAGTCTTGAAAGAAGTGGGTTTGAATCCAGGTTCCACCTGTACAAAACCTATGATTTTAGGTAACTTTTGTGACTTCTCTGAGCCATCATATCTTGATTTGTAAAAAATACCCACGAGAATAATAATATCTACTTAAAAGCTTGTTATAGGGATTTTTATGAGACAATAATTGTGAAAATGACTGATACAGTATCTGATACTTCTTAGATCTGACAACTCCTTTCTTCCCAAATTCCATCTCTTCCTTCTTCACCCAGCAGATTTTTCCCCTCAGCTTAATAATTTAAAAATTTTCAAAGCTTGAAAAAGTTAAAATATCAACAGTGAACACCTGTATACACTTAGATTTGCAAGTTAACATTTGCCATAGTTATTTTTATCTCCTCCAGTATGTGGATACACATATACTTTTTTTCTGAAACTATTTGAAATAAACTACAGATGTTATCAAAACTGCAAGGGGGTTTTGGTCTAGGTCCAGTTGCTCACTGGACAAAGTCTAATTATGGAGCCGATGAGGTTTGCCAAGGAAGAAAGGAAATTTTTAACATGAAAGATGCCTTTTTGGGAAAATGGGAGAAGCTGCCTCACATCACTAATGGCGATCGTGGGCTATTTAAGGAGGGGCTGTGTTCCTTGGGGCAGGTCAGGTCAAGGGGGATGGTGAATCTTGGCGTCAGGAAGGCTGCCCTGGCGTCTTCAGAATCTCAACTCCTTTGCCTGGGAGAAAATCCACCATTTCTGGGAAACGACTAAAAGGTCAAGTACTAATAGTTAGTTAAGGGAGAGGATTATAAAAAAATACAGGGGTCCCTGAAATTTGTTCATGGAGATGGTTACTCAGACATCATGATGCTTCATTCCAAATGCCTTAGCCTGTGTCTTGTAAGAACTAGGACATTCTCACATCACCAATTCCACATCCAGATAATTTATCCTTGATTCAATAATATAATTTAATATGCTCCCCTAATAAATTTCTCCAAGTTGCTCCAAGACATCCTTTAATGGTGTTTTTGTTATTATTCTTATTTGTTAAAAGAATCCAAATAAAGTAAATGCATTGCATTTTATCGTCTATGTTTGGTCTTGATTTTAGAGAGGTCTACCTGCTTTATTTATTATTTTTTGGTCTTTTATGACATTGATATCTTTTAGTGGTTCAGGTTGTTTGTGCTGTAGAATGTGCCACATTCCAGACTCCTTTAATTGTTTTCTCATGGCTAGATTCACTTAAAACATTTTTGGAAGAACACTACCTAGGTGGGTTGTTTACTTCCCATTGCATCACACCAGGAGGTCCATAGTATCAGTTTGTTCTGTTATTGGTAATGATAAGTTACACTATCTTTTGACAAAAGACAATCCAGGTGTACATACTACTTATTAAAAAGACTGCTTTTTCACTGGTGGTTTGAGTTTCTACTTTTAATCATTTATTAAATTTCCTTATATCAATTTTCACATTTTCTATTTTATTCTATTGGCCAGTTTGTCTATTTCATGTGTCAGCACCACACTTAATTATAAGGGATATATATTTTATTACTTGCTCTTCATTATCCTTTTTTATGAGGGTGTCCTACCTATTTTTACATGTTTATTTTCTATGAATTTGGGAATCAACTTGACTAGCTCAAGAAAATACTTTGTTGATATTTTTATTGAGATTATGTTAAATTTGAATATTAACTTCAGGCACTTTGGCATAATTATGAGGTTGATACATCCTATCCAAGAACAGGGATTCTCTTGCATTTGATCAAGTCTACTTTTATCTTTCAAGAGTGTTTTGAAGGTTTTATCCTATTCATTTTGTAAATTGCTTGTTAAATTCTTAAATATTTTACCTTTTTAATTGTTATTTTGAATCAGAATTTCCTTATCAATTATGTATTTTAAGAGGTTTTTGTTCATATGTATGAAAGTCAATATTTTTAATAATTTATCATTGTATATCTTACATTAATTTTATATTCCTTTATCTAAATTCTTTTAATATTTGCATTTTGTTTAACATAGATACTCTTGAAATTATCAGATATACTCTTCTAATATCTGAAAGTAGAAATAAATTTACTTCTTTTTTACCAATTTTTGTGCCTTTAATTCTTTCTTCTTTTCTAATTGTATTGGCTAATGCCTCTAATATAATGATAAGTAATAGAGAAAATAGTGGGTGTCCTTGCCATATTCCCAAGAAACTGATTTCTGGTCTGAGGTACGTGTGTGTGTGTGTGTGTGTGTGTGTGTATGTATGTGTATGTGTGTATAAATATATGTGTGTGTATATATACATAGAGAGAGAGAGAGAGAGAGTCATATTAAGCAGGTATCCATTTCTATTTTATTGAGTGGCTTTAAAAGAAGCAAATGTTCAATTTTGGTGAAGAACTTTCCACATCTATAGAGATTACCACACGATAATTTTTCTTTATTCATATCATAAATAATATTAATGGTTTTTCTAATATAAATTATCTTTGCAATCTTAAAATAAATTCCAACTGGGGCATATGATAGAATGAATAATGGCCTCCAAAGATCCCCTGGACTTGGGAATATGTTGCTTTACATGGCAAAAGTGACCTTACAGATGTGATTAAGTTAAGGATCTTGAGATGGGGAGATTATCTTGTACTATCCAGTTGAGTCCAGCATAATCACAGAATCTTTGTAAGAAAGAGCCTGAAAGATCAAAATCAGAGAGAAAAGATATAAGAATAGAATTAGAGATTAAATGAGAGAGAAGATGCAACAGCAATGGCTTTGAAGATGGTGAAAAGGGCCCTGAGCTAAGGACCACAGACAGCCTCTAGAAGCTGATAAAGCAAGGAAACAGCTAGTCCCCGAGAACCTATAGAAGGAACACAGTTCTGCAAGAATATTAATTTAGCCCAGTGAGACTATGACGTCCAGAAATGTAAGATAATAAATTTGTGTTGTTTTAAGCCACTAAGTTGTAGTAATTTGTTAGAGAAGAATTAGGAAACTAGTACAGATCATAATGCATATTTTAAAAATATGCCATTGAATGCTATTTGCTAATATTTTATTTGGAGTCCATATATTTATATTCTTCAGTGAGATTAGTTTGTAGTCTTCTTTTTGTGTTATGTGCCAAGTTAGGTGTCAAAGTTGTATTTGCTTTTAAAAAATAACTTGGAAGTTTTTCCTTGTTTTTGCATTCTACAACAATTTAAATAGCCATGAGATTATTTGGTCTTTGAAGATCTGGTTGATAGCCCATGAAACCACCTTGGCCTTATCCTTTTTTTGTAGTCCTGTAGACTTTTAACTTTTCAGCTGGGCCGTCTCAACAACCACTTCTGTGATTCATTCCTGCCTCTCACCATAGAAAAAACGGTTCTTCTAGTTCAGGGGACTCTATAGAAAACACAAAGATAGACTTTTGTTGGTTCACAATCAGGAATAATCAGATCCTGGTAGCCATCTTCCACTTCTTTTTTTTTTTTATTATTGTTCTGTGGTTTTTTTTGACTGAATATCTTTTCTGAGCCACATGTCCCTACTTCTTTCTCCTATTTTTCAAGAATTACTTCCTTTTCTCTTCTTAATTTTCTTGAGGCAAAAAAAAAAAATTACTTCCTTTTTGTCAACCCTCCAACTGACTTAATGCCCCTATATTGATGCCATTCTATGACTGATTTATTTCTGAATGTTTGCATTGGGTCACTCTCTTATCCCTGCTCAATTCTTGGCTGCTTGCGTCTTCACCTACCTCCCAGCCTCCTTTAGTTTGGACAAGTGTCTTGGATCCTACAGTCAGATGTCATTGTCTCATTAATTGAGCTTTTAATTTCAGACATAAATTTGGAATTTTTACTCACATTCCCATGTGTGCACTTTAGAAAGACCCATAATTGTTTCATGTCTAGTTTTAACCTTTGATCAACACTGCAAATTTGCTTCATCTCAGGTTTCTAAAGATTTACACATCTGGATGCCACGGAAGTACAAATCTCGATAAGCTCTATGTCATTCAATAGCTGTGTACTATGAATACTGCAATTAATTTTATAAATTTTATTTCTGACTGATTACTTTCTCCAAAGGGCTTAATCTGAAGGTAACATGCTATTTTAACATTTTGAAAAAACTACTAACATTCTGTCTTATTTTAGAGTCTTGTATTTCTTTGAGTCATAGATTTCTATACCTCTGTCCATTAATTACACTCTCTTGCATAACTGTTAAAACTTTGGTTAGGCCATTTTATTGTTACGTTGAATTAGTTCAATTACCACCTCTTCATCAATAATGGGAAGTTATTAATGTCTGTATGTGTGAATTGTGTTGCAGTTGGCCAAGTCAAAATCACTTTGAGCGATCCCACAGTTCTGTTAATAAGTACTAAATCTCCTGGTTCATACAAATGAAGTTTTTCAGAAAATATGGTTAATTAAATTTCTTCTAACTTAAACCTTGTGGAGTTGAAAATATGGCAGCATTTTTTTTTTGCCGGGTGTTCTATCAGTTATAGAATAATTTATTCACTCTTTATCAAATAATTATTGACTGTCTACCATGCACCCAGATACTATATGCTTGGGAAATATCAGTAAACAAACAATGATCATTTCCCTCATGAGGATAATATTGTAGTAGCAGAAAAAGGCAATAAGCAGCAAATATAAAATAGATTATATGTGTTATGTTAGAAAGTGATGAGCTTTATGGAACAAACCAAAAAATAGAGGAGTAAGGAAACTGGGAATGCTATGGGCAGAGGTAAACCAGATAGCAATTTTAAAAATAGTGATCAAGGTAGAGCTCATTGAGAAGGTAAAATATAAACAAACACTTGAAGGAGATAAGAGAGTTGGACATTCAGATATCTGGGAGAAGTGTGAGTCAAGAGTCAGTTCAAACACCCTAAGGTAAAATTTGTCTAACTTGCTCTAGGAACAGCAAGGAGGCAGTGTGATTGCATTTTGGTGATTCAGAGGGACAGTAATAGATAAGGTTAGACAGGTGGTGGTAGACCTGGTACTGTAGGATTTTGTAGACCATAGTAAAATCTCTATCTTATACTCAAAATTGAGTAGAGGTATAATGTTATCTGATTTATACTATAAAAGGATTATTCTGGATGCTTTAAGTGTAAGGGTAGGAAACTATCTTAGTTTTTCAGGCTAGAGTTGATGGTGGATTGAATCAGAAGGGAGATCACTATGGAAGTATGAGAGGAATAAGATTCTGGATGTATTTTGAAGGTAGAGACAATACAATTTGATGAGGTATCATATGAAGAGTGTGACAGAAAATGTGGAGCCCAGAATAATTCCATAGTTTTGGGTTGAGAAGGATAGAGTTGTCATCAACTTGAATGGATTGGAGTAGGGTTTGAAAGAAAGGTCAGGAGTTCATCTTGAAATAAGTTTGAGACAGGTATTAAACACCCAAGTGGGGATCTAGATAAGGCTGAAATTTCAGAGAGCGATTCAGATTGAAGATACAAATTTGGGAATTCTCAGTCTGTGTATGCTATTCAAAGATATAAGAGTATTTGAGAGCATACGAAAGTAATTGTGGACAGAGAAAGAAAAGTCATCTTGCAATAAATCTATATGAGGGAGTTGGGGAAATAAGAGGAGGAACTAGTGAATGACTGAGAAGGAGAAACTGCTGAGGAAGAATGAAAGCCGAGACACTTTGGCAGCCAAGGTGGAGAGAGTATATTAAGGAACAGGCAGTGACTGATTGTGTCAAATGCCTCCCCCTGTGGCAGAGGTCTTAAAGCAGCAGCTGTCTTAAAATGGGCACAGTATTAAAATGACAATGGTCTTAAGGCAGCATTTGTGTTAAAGAGGTGACAGCCTGTATTCTCAGTGTGGGACAGTTTCCTTGATTCTGGAGGAAGAAGAGAACTTATTCACAAATTATTGTGTATGTCTGTTTCAGCCTGTCTGGGAGATACCTGAAGGACTGAAGCAAGGTGCTTCTCTCTGTTTTACCTAACTCAGAACTGAGATGTAATAATCTAAAAAGAAAAAATCACAAATCAAATTTAAAACTCTCAGATACCTGTGGCAAAAGATTAAAGTCCAAACATACAATAGTGCCTAAGACAATAACCATGAAGAACATCTCTGGGAAATTAGGATATTCAAAATCAATAATGTATACTGTGGAATTTAGAAAGTCATGTGCATGTCCAGTGCAAGATACATGCTCAAGAAAAACATGAGAAAAACATAAACTTTCATCTCTGATTCCTAGGCACAGTGCAAGCCTGGCTGAATTGAAGGAGAGTCCAGGCATAGAGCTAATTTTTAAAGACTTGGAGAGCTCTTAGAATTCAAGAAAACTTCAGTCAAAATACCAGCTAAACACAAGAGAAAGAACAGAGACTTTAGTGACTATATCAATAAAGAATACAGTTTTTGCAATAATAGGTTGGGAAAGTCACTAAATAAATGGACTACTACAACCTTCAATGGTATAAAAAAATAAAAAACAACAATAAAAACAAAAATCAAAACTCAGCAAGCCCTGGGGAAAGTAATAGATGTACAAGTAAAAAAAAAAAATCACAATGCATGCAAAGAAACAGGAAAGTATGGCTAAGTCAAAGAAACAAAATAAACTGACAGAAACCTGCCCTGAGGAAGGCTAGACATTAGACTTACCAAAGATTGTAAATCAACCGTATTAAATATGCTTAAAAAGATAAAGGAAAATACAGACACACAGTTGAAGGAAATAAGGAAACAACAAAATGAGAATAAACAGAGCTATAAAATGGAACCAAACAGAAATTCTGGAGCTAAAAATCACATTAAGAGACAAGAAAAATTCACTAGAGGGGCTCAACAGAAGATTTGAGCAGGCAAAAGAAAGAATCAGTAAACTCGAAGATAGGAAAATTGAAATTACTGAGTCTGAGGAACAGAGAGTAAGAAGAATGAAGGAAGTGAACAGAGCCGGAGTAACCTGTGAAACACTATTAAGCAGATCAACATTTTATTATGAGAGTTCAAAAAGGAGAAGAGAGAGAGAAAGGAGCAGAAGAATATTTGAGGAAATAATGGCCCAAACATCCCAAATTTGACAAAGGACATGAACCTACAAATCCAAAATCTCCATAACCTTCAACTAGGATAAACTCAAGGAAACCCGCACTGATATTCATTATAATTAAACTGTTGAAAGCCAAGGATGAAGAGAGAATCTTGACAGCAGTAAGGAGAGAAACAACTTGTCACATACAAGGGATCCTCAATAAGATTAACAGAAAATTTCTTATCATAGATTATGAGGTCAGAAGATGGTGGGAGGACATATTTGAAATGCTAACAGGAAAAAAACCAAACAACCCTTGGCAACCAAGAATTCTATACCCAGCAAAACTGTCCTTCAAAAAATAAGGGGAAATTAAGACATTCCAAGATAAACAAAAGCTGAGGGAATTTGTTACCACCAGATGTCACTTACAAGAAATGCTAAAGACTGTCCTTCAGGTTTAAATGAAAGGATAATAGACTAACTCAAAGTGGTATGAAGAAATAAATATCTCTGGTAAAGGTAAATACATGGACAAATATAAAAGCAACTCTTATTGTATTTTATTTTTAATGTTACTTTTTATTTCCAATTAGATTTAAAAGACAAATACAAAAATAAATATAAATCTATATTATTGGGCATCCATGTATAAAGACATAATTTATGACAACAGAAACATAAATAAGAGGGAATTGAGATGAAAGGAGCAAAGTTTTTGTACACTTTTGAAAACAAGTTGCTATCAATTAAAAATAGGATGTTTTGAATTTAGTGTAGTAAATGTAATCCCAATGGTAATCACAAAATAACTAAAATATACACAAAAGGAAATAAGAAGGAAATCAAAACAGTTAACTGCAAAAAAGTCAACTAAACATAAAAAAAGGCAAATAATGGAGGAAATGAGGGACAAAAAGCTGTAATATATACAGAAAAGAAATATTAATATGGCATAAGTCCTTCTTTATCAGAAGAGATCAGAAAAAAGGAAATATAATAATGCAGATTAGAATAGAAATAAAAATAAAATTAAAATAGAAAATAAATAGAGTTAATCAAGGAATCAAATGTTGATTCTTTGAATATATCAACAGAATTGAAAAATCTTTCAGTTAGACTGACAGAAAAGGAAAGAGAGAAGACACAAATAACTAAAATCAGAAATAAAAGTGGTGACATTATTACTGATCTTAAAGAAATTAAAAAAAGACAATACTATGAAAAATGTGCTCTATAAAATTGGATAACCTAGATAAGGTGGATAGATTTGCAGGAACACACAAATTACCAAAACTGATGCAAAAAGAAATAGAAAATCTGAAAAGACCTATAAGTAAAGAAATTGAATCAATAATCAATTACCTCCCAACAAGGAAAAGTCCAGGACTAGATGTCTTCTCTGGTGAATTCTACTAAACATTTAAAGAAAAATGGACAACAATCCTTTTCAAACTCTTCCAGAAAATAAAAGAGGAGGGAACACTTCCTAACTCATTCTATGAGGCCAGTATTGCCCTGATACTAAGACCAGATAAAGACATTACAAGAAAAGAAAATTACAGACCAAAATCCTTTATTAATATTAATGTAAAAATCCTCAAGAAAATACTAGCAAAATCAATCCAAAAGCATACTGAAAGGATTTACCATTACTAAGTGGAATTTATTCCAGGAATGCAAGGGTGGTTCAACATAAGAAAGTCAATCAATGTAATAAACCATATTCATGGAATGAAGGTCAAAAGCCACATAGCCAGCTCAATTGATATACAAAAGGCATTTGACAAAAGTCAACATTTTTTTCTTTTTGTGATAAAAGCACTCAACAAACTAGGAATATAAGGGAACTTCTTCGACATGGTAAGTGACACTTATGATAAACCCACAGCTAACAATATACTTCATGGTGAAAGACTGAAAGTTTTCTCCCTAAGATCAGGAACAAGACAAGGATGTCTGCTCTCACCACTCCTATTCATCATTGTACTGGAAGTTGTAGCCAGAGCAGTTAAATAAGAAAAAAATATAAAAGGTATCTGATTAGGAAAAAAAAAAAAGTAAAATTATCCCTATTTGCAGATGACATGGTCCTGCATATAGAAAATCCAAAATGTTCCACAGGAAAGCTACTAGAGCTGATAAATAAATTTGGCAGTTGCCAGATACAAATTGACACCCCCAAATCAGTTGTGTTCCTTCAAATGTACACCTATGAACAATCTGAAAGAAAATTAAGAAATACCATTTAAAGAATAAAATACATAGGAATAAATTTAACCAAGGAGGTAAATGATCCATACATTAAAAACTATAAAAGATTGTGAAAGGAATTAAAGATAACTTAAGTAAATGGAAAAACATCCCATGCTCATGAGTAGGAAGATTTAATATTGTTAAGATGTTGATACTACCCAAAGCAATCTACAATTCAACACAATCCCTATAAAATTTCAACTGCTTTTTTTGTTTGTTTGTTTATTTCAGAAATAAAAAGCCAGTCCTCAAATTCAGATGGAATTTTAAGGGATTCCAAATAATTAAAACAATATTGAAAAGAGAATAACAAAGTCAAAGGACTCCCACTTTGCAATTTCAGAACTTGCTACAAAACTACAGTAATCAAAACAGTGTGGTACCAGCATAGGAATAGACATATGACCAATGGAATACAATTGAGAGTCCAGAAATAAACACATGTATATGGCCAAAATATTTTTGACAAGGATATAAAATGCATTCAGTGAGGAAAAAATAATCTCTTCAACAAATAGTGCTGGAACAACTGGATTTCCATATGCAATAGAATGACTTTGGACCCTTACCTTATACCATATACAAAAATTAAATGTGAATGGATAAATGATCTAAATATGAGCTAAAATCATAAAACTCTTAGAAGAAGCCATATAAATCTTCATGACCTTAGATTTGGCAATGGATTTATAGATATGATACTAAAATCATGAGCAGAAAAAAATAGATAAGTTGGACCTTATCAGAATAAAAGTTTTTGTGCATCAAAGGACCTTATCAAGAAAATTTTTTAAAATCTATAGAATGGTAGAAAATATGCAAATCATATATATCATAAGGGTTTATTATCCAGACTATATTAAAAGTCTCCTGAAACCCAACAACAGAAAGACAAAGAACCCAATTTAAAAATAGCCAAAGACTTGAACAGACTTTTCTCCAGAGAAGTTATGCAAACGGTTAATAAGCACATGAAAATATACTTCCCAGTCGTTAGGGAAATGCAAATCAAAACCACAATGATATGCCACATCACACCTACTAGGATGACTATAATGTTGGTGAGGATGTAGAGAAATTGGAAACCTTGTACATTTCTGGTGGGAATGTAAAATGGTTCAGCCTCTGTAGAGAAAAGTTTGGCAGGTCCTCAAAAAGCTAAATATAGAATTACCATAGTATGACCCAGCAATTCCACTACTAGGTATTTACCCAAAAGAATTGAAAACAGGGACTCAAAGAGATATTTGTATACTAATGTTCATTGCAGCATTATTCACAATAGCCAACAGGTAAAAACAATCCAAGTTGTCCATCAACAGGTAAATGGATAAACAAAATGTGGTTTATACATACAATGGAATATTATTTAGCTATAATAGGAATGAAGTTCTCACACATGCTACAATGTGGATGGACCTTGAAAACATTATGCTAAGTGAAAAAAGCTAGTCACAAAAGGACAAATATTCTATGACTCCACTTATATGAAATATCTGGAATAGGCTTGAGCAGAATATATGTTCTACTATTGTTGGGTGGAGAATTCAAGACCTAAATGTAAGAGCTAAAACTATACAATTCTTAAAAGAAAACATAAATGTAAATCCTTGTAGTCTTGGATAAGGCAAGGATTTCTTAAATATGACACTAAAAGCACAAGCAACCATAGAAAAAAATAGATAAATTGGACTTCATCAAAATTAAAAACTTCTGTGCTTCAAAGAGCATGATCAAGAAAGTGGAAAGTAAACCCACAGAATGGGAAAAAATGTTTCCAAATTATATATCTGATAAGAGTCTAGTATTCAGACTATATAGAGAAATATTATAACTCAATAATAAAGACAAATAACTCAATTAAAAAATGGGCAAATGATTTGAACAGACATTTCTCCAGAGGAGATATATAAATGTCTGATAAGCATATGAAAAGATGCCCAACATAATTAGTCACGAGGAAAATGCAAATCAAAACCTCAATGTAATAAACTTCACACCCATTAGAGGATTTAATACAAAAATTGGTGGCTAAGATTTGGAGAAATTGGAACCGTCATTCGCTGCTGGTAGGATGGTGAAATAATGCAACCACTTCGAAAAAAATTTGGCAGTTGCTCAAAATATTAAATGTGAGTTACCATAAGACTTAGCAATTGCAGGTCTATACCTAAATGAAATGAAAATAAACAGTCATACAAAAATGTGTACAAAAGTGTCCACACGAAACCCCATTCCTAAAGGCGGACACAACCTAATTGGCCATGAACTGATGCATGAAAAAACAAAAAGTGGCCTGTCACACACGCCACATTATCTGACAACAAATGGGAATGAAGTATGGATACCTGACAGGATACGCACGAACTCTGGAAACAGTGTGCTACGTTAAAGAAGCCAATCACAAAAGGCCACGTGTTGTATAATTCCATTTATATTAAATATTTGGCACAGGCAGATCTACAGCAACAGAAAGCAAATTAGTGTTTTTCTAGGGCTTGGAGGCAGGAAAGCTTGGGAGTGAATGCTGATAGGTATGGGGTTTCTTTCTGGGGTGATGGAAATGTGCTAAAATTAGATAGTGGTGACGGTAGCATACTGTGTGAATATACGAAGAACGACAGAATTGTGCACTTTAAATGAACAATGTTATGCTACAGAATTATTAGCATAAAGCTGTTAAAAAAATAATCTTAGGATGGACAAAGGGGTCTGTATCTGTTTGACTATGAGAATTCAGAGCAAGATATGAGACTGTACAATTTGCTTAGCCCAACTGACATCACGTTACAAGTGATAATCTGTTGTTGACAACTCTCTTCTTTTAATTCCTTGGGGCAAGTGAGCTGCAGAGAACAAGCATCAGCAATAGCTACCTTCTAGTGAGCACTTTTTATGTGCCAGACACTCTCCTGGCACTTAGTAAATCCTCACGATGATCCCAGTGACATAGGCATTATTAATCCACTCATGTAACCAATATTTGTGGAGCTCTCTTTATGCATAGGAGCCTTCCTAGCATGTGAGGATATACTGTAAATAAAATAGGCCAGTTTCAGGCCCTATTATTTCCATTTTTGAGAAGTTGTTTAGGGTTACACAGAGCAGATTAGAAATTTGACCCCAGTATTTATTCCTCCCCTCACACAGCCTCTGGAGACTGGCAATCTAGGTATAATGAAGTTGATTCGTTCTGGTTTAAAAATGAAATGTGGGCAAAGGAAAAAAGAATAAAAACAGAATAGAAAGAGGGGAGAGATTTATAAAGTTAATTAGTGTATATTAAACATGATTGTATTTATTATTCAATTTGGTGTTCTACAATCTGCAATGTAGGCAGACTACGTCAAGCAATAAGGTTCTGTTGAGGCCTGTATTATCTGATGTGATTATTTAAACTGGTATACAGTGGCTAATTGCCCAATCTCCATTTTAATACTCTATAAATGCAGTTTCCTTAGCTCTCAGGCCTCCCAGCTTTCTGTGCTGAGTTGTTTCTATGTAAATTTTAAGTAATTTCACTGGGAAAACATAAAACAACTTTTTATTTTACGTAAGAAGAACATAAACTGAGCATCACACTTTTAATCAAGGTGCTTCCCTATTGTGTAGATGTTGGCAGGGCATGGCTATTTTTTTATTGAATTATTCATCTCTTTCCTCTTTTTCTAATTATAGATAATGTTTGAGGAAGTTAATTGGATGCCATGTAGACATAACCTGTGCTATAACTTTAATATATGGCTGGAAAACTTAATATGAAGCCAAGCATGCCACCCAAATCAAGGTGCCTAATGATGCTGCAATAGTACACACAGTAATGTAACCAGAGCACTGCAAAACAATGGTATAATGGCAGAATTTGTGAAAAGAAGAGGATTTTGTTTGTTTTAAACATTCAATGATTTTTCTTTACCTTCACTTCCTGACCCAGAATGGTAAGATCTTCTTGACTATAAAATGACGTGGGTATCACTGCTCCTATAGTTTTATTTCCTTGAGGAGAAGTAGAATACACTTTCCAGAATACAGAATAAATGATATTTTCATTGTTAATAAGTATCATAGCATATTTGCATATTTGAAATTATAGTTTGGAAAGCCTATGTTTTCACTGTACTGTGTATTCCAATAAACCAAAAAGAAAAAAAATACATATATATAAATGTATATATACATACACACCCAAAGTAGTCCAGGATGAGTGTTGGGGCCAATATTTATTGGTAGCTGACTGTGGCCTGGACATTTAATACACATTTTTCTCATTGGGTTTTCCAAATTTCCCAGGAAGTTTATTATTCTCTTTCCCTTGGCAAGGAAGCACAGCTCAGAAAGGTTGGGACAACTGTCTAAAGTCACATAGCCAGGGAGAGGCAGATCCAAGATTTGGACACAGCCCATCCAACTCCAAAGCCCACGGTGCCCCACCACAGCATGTCTCTGCTCTATCATGTTGGTCACTCTCCCTTCCTCTTCCTGTGAACAATCCCCTGTTTTTGGAATTTGGCCCTGACTCTGCCACTTTCTTGCTATTCTGGCACAAAAACGTGCTACGCTTTGTGAAAGTAGTTATTGAATTTGAGAGAGTTGATAATGGTATTTAAGACACATTAGAACTTTTCCTTTTTGGTACTATTTAAAACAGTGGGCCCCAACCTTTTTGGCACCAGGGTCTGTTTTCATGGAAGACAATTTTTCCACAGACAGTGGGGTGGGGGCATGGGGATGGTGGTTTCCAGATGATTCAAGTGCATTACATTTATTGTGCACTTTATTTCTATCATTATTACATCATAATATATAATGAAATAATTATACAACTCACCATAATGCAAAATCAGTGGGAAGTGGGAGCCCTGAGCTTGTTTTCCTGCAACTAGACGGTCCCATCTGGGGGTGAGGGAGACAGTGACACGCAAAGTGCGTTGCTTATGTCCAGTGTACTCTGTAATCACCTTTGGGTTGCTGTCACTGCAGAAAACCCTGCCTCACAAAGATAGGATGTTGGAAATGGAAGCAGGCTTTTCAGTGCTTTTGTGGCAATCTCAGGATATTCTGCCCTGACTTTAATCCAGAATGTATGGAGACTTGAAGTTGCCTCAAACATACTTTTAAGGCCATGGTCATTTATGATCTCAAGCAGTTGATCCTCTTCTAGCACAGACAAAGTCGATTCACCTGGCTCACTCAAAAATGGGTCACAGATCCATTCCTGCCCAGTTTGGGGGTCTTTTGTGGTTGGGAAGTGAAGCTCAAACTCTTTTGAAAGCTGAGATAGGTGATCATGCACCAGCTGGGAGAAAGAAGGCCCTGGCTCAATCTCTTTCAAAATCTCTGCTGATGTTTGAAACATGTCAAAAATCCCAATGTTCTCTCATGACCCCCATAATTCCAGTTTGGCTTTGAATCAGCCACTTTATCTGCTGACTTGAACACAGTTGTCATTCTCCCCTGAAGTGACAGATTGAGTTTGTTGAGCAGGTTGAATATGTCACAGAAGCAAGTTTTGTGACCCATTCTGTGTCACTGAAATGTGCTGCCAGTGGTGACTGTTTTTCTAAAAAAAGTCTCTGGAGCAGCTCAAAAACTCAAAACTCAAAACTCAAAAACTCTGGTCAGTGATCCACCTTTAAAAAGCCATCTCACTGCTGTTTGTAAGAGAAGACATGAGTGTTTTGTGTCCATGTCCTCACAGAGCTGCATGAACAGATGTGAGTTAAGGACATGTACTTTAATGTGGTTGAAAATTTTAATCACATCCTACAAAACATTGTTTAGTTCAGATGACATTTTTCTGCTAGCCAGCATTTCTCTATGGATGACACAGTGCGTAGACTCACATTCAGAAGCGACCTCCTTGACCCGAGTAATGAAACCAGAAAGGCGTCCAGTCATGGCAGCCACTCCATCCATGCATATACTAACACAAAATGACCAGTTCAGTTTTCCTGATATGTAATTATCGAAAGATTTGAATAGTTCTGCAGCTGTGGTGTTGGTTGGCAACAAAAGTGCACATGACATATCCTCATGCACATCCTCCTGAAAAATATATTGCACAAAAACAAGCATTGTTGCCTTGTTGTCAACATTGGTAGACTCGTCAACCTGGATTGTGTATCATGGTGACTCATTAATCCTAACAATTGTGTCTCAATATCCTCTGCTATTTCATCAATTCATCATTATGGTGCTAGCCGAAAGAGGAACACGTGCCACCTTCTGATCTGCAGCCTCTCCTAAAAGTTCACAGCAAATGTCTTTAGCAGCAGGCAGGATCAACTCTTCACCAATAGTAAAGGGCTTCTTAGCTTTAGCAATGCAGTTAGCCACTGAGAATGATACTCTCAGTGCAGACACATTTGATGAAGTGGTGGCCTTCAATAATTGCTTCTGTTCTTCATGTTCACATTTTTTCCTTCTGAAAAACTTCAAAGGCTTGTCTTTTAATGCAGGGTGCTTGGTCTCCATGTGGCGAAGCAGCAGTTTTGAAGGTTTCATGGCTTCATTGGATAGTTGGTTGCCACATATTATGCAAAGTGGGCTTGGAGAATGTGAATCACCTGTTGCAATGAACCTGTAATTTAAGTAAGACTCTTGGTATTTTCTTTTAAGTGCTAACATTATTAGCAAAATTTTCCTCTCTAAATTCAAAGGACAACAATAGGTTTTTTTAGCTGGTTACCAAACTTAGAATCCATGATGATTTGATAGATTTGATTCTATAAAGATTTTAACAGAATTACGACCATGGAACAAATTTAAAAGCCAGGAAGAAGGATCTGAAGCATATATGTGACTGACAAAAGGCCATTATCTTTACAATTTAATACATTGACTGCCACACTAGAAAATTTTTTTTTCCCTGGGGCCACGGTGTCTTATTATGTAAATATTAAGAGAATAAAAACTTCAAAAACAAAACAGTCCTTTCTAATTTAATGAAAAATTTGTTATTTTTTGTTGTTTTCTGTGTGTGAGTTAAATGCAACTTGGAAAGTAGTTCACGTGGCTCCCCAGGTGAAGAGATGTGTGAGTTACATATGCTTCATGAGGCCCCGGGCTCAAAACTAGCGTGAGCTAAATACAACTCACATTCCAGTTAATGTGTTAAAGACTTCTTCTAAATCTAACAAAAAAACTTCTAATAGAAAAATGAGCTAAGGACAAGAAAGGCCAATCACAGAAGAATATAAGTGGTCCAACTATTCAATCTTCTGGAAAAGAAAAAAATTGGCCATCAGATTGGCAAAGATTGAAAAAACATGTGCTGAGGATACGAGAAAATGGTCACTCTCCCCCACTCCTTGTGGAGGTGTGAATTGTACAAACTATCTAGGCCGCAGTACCAAATCTTTTGATCCCCCCCAAATCCTCTGATGCATTAATTCCCATTCTAAAGATTTATCATAAGAGCCAGGTGCAGTGGTTCCTGCCTGTAATCCCAGATACTTGGGAGGCTGAACTGAGAGGATTGCTTGAGCCCAGGAGTTCGAGGCTGCAGTGAGCTATAATCGTGCCACCTGTCAAAACAAAAACAAAAAAAGATTTATCATAAAGAAATAATTGGACAAGTTCATGAGCGTTCATGTACAAGTGTGTTCACTGCAACTTCTTTCTAATATAGAAAAATTTAAAATAATTGTCCAAAAATACACGATTGGTTAAATAAATCATGCTATACTCATGACATTCAATATGTGGCCATTAAAATGACAATGCAGTCCTATATTTATTAACGTGGAAAGGACAGTCACTATATGTTAGGTGAAAGTATAGTTAGGGGCACCCCAGTCCACAAAGTCTTTTCTTCTCAGGGTCTCTTGGGCCCACACCAGGCTGAGCCACAGTCATCGCTTACAGGGACTGCCACAATATTCTCAGAACTGCTCTCCCCACTCTTGTCCCTTAAGCTTTAGATCTTAGAAATCACTACTCTGTAGTCAGAGTCATTTTTAAAAATGCATATGTGACAGTATCACCCTCTTGCCTAGACATTTCAGTTATTCCGTTGAAGGCTGAGACCCTCTTGGCCAGCGGAGTCCCACATGCCCTGGACCAATTCTCCAGCTTCATCCTTCACCCTTCTTACTTTTGCTTTTTTTGTTCCAGCAAAACCAGCTTCCTTTCAGATCACCAAATACTTCCCAAAGGAATTGAGCTCCTATTAAATATTTTTATAGCACTTACCATGTTTATAACTAATTATTGTATATTATTATATTATTTGTTTAATGCTGCTCTCTCCATGAAAAAGGAGGACACATCTGTGTTCCTTCCCACTGTACATAGACTGCTAGCACAATGCCTGGTTGCAGAGAGCTGCTCAGTCAGTATTTGTTAGGTAAATGCATAGACAGACTGATGTGTGAATGAATATACGGGGCTATGTGAATGTATAAATTGCTCTGTGCCTATATCCGTGAATATTTGTGTGTATGTATATACTTACATTTGCATGGGGGAAATTCCGGATGAATCTACTTCAAAATATTGCTTATCATTTCTATAATTTTAGGTATTTTTTCCTTTTTATTTATTTAAGTTTCAAATTTTCTTAGAAGTTTTTGGAATATGTTAATCAGGTCCCCAGCAATAACAATTTCATCATTACCTTTAGTGCAGTCATTTCCTCAAGAAAAAAAATCAACAAAATTATACAGCCAAAATAAAACATGTGCCAAATAGGTAAGTGTAAGAATGGACATTAACATGCTAGGTGTATGGTTGGGGCAAATGAGTTAACCACCTAAGCCTCAGTTACTTTTACTATAAAATGGAGGTGATAATGTTAGCCTTGAAGAATTGTTATAAGGAATAGAGAAAATGCATGTATAATGCCTAACTCATAGTAGATGCTAAGTTTAACCATCATCATTGAAACAATATACATAAAGAATCTCAGAAAGACCCAAGAATGTGATTGTAATATCTTAAGATGTTTTTATTGAAAGAAGAATTAAAATATTCATAAAATTTAACAATGTTCCTTTAACATATTAGAGACTCTTGATTTGAAATAATGAGTTTAGAAAACAACATATTAGATTTAAACTACTTGTAAATTATAAAAAAATCTGTAAGGCCAGGTGCAGTGGCAAATGCCTGTAATCCCAGCACTTTGGGAGGCTGAGGCAGGAAGATTGCACGAGCCAGGAGTTCAAGGCTGCAGTGAGCTATGATCTTGCCACTGCACTCCAGTCTGGGACCTGGGTGACAGAACAAGACCTTTTCTCAAAAAAAAAACCAAAACATTGTACAGGTAGAAACAACTCTTCACCCTTGTATTCTCCTCCAGAGAAAAAATAATATCAAGCGCTCAATATTTTAGCATTAGGCAGTTTAGTTCAACCATAATTTTTGATCATGGCATTCTTTAATCTTGCTCTGCTCTTTGCTTGATTTAAAACACATCCTTGTAAAAGAGGAAAATGGGGGAGTCAAGTTCTATTTGTGTTAAATGTTAACGGAACTTTGCAATTTCTGTTAAACGGTACATGTTCATTAGGGAAGATTGTTTAAAATCTTTATATATTCAAGAGCTGTTCTGTGTTTTAAGCCGATGAGCTGGCATAGTAATTTCCTCTTAATGATATCACTGCTTGAATTTTTCAGCTACTGTATTCCTAGGGGGACTTTACAGCTCCCTGAATTAACTCACCTTCTGCTTCTAGGAGCCTTTTTATCATGAATCTGATTTGCTGCTAAAGTGGAACACTTAATGGAGACATACACACACACACACGGCTGAACATGAGGTTGAATTTGCTGATTTCTCTTAAGAGATTTTTTTTAACTTAAACAAGAAAAGCTGCTGAAAGGGAAGAATAAATAAATTTCCAAATGAAAAGAGAAATACATGCTTTTGGACTTTGTCTTTGAAACAGTAACTGAGAAAACAACCTAGGGTATAGATTTTTAAAAGCCTCTACGTTTGAGAAGAGATATAGAGTGGGCACAGGTTTACTGTAGATCAGATTATCATGCCTCCCTGTTTACCTAGGATGGTCCTCTCCAGTTTTATATTTGCTTGAATTCTACACTTTTCAAAGAAATGTTATGATTAATAGTTGCAGTAACATGAGCTGGAATGCATTTAGTGAATCTACTTTGTGAAGTTGCCTGTGCCATGTGGAGCCCTCACCATATCACGTTAATGGGAACGAGGCCACTGACCACCTTGTGCTCCCTCCCCTACAGACCCAGTGTGGCTGACCCCTCCCTTTCAAGGACAGCACTCCAGGCGCTGGGTGAGCAGAGTGTGTTCAGACAGCAGTGGCGAGGGCCGTCTCTCATCTCAGTTCTTCCTGTGTGGGTGGTGGTAGGGAGAGCATCCAGTGCTTCTCAGGCTGCTGAGTGCATCCAGACTATCTGGGGTCCTGTTCAGACGCATGTGCTGGTTCAGCAGCTCTGGGGTGCAACCTGGGATTCTGCATTTCTACCAAGTTCCCAGATGATGTCTTTGCTGCTGGTCCCGCACTTTGAGCAACAGGGAGCTATTCAGTGTTGCCTCCTTGCTGACTACCTGATGTACCTGCCAGTCTTGCTGAATCCATGCTGCAGCCTAAGATGCTGGGCCACCATTGGGTGGAATCACTGGAAACTGTGGGAAATGATAGGGTAAGTGTGTGTGAAACATGGAAGGAACAAAAGGGCTGAGTGAGCTCGCTCCATATACTCACCGTGTGGTGCAAACCTACAATACACTTATAATGTTGTTTAGCAATGCTTTTTAAAAATTTTCCAGTAAGCCCTTTTGGTGGAAACAAGCTAAAAAATGAAAGGGAAATGAGGTAATGGACATGGAAGCTAATGGGAATGTGTAACATTCAACTCGCCTGACTGCTTTGCCTTCCCCCACGGTGGCTGTCGTGTTGTCGCCGGCCACATGAAATCCAGAGGGTCTGCATCACTGGCCAGGCTTCTGCCTCGCTGGTTGGTGCTCGCCTATGAAGGAGGCTGCCGTGTCGCTGCAGAAGAGAGTTTGCACAGCACTCTGTAAAGCAAGATGCATGCTTTGGATTCTGAATGTCATATCATGAGTGTTCTCTAAGTTAATTTTCTATATTATCAATTTCAAGCATTTTTTGTGAATGTAGAAACGCAAAACAAAAGCTGTTAGTGTGTTGGCTCCATGAGCAGAAAAAGAACTTTGCAAGAATTAAGTGAGGCTAGTTTTGTCTCGGTGTTATAAGATGCTTCATAAAGAAAATCAATTATTTCTGGTAAAAATTTGATTTATTTCATCTAATTCATGAAGTCAAAGTAGGAAACTTGGAAGTTCATTCTGTTTAAGGCTAAAAATAGGAGTTTTTTCAGTGAGAGCTGTTATAAACGCAGTTTAAAAATTCAACATTGAAGATAAAATCATGTTTTGGTCATGATAATGTGAACACAAATTTTGATGAAGCACAACATCATGGTAAACACAACATTCTTACTAGACTAAGAAGCCAGGGGAATGGAAAATATACTTAAGAGTTGATAGTGGTGAACACATAATATGTATTTGTGTTCATACAAGATGAGATAGTCCACCTATTACAAAGGATGTTGTAGTTGTTTATGTTTATGAGTACTTTGTATGAGCAGTAACAGAACTATAAAATTTTGATGACACAGCTATTGTTGAATATACAGCAAAATGCTTCAGTTTGATGGTACAGGCTTTCCCCTTTGAGGCCCTTGATCAGTCATAGTTTAGGGAAGTTTGAGCCACTGAAAAACTACTTTGAGAATTTCCAAGCGTTTAGAATGAGTCCCGTAGTGGAAGTGAACTTTTTGTGAATGGGTCCTGTACATGACGATTATTATATTTTTCACATGGCTGAAAATATTTTAAAATTTTTATTTTTAATTGACAAATAATTATATATTTATGGATCATATAAATAGTTGTATATATTTATATTTATTTATTACATACAATGTGATGTTTTGATATTTATTTACATTGTGGAATCATTAAGCTAATTAGCAAATTCATCACCTCACATACTTATCATTTTTTGTGGTGAAAACATTTAAAATCTACTGTTTTAACAATTTTGAAATATACAGTGCATTATTATTTATTATAGTCACCATTCTGTGCAATGCATCATTAAAGCTTATTCTTCCTGTTTAACTGAAACTTTGTACCCCTTGATCAATATCTCCCTTTTTCCCCATCCAGCCCCCTCCCCAGCCTCTGGTAACCACCATTCTACTTTCTACTTCTGAGTTTGACTTTTTTAGATTCCACATGTAAGTGAGATCATGTGGTGTTTGTCTGTCTGTAAGGTTGAGGTCACTTATGAATCGGATTCTTCAGGCCTGGTCTCCATTTTCACTGACTTTAGCAACTGCTACTCCGTTATAGAGGGTATTTTCTCATTTAAAAATGTTATGGTTTGCATGCTGATCTACATGCGCATACATACATATAGTGCTATAGTGTGGGTGTTTGTCCTCCACACCTCGTGTTGAAATTTGACCCCAGTGTTGGAAGTGGGGCCTAATTGGAGGCATTTTGGTGGTGGGGGCAGATCCTGCATGCGTGGCTTGGTGCCAACCTGGTAGTAACGAGTGGGTTGTCTCACTCTGTGAGGACGAGAGAGATGGTTGTTATCAATAAAAAGAGCCTGGCACCTCCCCTCGCCTCACTTCCTCTCTCCATGTGATCTCCGCACACGCTGGCTCCCCTTCACCTTCTGCCGTGAATGGAAGCGACCTGAGGCTCTCACCAGATGCCCAGTCTTCCAGCCAGCAGAATTGTGAGCCAAATCAACCTTTTTTCTTTATAAATTACCCAGCCTCAGTTATTCCTTTATAGCTTTATAGTCCAACAAAAATGGACTAAGACATGTATACACACACAGGTTTTAATGATTTTTGTGTTCCTTTCTATGCTCAAGTGTCCTGGTTTAGATGATAAATTATGTTGCCACCCACTACATTTATCCTTTGGAGTTGAGGGAGGGGTGAAACGGGCAGTGTTACATGTTCTTCCCATCCTCTTCAATGCACCTTTTCTTATTTCTATGCTAAAACCAGGGACTATGATCTCTCACCTGTTTTCCCTCCCTTTCGTGCATGGACAGTGGTTCAAACTGGTGTTTCTGTGGGAGACGTTCACTGGTGGGGCCTATTGGGCCACCTTGCTTCGCCTCTTCCTCCATTTGTCTTTTGTATAAGGATATGAAGAGAAAGCTTCTTCTATTCTTTGGATCAAATTTGGATTGTCTCTTAAATTATTTTTAATAATTTATCTAGTTGCAACTAAGATCTGGCTTCATTTATACAGATACCTGTCCATGCATGAAAGTCAGGGCAAACAGGTGAGAGATCCCAGTCTCTACCTGATTTCCATTTTCTCTTTCCTAGGAGAGGTAATTTCTGTGACCCTCCCTTCCCCACACAGGGCAAGTGGACTCCAGTTTGAACTCCAGGGGTGAGCCCATGGTCTAGAGAAATCCCATCTCTTCAGTCTAGAATGCGGATGTGACACATTCTGGTCGGGGGATGCCAGGCAGCTTTTGCTGGCTCCTGAGAAGTGACTTCCTTTCTCTTGAGAGGAAGCCATGACGAGGTCTCTCCTGCCACAGGTGAATGTTGAAGAATGATGCACGTAAGTGCCATTGCTACTGGCAGCACCCCGAGATCATCTGGGGAGCTCGCCTCAGCAGAAACTTATGCTCTGGGTGGCAGAGCAGAGAGGCAGAAAGAGACCAGGTCTTTTATGATATCTTTGAACTTATGACTTCAGGTCTTCTTATTTTGTGAGCCAATTAATGCTGTTTTTATGTGAGTGTTTTTCCTGTACTGGGTAGTCTATCATTTGCAGTAAAGGCGTCCCAGTGACGCGTTTCCCTAGCAGCAGCCCCACACTGCCCGCCCTTCTCCCATAGTCCTCGCTGTCATGCTTCTCAATTGTCATCTAGGCCACATGCCCTGTACCATATATGTGTATGTAAATTTTGTAATTATAAGATTGTTGAAAGCAGAGAAATTATATTTTTTAAAAAACATGAATAATGCTGTTATTTTAACAATGACTGTGATGGCTGAATTCATTAAATATTGATTAAATGCCTACAATGCCCCAGGTATTGTGCAAGGCATTTAAGAAACAGAGGTGACTAAAATAGATAAGGTTTCTGCCTCCCTAAAGTTTCAGCCAGGACTTTACCAACTGGTCTTAATGTGGTCTCATGTAAACTTTGCTTGGTTGAATTGTGTTTATTGTAATAGGGAAGACAGGACATTTATTATAGCAAAGAAACTGTCAGGTCTTCTGTAATTCAGACATGGGGCAAAGCAAAAACTTGAAAACACTTCATGAACATTTCATTTTCATAAGTTACCCTTGAAACAATTACCTATGTATTTCAACCAAAGTATTATATTTATGTCTAAAGTATTTGATTAGATTCCTGAATTTCATGTCAGTTATCATATGTGAATATTACCTTAATATTTAGCCTTTTCCTCCACAATTGGTGTTTCTTTCCTATATTACTTAACTGTTTAAAAATTTTATCGCCCAACCATACAAATTAGACACCATGAATTCTTTCTCTTGTTTATCCCCAAGATTTATTTATTAATTGACTTTTTAAACCTATTAACGTCTTTTAAATTCTTTATCTCTTCTCCAACAAGCTTCCTGCTCCAGGTGAGCTGTGACTTTGGGCAAGTTGTCTTACTGCTCCAAAGCCTGGTTTTATCTCAAATGGGAATAAAAATAGCACTCCCCTGGACAAGGTTACCATGAGGACGGATCGCAATAACCTTTGAAAAGTGCAGAGTGTTCCGCCAGGTGCAGGCCACCGAATACACGTTGTCCACATTCCTTACCTCACTGTAGTAGTCATCACCTCTCAGTGGGGATTATTTTGACAGCTTTCTAACTGACCTTTCTGCGTCTACTTTCTTCTTATTTTAACCCATACTCTTCTTTGTGGCCCAAATCATTATCCCTCAAATGTAAATATGATCATGCCTCTCTATTGCTCACGGCAGCCCACAATCTTTAGGATGGTTCAGATGAGCAAATGTTACTCGGAAATTACCTGTGCCATTCGCTGAGCTGCCACTCTAAATACAAAGGTGGCGATGCCCCGGTTCTAGCCTTTGAACTGCATTTGGAAGAGTGGGGGAGATCATCTATAAACAAGTCACTCCAAGCGACGTGGAGATGGCGTATGTAAGATGTAGAAGCTGTGTGCAAGACTCCAGGATTAGCTGCACTAGGAGTTAAAGGGAGGAGGTGAAAGTACATATGGGGGAGGTGACACTTCAGCAGGGTCTTGATGGAAAAATAGAGCTTGGATTCATTCTTGTAGGATATGAGACACTGCCGAAGGGTTTAAAGCAAGGGAGTGTCATGTTCAGATTTTCTTTTTGGAGAACGTTCTTTGGCTTTACAGACAATGGACTTGAGAGAGTCAGAAGAAACAAGTCGAAAGGAAGAACATAGAGGAGAAAATAAATAGGGAAATAAGAGATGAGAGGCCCTCTGGCTTCTAAGGGAGCAGACAGGGGCTGCCAAAGCAGGACTCATCCCAGATCTCCTACCACTGTGGCTCTGCCTTGCCTTCTGACCTTTCCCAGCAAATTCCTCTTTTGTTTGAGTGGGCGCCACATAACCTAAAAACAAAAACCAAACCAACTCAGTCAGAAAGTACATTCAGAAGAAATACCTTTATATGGAGAGCGTGGGACATCTAGGCATAGCTAACATTTATCTAGTCATGTTGGTCAAATAGTGCAACAGATATGTTGCTAATAGGTGCTATTATGATGCTCATTTAATGAGGAGGGGGAAACTGAGGCATAGAGGCTACACTGCAAGTAAGTGACAGAGTTAATGTAGCTGTGGGACCAGCTCAAACCTATTAATTCTTACTTAAGTTGTTATAGATGGTGCAGAGCCGAGATTGCAAGTCATGTAGCCTGGGCATGCACAATGGGAGAAAGCTTTAGCCTCCTAACTGTGAACACCACCAGCCTGAGTCTGGCAGACTGGCTGCATTGGCATCACCAGGGGCTAGTTAGAAATGCCAAAAAATCTTGACCTATGCCCAGATTTGAGACAGATTTGAATGCTGCCTCCCGTCTCCTTGCCAGTTCACTCACAATAAAGCTTTTTCTTTTCTCAAAAGCTGGTGCCATAGTATTGGCTTCTATGCACGTTGGGCAGTGAGCCAGTTGCTGGGTAACACTGGGCATCAAACCGTGGCCAGCCTAGTTGCAGAGCCTGTGCTCACACCATCCCGCTCACTGCCTCTGGTCATGCAGCCCTGCCTGTCTGCCCCACACCAGTGAAATCATCCCAGCTTCACTCATTCCTAGAATCTGCCGTAGCACTTCATCTCCTCGGGACTCCTTCTGCTGAGTTGTCCTAAATAAAGGACAACCCCTCTCTCAGCACCTCTCTGCCCCTGTGCCTCATCCCAACACCCTCCCAATATGAGAAAGGAATTGTCCCCTTTGGTTCCATGGAGCCTTATATATGCCTGCCTCTTGATGCACTGTCTTCACTTGTTAATCTGTTTAATTCCCCTCTATGTTTTGATCTTCTGTGAGGGGGCAGCATAGCATCTGGACCATAGTAGGTGAATGCATGGGATTAATAATCTTGTGAATAAATAAAGAATAATGAAAAATGTGAATCTACAATGCTGATGAATATTGGAAATATTAGCATCAAATAACCTTTTTCAGGAGCAGGATGAAGTGTTTTTCAGATACTCAGTGGACTCTAAAAGTCTCCAGGAGAAAGGAACTATAGGGATGAAGCAGTGGGGATCTGAAGACATGTCTTTTATTCCACTCTCCTTATTTTCCAAGACATTATTATTCCACTGCAGTGAATGGACTAAGGTGATTGTTATGGACTGTATGTTTGTGTCTCCCCCAAAATTCATATGTCGGAAACCTAACCCCCATGTGATGGTATTAGGGTCATGAGGGGAGCCCTTGTGATGGGGTTAGTGCCCTCGTGAGAGAGACCCAGCGAGCTCTCCTGCTCTCCGTCTGCCCTGTGAGGATGCCACGAGAAGCCGCAGTCTGTGGTCAGGACGAGGGCCCTCCCAGAATCGACCATGCTGGTGCCTTGACCTTGGACTTCCAGGCTCCAGAACTGTGAGAAATAAATGATTGTTGTTTAAGCCACTTGGTCTGTGGTAATTTGTTATAGCAGCCCAAAATGATGAAGACAACAATCTGTTTATGATTTCATACAAATCAGAGATGCCTCTCTGCTCCCCTGGTTTGCTTTAAAAACACACAAGAGACAGGATTTACCTGCCTCCCCTCTTGCCCCTCGGCCCACGTGTCCACACCCTGGGCCCATCCCTCTCGCCTTCTGTGCTGCACAAAGGCTCTCATTCCTGCTCCTCTCCTGCTGCCTGGTGACATCTGCATCCCAGCCCTCATCCCTCCCTGCCTGCTGTGTCATCTTTGTGGCACCTTTGTGGCACCTTTGTGGCACTGTTCAATAAGCTACCGTTAAAGGGGGCAGCTTGCAATGCTGGTCTTTCCCCAGACTGAGTCCTTATTTAAAACCTGTGATCTGTTAGGTCAAGATACTGGCTGCATAGAAGCATTTGCTAAATATTTCTAACTAAAGCGCCATGAATAAAGCATTATTCTTGTATATCTGTGTGTGTGCACATATAGCAAGCCCTGTGAATATGCTCTTGTTTTGTATCCCTAAATTACTCTTCTTTCCTGCTAAGGAGGGATAGAATATTCTCTCAGTCACCAAGACAGCGATGGAAATGCCTTCTGTTCTTCTGCTTTATAAAATAAGTAGTGTCATTATTATAAAATGAATTTGGTTTTCAATGTGTTTCTAGTTGTTATTTTAGCATCATGTCATCATTCTTGCCAAATGCCTTTCAGGGTCCAGTCCTTGTTTATTCTCTTACATCAGAATAAAGAAGTGAGATCTTGTCACCAGGGAAAATAAGCCGGTGAGGCAAGACAGAGCCAGACTTTCGAGAGAATTGACAGAGATTCCAGGAGCATGTAGTGTTTATGCATGGCAGCGACTGATAAATGCATTAAAAACAAAACAAGCTTGAAACCAAAGAGCAAACTTGAGGGAATGAATTTAGAGGAATCTAGAAAGAACTGAGGCTTCTTTGTGATAGAAGAGAGGATATACTAACTTCCTAATATAATCCAAAACTCACGTTCTCTAGCTACATTCCGCTAGGGACAAAGTGAGTTTCAACTCAGTATTGTGGAGCTGTTAACTGGCAGAGCATGGGGTGGGCAGCATGTGGTGGGAAGGACATAAGAAAATGGGAGAGGGATGAGGGATTCAGATAGACTCATAATCCCTCATGTGCTTTGCACATTAAACCATATTAGACATTTTACCTGTACATGGAAGCATGTACAGAATACCTTGTGCCCTTAAGATATTTCATATAATATAATATGAACTGTAGATGTATAAGCTGTTGGAATTAGCTGGTGCCTGAATGGAATAGGGGCATCTGTGAGGGTCAAGTAAGAAATGTCAATACTATTTGAGAAATGCTTTCCCCATCTTAGAAAGTAGCAGGGGGGTGGGTTTTTAGTGTATCAGTTTTGCTTAATTGAAAGATTCTGTAGAAATCTCATAATTCACTAATGGAGGCACTGTTCACAAACACAGGTCATATGATGACGGAAGACACTATCTCTTCTGTAGGATACACACCATAGTAGTGATGGGAACAATTTCTTAAGGTTTTCTAAATAAACCAGCTTTGTTGTCTTGAGGAAAAGTCTTAGTTGTCTTCAATTCCACCCACTACAGTCTGGGTACTTTCAAGGGTAACTCTGTATTTGTTGGATAATGGGCATAGTAGGAGTTCTTAAGGCATTTAAGACACACACACTTTACAGAGACCTGGAAAAAATACTTATTTCTCATATATGATAAAATGAACAAAGGTTTATTTAGAAAGTTGTGTCCATCCACTAGGGAACATGTAGATCTAGGAGAACCTGTGAGTAGGGGAGGGGAGGGGAGGGGCCCAACTTGGGAAGGCCAAAGTTAGGTGAGACCTACTGCAGAAAGGCATGTGGAACACAGACTTTTTTTTTTTGTAAAAAATAATAGAGTTATTTATTTATTTATTATAATAACTACAGTGCCATGACATCAGCCTAGATCACTGCAACCTCAAACTCCTGGGCTCAAGCGATTCTCCTGCCTCAGCCTCCTCAGTAGCTGGGCCTATAGGCACACACCACTATACCTGGCAAATTTTTCTATTTTTAGTAGAAACGGGGGTCTTGCTCTTGCTCAGGCTGGTCTCAAACTCCTGACTTCAAGTGATCCTCCCGCCTGGGACTCCCAGAGTGCTAGGATTACAGGTGTGAGCCACCGTGCCCAGTCAATAGAGTAATTTAAACAAAAACAAATAATGTCTTGCTTATGCTTTCCAGAAAATGATATATAAAGAAGGATTATTTTGTTTGAGTAGTACACATACTTTGATATAGATAATTTATTTTCAGTAGCTTAAACCTCATGAGCTCAAATCAGTGATTGGATATGTGCTAGAAAGAGAACATGGATTTGAAAGCAGTTTCTAAAAGTAAAAGAGCTGTCCCACTATAAAGGATCAGCATTGCTCTGTCTCTAGGAACCACTCCACAGCCATCCAATATGAAGTTGTACCCAAGTGTTAACAGAGTCAGAATCTAACAAGATCAGCTCTTGAATAACCCAACAAAGGATCCTGGCACAGCTTCAAGATGCCCATTAGCAAATGGGCAATGAGGATGACGATGCACTGAGTGACACTTAATTTTCCCTGAGCACACCCAAGTTCATGAAGCTGTCTTTGAACACGCTGCCTCGAGCTCGTTCTTCATGACCAGCAAACTTCTTTCAAGGTTCAACTCTGTCATCAGTCCGTGAAGCCTTCCTCAATTATTCCCTTCCTGAAGATTTCCATCACCCTCTTTTTGTGCACCCATAGCCCTATGTCCACCCTCTGTTTAAGAACATCTTACAAATCCACACCTTTGGTTCTCTCACTACTCTGAGCACTGATTCAAGAATAGAGATGATGACTTTTCATATTTGCCATCCTCAATCTTTAGCCTAGTGCCCGGTGAGGAGGAACTGCTCAAGAGTTAATCAATCAGTATCTGGGATGGTATATATTTCTGATATCCAGTTTTCTTTGACAACCAGGATGAGATTGTGCCAACTTTGACCTGGATGGTTCGAGTCACTGTAGTACCAATGGGCATGAGAGAATGAAGGTTTGCCTTGAGAATATTGAGAATTTTACTCCTCTGTTTATTAAATATTTAAATTACCTTTTCTATTTATTTTACTTGAAAGATGCTATATTCTTTATGATGAATTATGGTTTGAAAAATGTCTAGATAAAACTTGCAGAGTATATCTTTTTGAAGGCTATATTGTGTCTTTCTCAAAAAAATTTACAAATTACACTATTCTTATTATTTGATCATACACTTCAGTGTAAAAACAGGCTGGAAACACTTTCCCTATAGAGTCTAAAAATGAAGGAAAACTGCCAGAATTTCTCTGATGTTTGCATTTCAATAGCATATTATTTTGGCTTTTCCAACACACGGACTGTTTATATGACCTTCATATTGTGACACCTAAAAAGGGAGGAGGAAGAGGTGTGGTGGTTATTCATTTAACTCACTTAATATGTAGAGTCAAGAGGGTAGTTTAGGGCCCACAGTGGAGTTTTAGTCTGTAATTAAAATGGAGTGAAGTCAGTCTTTAGGGTATTTAGCAGTCTCATCAGACAATTCAGTCCTAAAAACATCACATTGGGAATTGAATCAATGAGAAAGATTACTTACTTAGATTAAAAATGGAGTCTATTCTTCATACATGGCCATTAATTTATGAAGAAATGAGATGTGAAAATCGAAGCAAATCATGAAATGTTTACTATCATTGTTATGCCCTATGCTTCCCTGTTAATCCCATTGTAGCCAAGGCTGCTATTTTCATCTCTTTGGAGTTAATTTGGAATTTAAACAATTAAATTTATAGTCCTTTGAGAAGACTCCCCTTCTCCCTGTTCCTAGACTTTTTGCAGCCCCCCATCTATACACATACACACATATGCACCCCCCCATGCCGCACATACACACTACACCTTGGCTGATAAACATGGGATCTGGGTAACATTTTATAGGGGTTTTTTTCCTAGGTAATTTGTTCTACAACATTTTAGAGAAGTTCACATACTTATGGTTATCTTTTATTCTGGTACTACATCTTACAAATATTAGAGTAAATTTGTTTGCTCATTTTATATACATCTATAAGTTGTAGCAAACACAGTGTTTTTGATTGTGGCTGAAAATGTGAGCAAGCCTGAGGGTGGGGGAGTGGATGGGAAGGCGCCTTCTCAGAGGCTCTCTCCTGAGTAGCACAGACATACTAGTTGGTTTTATTTGATCATACTTAAAATGTTTTAATTAGAAACACACTTTCTGCTTCTGGTTGTGGTTGTTTTGTACCAGGTGGATATACTTTTCAGTTATTTAAAGCACATTGTACCTGGAACTACTGTTTATATATCATTAATATCATATGTTGATTAAATTTTTTGTTGACTTATTTCTATCACTAAATTTATTTTCAGAAGTAGAACAAGTAAACCATGGAGCCTTGTCTTTGCATACAAGTGACACAGTTTAGAATTTGACACGATTCTAAAGGATTTATGTCTGCTACGGCTTTAGGTACCTCAGCCCTCTATATCTGGTCCTCATTTTCCTGAGACAGTTTCAAGTTTAACAAAACATTCTTTTTAGGGACTATAAAAGTCAGTTTGATGAGCAGTTGAACCACTGAGGTGAAAAATCACAAATAATAGCTGGGTTGCACTGAGTCCTGTAGAATGTGTACAGAGTGGAAAAATGTGTATTGAGGCTCTTTGAAAGTAGTGATAAAAATGGAAGCCCCCTCCTGGTTTTACACCAACTTTATCTCTGTTGGTTATCACTTAGGTAAATGATCAGTTCTGTAAGAGAAAAGGACTTAGACATTTTATTCAACTTGGGCAAAAACAGGAGACAATAAAAAATAAAACTGCAATATTGTAAAAATATGGAATCAATCTAAGTACCCATCAACTAAGGAATATGTGGTATATATACCATGGAATACTACTCAGTCATAAAAGAAGATGAAATAATGTCCTTTGTAGCAACTTGGACGGAACCGGAAGCCATTATTCTAAGTGAAGTAACTCAGGAATGGAAAACCAAATACTGCACATTCTCACTTATAAGTGGGAGCTAAGCTAGGGTGTGCAGGGGCACACACAATGGCACAGTGGACATTAGAGATTCAGAAGGGAGGAAGGTGGGAGGGTGAAAGAAGAAAAAGTACCTACTGGGTGCAACGTACATCATTCACGTGATGGGTACACTAAAAACCCAGACGTCACCACTATATATTAATAATTCATCCATGTAGCCAAAAACTATTTGTACCCCTAAATCTATCAAAATTAAAAAAAAAAAACTCAAAAGAGAGTGCACTGGAAACCAGGGTGGGGGATGTCAAGCTGTGAAAGTGTCAGGTTATTCAAAACCAAACAAAAATGGAAAAAGTCAAGTAGGAGAAAAGAGTTTAGAAAAAAAAATCCTAGTGTTGAATACAACATAAGAAAGAGTAATTGTGTGTGTGGGTGTGTGTACGTGTGTGCATGTACTAGACAAACTATTCCTCTGGTTTGTTTTAGGTAAAATGTCAACTTGTCTAATTTACTTTCATGTCAGAGTAATTCATCTTCTCATCCTATGCTTCTTTTCCGAGGATGTTTTCCCTAAAGATGCATTTATATAAAATGCCTTTAAAAATATTATGAGAGAATTCTATATGATTTTGAAACTACATTTTCTTTAAATGATCTTTATTTTTTTGCTTGAGTTTGTGGCAATATAACTTTAAAAATTCCTGTTCTATGATAGATTTCACTTAGTAAAGAAGTTGGATAAAGGCAACTTCATTAACTTAAATTTTTTAAAAAAAATCACTGATGTAAAAAATAATTTTCTTATTTCCTCCTAAAGATCATGCTATAATTTCCAGAGGCATTTTTCTCTGTGGGGGAAGGAGTATTAAGCCTGTCCTGTTTTCTTTGACATTTTATATACCCAGAGACTGTACAGGCAAGTGGACCAAGCCACGGGATAGAATGTGCGAGTTTTGTTTTGAGATCACTCATGTAGACATTCTGTCTTCGTTTAGAGCCTAGCAACTGTAATGAAGGTCAAGTCTATAAAAAATTCAGTGACTATCTCAAGGTCCTGTAAAAATGCTGCCTTCCTGATGAAGCATTCTCCATGTCTACGGCATTCTGTACATCTTTGGCTAACTTCCTATGTCACCTTGCCTTTGTCACCTTCTACCAACACTGAACTCACCCTGAGTTGGGCTCAAAAATGATTGAAGAATTCCACAGCGCCGTCTTTGCCTTCCTAGCGGAGGCCTGGTTTAGCCTATACAGAACCTGAGCCATGGTAGAGACTCAAGAAATATATGGAAGGAACAGATGCATTTAATTTAAGACATACGGCAAGAACAAAGACATATAAAGTTTTCCAATTAAACTGGCCCCACAGAGCATTAAGTTGAGAATAAGAAGTGTGTACATTGAGAAGTCCCCATCCTGTGAGCCTCACAGTTGATGAGAGGTAGGAATTGCTCATCTTCTGAGAAAGAACCTTACAAAGCTTCTCTCCATAGGGGGGCATTTTCTGATGGCCACGTCTAAGTAATTAGGAAGGGCCATGAAAAAAGTTTGGATCTACTGTTAGCATCTACTCCTGTTATCTTGAAGGATACTTTATTGATACATAATTTCCTTGACACACTTACTGAAGTGTAAAATCAGTTCGAAGTTTGGCTTTGCAGTAATCTCTTCAGCAGAGGTTTGCGTTTTTCCACGGGAGCCCAGGCATGACATTTTTCAGAAATTGTTGGCCTCAACTCATTTTTCTCTTTCGCTCGTAATGAAAAGTAATCCTGAAGTTGGGAAAAGAAAGTGTCTAAGGAACGGCAGCTGTTGTAGGGATGGATCATTATGGCAGTTTAAGGCTGGGCTCACACAGTGAAATATTTTGGTTATTCACCGTTCCAAATCCGCAGTCTACACAAAGGAGCACATCTTTTTTTTTTTTTTTATAATTTATTTTTTTAATTTCAGAATATCATGGGGGTACAACATTTTGGCCATACACATTGCCCCTGTTCTGCCCGTGTCAGAGCCACAATCGTGGTCATCTCCCAAACTGTGCTCCCCACATCCATTCAGTGAGAGTTTTTCCCATCCCTTCCACCCCCCTCCCGCCCCCCCCCGCCCTCAGATGAATGTTATTGCCCTGTGTGATGTAAGTGTTCATCAGTTAGTACCAGTTTGATGGTGAGTACCAGTGATGCTTGTTTTTCCAATCCTGTGACACTTCGCTTCGAAGAATGGGTTCTAGCTCCGACCAGGATAATACCAGATGTGTTAATTCACTATTGTTCCTTATTGCTGAGTAATACTCCATGGTATACATATACCACATTTTATTGATCCACTCGTGTATTGATGGGCACCTGGGTTGTTTCCACAACTTTGCAATTGTGAATTGTGCTGCTATGAACATTCGAGAGCAGATGTCTTTATTATAAAATGTCTTTTTTTCTTTTGGATAAATACCTAGTAGTGGGATTGCTGGGTCAAATGGTAATTCTACTTTTAATTCTTTGAGATATCTCCATATTCTTTTCCATAGAGGTTGTACTAATTTGCAGTCCCACCAGCAGTGTATGAGTGTTCCTACCTGTCCACATCCCCGCCACATTTGTTATTTGGGGATTTTTTGATATGAGCCAATCTCACTGGAGTTAAGTGATATCTCATTGTGGTTTTGATTTGCATTTCCCTGATGATTAGAGAAGTTGAGCACTTTTTTATATGTTTGCTGGCCATCATTCTGTCTTCTTTGGAAAAGTTTTTGTTCATGTCCTTTGCCCATTTTTTAATAGGGTTGTTTGATTTTTTCTTGTTGATTTTCCTAAGTTCTGTATAGATTCTGGTTATAAGCCCTTTATCAGAGGTGTAGCATGCAAATATTTTCTCCCATTCTGTAGGTTGTCTGTTCACTCTAGTGATAGTTTCCTTGGCTGTGCAGAAGCTTTTCAATTTGATCAGGTCCCATGTATTTATTTTGTTGCTGCTGTGATTGCTTTGGGGGCTTCTTCATAAATTCTTTGCCTAGGCCAATGTCCATAAGAGTTTTTCCAACATTTTCTTCGAGAATTCTTATGGTTTCATGTCTTAGGTTTAGATCTGTTATCCATTGTGAATTGATTTTTGTGAGAGGTGAGAGGTGTGGGTCCAGTTTCAGTCTTCTACATATGGCCATCCAATTTTCCCAGCACCATTTGTTGAATAGGGAATCTTTTCCCCAGTGTACGTTTTTCTGGAATTTGTCAAAGATCAGGTGACTGTATGAGGTTGGTTTTATATTTGGGTTCTCAGTCCTGTTCCATTGGTCTACATGTCTGTTCTTGTGCCAATACCATGCAGTTTTGGTTACTATAGCCTTGTAGTATAGTTTGAAGTCTGGTAGACAGATGCCTCCCAATTTGTTCTTTTTGCTTAAGATTGCTTCGGCTAGACGGGGTCTTCTCTGGTTCCACACGAAGCGTAGAATTATTTTTTCTAGATCGGCAAAAAATGATGTTGGTATTTTGATAGGGATTGCATTGATTCTGTAAATTAATTTAGGTAGCAAAGCCATTTTTACTATGTTGACTCTGCCTATCCAAGAGCATGGTAAGGTTTTCCATCTATTTACATCCTCTGCAATTTCCTTTCTCAGTGTTTCATAATTCTCTCTATATAGGTCTTTGATCTCCTTAGTTAGATATATTCCTAAATATTTAATTTTCTTTGTTGCTATTGCAAAAGGTATAGCATCTTTAATTTGTTTCTCGGCTTGATTGTTATCAGCATATATGAAGGCTATGGATTTGTGTGTATTAATTTTGTATCCTGAGACTTTGCTGAATTCATTTATCAATTCCAGTAATCTCTTGGTTGAATCCTTGGGGTTTTCTATGTATAATATCATATCGTCTGCGAATAGTGAAAGTTTGACCTCTTCTGCCCCTATCTGGACGCCCCTGATTCCTCTGTCTTGTCTAATTGCTGTGGCCAGGACTTCCAGCACTATGTTGAAAAGAAGTGGAGATAATAGACACCCTTGTCTGGTGCCAGTTTTAAGGGGGAATGCCTTCAATTTTTCCCCATTCAGTATGATATTGGCTGTGGGTTTATCGTATATGGCTTTAATAGTTTCTAGGAATGAGCCATCTATGCCTATATTGTTAAGAGTTCTTATCATAAAAGGGTGTTGGATTTTGTCAAAAGCCTTTTCTGCATCTATTGAAAGGATCATATAATCTTTGTTCTTGCTTTTATTTATATGGTGAATTACATTTATAGATTTGTGTACGTTGAACCATCCCTGCATCTCGGGAATGAAGCCCACCTGATCATGATGGATTATTTTTTTGATGTACATTTGAATTCGGTTTGCAAGGATTTTATTGAGAATTTTTGCATCTATATTCATAAGGGATATTGGTCTGTAGTTTTCTTTTTTTGTTGTGTCCTTTCCTGGCTTTGGTATCAAGGTGATATTGGCTTCGTAGAATGAGTTTGGGAGGATTCCATCCTTCTGGATATTTTCAAATAATTTCTGCAGTATAGGCACCAGTTCTTCTTTGTAGGCTTGGTAGAATTCAGGTGTGAACCCATCTGGTCCGGGACTTTTTTTTGTGGGTAGATTTTTAATTACTGCTTCAATTTCGGTGCTTGATATTGGTCTGTTTAGAAATTCAGTTTCTTCCTGGTTGAGCCTAGGGAGGTAGTGTGTTTCTAAGAATTTGTCCATTTCCTCCACGTTTTCGTGTTTGTGGGCATAGAGATTTTTGTAGTATTCAAAGATGATGTTTTGTATTTCCATGGTATCAGTTGTGACTTCTCCTTTTTCATTTCTAATTGAGCTTATTAGAGTCCTTTCCTTTCTGCTTCTGGTCAACCTGGCAAGTGGCCTGTCTATTTTGTTTATCTTTTCAAAGAACCAGCTTTTCGTTTCATTGATCTTCTGTATTGTTCTTTTGTTCTCGATTTCATTTAATTCTGCTCTAATTTTGGTTATTTCTTTTCTTCTGCTGGTTTTAGGATTGCTTTGCTCTTCCTTTTCCATTTCCTTAAGATGATTCATTAGTTTACTGATTTGTGACTTTTCTGTCTTTTGGATGTGGGAATTTAGGGCGATAAGTTTTCCTCTCAGGACTGCTTTTGCTGTATCCCACAGATTTTGATAACTTGTGTCCCCATTATCGTTTAGTTAGAAGAATCTTTTGATTTCATTTTGAATCTCCTCTTTGACCCAATACTCATTCATCAATAGATTGTTTAGTTTCCAAGTTTTTGGAGGAAGATGTGAGTTTCTGTTGGAATTGATATCTATTTTTATTCCGCTGTGGTCTGAAAAGATACATGGTATGATTTCTATTTTTTTGAATTTGTTTAGATCTGTTTTGTGGCCTAGGATGTGGTCAATTTTAGAGAAAGTTCCATGAGCTGATGAGAAGAATGTATATTCAGTGTTATTTGGGTGGAGTGTTCTGTAGATATCTGTTAGGCCCAAATGTTCTAGAGTCCTGTTTAGGTCTTTTATTTCTCTATTTAATTTTTGTTTGGAGGATCTGTCCAGTTCCGTCAGTGGGGTGTTGAAGTCCCCTGCAATTATGGCATTCCTGCTTATTATGTTGTCTAGATCTAGCAGCATTTGCTTTATGTACCTGGGTGCTCCTGTGTTGGGTGCATAAATGTTTAGGATTGTTAAATCCTCTTGTGAAATTTTTCCCTTCACCACTATATAGTGTCCATTTTTGTCCTTCTTTACTTTTATTGCTTTAAAGTTGATGTCATCTGAAATGAGGATGGCTACTCCAGATTTCTTTTGGTTTCCATTAGCCTGAAAAATTGTATTCCATCCTTTCACTTTGACTCTGAATGCATCTTTGTGTGTGAGGTGTGTTTCCTGAAGACAACAGATACTTGGTTTGTATTTTTTAATCCATTCAGCCAGCCTATGTCTCTTCAATGGGCAGTTCAAGCCATTTACATTTATTGAGAGAATTGATATTTGGGGTAAATTTCTGATTATTCTGTTGGGTGGTATCTTTTGTTTTACCTCTTGCGTCATTGTGGAATCTGGTTTCTGGGGTTTTAGCCTTTGCATAATTTTACATAGGTGGGTGTCTGTTGCGCTGGTTAGTGTATAATGCAGGTCTAAGCATTTCTTGCAAGGCCGGTCTGGATTTCGCAAATTCTATCAGTGATTGCTTATCTGGAAAGGTCTTTATTTCTCCCTCATATAAGAAGCTTAGTTTGGCAGGATACAGAATTCTGGGTTGACCTTCGTTTTGTTTTAGGAGATTGATGATGTCTCCCCATTCCCTTCTGGCTTGTAAGGTTTCAGTTGAGAAATCTGCAGTTAATCTGATGGATTTCCCTTTGTAGGTTACCTCCTTTTTTTGTCTTACAGCTCTGAGGAGTGCCTCTTTTGTGTTTACTTTGGTCAGTCTAATAATTATGTGGCATGGTGAATGCCTTTTCACGTTGACTCTCCCGGGAGTCCTGTGTGCTTCTTGTACTTGGATGTCGAGATTTCTGGCTAAGCCATGGAAATTTTCCTCTATTATTCCTTCAAATAAATTTTCCAGCCCATGCAAATTTTCTTCCTCTCCCTCAGGGATACCTATTATCCTTATGTTTGGCCTCTTTACATAATCCCACATTTCTTGTATGCTTTTTTCCTGTCTCTTGTTTTTGTGTTCTTTCTCTTCAGCTGATTTATTTAGCGCATAGGAGCTGTCTTCTAGCTCTGAAATTCTTTCCTCTGCATGGTCCAGCCTATTCTTAAGGCTTTCCACTGTGTTTTGTAGATCCTTGAATGCTTCTTTCATTTCTAGGATTTCTATTTGATTTTTCCGTAATATTTCTATTTCTTTGGAGAATTTTTCATTCATTTCTTGCATTTTCCTTGTGGTTTCTTTGTGCTGGGATTCAACTTTCTCTTGAATTTCATTGAGCTTTCTTATAATCCATAAACGAAATTCCTCTTCTGTCATTCTACCCATTTCATTTGGGTTGGTATCCATTGCTGAGGAACTGATAATTTCTTTTGGGGGTGACTTTTCACTCTGATTTTTCATGTTCCCTGAGTTCTTTCGCTGGTTTTTTCTCATCTGGCCTCTTGGTCGAGAGCTGGGGGTGTTAGAGCTAGTTTATGGCCCTGTCACCAGGCCCACAATTATTTTTCCTTGGCAAAGCCAGGGAGAGAAGTAGTGGCCTGTATTGCCTTAGGTGTATTTTAGCAAGTTTGGTGGATCTTGAGTTAACTCTGACCTGTGGTCTTCTCCTCTTCCCAGTGGAGTGTGGTGAGAATGACCTCCCAGCTTGGGCTCTGAGCTAATGGATTGTACTTGAGAATATGAGTCCTCCGCTCCGTATTAGCTAGGTATTCTGTTATGTCCGTAGCAGACTCTGATTCCCCAGTTGGGGTATGCGAAAGCCCTGTGCTTTGGGAGGGGTCTTGTAGCTCCTAGGGGTTACTTTGACCCTGCTCTTCCTGAGGTTCTGGTAGAAACACAATTTCCTTTGGCTGCAGTGTGAGAGCTGAGTTGGGAAAATTCTACACAGCTCAGAGGTTGCTCATCTAGCCACGTGTGGCTGCCCTTCTGATGTGTGTCTCCGCGTGAAACTGGTTGATAGGGGGATCTCCAATTGTGCACCCCTTTTCCACCACTAGACCTCAAGGCGAGGCAGGTGGCCGTCTCTATCCCCAGCAGTCTCCACCGGGGGATGTTCCCACGGGGAGGGGGGAGTAGTGGCAGCTGGAAGCACTCTTGGGTGGCGCGAAATTCCCTATTGAAGTGGGCAGGATTATGGGGAGCTGCTCTGGTTCAGCCTGTGGCTCTTGAGGTATTTGGTTGTCATGGGAACCAGCAGTTATACCAAATGAGTCACTATGGCCAGCAACCTTCAAAATGAGCGATCTCTGGGGTACAGGAGGGCTGGGACCTGAGGGGCGGGCACTAGGACCGGCACGGAGCGGAGTTGTCGGAGGCCAGAGCCGGGGTAGCAGAACCAGATGGACGAGCTGCAAACTGTTTCCAATACTCAAAGGTCCCACCTCTACAGTTCCGGGATCTCGTCCCACCTGGAACCCACGGATGCCGCTGTCCCTGGCCACCACAGGCAAAGCCTGTCTCGCCCCAGCGGATGAGCCCTGGGCCGGGGCGGGGCGGAGCTAGAGACGCGGCTCACGGCTCTGCCCGGGCGGCTGTAAAGATGGCGGCCGCCGCCAGCCTGGCGCACAGCTGGGCTCCGATCGCGCCGGGAGCGCAGTTTTTCTCTGCCGGTAGTTGTTAGCAACCTCTAAGGGCGTGTCGCGCTCTCCGTTAAACTCCTGGGCCCAGTCCCGCTGACTTCTAGTGGCGCAGTGCCGGCCTGCGGGTTCCCGCGCACTGTCCCGGGAAGCTGTGTCTCGGTCCCCGCCCAGTTCCTCTCCAGCCCTCGGCAGTCTCTGTATATTGCAGCTGCGAGTTGTGTCTGGCTCTGGCTACTTCCTCCTCTCCACAGGGCTCGCCGTCCCTAGCAACCGCCCTGTCCCAACTCTGGGATTGTCCCTGACTGAGTGGATGGGGAGGCGCGTAACCGCTTGGGGGGCAGGTCGCGCTGCGCCGACCTGGCGAGCGCGTCCTTCCCGCGCTCTGGGCTCTATTGTGCTCCGTGCGCCCTCCGATCTTTGTGAAAATTTTGTACCTGTTTTCTTGGGCTGGGCGTTCGGCGTTGTTTCTCTGTCATTCGCAATGCTGTTTTTGGAGTGAGCGGTCCGTGCTCGCAGGCAGCCGCTGGCGTTCTTCACCTCCTTTCCTGGGAGCGGTACGGTGGGCGGACCCTATCACACCGCCATTTTTTCCAGCCCCAAAGAAGCACATCTTGACATGAAATTAGAGATGGTGTCTAACCATGTGGAGACCACGTTGCTTAAAGAATTTGTGATGCTTAAGGATGCCGGCAATTGGTTATGAGCCAGTGCACTGTGACAATGAGCAGGCAGAACATGAAACTTTCACAGGAGCTCTGAGTGACCAAATGAAAACTTGGATTCCACCTGGCTTCCCGTTGCTTTGGCTTTCCCAGAGGTTGAGATTCTCAGGTTGTTGTTATTGCTTGTATGCTTTACGGTAGAGGGGAAGACATCTGAGATCAAGAACAGCCACGATTTCTTCACCAGCCCGTATTTTTTCTTCTTATTTTGCTTGACCTTTATGAAAATTGACTCATTTTTATCTCATTAAAATTCCTCAAAATGTGATGAACTAAAGACACGTAATTTGTCTAGGCTATCAACTTTTAGCCTGATACACACCAAAATATTTTGACTGTTCTGAAGTCAAATTTCATTTCAATTCATGCATAGCTGTAGCTGAAAATCCTTAAAATTAGGTTGACAAAAAGAAACCTTAAATGACACATAAATATATCAAAACAAGTAATTTAGAGAATTAAATTTATTCTCTGTGTATGAGGCAGAGAGAGCGAGAGAGAGAGAGAGAAATATTTTAATTTGTATTTCTTATAAATATCCTCTTATCTCCCCACAGAATAAATCCATAATCAGGAGATGAAAATTGATATTATTGTCTAATCTACAGACATTATTCAAAATTTTGCCAATTGTTCCACAATGTCTTTCATTACAAAAGGAAAGAAAAAGGATCACACATTGCATGTACAAGTTTTGTATCTTTCATCTTCCATAATCTGGGACAATTACTCAGTATCTCTTTGCCTGTTACAGCCTTAGCATTCAGACATCTAGACACAAAATGATTCTAAAAATCAAAATAATACACAAAAGTACATTCAGAGAAGTGTATCCCTCCCCACCTCTCTTCAAACACATTGTCATTTCTTCATTTTTTCTACCCTATTCCCCACCACCACCTGTAGGTAACCAATTCCATTCATTTATGATTTATTCTTTCTGTTTCTTTTTGTAGAAAGGAGCAGATGCATGCATATTTTCTTATTTTTATTCAGTCTTACTCAAAAGTTAGCATGCTGTACATACTCCTTTGCACCTGGCTTTCCTCATTCTATGTTAGTCAGATAGATCTTCCACGTCTTTTTATACACTGCACAGTATACCGTGTCTGTATAACATAGTTTATTCAACTGTTCTCCTAGGTCTAGGCATTTATTTTCAACATTTTGCAATTATGAACAATGCTGCAGTTAATAATCTTGTACATATGTATTTTCTTGTTTTTGGATGTATAACATTAGGGTGAATTCCTAAAAAGTATGATTACTGAGTCAAAAAGTAAACACATAAATAGTTTTGTTAGATATTTCCAGATTCTCCTCTAGGAGGGTTGTGTCAATTTGCATTCTCACCAGTGACCTATGAATCCTATCTCCCCATCTTACCAACTAAACGTCTTGTTGTGCTTTTTAATTTTTGCCAAATTGTTGGGTGAGAAATGGTATTTCAGTGTGGTTTCAACTTGCATTTTGCTAATGAGTAATGAATTTGAGCATCTTTTCATTTGTTTAGGGTCTAAATTATATATTTTTAATGAACAGACTGTCATATGTTTTGCTCATTTCTTATGAGGTTTTTGGCCATTTTTCCCTCTGATTTAAGAGTTTACTATATATTAGGGTTGTTATCCTTTTATCTATGATATATGTTGTAAATATTTTTCTCCATTTTCTAAGTTATCTTTTGATGTTTTATGATGTTTTTGCAATTTAAAAGGTTTTATTTATTTATTTTTCTTTTTTTGTCTTCTTATTTCAAAATATTAAGGGGGTACAAATATTTTTGTTACGTGAATACCTTGTATAATGCTTAAGTCAGGGCTTTCAGTGCGCCTGACCAGAATAATGTTTATTGTACCCAACAGGTGAGTTTTTATCCCACACCTTCCCTCCCACACTCCCCCAATGACCTTGACATCTCTTTGTGCCTGTGTGTGCACATTCTTTAGCTCCCACTTATTAGTGAGAACATATGGTGTGTGGTTTCCCATTCCTGAGATTTTTCGCTTAGGATAATGGTCTCCAGTTCCATCTAAGTTGCTGCAAATGACATTATTTCATTGCTTTTTATTGCTGGGTAGTACTCCACGGTATATACATACCACATTTTCTTTATCCACTCATGAATTGATGGGCACTTAGGTTGATTTCTCATCTTTGCAATTGTGAATTGTGCTGTGATAAACATTTGAGTGCAGGTGTCTTTTTGATAAAATGAATTCTTTTCCTTTGGGTAGATACCCACTAGTGGGATTGTTGGATCTGATTGTATGTCTATATTTAGTTCTTTGAGGAATCTCTATATTGTTTTCCACAGAGGTTGTACTAATTTGTAGTCCCACCAACAACGTATAAGCGTTCCTTTCTCTCTGCACTCATGCCAGCATCTATTGTTTTTTGGCTTTTTAATAATGGCCATTCTGACAGGGGTAAGGTGATATTTCATTATGTTTTTTATCTGCATTTTCCTGGTGATTTGGGATATTGAGCATTTTTTCATGTTTATAGGCCTCTTCTCTATATTCTCTTGAATAACTTCTGTCCATGTCTTTTGCCCACTTTTTGATGGGGCTGTTTGTTTTCTTCTTGCTGATTTGTTTGAGTTCTTTGTAGATTCTACATATTAGTCCTTTGTCAGATGTATAGTTTGCAAATATTTTCTACCATTCTGTAAGTTGTCAATTCACTCTGTTGATTATTTCCTTTGCTATACAGAACTTTTTGATTTAATTAAGGTTGATTTATTTATTTTGTTATTGCTATATTTGTCTTTGGGGTCTTAGTCATAAATTCTTTGCCTGGGTTAATGTCTACAAGAATTTTTCCTATGTTTTCTTCTAAAACTTTTATGGTTTCATGCTTGACATTGAACTCTTTTATCCATCTTGAATTAATTTTTGTTTATGGCAAGAGATAGGGGTCCTGTTTCATTCTTCTACATGTGGCTATCCAATTTTCCCAGAACCATTCATAGAATAGGGATTCCTTTCCCCAATGCATGTTGTTGCCTGCTTTGTTGAAGATCAGTTGGTCGTAGCTATGTGGTTTTATTTCTGGATTCTCTATTCTGTTCCATTGGTCTAAATCTCTACTTTTATATGAGTACCATGCTGTTTTGGTTACTATAGCTTTGTAGTATAATTTGAAGTCAGGTAATGTGATGCCTCCAAATTTGTTCTTTTTGCTTAGAATTTCTTCGGCTATTTGGGGTCATATTTGGTTCCAAATGAGGCTTAAGATTATTTTTTTCTAGGTCTATAAAATAAGACCTTAGTATTTTGATGGGAATTGCATTGAATCTGCAAATCACTTTGGTCAGTATGGACATTTTAATGATGTTGATTTTGCCAATCCATGAGGGATGTTTTTCCATTTGCTGGCGTCGTCTGTAATTTCTTTCATCAGTGTTTTGTAGTTTTCTGTAGAGATCTTTCCACTCCTTGGTTAAGCATATTCCTAGATATTTTATTTTCTTTGTAGCTAATGTGAATGGTATTGAATTCTTGATCTGACTCTCAGCTTGACTATTATTGGTATATAGAAATGCTACTTATTCATGTACATTGATTTTGTAACCTAAGACTTTGCTGAATTTATTTATGAATTCCAGGGGTCTTTTGCTGGAGTCTTTGGGGTTTTCTAGATATGAGATCATACTATCAGCGAACAGCAATAGTTTGACCTCCTCTTTCCTGATTTGGATGACCTTTGTTTCTTTTTCTTGCCTGATTGCTCTGGCTAGGACTTCCAGTACTATGTTGAATGGAAGGGGTGACAGTGGGCACCCTTGTCTTGTTCCAGTTCTTAGGGGGAATGCTTTCAACTTTTCCCCATTCATTATGTGTTAGTTGTGGGTTTGTCATATATGGCTTCTATAATTCTGAGGTATATTCCCTCTATGCCTAGTTTGTTGAGGGTTTTTTATTATGAAAGGGTACTAGATTTTATCAAATGATGTCTCTGCATCTATTGAGGTGATCATATGATCTTTGTTTTGCTTGTGGTTATGTGGTAAATCACATTTATTGATTTACATATGTTGAACCATCCTTGAATCCATGGGATGAAACCCACTTGATCATGGTATTACCTTTTTGATGTGCTGCTTAATTCTGTTTGCTGGTATCTTGTTGAATATTTTTCCATCAATGTTTATAAGGGATATTGGTCTGTACTTTTCTTTTTTTATTGTGTCCTTTCTTGGCCCTGGTATTAAGGTAATACTGGCTTTGTAGAATGAGTTAAGGAGTATTCCTGCCTTCTTCATGTTATGGAATAATTTCTGTAGGATAGGTGCCCGTTCTTTGTAGATCTGGTAGAATTCAGCTGTGAATCCATCTGGTCTGGGAGCTTTTTTTGTTGGGAGATTTTTTCATTACTGTTTCAATCTCACTGCTCCTTACTGGTCTGTTCATGATTTCTATTTCTTCCTGATTCAGGCTTGGGGGGTTGTGCATTTCCAGGAATTAATTCATTTCCTCTAAGTTTTATAGCTTGTTTGCATAGAGGTTTCTGTATTATTCATGAACAATATTTTGTATTTCTGTGGTATCAGTTGTAATGTCTACTTTTACATTTCTGATTGAGGTTATTTGAGTCCTTTCTCTTCTATTTCTGGTTTATATGGCTAGTGGTCTATTGATTTTGTTTACCTTTTCAAAGAACCAACTTTTTGTCTCCTTGATCCTTTGTTTTTTTGTTTTGTTTTGTTTTCATTTCACTTAGTTGTGCTCTGAGCTTTGTTATTTCTTTTCTTCTGCTGGCTTTGGGTTTGGTTTGTTCTTCTTTTTCTAGTTCCTTGAGATGTGACATTAGATTGTTATTTTGTGATCTTTCTGTCTTTTTGATGTAGGCTTTTAAGGCTATGAACTTTCCCCTTAGGACTGCTTTGACTGTTTCTCATAGATTTTGAAAGCTTTTATGCCCTTTGTTGTTTAATTCAAGGAATCTTTTGGTTTTCAACTTAATTCATCAATGATCCAAGGATCATTCAGCAGAAGATTGTTTAATTTCCATAACTTTGTGTAGAATTGAGTGTTTCTCTTGGAATTGATTTCTAGTTTTATTTCACTGTGGTCTGAGAAGATACATGGTATGATTTCAGTTTTATTAAATTTGCTGAGACTTGATTTCTGGTCTAAGATATGATCAGTCTTGGAAAGTGTTCCATGTGCTGATTCAGTAGTTTTTGGGTAGAATGTTCTGTAAATGTCCATTAGGTCTCTCTATTCTAGAGTCTCAGTTAAGTCCATTGTTTATTTATTTTCTGTTTTGATAATCTGTCCAGTTCTGTCATTGGGGTGTTGAAGTCCCTGGCAATTAAGATGCTATTTCTTTGCTTAGATCTAGTAGAATTTGCATTTTGAATCTGGGAGCTCCTGTGTTCTTTGCATATATATTTAGGATTGTTATGTGTTCTTGTTGAATTGCTCCCTTTACCATTATATAATGGCCATCATTGTCTTTTTTTTTAACCATTATTGGTTTAAAGTCTATTTTATGTCATATGAGAATGGCTACACCTGCTCGTTTTTGGTTTCCATTTGCATGGAATTTTTTTTTCCATCCCTTTACCTTGAGTCTGTGTGAGTCCTTGTGTGTTAGATGTGTTTCTTAGAGATAGCAAATAGTTCAGTTGTGTTTTGTCATCCATTCATCCATTCTATGTCTTTTAAGTGGGGCATTCAGACTGTTCAAATTGAGTGTCAGTATTGATATGTGGGATGCTGTTCTGTTCATCATGTTGGATTATACCTTATTGTTTTGTTTTCCCTCTTATGCTATTATTTTATAAGAGCTGTAAGCTTTAACATTTGGACTTTTTTACACTGGTTGGTATCTACTGTGCTGTTCCATGTATAATGCAGTTTTGAGTATTTCTTGTAGGGCAGGACTAGTGACAAATTCTCTTAGTATTTGCTTGTCTAGAAAGGCCCTCATTTCTCCACCATTTATGAAACTTCATTTTACAGGATACAAAATTCTCAGTCTGCCTTTGTTCTATTTAAGAAGATGAAAATGGGGCCCCAATCCCTGCTGGCTTATAAGGTCTCTGCTGAGAAATCTGCTGTTAGCCTGGTGGCTTTTCCTTTGTAGGATAGTTGTTGCTTTTGTCTTGAAGCTTGTAGAATTTTCTCCTTCATTTTGACTTTGGCCAGATTGATGACTATGTGTCCTGGAGATGTGCTATTTGCTATGAATCTTCCTGGTGTTCTATGACTATCTTGTATCTGATATCTGAACCTCTGGTGATACCAGGGAAGTTCAATAATTCCTTCAAATAGATTTTCCATGCGTTTTGCTCTTTCTTCTTCTCCTTCCAGGTCATGGGAGTCCAGGTCTCTTCAGAAGTTCAGCCCATGTGATCAATTGAATTAATGACCTCAGTTCTCTATACTCTGTATTCATGTTCTTTTCCATGACTTTTCAGTTGTTCCCATAAAAGATGCAGGAGTATTTCTTCAACCCTTGACCACATGACTTGTTTTGGGCAACTGAGTGAGGCAGAAGTGATGATGTGGCTGTTTCAACCTAGACCTTAAGAGGCCTTCAAAATTTCTGTTTGCTGTAGCTCATCTGCTATTGCCACTAGCAGGACACACCTGTGTTTGCCCACTGGTCCCAGGAACAGGATGGAGCAGAGCTGCCTAGTCTAAGCCACCCTAGCCAATCCCAACCAAGCATATAATCCCCAGCTGACCTGCAGACACGTAAGCCCAAATGGTTTCCACCAACCTCTAGCCAATCCATAGATGCATAATGCTTTATACTAAACAATTATTGAATTAAGCCACTTAGCTTTGGGATAACTAGATACAGCCCATTAGAATAGATATATTTATATTTGTAAATAGCACACCAGGGTGGTGTGCCACCGAAGCAGGCTCCAAGGGTTTGTTATTTTAAAGAAGTGTTTTACTTTATGGTTTTTGATAATATTGTCCTGAATGATTTTTGTGTCTTTCACGTTTTTGATATATTGTGGTAAGGGTAAGAGTCTGTAAAAATAGAGATTTTCTTCTTAGACAAGAAAAGAAAATCTGTAGATAATCATTTCCCAGGGCCCCAGGGGTATTTCTCAGCATTGGACTCACCTGGGAATAGTTATCACCATGTGCACACTCAGCTCCTCCATGGACTCGGCTCTTACTACTACTTACCACACTGGGCTAAGCTCCAAATATGGAGAAGCAAGACCTACATATGCTTTCAGAGCATCATATTCTCGTTCACAGGCCATAATATTGGCCACCTGTGGTCCGATTTGTTTAGCTAATGCAGAGTTGGACTCCCAAATTTTGAATTAGTTGCCAATTAATTTTACATTAAGTTAATGCATCTTTTTCAACTTAAATCAGAATATACAGCAACATCGAGCCCACATTACACATGGTAACTGTCAGCTAGGCAGGGCAGGGCTGCTGCTTTGGAAGGTGCAGCTCGAATTTGCCTCTACCTGCCTTGAACATTCATGTCATTTGCTGGGACCTAGTAAGCACTTGAGTTTGAGACATGCCGCCAAGTGGAAGGAGATACAATGTAGATCCGGTCAGTGATTACACTGTGTGAGAAAGGCTATAGCAGACATATTTACATGAAGCCATGGGGACATGAGGGGTGTGTGTGTGCTTATGCATGTGTGTTGAAGGAGTATATCTGGAAATTCTTTATTAACATCTTATGTTAAGTTGCATTTGTTTATGAAATTGATTTGCTGGCCTGCTAACAATGCCTTAAGAACAAAGCCTCATAGCAGCTGTGAATGTGAAGCAGGAGTTCAACACCTGCCACTTTGTATGGTCAACCTACAAGTCCGTTCACTGCCTACCGAGTACCTACATGCACCATGCACGCATTTGTGCACTAGACTGATATGAGGTTATCTCAGAGATTGGCTTCAGTGCCACTGTCCTCTCTGCATAGGTATCTGTAGCCTTGTTCAGTTAGGTCTAGTTTGCTTTCTAGGTCTAGTAATGACTTTAGCTGTTGGTACCACCCCAGAGGTCTGTGAATTTTTAACAGGGAACCCTTCAAGTCTGACATACCTACACAACTGAAAAGAATAGAGCCCTAACTGAGCTCTTCATTATGAAAAGTCCATATTTGGTAGCATATGCCCATTATATTGTGTCATATAGACTGGGACGTTCATGTTCCTTTTGAGATAAGCCTTGACTGGGTGTTGGGAAAGCAAGACAGATGAACTGGGGAAGAGAAAAAGGAAAAGGGTGGAGTAATTAGAGACGACACAGAGCTCTGGGCTACCCTGGGATAGGGGACAGCAACAGGCATTGGTCAATAGGAGAGGATCACATGGGGAGATGGAATATACATTTACCTTGGAACTCCCTTCACCTGGGTCTGGCCATGAAGTGTTTTATATGCATTTAACAAAAGTGATCACCACGTTACACCAGAGAAACAAAGGGGCAAACAAGGTATTTGATTGTCAACAAGTTCCACGCATTTTTTGTGTCCTCAAAAAACCCAAGCAGTTAACAATGACGCTTCAATCTCAGAAGCATTATTTAAATGGCATGATCTTTATAACTATGAAATGTGATATTGATGCTCTACATGAAATATAAAAGGCCCAAGAAATATAAAAGCCAAAGCACTTACTTATTTTTCTTTAATATCAACCAGATTAATGTAAGTAAAACAAAATGAATATTAAAAGTAATGAATTATACAGTTTAAATTTATTTCCATTAAAAAGAAACATATTGTCTTGGGAAGCTGAGCACTCTGGATTAACTGTCCATACTGGTGAAAATCATACATTATTGCTTAATCCTTAATTTCACTGTGCCTTGTTAAAAAAGGCAGTGTAGTCACAAAAGACTACATATATAGTTCTGTGTTTATTTTCTTTGTGATTTCTTTCTTCTCCGCAATTACTGTATTTACACTATCATTAAATTAAAAAAAAATCATAGTCAAGGAAAGAACAGTACTTAATTTCCTGCATTGGCAGGTGGTATTAAATGCCAAAAATAAATGGCCCTGCAGGAATCAGCTTTAGACTTGAATTTAACATCCCTATCAATTTATTTGCAATTTTGAAAAAATGGTATATTACCTGCTAATTTTAAATTATGGAGGATACTTAATTGGCAATGGAACTACAGAGTCGAAAGCAGCTAAAATGCAGAAGTGCCAAGAAATTCTAGGAATATTCAGAGAAAGAAAAGTGAAAATTATAGCTCTTCACTGCCTTGGAAAAATTAAATATATATATATAAATTTACAACATTAGTGGCTGTAATGTCACAAAATAATGATACATAAACATGATTTTTCAATGAGACAGGGAAAAAAACTACATATTGTACTGACATGCTTGTTTTTTCTATGGCCCTTCACCTACCCAATAACTAGTTGGTATGCTTTAGTTATTAGCCCTGAATTCCATCTTAAAAGGTAATTACTCTCTCTTGTTATGATTGATTCTTATGCCAGAAATACTGTAATTAAAAATTTTAAAAATTATTGCTGAAAGGAAGTGATCATCAGAACCCCTAATTCCTCCCCCCAACACACACACACACACACACACACACACACACAGAATATATTCCAACTATGGTAGCTTGGATTGCCCCTTCCCCCAAACCAAAACAAAACAGCGAAGTCTAGGACAAGGGCTTGTGTCCTAGGTAACTTGGAGACAGGCCCTGAGGTGGAGATTTGTGCTGAGCAGGTTTGTCACTGTGCTATCAGAATCAACACTGGTAAGGAAGTGGGAGAAGCGGATCTGGATAAATGGAGAAGTTGAACTGTGAGGTGAGGCCGCAGAGGTGTCCGTGGAGCCACGATGAGCACTGACTCCGAGCTGGCCTTGCAGAGTCATCCCAAACTGAGGCGAGGGGCTAGCTAAGCCTTTGTACGCCCACCAGTACTGACCAGTCACTGGTAGTCACTGACCCCAGGATGCAGCATCACCTTGAGTGGCACACCTCCTTCAGTCAACAGCAGTTCTCAGAGAGCCACCAACAAGCAGCACTTCCAGTATCTGAGGCAATGAGAGTCTTCAGCTCAGAGGAGGGCTGGGCGGGCCCCCCCAGCATCTGCCGCAGCTAGTGTGAAGGTAAGTGATTCTGGAAAGTGATCACAAGGGAAAAGATGGGTGAGGGACTGGGAAGGATCAAAGGGAGAGGAGGAGGAAGTCAACTGAAGGAGGCACTAGTTCATAACTGAGCTGGTTACTGCTGTGAACAGGGGGCTCCTGCTGAGAACCTCCCAGGACTTTGCAGAATGCACAGGAGCGTCCATTGGAGGCATGGAAAGGGGAGTTCTTAAGGACGGCTTCATTGCCCAGTGGAGGAGGGTTGCTCCAGGGCTAACACCCTCGTACTTCTGGATATGTGGTTGTAACAGGAGAGCAGGTGCCTGCAGGTGCCTTAACAGTAGTGAAATGATGAGGGGAGGGGGCGAGAGCTCAGTGGTTAATTAAGGTGAGGTGCTCTGAGACTGTATCTGATGGCAGCTGGTGGCCAGAGCCACCGGCAGCAAAGTGGGCATGAGATGGTGTCAGAAGGAGAGTAAATCACGGTAGCTTTGCCCTTTTTATGCTTAATAACTACCTAACAGAAGACTTGTAGTCTTTCTTGCATATTTGGCAAACTCATAACTGGGAATCAATATTTATTGGCTTTACATCCACCTGCATTTTGCCACATATATTACCACCAGAAATAATCTATCATATTTGAGCCAGCTGGATAGAAATTTTTGGAACTATGTTGCATTGTGATCAAAGAACTTTAACTTTTTTCCCCTTTAAATCAAAAGAGATTTAATATGAAGTATTAAGGTTTTTATATTGTTCATTATAATGAAGAGGTTGGTAAGTAAGTGTTCCTTCATTTATTCAGCGTCCTCAGGGTAGTATGTAGTGTATATACATAAAATTTCCAGGTAACTAAAATTTATAGAATTTTAGAAAAGGATGGCATATTACAGAACATGTAACAAAATTCACCTTATTGACAGCTGAGTGAATTGATGCCAAGATAGAATAAATCCCTCTGACAGTGGCGCCCTCACTGTTAGTGACTGGACGAAGAGTAGAACCCAGGCTTTATGACTACAGTTCAGTGCTCTTCCCCACCAAGTCTTCATTTCCTCCTATACTACATTTTCCTCCCCATTTTTACTCTGAATCCTAAGTGCACTATTTACTTTCTTGACTTTTAAAGCAGAATATACTAAACATAATTTATTAATTATATAAAATGTTATTTTAGTTGCAAGAGGGAGAAGTGAGCATAAGCTGGTCTTCCTTCTTTCAACCAAATAATGGAAACAATGCTTGTTTTGTAGAAAGTAAATACAAAGCTTTGCTCAAAAACAAAAACAGGATTCTTCAGGAGTTTGGTAATCTCTGAAAGACTGATGTGGGTAGAAGTGGTTGAAAGAGGGAACCAGCAGCTCTGGATTGAAAAATACTTTTTATTTCTCTGGAGTCTTTGTAACCCTGAAAATACCCTTGTATATGCTTGAAATTTAAATTATGTTACCTTTGTGGTCCAGAAAATTACAAGCCAAGGATTAAATGAAAATACCCTCAGAATTAGTGTCCTAGATACATTAGGAAAAAAAAATAGGGTGAAAATACTCTCACTTCAGCCTCCTTTAGGGTTACCCTCAATTAAATTCTGCTGGACATACTCTCACAATCAAAATGACAAAACATGTACAGTGGGAAAAAAGTGGCAGAATAAGAATCTTAGGAACACAGAAAATGTAATTATAAGATAGAGAACATTAAAATAAAGCAATTCTTAAAATCTTTAATAAAATGAAGGAGAAAATAAAATTATTAGCAAGAAAAAGACACCAAATAGGAAAAAGAAAATTTAAAAATGATTGAATAGAAACTTTAGAAATGAAAAATTTAATCAATGAAATAAAAAAGTTAGTAGATAGTTCAGACAGCAGATTAGATACAGCTTAGAGGGAATTAGTAAACTGTAAAAGTAATTTGAAAGTACTTAGAATACAGCACTGAGAGATGAGAAAATGGAAAATATGTCAGAGAAGAGAGATAGAGAATAGGAAAAGGTGGTCTAAAACACACTCATCAATGTTCCAGAAGAAACAAATAGAGAAAGTGGAGAAGAGGGGATAGTTAAAGAAGGCACAGCTGAGAAGTTTAAAACTTTTATGGAAGGTATGTAAACTCATATTCAAGGGGAACACAATATTCTAAGATGGATAATTTTTTTAAAAAGAAAATACTGAAATAATTGTAGTTAAACAGCTGAAAGAACAAAGATAAACATCTTATAAGCAGATTTCCTACAAAGGAATGATAATTAGACCAGAGCTGACTTTATTAAAAGATAATGGACACATTTGTAGCCCTGACTCAAGCCATGTAACAAAAACATGTGTACCCCCTTAATACTTTGAAATAATAATAAAAAAGACAATTGAACCCAGAAACAAGTATAATAACATCTACAGTGGGCTCAGGGAAATAATTGTCACTCTAAAATTATTTGGTCAGTCTAACTTTCATTACAAAATAAGGGCAAAATAAAGACATTTTCAAATAAACAAAAACTGAGGGCATTTCCAACCACCAGGCCCTCACTGAAAGAACTGTTGAAGGAACTTGAGAGAGACAATGATGCACAATAGAAAGCCTGGGGTGCAACAAGACAGCATTTAAACCAATAAATGAGTAAAAAAAGAAAGCAGCAATGCTAATTTTGGGGAGTTAAAGAACAACTAAAATGCTGACAGTAAGGTTACTTAAGTTACAGTGGAGTGGTTGGATTGAATGTGCCTTAAGGTCCCTGTCTGATGTGGGAGAGAGTAGAGTGGATTCACTTCAGAATTCAAATGTTTGTGTGCTAGAATCTACTGTTTACTTCCAGGCCTCTCCCGCTCTGAACCAGGCAAGGCTGCTTCGTGGGCTCCCTTGCTTTTTGGATTGCAGTTGGTTTCCTCCCGGCAGGCACTGGAGGTGAAAGTGGAGTGAGGTAGAGGCATTTATTCCCCCTTGTTCCCTCCCAGTGGGGTCACCACAGGCAGGCTGCTTTGCTTTTGCAAACACAGCTTCTGTTGGACACCCTCTTTTAAGCTCTTAGAGCTACGTCTATCCTTTGTGGGTTTGGAAACTGTTCTCCTAGCCTTGCCCTTTCAAACCCAAGTGTGATAATGATCTTTTGCTGTTCCTCACAAAACCCAGCTAAACCCTGACTATACCTTAGGGAAGATCCCTTTATTAAAATGTACTCATGTAAGCTGTTAATTTCCTTGTTAACATTTTTGCTTGTTAACATTTATATAGCTTGTTAACATTCTATGGATAATCACCTAGTAAACAACAAAACTGGGTATAACTCCTCAAAGAGTGAAGGTTGGGGAAAGAAATGTTAAAAACCAAGTCAATCTAAAAGAAATGAGAAAGAAGAAGAAAAATAGTATAGGAAAAGCTGGAAATATAGAAAAAAATAAAATAATAGATAAATTCAAATAGGTCAATAATCACAAAAATAGAAATGGACCAACCTCAACAATGAGAAGAAACAGAATGTCATATTGGATATAAAAATAAAATCCAACTCTTACTATATCCTTACAAGGCATACACCTAACATATAAGTTCATAAAAATGTTTAAAGTAAAAGGATCAAAAAAAGAAAGCTCACATTGCTATGTTACTTAAAGACAAATTAGTCTTTTAGTCAGAAAGTATTATTAGGGGTAAAAAGGAGTCATAAATAGTAATAACTAAAGGATCAAATACACAGGAAACTAAAAAATTCTAAAATGGTATGAATTTATAATATTACCTAAAGAGACATAAAACAAAGATGAACAGAACCACAAGGAGAAACTGACAAATTTAACATATCCCTTTCAGTAACTATTATATCAAACAAGCAAAAAAAATCAGTAATAATATGTAAGATGTGAACAACACAATTAGTGAGCTTAATATAATTGGTATATGTAGAAGCCAATATTCACCTGTTATGAATACACATTATTTTTTGGCACTCATGGACTATTTATAAAAATTCACTATGTACTAGACCACAAAAAAGTTTCAGGAAATTTTGAGGATGTGGTATCATAGAGACCACATTCTTAGATCAAAATCGAATTAGGTTAGAAATCAATTATAAAAGTATAACTAGATTGCTAGCCATAGAGAAAGTATGTGGAAATCATACTTATCATCCTCTCATTAACAAAAACTACAAAATCTGGACAAATACATTTAACAAACCAGTTTCAGGCATTAGAAAGCAACCAATGCAGACTTGTGATGCTAGAAACACAGGGGCACCCAGGTTTGCATCCTGAGTACATGTTTCCAGGCCATTGTTCAGGGAAAATGATCCCAGGAAGGAAGCAGTGGTCTTGCTGGGTGGAAGAGACAGAGATAAGCTCAAAGTACTAAGGGCACTGGGATTTGGGAGGCAGAACAACAAAAAGGGTGAACCACAGAGCGGGAAACACAACATGTGAGTGAAATTCCTCTCTTGTCCTCGGGTGACGCAGAGCTGTTTGAGTATACAGAAAAGCGGCTGCCAAGACAGCCCAGCAGAGATTCTGGAGGGCAGATATTTCTTGTTTTTAATTTTTAATTTTTATGGATACATAATAGTTGTACATATTTATGGGGTACATGTGAAATTCTATACAAGCATACAATGTATAATGATCAAATCTTGGTAAATGGGATATTCATCACCTCAAACATTTATTGTTTCTTTGTGTTGGGAACATTCCAAATCTTCTCTTCTAGCTATTTTGAAAAATACAAGAAATTATTGTTAACTATTGTCGCCATATTGTGCTACTGAACACTAGATCTTATTCCTTCTATCTAACTGTATGTTTGTACACATTAATCAACCCCTCTTCAATCGCCTCCCAACGTACTTGCCAGCCTCTGATAACCACAAATCTACTCTCTACCTCTATGAGATCCACTTTTTCAGCTCCCCATATGAGTGAGGATATCTGAGATTTGCCTTTCTGAGCCTGGCTTATTTCACTTAACATAATGACCCCCAGTTCCATCCACATTGCTGAAAATGACAGGATTTTATTCTTTTTATGGCTGAATAATATTCCATTGTGTATATATACCACAATTTCTTTATCCATTCATCTCTTGATGGACAGATTGATTCCATATTTTGGCTATTGTGAATAGTGCTGCAATAAACATGGGAGTGCAGATATCTCTTTGATATACTAGTTTTATTTCCTTTGGCTATACACCTAGCAGTGGGACTGCTGGATTATATGGTAGTTATATATTTAGTTTTTTGAGGAACCTCCATACTGTTTTCCACAGTGGCTACTTATAGTCCCACCCATGGTATATGAGTATTTCCCTTTCTCTGAATCCTGACCAGCATTTGTTATGCTCTGTTTTTTTTATAATAGCCACTTTAACAGGGGGTGGGGGAGGGAGATGATATGCCATTGTGGTTTTGATTTGCATTTCCCTGATGATTAGTGATGTTGAGCATTTATTCATATGCCTGTTGGCTATTTGTTTGTCTTCTTTTGAAAAATGTCTATTCAGATCTTTTGCCCATTTTTAAATAGTATTATTTGATTTTAGCTATTCAGTTGTTCAAATAAATAGTTTTCAAATATTTTTGCCCATTTTGTAGGATGTCTGTTAACTTTGTTGATTGTTTCTTTTGCTGTGCAGAAGCTTTTTAGGTTGATATAATTACATTTTTTTGATTTTTGCTTTGTTTGCCTGTGTTTTTGAGGTCTTATTCAAGAGATTCAAACAAGCAAAAAAAATCAGTAATAATATGTAAGATGTGAACAACACAATTAGTGAGCTTAATATAATTGGTATATGTAGAAGCCAATATTCACCTGTTATGAATACACATAATTCTGGACCAATGTCCAGAATTGTTTCCTCAATGTTTTGTTCTAGTAGTTTCATAGTTTCAGATCTTAAATTTAAGTCTTTAATCCACCTTGAGTTGATTTTTGTATATGGCAAGAGATGGGGGTCTAGATTCATTCTTCTGCATATGGATATCCAGTTTTCCCAGCACCATTTATTACAGAGACTGTCCTTTTCCCAGTGTATGTTCTTGGAGCCCTTGTTGAAAATGAGTTGGCTGTAAATGCTTGGATTTATTTCTGGGTTCTCTGTTCTGTTCCATTGGTCTATGTGTCTGTTTTTATGCCAGTACCATGCTGTTTTGGTTACTATAGCTTTATAGTATATTCTGGAAACATTAGAGATCCAGTTTAGTTAGGCTGGAGACAACTTTGGGAGAGATATTCATCCAAGGCCTTCAGTTGAGACCCTAGAAAGACCACAATTTAGGAGAAAAGTCCACACACTAGGAGTAAGGGCTATGCTTTAGGAATAAACACAAAACCTCATTCAGCCTTCCTTAGCCTGATGGAATAAAGGGGATCTGCCAGTAATTAACATGCCTGTGAGAACAAAGTTCAACATTCTTGGGAGGAAGATAACATAATCCACAGCTGCTACATGTATCATCCACAATCCAGCTTTGAATTACTAGATATGTAAATAAGCAGGAAATGGTGACCAATAGTCAAAAGATAAATCTGTCAGTAGAAGGACACCAAAGATGATCCAGATTTTGGATAGAATAGACAAGGCTCTAATATAACTATGTCATGTCAAAGAAAATAGAGGAAACATTTATATATGTCATATATGACATATATATATGACATATATAAATGACATATATATGACATATATATGTCAAACATATATATATGTCAAAGAAAATAGAGGAAACATAGAGGAAAACATGTCAAAGAAAATAGAGGAAAAGCTGGACAAAAACAAATGGATTTAAAAAAGGAGCATTTTAACAAAGAATTAGAATCTACAAAAAGAATCCAATGAGCCTCCTAGAACGGACAAATTTGTGTGTGAAGAACTCACTGAATGGATTTAATGGCAGATGACACAGGAGAAGATGGTATTAGTAGTCAAGAAGACAGGTGTATTGAATATGTCCAAAAGGAAGTGAAAAGAGAAAACAGAATGGAAAAAGCAGGACAGAGCATGCAAGAGATGTGGGACACAGGCAAAAGGTATAACATCTGTGTCGTTGGAGTGACATCTGTGTAGTCCAGAAGGAGAGGGAGGAAAAATGGGGCAGAAGGAAATTTGAAGAAATAATGGCTGAAAATTTTCCAAATCTAATGAAAGTCCTGATAATGACAGGAAGGCCTGAAAGTGGCAGGAAGAAGACTCGAGGCAGCAAGTAGCTAGTGTATTTTCCCTGTGACAAATGCCCAATGTCCCTGCAATTAGTGCTCTCCAATGTCCACAAAGAAAGGCATTCAGATATGGAAACTTCTATTCCAAAGGGTGCTCCATGTATCTCTCAAACAAGAGATTTTTATGTTGAATTTTTCATATAAGCCAACCATGCTCCTTCCAGGGCGACACAGGGTCTATCTACACTTTCTTTTTTGGTGATCTTACCTATGGCTTTACGTTACCATTGAAATATTAGTGCCTCCTAAGTTTCTCTCTCTAGCTTTATTTCCAGTGATTAGTAAAATTCTATTTCCAATGGAATGAATTACTTTCATTTGGATGTTGAAGAATAATCCACAAGTTAACATGTCCAAAGCGGCCTTAGTGACATTCCAACCCGGAAGCGTTATAAGATCCCATGTTCCCCATGTTAGTAAATGGCACCCCCATCTTTCCAGTTATTCAAAGCAAAATGCTGGGAACTACCCTTGATCCCTTCCTTTCCCTCATTCCCGACATTCACTCCACAAGCATTTTGTAACTCCTAAATCGTATTCAAATTCACCCATTTCCCTCTGTTTCCATCACGACCCCCTAGTCTGCACCATTATCGTCTTTTCCTGGACCACTGAAAGGTCTTCTGAATACTTCACTGCGTTCTCATCCCCCTACCACTTTAATATTATATTTTGTGAATACAGTAGTATTAGCAATATTTTCGGAATAACAAATAAGATCATGCTACTCCTCAATTTAAATTTTCTATGGGCTTCTCATTGCTCTCAGGGCAGGATACCTTAACACGGCCTCTGAGGCCCTGTGTCATCCGGCCCCTGCTTCCTCCTCAGCCTGGTCTCTCCCCCTTCTCTCCTCCAGCCGCAGCCTCCAGCTGCTGTTTTCTGGGGTGATCAGGCTGCCAGCCTCCCCCACAGCGGGGCCCTGCCTGCCTTTCAGACCTCAGTTCACATGTGAGGAGCCTTCTCCAGGAAGCTATGCGCTTCACTACAAGAGGTTTCTCCAGGATCAGAGACAGTGAAAGTCACACTGAAACACTTGCTGGAAAACATTAACTTACATGCAAGACAATTCTTGGAATCGAATTCTTGTGAGAGTAATGAAATAATGCCCTTTGCAAAAAAACCTATTTAGTCATAGATCAAAGTCTGATGATATAGTATTGTTTGTAATGTCTACAAAAATGTAAATCAAGCAATTGCTGACTTGGTTTCTTACCTGTCCACTCACTATATGTCATAAACTAACTAAAATGCAATCTTTCGCTTTAGAGACAAGTAGTGCTATTTTTGTGGAGAAAGTCCCTGAATTTTGATGTGAAATATTTTTCTCTAAATTCTGCCATCTGGGAAGGCCTTTCAAAACCTTGTTTTCTAACATCTTTATCAATGAAATATAATGCTTACATTGGAGAATAAATTGTATTTATTTATTCACATTTTATATCAATAAAATAGCAGGAGGGATGTGTGTGTCAAAATCTCTTTTTGGTCTTTCTCTCCTACTTCTGGATCTCACATAAGGCTAGTCACAGTCTACACCACTGAGAAAGTGCTGGTGAGAGAAAAATGAGAGTGAGAAAGCGGATTTAATCCTTACGATTAAAATGTATTTTAAATATATTAGATTTGTGATACTGTGTAGCTAAATGATGTCTCTGAAGTACCCTACCCGGCTTGATTCAGGCTTGAACATGATGGTGGATGGGGACGGTGAGAAGATGAGGGAATTAAATATAATTTCTTATTAGACCCGAAGGCAGATCTTTTTTCCTTTCCATCGTTACTTTTGTCACATGGCAAATTTATTAGTTCTCTTCTTGATGTAACCCAGTCATTCACGTTACACTTCTAGAGTCACATATCTGTGATTCCAAAATGCAAAAGGCTCTGAAAATCTATTTCTTTCCCCAGAAATTTGCAGCAAATTCATAGGGAGGCAAAATCTGGTCTGAAGTAATGTGAGTCTTTATCCCACTTTGGTGGGATATTAATTTTGATTACAAGAATAATCAATATATTGATCACCATTAATGTTGGAGTACAAGCGTGCTGTCTCAGAGCTCCCTGAGGAAGTGATGTACAATGTGATGTATGCACTGTATTATTTTTCTAAAACTTGAAAAGTGTTGAATCAGAAAATGTGAAAGCCCAAAGGTTTTGTATATGGGATTGTGGACCTATAATTATAAAATTTGGGCTTACAGTGGTGGATGCTTTATATTAGAAAATTAAAGAGGGATTATGGAGGAACAATATTCTTGAACTTTTTTTTTCTTTTGTAACAATGAAAGCACAGATGTAAAATACATTGTAAGAGGTACTTAATAGAATTATTTTCACAACCTGATCTGCCATTGAACGAAATAATTGGACAAATTTAGACTGACATGGCAAAAATGGTTACATTTAAACGTACTTTTATTGCTTCTGTTGATCTGAATTTTCATTATATTTACAAGTTTAAATAAGGTTTCTTAAAAACTAAGATTTTTCAACTGCAGCTTGATTCCTGGTCCTAAATATTTACCATGAGCAGGACCCAGTGTTTAGGACGGAAAATGTTTTCTTACTTAATACAGGTAGTTATTTTTTAAAAGCTATTGCAGTTTGATTGCAACATCAAAATGGAAAGAGTGTCAGTCGTCTGGCTGGTATACAAGAAACTTCGTGAAGTGGAATTATTTATATCTCACTTGGATCTCGGACATTCCGGAAACCATTCTCAGGGACTCAGTCTCAAGTTTAATACATGGTCAAAAATTGTAAATACTGGTCATAAAATTAATTATCTTAATAGTGTAGTGTAATTGTTCTTGTGTGTACTTTTTTCTATGAGATACAAGTGTTTCCATAGAAAGGATAAAGTGCAGTGAATACAATGAAAGTTTCCAAGTTTAGTAGCAATCGTTCAAGGGTGTGGTGCATATCGTATAGTTGGTATTGAATATAGGGAATACTTTGAAATTGACAGGTATGACTTAGAAGTTTGTTCTTTATCACTTGGGTTTCTTCTTTATTCCTTACTCCATACCTTTTGCCATACGACTCCACCTTTTGAGACTCTTGAGAACTCATGAGAGCACGATCTGCAGGCCACCGTATTACAGATGTATTTTTAAACGTATTTTTTGAGCATTCGGAATGGGATTGATAATTGTCTTTATGTTTTTTTCTTTTTAACACCTTTATTGAGCTGTAATTCCAAATAAACAACACTATTAACATTAATGTGTAATAATTTTTTGTAATTCGATGGCAATATGCACAATTTTTTAACAAATATTCAGCACCCAGAAGGTACCCTATACCTGGCGGTCACCAAACCCCCAGACACGTGAACACCAGAACCTCTTAACTCACAGATCTGCATTGGACATTTTATAAGGTTCATGCATATGTTTCAGTTTATAACGGGCTTTTTTCATTAACATGATCTTTTTCGGCTCTCATGTGAATGTTCTATAATATACACGTCTTTTCTCTCTTTTTATGGTGGAATAGTATTCCTCTATACGAATATACAACATATTATTCATCCACTCATTTGTTGATGGCCATTTCGGTTGCCTCCACTCTTTGGCAATTACGAATAATACTGCTATGAATACTTCAATACTTGTGTATAAGTTTTTGTATGGATATATGTTTTCATTTCTTTTGGATATAGCTAGGAGTGGAATTTCTGGATCATATGGTAACTCTATGTTTACTATTTTGAGAACTTCCAAGCTGGTGTCCAAAGTGGATGCATCATTTTGCATTCTCACCAGTAATGTTATGAAGGTTACGATTTCTCTGAATCTTCTCCAACCTGTATTGTTGTCTATATTTTTTATTATAACCATTGTAGTGGGTGTGAAGTACTATCTTAGCATGGTTTTGACATGCATTTCCCTAATTACTAAAAGATTATCAGCATCTTTTCATGTGTTTCTTGGTTATTTCTATATTTTCTTTGGAGACCTGCCTATTTAGATCCTATATCCATTTTAAAACTGTTTTTTTAAAAATTATTATTGATTTCTAAGTGTTCTTTGTATATCCTGGCTATATCTCTTATTAGATATATTTGCAAGTAGTGTCTTCATTTTTGTGGTTTTCTTTTCACTTTCTTCATGACATCATTTGCAGCACAAATGTTTTTAATTTTGATGAAGTCCATTTTAACTATTTTTTCTCTTGTCACTTGTGCTTTTGGTTTCATATCTAAGAAACCACTGCCTCACTCAAGGTCATGAAGACGGACTCACTCCTACGTTTTCTTCTAACACTTTTATATTTTTAGTGCTTATATTTGCCTCTGTGATCTATTTCAAGTTAATTTCCTTGTAAAAGATGTGAGGTAGAGGTCTCACTTCATTCTTTGGCATGTAGACATATAGTCTTCCCAGTACCATTTGTTGAAAAGACTATTCATTCTCCTTTGACTAGTACTGGCACCTTTGTGTTGAAAATGAATTCACTATAGAGGTATTGGTTTATTTCTGGACTCTCAATTCTATTCTATTGGTCTATATTCTTGTGGCAGTACTACACTGTCTTAATTATTACAGGTTTGTAGTAAGCTTTGAAACTGGGAAGTGTGAGTTCTCCATCTTTATCTTTTTTCAGATTGTTTTGGCTCTTGAGTCCATTGCATTCCTGTATGAATTTTATGATCTGCTTGTTGATTTCTGAAAAAATGTCAGCTGGAATTTTGATAGGAATTGGATTGAATCTAGAAGATCAATTTATGGAATATTACCATCTTAATAATATTAGGTCTTCTGACCCGTGAATGTGGGACATCTTTACATTTATTCATATATTCTTTAATTTCTCTTAACAATGTTTCATCGTTTTCATTGTACAAGTCTAGCACTTTTTAAATAAAATTTATTCTTAATTTTTAAGTTCTTCTTGATGCTACTCTAAATGGAAATGTTTTCTTATTTTCATTTTCAGATCGTTCATTGCTAGTGTGCAGAAATGCAACTGATATTTTTTAGATTGATCTAGTATCTCACAATCTCACTGAACTAATTTATTAGTTCCAATAGTTTTTTAGTGGATTTCATAGGGTTTTCTATATTCATCAGTGAATAGAGATAGTTTTACTTCTTCCTTTACAATCTGGGAGATTTTATTTAATTTTCTTGCCTAATTCCCTTGCTAAAACCTTCAGTGCAACGTTGAATAGATAGTGGCAAGGATGTGTCTCCCTCCATGTCTTGTTCCTGATCTTAAGACAAAAGCATTTGCCCTTTCACTATTGTTTCATTTAGGCTGTCAGTTTTTTATTAATGAACTGTATCAGTTGAAGAAGTTCCTTTCTATTCTTTGTTGAATGGTTTTATCCTGATAGGGTTTGGATTTTGTCAAGTGTTTTTTCTGTCTCTTTTAAAATAATCATATAATTTTGGTTATCTATTCTACTCATATGGTGTATTACATTGACTGAGTTTTGAATGTTAAACCAGCCTTGCATCCCTGGGATAAATCCCACTGGGTCATGGTATGTAGTTTTCTTTATATGTTACTGGTTTTAGTTTGTAATGTTTTGTTGAGGATTTTTCATCTACATTCATAAGGGATAGAAGTTTATAGTTTTTCTTTCTTGTGATGACTTTATCTACTTTGATATCAGTTTATCTACTTTGATATCAGTTTATTTACTTTGATATCAATACTGGCCTCATAGAACGGGTTGGGGAGTGTTTTCCCCCTCTTCTATTTGTTGGAAGAATTGGTACTAATTTTTTTTAATGTTTCTTACATTTCTTGGCAATGGGAGGAGGCAAGAAACATGCTAATTTTTATCTTACTTATATAAGCAACTGTATTAATTTCCAATTGCTACCGTAACAAACTACCACCAACTTAGTGACTTAAAACCACATGAATTTATTCTCTGACAGTTCTGGAGGTCAGATGTCCAAAATTAGTTTTACTGGGCTAAGGTCAAGGTGTTGGCTGGGCTGCTTCCTTGAGGGGGTTTCTGAGGGCAGAATTCATCTTCTTGCCTTTTTCATTTACAGTGGCCTCTTGCATTCCTTAGTAGGTGGCCCCTTCATCTACCTTTGAAGTGCACCTTCCAGTCTCTGCTTCTGTCGTCACATCGTCTTCTCCTCTGACTCTGACTCTTGCCTCTTACTCAGGCTCTTGTGATTACACTGGGCCCACCTGGGCAGCCCAGGATGCTCTCACCATCTCATGGCCCTTACCTTAATCACATCTACAAAGTCCCTTTTGCCATTTAAGGTAATATTCACAGATTCTGGAGATTAGGAGATGGGCATATTTGGGGGGGCCATTATTCAGTTTACCATAGTAACTAATACATATTTTCTTAAGAGACAGATGATTAAAGTGATTTTATGTAATTGTAATTATGAAGATAACCACTTTACTTTTATAAACATTGTTATGGACTGAATTGTTTCCCCACAAATTCATATGTTGAATCCCTTAACCCTCAATGTGACTGTATCTGGAGATCTTTAAGGACATAATTATAATTAAATGAGGTCATAATGGTGGGGCCTTAATCCAATAGGACTGGTATCCTTACCAGAGCTCACTCTCTGTCTTTCTTCACACTCACAGAGATAAGACCATGTGAGGACAAAGCAAGAAGGCAGCCATCTAAGAGCAAAGGAGAGAGCCTCACCAGAACCCCATCACGCTGGCACTTTGATCTGGACTTCCAGCCTCCAAAGTCATGAATAAATTTCTGCTGTTTAAACCACCCAGTCTGTGATACTTTGTTATGGCAGTCCTAGAAGACTAATACAAACAAAACCCATCCTAAATATCAGGGGAAGTACATGTAAAAACAAGGAAAAAATAACAGCTTATATTATGAAAAGTTGCCAAAAAATACACCAAAAACCCCTACAAAACCCAGAAAACTTAGTGCAAAATAATAGAAGAGAATTAAGTCAAAATATATCTGTAAAATCAATAAATAAAAATGGGCTTAATTTGCTTAAAAAAGCAAAAATATTTTCAAATTGAATTAAAAGGCAAATCTCAATTCTGTGCTACATATGAGACATTCCTAAATGAAGCGATTCAGAAAAGTTGCAAATAAAATGATGAAACATTACACTAGACAAATATAAAGAAAAAGAAAGCAGAGGTAGTGATTTTGTAACAACACAAAGGATTGAATTGTTAAATCTGAGTTCCATGACCCAGATAACCTACCCAATATCAAACTTTTTTAGTAATTTCCAAGAGGAACAGTTGCAGCAGTGATTCAGCATGCTCCTCAGGTCTCTTCTTCTTGCACTGGACATACTCTCTGGCCTAACTCAGAAGATGATATTTCTAAGTGGGTGTGTGACCACCTTACTGCATAGCAGGGAGCACTTAGGTTATGAAATGCTTTCTTTTAACTCATATTTATGAACTTATGTACTATTTTCCAGGGAGACATGGCTCATACATCCAAAGATTCTCAAGTTGTTTACCACAAACAATCCTAGACCAGGAACATCCTGCTAAAAGCGTTCAATGGATAAGAACTCCCTTACTAGCTATTTCCATTAGTTTATTTTTTAAGGCATCTTTTGTGGCACGTTTACAAGGTGATTAGACTGGGTTGCCTGCCTCCTTTATTTCCAAGGAGTTACCCCCACATCCTTAACTGAAGAGAAATGGATTGCAGTCCAGCGGCTTAAATCCATCCCTCCCAGATGTTAATATTAGATAAGATAAATTGCAAGCCACAAAGAACTAAATTCATGTTAAGTGAAATCTGCAATGAAAAAATACCAGTTATGAATAGTAATGCATCAAAAAATATGGCAATAACATTCCTGAAACAGAAATTAAAGAAGATACAAGATATATACTTGTGGTAGGGGAATTTAAATCACCTCTTTCTTATGTCATACATCAAGTGGATGGTAAATAAATGACATTAAAGACGAAAATAATATGATTAATAAAGTACATATGGTTGACATTTACTAAACTTCATATCCTTAAGTTGGAGAAAATCTCTTTTTTTTTTCAAAAGCTCATGGAGCATTCACATTTACCTTCTATTAAGCTACAGAAGTAAATTTCAATATACTCCAAAAAGAAAAAAAGAAAAAAATGTTCAGGCAACATTTTGATCACAGTGCCATAAGTACAAAAATGAATTAAAAAAATCAGAAAACAGAAAGCTGCTTTTTTATGAACATTGACCAAAAAAATCTCACTTAACTCTTGGATCAAAAAGGAAATATAAACCAAAATTAGAGAATTTCCTGAAAGCAAGAAAATGAAAACATTATATTTAACGATTTTTGGAATAAAATAAAATCAGAGCTCAGAGGAAAATTCACAGCCTTAAATACTTTTATCTATTAAAAAAAAGGATGAAATAAATTATCCTCCAAGTGGAAAAATCAGAAGAACAGGAACAGATGAAACCAAACAAAAACAGAGAAAGGAATTAGTAACGTTTAAGTAAGAAATTATGAAATTTCAAAAAGGAAATACAATAGACTAAATTTAAATCTGGTTCTATGAAACAATAACAAGAAACAATAAAATAGATAAAACACCAGCTAACTTAGTTTTAAAAAGGGGAGAAGTTTAAAATATCAAAATTAAGTAATAATAAGGAGGGAAATAAGAAACTATAGGAAGGTATAATTTACCAAAACTGACACCAGAAAGGATTTCCCTATTTTTCCATTTATTTTTTACCTTTTTCCATTTACATTCTGGTAAAAAGAAAGGCAGATTCTTATTGAGCTTATGCAAAAAACTACATGGCCATAAAAAGAAAGGAGACAGTGTCATAGTCCATTTGCATTGGTATAAAGGAATACCCGAGGATGGGCAATTTATAAAGAAAAGAGGTTTATTTGGCTCACAGCTCTGCAGGCTGTACAAGAAGCACGGTGCCAGCATCTGCTTCTGGTGAGGACCTCAAGCTGTTTCCACTCATGCCAGAAGGTGAAGGGGAGCAGACATTGCATGGCCAGAGAGAAAGGAAGAGAGAGGGGAGGGGGAGGCCAGGCTTTTTTTTTAGCCAGTTCTCATGGGAACTAGTAGAGCAAGAACTCTCATTATTCTGAGGGTGGCACCAAGCCATTCATGAGGGATCTGCCCCCATGGCCCAAACGTCTCGCACTAGGCCCCACCTCCAACACTGGATTTAGAGGGGACAAACGTCCAAACTATGTCACTCAGTAAGAGAAGTGAGTCCTGTGGAGAGGGAGAATCAGATGTCAATTAAAAATGTTTAATTTCAGTTTACAAAGGTGGAGTCTACTAAATTGTTATGGGCTACAAATAGCTTAAAGACATCTAATTAGTGATATGCAGGTAAATGTTTAATACCGGCTCTCTAGAAAAAAGAAAACCCTGACTGATAGCATTTGCCAATTTCTGTGTTATAAATACTCCCCTCTGATGGATGACTCAGCAGCCGGGATGCCACTGCACATGGAGTTGGGAAACAGTGGGCAGTGAATGGCTCAGCACTACAGTCCAGATACACAACAGTTGTATAACATAACTTCCAAGCACAGATCAGAGTAAGACAGTAAAATAAGTAGGAAATGATTCATTTATTTTAGTACTTATTACTTTTATTTATAACATAATTTGTTTAATTAAAGTTTACATAATTTAATTTTTAGTAGTGTCTGTTTTTAACAAAATGGAAAGATTCCCAAAATTTTAACAGGTGATTTTAGCACACCACTCTATCTACACTTTGATCAAATCTTACCCTCTGGGAATTTATCTTACAGATAACACCTGCCATCCTGCATAATGACATATACACACAATTGCAACATTGTCTGTGATAGCAGGAGATGAAAACAATCCAAGTTTCTATCTGTGAAGGACTGGCTATATAAACCCATATATCCCCAAAGTGGAATGCTCTGAAGAAGTTAAAAAAAATTTTTTTTAAAGAATGACGAGACTATGTCTCAGTATAGAAATATCTCCAGCATGTACAACCACATGAAAAACACATGGTGGGAAACAATATTTTTGTGTTAAAAATGTAGAGAAAGTAATTTGATTGTATTTGCATGAAGAAACACAAAAAATATATATAAAAGAAATTTTAAAAGTAGTTTACTTATAAGAGGGGTAGAATGGGAGAGAGCAAAGGTCCTCAATGCTTTTGTAAGTAGTTTTGATTTTTGGCTCATGTGAATGTGTTAACAAAGCAATTAACAATATTTTTAAACTTGATAAATTATACTATATAAATTTAAGTGTTACTTTCACGTGTGCTGTGTAATCCTGTTCATATCAATTATTCCTCCCCAAATAAAAAATATTTTCAGTATTCACTTATTTAGTACTGGTCTTTTAATTGTGGAATCCATCAGTCTTTCCTTCTACTTGCTTTAGTTGTCTAAATATACCCCTTTCAGGGAAGTTTAACATACTAACATTGACATAATGTTTCAAAATTGTTTCCATTGTGACCACTTGTTTCTATCTCAAAAACTAGATTCGCTAGCTCTTGCATGATGAAGACAATGAAGCCACAGTTCATGCTTCAGTGTTAACGCAAGCACTTGATATTCCTCTCACATTTTAATTTTACTCTTATGACTCATCTCTGTTTTCATTCAAACTAAAATTTTTATGCAACCTGGGAAGGTGAAATGATCACTGGGTTGGAATCAAAGGAACAACTCCATTCCTAGTTCTTCCGTTTACTAAATGATCATGGTTATATAGCTTAACCTCTTGGAGCCTGCTTTTTAAATTATAAAATAGGGATAGTCAGGTCTTTTCTACATAAATTACAAGGAAGTTATCATGACCAAATGAGATATTATTATAGGAAGTGCTTTGATGGAAGCAAAGGCTTGTTCAAATTTATGATATTATCATGACAAGGATCACAAAAAGGTGGTTTAATATACTGCATAGATTTTGAAATATAAAAAACCTGATACCTTTGAAATAAAGCTGGATTCAAATTTGGTTGTGTTATTGAAAGTATTTATGTCAGTTGTATCTTTGTTTATATTTACTCTTTACCAAAAGTAATACTTTATAGCACCTACTCCCTCTGCTGTTCAAACGTCCATGTTTTCACATTCTGTTCAGCTGGGCAGTGGGGAAGTAAACAGAAATAAAATTAAACAAAATTCACCTCTATATCACCTGAAATGTGCTTGTAATTATTTCTTTTTTACTTAGGGTAGATTATTCAAACATTCTCCATTCTTTTTTTTTTTTTTCCCTGGTAGTTTGCAGAACTGTGCTTTGGTCTTCTTTTTAAATATCAGTCTTTGGGTGCAGCCTAAAGCTTTTAATTTTAATGGCACATGCTGTGAAATGCTAGAAATTGAAGGAGATCTTTTTCTTACAAGACAAAGGAGTCAGTCAGAGACGGTATTATTAGATGTCATGAGCCATTGTGGCTTCTCCGCTCAGGGGATTTTTGCTTCTAGACTCTGAGTGCTAACTGAATAATTGTGAAATTTATTGCAAAACAAGTAACATTTTGGGCAAGCTTTGCCTTCAGATACAAAGCTTATTGTGAGTATAAGTGCCTTAGGAGTCATGAACTCCTAAGTTTTCTTAAACTCAGTGAGTTTATTATCTTAATAAATGTGCACAATGGTACGTAGGATTCAAAGGAGTCCACCAACTTGTTTTCTCTAGATTTATTATCCTTTGAGTTCTATCATGTTGGTCATAATTTTGCTTTAGAATGTATGTAAGAAAAAGGAAAAGAAAATGCTGTCAAAGTTGGGAAATCAAATGTAACCACTGTCTCAAGGCAATGCTGCCTTTCAAACACATGCTAATAGTGCATCAGCGCCTTCACTCGTCCCAAGACCGCTCATTCTCTTTTGCGTCTTTACTGTGAAATATAACATATAATTTGCCATTATTTTTAATTCTTCCAGTCAATATATGCTTTGCAGATGACAGAGACGGTATTGGGATATGAGTAATAATATCAATATGAATATTTATTAAGTCAAATGCTCTCTCTCTCTCTCTTTGCATACAGGACAGAGGCTTTAGTGAGGTTGAGAGTGATGGCAGAAACTAGTGAGTCCAGACCAGGTTCCTGGTGACTAGGCATTCTGGGCCTGGTAAAAGGACCCACCACCCCAGGGTGAAGTTTGTCTTTCCTCTGTAGGAACTGACAGCGCTGTGCACGCTGCCTTGTCTGAGCGTTTTCAGACCAAGGAGCCAGGTGAGTGGGGAGGGAGGGTTAGTGACTGTGGGTTGCCCAGGCTGTCTTCTGGGGACTCTGCACAGCCTCTCCTGGGCCGTGCGAGGGCAAGGCAGAAAGTGACCATTCAGGGACTCGGGGGTCCCTCAGCTCCAGGGGAGGCAGTTATCCTCTAAACTAGCAGTCAACCCATCCCTCCAGTGGCAGTGCTTTTGTGTATCTGCCTTAAATGTCCTTGCTTGCTGCGTGCACATCAGTAATTATGATAATTCCTGAAGATGAAAACCTCCTGACCTCCTTGCTCTCCCTTGAGACTCATATCTTTACACATAAACTGAAATTGTAAGACATTCATATGAACTATGAGCAACACTTTCACTTAAAGAATGTGCTCATGCCTTTAAAATGGCTTTTCTGATTCAGTTCTCAGAAACTGAGGAACTAAAGTGCATACAGCTATACTCCAAGCCAGTGTTAGTATTTTCAAGTAGAATGGGGGCAGTGACTATGGCAGCAGAGAGGCACCCTCCTGTCCTCCAGACCCGTGTGGGGTGGACAGTATTATACCTGGAAGGAGGGGTTCAGGCAATGTTTGTGAAAATATCCCTGGAGGGGTCCCCTTCTCCCTACCATGCCTCTTCTAAGGCAAATGAGGAGCACACACACTGGGGAAGACAGCGCAATTCCCAGAAACAGTCTTAGCAACGATTAATGTAAGGCATTGATAGGGGCTTGGGTAGAGGTAAGGTACCCTACTGGCATTAACAGAAAACATAACCAAACAAAGAGAAAAAAAAATGAAATCCCTTGGAATTCTGTTTCTGCAAAAGGATTTAAACAAATAAAATGATTTGAGATATTCTAAGAACCTCATGAAAATTTTCAACTTTGTACAAACAATGGACAAAGAGTGTAATCAGCTGAGACACAAAGTGGCTTTGACATGTGTGACCCCATGGCCTGGCAGCAGTGGATCAGCTGACCTTTGGATCAGGAGCCTTCTCTCTCCACAATGGCCAATAAGGGCACCTTTGGTCAGTATCTAGTCTAGTCGTGACCCATAGTGTGTGGAGTTCACTGTGTTTTAATCTCAGTGGAAACACTAAATTTCGATGATTAAAGGCAGAGTAACATTATGTAAGCTGAGAGCCTGGGACTTTGTCTACCAGAGGGAGGGCACCTCCCACCCCCAGAGTGAGCAGTTCTCCCACAGCCGGCCAGGTGGGCTTTTCTGTTCCCAGTCGTGATATAAAGTGAGGAATGGCCTTGGGCAGGGTAGAGAGGCAGGCGCCCTTCACACTAGCCTCATGGCATACCCTCTGTCCCAGTGCAGGACGAGCTCCTCCAACAGAGACTCTAAAGCCAAGTGGGTCTTTACCCTTTCACTATTGTCACAGTCCGGTGTCCATGGCTGGACTTTGAATTTTTGCCCCAGTTCTTGGGCTCCTGGCTTGGAAGAATCACAAGCCGGGCCCGCACGACAGAGAGAGATGACAGACACTCAGCAAGTATGCATGAAGGATTTATTGGAAATAGTGAAGTTATAGGATAGTATAGGGAAGAAAGCACAGACGTTTCCTAAGGGGAAACGGGTCTGTCTCCGTGAGTGGAGAAGATGCTAATTAACTCTAAACTTCCTCCTTTTATATGTTAGCAATTTATGTTGATATAAATGTTAGTAGCAAGGTTAGTCATAATCACCTATGACTATACGTCACAAGGTTTGGAGACTGAATTATACGTGTGATGGAGAAAGTCACCGTTTAGGGTGTTTTTCTATTTTCTGATTGGTGGTCAGTGTTCCATGATTTAATTACCCCATGCTTTAAGACTGAAAGAACTGCTTCTCCTGGTTATTCTTCTGTAGCCATTTCCTCCTTATTGTTTTTCTATAAATGCTTTCTCCTTTCTGCTTTTCTGATTTCCACTACCTGTCACTTGTTTTTCTGTCCCTAACACTACGTTTTATTTTCTGTTCAGATGCTCAAATCTAAAACATAATTTTAATTATATGTAGTGCTGGGGTCCCCAGTGGCTTTCTCTTTGCTAAATATGTTCTTTAAGCTCTCGGCCACATGGACACTGTTGATCACTTCTCCTTTCTGAAATTCTCTTGTCTCTTGGTTTCTCTGACTCTTTTTCTCTTTCTCGCCCTTCATTTATGCCCGTTCTTCATCAGTCCTCTTTACTAGATCCCTATTAAAGGGTGTAGTTTCTCCAGCATTTTCTCATCAGCTTGATTTTCTTGCCGTGCTCACCACTGACGCCCTTACTCTCTTCCACAGCTCTGCCTTTTATGTCTCCAACACCGAATCTCCCCGGCGCTCGCAGACCAGCCCCTCACTGGTGCCTCCAACACAGCCTTCCACACCCGAGCTCGTTAGGTCCTTCCCAAAGCTTGCTATGACTTCTCCTCTATTTCCTCTTTCAGTTAATGGCACTGTCATTTACTTGGTCACCCAAGCATATTTCTAAAGTAATTCTAAACCCTTTCTCCTCCCTAACTTCCATATTCATTCAGACCACAAGTCTTGTCAATTTAATTTCCTAAATGGTTCTAACACTATCATCTCCTCCCCATCTGCTCAGCAACTGCGTTGCTTTAGGGCTGACTCATCTGTCACTTAGACCCCCAGGAGAGCTTTATTTACCACTGTGCTCAGTGCACACGCGCCCTCCTCACATCCCTCAACTGCCACTTGCGCCACACCATGGGCTGCCAACCAGCGCAGCTGACCTGCTCTTCCCTGGGTCTGCGCCCGGCTGTCCTCTCTTCCGACCCTCTGCTTCAGTCTCCCTGCACCGGTGGCGACGCTGCAGACACACCGCTGCTCTCACACCTTTGCACGTGTGCCTCCTCCGTGCCTTTTCTTCCTGGTAAATTCTTGCTCAAATTTCAATCCCTACTTTGGCATCGCCTTTCCTCTGCCGCCGGGGACAATCCCACCTCTTTTGGACTAACTCTGCACATCCAGGCTGCCCAGAGGAGGTCGGGGTCATCCCTGGCGCACCGCCCTTTCGCATCTGTGTCCATGCTGTTCCCTGCCTAGACGGTCCCTTTCTTCCTCTTCACCTGAAGAACTGCCGCGCGGCCCATAAATACCAGCTTCAAGACCACTTCTTCAGGAAGGGTTTTCTGATGTTCTCTTACTGGGCGGTCCCCTGGAATCCGGTCTTCTTCAGGGCCCCCCCACACACAGGCGCAGGTTGTACCTCGCCCATGTGTGCACCAAAGACAAGGCCGACTTGGGTCTTTATTATGACTATTTGCTGACAGATACAAGTAGTGTCTGGAGGAACGGAAACCATTTTTAAATTTTGCACAAAGTTGTTGCTTTGGCTATCGGTGTTTATTAAACACTTTTCCTACGTAAGTAACGCTTGCCAAAAAGTTGAATGCAATTGTTATTAATTCATTATTAATTATTTAATTATTCATAACATTAAAAAATTTAGAGTTCATCTCTTACACCAGATTGTACGTCCCCTCTGGGAAGGAATTACCTCTGTCTTGGTTATTGTTGCACCTCAGGGCCTGCCTTTTCTTCAGGCACTTGGGGACATTCAGTTATATCTGCTGAGTGAAGTGACCTGGAGCCTGCTGCATCCCGGCCTCGCGAGGCCGCATTGGCTGCACCCCGTGTTGTAAGCAAACAGGGTTACTCCTTCAGCTCTGCACTCATTGCTGGTTTATGTCTGTTGTTAGAGCCATAAGAAAGCAAGTTAATCATAATTTGCTGCTGGGTTATCTAGTCTATCTGACAGAAATGCCAAAGCCACCCACCACCCAAGATGCTGTGTAGAATTAACTAAAAAAAATCCCCACATTTTTATCTTTACAAGTGTTTACTTGTACATAGTTATAAGCACAGCATTTGCATTGAGAAGAATGGCCAAGTCTAACCACATGTGCTTTATAGCAGTATATAATAGAGTATTGCATTTTAGCAGTTTATTTTTCCTTTCTATTTTATGACCTTTTATCTAATATTATGATAAAAATCTCATACTCCCCAGAGCCTGTCTCCACGAAGCAGCTGAGCTCACTGCATCCAGAGACTGGGGTGGGTTCCCCTGGCAACCGGAGCCGCCTGGAGGCTTCTCAATGCTCTGCTCATTTTGGCTTCACTTTATTTTGGCCATGAATTTGGTAAAAAAGAAAAAAATAGGAGTGCTCAAATGAAACAAAACTACTTTTTATCATAATTAGTGTCGTTCCACCTTCAAAAGACTGTCTCAACTAGTAGAAGTTTGTTTTTTAGTTTTTTTTTTTTAACCAATGATGAGAATTAGAACATCATGTTATACGTTAGAAGTCCCAGGCTGAGTTTTGCATCCTGCTTTAGTTATACAAGTACATCCCAGAAAAATCCTTTCACACTCACTATATATGTATGAGAAAGGGAAATCAAGAGTTCAAATTGTTGGAATTGTACCACCTTGGTAACTTCCTTAAAGTTTTTTACACCTTTAAAATTTTACCTAAATCTTTTCAAGTAATAACTTTTCCTTTTTCTTTAACAGTGTATGACTTTCAACCTTTCTTGTTTTTCTGTCCTTGCTAAATTACCCCCTTCTAAATTTGTTTTGTCTTGGGGGGAATAGTGGCTCTGCATTTGTCTCCTTACATGAAATAGTTCTGCTCAATAGGTATATGGCAAGAGCCAGGAATACCTCTGTTTGAACCCAGAGCTAACTTTACAGCTCAGTGAGCCACCTGTGTGCTAAATAAAGAAAACAACCAACACAGTGAATGAGTGCAAAACGAGGCTAGATAGATAATATAGACACTTTCAAAGTGTGTAGCACAAAGGCAGTTTTATCTTTCATGCATGAAATTATAGATAAATAGACAAATAGGTGATAGATAAAAAGATAGATGGATATTTCAGGACTTCCCAGCTATTTTTTTTTTCCTTTGATGTACAATTTTTGCTTTCTTTTTAACTCTGATACTGCTCAGTTTTGATAATTTCAAGACAAATATCTTTGCTGGCTGGTTTAGGGCTAGCATGGGATTACTCTGGCAGGAAATAAGCCCCCAGACATGTGGAGAAGATTGCCATCTTCCTTGTGGAGAGAGTACCCTTAGACACATGGAAGTCTCAGTAGGTCCAGTGCTTTACGAAAACGTTGTCACCTTTTAATGAAAGTTGGCAATCAGATTTAAAAGTAATATAAGATTTGATAATATTATTTTCAAAACTCAGGGTTGAAGGGATTCTGTTGAGCAAAGGGAAGCTTTCCTTCCGCTCTTCATAGCATCCTGCTCAAGAGTTGTGCATTTCTAGGCCATAGGAAGACCCTGGTGGCCATATCCCCCTTTGGGGTCATGGTGTCTTTAACGGGATAGGAACCTTCTTCTGCCATCAGCTGATGGATGGAAGGGCTAGTGTCAGCCATTAGTGCGCCCAGGTGTGGCATGGATGTGAGCTGTGGGAAGCAGTGGGAAACCATGTTTGTTAGTCTGAGGCAACGAACCCACTGGGGAAATTCAGGTGCCTAACCCTTGGTCTCCACCAATCCTGCCTCTAGTACCCAGTGGAAAAGGGGACTTCCCCACTCTCTTTCAGAATTTCACCTCAGTGGCTGAGGCCATTCTTCCCTCCTCTATCCCACCTTTGTGCCTTGTCCCTAAGGTCCCTTTGCCCGAGGACTTCTTTCACCCAGCAGAATCTGGCAACTATCCTTGGACTGGCAGAGTTTTGCAAAGAAGTGGTGGTGAATTTCTTTACCGGGGTTCAGATTCTTGGTGATATGATAGAGGAGGTGCCGTGGTGAGGGAGAAGTGCGGAAAACATGATGGGTGAAAGGATTAATGTAGAGCAAAGAGACACTGTCACCTCCCTGGGCCAAGACTGGATAAGGAGAGTGTTTTGCTCTAATGCCACGAAATTCAGGTAATACATGTAAGGTGCAGTTTGCATGCAGCTTGTCATGCCTGTTAGAACAGACTGAAAGGAAGAGAATGCACAGAAATATTCTATTTATCTGTCTGAAATCATTAATATTTTAGGACGTGGTCTTATTCTAACTGAATCATTTTGCTACTTTATTTGAATGGGTCAAGTAAACAAAATAACGATGGCTTTTCTCCTCACCTGGGAGAAGACTGTCCTGCAAACTCTCCAGATAAGAAGTTCTAGACATTATGAATAATCCAGATGCATACTTGCACTAAATAGGCGTGCCCTTCCTTATTACTAAATCTAAACGTCTCAGTTTTAGGCCCTTGGGAAGGCTGCAGGGCCACCCAGGCGAGGCAGCGTGCCGCTCTGGGCAGTTAGTGTGCCGGGTGAGCCGGCCGGGCTGGTGGAGGCGCGGGGCTGGGGGGCTGGGGGACTGGAGGACGGAGGGACTGGGGGGCTGGGGGCCCGGGGCCGTTTCTGGGTGGGCGGGGCGGCGATGGGCGGGCCTCAGGCGGGCCAGCGGAGCTCTCCGCCCGCGGACCCCTGCGCCCGGCAGCGTCTTAGCTGTGTCCCGCCTCGCTGAGCCGCCACCAGTAGTGGGAGCCGCGCTCTGAGCTGCAAGCACTGCGGTCCGCGGAACAGGCGCCCTGAGGCCAGAGCGCTGGGCCGGGTGCGAGAGCTGGCGACACAGGGCTGCAGGTGCGCGGCGACCCCGAGGGCTGAGAGGGACCCGGAGCGCGAGGTTCAGCGCTAACCAGGGCGCCCCCTGCTTCACCCCGGCTGTCTCTGGAAGCCAAAGGTGAGCTTTAGGCTTCCGAGGCGCAGTTCTAGCTAGGGCTCCGAGCTGCGGGGCGGGGGATTTGTCCCTGCGGGGGGCCGCGGGGAGACAGATGGGCACTCTAGGCACAGTTCCACTAGGAGACGGTGCCTAGGAATGGGTGTGGGGGCGTCTCCGGAGCTGGGGGAGAAGGAGCAAACGCTCTCCGTCCCTGTCCAGCACCCAGCGGGGCATCTGCTGGCCAGGATGGCAGCGAGAGGTCCGTCCTCCCCGTCCCGCCCTCAGGAACGTGCAGCCTGGGTGGGTGTCAGAGGGCCCTGGGTCCCCAGAGCAGCCGGCCGGGCGCGGGCAAACTTTGCCTCTCCGCGTCCAGCCGGTTTTCTCGCTCCCTCAGCTCCGCAGGTGACGCCTCTCTTCGCCTTCCAGCTGCAGCCGCCGCACCATGGACTCCCCGGTCCAGATATTCCGCGGGGAGCCGGGCCCCACCTGCGCCCCGAGCGCCTGCCAGCTGCCCAACAGCAGCGCCTGGTTCCCGGGCTGGGCCGAGCCGGACGGCAACGCCAGCGCGGGCTCGGAGGACGCGCAGCTGGAGCCAGCGCACATCTCCCCGGCCATCCCGGTCATCATCACGGCTGTCTACTCCGTGGTGTTCGTCGTGGGCTTGGTGGGCAACTCGCTGGTCATGTTCGTGATCATCCGGTGAGCGGGGGTCAGCGCGCCCCAGAGGCAGGGAGGGGCGGGTCCCCCGCCACCAGGATCCGCGGAGGGGCAGCCGGCCAGCTGGTGGGGACTCTGTTCTGTGAAGGGTTCGGCAGATACTCCGAGGGTGTCCTTTTAGAAGAGGTGATGGATTGCTGGGAGAGTTTTTGGTGGAGGAAAAGGGCCATTCCGAGCGGCCCAGAGGCGTGTTGAAGATTTAAGGGCGACCTCCCCACCCCAACTCAGGGCCCCTTGCCCCTGCTGAAAACTCTGAATGGGCAGGGCAATACCTGGTGCTAACAACAAGGTCAGTGTCTCTTGGTGAAGGAACTAATCCATTTGCCTGGCCTTTTGCCTGGTTGCCTGCACCAGTCTGGAGCCCTTTGTTTTGCCATTTGCAAATACTTCTTAGATAAATTTCAGGTCCACCGAATGCACCGAAGATAATTCCAAATTTCCTGTGACTCATTAGATTGGTGTTATAGCTTATCAAACAAAAGCCAATACACTATTTAGCGTTGTTGATATCCATATATGAGCCTTTTTAGTACTGAAATGCCATTCCATTTGTTTAGAATGTGGGTGATAGTCATTTACTATTTATCCTCTAAAGTATGGGCTGTGGAGGTTTTCAAAAATTGCTTTGCTGGTTCCCCCACCCCCATGAGAAATTAATGATTTTATTTTATTATTCTGTCATGGAATTTTCTTGAAGTCAACTTCCAACAATAAATATCCAAATATCCACATATACGTTCATTTTCTGGTAAGTGAAGTGATTCTTATTTTTAAAAGAAAAAAAGAAAAGAAAAACTCAACTTTGTTCTGCATGCCCTTTGAGATACATGTGTTTCACCTTTTGGGAGCTCTAATGCTGTGGAAATACACCTCTGACAGTGAATGAGCAGCTTACATTCCTTTGAGAAGTCCCTGTGCGATGAAGGAAGGATGCAAGTCACCCTGATTAGGGACTTTGAAAGGATGAAAAACTTTTTTTTTTTAGCTTGATTAGCTTGACTTTAGTTTTGAAACAGGCCCTTTATTTATTATGAACTTCAAGAACAATATCATGAAGAGTAGCATGAATTTTTCTCTTGGGAAATCACAAAATAAAAATACCTCTTTACCTTTTTTTTTTTTTTGGCTTGAAAATGTCAGGTCTTTTATCCTCATCTATGCTCTGAATTTAAAAACCATCATTTAAGCCTCCAAATATATATTATAAAGTGCATTTCACCTATAATTAGTGTTTATAGCTTGGTACCCTTGGTTTCACAATTGCTTATTGCATTTCACAGGAATTCTATTGGTGATGAGTAAAGGCTATGAGGAGGGAATGTTTTCAAAGTAAATAATTTGTCCAAGTCATTAGTACTCTCAGGGCTGAGCTCCATTAGACAAATGATTAGACAAAAGAAAAGACAACTGTATTCTAAATTATAATTAAAATTTTAGGATATCTTTGGTACAGAAGCCCTTTTTAAAAATAAAACATTGTTATACAAAAAGAGAACTCTAAGAAAAAAATCAGCTCTGTTTCTACTCATACCATATTTAGGTGCTTAAGTAAAACAGATACATCTTATTGTTACTTGAATGAGCACCTGAAGTCTTGAATTTGAAAAGAGCTTTGTAGTTGCTCTACAACTTTTTTGCAGACTAGGATTAAAAAGAATCCTAAAATAGCATTTAGATGCTATGTGCAAAGATAACTCCATAGGGAACATTAGACACATCATAAGGAAAAAATAATTCTTGTAGATTAGCTAGGATTTTTAATGGATGGATTTTCCAAAGATACCTAGAAGTAAAATGTGTTGGATGGGGTTAAGTTCAGCTGAAAATATAAAGGATGTTAGATAGCTCACATAACAACATCATCCATTTTGCTACCCTATTCTCAACTACTTAGAGGTGAAGTTTGATAATACACAAAAAGTGAAGAATTATCCTGCCATCCTGGAATGTCAACCTACTGAAATCTGGCTAATTCACGTAAGGCTGGAACCTTAAATTTTAAGGTCTTCACAGCAAAAGGTTAATGTACGCTAATATCTAGTGAACCTAGTTCACTTAAGTCTATGGTTAAGAGGATAAAGGAGTATTCGTGATTTGCTCGTATTGATAGATAGTCAAAGAATTGAAAAATAAAACTTTGGAGAAAGGTTGATGGATTTAGGTTTATTTAGCTCAGGAGAAGAAGGGACTGAAAATTCGAGAGGGCAGCATAAGGTGGGCTGTGGTTTGCACATTAGAGCTGAGTGCACTGCCAGAGTGTGCAGGCCGCACGCAGCTGTATGACGAAGTTGGGGGCTGGCCAACTTTGCTTGAGGATTGCTTTTGAGAAGGACATTATTTTAAAATATTATAAACGGAAAACAGTCCTAGCATGGTTCCATCTTGTAGAAAATCATTCTAGAGATGGAATTTAGATGCTCAGACAGTGCATCTAGGTTGGCCAGCTCAGGCCTAGGGAGAGAGTTAGAGCTATGAAAAAAGTTTTGCCTACTTTTAGGCCTGCCTTACAGATAGCTTTTCCACCTTGGGTGCCTCGAATGCTGCCCGGTATCTTCTGAAGATATTTAAAGTTTTAAGGGTTCTCTTCTTTTAATGTGTACCGAATACCGTAATCCCCTGAAATTAGGGCACATTAATCTTTCACTGTGAAGCCCTTAAAATTTAAGCGCCCCAGCCTGCCCCCTCACCAGGCTTTGGAGTTTGTGGTCCTTGGGTGTGCCCATGGGTGTTATGCTCAGGATGCTAATCCCTGGTCTCTTGACTTCCTCCTGTGCTGGTCACCCTCAACGCCTGCATCCCACGCCTTGCAAGGCAGCCCTGCTTCTCACATCTTAAACATCCCTTCTCCCACTCGCACCACGACTTCCCCCCATGCGGCTCTCTCCTCCCTTAACAAAGATGATTCAAATTTAATAAGCACTTAACATGTGCCAAACTGGTAAATCTGCCTGCTTCATGTGAGTTCTTTAATCTTCACGACAATAGGTATATTATTACCATACCCCTTTAACAGATGAGGAAACTAAAACATAGAAGGATTAGATAAACTAAGGTCACACCTCGCTAACTCATGGGGCCAGAATGGCCCCGGCAGCCTGACCACAGATCCTGTGCTGTTCCACTCTCTGCTTGTTTCCCGCCACACCACGTCCGCAGATATCTGGATACTTTCTTCCCTGGAGGTTCTTCATTTTCTCCCGGACTGTCTCTTTTTCTCATCCTCAGCATAGACTCTTGAGCTGTCCCTTCAGCCTCTGTCCTGACAATGCACTCAACTGCCCTGCCTTCCTGTACTTCTGCTGCTGTCTGCCACCAAAGCCTTAACCCTTGATCAAACCAGTAACCTACCTTCCTTATTCCTATACTCAGCTAGTTGAATGCGGTTGGATAAAATCGGTTTTATCTCTGTCAAGGCAAAGTCACTGCCTTCAAGTGTATCTGACCCCAATTCTGCCTACAAGTTTTTCTGTGTCCCTATCCTATTTTCCAGAAAGATCCAATTTTTCTCCCGCTTCCCATTTAAAAAAAGTGAATTTCAATCTGCACCAATTCCCAAATCCCGTACATGACCATGTTCTCTTCATGTTCAGTTTATGATCTTACCCAGTAGTTCTCTGAGACACTGGAGTCCAGCCCCTGGGAATGCCCCGTCTCCACATATGCACCCTGGCAGCCACCCCGCCCTTGTGCTATTCCATCTCAGGGGAAGGGTCTCCTTCCTTCTCTCCAAGGTTAATCCCTGCTCTTGGTTTCAAATCTCATTGCCTCCTGGGGTGGTTGCCACTTCAGCTGTCTCCTCTTTACCTGATTGCAATCTCTCCCTGTCCACTTGCTCGTCCGTGCACGGACATCTGTCATCTTACGTGTAATCAACAACCTAATATCCACCAACCCTCCATTTTTCTGAGTTCCCTTAGCTAATGTCTTTTCATCTTCCTGTCTATCGTGGATAGGTAAATTTCTGGGAGGAATAATCCCTCTTCTTTTTTTCTTTGTCTTACACTTGTTCCTCTGCCCCATGCACTTGGGTTCCCTCCCTGAGGCTCCTTTACCAAAGCCATGGTGCTCATACTTCACGTGCTCCTTTTAGGCCAGATGTTGCTTGGCTTCTCTGGAGGGTTTGGCAGGCTTGACCAATCTTAGGCCCCTCACTTTCTCAGACAGCACCCTCTCCTTGGCTTCCTGCATCCTTGGGTTTCTCTTCGGTCCCCTTCACAGATTCCTCTTCCTCTGGTGTTTCCTAAATGATCGTATTTTCCAGAGTCTTCTCTGCTCTCTTCTGTCCCCACTTTGCATGTTCTCTGTGTTAGTCAAGGTTCAACCAGATAGGCAGGCCCCGTGGGGTATGTCCATGCTAAGAGACTTCTTGCAAGGAATTGGCTACATGATTGTGGGGCTGGCTAGGCAGGAAGTCAACAAGGGCAAGCTGCTGTACCCAGGAGGAACTTTTTCTTCCTCAGGAAGCCCCCGCTCTGCTGTCAAGGCCTTCCATTGACTGGATCAGGCCCACCCAGCTCACCTAGGAAGGTCTCCCTGGCTGAAAGTCAACTGATTGTGGACTTTAATCCTATCTACAAAATGCCTTCACAGCAGCACCTAGATGAGTGTTTGAAGACCTGGTGACTGCATCCTGGCCAAGGTGTCACATCACACTCACCATCACACCCCCTTTCCATGGTTTCATCCATTCTCGTGGCCCCAGCTGTCAGGTACATTCTGACAAATCCTAAGTATTTCTCTCTCCCTCCCAGTTCTCCATCCCTTCCTGCAGACTCGGTTAGCCTCCTTCCTCCAGAGGGCTGTCTGTGATGGTCTCACGGGCACCTCAGGTTTCTAAAGCTTCTGCGTGCATGAGTTTGCTGGGGCTGCCATAACAAAGCACCACAGACTAGGTGGCTTAAATAACATAAATTTATCGTCTCACAGTTCTGGAGGCCGGAAGCCCAAGATCAAGGTGTCAGCAGGACTGTATTCCTCTGAGGCTTCTCTCCTTGGCTTACAGATGGCTGTCTTCTCTGTCTGCCTTCACACAGTCTCCTCTGTACATATGTGTCCTAATCTCCTCTTCTTATAAGGACACCAGTCATATCAGATTAGGGCCCACTCATATGATCTCATTTTACCTTAATTATCTCTTCAAAGGCCCTATCTCCAAGTGCAGTTGGCCCTCTGTATATGTGGGTTCCATGGATTCAACCAAACTGTGGAAGGAAAATATTCCAAAAAAAATTGCATCTATACTGAACATGTAGAGACCTTTTTTTCTGGTCATTATTCCCTAAACAATATAGTATAACAACAATTTACAAAGTATTTACGTTGTATTAGGTATTATAAGTAATCTAGAGATAATTTAAAGTGTACAGGAGGATGTGCATAAGTTATATGCAAACACTACACCATTTTATATCAGGGACTTGAGCATCTGTGGATTTCGGTATTCATGGGGGGGGCCAGGAACCAATCCCCCTTGGATGCTGAGGGATGTGCATTGTAACATTCTGAGTTACTGGGGGGTTAGGACTTCCACATATGGATTTTAGGGGGACACAGGTGAACCCGCAACACTGCCTATCCTCTTTCTGTTCTCCTTAAGAGAACACTCGCCTCAAGCTTCAGTTTTCACAATAATTATGTATATGTTCTCTTTCTGTTTTAAGAAAAGTTTTACTCCTAAAAATTTGTATTTCTTTGTAAATTAATTGTAAGGATAAACAAAGAAACATTCATTAAGAAAAAGTAGCAAGAATCAGAAAATTCCTTGATCCTTTGTCTTGAGTTTTGCTTCTTCCTTTTCCCTTTTGTTTTTATTAATTTGTTGCTACCACAGTCTCTCCTGACCTTGCCATGAGAGTGGAAGACTTTTGCTTCCCTATAATTCAGCCCTGACAGTGTTGAAATTTCCCAAAAGGATTAACTTTATAAGAGGATTGGAAGAAAACAAAACCACAACAATATTATGGAAATTGTTACATTTCCTGAACTCAGATTTCTTCACCAAAGGCAGCCAACTCACTCAAGCTTGCTAGGCACAGAGCTTGAGCCTCATGAAGATACCTGTTCTGTTGTTTATAAACAGGGAGACACAGCATTTCTTCCCCAAGCCACTGAACAGAAGTTTCATGCTTCACCCTGCTTGGACCATCTGAGGTCATGTGGCATATACTGACTCACTCAGGTCACCCCTGAGCCAGTCTGGGCCCCATGGTTGAACTTGTCTCAGGCTCACTAAAACCGTGTGGCTGTCCTGGAGTTGCAGGAGCGGGAGAAGGAATGGAGGGACACAACCAGAGTGTCTCCCAAAGTGCCTGTCTCTCCCATCTCAGATTTCTTATTCCTCCTCCAAATACCCGCTGTAATCAATGCTGTTGTACGTACATACATGTTCCATATTCTCCCAAGTGTCAACACGGCCTACCTTAGATAATATCACCAAATCACAGGTAGAGAAGCATTAAAAACAGGCAGAGGTACAATGTGCTATTTGCAGAGTTCACCATTTGCTGCTCCCTATGGGACATCAGTCTTGCCTTAGCCTTTGATTAAAATAGTATGTTCTAATTTTTGTTGAATCCTATCTTAGAATCAACATAAAATATTTCCCTTAATACAAACGTAGCAGAAATAACTTCAGAAATTATTTTCAAGAGCCTATCTTTCATTTCTCAAAGTAATTTGTATATATTTGACAACTTCTTGAAAAAGAGAATTGGTTTCATTGAAACTGCTTATATGCATTAGCTAAATTCATTGTCTTCCCTGTGGAATGTGCGATTGCACATGGAGTCCAAAGCCTGTGGACCTGTCCCAGGGATCAGAGACCAAACAGCTGAACAGCTGAAGAAAGAATAAAGGAGGGAGGAGGAGGGGGGCGGAGGGAGAGAGAGAAAGGAAGAGGGAAAGAGCAAACCAAGAAAGAAAACCAATGTAATGATCAGGTATAGAGCTCCTAAACTTTTAATAGACTCCAGGCAAAACTGTGTAGCCATCCGAACCATTTCTTGATTGTGTTGACTTTGAAGTTTTTCCGGGTGCCTGTCTCAGAGTCAGTTTCAGGAGGAGTTTGGTCCTTGCTGGGCAGGAATAGCTTCTCTCCATGAGGGAGTTAGCTGTATCTCTTGAGCAGTGAAATCTTCATGTGAACTGTGCAGGTGGTACCTCCCTCATTGCAGATTAACTTTTGGATGCACTTAATTGTTGATGCCCCAGGAGGCTCTGTGCTCAGCTAAAAACCTCAAATTACATGGCTACAGGACAGTTGCCTTTCTAAGGTTTGGCTTATGTGGTTTCAGTGGTGCAAGTAATACAGGCTTAGAACTGTATTAACAAGAGATGATTTTAGAAGAACATTTATTTATTCCTCAACAGAAAAAATCAGCCAATAGTTCCCCTCCCTTTCTGTGGAGGGGATGCTAGTTTAGTCTTATGCAAGGACTTATGTAAGACTTAGGTAAGAAGAATAGATTTTAGGAATGAGGATAATATTGTCAAAAACTGGTGGTAGTTTTGTTTGTTTGTTTAACATTTACCCTCTTTACTGGCCAAGCAAGTTGAAATGTCAATGGAAGGCAAGAAAAACATGAGAGATTCCAAAGCAATTGGTCGGAAGCTGGGCAGGGGAGCCTTCAGATTAAGAATGGCCAGAGTTACGGGCAGTTAGATATCAGCTACAACAATAGGAACAATTTTCTGAGCTCATGTTGAGTATTAATTTATTTAAATTCACAACAAACCTATGAAATGAGGATCGTTATAACTTGTTTTCAGAGGTGGAAATAAACTACCAAGGTTGAAGTAACTGTCCAAGGACACACAATTGCTGGATGACCAATGCAGTATCAGAGCCTAAGTCTGTGTCGCTCTGAAACCTTTCCCAGCTCTGTCTGCCTTACCGAGTTGCTTCCCACCCAGTCGAGGGGTTTCTTCATCTGACAGTGGACAGCGCAGGAGGGAGATTTCTCCGCCTCTCTACTTGCCCTGTGGCTTGACTCTAGCTAGGTCAGTTTTCTGTATAAAAATAGAAAAAATAATTTTAAGTATTCCTATACTTCTAGGCATACAGGTAGTTGTGCACCAGGAAACAGCACGCCAGTCGTTGGCAATGTGCAGTTTTCTGGGTGCCGTCGAGCGCGATAAGCACTCGCCGTGGGTGTGCGGCTGAATGCACTAGAACCTTCGCTCTGGGAGGAGGGAGGGCGCATCGCTACACCGCTGTGACTGCTGAGAAGAAGAGCTGAACAGTTCCTGGGGCGCTGGCTACTCCCGTGAAGTCATTACTTTGACACTACTTTTCTTCCCTGGCCACTGCCCTGCACGGACAACCCGCTGGGGCGCGGCGGGGTGCACGCCTGCCATCCTGGCTATGCACCGCTGCCCACGTGGCGACTGCAGGGCGGGGTGTGGAACAAGGGGGCGCGTACCTCCTCTGTTCTCTCTACAGCTTTTGCTGTGTGCATGTGGAAGAGTAATTTTGGAGAACTGCAAGGGCCTGGCTCCTATGTGAGTAGGACGCCTTTAAAATAGTACAGACTGGGCCAGGCGTGTTGGCTCATGCCTGTAATCCCAACACTTTGGGAGGCAAATTCGGGAGGATCACTGGAGACCAGCCTAGCCAACATAGCGAGACCCCATCTCTACAAAAAATAAAAATATTAGCAGAATATGGTGGCATGCCTATAGTCCTTAGCTACTTGGGAGGCTGAGGCAGAAGGAAGCTTGAGCCCAGGAGTTCAAGGTTACAGTGAGCAATGACTGAGGGAATTATTAAGTCAATCATTTGACAATGAATGACTGAATTTCCCTTCTTTTTTAAAACTCCTGCTCTTTTAGTAAAGAACCACAATTTCAATAGTAAATAATCCAGAAGGATGTACAGCATATTAATTTCATTGAGGTGAACTGAAGACATCTGGAGAATTTAATGAAATAAACCAATCATGTTTTCAAATAGGTTCTGCTGAGAAGTCACATCAGTGCAATCATCATTCCTCAGCATTTTATTTATTTTTTAAATAGACTTTTTAAAAAGCAGTTTTAGGTTCACAGAAAAACTGAACAGAAAGCATAGAGTTCCCATGTACCTCCCCCCTGCCCCCACATTGTGTAGCTTTCCCCATGTCAACACCCCCCACCAGAGTGGTCCGTTGGGTATAATCGCGTAGACCTGCAGTGACACATCATTATCACTGAAGTCCATAATTTACATCAGAGTTCATTCTTTTTTCCCCTCAAGCTTTATTGAGGTATAATTGACAAATAAAAACTGTATATATTCAAGGTATACAACACAATAATTTGATAAACTACCAGCTTGTGGATTTAGGCAAGTCACCTGCTTCCTCTTAACTCAGTTTCCTCACCCCAAAAAATGGGCCTGTAGAAAAACTCAAGCACATAACATACATGACAATGTTTTGTCCATTAAGGAGCAGGATTTACTGTTTTATTACAGTATTCCCCTCTGGGCCGTGCCCTGTTTCCTTGTGTTAAATGTTTTCTACCCTCATGATGCATACTCGACCACACTCAGCAGAATGCTGTTACATCTTTAGCTGCAGGAAGTGGCAGAATTTATTTCTCTGATAAAATACCTAACTCCTTAGGAAACTTTGGAATAAGTCAGCTCTGAGTTCCTTTACTTATTACATATAGATTCTGAGAACCCCTGAGAAGCACTGACAGTATTTCTAAGACTTTTTCTCACACTTTTCTTCTTCAAACAAAATGGGGGCAGTAGTACCTTGTGGGATTGTAATATGGCTTATTGGGCTGTGACAGTCAATTGATAAGAACAATCACAGCAACAGCAGCACGGATGTGACAGTGTGGAAGACTGGCATCCCCTGAGTAATTCTCAAGTACCAGGTCCAGTGCTAAGTAACTTTATGCATGTCTCATTTAATCATCATGACAAATTTATTGGATAATGTGAAGTTCCTAAAACGGTGTCTGTTACGTAATAAGTCATCAATAAATGCTTAAAAAGATTTTTTTCCTTCTGGTGCTCAGGGTCCTCTGTGGCCTGACACCACTGTTCCCATCCCAGCCAGCCCCCCATGACTTCCCGGCAGGAACCCTGAACCAGGAAATCCGTTTCCTCACTGACCCCTGAATGGGACAGTAGCCATCAAGCTTCTCTCTGTTCAGATCTTCCTCTGAGCTCAAGGTCCTGCTATATTCTCTCTTCAGCCCTGGTTTCTTCACTGCACACGGATCTTTCCCATCTGTGTACTTCTGTAGTTCATACTATAATTTAGACTCAATGAGTTTAAAAGATCCTCAGGGCCGTGATCTGTTTATTGAATTTTTCAGTCATCCTCAAAGCGCAGTATACTGCTGCCTATGTGGTAGGCACTTAAAAATGTGTTGAAAAACTGAAGGGATGAAGACAGGGAAGGGAGCATGCACATAACTGGAGGGGGAGAGAGGGCGTGCGTTTGTCAACATGAGGAACAATTGAGGTGAAGGTGAAAAATAACTGAAATCAATAAAACTGAAAGTGGGTTGGTGTTTAAAGGTATATGGTAATCAGTCATCAGAATTAAAGGTTTGTTATACCGTTGTCATGAGGGTGAAAGGGAGTTCCTGATTAAAGAAACATCATTGAAATTTACAAAACAAGAAACAAACTTAGGCAATGCACCTCAATAGCAAAGTGTGCTAATTATCCAATGATTATCTCTTCCACCTGTGTATTGCCTGAACACAGCAGGTTCAGGGAAAGAACAAGAAACCCTGAGACCACTGTGTCACAAAGTCAGTGTCCCTCCCCCAGGTGCCTCATTTTTAGCCTGGCGAGTGTCACGTTTTCCCAGAAACCCTGCCTGGTGACATTTGTTCTTGACATCTCAGCAGATAACTTTGTTCCCTTCACCATCCCGCAGCACCTATGGCTGCCAAGTTAGAAGCCACCCCTCAATTCTCTGCAAAGAGAAGTACACTAGGATGGTATTGAGTTAAGGTGTCCTGGGAGCATTTCTAACTCTCTGAAATACCCTCCGCCCTGTTGACTGGCCCAAGTTCCCTAGTTGACCTGTTTCCCTGACTGCCCCTCGCATCCCATTCTACGCACTGTGCTGTCGTTTCCAGGTTTGTAACATTGTCAAGTTTACAAGGACAGCCCACAGACTTTGCTCTTTTCGTGCCATATGCTCCTTGTGGTGTGTACGCTCAGAAGTGCAGCCACTCGCTGCCAGGCCACCTCCAGCTTTTCCACACAAGCCAAAACTTCCCACCCAGATGGTGCCATTTTGCCTGAAATGCTTGTGAATTTTTGTAAGGCAGTGTGGGTGGAATGGAAAATAATTTCATATCCTGTCATAATAAGAAAGCTTGCTTATTTTTTCACCAGTGGACATAAAGTGAATGAAAGGACTGATGAATGTTTTGTTGTAGTTAAGTACAAAAAACACCCCAGTGCTCAGCCAGACTGCCTCTGCTGGTGAGGGCCTTGCTTTACATTCACATGTCCACAGAGTCCAGTCCAGCGTAGTACATGAAAGACTATCAGCAAATACTCATTGAACTCATAGTTTATTCATTACTTTTAATTATACGTGCAAGCTCTACCCTTCCAATGTTGTTGGTTTATAAGCATGTTTCTTCCAGAACCCGGGAAGAGGGGGAAGTGGAGGGAAGAGGGCCCCTGCCTTGCTCACATCCTCCTGCTCGGGTCCTGCCTCTGCCGACACTAGACAGATCACTTAACCTACCTGAGTCTAACTTGGTGCAGCCATGTGAGAGAGCAGACAGAAATCTCCCGAGTAAACTAGAAAGGCAGTAGTTGTGAGAATTGAATAAGATACACGGAAGTGAAAATACTGGACTTTGTAAATTATAAAGTGGTGGGGAGATGTAAGAATACAGGAATTGAGATCAAACCCCTGGGTTTGAATTTCTACTATGCCTTTTGTAACTATAGCACTTTGAGAATTTTTAAGAAAATGCTGTGATTCTTAGTTGCCTCATCTATAGAATAGGAATCCTAATGTCTACCACGTGGAGTTACTAAACGAGACCAAGCATGTGGAAGGTACAGCAGAGTGCCTGACACCGGAAGCCCTTAGAAATAAGTGGTTATTATGATTACTGCCCACGCTTACCTCTCATTATTCTGAGATCTGATGACAGGATTTGAATTCTTTGTAAGTTCAAGCCTTATGCACTTTCATACATTTGCTGGTTATAAATATTTTGAAAAGCTAAAAGCAAGCTATCACCCTACATTGTATGATTACTTAAAGATGCATATTATCTTTTAAGGTAATTTATGTATCATTCCAATTTGTGTTCTTCCAGCATGTAAGATACCAGAGTTCATTTTTGTCCACATGTTTTATATTCAAGCTGAATTGGGTGAATATGACCATGGGTGTTACATAGAAACTACATTCCTCTCTGCTTCCTGTGGTAACTAGTGGCTTCTACCCACATAAGAGGGGAAAGAGGAGTCGAGGAACATGAAAATAGACATGCATCTCTCTGGGTCAGGTGCATTTCGTTAATTAGCTCTGGAACTCTATGAGATAAACATATTTTCCATTTTATAGTTGTGGAAACTGAGGCTCGGGGTGGTTAGTGACCTCTCTAGGGTATAGTTGGAGAGAAAGATAAAAACTTGAACTCAGGTTTTCCTAACTTCATAAAGGAGAGGTCTGACTTCATAAAGACAGAGGGAATATCAGGGTCACAAAATACAAGAGGAGGCATCAAGGATATTGCCTGCTGGAATCTTTGCTATTATCAGGGATTTTGTTGGGGCGTGGGAGTTGGAAGAGTGAAGATAGGTTTGTAAGGTGAATTTTTTTCAAACATAAAACCATATTTTAAAGAAAATATCTAAATAGATAGCATTTCAGTCTTTCTCATTAGAAACGTTTGGCTCTCTCTCAGTCATTATACTTGCTTAGTTATCTGTGCTTTTATAAAGCCTGTGCTATGAGCACTTGGCAAGACATATTTAATCACTTTTTCAAACTTACGGGTCATTTAATAATGTTTGAGTAAAAAATGCAAAGGAAAAACATATTTTAAATAAACTTGTCACTCTCCAGATTAAATCATTCTTTAGTTAACAGAACATCAGAATGGAAACAAACAGATGCCAACTCTAGTACCCGTCTTTGCAACGTCTTCCCATCGAAACCTCGAACACAGCCACTCCCTAAGGAGAAGAGAAGGGGAGAAACAGCAGTGGGCGCTGAGGGCAAGGTGTGATTTTACAGGGTGAGCCATCTAGGCCCTTATCTCATGTCCTGCAAGTTGAGTTAGGCTTTATTATTCTTACTTAGCAGGAACTGAAACTCAGGTAAGTCATACACCGAGTTCAGACTCAGGACTATCCTACTTCTCATTGGACCACACTGCCTCCAAGAGGAGCCAGGGCTGTTCTGTCACGGAATGTTAAAAGATGTTTCTCATGTGGAAATGTATATTGAATGGGGCAGGCATGAATTAATTGTGATGAGGCCTACAAATCTGGGGTGTGTAGGAAGTAATTAACATATGGATTTTCCCAACATACTTTAGCTCGTGGCCTCAGAAAACCTGATGGTATAGTTTGGAACATTTAATGCTCTATAGATTTTTGAGAAAGCATTCTCTAAGCAAAACAACCCTCTTAATTCAATTTTAGTTGAAAAGGAAATTGTTCTAAACTTCATGTGATGATTAAAGAATAATTCAGGCTTAAAGGCAATCTTTCTGACCTACCTTAAAAATTACAGTTCCCTGCATTGGAGGATGAGGCAAATTATGTGCTTTAAAAAATCTCTCGATCAATACCTGTGTGCATATATGGAAATAACATTCATTGGAAATCAATCAGGTAGGAGGGGGGAGAGAGGGGATGGGTAAATTTATACCTAACAGGTACAAGGCACACTATCTGGGTGATGGGCACACTCCTAACCTTGACTCAAACTGTACAAAAGCAATTTGTGTAACCAAAATGTTTGTACCCCCGTAATATTCAGAAATAAAAAAAAGAAAAAAAAACCTCTCAAGATTAAAGAAAGACAGAATTCTTTCTCACCTACTGTACCAGACTATGTTTAGTGCTATGACATGTATAAGAGAATTCACCTGCTTTGTTTATATAAACAATTTAAAATACAAATTAGTGGTGCACTGGCAAACAAAAATCAGCAAACCTAATTGTGTTTTAGCCAATGCAACTGGACATATTTCACAATTGAAAACAATTTTGTGTTTTCAAAAGACATTATAATTACAATGATTAATTTCTCAAAATAACTATGAGGCAAAATGTCTATTTTTGTTTATACAAGTGAAAGAAAAAAAAGTTTTAAATATTTAAAGCCAATCAACTCTAGGTAAAATTAAAATGAGTTGCCAGCCACAAAATAAAAGACCTATATTATATGCAATACTGTTGAAAAGACTTATAGGTATATTCATCGATTTATCTATCTCTGCTATCTTCTTTGTATTTTTTATTTAACTTTTTTTGAACACAGCACTAGAATAAAAGCTCAATAAAGTCAGAAATCTTTGTCCATTTTTCCTATTACCCCTGATGTCTAGAGTAGTCCTTTTGTATATTAGACACTCAATAAATACAAAAATAAGAGAATGAAGAAGCAAAATCAATAATGCAAAGGCTGTCACAACACATTCACTTCACGGATTTGACTTGGAAATGGAGAGAAATACTATTTTTCTTATCTTTTAGATACACGAAGATGAAGACAGCAACCAATATTTATATATTTAACCTGGCTTTGGCAGATGCTCTAGTTACTACCACCATGCCCTTCCAGAGCACCGTCTATTTGATGAATTCCTGGCCTTTTGGGGATGTGCTGTGCAAGATAGTCATTTCCATTGACTACTACAACATGTTCACCAGCATCTTCACCCTGACCATGATGAGCGTGGACCGCTACATTGCTGTGTGCCACCCGGTGAAGGCTTTGGACTTCCGCACGCCCTTGAAGGCAAAGATCATCAATATCTGTATTTGGCTCCTGTCCTCATCTGTGGGCATATCCGCAATAGTCCTCGGAGGCACCAAAGTTAGGGAAGGTAAGAGCCGTCATTTTCATTCCATTTACAAAAATGTGACTTCTAATTGTACAAACTTTTAATTCAGGGGTGAGTAGGACACATATCTAGAGGATAAGCCAAAAGATGATGGTAATATAGTGTCTACATCCATGGAAGATGAGAAATAAAACAATTTAGCATTCCTTTCCAGCTCTGAACACAGACTGGGATAATGTCATTACCAGAACACAGGCAGCTGACCCGTCTGCCTCCTAGTCTGGAAGTGCTTATCAGAATCTAGAGGGGTGGGCACGAAGTAAGAAACCACAGGCATGTGGATTTTTAAAATACAACCTGGCACTTCCAGGACACACCTTGCTCCTTTTCTATTTCCCTAACAAGGGACCTGAATCAGTAGAGACATGCTGACTCTTTGCTCTTTTCTCCTTAAAGGATAATCTCCATTTCACTATCTTAACATCTTCAGTTGGCCGTAGGCCATTCAAAATCAGGTTTCCAGATGGACAGTAGTTACAGATGCGCAGAACCATTAGATTTTGGGCATACTAGTTTTTACCCCATGCAAACACCGATTTATTGAGGAGGTTGGTGATACCTGTGAGTCCAGATAATTGAATATGTGTAGCAAGGACTTTCCAAGTTGTAGTGATTGGGTAGGCACTAAAATCTTAGCTTATTGGGTGTATGGTACATGGATTTTGTTTGTTTTTAGACTTAATTCAGGTTTTAGTTTACAGTTTTAGGTTCACAGCAAAATTGAGCAGCAAGTGCAGAGTATTCCCATTTACCCCCTGCCCCCACATATGCACAGCCTCCTCTACTATCAACATCCCTCACAGAGTGGTCCATTTGTTACAATCAAGTTCCCACATTGACACATCATTATCACCCACCGTCCATCGCTTACCTTAGAGCTCATTCTTGGGGTTGTACATCCTATGGGTTTGGACAAATGTGTAATGACATGTACCTGTTGTTTGTTAATGAAGCATGATTTTTCCTCTGAAACTATAAAATGAATTTCTAGCATAGCCACAGCAAGTGTCAAGCTGTAATATTTGATCAATTTTAAGAAATGCCCAACTTTCTCTGTCAGATAAACATTTTAAAATATGATTAATCACATGCAGGATTTTGTTTCTTCATGCCTACAACAAACAGAAATAAAGTGCAAGAAACTCTTCTAAGGCTTGGGTGTTTGTGCATAACAACTTGAATTCAAAAAAAGATGCTGAGCCTACACTAAGAGGGGGAGAAGAATGGGCTAAATAATATAAGAAGATAGATGATTTTTCCCAGGGCAAATAAAGAACTGATTTTTATATTTCATGTTACACTTGTAGACTGAGCCACTACATTCCTTCTAATCATTGTCAGAAAATGACAGAGATTTCAATGACAAAGAAATAGATTTCAATTAGGCTTTTGAGTGGGGAAATGAAGATAGATGTGGCTTTTCTAGGAAGGAGTTGCTCTAGGTGAATGTGTGAAGATGCAGTGGAAGAAAAGATCCCCCAAGTATCAGCAGAAGGTTAATTTGTGCAGCAAAAAAAGGGAAAAAATTAAAGTAGTCTTAGAGGAGGGATCCGTTCCTCTCTTATGTTTTTTTTTTTAATTATTATTTACTAAAGCAGGTTTTGTTTGTATGATGAAAGATTGTCTTCATTGTCTAGTGCATGCATTTTGGAGTGTTGCACCATACTGCATGTTAAGACTCTTGGATGACCAAGAGGAGTATTTTAGATAATATCTGCACACTGAATTGGAGCATTGGAATGGCATTGGTGGTTCACACTGTCATGTGTGTGGAGAATGCACATCAGGCCTTGATTGCATTAGATCACATCCACCTGGACAAACCCTGTCTTAGCTAATGCTTCCAAGTTGACAATATTTCTTTTTGGTTAAGAGCACAGATTCTGGAAGCAAATCACCTGGGATAGGATCCTGATTTCACCACTTATGGGCAGTGTCACTTTGGAAACATTGGGTGGAGAACCTGCGGCCTTAAGGCCACATGTGGCCTTCTAGGTCAAGTGTGGCCTTTTGACTGAATCCAAATTTTACAGAACAAATCCTTTTATTAAAAGGGGTGCAGCAGAGAAAGATGAAGCTTTTCTCGCCTCCTTTGGTGTTTAAAAAGAACAATCTTGAAATAAGAAGGCCACAGCGTCCCCACCCCTCCTTGGTGTTTTCCAGATCTAAGGAGTCAATGTGTGGGAAGCTGGTAAAGCAGTGCCTGGTGTCTACTAAGCACTCAATAAATGCCGGCCAGTGATTTGCAATAGGTCATGCCTTGTGGCTTGTTTACCGTCATCTATCTGGTATTCATTCAATATTGAGGGCTCTTGGATGAAGCAAAATTTTCACTTTATGGACATAAAATGTTGAATCTAATATTTTATATACAGCAGTATATGCGTGTGTATTATTTATTTTGGAGAATTCATAGTCTGCCTATTACTATTATTATAATAGCTAAGAATTATTATAATAGCTGCAGAAACAGAGTTATTCTTAACAAAATGAATATGCACAAGAAAAGCTTTAGTTTAGCTATTACAACTAACTCTATGATTATGACAGCCATGAGACGTTGGAACACGTGTCAGCAGGAGCTGTGGCCCTCTGATGTTAGTATAAAAGGAAAAGAAGGACTACTTTTTGAACTAATTTAAGAATTATCCATACAGTTGCCCAAAATGCCCCCTTTTTCCTTAAATGGAACACGTAATAAAAATGGCACGCCTGGACTGTGATTTCTTGCTGGTTGTCTTGGCACTGTCCTTCCTCTGCGGTGGTATCAATTCAGCTTTACTGACTTTTCTGGAGGATTTTTCCAGCTCTGTAGTTGGTTGTTTCCCAAAGTCTTGGAAAAGTAGTTGTTGTTGGTTATTTCACCCATTCATCAAATACTTACTGAGCTCCTACTACATGGAAGACAATTTTTTCAAGAGGAAGCTGATGCTCAAGAGTTAAATATATATGTCCAAATTAAGCATTAACCCTGTGTTGCCTTTGCTAATAGTACTTTGTAATGGTAATAGTACTTTGCACAATGACTTCTTAGAGAATCAAAAATTGTAAGTTCCTCTGGAAGCTTTCATTTACTCCTCAAAGCTTTGATCTGGTATTTAATTGATAAAAGGAAGGTCTCTAAGATAGTCATCTTTATTAAATGTCCAAAATGATTATATCCTTTGTATTTTGAAATATGTATAATTGAAATTCTAATAAGGTGCATTTTGTTTTACTAAGGGATATTTGATTAAGATCACATTAAAATGTTTTATAAAATATTTTTAATATAGCTGTTTCACTACTTTTAAATACTGTTGGGCTATTTTTGAAGCAGATTTTTCCAACATCAGAAGAAAATACTTTTATTGCAAAAATTACACTCATAGTCTTGCTCATGACCACTTTATCTGTGAGGAAGGATCAGGGCAAAGAGAGTTCTTTTCTGTGCCGGGTGACTGACTGCTCAGGGGCAGGAGGGAAAGTGTGAGCTGGTTGGTTCTTGGGGAAAAGGGAGCTGGTGAGTCCCCATGAAAGTAGTTTAAAAGGTACTGATCCTGGGTCCCTGCTCTTTCTAGTATTAAGGTCACTCCAAGAGAATACTACCCAGCTAAGAGAAGCAGAGCAAATAAAGCAGTTTTCTAAGTATTCATATAAAGATGTTTGTTTTATCTGACATACATAATAATGTTGGTATAAATGAAAAAAAAATGTGCCTGATTTACTCAAAATTCCCCTAATGATGACGATAATACTCTTCCTCCTCTTTCTCTTCCTCCTCCTCCAGAAGTTTTACTCATGTTTTGGTAATGTCCTTAATTACAATGAGCACCTTTGGGTCCATTAAATCACAATACCTGGGTCATATTTAAACAAATTTCATATCAATTTTTATTGACCCACATAATGATTTCTTGTAAACCAGTTAATATTTTTCAGAGAAGTTGGCTTTTGTTAAATTCAGTGGTTAGATTTGAAATATTTAGTCATTTACTACACATAAACATTAGCTTTTACTGCCAGAGCTTTAGGTCTGGGAGAACTGTTAGTAAAAGGAAACACAAATAAGTACCCATGCTATAAAATAACAGCTTAGCTCCTCTGAAAACCATCAATGTCAAACCGGTGTCCGCAACTAGGTAAGTAATATTACTAGTTAATCTTATTCTACACTATGGTGTATGTCACCAATAAATGACATAGCGTCCTTGTTCTTATGCACAAAGATAGGACGGTTAATACAATGGCATTCATTCCTAATTTGGTGATATACTTCAGGTAATAGCATCTCATCGTCATTGAGCTGTTGCAATCAGAGGTCTGCAAATCCACGTTTAAAACACTTTGCAGCCCTGGCGGGATAGCAATAATAGGTTTTCTTTTCGTGGTCTTATTCACTCCTGCAGACGGGGATGTCATCGAGTGTTCCTTGCAGTTCCCAGATGACGACTACTCCTGGTGGGACCTGTTCATGAAGATCTGCGTCTTTGTCTTTGCCTTTGTGATCCCCGTCCTCATCATCGTCGTCTGCTACACCCTGATGATCTTGCGCCTGAAGAGTGTCCGGCTCCTCTCTGGCTCTCGAGAGAAAGACCGCAACCTCCGCCGGATCACCAGGCTGGTGCTGGTGGTGGTGGCGGTCTTCGTCATCTGCTGGACCCCCATCCACATCTTCATCCTGGTGGAGGCGCTGGGCAGCACCTCCCACAGCACGGCTGCCCTCTCCAGCTACTACTTCTGCATTGCCTTGGGGTACACCAACAGCAGCCTGAACCCCATTCTCTACGCCTTCCTTGATGAAAACTTCAAGCGGTGTTTCAGGGACTTCTGCTTTCCAATTAAGATGAGGATGGAGCGACAGAGCACCAGCAGGGTCAGAAACACGGTTCAGGATCCTGCTTACATGAGGGATGTGGATGGGATGAATAAGCCAGTATGACTAGTCGTGGAGATGTCATCTTATAGTTCTTCGGGGAGAGAAGAGTTCAATGATCTAGGTTTAACTCAGATTTCTACTGCAGTCTGAGATGAAAAGAAAGAATTTTTGATAAACTTTTTGAAATCTCATGGTCTGAAGTCCTAAGAGGCAGACTGCATGAGCGATCCAGGTCAGTGGAAACATAAAGGCTGCAGGGAAGGAAGGCGGAAGGTCCAAGCAACCAATGTGACTCTTCTGTAGGGCACAGAAGCCAGGCTGACTCTCGGTCCCCCTGATGAACAAAGAAACAAGCCTTTTCCTTCTGGAGACCTAGATTTAGGTCAGAAACCATCTCTTGTGGCCTTCCTATGCAATGTGGTTTCCAAAGCTCTATTTAAGAACAAAAGAAAAGGGAAAAAAATTGGTTTCAGAGCTCAGTGGGCATCCAATCCAGATGTTTAACAATTATAGCCACAACCTCAAAAAGAATGAGAACCGTTTCCAGGGCTCATACCCAGCTCTCTTTATGCTGAGTGGACACACATTTCGTGGGGTGATGTGGTGAGAATGAAGTATGACTTGGACACACACCTGAGGCATCTGACATCCATGTATAGTAGAACATTATCTCGATATTTATAAATTATTTAAACATACAAAAGTGTTTTTTAACATAGTTAAATTTCTTAAAAACCAGTTGTTGTTTCTTTCTTAGCATGCTATTCAGGTAAACGATCTTATGATAAAGCATGTCTTGATGTCAAGAAACATAAAGTGGTTTGAGTACCACTGAAAAAATATATGGTTTCATCTGTAAATAATGGTATATCTGCAAATAAGGAATGGATTTGCCTTCTAGCCAGGTGATTCCCGAGGGCACACTAATGATATCCCCTGAGTTATTAAGAGTTGATGCTGAGACATTTTGCTGGGAGTCGGTCGTGGGAGGATCTCTTCCAGACTCCCAGACACTATTTAGTCCTTTAACTGTTCTTTAACAGTGCTCATAACTCATGTGTTAATGAGTCACAAAACCCTGAATGCACTCCCAGGTTGTAGCCTTAGCGGAATCTAGTTTATTTGCAGCATCTCTTTATGAATATATAGCTGTTACCAGATTCTCTGTATTTATGGGGAGGAAGGTGTTTTGCTTATGTCGATCTCAAAGATACTATTTTGTAGCTTTCAGCAGAAAGTAGAATTGTTCCTAAATGTGTGCTGAATGAGAACAGTATGTCCCTTGTAGTTCCTGGACACACCTTGCATTGTGTTCTGTGAAGGACATACCTGCTGAGGATAATGCCATGAGCAGCACATTTAGGATAATTTTGCTAAAACTTCCAGATGACATATAAATTCCTTCTTTTTTCCCTGAAACTTATGGTTTCAGAGGTAATGGCTTTTTCTGTAATTTGTCTGGGAAGAAAAAAGGGATAATTTAGAAATAACACCCATATCTCTAAGCTTATATCTTGTTAGGGCAGCACCCTCTGGAATTTAATAGAAGTATCAAATGTAAAGCCCTATATGACTATAGACACCACTGCATCTGTAAGTTCTGTTCACCATACATTTTCTCTCTAGTGTACACTCTCTCCTTTTGGAAATAAAAACTCATGTTGACGGTTTTACATGTGGTTTCAGAATTTTACTCTTATCATATTTGTCTCTATTCCAGATTATCATGGCATTAATAACACAATGACTTAAGGCACAAATGACTTAAGGCAGCATGGCAGGGATTTTTCCTAATGAAAATGAAGCACTCTTTTGAGTATTTCTTAAATTTCATTGAAATTCCTGGATGTCTTTATGTTATTAAAACTGAACATAGCTAGGATTGGCTTGAATACTGGTTTATACTAACTCCTTAGTTAAGAATCTTGGTTATTATACAGGAAAGATATCTTTATAGAGAGTAGTTCCAGAGACAAACCCTACTGAAATAGGAAATATAAAAACTTCTTTATAGAACAGCAAAACCCAGGAAATGTTCCTGGTAGCTTCTTACCCAGTGCAAAATACAACAGACATACAGTCGTGGAATGAAATCAGAGTAGTGTGTTCTCTTTAAATTAGCACTGCGCGTGCTCTCATAGCACTAATTGCCGTTATAGGAGTCTGAACTTTTTGCCTGATTCTTTCTGCATCTCTTAACATGTAAGTTTGCAGCACAAAGAGAGAGAGAAGTAACACTCAAAAAGGGATGTTCCTTCCAAGGTTCTCGGTTTTTGTTAATACTGACTTCCCCAAACTGAAAAAGGAGAGAAGATAGAAATGTCATTTTAGGGCACTGCTTTAAAGGAATGATAAAGTGAATCACATGATAGGAAAGACACCACTTACGCAAATGTGTTTCTTTGTCAAAGTGTGTGTGTGCACGTGTGTGTGTGTACATGCATGTGTGTATGTGTGTCCTGCCATGAAGCAGTGATCACGTTGTTATTCGTTCATTGTTCCAGACAATGCATTTGTCCAAGACCTCAGCAGGAGGGCACTGTCTGCTGTTTCTCTTTGAGACCAGAGCTGCTTGTGTCTAACCTTGAGATGGACGCTCCACATGAACTCTATCTTCCCACCCTGGTGGTGGCTGGTAAGAGACAGGACCTAGTGAGGGGTCAGAGAAAGTGCAGAGAAATGAGCGGGCCATGCAGAGGCAGCAGGGAGGAGGAAACCTGTAAGTTGCAACTGGAGGAGGGTGGAAACACTCTCAGTGTTTCAGACTACTTATCAATCTAACAGTGTCCCTGAGAGTTTAAATCAAAATTCCAGGTCTAATCCTAAAAAGAATGCATAGATTCGGAAAAAAAACAAGAAATATTCACGTATATCTTGAGAAAATGGTTCCATTCTGTGATATATTACTGAGAAATAAAAGTTCTTAAACTTGTATAACTATTATCAGACAATTTATAGATGTTTCTGGCTTTAAATTGGAGCACTTTTAAGAGAAAACTATGACAAGGCTGTATGTCCTTTCAATGAGATTTATTTTCTAACCAAGAGTTGTTTGGATGATTCAGCATAAATATGAAAATCCCATCCAAAAAGGGCATAAATTTGCTTGTCCTAAGGTAAGGCAGTTTTCCTCTCTGAAACAAAAGCATATTCATATATTCTTTACTATAATGTATATTATTTATATCTCATACTTTTAAAGATAATTATGCATTGTGTATATGATTGTGTGCCTTGGAATAAAATCAAAATTGTACCTGCTAAAAATCACAAGTCAATTATTGTGGTAAATCATTTATTCTATAACTAAAATCATTCATTCTATAATTACTTCAGTGATGCCGCACTTCTGCGAGAACAATGTTAACTGTTTCTCAAAACTGTAAGAGTTGCTCTAACTTGACAATGATAGAGCAGTGTTAGTTGCTCTCATCCATGACAATGTTGTTAATGATTAATAGAATGAGACAAAACATGTGGGAGTCTAAACTACGACCTTAAATTCCCAGACCTGTTAATCACTTGGATAAATTCACCTGTTTTCACAGTAATGCATCAGGATCCCAGAATCAATGTTCCATATTGCCCTCCCAATGAAAATCCACCTTTTCACTATGAAAAACATGCAAAATTCAAAATCAAACTGTCCCACCAATAAAAGCATAAAGAAATCAAACTTGACCTAGAAATACAAGCAGCCTTCTGCCCTGCTCCCAACACAATAGAACCACACCACTGCTAGGAATGATGTGTTTCTAAACCTCATGGTATTTTACATACAAACAAAGACCAACTTAGAAACAAGTATCTTGACAAAAGAAAGACTTGTAAGTAGAAGCAAAACTTAGACAAGGGAAGTTAAAAGAAACTCAACTTGCTGATTGGGAAGAACACACTAGTAGGTTCCATTCTCAGTTCAAAACTGAGCAAATTTCTTATTACTGTTTATCTTTGATTGATAACTCAATTTCATAAGTGATTGGAGTGCAAGTGTAGTATGGGCTTCCACTTCCATTTTTGGTGGATTCTCTGGCATGTTTAATAAAAGAGAGACAAAAGTAAATTGGAAAAAGTCTAAGGAAATAAGAGAGCAAATAGTTTTTCATCTGAAACAGGATCCTTTCCTCATGCTGGATGCTGTGTATTTGGGTATATAAATTTCTGAGTAAGTGGAATGTGATTAGAAACTTGTTTTATAAGAAAATTGTTAATCTATTTGGACAGAAAACTCAATATGCAGCAAGATTTAGGCATTACAATATCTTCTCTCTATAATTAATTTGTAGCACTATTCATTCCTGCTGATGGCCCCCTACGTTTACAAGAACTAGTGATAACAACATAAAACCAAAAAACATCATAGATTAATGTTTTTCAATAACTGGTTCTTGAGAGAATGTTCAATCATATTTATGCCAAAAACTATGCTAGATTCTGGGTAGACAGAGGTAAACAAAACAAATACACTCTTTAAAAAATGCCTTACTAGTGAATTTATTAGTGGCCGGATACACATTTGATGCTTACAGTCTAAGAAAGACAAACAATTAAGCAAGTAACTTCAATTTATTGCAATGGGGGCACAAATTAGTAGAATGCAACCCATTCTAAAAGAACTATTTACCCATCTACATGTAACAGAGTAGTCACCCTGTGAGGGAAAAATGGAAATTCACTAAAAACCTTTTACCCTGAAACGGACAAGCTATAGCCCTATGTATGTTAATTGTTTAATCTGCTTCTGTAAGACTGCTTGTCGCCTTGTGAAACTGACTAATGGCTGCAGCTCATGCTCCTGTAAACAGCTCCCCTTGCAGCAGCTACCTTGTAAATTACAGTAACTTCCTTATGTGTACACTTCCTGCTATAAGCCGCTCTGTACCCCCCTCCCCCCTTGCTCTTGAAGTATAAAAGACAAGTCCCCCTGACGGGGGTGCTCAGAATTTGGCAGAGGATCCCCTCTGAGCCCGCCGGCGTTAATAAACCTGATCTCTCTGCATCCTCGTGTACCTCTTGGTGTTTCGCTCAGCAACGTGACTCCGGTTTTTGCCGTTACAACCCCTCCTCCCATAGATATGGAAGTGTTAAGTAGATAGTGAGGTATTCTGGCTCTCCTACGGACAAAGATGGGTGCTCCACCTTGGTCCTTCCACAAGCAACTGCCACACCTGGGGGAAGAAGGAATGCTCTGCCAATCTGCAAAAGAATGCAAGGAATTCCCCACCCTGTGGGCCAAGCAGCCCAGGCACAATAGGATCTGGAAAGTGACCCAGAGTAACCTAAGGCTGATTATCATGTCATTAAAGTGGTTCGATGGTGACACCTGAACCAGGAGGAAGGCCCAATCCAGACAGTATAAAATAGGACCCCAGACCATAACCAGAGCCTCTTCTTGCAACAGGGGCGCATTCGTCATCTGTGGTGAATGTATCTTGCTCTTGCTCTATAAACCTATCTTGGTCTTCCTCAATAAACTTCGTTTCATGCTTACCTTGCTTTTGGTGTGTCTGGTCATTCCTTGGCCAAGAGCACACGAAGAAGCAAAAACAAACTGCCACCCAACAGAAGGGTAAAATTGATACTGGGAATATGTAACAGAGGGAATGGCCTGAAAAAATGGTAAAAATGTTTTCTGTCTCTTTAAAACATCCCCCACTCCTTTTGGAGAACTAAAACCTCATCCCTGCCTCAGGCCTGTGGTTGGGAGGGGCAGAGGAGTGTCCTTTGCTCTTTGTGTTATAGGACATGGCTCAGCATAACTGTCTAGGTGGAGGCCCCGGTCCAGATGGGGAGGTCTGGGTGGAGGTCACAAGATTGTCTTCACTGGAGATGGGATGGAACAGCAATTGCCTGAAGCTGAAAACCTCCCTTTAAAAGCTCTATATTTCTGCTTATGATTAGGAATTGGTACTTTAAGATGGAAGTCTGCCATTTTCCTCATTTGCTGGCAAATGAGTAAATCTCTCTTTCCTTTTCCCCAACCACTTGTCCTCATTCTTCTGATGCAGCCTTGGGGACAAGTGCCAAGCTTTCAGTAACATACCTAGATATATTTTAAAAATTGCTTTATCTATATCTTTATGTTATACTTGAAACTACTAGAAGCATTAAAGTAACAGTTATTTCAATATTTGCAGATAGTTAAAATGGCAACTACTAGTAAATAATATGTGACTTATTTGAGTTTGAATTGCTCAAGGAATCAATATGTTGGAAGCCAAATAATTTAGCAACAACACAGTTCTGAAATTATACTAGAGGATGAGACATTGATAATTATGAGCTATGTTTTAAGGTGCATGTCAGACACAGACTGAACTATATGATCGAGTGTAGTTGCTTTTAATATTTTTTTAATGAAGCTGGGAAGGAAATAATTAAAATAGCTGATCTGCGACCAATTCAATTGCTTTGTAGGGGAGCCTCCCCACCCAGGTGACTGTCTAATCTCCTTGTCAACTGGACCTCTGATAAATAGTGATTTTTGTAGGGACCTTATCTACAGAATGTCCTTAGCAGGATGTTCCTGGCTAGAGAAGTATTTGTAATAAAACTGTAATCTATAGGTTTATGTTTTATGGGGAGGGGCATATAAAATGGATATGTTTCATAACTTAGATATTCTTACTGTTTGAGGCAACCTGAAACTTTATTAGAAACCTCAACTGCTATTTAGGGAAAAGAGCCCACGTCTGATGTGGGAAGAAGGACTGGGAACTACCCTTGAAGTCCCAGACGTCTCTCACTTCACCTAAGCTGGAGATTTTCTGTATATTTGAAATTATCAATAAGACTTGATTTTCCATGTCATAATGTACCTCAACCATAAATTAGGGTTAAAAATACGTTGTTCAAGCCTGAGAGTTATTTACCAGAGAAAAGTATCAGTTAAGTTTTGATTTAAATGAGAACAGTGCTACTACTGCTAATACCAATGATTATAAAACCTTATATTAATATTTATTCCTATACTAATTGTTTTGTTTGTCCTAAGTTGATACTCTCAACAGGCCTATGAGTTAGTTGCACAAAATTTGGATGTGTCAAGTAAGTTTGCCAATGCCACATAGTTAGTAAGTGGCAGAGGTGGTGAAAAAATGTAATTCTTACATGTGAAATGAAGGGAGTTCTCAGGGTCAGTGTTCACGGAGGTTAGTGAATTGCGATGGATGAGGTTGGCAGGATAAAAACCAGTATAGGCCGGGTGTGTGGCTCATGTCTGTAATCCTAGCACTCTGGGAGGCTGAGATGGGAGGATTGCTTGAGGCCAGGAGTTCAAGACCACCCTGAGCAAGAGCGAGACCCCATCTGTACAAAAAATAGAAAAATCAGCCAAGCGTGGGGGCATGCATCTGTAGGCCTAGCTACTTGGGAGGCCAATGTGGGAGGATTGCTTGAGGCCAGGAGTTTGAGGTTGCAGTGAGCCATGATGACACCACTGCACTCTAGCCTGGGTAACAGAGTGAGATCTTGTCTCAAAAAAAAAAAAAAAGAAAGTATGGATGTGGGAATTAGACTGCCTGGTTTCAAATCTCAGCTCCAGCTGGGATTTGTGTGGTCTTGTGCAAGATATTATCTTTTCTGCACCACAGTCTCCTCATAAAATAGTGACCAAAAAAATCAAGAGAGTTATTACATTCATGCAAGTATTCAGTGTTACTTAATACAATTATTATTATTTTCAACTAACCTAACTACACAAACTTTCATTTCAATTATTTATATCTTTTCTTTTAATTCTAAAACAACATGACTCTGGATTCCCTGTGGGCTGCTTCAGGTTGTCACCTGACACATCATGGACTCGAGATCTAGCAGGTAGTGAGGACACAACTCATTTCTCCTGCCATCTCCATCCCATCAGTAGTTGCAAAATAAAATCTGGACATCACTGTGTGCTGGGAAGAGGGCCTGAGTACCTAGCATGACATTCCCAAATAATGTGAGAAACCTAACTTCAAGGGCTTTCTTTCCTTCTCCAAACCTGAAAGTCATTCATTCCTGACAAAAGAATTGCCTTGTCAGCATTGGTTGATCCCCCCTGGAAGTGAGGGTTTGTATTGGGAAGGGGAAAGGACTGACCCGGCTACTTTCTCACCCAAAGAGGGACACAGAGACTCTCGTTCAGAAGGCATGGGGCGTCACCTGCACTGCCATTCAGACAGCTGAGTGTCTCAGATGATGGAGACGGATGGATTCAGTATTCAAATGAGGATGTCAGGGCTGTGTTTCTCCCTTCATCTCTATGTTCCAGTGTCTTCTTTGTTGCCTTCATTTTTCAGGCCCTCTCTCTCTCTCTAAATGTGCCGCTGGCAGCTTCAGGCTCACATCACTAACACAGCTCATAATAACTGAGGAACAGAGAGAGTTTTTCTTTCCCAGAATCCATGTATCCAAGAAAGATAGTCTAACTGTCCGATCCCTGGACCAGTCATCATTGTTGGGGGCTGCAGGGCTCAGTTATGCGTTCTCCCAGGCCGCGTGTGCATGTGTGCATTAGCAGGGAGGAGTCAGGAAGGGCTAGTTTTCCTGCAGCCCCATAGAATGGGTTTCCTTTGGAAAGAGGGATCCCATTACCAAAGAAAGGAAAGGGATGCTGGAAAGAGAAATACACTGGCTGTCTACCACGGTGTTCTTCTAGTCAAGCTTTCACACTTTCCTCAATGGCTTTACAGGAAGGAATGGGAAGAATCCGGTGGGAATAGAAAAATGGGGACAGTAGCCTTGAAAGGAATGTACATGTAAAAAGTATATGCAGGTGCAGATGGAGTGTGAGCTAAGATGTGGGATGAGCAGACAATGACAACAGTAGCATCATTAGCACCAGCTGCCACAGGACGGAGGGTCATGGGGTTCTGACCCCCTGTGCTACTTCTCCCCTTCTGTGCTGGGAACTGGGCTGCAGAGCCACGTGTTGCCAAGAAGAAAACCTACACTGAAAGTGTTTATATTCCTGAGTATTGATTCTAAATAGCAATAAATATCCAAATTTACACATTTTATATTAATAAAAAAGAACAGAATATTCTTAAAATTAGTAAAATGTAACACATAAGCCACAGAGTAAGTGATACTTTTGAAGAGTTCTAACACTGACCATATTTTGTAAATAATACAAGGCGACATCTGTTAGAAATAAATGAGTATTTGCAGTTATTATAAATAAAAACCCCAAAATGGCACCACTTCCACAAAACACAATGTACAATGATTGCTTACCTCTGTTGACTAAATTAATGCTTTCCCTATACCTTCCATGAAGATGGGCTCTTAAAACTCATGGGACTTTGTCCTACAATGGCCATCTGGACCTAAGTTTATCCTATAACTGTCAGGTCTAAATTAGACACCATTTTGAGGTGCACAGACCCAGACATCTCACTGGTATGGAGAAGAGATTATGATGCCAGGAAAGGCAGGGGAAAAGACACAACCTAATGTGTCTTTGGCTCACATACAGGGAAGAGGGTTCCACCATTCTCCTTGTAACTCCCATGCCAGCTGGAGTACACTTTAATTTGAGTGAAAATTAAGTGTTTGTACTCTCTGAGATAAACCGAGGAGTTGTATACCCTTATATATTTTGAATGCGTTTGTTTTTAGTGATGACTGGTTTTGTTTGTTTGTTTGTTTTTGGTAAGCCACAAAACATTTTTCCACAGCCTGTTTTCATTTTGGAGTTCTGCTTTGATGAACACACTATGATACAATGACCTTCTCAAGGTCCTTTGCCAGCTGTGCTTCCTTCATTCTATGGTGCTTTCCCCCAACTTTATTTTCAAATTTAAAAATAGATCTGGGCTTTTCTTTAAGTCATATTTTGAAATCATTCCTCTGTACATAAGCATTTGCTTCTAAGGACTACTTGTTAAGCATGGAGGGTATTTCCATTTAGATCAATACTCAGGTAAAATGTACTTGCTTTAAGGAAAATTTCTTCAGATTAGGTCATTGAAATATTAGTTCAAACATAAATAACTACTTTAACAATAGCACCTATCCCCCCTACAGAAGAAACCACAAATATTTTGACAGGGAATAAAAAATTTGTAAGCCAACATTGTCTTTACTACTTAATTGTTTTGGTCAAGTTTTGAGATATCTTTAGGGTTTTGTGTTTTGTGAATCGGCTGCCTGTTGAGCTGCGTTTTCCTGGCCATATCTCCTTGAGCAGGCTTTTGTACTGTCTTTCTCACCACTGTCATGGAACAGAATGTAATGGTTGGCAGTCAGTGGGTAAAGTATCAACTGTCTTACATCACACTTTCTGTGTCATAGGAATACAGAGGAGCGAAGATCAGTCATAAAGGATGGATAAACTACCAACTTTCACTGGCCTCTAGAGAGAGGCCCATGATGTGAGAAATTTAATTGGCAAATAGTCCAAGATCATTGATTCTCTTCATACTTACTTCTGCCATTGGGAAATCGTACAGCTTATAAAATAATAAAAATATATTTTTAAGATCTGACTCCCAGTGGCAGACTGCCTGTTCCAAAATGGGATGATATCCTTCATTCTAAGTGATCTTCATACGACATGTCCTGGCATGCCTCTCATCTAGTGTACTGCCCTCCCATGAACCTGGATAGACCAGTGTCACTGTCTCAAGGCACAGAGTATGTGACTTCTAAGACTAAATCAAAATTTTAAACTAAAATAAAATCCTAAGCCCCCCACTGACTGAATGGACTGGACCCTCTCTTGGCCAAGGGGACCCTAGAGAAACCTTAAAACTGACTCCCCAGCCATGATGGGATGGGAGGTCAGACACACCTCATTACACTCCCCACCCCCAATGGCCATCTGACTTTTTCCTTTAAGGGCTAAACAGAAACCAATCTCATGATCTACTCCTCCTTAATTGCGGTTTCGGCACTACAACTAACCAGCATTCTTTCCCAATAAGAGACCACCAACCACGGAGTGGTTTTAACCAGTCTACAGAGTAAGCACAGAGAGGGTTTTCGCGTCCTTGCTTCACCTTTTGACATCCAAGGGCTGCCATTTTCTGAACCTGGACCCCATAAAGGGGCATAAAGCTCAATTGCACATGTGCATGTTTCTTCTTTCACAAACATTCACGACTTCTCCTACAGCTTGTTAAATATATATATTTGGCCACTCCCCTGAGCATAAATTCCTGTTCCCATTGTCTGTCCCTCAAAGCACGTGTTTCTGGCTTCTGGCCGAGGCTTTGCTTCCCAGCCTGCCAGAAAGGCCACTCACAAGCTGCAACCCTTTATGAGAAATAAAGCACTCCTTTCCAAATATATGAACCTCGTCATTTTCTTCATTTAATATAATATATCCTATACTTCTGCCTTTCTATCTCTGGGGATGCTTGCTCTGGGAACCAGCTGCCGTCTTGTGAGAAAACTCAAACAAGCCCTTGCAGAGAGGCCACATGTCAAGCCCAGCTGAGTACCCAGCCCCAGATGGCACCAACTGCTGGAGAAGTGAGTGAAAGCACCTCTTTACCATTCCAGCCCCTGGCCTTCTGAGTCTTCCCAGCTAGGAACCCAGACACTGTGAAGCAGAGAAAGCCAACCTTGCTGTCTCCAAATTCCTTACCCACAGAATCAGTGAGCATAACAAAATGGCTGTTTTATGCCACCATGTTCTGCCGTGGTTTGCTACGTAGCAATTTCTCTATGTAGCAATAGTAACTAGAACACGCACAGGTAGAAGGCTGTCAGATTTGACCCCGTTCCTCCATTCAAAACTTTTCTGCTCACCTCTCCATACTGCATGTGGGAAAAACTACTCCCTTTTGTGATAAAAATGAATCACCCAAGCAGATTTACCCTTTCATCCAAACCCTGTTAGCTTACCAATTCACATCCTTTTTAAGGAATAGTAATATATTAATATAAAAGCTAAGGCTTCTAAGAAAAGCATCTAAAACCCTATTCCTCCAGCTGCTGCTGGACCATAGAGAGCAGATAAGCAACACAACTAAAAAGACAGCTGAGTGGTGGCAGATAGTAACACAATGAATCTATTAACAATGAAATTAAGCAATGAATGGGGATGTTTTATAACGACACTGAAAAAAAATTTCTCTTAGATTTGAGTAATTTCCCTATTCTAATAGTTTGTAGTAAAAAGTAAATTTATCATTGCATATTATCTCAGATTCCTAAATGTTATTGTATCAAATTTATACAAACCTTATCACTGATGACATTGTGGGAAAGTTGAAAAATGGTTTTGGGAGCCAGAGAAATTTGGATTTGGAATCACCTCCATTGACAGGCTTTGTGACTTTAAATATGTTGTTTAACAGTTCTCTGACCCAGTTTCTTTCTGCACTAAAAAAGGAAAGATAAAATACTTACCTTGATGATCTGTTACCATATTAGATTATTTGAAATTTTGGGTTAGAAATCAGAAATACAAATAGATATGTACTTTTTTGGTACTATGTTAAAATATATTTCCCAAGACAAATTATATAAAGTTTAACAAGCTGAACAAAGCATGAAAGAGCCTATAATTATTTGTTCTCAGAGTAATAGCAATTTACTCTATTTGAATTAATGGCAGATGGGGATATTAGATTATATGACTAGATACAGAAGCAAGTTCATTAAAGCTTTACAGAATAGGAAAAACATCTGAGTTTAATGTCTGCTTTATAAAACTCAAAATGTTTGGAGAATAGTTTAGAGTGATTTTCCTTTAAGACTGATAATAGATTTTCAGACAAAAATAAAAGGTAAAGTGGAAGAGAGGAAGGGAGAAATTTCTATTTCCATTATTCTCCATAAAAGAGAGGCTATAACTGACTTAAATGCATAGAATCATTTATTTTATTATCTAACATATGTATAAATCACAGACACACATACGCTCAAACTGTAACCCCCTTGTGGAAGCACAAACTATACAAATCCTTCCACGTTACTTGGCAAAGAGCATAGGAAGACGGCGTCATAGTGGCTTATGGTCAGGGGAGACTGGAATCCAGGAGCAAATCCTAACTCACAGCCAGTCACTTCTTCAGGGTGAACAAGCCAAGCGCGCACCATAAACCCAGGGAGGAGCAACGCAATGCGATGCACTATGCAGAAAAGACACTCTAAAAATCAACAAATGATTTGGAAATGATTAAAATGACCTGAATTTATAATCACTTGGACAGCAGTTTTATGACACACACATACACACGGTTTTATTCATTTAGAAAACAAAAATATTGGTTTTAATTTTTGATTTGGAATTTCCATATTAATTTACATCACTTTAATTTTATTAAATGTTTCTCAATAACACCCCCATAGGCTACGTATGTATATATACACATCCCTATACAAACACACACGCACGCACACGCACACACAGAGGACAGACAACCTTCTTAAAACAAGAATACTAATAATGCCATCTGATTGGTAATATTGTCCAGTGGATAGATAACTGTCAAGGTTAATTTTAATAGTGAGGCATTTAAAAAAGCTACATGTCTACCCCAACCGCTTGCTTTACCGAGTCCTCCTTTCAAAGGGGGTTGAGATTACTGTGGACGCTTAAGCTTAACGGAGAAGCCTGAGGCCGCTGCTGGACATTGCTTAACTGTAGCAATCTTAACCGCACTGATCACTCAAACAGAAAACACTTTCTTTATCCTCAGTGTGCTCGTGGTACCTTTCTGTTTCATTCATACAATACTTGCATTAAACTTCTTCTGGAAACATTTCAGAACACGTTCTAACCCCCTCCCATCAGCCACCTCCATACGATTACAAGCCCTCCGAGTGCAGATGCAGAGTCTTCCACTTAATTTTTATTTCCTTAAGGCCCGGCACAGTACCTTGTATACTTTAGAATCAATTAAATACTTGGAATAGATGTATAAATGTTTCAACTTCCTATATACAAGCTAAAGAACCCTTGACCATATGGAGTGATCTTTCCTTTGAAGAATAATGAGCAGCGGATTAGGAGCAGAGAGCTCGGGCGCTGCGCTTAACTAGCTGTGTGTTTTGATCTTTAACTTCCACAGCTCTTACCTTTCCTCTATAAAACTCTTCTAGACATGGGCCTAGGCAAAGAATTTACGACTAAGACCCCAAAGACAATTACAACAACAACAAAATATATGGGGCTTAATTAAATTTAAAAGCTTCTGCACAGCAAAGGAAATAATCAATAGAACAAATAACCTACAGAATGGGAGAAAATATTTTCAAACTAGACATCTGATAAAGGGCTAATATCCAGAATCTACAAAGAGCTCAAACTAATCAGCAAGAAAAAAACAAAAACAACCCCATTAAAAAGTGGGCAAAAGACATGAACAGAAGCTTTTCAAAGGAAGATAAACAAAAGGCCAACAAACATATGAAAAAATGCTCAAAGTCACTAATCGTCAGGGAAATGAAAATTAAAACCACAATGAGATATCATCTTACCCCTGTCAGAATGGCTGTTATTAAAAAGCCAAAAAACAATAGATGCTGGCATGGATGCAGAGAGAAAGAAACGCTTATCCACTGTTGGTGGGACTGCAAATTAGTACAACCTCTATGGAAAACAGTATGGAGATTCCTCAAAGAACTTAAAGTAGACCTAACCATTCAATCCAGCAATCCCACTGGTGGGTATCTACCCAAAGGAAAAGAAGTCATTTTATCAAAAAGACACCTGCACTCGGATGTTTATTGCAGCACAACTCACAATTGCAAAGACGTGGAATCAACCCAAGTGCCCATCAACTCATGAGTGGATTAACAAAATGTGGTATATATACACTATGGAGTACTACTCAACCATAAAAAGAAATGAATTAATGTCTTTTGCAGCAATTTGGATGGAACTGGAGGCCATTATTCTAAGTGAAGTATCTCAAGAATGGAAAAATAAATACCACATGTACTCTCTAATAACTTGGAACTAGTCTATGGGTACACATGGGCAAAGAAAGAAGTAAAAATCATTGGAAATCAAGAAGGGGGGGAGGTGGGGGGGTAAAAACCCACCTAACAGGTACAATGAACACTATTCGGATGATGGGCACACTTACAGCCCTGACTTAAGCATTATAAAAGCTATCCATGTAACAAAACATCTGTAACTGTTAATATTTTCAAATTTAAAAAAACCCACAAAGGTGTAAACAACAATCATGAATATTTTATTCTGTGAGTAGGCCTAATTTTTCCCTGTGCCTTTATTTCCCTCAGATTTACTGTGGCGAGATTGGGGGCAGGGAGGTGTCATGAGGGTTTCTTTCCTGGAGGCATTAGTCCTTGTGTGACAGGTGTTTTGGTTATAGGAAATGGTGTTACAGCTCTGATTGGGAGAACTGGAAGTTGTCCTGCTGGGCACCTCTGAGTGCTTTCCTGAAATGAAAAACAAACAAACAAAAATTCTGAGAGTCTCATTTTTTACAAAGCTTTTGTATTACACTCCTGGTAAATCTAGTCTGTACTGATTTTGTGATCAGTGTTAATTTGAAAATTAATAGTGAAAAATTAAAGTACATATATTGGGCTGAATTGTTCCTCCAAAATTTATATGTTGAAGTCCTAATGCCCAGTACCTGCGAATGTGGCCCTATTTGGAAATAGGGTCTTTAAAGAGGTAATTAAGTTAAAATGAATTCATTAGGGTGGGTCCTAGCCTAATATGACTAGTGTCCTTATAAAAAGAGGACATTAGAACACAGATACACACAAAGGAAAGATCACATAAAGACAGTCATCTACAAGCCAAGGAGAGAGGCCTCAGAAGAAACCAACCCTACTGACATCTTGATCTCAGACTTCCAGCCTGCAGAACTATGAGAAGATGAATTTTTGTTGTTTAAACCACCCAGACTGTGGTACTTTGCCGTAGCAGCCAGAGCAAACTAATGAATCTCAAAATCCTTAATATGTAGACAACATTCTTTAATTTGAATTTAGACAATACTATGCAAACTAAGAGATTTTTAGAAAATTCCAAATTTCCTCAGGTTTCTTTCCAAAAAAAGTTCTCAATTTTAAGAGTCAGATTGCATTTTGCCTAAGAGTTCATAAACCACTGGGCTAATGTCACATGACTATATAACATTGCAATTTCTGGCATGAACACATCCCACTGAATGACAGAGATAGGCCAATTAATATTTCCTGAGACACTGAAAAAGAAAAACAACTGCTTAATAACTGTTAGCATGAAAGACAATGATATATTTGAGATCTCCAAGGTGGTAGTCACAGAGGTCAGCACCTATTTCCCTATATGAATTTATTGTTAATCCCAAATAAGCTGGTTGGGATAAAGTATTAATTCACTGAAAAGAATACTCTGGAGGAAAAAGGTGCTGATATGGTATACCTTCATTTATTTTTATGGCCCTTATTTATGTTTTGTAGTTTATCATTATTAATCATTCTGTAGAATGAAGTGAGTGCTATTTTCTCATAGGATTGTAAAACATTGGTACCAGAAGTGATTTTAAAAACAATCTCTCTCCTTTCTTACAAAGCTAAACACAGTATTACCACGCAATCCAGCAATTGTGCTCCCAGGTATTTACCCAACTAGATTTAAAACATGTCCACAGAAAAACCTGCACATGTTTGTTCACAGCAGATTTATTCATGCTTAATGAAAACTAGAACAACCAACATCTCCTTCAATAGGTGAGTGGATAAACTGTGGTTTATCAATATAATGGGGTACTATTCAGTGATTTAAAAAAGAGCTATCAAACCACAAGAAGACATGGATGAGCCTTAAGGATGAGCCTTTCACATATTTCTAAGTGAAAGAAGCCACTCTTAAAAGATTACATATTGTATGGTTCCAATTTTATGACATTCTGGAAAAGGTAAAAACTGTAGTGAAAATAAAAAGATCAGTGGTAGTCAGAGGTTCAGGGGAAGGGAGAGAAGGTTTAATAGGGGAAGCACAAGGGATTTTTAGGGCAGTGAAGTAATTTCTTTGATACCGTAATGGTGACATCATAACCCATGTTTGTCGGAATTGAGCAATTAAGTAAATGGATGGCAGATGGTGTATAACTTCATGTTTATCTTAATATAGATACAGATGATTACACATAGAAGAATTTATAGATATGTGTGTAAACATGAATTATTAATATTATATTTACATGTATTTCCTTGCTCTGTCAACTGAGAAAGTCAAAAAGAAATGACACCTTAGTAGCAGTGAGCACACTTAGTGCCCAGATCATGGTTTCTAACACCATTCTCCAATACAACTCACCAGTGATGCTTCTAGGACTGAGGCAGGTAATATACAAGATTATCCTAAAACATCTTGTAGTGCCAGAAATTGAAGATGTGCTCAAAATAAATAAATAAATCCATAATTCTGGGAAGATGTCAAAGTGACGCAAGAGCCAACTGAAAGATATCCCAATGGACAAAGTTAAAACAGTTTGAGCAACAAAACAAATAAAGTAGAACTGGATTATAACCCAAAGTATAATATAAATATCCATGAGTCCATACTGGCATAAAAATAAATGAATAAATAAATAAATGGTGAGAAGAGACAAATTCCAAATATTTTATGTAGATATTGCTCACTCAAGGAGTTATTGCATAATTCCCTACTCCTTAAGTATGGGCTGTGCAGAGTGACTGTCTTCCAAAGAGTATAATATGTAAGGGGAGGGGCTGAAGAGTAACTTTGCAGTTGGAGAAACCTGACAAACACTACCTCAGCCAGGTGATCAAAGTCAACACCAAGAGTGATAAGTCATGCTGATAGTATGTACCCTTGATAGGATGTGATCAAATGGCACTTTGCATTGGTCTTACTTCCCCCTCAAAAAACCCATAACTCAAGTTTTCATCATGATGAAAATACCAGACACATTCCAATAGAAGGATATTCTACAAAATACCCAAATAGTACTCCTCAAAACTGTCAGGATCATCAAAAATAAGAAAAGTCTGAGAAACTGTCACATTCAAGAAGTGCCTAAAGAGACAGGATGACTAAATGTAACGTGGTACCCTGGATGGAACACTGGAACAGAAAAAGAACGTTAGGTGAAAACTAAGAAAATTTGAATAAAGTATGGACTTCAGTGAATACTTATGTATCAATATTGATGCACTAATTGTTACATATACCAACTAATGTAAGATGCTAATAATAGGGGAAACTGAGTAGTAAGTATATGGGAAGTCTCTGTACTATCCTCTCGATTTTACCATAGGTCTAAATTTGTTCTAAAAATAAAGTCTATTTTTAAAAAATAATCCCTCCCATGTTCTTACTATTTGGCTTTGTTTTTTCCCATTATTTTTATTCTTTGCCTTTTAGTTTGGGAAGATTCTATTGACATATCTTCAAGCTCACTGCTTCTCTCCTCAGCCACGTCAAGGCATTCTTCATTTCTGTTACAATGTTTTTGATTTCTAACATTTCAGTTTGATTCTTTCTTAGAGTTTCCATCTCTCTGTTTACATTTCCCATTTGCTTTTGCATGTTGTCCACTTTTGCCATTAAAGCCCTTAACATATCAATCATAGTTACTTTAAATTTCCAGTTTGATAATTCTAAAATATCTGCCATATCTCAGTCTGGTTCTGATGCCTGATTTGCCTCCTTCATCTGTGCTTTTGTCTTTTAGTATGCCTTGTGGTTTTTTGTTGAAAGCCAGACATAATGTACTGAGTGGAAGGAACTGAGGTAAATACACTTTTATTGTGTGATTTTATATTTACTGGGCTAGGAGTTAGACTGTGTTTGCTGTTTGCTGCAGCTGTAAGTGTCAGAGGCTAAAATTTCCTCCAGTGCCCTGTTTTAGTCTCCCCTGTTGTCTTCACGTTTTCCCAGAGACTCCTTCTAAAATAGTCTGACCCTTGCAGTTTTTTTTTTTTTAGCTGTATTTCTCTGTTTTTATAAAGAAGTGGCATTCTGGTGACATGGTGGTAAGGTGTAGGGGAGGAGTGTGCTATAGTTCTGTGATTAAGGCTTAGTCTTTTAATGGGTGTATGTCCCTGGGCTGTGACCTTCACAAGTGCTTCTTAGGCTTTTTTTCACCCCCTTAGGTGGGATAGGAAGGCTACAAGGGGCTGAGATTGGGTTTCTTTCCCTCTTGTTGTTTAGGCTCCGGTAACATGGGTTCCCTTGAGGATTTGCCCTTATTAATGAGAACAGAATGCTCTAGGTGTATTTTATAATGATTACTTTCCTCTCCTCCTGCTCAAAGCAGGCAGGGATTTTTCTCTGATCTTTGCCTTGAGAATCTGGTGAGTTACTGGAGGTAAAACACACATGTGCCCCCACCACCACCACCACAAAGGCTGGGCCCTCAGGGTTTTGTTCTATTGAGCTACTCCACACTCAGCCTCCAGGAATTGGTCCATCACCCTTTAAGTGTTCCTACCAGCTGGGGCTTCTACTCCCAGTGAGCTCTGGTTCTCTGCACCCGCCTCTCTCCGAGTTTTGGGCCAGTAATTTGCCTTGTCACCTCAGTTTTTTTGTGGGTTTAGGAAGAGTCATTGATTTTCAGTTTTTTTCATCTTTCTTCTCGTTGTGAGGATGGGAGTGATAACTTCTAAGCTCTTTATGTGTCAGACCAGAAACCAGAAGTCTCCAGAAAAACAATGAAGTTGTGCTACTTTGCTCATTTGGTGCACTGAATGCAAGGACCTGCAATTGCTTGGAGACGGAGAATAGCTCTTAGTCCTCCTGAAGGCAGTTTGGCCAAAGACCATGTGAAATTTGGTGTAAGCTCAATGCAATGATATGTTGATACCACCCATCTTTTGATGTTTTACTCTGTTACTCTAAACTTTGACCAAAGACTCAACAGAGTTCCAAGAAACTAAGGCTAAATAGCCAACTTCATATAGAAACATGATAAATAAATGGGTGATCTTTCTTACAAGTGTGATCAACTCTTTCTCTAGAAATAGACATATTGTCAGAGACTAAGGCCTGTCAAACTCAGAAAGCAGACTATGTAGGACAGATCAAATAGTACAGATACTTGTGTTTTCTGAGCTATGGAGATATCCCACCAGCCTCACAATGTACTGGTTCAGATGCGTACAAAATTGAAATCCTCTGTGTTGCAGGAGGAAAACTTGTTGCCAACTCTACTGACTGTGTCATTTAAAACTGGTTCTAAGTCTTGGCCACAGGTCAAGACCACTCTGTCTATACGATGCCACAAAGAAAGTGAAAAAGATTTTCTTATAATGGACAAAAAATCTTTTTGTCACTGTTATCAGAAAGCTATGGAAGCTGCCTGTGCCAAGGAAACACACAAGGTTATTAGCAGAGAGAACTGCCTGACACCATAGTTCTACATCAGTGGGCTTAAAAGATCTGGACAACATTTTAACACTTATCTTGGATTCACTCCCATCTTTTATATTGCAGGCATTTGGAAACAGAAGTCAAATGAAATGTCTTCCAGGCTATGATAACCTTTATATTGAACTTTTCCTTCAGAAAAGTGGTTTCCAAGCTAATATGCCATATATAAGCAATGAAAAATACAGCACTTACTGAGTTTCATTTTGAATACTATATAGTTTTTGGCTGGGGGGTAACACTGTATAAGCTTTGGATTTTCATGGATTGAATCTAAATGCCAAAGTCATAGTTATAATCACCATGGTGAGAACTGCTGTTCAGCATTACCCTTGTTTCCATTTTATAGAAGATGAAATTGAGGCTTCAGAAGGTTACACAATCTGTGCAAGCTCATGCATGTGACATGTGGCATGTCAATCTCATGTTTGCAGCCTGGTACTAAACTTTTTTTGCAAAGAAATGCCTTTATTTTTTGAAGCTTTAATCAATGAGAGTGATCTCAGATCTAGAGGCTCACTGAGAAGACAGTGATGGTCACACTGGAAGCAGAGGCCCTGGGCCCTGGGCCCTGGGCTCTGGTCATACTGTCTGTCTGCTCTTTACCATGAAGAGGCTCTTGCTCCTTAAGGTGTAATAATGGAGAGTGATGAATGGCCGGCAGTGACCAGCCACTACCTGCAGCTATGATCTCAGAGGAAATACTTGTGCCTTTTTCTCTTTAGGAGGAAGGCTGGAGGACAAGAATAAAGATCCATCGTGAATTTCACATTGATGTGGTTTTAAATTTTTCATAATAAAGCCTTAAAAACATTATCTCTTTAACAGATAATGTTCCCTATATTAGTTTCCTAGGGCTGCCATAACAAAGCCTCACACACTGGGTATCTTAAAGCCACAGAAATGTTTGTCTCACAGTTTTGGAGACTAGAAGTCTGAATGCAGGTTCCAGTGGGGTCATGTTCCCTCTGAAGCCCCTTGGGAAAGATTCTTCTTGCCTCTTTCCCAGCTTCTGGGGGTTGCTGGTAACCCTTGGTGATCCTTGCATTGTAGACACATCACTCCAATCTCTGCCTCTGTCGTCACAGACGACATGTCTGTCGTCTTAGTCTCTCTTTTCCCTTCTTGTGAGGACACCAGACATACCAGAGTTAGGGCCTCTCTAATCCAGTGTAACCTAATCTTAACTAGATTGCATTTTCAAAGACCCTATGTCTAAACAAGGTCACAGTCTGAGGTTATAGGTGGATGAGTTTTAGGGAGGCATATTATTTGGAAGTTGGCTAACTATTCAAGCTCCTCAGAAATTCTGTGTAGATGTAGAACACAGCCAAGAAGCTGGGGTCCAATTTTTCCTTGTTACCATGACCAACAGAGCAGCCCTGAGGGCCACACATGAGCATATGTGGTGGTCTCTGGGAACTCAGGTGACAAACATTTGCAGCCCAAACCCCAACATCTGATATGAATGGAAGAAGCCGAAAGCAGTGTGACAAAATGCCATTGGTTCATTCAGGCTAGAGTTGGGAGAGTTTTTAAAGGTTAAGTTTAAAGAGTAAGGTTAGTTAATTTCAAGTATGATGTTATTTATCTTGAGACAGCTGAAGATTTTATTTTGAAATCTAAGATATTTCAGATCATTTAGATGCTCAGAGATTTCTAACAATTAATATTCAGAAACAACTGCTACCATTCTGTTGCCAAAAGTTTGCTGACTTGCAACCTATAGCTATACATACAAAAATAAAGAATCTGCATGGATTTATTTTTCACATTCAGTGACCTGATAAAGCATAACAAACACAAAAACAGAATGTCCATGGCTGCATTTCATTTGATTCTGTGTTTGATTCACAAGCCTATTTGGTATTGTTGTGTCCCTTGTTATTTTCTTTAAGTGTGAATTTGAAGCACCCATAATTTCCTAATCGTAACTCAAAGCTGCATGGCATCTGGCAATTAAGAGCTTGATGGTTAACGTGAGTTCCAAAGACTCCATGGTAATAGGTCTATATATAAGTTTTCCCACTTCCTGCATCTGCACATTGGAGGATTGTATGCTGTATTTTAGGCATGTATTTTTTCAGGATGTGGTAAACCCATTGAAACTCAGTTCAGCAAGACAGCAGAGGTTCTCTTCTGGCCTCTCCCTTTTACACTTTGGGTCCTGTAGGCACCTGCTTTGTTACCAGAAGTTTAGTACATCAATCCACATAGCTTATTTCAAAGACTGATCTGGGGCAAATAAGCTCCCTTTTCTGCTATTATCACTACTGAGGAAACATAGCCAGGTGGAGGGTAAGGAAGGGAGCTCAATTTTCTCTATTTTGACATGAATTCTCGGGGTCAGAGGAAACACCAGCTAGAAAGATGTCAGTGATCTCTATGCAATGAATAGGGACATCCCCCCTTTTTTATTATTTAGACTAACAGGGGGCAACAGGATTTCTGCAAAAGTTTGTGATGCTGATATTTATGCCCTCCCCTTCCTTCTCTCCTGCTCCCTCTACTTTCCTCCAGACACCACATACTTGGGAGCTTGCCAGTTGGCAGAAATGGTCTGTCTGACGTGGGACAGGGTTGAATGACCAGCATATGCTTGGTCATTATTAAGAAAAGTCTGCTACTGAGAATATAAATTTCTATTTTGAAGGATGACTCACTGCCACTGGGTTATACCACTTGCTTAAAGGAGAAACAAACTTATGTCTGTATCTGCAAGGAGGAAAGAGACAGAATAGTGTAACACTCAGGAGCCCAGACTCTGGGGCCTGACTGGCTGGTCTGAATCCCAAGGCTGCCACTGTGCTGTCTCACTGGCCTGACTTCTGGACTGTGTCCTCATGTGCTAAATAAGGACACTAATAGTACCTAGCGTGTAGTGTTGTGTACAAGTTAGAGTGGCACTAGCTGCTATGGTAGATAAAACCACAAACTTCTATGGTTTAACCAGGAGAAGTATATTTCTAGTTCACAAGAAGTCCAAAATACATATTTCTGATTGGCAAGCATCACTCCTTCAGTGAGTCAGGTACTCACTATGTGGGGTTCCCCCACCTTCAACAAGAGGTATCCAGGGTTATGTCTCCATCCAATCTCAGATGGGAAAGGTTTTCACAGGTCAGTCCTGAAAATGAGCACATCCTTTGCACTCCCATTCCATTGGTCAGACTCAGTCACACGATCACATTTAAGCACGTGATTGGTTAGGAATTAGCTGCGCAACCAGGAAGAAGAGGAAGTGGGTTTGATGAACAGCTAGCCTCTCTCTATCACAAGATGTATGCAAAATAAATGAGTTAACATGCATAAAGTATTCGGAATAATACCAAGCACCTTAAACATCATATGCACACTTTAAAATGTTTTCCTAACATTTTGTCCTGTAAATTTTCAAATACACAAAAAATTTGAGCCAATTTTATAGTGAATGCCCACAATATCTAGCATTTAGAGTCTACATTCGTACTTCATTCTGTTTGCTTTCCCACATGCCTATGTATCTATCCCTCCTGCTCTCCATCCATCAGTACACATCATTTATTCAGAGTAAGTTGCTCTGGTATATTTCCTCACTAAATACTTCAACATACTATCATCAATTAGAGTTCAATATTTGTTTATGTTGTTTCTTTTGAGGTAAATATTACATAAAATCCAATGCACACATCTTAAGTGTAGCATTTAATGAGTTTTGATAAATGCATGCACCAGTGTGACCAAACACCTATTAATAAATAGAATATCACCATCATCTTAGAAAGTCCCCTCTCACCTTTCCCAACCACCAACACCCTCCTGCCCTCCTCCCTCCTACCCCCACCCAAAGCAATCACTGTTCTGGTTATTTTCCATCATAAATTACTTTTGCTTGTTCCAGAACTTAATATAAATTGTATGATACAGTATGCAGTTTTTTGTGTGTAAGGCTTCTTTCATTTAGCATAATGTTTTGGGCATGTATTCATGTTGCATGTATCAGTAGTTCATTATTTTTAATTGAGGAGTAGTATTCCATTGCATGAGTATATTATAGAGTTTTCCCCCATTTCCCTATTGTCTTACACACGAGCTATTTTTAATAAAGTGTCTTATATAAGTCCTTTTGTGGATATGTTTTTGTTTTGTGTGACTACCTAGGAGTGAAATTGCTGGGCTGTAGGGTGGGTGTGTGTTTAGTTTTATGAGAAACTGCATATAAATGATCCTTTAAAAAATAAAGGAAGAGGTCATAAGCAAAGAATGTTCATGAAGCTAGTGATTTTTTTCACTGGTTTGATATCAAACTCCTCCATGGGGCATAAAATAAAAGATACCAAGCTCTGTTCAATCAACCAAGGCATAAGATGGAAAGTCCTTATATTTCTAAAGCTCTACAGAAAATTTTGCAGTATAGTTGGTGTTCCTAACCATGGCTCTGGGTCTTAATGAACTTAATGACAAGAGGAGATTTTACCTATCTGTATACCCTCAAAGACTAGAATTGTGCTGAATTCATGGAATATGGTCAAAAAGTATTTGTTGAACTAAAATATTAAACATTGTGGCTTGAATATTAAATATGCTTATCTTTCCCCAAGGAATATATCAAATATTAGGTATAGAAATCTAAACTGTCAAGTAATTTTAGTTAAGAGTCTTGTGTTACACATATACTTCACATTTATATTTTAAGGGTTAACAAGCAACAATTAACAACTAAGGTCATAGTCATCATATTTTTCCATAGGACTTGGCAAAGTGCCTTGTAGGTGCTCAAAAAAGACTTGTCGAGTAAGTAAACAAATAGAATAAAATGGAGTGGTTCTTCTTGCAATCATTTCAGTAGTGGAGAATGCATGCTTAAATTTTAAGAACAGTCCTTCCAGAACATTAGCCTATGTTTTAAATTTTAAACATATTAAAAAATCACAAGCAAGAAAAGATTCATGCCTCATTATATTAACTTCTGTGAGTCTAAAGACCATAGAAAAATTCCAAAAGTCCAACCAACTAAAAGTCCATGGGTCTGGAGAGTCAGCTGCATGCCTCTATCAACCACAAGTCCTGAATTTTTCCGTGACGGCTTCCATTTTAAATTCCAGATTAGGTGTCCTGCTTACAGATTCAAAGAAGGTGGTTATGATCAGACTGGATCTGGGCAGAAAAACACCACTGTGAAACCGCAGGTCCTCAGACCTCTCTACCTGCCTGTCTCCTGCTCCTCCCTTCTTGTTGACTTCTCTCGAAATTTCTCAGTCCCTAGAACCCCTTTGATTCCATCTCTCACTCCAACTCACCTTAGGAATCTGGAAAATATTACCTAGCACTGACATTGTATTTATTTCCATTTTGTTTCTTAGAAAAACCAGCCCTAGAACTACAATACCATACTTATAGGTTATCATTTAGTTTGCTAGAGATATTCAGGATCTTTTTTGGAAGATTATTACTAAGAAAATTCAAACTATTTGTATAGAAGGATCTCATAGAGTTGTGAGCAAGACATGCCTCTTAGTATTCCCTTTTTCACACTCAACAAATATTTATTGAATAAATGAATGAACGATGTAAAGTAGAAAATACATGGTGCTATGGCAACAGCAGACCTATATTCAGAACCATTTACAAATTGAACAACCTCAGTCCTATTTTCCTTACCTTAAAAATGAGACTAATAAGTACTTCTCAAGATGGTTATAAAGAAATGATGATATGATGTATATTGAAATGATTTGTAAACAGTCAAGCTCTAGGCAAATTATTACTAACTTGATAAATAATGATTTGCAGGTTAACAACCAGGAAACTTCCCTGGATCCCAAATTAAGACTGTCTAATGTATTTGTTTTATAGCGAATAAAGGTGTCTGTCTAGGGCTAATTACTGCCTTTTGGAAGGAAACTACTCTTAAAGTCGGTGTGACCTAAGGGAAGAAGTAAGTTCAGAAACTCTACTCTCACGATATTGAGTTACGTCTGGCAACGTCTGGCTAGATCTGTATGTCAGATATTTTTGGCAAATGTTGAATCAAAATCCAGACAGATTTTCAGGGCTAGACTTCAACGGGTTTTTGTTAAGTCCAAGGTTTTCATTCTTGAACACTAAACATTTTCTTAATAACATCATCATCCATGAAAAAGCAATCTTTTTCTGAGAAAATCTTTCTTTGGAGAAATCTTCTGTTCGTTGTTAAAGGCCCAAGCCCACTAAATGATCTGGACGATTATGTGCTGAGAGATTTGTCCAAACTATTAAATATTTTCCCTTAAATGTGCCTTCATGTATTGTAGAGTCCTTAAGATGAAGGTTAGTTTCGCCCCAAGCAACTTCATAGTGAAGTAGATCACTATAATAAACTGTTAGTTTTGTCATTGCCAACATGACACAACAGTTCTGAGCTTTTGCTGTTCAATTAAACTTCATTTCATCTTTTTGTTGTGTATATTTAAGGTGTATGACATGATGTTTTGTTATACTTATCTTGACATACATATACATAGTGAAGTGAGTTCTACAGTGAAGCAAAGCAACACACCCACCATCTCATATACTGCAGATACCTTTTTCCCCTCCCGCCCTTCCTTCCTTAGAGTACCTGATAGCCACTTTCTTGGCAAATTGCCAGTATACAATATTATTAACCATAGTCCTCATGCTGTACATTAGATCTCTAGACTTACTCATCCTACATAACTGCAATTTTGTACCCTTTGATCTACACCTTCCCCTTTCATCTTAAGCTCCATCGATGTGAAGTCTTAAGCACACTTTATATATAGAAGAAATTGCATACTGAACTCATTAGTGGTGAGAAACACACTTAATATTCAGTAAGGTACAAGGTTGATAGAATATATGGATGTGAGAATATCATTTTGTGACTGTTCCATAGGAAATCATCAGTAATAAAACAAAATGCCAAGGCATTTAAATGTATATTTATACCCTCCAAAAAGGACTTCCTTGGTTTCCCTGACACTCCATGGTTCTCATACTCTGGATGCTTTGGTGGATTCAATTTGTAAGAACCAGAAGAAGGCTTCTCTGAGAGAAAAGACATCCCTTACAGGATTTTTTTGCTGATTTTATTCTACATGTGCCCATGAATTTAGCCTGCTCTGTTTTCCTACTGGAATACTATGCAGTACTCTGCACCTATAGTTATTGAATCACCTTTCTTTGACCTTGCTAGTCCTTGAAGCTATTATACTAGTTCCTTTCACCTTAAAGATTCTGAAAACCACAGTGTTCACTTGCTGCCTCCTTTTTAAAGTACTCTGTTATTCCACAGTCTGCCCCAGCACTGTGGTTCTGCACAGCATATTGCAGAAGGAAAGGACCTAAAAATTACGTTAACTCACTTTTCACAGAGGAGAGCTCAGCCCCCAGTGGGGCAGTTTCCTGCACATGGCCGAAGCGGGTGACCGGAGCCTGGGGCAGCACCTTCTGGGCTCCCTCCCGGGACAGGATGGTGGCCAGTGCCTCGGCCTCCCAGGGCTGCTCCATGTCCCTTCCTGGGTCTCCACTGCGCTCCAGGCTGCCGTGTCTCCCACCCCCCAGTCGCTCTCCCACACTGCACCCTTGCCACGGCTCCCCTCCAGGCTGCTTCCCTGTACCTCGGTTTCCCCCAATACCTCAGCAATACCGTCCTCTCAGCTCTTGGGATGGACCCCAAACTCCACCCGCCACTTTGCCCCAGCCTCCACATCCGAGTTTCAGACGCTAATATCTCTAACGCGTCTCCTCTTCTTCCCAGCCCCTCTCTCCCTTGCAAACCTATTTCTGTCATGGTTACCGTGATTAATTATCCTGGTCACTCTTTGTGACAGCTTTGCCATGGCTGTTGCTTCTCTGCGGCCAAGACCTATTAACCTGTTCTTTATTTTGTGTGACTTAAGACCCTCCCTTCTTTTCCACCTCCCCAGTTCAAGCTCTCCTTTCCTCTTTGCCTTCTCACCTCAGGTCTCTCTTGCTGCCCCCTAAAAAAAGAAAAAAAAATTCTATAGCCACTGCCAAGCTAGTCTTGCTCACCAGTTAGGGGTAACTACAACAACAGTTAACTCTTTTGAGCATTTTCTATGAGCCAGGTTCTTTATTGTGAAATTTTACTTCAAAGAATCCCAACAAAAACCCTGTGAAGAAGATACTGTTATTATGATTTCCGTCTTACAGGTAGAAAATTAAGACTCATAGGGGTTAAGCAACTTGGCCAAGTTTACACAAGAGTAAGTGGCAAAGCCAGGATTCAGAGCAGCACAGGGCATTGTGTGTGCTCGTCTGGGGTCTGGGGTCTGGGGTCCTGGTGTGGCCTCTTCTGTGTGTACCTGAGGCAGGGAACTGATAGGTACTTCTTTGGGCATTGCTCCAGCATTGCCTGAGTTAGGAAGTCTCAAAACAAAGTTTCAAATTACCCTGATCAAAACAGGATGGAGGCAGTGTTAGATCCAAGATGGTGAAACACCACCCCTTCATGAATATTCCTCCCCTTGCTTAGCCTATAATTAAGCCGTTGCTTAAATAGAAAGGCAACAGGAACCAGGGGGCCAGTTCCCTTCTGCGGGGAGAACTAGCCACTGCTCTGTCTGTGGGGTGGACTTTCTATAGCTTCTGAATAAATCTCACTTTTACTTTATACTGTTGGTTTGCTCCTGAATTCTTTCTTGCACGAAGCCAAGGACCCACCTAGATTTCAAGTGGCTCCCAGCATTGGGAGTCACTTTCTTGTGTCACCTGCTAGGCTTCGGCTTTCCCCTTGGACCTCATTGTGCTTTTCTGTTTAGTAGGAAGGGGCCTCTGCCTTGCCAGCCCCTGTGTGTCCTAGTTCCTGGGTGCTGTGAGAGCCACGGGATTCTGAACCCCACCACCCTCCTCTAGGGGCCTGTTGACCTGCCTCATTCTTGTTATTCCCACCCCCACCCCACACACCCCTAAGTATTGTCCATGTACTGGCCAGTTGCTGCTAGAGCTCGACACTGTTACCTGCCTGCGGTGCCTGCTCTCATACCTCATAGAGTTTTGGATATAAACCTTGGATAGAGCTTTTTGTATATTTCAGTTTGTACTTACGACAATTCTCCTGAGGTTCTAACTCTCCAGCTCTGCTTTGCAAGTTTAGATACTACCCTGACCAGTAGTTAAAACAGGTCAGTGATGACATCACCTTCCTTTCTAGTCTTAACCAAATTAAAATCCACACTACCTATGCCTTCTTTTTCAGCCAAACCAACTGCCCTGGTGATGCCCTGTGGAGCCAGACCTGGCCCAGCCTCAGGGCTGCTTTCCTTCCCTCTCCTTTCTATGTGTCTAAGCCCCACCCTGCTCTCTGGCTCAGTTCAAGAGTGTGGTGGGGAGGGGGGTCTTCCCACTTCTGCACAGCCCTCTATTGTCTCGTACACAGTTACCGCGATGCATAGTTTCCACCAGTTGCACGTCAACGTTCCATGTCAAAGGATGTGCGTTAGAGCAGTGATTTTCAAGCCTGGCCACGCATAAAAAACATTCAAAATACAGATGACAGGCCCATGCTCGAGTCCTGCTGAATTTACAACCACCAATCAAGACTTTCTTGAATCCCTAATGCTTATGCCTAATAAATAATAATTATTCATGGTGGCCCTAGTTTCTTTTTTTAATTCTTCAATGAACTCATTAATTACATAGAGTATGTAAACCACCTGCCCAATGCCTGACACATAATAGATATTCAGTAATGCTAATTATTTCCCCTACTTTTTACTTTAGTTGTCACAAGTTTTATAGCCTTCATTTGTTTAAATAAATATTTTTAATAGATTTATACCTTCTCTATTTCTTTCTGTTCTGTATATTTATGGCTTCTTCAGTCAAAGGTTTCCTGGCTCACTCTTGACCTTCAATTATACCTTTCAGACTTTCTCTTTGACATTTTGATATTAAATTCATTACTCAGTGTGCATATTTCTCAAACTTCTATACAATTCTGTTTTCTGTCACCTACTCTTTTTCTACTTTTAGCCTTTATCCTTGCTTCTTTATTTTTTGCTTTAATTTTCTTCTAGCAAGTAGTGAAGTAGACCCTAAAATCTCATGATCAGTGATTCGTGTTTTTATAATATTTTAACTTATTTAAATTACCTTTGTTGACCATTATTGGAAGACTTGGACCTTCTTAAAATTTTAGTTTTGTGTCTAATTAGAATGGCCTATAAAGGCAGGAAAGGGAGAAGAGAACTTCAAAGCTGAGCTCTCTGGGATCTTAGATCAGTCCACCTGCTTCATTTTACACATGAAGGAGCTGAGACACACTGATTAATGAATTATCAAGGGTTACACTGCTAATTAGTGGCAGACTTACTTTTTTTTTGGTGGGAGGAAACCAACTCCTGTTTGTGACACTTTACAATTGTACAATTGTTTTTGACATCTGCCCTCCTCTCATATTTAGTCTCTTAAAATGACAGAAAAACATCAACCAATCATAGATTTATGGATTTAATAACTTTACCTCTTCAATTCTTCTTCACATACCCACTATTTCTTTGAAATACCAGAAAGACCCAGCAGTGGCCAACAGTAAATTTCTGCCCCCTACAGTTAAAAAGTCCAGGTTCCCTGAGCACTCTGTGTTGCAATGTCACTTGTCCTAAGCTGGTACCTCTCCATAGTTGGGGGACTTTAAATGTACCAGTGAAAAAGGTATTTTTCCCTTCAAGGAGAAGAAAGAAAATCCCTCCTCAAACCCCAGCAGACCTGACTGTGAGGTCTTCCTTCCTGCCCATCTCTTCAGGCTTGATTTGTTTTGTTTTGTCTTCTTTTGCAGGGCAGCAAGGGAAACAGACACTTATCTGAGTTACAAGAAGCAAGACAGTGACAGCTCCAAAGGGAGTGGCCAGGAGCAAATAAGGGGCTCCCTTAACCCCACATCCCACGCATGTGCTTCACAGAAGTACTGTGCAAACGCGAGAGTAAGAGGAGCCGTTCATCCCAGGGTGAAGGGGAGGTGGGGGCCAGTGGCACAGGGAGAAAGACAAAGTGTTCAGATCAGTCCAGGCATGGGCTGGCAAAGGGTAGAAAAGAGCTGCAGGAAGACCTGTGGTCCTTTCATACTCATGGTTGTGTTAAAAATCCACACGTTGGTGCCGGGAAGACTCTGCTTTCCGTGCACGAGAGACAAATGTCCATTTTTTTCAGAGAGGAGGCATATGCAGAGGGTCCTTGGCAGTAGGTCCTGCCTTCCTGTTGGGGGAGGCAAACAGGGAAACAGCTGCCACAGCCTCGCTCCAATCCCACCCAGCTCCTATGGGTGTCAGGCACCCCAGTGGCCTGCAGTAGCCTTTGGGGTGACAGGAGAGGGACGTGTGAAGGGAGCTTCTCTGCAGAGGTTGAGCTGCGCAGGGAAGACAGCAGAGCCTGTCATTAAAGAGGACACCAGGGAGAAGAGGTGCAGGGGGAGAGGTTGGCTTTGCTAGGGGTCTTTGCTTCTTTGGTGGGGGGGAAGAGGAGAGAGAAGAGGCAGCCACAGACAAAGTGTGAGAACTGCAGTGTTACAAGGAAAGCCCAGGGTGAACCAAACCCCAAGTAGGAAGGCCAGTTCCTTTCTGTATTTGACAACCACTGGTGCATTCCAATTCCCTTACTGAACCACAGTTATTAGAAGCAGCTTAATGAGTAGAGAAGGGGCATATGCAGAGACTGAGCCACTGACTAACGAGGTGGATGGGTGGGCACGAGACTCACGTGCATCCCCTGGGTGAGGCAAAGAACCTCAGCAAAAGACCAAAGAGCATGTGAGCAACTATTTTGCCAACTCTCAGGAGTGGGTCCCTGATACCCCAAATGCCGGAACAGCTATATCTTAAAACCAAATGGCATGGACAATTTTTCTAAGTACAAACAGAAGGAACACAAAAACATCACTGAATATGGACATAAAGGAGAATTCCAGCCACAACCAGACATCTCCCCATAGTGACGGATCACTAATAATTTGTGCTGGTACTGACTGAAGCACAGAAACAAACACTCAGTGAAACAGGAACACTGCCATTCCCAGAGCAGCACTGGAAGATTCCATCAACAATACATGGCTCCTGCTCTTGCTCCCACTCTATGCTCTGGGCTCTCCACTGCACCCGGACACTACTTGCCCTTCTTCAACACTGTTCCTCTCCCTTTTGTTGGATTTGAGCATATAGGTTTGAGGTGGTGTATATATGCCAGATGGAGTCTTTGTTTCCCCTGGCAAGGGAAGCAGAGCTTTGATACTGTCAGCCATCTCTTCACCATGCAGACTATTGAGTACACAGAGGAGAGAGAAGTGCCCCCAAATCTCTTTCATGTTGAGGGACCTGTCAGCTCCAGCTGGACCCTGGCTCCAGTCCCAGCTGCCCCCTCACGTACCACCGGCCCACTGGCCTTCTGCACCGGTGCACCCTGCGGGCTGCATCCCCTGTTCACAAGTGTGCCCTGGGCTTGGGCACTGGATCTCCTCCTTTCTCTGTCTACAATCGTTCTCCTGGTAATCACATAGAGAATGGTAGGGTACATTATTAATACCATATACACTGACAGCTCCCCATTTTATCCTCAGCCCAGACCTCTCTCCTGAACTCTGGAGAACTCACATCTGCATTGGACTAGACAATAGACACCTCACAATGAATGTATACCAAATGTACTTTCTCTAAAAACCTCCTTCTCCCTCAAACTCCTATTTCAATTGAGGATATCTCCATCCTTCTAGTTTCCTGGCATAAAAATGCAGGAGACACACTTGTCTCTTCTTTTTCTCTCACATACCACGTCCAATCTCTGGATGCAACGCTGATTCTAATGTCCAGATATTCCTAACATTCAACTTCCACTTCTGCTGAGATGACTGAGAACAATTGTTTCGCTGATTTGACAGAGGTAGGAGTTCAAGGAGGTGTATGTGCCTGAAATAATCAGGGAAAATCACCAGACAAAAGACAGCTGGGGAGCTGTCAGTGTATATGGTATTAATAATGTACCCTACCGTTCTCTATGTGATTACCAGGAGAACGATTGTAGACAGAGAAAGGAGGAGATCCAGTGCCCAAAACAGAAAAAGAGGCCCAGAATTTTAAAGGTGCCCCCTTGAGATTTTGGTGGAGTATTAATCTATGAACATGAAGGGTAAAACTCTACAAATCCATGCAAAGAACAACTCCTGGTACCAATAAGGTGAACAATTCCCAAAGTTCATGTAGAACTGTAAGACATTTGAATTCTGTCCATCCAGAGTACAAAGAACTTATTGAAAACCTGGAGAAATCAGCAGAGATATTAGAAGAGTCTTATCTTAGTACTAGGGCTAAATTCGCTGTAGTGATGAGGATACTCTAGGACTGCCCTAAAAAAGCTTAAAAATAACCCCTCCAAGTATCAACATAATCAAGAGAAAACTTAATTTTTGCCCCAAAAGAAAACTAACATTTTAAAAGTAAGACAACAAATCTAAACATTCAATAATTTAACATATGCATTGTCTCCCATCCAATCAAAAAATACTAGACATGCAAAGAATTAGCAAATTAAGATCCATAACAGTAGGAAAATTAATAAGAAATAACAGCAATGATAAAAATATCAAGCAAGAACTGCAAAACTGCAGTCATAAATATTATAAACTTGCTCATGGATTTATAGTTAACATGAACATATTGAGGATATATGAAAATAAAACTTTTAGAAGTGAAAAAAAATGAATGTATAAGGTAAAATATTCACTGAAGATTAACGGACTTGGCATTGCAGTAGGAAAAAGATCAGTGGATTTGAGAACACAGCAAGAGAAACTTTCCAACATTATGCTCAGAGGAAAAAAGACTACAGTGAAGATGCCTCAGTGATCTGTGGGACAGTATCAGGTGGCCTAACATACACGTACACTCTCAGAAAAACAGGCGAGAGAGGGAGGGAAGGACAGAAAAAGCTCTCGAAGAAATAATGGCTGAAAACTTACCAAACTTGAGGAAAACTATAAATTCACAGAACCAAGAAACTCGATAAAACCCAACCTGAATAAGCACAAAGAAAAAAGAAAATAACTGTTAATCTTGAATTCAATTTCCAAGAAAAATTTTCCTCAAAAATGCAAAGATGGAATGAAGACTTTCATGCAAACAAAAGCCAAGGAATGTGTTTACAATAGACCCACACAGCAAAAATTTTTGAATTTTTGATGCATAGTTTCCACCAGTTGCACGTCAACGTTCCATGTCAAAGGATGTGCATTAGATCAGTGATTTTCAAGCCTGGCTGTGCATAAAAAACATTCAAAATACAGATGACAGGCCCATGCTCGAGTCCTGCTGAATTTACAACCACCAATCAAGACTTTCTTGAATCCCCAATGCTTATGCATAATAAATAATAATTATTCATGGTGGCCCTAGTTTCTTTTTTTAATTCTTCAATGAACTCATTAATTACACAGAGGCAGAAATAGCTTGCTCACTTCATTGTAAAACAGTGAGACCAATGCCACGGAGGACCTGGTAGCTCTGAACTCGTGGCTGTCTAGACCCTTAAATCGGAAAGCCATCTTCATGCCCAGCTTGACCTCTGCAGCTGGGGGACAGTACACAAGTACTGACACTGATTTTGGCCTGAAACCATATGATTGTCATAAATTTGTCTTTCATATGGAAACATTCAAATGGATTCTATTAAAACGTATCTTTTTATTCCCCTTCTTGGGTGTTACCAGCAGAGGAATAATGGAAATAAATGGAGCAGAGACACCTAGGTTTCTGAAGCTCTGGTCATTTACTTGATAAAGTTAACTATTCAACCTCACACCCCCATCTCTATAGCCATTTTGGAAAATGTGTTTCTGGAATTCAATTTATATGTTAATCAAATCAAGTAAATATGCTATTTTTTGTCTCACAAACCTATTTGAATAAAGAATTCTACCACTCTGGAAGTGGGAAAAAAGGAAACTGTGTGGGGACACTGAATAGTCCCAAATTAATCTGTTGGCATTGAACATACTCCCAAGACAGCCTAAATATCTGATGATTCCAGATTATTGATACTTGCCTGTCTTTAAATTCTTATTCCATAACCCTATTCATAATTCCATTCAAATAAAAAGTATACAGGATAAGGTTCTTCCCATGATGATACTGCCTGGGAACAGGAAGACAAAAGAGTAATACTGGTGGAGGGTGATAATGAGAAATCAAAACTGAATGAACTTGACTCTCAAATTTTGTGGCTGCTTTAAAAATTTTTCATCTTTGAAATCAATCTCCATTTCTACCTAACGTATCCATCTGTTTATAACTGTGACATTATGATAGCCTTCCAATTGTTTTAAATAATTCCTCTGGGAGTCATTGGAGTATAAATTACTGTCAAATTTGATAGCAGTGTTCAAAGGAAGGTTGTAGGAAATTATCTTTGATTATGAACTGTCATATTGCAAGGGGCTAATAATGCTCAAGGGATTCTTACCATTTCTATAGTTTGAAAAAAAATTGTGTCTTGGAATTTGAAAATAGATATTTTAAGACAGCCAGAAGGGCAAAATTGCTATATAAGCAATACATGATTCTTGTTAGTTGCTATTTTTTATAGATATTTGCTCAATGATAAAGTTATCCATAATTACTAGGCCTTCTATTATTAATATATTACCAGAAGCATATGTTGCCACATTTTTTTCAACTAAGCTAACTACACTGTCTTCATGAAAGACTATAGTATTTCCAGACAACGCAGGGGGAAAAAATGCTACCAGTGTCTTTAGATATTCTCCTCCTTGTTCTTCACCTAATGTGGCATGGAGAGATTCCAGAGCCAGACATGTGTGGTGTGCACGTGATTAGCTTACGGGAATGTCTTTCTCTGGCGTCAGGTCTCACATCTTATGTTGCAAGATGGAGCATACAACAGGTTTATGCCAAATATTTTTTCTTGTACCTATGACTATTTTACTTCTTCCTTTGGTCTTCAGGATCACAAAGTTGATAATATAAACAAATATTCTTAACAGTATCAAAGAGCTAACAAGTTAATGAGAAATTATCAGGCCAAAATCTAGAAAAAGGGGAAGAACCCAGAATGGTAAGTTAATGGCTGCAAAATGGAATTAAAATCGTGGTAACTTTGTAGGAAAGGGAGTAGAAAAATTAAATCTGAGGCTAATCCAAAGTGGAGAAATGGATAATTCCCTAATTAAAGCTGGGACCCAATTACCAAAATAAGAGTGAACAGGAAGTAACTGAACCTTCTCTTGAATTTGCAACCTAGGCTTATGGTGCCTACATGGTTTAAAGCAGAGGTCCCCAAACTTTTTGACATCAGGGACCAGTTTTGTGGAAGATAGATTTTCCATGGATGGAGGGTGGGAGGCATGGGGGATGGGGGGAGGGGGAACGTCACTGCCTCAGCTCCACCTCAGATCATCAGGCACGTTGGATTCTCATGCGAAGTGCACAACTGCAAGGTTTTTTGTTTGTTTGTTTGTTTTAAATTTTTCCTTTTATTTCAGAATATTACGGGGGCACAACACTTTGGTTATATATATTGCCCATGCACTGCCCATGTCAGAGCTACAATTGTGGACATCCCCCAAAGTGTGCACCCCACACCCATTCAGTGAGAGTTTTCCCATCCCCTCCATCCCCCTCCTGCCTGCCCTCCCCCTGATGTGTGACACTGCCATGTGTGACATAAGTATTGATCAGTTAGTACCAATTTGATGGTGAGTACCAGTGGTGCTTGTTTTTCCATTCTTGTGATACTTCGCTTCGAAAAATGGGCTCTAGCTCCATCCAAGATAATACCAGATGTGTTAATTCACCATTGTTTTTTATTGCTGAGTAATACTCCATGGTATACATATACCACAACTGCAAGTTTAAAGAAGCTCAAACCTTGAAATTGAATGAGGATAGAAAGTTCCAGCAGACGTAAACAAAACTAGCTTTCCAGAGAACAGTGATATCATTCTGGGCTTCAAATTATTCTTACATTTTCCCCCCTAAACACTACATTCAGTACTACTAAGCAAACACTCCAGAAGAATCAGGAGAAATAGACAAAAGACAGACCCACAAATACTTACAATATTATGGTTATCAGATGGACAAGAAACCAACTGTGCTTGCTATATTTAAAGAAACAAACAAGACTACCAAAGTACAGGGAACAAGAAACTATATTTTTAAAAAATCAAACAGATTTCAAGACTGAAAAATACAATAACAAAATGAAAGCTTGGTGGCTGGATAGAAGAGCTAATTAGACACAGATGAATAAATAATTACTGAACTAAAATCTAAGCAGGAAGAAGTTAGACTGCAACTCAGAGAGACAAAATGATGGAAACTTGAGGAAGAGAAAGTAAAAGATATGGAGGATACAATAAGAAAGTCTAGTATGTTTTATTAGCTTTCCAGAAGAAGAGACAAGAAATTGACAAAGATGATACGTAAGGAGATAATAATAGTGCATTTTTCAGAATGAATGAAAAACATCAATTCACAGGTTAAAGAATGTTTACAAATCCCAAATCATATGGCAGGGAAATTAACATCAAAGTCAAAAGAGAAAGGCCTGAAAGAGGGATTCCAAGATCAGCTGATTAGCTTGTTTTGGAGAAATTCTATTGCTGGAAAAAATAGAAAAACTGGAGAAAAAAGTCAGAAAGAAATTGGATTAAAGTCATTAGAGAGCTAATAAATTCACACGGATTCATGGAACCAAGTTCACAGGAGGAGAAGAGAAAGACAAAGATGTAAATTAAACATTTGACACCACTTTTTCTCTAGAAGCATTTTCCAGTTAGAAAGTGACAGCTGATAGGCAAAGTATCTGAGTAGATTATTAGCAGTCTCACCAAGCTGGGGAGATAAAACTTGGAGTTCAGAACCCACTAAGGAGAAGACAACCAGGTAACCACTACCAACTTTTAACTGGAATCCCAGGAGCAACATAGTAAGATTAAAGGTGAGCCAGAAATAAGATCACCCTCACAGAGATTAAAAGTGAGCCTCAACTTAATCTAATCTCTAACTGAATTAAGTTGATCTTCATAGAACTCAAAACCTGTCTGTCTGCCAGAAGAAGAAGTCAGTCCTCTCTGAAAGGAGGTAAAATGATGCACAGCCTTGAGTCAACCCTATAGTCTTTTAGATGCAGTAAAAAACACTTCCTCAGAAATAACCGGATTATATTTACAGTTAAGAGATAGAAGGTAACTAGAGACCATTGCTCCCACACTAACAATCAGAAAAAAGCAAGATAAGCTATGAAGTCATAGGTTTTCTTTTTAGCCCACTAGAGTGTTAAGTATTACCTAAATTGTAAAAGGTAAAGAGCTGGTTCAGGGGGTGGAGAGACTCATGACTGCTTTCAACCATATTAGACCAGCAAGAAGTAAAGAGGTAACCCTAACCTTAACCCTAACCATAGAAGGAGGTAAAGAGAAGCCATTTAAATTTTAACAAACTCCAAATGGCTCCATGGAAGCTATAGTAATGGCCTAGAATCCCAAGGATTCACAGACACAGTGTTAGTCTACATTCATCCTTAACCTCTTTCCCTAAGGAGATAATGGGCCAAACACGAGGACAGAGCAAGACAGCACAGAGAAATACATCCAGGACACTTTGGGCTTTAAAGTACATGGCTCCTGTCCTCTGAAGGCTGGGCACAAAAAAAACCAGAAAGAAAAACATTATCCCAAGGTGCAGAAATCTGGGGGTGGAGCTTAGAGCAATGAGAATTCAGCAGTGAACATTCCTCAGTCACCTAAGACCTGTAAAGCAGAATATTTTCTCAGTTCAGAAAATTAGACACTGGCTAGTTGAGCTTAATGAATTCTCAATTATTCTAATTTATGAATTAGAATAATATATTAATGTGGCCAAGGATAATTTAGACATTGATATTTTAATGTATAGAGCACCAACTTAAAAAATACTAACAGACACAACTGGAGAGCCAATAGAGAAGAAAAAATGAAATTCTAAACATAAACAAACAACTAAAAAAAATCAGCTTACTCAATAACAGATAGGAATGTGAGGAAAAGGGGAAAACTACTCAGATGTTAGAATTAAATTCATTAATATCAGTAGTGATATTAAATGTAAATGAATTAAACACTCTAATGAAAAGACAAAAATTATCAAACTGAATTTAAAAAATAAATCCAAGAATATACTATTTTTATAAAGCATGCTTTAAAAATAAAAACAGAAATAGGACACAAGGAAAAATACAGAAAAAGATGTAACATGCAAACTCTAAGAATAAGAAAGCTGATGTGACTATGCCAATATGAAAATAATTTTCAAGAAAAAGGATATTACCAAAAATAAAGATGTACATTTCATAATGATGAAAGGATCAATTCATAAAGTATAGTAATCTCAAGTATACATTCACCAAATATCACAGCTTTAAAATATGTGAAATAAAACTTAACAAAAGTGAAGGAAGAGCTAGACAAACTCCAATCATGACTGGAGATTTTAACAAATATTTCTCAGTAATTCACAAAACAAGTAGACAACAATCAATCAAGGTTTAGAAAATTTAAACACAGCCAACCTGATCTATCTGACACTTACAGAAAACTCTGCCCAATAATAGCAGAACACACAGTATTTTCAAATGTGTATGGGATGTTTACCAAGATGGACCACATACTGGGCAATATAATAAGCCTCAATAAATCTAAAAGGAATGAAATCATATGAAGTGTGCACTCCAATTACAATGGAACTAAGCTACAAATCAATAACAGTTAAATATCCAGAAAATGTCCTAGTATTTTAAGTCACTTCTAAAAAGCAAACAAACCAATCACAGAAGAAAAAATGGGTCAAATAAGAAATAACTAGAGAAATTATATAAATGTTTTATATTAGGTATTAATAATAACACAATATATCAAAATCTGTGGGATGTACCTAAAACAGTACTTAGAAGGAAATTCATAACTTTAAATGTTTGTACTTAAAAAGAAGAAAATTCTCAAATAAATAATCTAAGATCTCACTTTAAGAAATTAGAAGCAGGAACACACATAAAAGCAAATATACATAGAAGAAAGAAAATAATAAAGATAAAAGCTGAAATCAATGAAGGAGAAAAGAGATAATAAAGAAAACCAAACATTTGTATTGGTTTTGAAACAATTAGTAAAATTAATAACCCCTCAATAAGATTGATCAAAAAAAGACACAATTTACCAGTATCAACTAGGAAAAACTGAACAACACTACAGATCCTAAAGACATTAAAAAGATAACAAATGATGAATGATGAACAATTTTATGTAAATAAATTCAAGAATTTTGATAATATATATGCACAATTCCTTGAAACACATTTAAAAAAACTGACAAAAGAATAAACAGAGTATGTGATTTGTCCTATATCTAGTAAAGAAATTAAATTCATTATCAAAAACCTTTCCATTGGAAAAAAAAACAATACATGTAAACAAAATAACACTTTTACGACCAAATGGTTTCACTGGTTATGGAGGCTAAAGCAACTCCATCTTGGATGCTAATCTACCATGTTGACTTCTGATTAACCCCTGTTCTGGGAATGCCTCTAAGATTTCTGCTTAATCTACTGTTACCCTAAATCCTACCCTTGGGCAGATTCATATAGCATCCATGTCTTTGCCTGAGGGGTAGACTTCAATTGTCCTACACATTCCTTCCTTAAGGTACATAAGCCCTGGGCTTGGGGTTAATGGCTCGAGAACCTACCATCTCATTTCAATACCACCTGAGACATGGCTTCTGTTTCTAAGTTTCTATTAAATGTTTTTTTGAGAAACTAGATTTGTCAACCTCTTTATTTGGCCTCTCAGCTTCCTCAGACTTTGGGGATAGGTTTGCAGAGACCTGCTCACTGAAGAACACTGGTGAAGTCAATTAGACATTTAAGGAAGAAATAATATGACTAATATAATACCTACATACTTTCAGTAGATATAAGAGGAGCAAATATTTCCAAATATACTTTTTTATGAGGTCAGTGAAATCTTCATATTTAAAATACAAAGGCATTACAAGAAAATTGTGCTATCTGGAGGATGGGCACACTTGTAGCTTTGACTGGGGCCGTGCAAAGGCAGTTTATGTGACCAAAGCGTTTGTACCCCCCTAATATTCTGAAATTTAAAAAAAAAGAAAATTACAGACCAATATCCCTCATGTACATAGACACAAAAATCCTTAAGAAAATATCACTAAATCAAATCCAGCAATACATAAAAAATGTACCACATTATGAACAAGTGAAATTTAATCCAAGAATGCAAAGTTGGTTTAACATTCAAATCAATCAATTACTATATAAACAGAATTTTAAAAATATGATCATCTTAATAAATGCAGGGAAACATTTGATAAAATTGACAATTCATTTATGATCAAACTCTCAGTATACTAGAAATAAAGGATTTTCTAGAACTAATATTGGGTTTCTAGAAAAAACATCCTTAGTAACATTATACATATTAGTAAAATATTGAATGCTTTCCCTCTAAAATCAAGAACAAGACAAGGATGTCCCCTTTCACTTATTCTTCTCATGTTTATCCAATATTGTACTGGAACTTTTAGCCAGTTCACTAAGGAAAGAATAAGAAATAAAGTTATAAAATTGGTAAAGAAGAACTAAAATTCTGATTGTGTATACAAAGACCCTATGAAATCTACAATGTAAAAAACTACTAGAATTAATAAGTGAATTTAGCAAAATTATGTGCTACAAGATCAATATATAAAAAATAAATAGCACTTCTATACACTAGTAATAAATAATTGGAAAATGATTTTTTAAATCCATTTATAAGAGCATCAAAACCTATCAAATGTCTCAAAACAAATCTTTTAAAAAGTTATACAAGACCCTTACATTAAAAATCATAAAATATTTTTGATAAAAATTATAGAAAACCTAAATATATTATATTCATGGGTTGAAAAATTCAATATTGTTAAAATATTTGTCCATCCAAAATTGTTCTACAAGGTCAATGCAATTTTAAACAAATTCTAAGCAGACATTTCTGAAGAAAAAGATAAGCGTTTCTAAATTAATGTGGAAATGCAAAAGATCTGGAATAGCCAAAAATTATTTTCAAAGTAGTACAGAGTTGAAGAACATACACTTACCTGAATAACTGGCATAGTAATAAAAAAGTATGAGACTAATATAAAGACAGAAAAATAGATAAATGAAACTGATTAGAGAGCTCAAAATTTAACCCACAGATATTCAGTGAATTGAATTTTGGCCAAAGCACTTTGCCAATTAGATTGATGAAAATAACATATTTTTAACAAAGTATTTTTTTAAGAAAAGGTGCTGAAAAACAAGGTTTCTCTATGGAAAAAAAAAACGAACCTTCATCATTGACATATATAAAACACTCAAAGACAGTAGAATACAAACTATTTTCGTGTCAAGGGAATATTTACCAAGATAACCTTTATTTTGGATCTTAAACCAACTTTCAATAAACTTAAAAGGATTGAAATAACACAAAATACATTTTATGACCAGAACAGAGTTTGCCTAGAAATCAATAATCAGAAAAAAGGATGGAGGGGATATCTATAAACATTTGGAAATTATGCAATGCTTAATAACCCATGGGGGAAAGAAGAAATCACAAGGGAAATTAGATCATACTTTTATTTGAATGAGGAAAAAAAAACAACATAACACAGTGGTGGGATGTGGTTAAGGCAGTGATTAATGGGAAATTTGTAGTTCTAAATGCTTATATTTAAAAAGACAAAAGATCTCAAATCAATGATCTAAGCCAGAAATTGGTAAACTTTCTAATATAAGTCACCAGAGAGTAAATATTTTAGGCTTTGTGGACCACAAATGGTTTCTGTTGGATATTATTTGTTTTTACTTTTTTGTATTTTTACAACCCTTTAAAATATAAAAATCATTCTTAGCTCAGAGACTATATAAAAATAGGGCAAGGGCTATAATTTACCAACCTTGAATCTAAGCTATTGTCTTAAAAATATGAGCAAATTAAACTCAAAATAAGCAGAAAAGGGGGAATGACGAAGAGCAGAAATCAAGGAAATCGAAAAGTGAAAAGCAATATAGAAAATCGATGACATGAAAAACTGATTTTTTGAAGTGATCAATAAAATTACAAACCTTTAGTCAGCAAGAAACAAAGAAAGAAGACCCAAATTACCATACCTAGAAGGAAGAGATCCCACTTCAGATCCTACAGATGTTAAAAAGATAGTAAAGAACTCTTATAATCAACCTTGTGTCAATATATTCCATAAGTTAAATAAAAAGGACACATTTTTTTGAATTACATATAGTGCTAAAGCTCACTTGTGAAGAAATAGGTAACCTGAACAGTCCTTGTTGTTAATGATAATCTTTGCTGGAGCGATCCAGAAAAAGACATTGTAAAAACATTAAACTACAGGCCAATAGTCTTCATGAACATAGATGTCAAATCTTACCAAAATTCTAGAAAATAGAATCCAGCACTGTATGCAAAGATTATCATTATCAAGTGAAGTTTATTCTAGGAATGCAAAGTTTATTTCATATTCAAAAATCAAACAAGGTAAATTACCATTTCAGCAGGATAAAAAGGGAAAATCATATGATTATTTCAATAAACACATTAGAGAAGGATTTGGCAAACTTCAGCACTCATTCATAATAAAAAATACACACACAGACACTGGACAAAAATATTTGCAAAACATATAACTGACAAAAGACATATGTCCAAATTATGTAGAGAAGTCTTATAACTTGATAGAAAGAAGACAATTCGATTAAATTAAAAAATGTTTGTACAAAGATTTCACTAGAGGAGATGTATAAATGGCCAATAGCAAATGAAAAGATAACCATTGTTATTAGTTATCATGGAAATGCAAATTATAGCCACAATGAGATCTCACTGCATACCTGTTAGAATGGCTAAAATTTTAAAAGGCTAAATAATATGAACCATTAGGGAGGATGTGAGCAACTGAAACTCTCATATATTGCTGGTAGAAAGGTAAAATGGCATGGTCAATTTTGGAATACAGTTGGACAGTTTCTTACTATGTTAAACATATACTTTCCATATGATTTATCTACAGAAATGGAAATATATATCCACACAATGACCTGTACACAAAAGTTCACAGAAGCTCTATATACAATGGCCAAAAATTGGAAACAACCCAAATATCCATCAACTGGTGAATGAAGAAACAAACTGTGGTAAATCCACGCATTTAAATTCTACTCAACAAGATAAAGTATGAACTATTGATACCAGCAACAATCTGGATGAATGTCAAAAGCATTGTGCTATATGAAAGAAATCAGACAGAAAAGACTATTTATTGTATGATTCCATTTATATGACATTCTAGAAAGAACACAACTAAAGGGACGGAGCACACATCAGCAGTTGCCAGGGGAGAGCAGTAAGAGAAAGGAAAACAGTTGAAAAGGGCCACTGGAAAACTTTGAGTTGATAAGTATGTTCTATATCTCAATTGTGGTGGAGGTTATACAGTTGTATACTTTTGTTGAAACTCATCAAGTATACTTTAAAAAGGTGACTTTTATTGCCTGTAAATTATATATCCACAAACCTGATGTAAATATCTGTCTATACCTTGAGATTTACCTTGTTCCATTCATAACAATTAACAGAGATGTGTCATAGGCTTAATGGTAAAAGAACCATACAGCCTCTCAGAGAAAACATAGAAAACATCTTCTTACTCTCAGGGTAGACAAAGATTATTTACACTAGACCAAAATGCTCTAGTGTGAAAAGAAAGAATCTATAAGTTGGACTTCATAAAATTTTACATTTGTGTATATCAAAATATACTGTTAAGATAACAAATACACAAGCCACTATGAAAATATATTTATAATATTTATATCTGATAAAGAATTTGTGTCTAAAATATGTAAATAACTTCTAAAAATTAACAGTGAAAAGACAAATAACCCAGTAAAATAATTGGCAAAAGACGTGGGCAGATGTTTTATAAAAGAATAATATTCCAACAAGGCAACAAGCAATAAAAAGAAATAGACTATGGATACCAGCAACAGCATGGATTAATTTCAAAAATATTATGCTGAGTGAAAGCAAAAGTCCTACACAAAGAATAAGTAATTGATTATTTTACATTATCAAATCCAAGCATAGGCAAAACAAACCTATGGAGATAGAATCAGAAAGTCTGCCTGGGAGCCAGGGGAGGAGAATTAAAGAGGATTAACTTCCAAAGGGTGCAAGAAAACTCTCCATGGTACAGGAAATATGTTATATCTTGTTTTGTAGCTTGTGTGTCCATGTGTATGAAGGAAACGGAATGTTTAAATATATGTATTTTATTATGTGTAAATTATACCTTAATTTAAAAAGAAAACAACTCTCCACAGACACACACACACGCACCGGCCCTAGAAAAAGGGAGGCAGAATCAAAAGTTACACGGCTTTCTAAAAGTTGTCCCTTCAACAAGTCCGAGCATAGCATCTTCCCTTAAAAGGAATTGGCATACGATGTTATTAACATCTCTGAGGTAGGGACTTTTACTACTGGAGAAAGAGGTGTGGACTAATAGGCAATATGCTCTCACGAAGCACCCCTTCAGTTACTTATTGCGTACTGTTGCAGAAAAAATCACTACAATTTGATAGAAGCTCTGATAAGGACTTCTGTCTAAACTACATGATCAACAGAGAATCAGGAAAAGCATAATGTATCTGTTCTCAGACTCCCTACAAAGTTTTCCATTTCCAAGTGGTGTTAAATTTTCCTGGAACTGAAAGTATAAAACAGGCCAATCATCTCTTACAGATTGCTCATGGTTTCTAAGATTAGGAACAGTCTTTACCTTGCCTGAAGTGAACACCAAAAAGACTTTTTGGATACAAACACCAAAAAGATTTTTCAGTGAAGAAAGACCTGAAAAGTTATTTATATTGCAACCTCTAGAAAGACCCCTCTGGCTTTATGGATATGCAAACTACAAATTTAACAACTTTTCTAGATACTAGAAGGATGACTATATTTGCCCCTACACTTTTCTATACTTGGCCCGGCCTGATGTGTAGATTTATTATTATAGGTACATTACTACAGATGTTATCATTTATTTGCTAATTATAAGAGACCAGACTCTTTACTAAGTATTGTATTTTGTATGTGAAACCTCATGTGTGCTTCACAACAAATTAATGGTGATGAGGATTACTATTCCCATTTTACAAATAAGAAAAAATAAAATTCAGACAGACTAATGTTCTCAAAGCCATCCAGCTTAGCTAAACGTAACAGAGTCAAGATTTGGTCCCACGTCAATCTTTCTGCCCTGTCTGCACCTGTAGTGTTAGATTCTGCTTTCTCTTGTGGTACAATGGACACACCAGACTTCAGGTCCAGCCTCCTCAGTGCCTCGGCTCCTCCTGTTTCAGTTCTCCCTCCCATACCCCCAACATTTAGTTCCATTCTACTGACTCATTCTTGCCAACATCCAAACTGCATATTTTTGGTAGGTCAATAGACAATGTATTTTTATTCTCCAAGTATGGAATCAATTGAGACAGAGTCGGTTGAGGTAGGCTAATAGAAATAACATTGTCACCATCATTACTGAAAATTCATTGTAGACAAATCTTTACATTGTTGGCCAAAGGGCTTGCTGACACTCTGTGCTTCCTACTCCAGTTTAGACCTTAGGGAAGGCTTCTGAAAGGAAAGTTTTGGTCTAGAGTAGAAATGCTTATCCAGGATTGCTGCCTCATCCCAGTTTGGCACAGAGAGGGAAGGAGGGAAGAAACAATTCCCCGGTGTTTGCAGACTTAACAGATTAACTCCACCAGCTCGAGCAGTGGGACCAGTGGATTTCCCCTGGGGATGAGTCAACTCATTCCTCCCCTGTGAGGAGCAAAAGGCTTACAAGAGGCCAAAAGTGTCACTCTGATGAAGGTGAACTTGAAACCAGGGCAAGGATATTGTCCTTGTCCCCCCACCCCCACCAACACAGCACAGGCCTCACTACACTCTCTGTGACCGGTTCCTCCTCTCTGCCAAGCGCCACATGATGGCACAGCCCAGCATGTGCTCTTCCACTCTTCCCTATGTTTACTCTTCCCTTAGATAACTTCATCTAGGTCCGTGGATATGTGGATGGAATTACCACGCATTTGGGGACCATTCCCAAAGTCGTATCTTCAGTGCCAATCTCTCATAAGTTTCTGACAACTGCTTACTCCTGAGATCCGTGCACACGTCTCACAGACACTGCAAATTAAACGCGTGCAAAGTGGAACTCTCAACTCGCCTTTCTCTCTCTCCCTCCAACCCTCCTCCTTTCCGTCCCGTTTAATGGCACCACCACTGAACTGCACATCAGAAAGTAAAGAATCACCTTCAATTCCGCCACCAGCTAGATTCAGTTTATCAGCCAGTCCTGCATCCAGTCCTGATCCTAAACTGACCACTGCCACGCTGGCCCCAGCCGATTTTCTCTCTCACCTCAACTGCTCTTCCCCCGCTTCTACTCTTACCCCCACCCCCATTTATTTTTACAATGTAGCCAGAAATTTCTTAATATAAACAAGTCCTATCAATCCTCTGCTTAAAACACTCCAGTGATTTTCTTTCATCCATAGACTAACATCCAGATTCTTCACCGTGACCCACCTGGTTCTGTAAGCATTCAGGTGTCTTTTCCTGTCACTGTCTCCTGAATTCAGGCCTCTTCTTCCAGACTCTTCTTCCTGTTCCTGGAATATGGCTGGTGTGTTCCTACTTCGTGGCCTTTATACTTCCCGTCCCTTTACCTAGAATCTTCTCTTTGCAGATATTCACATTACTAGTTCCTCTTTATTATTTGTATCTCCACTCAAATGTAACCTTGTCTGAGAGGCATCTCATGACGCCTTCTAAAATACCCAGCCACAGCTCTCTTTCGCTATTGTTCTACTATGTTTCTTTGTAGCACTTACCAATTCTGAACTCACTTTATACAGTGGGTACTTGTTCATTGTCTTCCCCTACTTGGATGTGAGCTGAAGGTGGACCCTGCCTGTCTTCATTGTGCTGCATCCTCAGTGCCCAAAGCGGGCAGGTCAGGAAATACTGGCTGCGCGAATGCCTGACTTGGAAGTCCTTCCTCTTCATGACTGCACTAAATTGATTTCTTTAGAAAGATTCTTGTATTAGTTTGTTAGGGCAGCCAAAACAAAGTACCATAAACTGTGTGTCTTAAAACAGTAGAAATCTATTGTCTCATGGTTGAGGAGGCCCAAGGTGTCAGCAGGCTCATGCTTCCTCTGACACCTGAAAGGGAAGGACCCCTCCCCGCCTCTCCAGCTTCTGGCAGCCGCAGACGCCAGTCGGTTTGGAGCAGGGTAACTGCAGTCTCCACGTAGCTTTCTCCTCGTGTCTCTTCACATCGTTTTTCCTCTGTGCATGTCTGTCTCTGTGTTTAAATCTCCCCTCCACCTTTTATTTTATAAGGACACAGTCATATTGGTTTAGTACCTGACCTAATGACCTCATTTTAACTTGCTTACTTCCATAAAGACCTTATTTCCAAATTAGGCCACATTCTGAGGTACTGGGAGTTTAGACTTCAAGTTGTCTTTGGGAGAGACACAATTCAACCCATAACAATCCTATAGAGGTAATAGCAGCTGTTAGGTGCAGAAAATGTCCCCTTTCTCAGCTGCTCACTGGTAGCAAGAGTTTGAAAAATCCAGTGCAAGTAAATACAGGACTCCAGAACTACCACAGCATGGATGATTAAACAGCTCTTTTCCAGACATTTTGTTCCTTGGTTCTCCAGCCAGATTTCTGAAGCTTTATGCAAAGGCCTGAAATATTTTGAAAACAATACATTCTGCTTCTTTAATTAAGTGGTGTCCTGAGGAGGGGATTTTGCATAACTCAAGGCTGTTTATCCATTTCCAGTACTTAGCGATGCCTCCTAAAAACAATACACCAGAGAGGCAGTCTTCTTCCTGACATTTATGACCAGGGCCATCTGACTTTTAATTACATGGTAATTGCTATTGTGTAAGCTTCAAGCTGCTCTGTAACTTGGAAATCTTATTTTAAATTTTAAAAAATTGTTTATCTTTTTTTAATTCAAGTCAGTATATTGGAGAAACAGTCAAAGGGAACCTTTTAGTGCCTAAAATGTGGACACAGTCATTTTATATTTTTGAAATTCATTTTTAGTCCTGGTAGATGTTCTGCTATAATTAGTCCAGAAAGCATTTACAGACAACACAATTCTCATTCTGGGAGGGCAGGATTCAGAAGGTCATTAAATCCATTTTTCTGCCTTTGGGCAGAGTCATACTGGTGAAAACCTATCACCATGACTCATGGTTTTTAAGGTCAAAATGCAAAATCAAACTGCATGGGTAATGAACAAAGTCTGATTCAGGAGCTTTGGTATTCTATTTGTCGGGGACATGGCTCTGTGGCTGTGCCACCATCTGCCAGGAGGTAATAAAAACTTTGACTATAGGGCTTGAAGCTACTCTTCTTAGAAGAAGAATCTTTATGCTTCTTGCTTCAAATAGACTACCTCTGATTCTTAAGGAGGAAAAGTAAACAATGAAAAAAGAATTAGAAATATATTACTTCATTTGCATTGCAAAGGTACTCTTTAAGCATATAATAATTATGCCTTCACAGCTTGCAAAGCATTTTGGCCTGCATCGTCTAATTTGGTCCCTAGCTGCTTCCCTTGCGAGACAGCGGCAAGAGCATTATCATGCCATTTTACAGGGGAGGGCACTGTAGCTCATGGCGTCTAAGCATAGTTTTAAAGGGCTAACAAGAACCAGGACTGGATTCCTGGAGCTGTTCTATGACACCAATCTGATCCAAGTTAACTTCAATAAAGCTCAGTTTTGTTATGTTTAAAATGAGGCTGTGTAGCCAACTCACAGGGTGGCTGAGATATGTATCCTCAGCATCTAAAACATTACGTGCAATTGAGTAGGTGCTCAACAAATATCTGTTGAATACATGAATGGATGAATGAACAAATAAATATTAAGCACTTGGCCCAGTGCCTAGCAAAGAGTAGGTACTCAATAAATGTTAACTATTAATATTAAGGACTAATAATAAACCAATATCTACAAACAGACTTGGAGTTGTTCTTTCTCTCTCTTAGTATTTAAATTTGTCTGTGAAGATGAAAAATTTGATTTTATTGCATAACCACTGTAGCTTAATTATATTTGCTAATATTTATTGAAATAATTTTGGCTTCTTTCCCCACCAAAGGATATGTAGGTATTTTATTCATTTCATATGTAGTGGATGCATCCCACAGGTCAGGCTCTGTACCAGGTCATTGCAGAGACAGGAACTGCATTAACAACAGCAGTTAGACAGAATTCGATTGCTAAAGAAGAGTCACAGGATCCAAAATGGCCACTCTTACAAAATATTCAATTTATTATAGGAAAAGGATACAAGGTAGTGACAGCATTAAAGTGAGGATATGAACCACAGCCAGAGGCTCCTCACAGCAAGAGGTCTGGGGAGCAGGGAGGGGCGAGTACTAATTGCCTCACTCTGAGGAGTCCCACCAGTACCACCAGCAGTGCCTCCTCTCTCAGATCAGGAACCACCAACTGTACACAGAACACCATGGAACAAGGGAGCCCAACATACTCAGGCAGAGCTTGTTATCCCTTCTAGTCATGAAGGCATATTCTTGCTATGCAACCAGCCCCAGTGGCAGAGCTTTCGGGAAGTGTCACTGAGACTCGCTTTAATCAATAAACAATGCTGACAATCTGGTACACACCACCCAAAACCTGCCTTGGATCCATGGCCACAGAGCAACACTATTAATCAATAGTTTCAATCCTTGATCATGGGTCAGTGCAGTAAAGACAAAACTCTTGCTTCAGTAAAACAGCTCAGGCCAGCCCAGCCCTGCTGGAATGAACCCTCCTGCCTACCTCACCTCCCTGACCAAGGCCTTCTTATGTAAAACAATCACTTGTAGTTTGATGGCCGTTATTGGTCTTGTAATAGTGTATAATTAGATAAACAATCAAACTGCACATATTCCAAACATTTAAAATAAGCAGTGAGGAATTGAATAGATTTAAATAGGCAGCTGCAACATCCAATAATAGTGGTGCAACTTTCTCAAGTGTCTGTACTCAATAATTCTTTCCCGTCTTTGATCTATGGCTATCTGGACTTGATGATATACATCTGTGGAGTGATTAAGAACCATAATTAATCTATCATCAATCAAGTCTAAATCTTCTTCAGGAGAATTCTCCTCCAGAGAGCTAACCCCTTGAGGGAACTGTGATTTATTTACTAATGCATTTGATCATCAACATCAGAACTATCAAAAGTTTTATTAGCTGCTACAGTATTACTTTTACCTATGATTCTTGTATTGCCCCATATAGCAGCATCACATAGTACTCTGGTTATATGGCTACAATATTAATCAGATATCATTAGAGTATAATGATTTTATTACTATGTTTATCCATGTGCAATATATTATTTCTCAGAGGAGTACAGGTTAGAGACCATGCCTCTATTGTTTTAGGATTCCAACCCTTTTAGGAACACAGTCAAATTCTTTTTCTAAGGTGTTCTCCAGAGAAACAGAACCAATAGGTGATATATAAATGAGATTTATTATAAGGAATTGGTTCACATGATTATGGAGGCTGAAAAATCCCCCAATCTGCCATGTACAAGCTGGAGATCCTGGGAAGCTGGTAGTGTGGTTCCAGTCTCAGTCCAAAGGCCTGGGGACCAGGAGTGCCAATGAAGTCCCAGTCCATGGGCAGAAGAAGGCTGATAACGTCTCAGCTCAAGCAGCCAGGCAGAGAGGAGAGAGAGAGAGAGGAATCAACATTCCTTTACCTTTTTGTTCTATTTGAGCCCTCTATGGATTGGATGAGGCCCCTCACATTGGAGAATTCAAATGCTAATCTCTTCCAGCAACACCCTCACAGACACACCCAGAAATAATGTTTAACCAGGTATCTGAGCAAACTGTAGCTCAGTCAAATTGACACCTGAAATTAACTATCACATGAGATTACATGATTTAATGGATAGTAGTTCTCAGTCAGAGGTGTCCCACACAGGACCTATCTGTATTCCATGAGAAATACTCTTGTCCTGTTTAAAATGTGTCCCATATTGTTAAATTGCACTATAGGAAAAGAATGGCTAGCACTCAGTTGTAGCATGAAAGTCATTACAAGGCTCCTCAAAAACTCACATTCTCCAGTGAAAATGTCCTTAGACAAGGTGGCCCACACATCTACCATGAGTGTCCTGGCAGAATCCAGCCACTGGCCCCAAACTAACTGTAGGGGTGAAGGAGTGCCTGAGTGCTTGGTGGGCATCCCTTGTCTTAGCCACAGGGGATTAGAAAACACAAAGCTATCTGGCTGTCACAAATAAACCCCAAACCTCAGGGACTTACCACAGTAGAGGTGTTTTTCTTGCTTGCATCACTGTCAGATGCAGTTCAAGTGGATTTCTTGTATGGTTCTCCAAGCAATTACTAAAGGCCCAAGTGTCTCCCATATTCCAATTCCCCAAACCCAGAGACCTTTGTTTCTATACATAGGATCAAGGGAAAGAGAGAGAGAGAAGAAGAAAGCATAACTGTTCTTGACATCCATGGGCATTTTCTGTCGGTAAGAATGAATCACATGACTCCACCTGGTGCAGGGGGGCTGGAAAATGTAGAGCACTTAATGCTGCATTCCAGATTCATGGTTAAAGGAGGCCAAAACGTGAAAGTTTGCGTTCTTGCAAGTTACCTGCCAATTGAAAAATTTTCCTCCAATTCCTATTTTAAATTGCTAAGTGGAAAACATCACTCTGTAGTTGATACTACACAATTAAAATAAGAAGCATGAAGAATGCCCATCCCTCACTAATTGATATCCCAAGTCCAGTATGGCACAAAGGTGCCAAAAATGTATATTTAAAAACACATGCTCTTCCATTTACTGTTGAATAAAAAACCTTTTGCAACACTGTAATAAGAGAACATTTTATAGGAAAAAAACTCATTATAATGAAAAGCCTTTAATTTCTTACTCTATGAAGCTGAACACAGAAGGGAGAAAAGCTCTTCATTATCTTTCTTTATCAGATGTCGTAATTCATTGCAGCTGTCAACTATAACCAATATCCTGAAATTAAAAGAACTTTTATTTAGAATAAATGTCTAACATTTTAATTTTTTTATTCTGCTTTCTCTTTCTACTTTCATTTTAAAGAAAGGTTGTGTCAACCCAAGAATACAATATCATTAAACAAGCCATTTGATTTATTTGAGGGTTTTTTTGAGGTCATAATATCTTGATTAAATCAATCAGTCAATCAAATTGTAATCGGTCAGCCTAATTTGGTTATCATGACAACTCAAATAAGGAGAAATAAACAAAATAATTAGAATGTGCTTATTTTTGTGGGCTATTTTTACTGGGCAAGAACAATCAATTATAAATAGGCATTCATTATGATGGCTGAAGAAACATGAATTTATTTCAGAACAACTGTGCATAGACAGGACCACTTAGCAAAGAGATGCCTAGCAAATACAGTATGGTTTACATTATCTCTCCCACTAGGCTGTCGAATCTTTGAGAGCTACAGATCTTTAGATAATATATCTCACTTGCTTTGATATTCCTACAGAACCCAGAGAAGGGTTTGTATATAGTACTGAAAAAAGTTTGTTTAATTGAAAAAATTAAAACATGAAATTAAGGGAAGCAAAACATTTTGAATTACAATTGTTTATTGGGAAACACAAGGCATCTAGCTCACATATTTCACCTCCTTGTAAGGCCCAAGAGTGAGTCTGACTGAATTTTTTATTATGTTCATATTTGATGGAGTGCACAATTTCAGATCCCAGAAAACACAATACACAAAAACTGTTTAATATGTTTCAGGCAATGTATCAGAAAACTTCACATGCATTGTCTTATTTAATCATTGGACGTTTGATGCTAAAATGTTACTATCATTCTTCCCATTTGATGAGGAAACTGAGTCCAAGAGAGTTTAAAGTAAATTTCTCAAGGTCACAGAAATATTTGGTCAATCAAGAACTCAATACACCTCTGTAAGTCCATAACCTCTAGAACCTAGTTCCCCCAGTTTCCAAATTCTAACCTCCAGACCTCTTTGCTCACACTATTTTTCTGCCTGAAACACTTTTCTGCTACCGCGTCCCTAGTACCCCACTTCACCTTCAATCTTGCTGTAGATGTCACTTGCTCTGAGAAGTTTTCCCAACCCCACAAGATGGACAAAACCATTGTAGCAAATATGAAACAGACATATGTCTAGAGGGAGAAATAAACCCTTGCTGTGTGAGCCACTGAAATGTGGGTGCCATTTGATACCAAAGTATGCCTTAACCTATCCTGACTGAAAAGAAAGTTGCTCAAATTCACATAATGGCAGATGTTGGATTCAAATACAGATCTCCATGAATCCTAAGTTAATTCTCTTAACCCTATAAATGAAACTATGAATCTGACAAATTAGGTACTATAGATCAAACCCTTGTGATCTGAAATTTGTCCTAAAAATTACATTGACAATTGTAATTATGCCAAAGAGGCCAAGGCTACAAATAAAGGTTACGAAAGTCAGTACATCACGGTGATGCTGTGTTTAACTGCCAACGGTCAAAATTGATTCAAAAGGACCTTTACATTTTGAATGTGAGGAAAGTTGAGATATTGATTTGCCTGATTCTGTAGGAGAAAGTTACTTAATTGTAAGACTAAATATATATTATTATCAATTAATAACATTATTTGTGTATAAATTTAATGTTTTGATTCTTTTTCCCTAAATGCTGATATTCAATTAATCTCAGAGTCAGTGACATTTTTTCTTTTCTTTTCAGTATTCTTAATTCTATTTAATATAGTGTTTACATAACACAAATAATAAATGATAGGCACATCCATAGGACCAACTAAACAGCAAAGGAATTGGCTGAAACAGTAACTAGACTAAGGCTTGATGGTCTTAACTGTAATATCAAAGGAACAATTCAAAGACAAGTTTTTAGTTTATTTTTCTTAAATCTGTGCATCAAATTTTCTTTGGTCAAGGGCATTTTTCAATCATGGAAACTGTGTAATTAGCTTTGGCTCTGAAAGAGCTTCACATTTAAATACACCTGAGTTCAGGTTCTTACTAGTTGTTTGACTTCAGTTTCCTCATCTTTAAAATAGGCATAATAATATTTAACTTTCAAGTTTGCTGTGAGGATTAAATAAATACATTAGTATAAACCTTATGCTTCTGTGTCTGATACATAGGCAGAGCTTAATAAATGGTGATCCTTATTATTTTAAACATCCCCATCTTAAAGCTATATACTCGCAACAGGTTAAATGCTCTTTCCCATTGAACAAAGGCTTATCCTCCCATTAATATTTTTCTGAGTCTAAAATATGTTACCTAATTGGTGAGATTATAAACATAAATGTTACTTTCCGAAGTAAACTTGACATCAACCAAAGAATTCTAAAACCGCGCCATGGTAGAAATTTCTTTCTTTAAATTTTGTATAGTTTGCAATTCACTCTTGATTTTTCATGTCTGAGCAATTTGAGTTTGGGTATCCAATCTGCTGAATTCTTAAAAGATTAAGAGAAGTCAAAACTTGGAGACAATAGCACACCTTCAGAAAGAGGAATCAGAAATGTACTTTATTTGTTTACACATCCATTCATTCATTCATTCCTTTGTTCAGCAAATATCAGCTATATGCCAGGATGGACCGGACACTGGTTAAACTGATGAATAAAACAGGCTCCCTGTACTTAATGAATTCTTGGAAGGCAAATGTGATTCAATGGTCACCTTTTTGCCTGGGTCTCAGGAAATAATATACCTAAATTTAATTCTAATTGCTCTAAGACAATTGTATATTCATTAATTTCTTTTATTCCACCATGCATGTCCTCTTTCATATGTTTCTTAATACTGTAAAGGATATCAAATATCTTTAGCAAATAGGTGAATGTACAAATCATTTAATCATACAGAAAAGAATTATTGGAAAAATAGGGAAGTAGAAAAATAAATAATTAAATACATTTTTGAGGTTTGTTCTTTTGGATAGTCAACAGGGGAATATGTTATTTCATTATTAAAATCATCTTGTAGGAGAAACATAAAAGCTAAAACTATAAAACTTTAGAAGAAAACATAGGAGAGTATCATCACCTCACTGGAGTTGATAGAGCTTTTAGATAGAACTCAAAATGTACTACCTAAAAACATTATAAGCTAGATTTCATCAAAATTAAGAACTTCTGCTTATCACAAAAATCACAATAAAAACAAAACTGAAGAAAAATATTCACAATAAATATGTCTGACAGAATATATAAAGAACTCTTACAGTTCAGTAACAAGAAAACAAACACCCAAATTTAAAAGTGGCAGAAGATTTGGATAGACACATCACAAAATAAGATAAATGAATGTTTAGTAACCACATAAAAACATGCGAAACACTATTAGTCACCAGAGAAATGGAAATTAAAACCACAAATTGCACCACACACCCACTAGAATGGCTCACATTGAAAAGCCTGACAAAATTAAAAGTTGGCAAGGATGTGGAGCAACCGGAACTCTTCACTTTGCCAGTAGCATACTTTGGAAAATTGTTTACCACATTTTTCTTAAAATTTTTACTTATAAAAATAATTAGCAATTTCACACAGGTATATTCTCAAAAGAAATAAAAGCATATATCCTTAAAAAGAGTTGTACAAGAATATTCATAGCAGTTTTACTCATAATATCTTCAAATTGGAAATAACACCTATCATCAGGTGTGCAGATACACACATTATATGACATATTCATATACTGGACTACTATTCAGCAATAAAAAGAAATGAATTATTGATACATAAAACAAGGATGGATCTCCAAACTATCATACTGTACACTTAAAATCTGTGCATTGTATTGCTTGCAAATTAAACATTAATTTTTTAAAAATTAAAAAAATAAAATCATATTGTAACAAACACAAAAGCTGAAGAACTTTATCAGAGTGCCTCTAGAAGTATTCAAGAAAATAAGTGTTTTCCCAATGCACCCTAATAGCAGTTGACTATTTCTGTAAACTTTCTTTATTTCTTTATTTTTTAACTTATGGAGAATTGCTAGAAGGGAAAAAGAAAGGTTTAAGTACCAATTGACTATGCCTTGAGGCTCTAGGTTCCAGTTGTTATATTTCTATCACTTTTTTCTTAACCTCAAATAACTTGTGACAAAGAATTTACATTAGCAAAGGGCATATTTTCAAACTTTAATCCCCAATTGTTTTTTGAAAGTATCAACAAGCACCCTAAACTTTCACTGTGAGATAAAAATCTTCCAAGCTTTGGTTTTGTTTTCTTTAACAATTACACACTGCTTCTACTTGCAATCACCAGAGTTTGAAGAAATTCCTGAGAATAAGGTCTTCCTTAGTTTGTTTAGTGTTGCTATAACAGTATATCTTACTTAGGCTGGGTAATTTATAAAGAAAAGAGGTTTTTTTGGCTCACGATTCTGGTGGCTGGAAAGTCCAAGAAGCATCTGCCAGCATCTGCATGGCTTCTGGTGGGGGCCCCTGTTGCACCCTAATCACCTCTTACAGCACTACCTCCCAACACCACATTGGGGAACCAAGCCTCAACATGAGTTTGGTGGGAACAAACCGTGTTTAGACCATAGCAAGGTCCAAGTAAATATGTATGAAGCTCTTTAGCCTTATATTAATTATCTATTGCTGCATGTAAAATTACCAAAAAAATTAGCATCTTAAAACAACACACATTTGTTATCTCACAGTTTCTGTGGGTCAGGAATCTGGACATGGTTTAGCTGGCTCTGGCTGCAATCTAGCTATCAGTTCATGGTCTATGGTTTCATCTGAAGGCTCAACTGGAAAAAATTCACTTCCAAGCTCATGTGATTGTTTGCAGGATTCAGTCTCTTGAGGGTATCCATTTTCACTGGCTACTGACCAGAGGCTGCTTTCAGTTCCTCGCCATGCGGGCTTCTCCCATATGGAATCTTGCTTCATCAAAGCATGCCAGTGGAGAAGGCAATAGAGAGTCAACTTTGTCACATTCTGTTGAGAGAAGCAAGTCACTAGGTTCATCCCATACTCAACAGGAGGAGAAGACACAACGGTGTGGATACCAGGAGGTGAGGGGCACTAGAGACAATGTCTGAAGCTGCGTGCCACAGCCTTCCTCTAGCAATCACGGCTGCTGCTTCTCCCTGGCCCAGGGTGAGGGAGTGTGTATAAGGGCTGGCATGTGTCCACTCAGAGGCTCCACTGAGGATATAGGACCAAGGCAGGTGGTCTACACACACCTTCTAGGCTTTCCTGACTGAGGAACTGAGTCCACCACTCCAATATCTCCAATGCCCTGCATGGTACCTTGCCCACAGTAAACCCTCAGGGCTTATGAAATGAGGACTAGAGTTAGATGAGTACATTAAAGTATAGGCAGAGAATTTTTTTTAACATATCACAGCTAAGCATTCATTATGCTGTTTAAGAAGACAAGCAACTGCAATGGTACTTCAGAAGCTATGTCTTTTTTAAAAATGAGATATATGCTCCTAAACTATAAATAGTATTTTAAAATATACAATTTCTCCAAAATAAAATATTCAACTAAATATGAGGTAGATAATTTTAATGTAAGTAAAATGTTACAAGATTTTAAAATTAAAGCCATCATCAGATTTTTTATAGCATAATGTACAGAAGTGTGCATTCTTGTACAGAGTAGTATAATCTTTACTCTTGCGTGAGTCATTCAATAACAAGTTGGTAAAATGCCACCAGTGCCTGGAAGCTTTCTCCCAGCTGGGCATGTGGTATGCTCATTTCTATTTGATTCTTCTGGTTTGTCGGTTTTTCTGGTCTGAGACATTTTCTCATTTTCCATTTTCTCTCTGCCTTTTCTTATATAGGCTAATTAATCTTCTTTTAATATCCAGTCTGTGGCTTCTGTATTGTTCAGCATCACTCATGTCAGATACCAGTAGCTGAAAATTTTCATAAACCTGTCTAATGTGTTGCTTATTTATTTTGAACTTCTGTTGTACCTCTATTACCACAACTTCACTGAGTCCTTGCATTAATCCATCTACATCACTCTATTCACAAAAAATATCTGAGTGGTATGAATACAGGTGATTTTTAGTTTCTCCCTCACACTTTTCTATACTACTTGAATTTTTACAGTAACCAAGTATTATTTTTATAAGAAAACTGAAGCAACTCTTATGTTAAAAAATTATAAGTGAATCACTATAGTCGAATGTTCTTGTTTATTCAAAGACTATGTCTGGAAGGATACACAACCTTGGAAAATTGTTACTCCCAGACAGGAAAATTTGGTGGCTGAGAGAATACTTTACCATCTGCTTGTGGTTTTGCACCATATATACAGTTTACTTAGTCAAAAATTATTAAATTTATTCTAGAGAGTTATAAAAAAGCTAAGGTATAAAACTATAAATATGTAAATAAATATGTATATAAGTATTTATCAACATAGGATTACAAATAATTTTACATTTCTATTCTTTGTTTCCTTGTGTTCAATATTAAATCATAAAGAAAGCAAACAGCCATTCTTAACTAACCAGATAGGCCAAAGCTGCCTCAAGTGTGAGGCAGATGTCCCAGGAACAGCCAGGGAAAGGATACTATAGGAAGGATAGGAAGGGCTTCAATGAAGAGGCAGCCAAAGTTCCCTTAGCCCTACCTCAGAGTTACATCTTTGTCTTACAAGGCCACGGTCTACCTCTAGTGAATAGTCTACTTCTGATGAATTAATAAATATAGGCAAAATTTATCAAAGGCCACTAACCTCACAAAAGGGGAAATGACTAGACATATGTGCCTCCCCATGGAAGTACACCCCAACATACATGCTGTATTCTTGCTAAAAAAATCAAACTTGGATCTGCTCAATCTCTAGATCTAAATACTGATTCATAGTAAATAAAGTGGTGAGGGAACATGCCAAGTAATATGATGATAAGTCAATCATCAAAATCCAATCAAAAAAGTAAGTTAGTTTTGTCAACAAAAAAATTGCAGAAAAAAAGACAAAGAGGAATCTATAAATTAAAAGATGTTTAAGTGACACATCAACCAATTGTTATATATGTACTTTATTGAGATCCTAAGTAAACAAACTAAAAATAAACTGTGAAGTGATTGGGAAAATTTCAATACTAGCTGTATCTTAGATGACACTAAAGAATTAACATGAATTTTAAATTTCATTTATGATAATATTCTTGTGATTATATTTTAGAGTCCTTATCTTTTATAGATCTACACTGAAATATTTGCAAATAGAAAGATATGTTGACTACTATGAACAAGTATTCGCCAATAAATTGGAAAACCTAGAAGAAATAGATAAATTTCTAGACATGTGCAACCTACCAAGATTGAACCATGAAGAAATAGAAAGCCAGAAGAGACCAATAGCAAATAATGAAATCAAAGCAGTAATGAAAAGTCTTCCATCAAAGAAAAGCCCAGGATTTCCTTTGGAAATCCACTGCTGAATTCTACTAGATATTTAAAGAAGTAATACTAATTCTACTCAAACTATTTCAAAAAATTGAAGAGAAGGGAATACTTCCAAACTCATTCTAAGAGGCCAGCATTATCCTGATAACAAAACCATACAAGGACACAACAATGAAAAAAGAAAACTACAGGCCAATATCACTGATGAACATAGATGCAAACATCCTCAACAAAATTTTAGCAAACTGAATTCTATAACATATTAAAAAGATCATTCATCATAATTAATTGGGTTTCATCCCAGGGATGCAAGAGTGATTCAACACATGCAAATTAATAAATGTGATACATCATATCAACAGAATCAAGGAAAAAAATATCATTTCAATTGATGCTGAAAAAGCATTCAATAAAATTCAGTATTCCTTCATGATAAAAACTCTCAACAAATTGGGTATAGAAGGAACATACCTCAACATGATAAAGGCCATATATGAAAAACCAACAGCTAATATCATACTGAACAGAGAAAAATTGAAAACTTTTCCACTAAGATCTGGAATAAGACAAGGATGCTCACTTTCACCACTTCTATTCAACATAGCATTGAAAGTCCTGTCCAGAGAAATTAGGCAAGAGAAAGAAATAAAGGGCATCCAAATTGGAAAGGAAGAAGTCAAATTACCTTGTTTACAGACAACATGATTTTATATTTAGAAAAACCTGAAGACTCCACCAAAAAACTCTTAGAACTGACAAATGAATTCAGTAAAATTGCAGGATTAAAAGTCAACATACAAAAATCAGTAGCATTTCTATACACTGACAGCAATCAATAGGAAAAAGAATTCAAGAAAGCAATCTCATTTACAACAGCTACAAAAAATTAAAATACCTAGGAATAAATTTAACCAAAGAAATGAACAATCTCTACAAGGAAAACTATAAAACACTGATGAAAGAAGTTGAACAGGACACTCAAAAAAAATGGAAAAATACTCCATGCTCATGGATTGGAAGAATTAATATTATTAAAATGTCTATACTACTCAAAGTGATCTACAGATTCAATGCAATCGCTATCAAAATACTAATGGCATTCTTCACAGAAATAGAAAAAACAATCCTAAAATTTGTATGGGACCACAAAAGACCCCAAATAGCTAAAGCAATCCTGAGCGAAAAGAACTAAGCTGCAGGCATCACACTACCTGATTTCAAATTATACTATAGAGGTATAGTAACTAAAACAGCATGGTACTTCATAAAAACGGACACATAGACCAATGGAACAGAATAGAGAGCTCAGAAATAAATCTACACGCTTACAGCCAATTCATCTTCGACAAAGACGCCAAGAGTATACATTGGGGATAGGTCAGTCTCTTTAATAAATGGTTCTGGGAAAACTGGATGTCCATATGCAGAAGTATGAAACTAGATCCCTATCTTTCACCATATACAAAAATCAACTCAAATGGATTAAAGAATTAAATGTAAAATCTGAAACTGAGGAACTACTAGAAGAAACATTTGGGAAGCACTCTAGGACAGTGGTCTGGGCAAAGATCTTTTGGGGGTAAGACCTCAGAAGCACAGGCAACAAAAACATAAATAGATAAATGGGATCACATCAAGTTAAAAAGCTTCTGCACAGTAAAGAAAACAATCAACAAAGTGAAGAGACATCCTACAGAATGGGAGAAAATGTTTGCAAACTATCCGTCTGACTTTAATAACCCGAGTATATAAGGAACTCAAACAATTTAACAGAAATAAAACTAATAATCTGATTTTCAAAATGGGCAAAGGACCCGAATAGACATTTCTCAAAAGAAGACATACAAATGACCAACAGGTATACGAAAAAATGCTCATCATCACTGATAATCAGGGAAATGCAAATGAAAACCACAATGAGATATTCTCTCATCTCAGTTAGAATGGTTATCACCAAAAAGACAAAAAATAACAAGTGCTGGTGAGGATGAGAAAGGGGAACACTCCCGCACTGTTGGTGGGAATGTGAAATAGTACAGCCACTATGGAAAACAGTATGGAGTTTCCTCAAAAAAACTAAAAATAGAAGTACCAGCAATCCCACTGCTGGATGTACATCCCAAAGAAAGAAAATTAGTATGTTAAACAGATATCTGCACTCCCATGTTTATTGCAACACAATTCACAATAGCCAAGATAAGGAATCAATCTAAGTGTCCACCAATGGATGAATGGATAAAGAAATTGTGGTACATATACACAATACAGCTACAAAAAGAATGAAATCCTGTCATTTGCAGCAACATGGGTGGAACTGGAGGCCATTATGTTAAGTGAAATAACCCAGGCACAGAAAGACAAATATCCCTAGTTCTTACTTATATGTAGGAGCTAAAAAAGTGGATCTCATGGAGGTAGAAAGTGGTTACCAGAGGCTGGGAAGGGAAGTTGGGGTGGCAGGAGAGGAAGAGAAGTTGGCTAATGGGTACAAAAAATAGAGTTGGAAGGAATAAATTCTAGTGTTTGAAAGTACATTAGGGATATTATGATTAACAATAATTTATTGTATATTCCAAAATAGCTAGAAGAGAAGAATTGTAATGTTCCCAACACAAAGAAAAAATAAATGTTTGGGTGATGGATACCCCAATGACCCTGATTTGATCATTACACATTGTATACAAGTATCAAAATATCACATGTACCCCATAAATATGTACTAATCTTTTATATCAATTAAAAATTACTTAAAAGATATGTTGTTGATGGGGAAGGGTTATATATAAAACAATATTGGCCATGAGTGGCCAATGGCTATAGTGGCTCATGAGAGTTCCATCATATTACTCTTTCTACTTTTTTCTGTTTGAAAGTTTTCTATAATAATTTTTTTTTGTTTGTGTCTTTGTTTTTGAAGAGCATGGTCTGCTAAAACATGGATCTTTGGTGTCGTCATTTTATGTCACTTCTTTGGCTTTGTTTGAACTCCCCCATGGAGTTCATTTTTCTCATAAATTTCACTAAGGGTTGCACTGTGCACGAGTCCTGCCAGGGAGAACTGGATCCAGGGTTTGATATTTCTCTGTCAGGATCCTAAGTCCAGTACAGTCAGCATAAAGTGGTGCCTGCAATGGGCAGACAGATTAGGCACAAATGCTGTTCTCAGGGCACTTGTGGGCTCCCCATCATCAGAGCCTATACCCACTTCCTACAGGCCGTGACCCAGGTTCTCTTGAAGAGACTGGCCTGGAACTGAACACTGTGCTGTGTTTGCACAAAAGGAGAGCTTTGCAGTGACTCTCTCTTACTGGAGCTGCCAATACCTGAAGTATGTCCTTAAATGACTCCTGAGCAGAATTAGAGATCAGGTTTAGGTTGCCTCATTCAATTACTTATTCATTCTACCAGCATATATTGTGTTCCTTTTAACAGCTGGGTATTGTGCTAGAATGCTTGGAATTGGACAGCTCATAACTCTTATTAAGCTATGTTCAAACAGATTGAGTACATCAATCATGTGAGCAAACGGCATGGGGAACAGGAGGAACGAATAGTTCCAAGTGACAAGCAGATATGGTTCACTCCTGGATCTGTCTGGTGAACTGGAATGTTGCCATGTCTGCACTTCACACACATCTCTACCCTGGAGGTTCCCTCATTGTTCAGGCTCAGATGCCTCCCCTCCATCTCTGGGCCAAGCAAGGACCACATAGTAATCACTTCTGTTGTACCTGTGCTTAGAACAGTGGACGCTCAAAGAAAGGTTGGATAGGTCGACCAAATGATTGATATTTTTTGTAGAACTGCTTGAAGTATGTACTGTTTTAAACTCAATTTTAAAAATGAGGTTCATTTACCAGATACCTCCTTTTTCTTATTTTATCATCATGGAAGTAGCAGTCATGCTGTATAAATTATGCCACAGGTTATTTTTTCTAAATTAGGAGAAATGAATCTTGGATCTGTGTATCCCTAAAATCATAACACAAAATTCTGTCTATATGTCCGTGTATCTAATTTTTCTGAAAAGAGGATGTCTAGTGTGCACAAGATTCCCAAGGATGAACATAAATGATGCCGAGTCCCTATTTTAAATTCTGGGCTGAGTTATCTGTGCTGTATTGATCCAAGCTGCCTCCTTTGCACTTTCCCATTGGTAACTGGCATTCAGTCATGACATTCAGCACCAAGTTCTTTGTCAGGTAATTAGCAGTAAGGGCCATCAAGATGTTTTTTCTGCAAGTGAGCAACAAAACTCCCTGGGTCTTAAATTGAACATTTGGAAAAACCTGAACATCCTGCTGCTGGGCTTGAAGCTCTGTTTTTCATTCCAGTTTCTTTCCCTCTTACATCTCCCCTGATGTGACAATAAATGATCACGTGTCTGACAGTCAGATGAAGAAACTAGTGGTGCATTTAGCTCTCAATGTTTCTGGGTGAAAAACGCCCAATATGGACGCCAGGAAATTGTTCTTCACAATCACTCTGGTGTGTAGAGGAAGGGGAATGAATACACTTGAAACGTGAAGAAGTCTGCAGCAATTTTCACTTCCCGCCGTATTTCTCGTTTGGCTGACCCATAGGGGAAATGCCTTGTAACAACAGGAAGAAATGCAGAGCGAGAAAACAGGAAAGTTTTGCTTCATAGGACAGTCCCTTTTGAAGTAACCTAGTGGACAACAGAATGGTGGAGTTCACTTAAAATTCATGGAAATGAAAACCCATGAATAGAAAACACAGAAAGAATGTTTAACATTTTCTGCTACTTTAAATCAAGGAAAGGTTCCTGGTATAGACTATCAGCAAACATAATAAACTTAAGGAAAGGGAAAATTTAGGCTGATGGACTAATACTCTAGTGATGCTCCTGGCTTGTGGAAATAAAGCCATTGTTGGTCAGTAGACAGAGGTGGGGGCGTGTTGTCAACCGTCCTCCCTCCTAATCTCCACCCCCTTCCACAAAATCACTCAAGTTACTTTCTGAGTGTTAACTCTTTAACATTGGTGGGGATAATTTGCTTTATAGAATGCTTTTTCTCATTATATCTCTTATTCTGCATAGAAAAAACAAACCAACAATAACAAAAAGCAATGTGAAGTAGGTACTATTTTGTGGCTATTTAAAATCTGAGGAGACCTCGGTTCAGAGTGGTGAGTTAACAACCTAGTGAGCGTCAGGATTCAAATCTGCGGTCTAACACTCCATCTTCTGCCTGTTCACATCGTGTGTGCTACGCCCTGTGGGCCCACCGCTGACTCACTCCCGGCGCTGGCTTCCCTCCTGAAGGCTGCTCCCCTATTCTGGGCCCCGCGGATTCCGTTGCTTCCTTCCCTTTTCCAAATGATCGCTATTACTCTTTGATTTTGCATTCTTGGTCTGTACAGATTCACTGCAGTGTTGGGCAATGTATCTCTAAATCCACTCTTGGCTATTTCCAAACTTAGATTGTGGGACATTCTTCTTCTAAAAAGATTATTTGTGATAATCTGAAAGTAGTAACAAAAACATCAAACATGCAGCATATGCATTTCTTTCGTCACTATCTCTTGACTCCCTTGCCACCTGACACACCCCAGAGCGGCCGTCCCCCTTCTCCCTGGCTTTCCCCGCTCCTTTTTAGCAGTTCTGTGTTCTTCCCAGGTAATAAAATACCCTTCCACCAGGAAGCGCGCTCTTTCAATGTGAAGGATGGTACAGTAGAGCAATAATTGTGGGCTAGTAGTCTAGTAATCCCAGATTAACTGTACCTCAGGGAAACTCCATTAGCAGTCCCCACCTCAAAATGTTATGTGCTATATAGATTTAAAGTTATTTTAGAGCACATGACTTACATAATTAGGTATTTGGAAAGGTATGTTAGAGAAAGATGATTTGGATGGAATAAGAGATTAATTAATAGTCTTTAGTTAGATTTAGGTGTTGTACACAAAATCCTTTATCCCCTAAGCCATAGTGGTGTAAATACTATTGTTCTTAACAAATGTTGCCCTTTTTTAAAACTAGAAAACTGAAGCATAGAGAACTCAGGCATATTCTCCGGCACAGTCTCTGGCACAGAGCCTGCCAGAGGATGTGGTAGGAGAGGCCTGAGTTTAAATTCTAATTAGGGGAAAAGTTCTTCATCCCACGTCGTCTAATTATTAATAAATGTTACTTAACTGATCAAAAAAGGACAGACACAAAGGCCATTGTAGATGTACAGAGTGCAAGATTGGATGGAAACCACTTATGTTCACTGAAACATTAGCAAGAAGGCAGAACCCCATTGTCTCAACAACATTTTGTTCTGAATTTGAGCATCCTTAGTTTTTTCCAGGCAAGGAAGAAGGAAGGAAGGAAGAGCTTTCTCGTCCCCCACCTGCGTCCTCCCCACCAACATAGACACCACTGATAGGAGACCAGGGGCTTCAGAGATGGAAGCTGCCATGGCGGCGCTTGCACAGCCACCAATACCTGACCTCAGAGCTCATGACATTTGGTTCTGTGTGCTCGGTTTCTTCCATGGGATGATGGACAGTCAAGGTTTGCTTTTATGCCAGTCATAGCAATCCCAACTTCTTTTTCTAAAACCTATTTTTCTCAACTTTCTAATTAAGTGCTAAGTGTTCTAATTGCAGTCTACAAACAGTTAGCTAGGCATGAAGAATAAGAGTGATTTGATGGCATTTTTGGCATCAAAATGGGCTTATTTTGGCTGATACAAAACACTGCTTGCAACTTTAAATAATCAGACATAATGGGGAGGAAACAAGTAATATAGCCTAGCTTTAAACATACAGTTTGCCTATTATTTAAATCAAGACTATGATTGTCCCTGCACAAAGCCTAGCTTTAGGTTAGGATTATACTAGATGGAATACTTAGCTCACTGAAGTCAATGCAATATTCTCCAAGCTTTGGGGAAAATATATTGAAAGAAAAAGAATCACTAAATAAAAGAAAATATAAAAGAAGTACTAACTCATGCAAATTATTTTGACAAAGCTCATTTGAGTATTAAAACAAGAAAAAGTTATTACAATAGTTACTGAACAAATGAAAAATACTATTAGATTGTCAAATTACTAGCATATTCTTTTTAGGTCAAATATATGCTGTTTATAACTTACTATTTTTATATACTATACTGTATGTAAGCTACTAAAGGTTCATTGACCTCTATAAATGGTACGTAAATATCTTGTAATGATAAATATTACTTTCTGCTGTGCTCCATTTCCTAACTCTACAGAACCCAGCAACTTTATTCCCACTCTAGGCTCATTCCTCCTTCAGGCATTGGAACAATACTGTTCCAAGCGTTTATTTCTGTAGCTTATGCAACCAAGAATTAGCTCAGTCTGTATTGATTTCATGACCTGGTTTCAATACATGAGCCTCTCTCTTATTTCTGTGATTAAAACCAGAAGCACCCCCCCCCAAAGCCACATGCCCACCTGAACCATGGCATGTTGCTTGTGCCTGGATTCCCCCAAACCTCTCTACTGACCTACAAGGGCATCCCTGCTAGAGTGAGCAGATGCTGACCCTGGTGGGCCAATGGTGGACACCAAAAATCCTAAGTATTTGACTGAACTCCCTTCTGCCACTGGCAGTTGCCCCTAAATGTGTCTGCCTTTCAATTAAGGAAGAAAGACTAGCACAAAGAAATGAATGTGTTATGGTTAGGATTTCAGGCCATGAAGCAGGTTCTCAGAAGTATATTTGGAGTCAAAAGACGACTTTTTTAGATCCCTGAAATCAGCTATCCCAGGTGCTCCGGCCATGAGCAAAGTCAGCTGGTAATCTCACTTTCTCTTTGGCAGGTCTCCCAAACTGCATCCTATGCAGATGAAAGTTGGAGCACACAGCAGATTGGAATTTAGAAGCAACTATTCGTGCCCCGTGGACAAATGACTAGACACTGTTGAGGCTTATGCTGATTCATTCCAGTGTGGAGCAGAACTGGCGGAATTTTAAACATACAGCTCCTTAGACAAATCATTTTTATAGCTGTCTATGAGTGCACATGCTGTTTAGACAGTAAATCTAGCTAAATATAAAACCGTTTGCCTGAACAACTTATATAATTTATAAATCTGCATTTTCAATTTAACTGATACGTTAATATAAAATCTGTATTCAAACTGGGAAGCATTGGTCCAAAAGCTCTCTTGGATTAAAAAAGTGTGTATTTCAACATTTGTTTTGAAGGCTTTTTGTGTGTGTGTGAACATAACTGTCTGTGGGAGGAGTTATGTGGGGGTGGAGGATATTTAGGGCTATTGTTTTTCTGTTCACTTGGAGTCTAGAAGAGAGACAATTCCTTCATTTCAAATGAAAGAAAGCGGATAAAATGTAATGCCATCTTTTTAAACATTTTTATTTATTTATTTATTTGTTTTTACCTCCTGTTCTCTCAGAAAAAATATAAGCCTGGAAGTCTACATGGGAAGAATAGTGAGCAGGTAGTAAGAAAATTGACTTTTCAGGAAGCCAGAACTTTTGAGCTACTAAATACTTACAGGATAGGTGGAGTAAAGAAAAGATAAGCAGAAGAGGTTTGTTTTGATATTAGAAATGCGAGTTTCTTTTGCCAATAATGAAAGGCAGTAGAATGAACAGTGGTTCCTCACATTCATTCTGCTTCTGAAATTTATCCAGTTTTGCTTGCCTTCCTTCTCTTATATAATTTTTATTTATTTATTTATTTTTATTTCAGAATATTATGGAGGTACAAATGTTTTGGGTACATGAATTGCTTTTGTACAGATTGAGCCAAAGTTATAAGGGTGTCCCTCACCCAGATAGTGTGCATTGGACCTGTAAGGTGTGAATTCACCCATCCCCTCCCACCTGCTTGATTTCCGTTGAATTTTACTACCATATGTGCACCTGAGTGCTGATCTATTAGTTCCAATTTAGTAGTGAGTTCATGTGGTTTTTGTTTTTCCACTCTTGCAATACTTTGCTTAAAAGGATGGTCTCCAGTTCCATCCAGGTTGTTACAAAAGGCATTAGTTCACCATTTGTTTTTTTATGGCTGAGTAGTACTCCATGGTATACATACACCACATTTTATTAATCCACTTACATATCGACGGGCACTTGGTTGTTTCCACATCTTTGAGTGATTGTGAATTGTGCTGCTATAAACATTTGAGCGCAAGTATCTTTTTTGTAAAATATCTTCTTTTCCTTCAGGTAAATAGCCAGTAGTGGGATTGCTGTATCAAATGGTAGGTCTACTTTCAGTTCTTTGAGGTACGTCCATACTACTTTCCACAGAGATTGTACTAGTTTGCGGTCCCACCAACAGTGTATAAGTGTTCCTTTCTATCTGCATCCATGCCAGCATCTGTTGTTTTGGGATTTTTTGATAAAAGCCATTCTTACTGGAGTTAGACAATATCTCATTATGGTTTTGATTTCCATTTCCCTGATGATTAGAGACGTTGAACATTTTTTCATATGCTTATTGGCCATTATTCTCTCTTCTTTTGAAAAGCTTCTGTTCATGTCTTTTGCCCACTTTTTAATGGGGTTGTTTGATGTTTTCTTGCTGATTTCCTTGAGTCCTTTGTAGATTCTGGTTATTAGCCCTTTATCAGATGTACAGCACGCAAATATTTTCTCCCATTCCACAGGTTGTCTATTCGCTCTGTTGATTGTCTCCTTGGCTGTGCAGAAGATTTTCGATTTAATCAGAGTCCCATTCATTTATTTTTGTTGTTGCTGTGATTGCCTTTACGTTCTTCTTAACAACTTCTTTGCCTACGCCGATATCTATAAGAGTTTTTCCAACCTCTTCTTTTAGAACTCTTATAGTTTCATGCCTTAGGTTTAAGTCTGTTGTCCATCATGAACTAATTTCTGTGAGTGGTGAGAGGTGCAGTTTTTTCCCCCTTCTTAGAGGGGGAAGGATGTAGCCACCCTGAGGTCAGAATCTGTCATGTGGTGCTGCAGGCCCTGGGTGGCTACTTTGTGACAATCTAGTCCTTCTCTTACAGCTGCAATGTTTATGCCACATTTTAATTGATTCTGAAGTTATTTTTATAGTCTAGCTTCCTCCCTCCCTCAGATTATAATAAACCTAAGATCTTTGCTGGTATACTTTATATACCATTATCTGTCACCTCTAATTCTTACAGAAAACACCAAAACTAGCAAGACTGGTTGGGCTTCTTTAAAAAAATTAATATTTACATAGGAAATTAATTTCTTAAACCAATTTTAAAACACACAGGCACTGACTGAGATGGGAACCATATGTTCATTCAATAAATCAGGTAAGTATAAATAGCATTATACTCAAACAATGGAGACTTTTAAAAGATTATAAAATATAGTCCCTAACTTGTAGTTGTCATCCACAGAAGAAAATAATTTACTACATTATAGTTTTTATAATTTTTAATTTTTTTTTATATTCATGATTATTTTTGGCATGTTGACCACAGTTTTTCTATGACAGAGGACTGTAACTCAGCTTCATGGGATGTGAAGATAATAGGAGATCCTAATTGAGCTTTTCAGAGTTATATAAAAGAACAGTGTCATTCAATTCTTTTAAAAAAATTATACACAAAAGTAATATATGAATTAAAGTAAATATTATTTACTATAGTAAGTTATTAATAGAATAATAATGCTGTTTTGATGAGCTCAAAAATTTGAAATTAGGAAGTTGTAGCAAGAAGTTGCAGTTCTACATCAATTTCAGCATGAAATTAATTCATATATTTTCTATTACTTCAGTTTAATTTTTATTAAAAAGTAATGACATGTTCACTTTATAATTTGAATAATATATTAATATTAATAATTGTATAATTTGAATAATATAGAAGTACGTGAAGTAAAATGTGAAAGTCAGTCCTATTTTCTATAGTATTTGTTTATTTATTTATTTTTTAGAGACAAGATTTCACTCTGTTGTCCAGGCTGGCCTCACACCCTGAGCTTGAGGGATCCTCCAGCCTCAGCCTCTCCAGTAGCTGGGATTACAAGAGTGCACCACCACACCTGGATTATAGTCTTTAAATAGACAAAATAGTAAGTGACTCTTTGTTATATTATTTGATTCAATATTACTTATGAACTAGCAATATTCTAAGTTTTTCATAATGCTTAATAATATATTTAGACAGAAGCTTTTAAAAAGTGACCTAAGCCAATTTGGTCATTCACAATTATCAGACTTTTGGGAGTAAATATTTGTAGCTTCTAATAGTTAGAAGTGGGTCAGTGTTATAGATTTCCTCTACACAATATGGAAACACAGAAATATGTAACAATTAAGGCATATTTTATACCAAATCCTGCCATGCATACCAACATTAATGATCCGTAACCTCCATCCATTTAGGTGCCTGCCCCATGCAGGAAAGGCCCATTGAAAGTAGATAAGATTATATTCTATTGGCCAATTTGGCCAACATTCTAGCCAGAATCCAGGAATGAAATCTTCTGATGGTCCCTGAACCCAGGAGCTTTTGAAAAGTGACCTAAACCAGTTGGGAATCTTAAACTAAAGGAGGTACCATTCCTCATAATTTGTGCAAGGCCTTACATTCTGTTCATGCACACCATTCAGTTGCTGATGAAAAGTCATTCCTAGTGTCCATTACGCCAACTGGTAGACCCGTGGTGCTGAATGTGAGGGAGGTAGCTGGAAGGCCTGTGGTCAATGCAGCAGAGTGCAAGGTTTCAGTTTGGGTATATGAATGCAAGCTACGCCTGAGGGTTTACCCTATCGTGCTTCCTCAAATGCTATTTATTCATTGCCAGGTTGTAGCTAACACTAAGAAACATGATTTTTTCACATGGTCTAGGCTCAAGAAATTTTAAGTACATTAGATATTACAACTTATGTATATATTAGTAGAGTTCATACTCTACAGAAGTAATAATTCATGTTGAATGAATTGATGTTCCACTCCACTTGTAATGTAGCTGATAAAGTTGATTGGGTTCTGGGATCTTCTTTATGCTAATCTGATAGAACCGTTTAAGTCAGGTGAATCATTTAGAACCAGCTAAAAATCTCAAAATTCTGAGATTAGCAGAATAGTAACAGAAGAAATATTAGATACATTGGGCATTTTTCTGACCACATTAGTGTAGTGAACTATCTGTCAGGGAAGTTAGATCAGAAGACTGGAATTTAGGTGCCAGTCCTTTCCACTCAATAACTGTGATCTTGAGGATGCTACTTAGCCCCTAGGAGTCTCAGTCACTTAGATTGTAATAGGATACTACTACATATTGTGCTCTTGTGAGCATCAAACGAAGTAACACCTAGGAAAGCATTTTGTATACCTCAAATATTACAAGAGCAGTAAAGTCTGTAGATTAAAACATTATGTTTAAAATTGGAAAATATAAAAATATAACACTCTCTGAGAGTATTGGAGCATTGGGGAACTTACAAGTGTAGAATGCAAAGGGAGAAATGATAAGACATAAAACTGAAGAGGTGGGCATATGCCAAATCTTAGTTCTTATTATACAAGTCATGCCAACTCTGTGCTGTGTCCTAAATTGCATAGATAATCCACTGGAGGTCTCTAATCTGGTAGTGTTGGGGAGGACAGGACACAAATCAGATTTGTGTTTTCTCAAGTTTCATTCTAGCTGCAAAATGAATAATGAGGTCCTAGGCCAGTGAGTTTTTCATTAAACATTGGCCCAATACTTGTCTGGCCAGAATTTGAGAGTTTTTCAGTGTATTTTAATGGATAAAATTTCATGCCTGGGTGTTTATTCTAAGCAAAATGTGAATATTAAGCAAAGACAATTATGTTTAGATGACTCAAGTTATAAAATCCATCTTAGCTGAAAAAACTAGCCAAATGGGGGAAAATATATTTTTATTTGAAATGTTTATCAATTCTTGATTCTATATATCTCAGTTATTTCACTAGTCCTTAATTCTTTATTCTTTATTTTATATAGGAAGATAAAGTTTTTATATATTATGTAGGTCAGTGATTTCTTTTTCTTTCTTTCTTTTTTTCTTTTGTGGACCCATTTATTCTCTTAAAAACTAATAGGGATTGCTAAGAGCCTTTATTTGTATGATTATATCTACTAATATTTACCATATTAGAAAATAGAGCTGATGTGCTTTAAAATTGTTCTTATTATCGTAACAAACCCATTAAGTACAAATATAAGCAATATATTTTTATAAAACACGATTAGATTTTCCAAATCAAGCAAACCAAAAATAGTAAGGAGAGTGGCATTGTTTTACATTTTTATGAGTCTCTATAATGTCTGGCCTAACAGAGGAGAGCAATTCTCATATCTGGTTCTCCATTTAATTTGTTGCAATATATTGTTTGGTTGAAGTATATGAATAAAATCCAATCTCAGTTAGGTAATCGGAAAAGGAAGGAATATTTTAACAATGATTTCAGACAATTGTGACTCTCCTTTCTACTACATCAAAATAAGACAAGTGGTAGTTTCTTAAATGTTATTTATGATGTGGAATTCAAAATCTTTTCAATGAACTTTTCATATTATCTAACATTAAAATTCATTGCATTTTGAATAAGTCTTTTATCAAACATGATATGATAACATCACACATTAGATTTTGCCAAGATACTGGTTCCCTGAGTTATATAAATCTTCCAAATATTGACACATTTTATTTGACAGTATTAAAAAAAGTTACTCTAGTTAATATTACCACAAGTTATATCAGAAAAGTCTTTATTATTAAGAAGCTGTTAAGTTTGCACTGGTTTTTATAAGCTTTCCAAAATTCTGATATTCACTGAAAAGCTCATGTTTTATCATTGGCAGTAAACACTGAGTTGTTCTTCCTTTGAAGTAACAGGCTTACTCTGTTCACTTTGAGGAAATGCCTGCCAAATACTCAAGTCTAAATACTCATAGTTTGTCAGTCGTCCTCTCAAGTAAAAATGGTGTTTGTAAAAATAAATGGCTCATTCAGCTTGCAGCCCAAACAATCCCACTTGTGATTTTCCTTGAGATTACCACCATATTTCAGTATTCAGTGGAAATGCTTTATGTTTATTTCTCATTTCATCACACAGAAAATTAGAAGGCATACTTAAGGGCAATATTTTATAAAATTATTATTTTTTCTGCTTCATCAAAGCATTTCCTGACACTGGCATTTAGTTGTTACTGACAATGTGTGGTGGACATGACAGAGTCATCTCAGTGATGACTAGTGGAGTTTATTGCCACTGCCTTGATTCATGCTAAGGCACCAGCAGTTTTACCCACCATTGTTCTTGCACCATTATTACATACGTCAACACAGTGAAAAAGGCAAAAAAAATCTGAATATTATTACAAAAATAGTCTTGACCTTATGGACTCCATGGGGGTTCTGCAGGTTACACTTTGAGAACAACTGGCATAGATTTTCTTTTGTGCAGGTTGGTACACATGACCTCATTCTTTGCTGAATATATTATCAACTGATGATAATCCTGTGCAACTGAGATCAAGGTATTTGCATACAATTTCAGGCTCAGTAACTTGGCTTTTGTTGTACAGGTCTCGTTTACAAGAGTACAGGCAGAAAGCCAAGACCAAACATGTACTGATATACGCAGATCTGTACCTTGAAAAACACAAATATGAAGACATAGTGATATAACTTGGAAGGATATTTGACAGCAGAATAGCCCCAATCCCTGGGCCCTAAGGGCCTTCCTGTCTGTGTTGTTGCCTTTTATACTCATGTGCAATGTGTGAGGCACAGGTGACAATCATCCACCTAATGACCACTGATAGAAACACTCAAGAAGGCACATGTTTCACTTCTGTTGGTTACACCAGAACACATTCCACTCATTTGAACCTGCGATGTCTACCTCTGCGCAGTTGAGTGGGTCTGTACTACACATGAACCCCACTAAGTGCCCCCCCTCAAAAAAAACAAAAACAAAAACAACCATATTATATGTGCTATTGCCAGAAAGACGTAATTGTTTTAGCCATTCGATCTTGCACCTTAGGTCGGTAACATCACGCTCCTCTTCAAGAGATAGCACAGGATTAACCTGCTCTGATGACCTTATTAATTAACATTTACATAGCTTATAACAGCAATGGCAAATGGATTTTTAGGAACAAAATGTTCCCCACAGACTCTGAATGTCCATTGCTTTATTTTTCAACTTAAAATATAATAATATAAAGTATTCTCCAGCTCAGAATTTGTCTTTTAACTATGAATATGTAAGTATCAGCTAATATTGAGTAGTCAGTGAACTGTAACAAGGGGCAAATAGATTGTTCTGCTGTAAATTTAATATTTATGTAACCATTATTGATAGGGAGCAGATTTTTAAAAAGACTTTAATATTAATTTTTCTTTATTACAGAAGAAAACAATGTTCTTCTGTAATAAGGAACAGTGCCTTCACCCAGCCATTCTTTTTAACCTTTCTGTGATAACTTATTGTTAGTGGGTTTCTTGTAAATACTATGGAGTTGTATTTTTCTTTTTGTTCTCATTTACATTATATTACCATCTTTGCTTGCAAATGGGAGATCATATCACACTTTCAGTGTTGTAACTGTTATATTTTAGTAATATTTGACTTTTAACCCATCTAAAGAAATCTTTTTTCAAACAGCTTTAGAAATAATGAAGGGAACCAAACATTTGTCCTTTTGTTAGGTTTAAGTTCAACAATTTTTAAACATTAGATCCTAACAGTAAAAGAAGAACCACTGCTAGCCGTCACGTCCTTCCCCAAATGAGGATCATGTCCTCAAACAGAAACCGTGAAGTCCTGCCACACGGGGAGAAGCCTGGACAGATAGTGCTCACAAGACCCTACAGAGTTTTGCACGGATTCCTCAGAGGATTCCACATGGTCCCAACTAGTAGAAAACTGTCTGGTGCTAAAGGCTCAGGGTTTGGCCTGTAAAGTCACATCATGTAGAGAACAATCCACTAGATGTTTCCTGGGTTTAAACACCAACACTAACATCTCCACTCTCTGGTATTTCAATTCCACCTATGATCTGGTTTCACCCCACTCTAACACCTATTTTCTGGGTTTTTGACTGGGCTCAGCAGCCTGACATTGCTGAGTGCCTGGTCTCATTTCTTGTTTACTGCCTCAGTCTACCCCAGATACTCTTTTCCATTCCCAAGCTGGGGGTGAGCTTGATTATTCTGAGACTTGGTCTTGGCATCCTTGAGCTTGGACTGGAGTTGCAATTAATACAGCTCCAGTAGCTCAATAAAAGACTCATTTTTTCCTAATATCACACCCCTGGGCCTTTTGTTTAAAGCAGAAATTTCAACATCTCTCCATTCTCTCCATAACCCCACTCCTGATAACCACCATTCTACTCTCTGATTTTATGAATTTGACATTTTTAGATTCTACATATAAATTGGATCACACAGTAGTTAATAAATAAATAAGTGGAAATCTCTGTACACTCATATTTTTACAACTTGAGTTTTTTATGGGCATGAAGAAGAAGTTTGCTGACACAGGAGTCCATGGACCTCAGATAAGGACACACTGTCTGTAAATTTAGGTGATCACTTGGCACCAACAATATTGTGAACTTGTTATGGGTTGAATTTTGTCCCCTCCAAATTCACATGTTGGAGTCCCAACCCCTTACACCTCAGAATGTGACCTTATTTGAAAATAGGGTCATTGCAGTTGTAATTAGTTAAGATGAAGTCATACTGGAGTAGAGTAGGTTCCTAATCCATATGACTGGTGTCCTTACAAAAAGGGGGAATTTGGGCACAAACACACACACAGGGAGTATGCCATGTGAAGATTGGAGCTATGCTGCCACAGCCCAGAAACTACCAAAAACTGGAGAGAGGCCTGGAACAGATCCTTCCTTAGTGTCTTCATAGGAGGGTAGACCTCCCAAAACCTTGATTTTGGACTTCTGGCCTTCAGAACTGTGAGATAATAAATTTGTCTTGTTCTAAGCCACCCAGTTAGTGATATTTTGTTATGGCTGCCTTAGGAAATTAATACAGAACTCAAATGCAAAACCAGGCAAAGAAATCAAATGATACATGTTGAGTATCCCTTATCCATAATGCTTGAGACCAGAAGTGTTTGGGATTTATAGTTTTTTTCAGATTTTGGAATATTTGCATATACATAATGAGATATCTTGGGGAAGGGACTCAAGTTTAAACATAAAATTCACTTATGTTTCATATAAACCTTATATACATAGCCTGAAGAGAATTTTATGCAATATTTTACATAATTTTGTGCATAAAGCAAAGTTTTGACTGCATTTTGGCTATGACTCATCATGAGGTTAGGTGTAGAATTTTCCACTTTTGGTATCATGCCAGTGCTCAAAAAGTTTTGGATTTTGGAGCATTTTGAATTTCAGATTTTTGGGTTAAGGTTGTTCAACCTGTGCAGTCTGTTTAAGAAGAGATCTAAAAGACTCATAATATGTTCAAATTGATATTTTAAAGGTTACCATAACATTGTAATTATAAACATTAAGAAATCTGTAGGTAATTTATATATCCCTCAAAAATATGTTATGTATGATTTTTGAAAAAAACTATTTTACATCATTAGGTCAAATCAATTTAAGGGAGGAATTTATTTTTATTTGTTTGCTTCTCTATATTTCTCTTCCTTGGGAAAAAAGACTATGCTTTATTTGTCTTTGTTGCCCTCACAAATGTGCAATTGAGTAAATGAGTGAATCAGTGAGTAAGGGAATGAATGAATAAGCAATTTACAGAGTGGGATTATTAAGCCCCTGCTTTATTTTATTGACAATGCGGATCTTTGGTTTGAAGCTTTCCATGGTACGGAATACATGTCTCTGAAAACCGAATCTCTTCTTCTAGCTCCTAGGACTTGGACTCTCCTTACTAGGTCCCAGATCTGCATTTCAACACAACTCATCACTCTGCACCATTCTCACTGCAATGAGATCCAAAAGAAAGGACGTGGCTTCTTTTATGAAATACATGGAGATATGTCATTGGTCTCTTCTGAGCTCGTAATCATTTTTTCGTCTGTTGTGAACGAAGACTTCTCCCTAAATTAGCTCCTCCCACGTTCATTCCCACCTCAGCTGAAAGCAGCAGCATCTTCCCTGTTGCTTACTCCGAATCCTTGAATGCACCTGTGAATCCTTTCTTCCTCTCATCCCATCTGCCAAAAAATCCCCTTGGTTCTACACTCAAAATATTTCCTGAATCTAACCTGCTTATCCCCTTTACTGCTATCGCTTCATTTGTACCCCCAGCATCTCCCCCTGGACTATTGTAATATGTTTCCAACTAGTCTTCATGATTCTATCCTCATCCTTCCTCCCACCCACTTAAAGTCTGTTTTTCACATGGCACTCAGAGTTGCCCTTTTAAAACATAAACTTGATCATGCTGCTCTTCGATTTAAAACTTTCCAAAGGATTTCCATTTTGTTTATTGTCTGTCTGCCATTGTTAAAATGTTAGTTTCATGAGAGCAAATATTGTTGTTTTTTTGTTCCCCGAGGCACCCCCAAGTGCCCAGAACAGCGCTTGGCCCGCGGCTGGTTCTCAATAATATTTGTTCAATAAGTGAAAGACAACGAAAGAAAGTTTTTAGTGTAAAAATGCTCTTAAGAAGCCCAAATAATATTTTAGAAAGTGTTAGAACAAGGTGAATTATTTCATCTTTAAGTGGTTTTAACATTAATTTTTTTTAAAAAATTTAACAATAGAATTGGCTAACATAAGCTCCCTAATTTTTGAGCACAGAAGAGACTCAAGATCACCAAGTACATTTTAAAGTAGGAAAAGGTATACAATTGGGATATTTCTCTACACTGGTGTGTTTTAAGAGTTTGTTTTCAGGAAAAACATTCTAAAATGGTGATACTTACAAGAAGACAGTATTTTGCTATAAATAGAACACAGCCGTGGAGCAAAAGACCTATATTAAAGTCCTGATTTTGCCACTGATTAGCTATGTGACCTTGAGATAATCTCTCGCCAACTTTGCATTTGTGTCGGGCTTCTAGTCAAATCATCCATTTTGAAGAGAATTTCTTCCCTTAGGAAGAAGCAAAGAGTTTCAAGGACAATTTTGAAAGTTCTAAACTCCAGTCACAATTTTCTTTGTAAGCTGGAGAATGACGTGTGAACCACAGCAAATCCAAACTAATTATAGCAGAGCATGAGAAATGGCCTCGACGGAAACTGTAATTACTTGTGAAGACCTTCTATTGAGTAAATATGCCATTATGTCAAAATAATAGGGTAAAAGCATTTAAGTATTTTCCTCTTGTCTTTTATGTTAAAAAAAAAAATTCCAACCATTTACCAGATGGATTACTGAAAATCTATTCTCTGAAGGAGCTGACATTTCATCAGTCTGATGAAAATTTGAGCTCATATATATATAGTTCCTTGACTGGGATAATAACAGCCATTTTAAGAAGAAAGCTTGGCTGGGAAGTTTGACAGTTAGAAAGCTTGATTGTAAAAGAAATTATTTTTGTACAATTAATTTTCTTTGCATTAAAAGATTTTGCCTGTTAATATGATTTAGAAACTGATAAATATATAACTAATCTTTGCCAAAGTTCTTTGAAAAGTCAGTTTAGGATGTGAAACACATTTTCTCATAGAAAATGTACTGATTTGTTTCATTTCCTTTTTTATTTTATTTTTAATTGACACATAATAATTGTATGTATTTATGGGATATAGTATAATGTTTCAATACATGTATATATTGCATAATGATCAAATCAGAGAAATTAGCATATCCATCACCTCAAACATTTATTATTTCTTTGTGGTGAGAACATTCAAAATCCTCTCTTCTAGTTATTTTGAAATATGTAATATATTATTGTCAACTATAGTCACCTGTCACCCTACTGTGCAAGGGAATGCTAGAGCTTTCATGGACCAACATCTCCCCGTACCCTTCTCCTCTCCCCTTCCCCACCTCTGGTGACTATCATTCTACTCTCTACTTCTTTGAGATCAATTTTTTTATCGTCCACATATGAGTGAGATCATGTGCTTTTTGTCTTTCTATTCCTGGCTTTTCTTACTTAGTATAGTGTCCTCTGGGCTCATCTATGTTGCCACAAATGACAGGATTTCATTCTTTTTTATGGCTGGATACTATTCCATTATGCAAATATAATATATCACATTTTCTTCATCCATTCATCCATTGATGGGCACTTAGGTTGATTCTACGTCTTGGCTATTGTGAATAGTGCTGCAGGAAACGTGGGAATGCACTGATTTCCTTTCCTTTGAACATATACCCAGCAGTGAGATTGATGGATCATATGGTAGTTCTATTTTTAATTTTTGAGGAAACTTCATACTGTTTTCCATAATGGCTATACTAATTTACATTCTTACCACCAGTGTATGAGAGTTCCCCCTTTCTCCACATCCCTACCAGCATTTGTTATTTTTGTCATTTTGATAATAGCCCTCCTAACTGAGGTGAGATGATACCTCATTGTGGTTTTGATTTGCACTTCCCTAATGATCAGTAACACTGAGCATTGTTTCATATACTTGTTGGTCATTTGTATGTCTTCTTTTGAGAAATGTCTATTAAGCTTATTTCTCCCCTTTTTTAATAGAATTTTTTTCTTTTTTGCTATTGAATTTAGTTCCTTATATATCTTATATATTCTGGAAATTAACCCTTTGTCAGATGCATAGTTTGCAAATATTTTTCTCCCATTCTGTAGGTTGCCTCTTCACTCTGTTGATAGTTTCCTTTGCTGTGTAGAAGCTTTTTAGTTTCATTTAATCCCATTTGTCTGTTTTTGCTTTTGTTGCTTGTACTTTTGAGTCCTTATCCAAAAAATCCTTGCCCAGACCAATGTCATGAAATATTTCCCCTATATTTTCTTCTAGTAATTTCATAGTTTTGGATCTTATCTCTAAGTCTTTAATCATTTTGAATTGATGTTTGTAAGTAGTGAGTGATAGGGGTCTAATTTCATTATTCTGCATGTGGCTATCTAGTTTTTCCAGCACCATTTATTGAAGAGACTGTCCTTTCCCCATTGTGTGTTCTTGGCTCCATTGTTAAAAATGAGTTGGCTGTAAATGCATGGGTTTGTTTCTGGATTCTCTATTCTGTTCCGTTGGTCTATGTGTCTGTTTTTGTGCCAGTACCATACTGTTTTGGTTACTATTGCTTTGTAGTCTACTTTGAAGTCAGGTAGTGTGATGCCTCCAGATTTGTTCTTTTTGATCAAGATTGTTTTGGCCATTTGTGTTCTTTTGTGGTTCAATATTCAAATTTAGAATTGTTTTTTGAACAATTCAATTGAACAAATTCAATTTTAGAATTGTTTTTTCTATTTCTGTGAAGAAAGTCATTGGTGTTTTGATGAGAATTGCATTACATCTGCAGATAACTTTGGGTAGTATGACCATTTTAATAATATTAATTCTTCCAATCCATGACCATAGAGTATCATTCCATTTATTTGTGTCCTCTTCAATTTATTTCATCAATGTTTTGTCATTTTCATTGTAGAGATATTTCACTTTCTTAATTAAATATATTCCTAGGGGTTTTTTAAGTAACTGTTTTAAATGGGATTGCTTTCTTGATTTGTTTTTCAGGGTAGTTCATTATTGTTGTATAGAAATGTTACTGATTTTTGTATGTTGGCTTTGTGTCCTGTACTAATAATGTTTATGTATCTATAAAATCTGCAAAAACCTATGTAACCATTTGTATGAACATTATGAACTATTTTTTTTAGAAAAAAAGAATGTATCTAGAAATTTAGTGATTAAAGAAACAGATATATTAAACACCAATTGGGAGGTTGTATCAGTTAATATTTTTGTTTGCAAGACGCAGCAATGGATTCTGACTAACTTCAGAGGGTACTGAAAGAACACTGTTTGGTTTACAAAATAAAATGCAGAGCTAGACAGGAGTGTTGGAAATAAGACAAGAGCATGAGAGATTCGGCAGTAAGGTTCAGAGATAAGTACACACCCTAGAACAGTTCTGAAGGTCATGGCCTGTCCTGCTGACATTCTTACAGCCTCTGGACTCAATACACTTGCTGTAAATAACTCCTTAGCTGTCCCTGTGTCTCTGCTTCAGTTCATTTAGATTGAGTTTGGAGTTGATGGCATTGATTACTTTAGGACCCTTTTCTTTAATAAAATATTACCAGGAAAATCTAGAAAGTTATCTCTTTGCATAGAGTACATTCCTTTATAACATGGGATGTAATTCCTGACAGTTCTGGAAAACAAACTAAGAGTTTAAATCTTGCTCTTAAAATATGGCCCCTTAATCTTCCCCAAACCCTCCTACACTCCAAGTTGGAACTATTTTAGGTGGTGGTGTTTCAGCTGACACCTCTGCAGTTACCTGTCTTGCAGCTGGCCTCATTATTCATCTAAAGATAAAATATAGTTTTACTAATCCAGTTGAAATCTTGGTGACATTCTAGCATCTCCTCAAACTGCATTCTGTTAAAAAACTTTAGCAAAATGAAAGCAAATATTTATGTTTCTTCTCTGTCTTCCCTTATGTCCTTATTGCAAGAATTTTGGGAATACTTGATTAAAGGGTACATGTTCTGATTGTTCCAAAAATCATTCAGATGTTAGCTTCTTTTCTCCTCTCTGTTTACCCAAACCAAAGCTGTAATGATGAACTGACTGTGCCAGTCCTTAGCACCATGATTCTAATAATATTTGTAAATAAAACTTAAACATTATTTTAAAAATTAGGTCTCTTGCTTGGTGTGCTAGTATTATATTAATAATTATATTATATTATGTTATTATATATTATTACATTTATTATATTATATTAATTATATTATATTAATAGATACCTAAAGTCACCCAAGAATGTGAATCTCTAGAAAATTATAGCATAGAATTAAGTAAGAACAAAGTTTCTAACTAGTGTGTCCTACTTAAAAAGTAAACCTTCATGTAGGATAAATTTTTAACACAACCATCTAAAAGCAGCTGTGTTCTCAGGTAATGCAAATCATGTTTAACACAAAATACATTCTACTGCTTGAAAACACAAGAGCCTGATAGGTCTCTTGGGGTTTCAATATGGAGCGCTGCTCCACTCCACCCGGCATTCTAGGACCTCCAAGGTCCAAAACACTTCTGTCAGCAGCAAGAATGTACAGCCTTTCCCCACCTTTACCTCCAATTTCCAGTTTCTTACACCCTAGCAGATTTTCAGTTCATGTCTACATAAGAGAATTAGTAGTCTCGCAGGGCCCCCTTTTTAGTCATTTTGGAAAATGACTGAATTCTATGAAATTCAGAGATATCAACTCTTAAAACTCCTATGTTATGTAAAACACAAAGGTATCACAATTTTTAAGTGTTGTTATTTCCCTGTGCAATGCAGTTCAGTTTCAAGCACAAAATGCTGACAACACCTGTTTTCACAAACTACTGAAAAATTTCCAATCTTGATTTTTAATCTTTACACATCAGGCAAAGAAGTTACAGCAACACAACATGAGTGACATGGCTGGCATGGAAAAACTCTGAGAAAGTTAGGTTATTCATTTAGTAAAACTTTATGGCAAACATCTACCATCTTGGCCTAAGCACCCTGACCTCCCACATAAAAACTCACAGATATGCAAGAAACTCTGCCGACTTCCCTATTCTCACAGGAAGATCTTGATAAGTTACAGAGCTTCTGAAATAACTGTTGATAATAATGAGAGCAACAATAAGAAGAATGCATTTATTTTGTAACAGGCATCCATCTAAATGTCTTATGTGTTTTCATTCACTTAATATTTAATTCATGCAATTCATTTAATTTAATTACTTTATTAATTTAATATTCACAACATCTTGTATTAGTTAGTTAGTGCAGTGTACCTAACCTTTGCAAAATTTAGTGGCTTAAAAAAGAGCCATTTGTTGCTTCTTATAAGTCTGTGGTTGGCTGGGTGGGTCTCTGATCTGGCCCAGGTGTGGCTTATCTTGGATGGGCCTAGTCATGCACCCAAGGTGAGCTAGGAGCTGGGTATTTTAGTATGGCCTCCAATAGTCTCTCATGTTCCAGAAGGCTAGCTTGGACTTGTTCTCAAAACATTGGTTGGGGTCCAAATGGGAAAGCAAAGTACACAAGACTTCCTGAGGCTGAGCCTCATCTGTCCCATTATATTGTCCAAAGCAAATCTCAAGTCCAGCTCAGACTCAAGTTCGAGGAGGGTTGGGGAGGGTAGGGAAACACTTCACCTCTTAACAAGAGGAGCTTCAAATTCACATTGAAAAAGGTATGGATACTTAAATGTGTGGAGAATTTTAGCAACTTTTTGTAATCAACCTATCATGGTATTATTTTTTAGTTCAATTTTCAGATGAGGAAACTGAGAAACATCTAGTTTGATAACTTGCTCATGGTCATATACAGCACTGTCCCTAGGGTTGCAAGTTTCCCAGCAAATACTTTTTGTGGGGCTCTTGACTATATAATAATTTTGTTTAAAAATTGTATAATAAAATTCACAGGCTTCAGTGAGGTATAATGATTCATCTACGAAAGTTTAAAATAATGGGTAGAGAAGACATATTTGGTTATTGTCTGATCAGTGCACATGAAGATTCTTCATAATGTCCAGGAGTTGGCTCTTCCTGTTCAGATCCACAAACCATCTCTTTCTTTTGTGTTTTGTTGTCAAATGTACCATTCCTGGTGCATTTTTTATCTTCCATCATTAAAAAATGGTAGCTATGCTATGATTACTCACAAGCCATGGATCTTTTCAACCTGTTGGTATTGAAACAACATAGATCTTCTTTCTTGAACAGTTGGATAAGACTATTTACTTAATGTTGTTTACATTATTACTCAAGATACTGAATCAGCCATTGTATGCCACACATGACTACTGGCATCTGATGAATCTCTCAAAGGACTTTACTGTGCTTCATGCTCATAATAACTAAGGCAAGTTTTGCCTAGACTATGAAGAAAAATGTGAACAATAATTGATTGAACAGTCATGTTATACTTACTATTTTGAAATTACAGCCAAAGTGTAGAATGACACATCTTCCAAACATGTCTTCTCTTGAACTCTTTGGGCCATACTTACTACATTTCTAGGGTGTGATATTTTTCAACACTAATTGCATAACCCCACCATCCATATACTACCACCAGCTGGAAAAGATAGGTGCTGCGCCTTTGGGTGGAATGAGAAGAACGTTCTCACTTGTGCAAGGAATGTGTGTCCCTCCCCCATCACAGCTTAAGACTGACCCAGGACAGCATGATGTGATCACATCAATCGGACACCAGGAAGGACCAACTGGCATTGTGGGAAGACAGTCTCGACAGTCATCCAAGGAGACAGGAATGGCTACTGCCCCTGACACAGAGCATGGGGCTTCTAGAGAGGGTGGGGGTGGCAGCCTTGGGTCCTAGCGGCAAGGGGCACAGAGCATAAGGAAGCCCACTTTCTTCAGGTGTTGCCAACCAGAGGTGGCCCCATGGTGAAACACAGATAGGCCAAGTGATGTATGGGTCCACATCTGTGGCTCAAGCCTCAGGGCAGGAAGTAGACCATTAGTAGTCCAGAGACGTGATTCATCCTGTGTCTGATATGAGAGTCATTTAAAGTCTGGTGACCCATTCTTGCATGAATATGCAGACGAAATACCACATTGGCCAGGATACCCTCCAGGAACTCAGCTTAGCAATGGGGCTCCCGGGTGACACATAGATATGGGTCCTGAAGCCCCTTGGGCATCTGGGCAACCCCTACACAGTAGGCTGGAGGACCTTCTGAAGGAAAGAAATAGACACAGGGGCCCACGCTGGTCCTGATCTGCCTTGGTGAGCCTTGCCCAGACGGTGCTGTCTCTGTGAACCAATCCCAGGTACTGAAGGGGAACTTAGAACTTTTCAATGAGAGCACACCAAAGTGAGACAGGGGCCTGCCGGGGGGTGGGTGCTGGGGTCAGAGCTTCCCTTGCTTAGGTCTAAGGGTGGTGCTTTATTAAAATTAATTTAATAAATTAAATTATTGGAGGCAGATATCCAACCAAAGCAGCTAGACTCCAGAGAATGTTGCATTAATTACTACTCTAATAAATTATTTGACAAAGAGAATTATTTTTTGATAAAAGCAAATAATCACCTTCCAATTTTTTTGTGTGGCTGGCTCCATTTACTTGGAATAAATTTGTTAAGTGTTCATATCTGTATTTATTCCCAAAGCTAGAAAATTTGTTTCTTCTTAATCATTCTTTTGTGTTCGTTGCTTGAAAGTGATTTTTTCTGACAGAAATATTTCTTAAGGTGAATCAGCGTGGCAATCAGTTCCACTATCTGTGTTATGAAGCATGAGCAAGCAAAAAGTTTGATATTTTCAGAAACAAACTCAGCATGAGGAACACTTTACTTATACCTTAGAATATCCAGAATGCTCTGAAAGTTTCTCACTCCTCAAAACATAATACCCAAGCCCCACACACCCTTCGTGTGGTACAGAGGCCCTTCACACACTGCCTTGCATGTGCTCTGAGCCTTGTTCCTGGTCTCCGGTTGGGGGGCTCTCCCTCCAAGCAAGCCACGCTCAGGCCATCATGAACGTTGCTCAAGCCTCAAGAACCTCAGGGTTTTCCACTGCTCAACAGTAATAGTCATAGCTAAGAGATTCAATTTCAGGAGTAGGACAATGTATCTTTTCCCTGGTTTTCAGTATTATCTAAATTTTCTGTGGAGAAAGAAAAAAAAAAAGCCTAAATAAGACAGTAAGTGAACACGTCTCCCAAGTTTCAATATGAACTCTTGCTTCCAGTGTACACACTGTAAGCTTAAGGTACAAATATGAACAAAATATATTTTGTTAGAATATTAATCTATAAACATTTTTGAAATTTGAAAAGGAAGGCATTGAAAAACCCAAAAAGCATTTAAGCAGCCTCTTTATCCCCTTCTGGTACTGAATAAAGCTTTTGCTTTTATTTATTTGATATTATGAGTAGTGAGTGAGCCTAAGGAGAAGAATCTTTTTCATCAAGAACGACACAAAGAAAGGAGTAACCTTCACAAGCCTGAAAGCATAGTGCTGAGGACAGAGGCAGGGAAGAGTCCCAGTTCCTTAAAGGCTGCTGTGGTTGGTTAGGGAATGTCAACGGTTGTTAATGTAATTCTATACCCATGATGTTAGCAGTTTAAGCCAAGGTGCTTGAGCCTCGTCTGTGTTGGACAACAGAGAGCCCCAGTGGAGGGAATGAGGTGTCTTGTGCCTGTGTTGTCATTAATTTCAGGTAAGATTTAACCTGTCCTATCAAGTTCCTACTGTTTTATTCCACTATCTTTATCAAGAAATCTCAGCACACACAAAGGGTATTTGATCAGACTACTGACAACTAGTGAAGTGCAGTGAGGTAGAACGGAAAGAACATTGAACTCTGAATCAGAAGATGTGAGTGTGACAGAAGGAGCCTCAGCTTCCGGGACTGTAAAATGAGAGAATTGAAGAAGATGCTGTCTGTTCTCCTTTCAAGCCACAAAATTTTAACTTTGTTGTTGACATTGCAGTGATCAGAAGCATGGTATTCTGTCAGCTTCCGTGGTCCACAAAGATTGCCATCAAACTTACCTATAATGTACTAATTTATTGTTGGTGATTGGCATTTGCTGATTGATTGCTATTCAGCCATCGATCATTACATAAGTTGACTGACAGGTGAGAAAATCATAGTGTGGCTCTCATCCATTAAATTATCTAGATATTGCAAGATCTCCATTTCACTTGGGGCCACTTGCTAGACCCAAGCTCATTTTGCAATCAGTTCAGATTTAGAACATATTGATGACTGATTGCCAGAAAGTTGATCATGTTAAATATCGAATACATAATCGAAGGTGTCATTTTCCAGTACGGTTCACCCACACCAGTGATGTTCAGGGAGAATCAGGCCCTGAAGTTAATCTTGCTTGCAGCTACCTTCATGACTACATGTTGTCAGGCTCCCTCAGGTCTATTATGCTAAAAAAGAAAGTGGCCATGAAATCATTTAATTTTATTTATTGTGATGATTAATTTTGTGTGGCAGTTTGGCTGGGCTATGGAGCTCATTATTGGGTCAATCACTAGTCTGAATGTTGCTGTGAAAATATTTTATAGATGTGATTAAAACCTACAGTTAGTTGACTTTAAGGAAAGGAGGTTACCCTGGATAATGTGTGTGGGCCTCATCCAATCAGTTGCAGACCTAAAGAACAAAAAATGAAGTTTCCAGAAGAAGGAATTCTGCCTCAGACTGTAACAGAAATTTTGCCTGAGTTTCTAGTCTGGTGGCAGGTCTTACTGATTTTAGACTTGCTGGCCCTGACAATTGCATGAGCTGATTCCTTAAAATAAATCTCTCCCTTTCTCTTCTCTCTCTCTCTCTCTCTCTATATATATATACATATACATATATAATCCTATTGGTTCATGTCAGATTATGTTTTCAAGGTAATATCCAGGAATTCTCCCCATAAAATCGCAGACTGCACAGTGACATAGTCACAAAATCATTTCTGGTTTTATCACATAGTTTTCATTTTCTTAGGTTATCTTTCCTTAGACATTGAAGACCTACAATGGTTGTCTATTTTTCTCTTTCTGAATTCTGGTATAATATAGCATAATATAATATAATTCTGGCACAATACATTGCAAGTGGTGAGTTCAGTTTTGAGCTGAGGACCTAAGTCTTCCCGGCATGGCAGTCCACTTCTTATCACCAAAGACTTGTGGGAATATGCTGGGTTGGACTTCAGTGATTCCATCCATTTGCATGTTGCAAATTAACAAGGAAATGGATAGGTACATTAGTTGCCATTACCCTGAGGCGAGCCTTTGAAAAACCTATACAATGTCCTATTCGGAAGAGTAAATGCGACTATTACTGACAGATTATAATGAGATATCTGACCTCACTTTTCATTAGAAATAAGGAAAAGACACTTTTTCTCTCACGCAAAGACATCTGAAAACATTTAAATGGACTATTTACATTGGGAGAATCCATGTGATTATTCCATACTATTGAGCAGAGCAGCTATGCTTTCCTACTGTCAATCACTGGCAGGTGGAGATGAGGTTTCCATAGGCTTTTAAAGAGCCTGAAGGCCTTTTGTGCAATGACGTTTCTTCAGTGACTTGGCACAGGCAGTACCAGGAGGGAAGAAAGACCCAGCCACATAGAATTGTATTTGCAGTGAAAACCTGGGTTTGAGTCCTAGCTCTGTCATAGCTTTGCTTGGAGATTCTGAACAAGTTTCCTGTTGAATTTTATCATCAGTGAGACCAGGTTTGAACCAGAAAATCTTCCAGGTTTTTTCTAGCTGTAACATTTCAGTGATTCTCTTTGCATATTTTTTTTTCCTTCTCTTTGCTTAGAAAAAGATTATTCATGTTTTTAACACCTCAAAGCCTTCTTAGTGGCTAAACACACGTTTCATACATGAATACTTCTTTACTTGTCTTCTATTTTCTTGTTCTTCCAAAGCTCCCTCTTCAAACTCTTTTAAATATTGTGATCTGAGAGAGATAATTGCAGTGAAAAACACAGTATTTTAAGTCCAGCAAATACTACTTTTGGCTTGTATATTTATTATACACATTGATTTAGTGATGAAAATGGGTTTTGAGTAGAATATACCATTTTAATGCACTAAAACCGTGCAACCCTATTATAATTTGAACTGTCCAAACAGAGCTATAATAGTATTCCTGTTAAAGTCTCCTGACATTCTTTGGGGATTCTTCCTAATAAAGCTACAGATGCCTCCACTATCTGTATCTTCTCTAACCTTTGTGAAGGGGTCCAGTGGAGAAAAGTGGCATCAGGACTGAACTGGACTTCCTTTCCGTAGCTGACTCTACCTTATCCACCCTGTGGAACAGGCCTGCCTGAGGCTCCACCCCACAAATCCTGTCTGAAATCTGGGTGGATACTTTAGCAAGCAAAGAAGATTTGGCATTAGGTCCTTGAGGAGTCTCATCTCTTGTCTCAGGCCACATGTTCTAATTCTTTCCAGGATGATGCTGCTTTGTCAGGGGATCAACGTCCATCTTATGACAATGTTTGTTAGTGTAACAAATATCAATTCTTCCTCAACTAAGTGAAAAATTTAATGTGATACCAATAAAAATGGTGATAGGGTATTTTTGAAACTCAGCAAGTGATGTTTAAAGTTTATTTAGAAAAACAAAGATTTAAGAAGAGGTAGGAAAATTCTGAAATAGAAGTAGTATGAGGGAAAAGTGCCAACAGATGTTAACATTTATTAAAAAGCTACAGCAAAATATGTCAGTTTCCTATGGGTATTGTAGCAAGTCACTAAACACCTAGTGGCTTTAAACAATGCAAACTTATTCTTTTACAGTTCTGGGGGTCAGAAGTCCAAACCCTTTTGGACTGATTCCTTCTGGGGCTCATGGGGAGAATCCGGCTATGGCCTCTTCCAGCTTCCAGAGGCCGCCACATGCCTCTGCTGGTGGCCCTTCCTTCAACTCCAAAGCCGGCAGGGTGTCTTCTTCGGTCTCTCTGCTCGATGACCTGTGCTTCCATGATCTCCACCAACTCTAACTCTCCTATCCTGTGATCACATCAGGCTCACCAGCATAACCCTCAGAATCCCTACCTTAATCATATCTGCGAAGTCCCTTTTGCCATGTAAGCTAACATAGTCACAGGTTTTTGGGATTACAATAGGGATATCTTTGGGGACATTATTCTGTCTGACACATGAACTATTTTGATTCTTACATATTAATAAAGAGATCAATAAAACAAATTCAGAGCATAGAAGTATACTAAAAACCATGTGGGAATTTAGGGTAAAATAAATGTGATGCTTAATGTAAGGGAGAGGATGGGTCATTCAATAAATAGTGTTTAAGGAAAAATCCACCAAAATCAATTCCAAATGAGTCAATTATTTAAATGAAATAAATATGAAAACCTGAAAGAACTGTGAGATAATGTGGGGAAAATTATTTTGATGAACTTGGATACAGGAAGACCCTTCTATGCAAGACATAAAATTCTGAAGCGATATATTAACATATATTAATATAAAGCAATTGATGATTGTGATAATTTTATGCCCAGAATATCTTCAAAATAAACACAAAAGCTGAAAACATTGCTTGCATCTGAGGAGGGAGGATGGGAAGCTGGGAATCTGGTGGTCTGATGTGAAAGGAAGACAAACACTTTGTCATGAAGTTTGTACAGCATTTGAAATTTTTACCATATCATTCTACTATTTCAATTAAAGCAACTCATTAATAAAAAGCAAATAAGTTAAATTGTAACTAGCTAAATATTAAATCTGTCTTAAATTCCAAAATAAGATACTCCACCCATTTAACCATATAGATTATCTAAAATCTACTTTTTCTCACTTTGATTTTTAAAAAAAGACCACTTTTCCTGGTAATTTTTATCACTACTTCAATTCATTTTGAAAGGGTATCTTCCTCTCTTCTTTCTCTGAAAAAAAAAAATTGAATTTTTTTTTTTAATTCAAGAAGTTACTTTCAGAAACATATTTGGTTGAACTCCTTGGTGTCAGTATTACAGGGAAGGGAAGGTATGAGATGTCTTGCTGGAGTCCTCCCTGGCTGTCTCCTAAGAGAAAAATGGGTGGAATTTATGATTGAAGTTTTGTCTTAGAGGTATTCATTTCTGAGCAATAGCAACTTCGTAAGCCAGAACATCTTCAGGACTTAAATCAGGAGAATGGGAGTGATTGCTGGCTATGTCATAAAATGTGTCTCATTACCTTCATTCCCTTAAGGAAATAATAAATGATTGTACCTCCTGCACTAAATGCTTCACGGCAGAATGACGGAAACGGGGCCTTCTGCATTCTGGCTCCCCAGTGTATCACCAGGTCCCACCTTTCAAGAAATATTTGTTAAATGGAAGAAGGAAGGAAAGAATTTGCCCAACATCTACCCTAATTTCTAGGATTTGTTATCTAAGAGCAGAGTGAGAAAATGCACAAGGCCCAGAATACATGTGACAGATAAGCCCAGCAGTGGGGTGGAGCCAGAACAACACAAACCAGAACTTCTTTAAGAACAAACCATACAATACAAATTTAAATAGGGATTAAAGATCTGAATGCTAAGAATTTATGTGCATTATCTCATTTTATAAATGCACTCGAATTGGCCCTCCAAGACTCTAAACATACACATATATGTACAGAGACAGATGTAGATACAGATCTATATTATATTTTTGCCCATGAAGGACAGATTTACTGACCACATTGAGATGGTTGAGAGCTGAGGTTATTACTTAGGTATTTGGACCAAAGAATCTTGTTAATTAGCCAACTTTCATTTGATATTGCCTAAATAAATTCAAGCAAAGCAAAAAACAAAAACAAATAAAGAAATAAAAAACAAGCAAACAAGTGATGGAACTATTTATTAAAAATAAAACAAGATTGTGTTGGCCTCAGCAAACACCATATTAATAGCATAACACCCCTCACCTATAGGAGGGCTGCAGTTCAACAAAGACGCACTTAGACTGAGTGTGAGGACAAAGCACCCTCAGTTTGCTCTTTCTATGCATTCCAGCTGCACATTCACCCATTTTCCAGCCATATATTTTTCAGATATAAGAGTGTTCAGTAATAAAACAACTGATGGGACCACAGTATGTCCATTTGGATTTTATCTGCATAATTCATTAACTAAATTAATTTTCACTCAACAATGCACCCTACTGCTTGAGAATAACTTGAATTAATTATAAAATTGTTTATTGAAAATATACATATTATAATAAGGTTTAAGTCTAAAACATTAATGGCCAAGAAGGCCAAGAGTTATTTCATATCAGTTGAAGGTAATGCTTAACTTTTAGAGCAAAATGTGGTAACTAATTTTTATTATCTCTAAAACAGGAGTATAATTTCCCTTGTGGTGGAGAAGTTGTCTTTCTTACGTTAAGTACAGCTTTAGTCAGATATTCTTATCTTACGTCCATTTTTTCTCATCACCATCCCAGCAAACATCAAAACAAAGATTAGACTTATTAGTAGTCTTATTTAAAAGTCCCTAGATACGTTTACCCAATGGTAAAATTTCAGCAAATCAATAAAAAGATTCAGATTTCAAAATAATCTAAATTTCCTGGGAGCCATCAGCTATTTTCATAAGCATAATAATGGGAAATTTCCTTGGCAACGTCTCTGGGAATTTAGGTTAAATTTGTTGGTGTCCTTAGAATGCTAATAACATTAGACAGAGCACAAAAAACATCACAACCAAATATTTGGGTCTTATCTTTGTGTCCAGAAGTCAGCTCACTTAATGAGGCTTTTGTGAAAAGTGAACTTATTCAAAAATGTACCTTCTTGCTGAGAAGAGAGACTGGTGACAAAATCCAAAAGAGCAAAATAAAATTTTAATTATTTGTCCCTTGTGGGACTTAATTATATGTTTTTCTGTCTTTTATAGGAATGAACTCTATCTTTATTTTCTACACGTATTTTTTAAAAATTGATACTACCAAGGAATTAATTATATACCACAACGATGCTTAAGACATGGTCATGAATTGCCTTATTCTCTTGAAAACAACTAAAAAAGCAATAATAAAATAGGAAACCTTCTTTGAAAAACTGGAAAACTTCTGAATCCCTGAAAAATAACGAAAAAGGTGTAGAGATGGTTCAGAAGTGTGAAAAGATGTGACAATAGCACAACTGTGTCATAGATCTCAGAAGAAGCTGGCAAAGTTTATACCCACAAGGATGGGTATACACTAAGGTGATTTTTTTGCAAAAATCTCTTGTTTGCAACAATGGGAACAGGGTATTGTTTTGGACATACTTTGGCTACAAGAAGTACAGGAAGATTAGGCCACATGAAAAATCACATAGTCAAGTTGTATTTGCAGGAACCACCTATCTGTTTGGAATGATATGAGAGGAGAAGAGACATGTTCGCTCTGAACATTACATAGCTGTTTATCTCCACTGGCTACGGAGAAGTAAAGAAAGGTTAAAAGAGGATATCCATTTCTACGTGGTGAGGAAATTCATGCTAGCTTGCAGTAGGTGTACAACCTTTTAATGCCTTTCACAAGTATTCCGCAATGAGCTTGCCCACAAAATATACATCTCATTCAAATATAAATCATCAAAAAAAGATCACCACAAGGTCTATAAAAATTATGAGAATGAAGAAAAGAGAACAGGAACTGAAACATAGGAATGACAACACGACAGAATCAGCATTCGACATTGTGACTGAAGGAAGTACGAATTTAATCATCTTTTTGGAATGAATTAAAAAGAAATCTGAAACAATCCCCTTTCATAAAAATAATATAAAAAATCAAGATGTAAAAAATCGGAAAAGAAATTGCAAAACCACAAAAGAAGATGAAATAAGAGTTGGCAGAGCTTGGGGAAAAATTGGAAGCCAAAAAAATCACAGGAGTGGAGGCAAAATTGAAAGTTGTGAACAAGAGAGTACAAACACCACAGAAAACAAAGAAGATGAGGATGATTAAGGCCAATAAAAAGGGAACAGAAATAAAGAGCTAAATAGAGAAAAATAATACAAAAAGAAGAGGCGCAAAGGAGACTCAAAATGTGCATAACTGAATCCCCTCACTACCCCCACCCCAAATAAGTCCGACATAATAGAACAGGAAATTATTGGAATACAGGCAGTCCCCGGGTTACGGACGAGATACGTTCCTGAGAATGTCTTTAATTCAGATTTGTAAGTAACTCGGATTCCTGATGAACAGCACATATATGGTAATAACAATAATAATAATAATAGTATAATGGCTCATATGTAGTAATAATAATACAGTGTAATACTGTAATAATAAATAATAATACCCCTGTATTGTAATAATAAGTTGCAGAAACTATTGTGCTCTTTATATTAATTCAAACAAACAGAACATAAAAACAAACATACAAAAAGTTTAGGTAGGAGATAGGAGAAATTTCAAAGAAGAATATTAAAAGTTAACACTCACCTAATGTTGTGTCAATGTCTTGCTTACTGGAAGGGGCATTTTTGAGGTAAGAAGGTAGCTGACATTGATCAGAAGATGACGATGGAGACGGTGCTGGAGAGGCTGGAGTGGGTGCTGGAGAATCAGGGTTTGATTCTGTTGCTGGAGAAGGGGAGCTTAGCACTGAAGCTGGTTTCTCGAAAAAGTTATCTAGGGTTGTTTGCAAAGCATTTTTCTTTTTTTCATCATAAATGGCCTTGTAGCAGCCGATGTTCTCACTAACTGCACAGTAAACCTTTATAAACTGCTCAATGTTAGGATCTTGCTTTTCAAGCTTAGCAAATCCTGCTTTGACGAGATGAAAGGCTTCAGCTAATTCTTTTGTCATAAATTTTCTTGGCTCTGGGTCTTCTGATTCTTTGTGTTCTAGTGTTTCTATTGACTACTTCTCTATCTACCTCTGAGACTGGCTGCTAGCTTAAAGATGCTGCTGCACCAATGAATGGCTTATGCCATGCAGGCTTGCTTACATGCATGGAAGAAACTAGTTCCAAAATTACTAATTTAATTATTTAATTCTAAATTATCCTTATGGGGAGGCTTGGGAGCCTGTTCGTAAGTACAGAATGCAGTAAGTAGGGACAGCTGTAACCCAGAGACTGTGTGTATATGATTCAATAAAACTCTCAAGAAATAAACAAAGACATGAATCTACAGATTTAAAGGAAATATTCTATTCCAGGAAAAATTACACCAAAAATTCTACAGTAAGACACATTATAGTAAAGTTTCTGGACATCAAGAATAAGAGATTTCTGGGCAACGAGGCAAAAACATTCAGATACTCAAAAGGGGAAAGATAGTCTTTACAGCAGCATTTGCTAGAACATGAGAAGACAATTGAGCAAAGCGCTTGAGAAAGAAGACAAGATTCCCCAAGTGTTATACCTATCTAAACTCTCATTCAAATATGAAAGAAAGAGACAAAATATTTGATAATATTAAAGAGGAGAGAGAGAGAATATTGTCCTCATGCATCCATCTTGAAAGACCACAGAATAAATTCTCAGCCCACTGAGAAACAAATGGAAAAATAATCCCTGAATCTAATTAATTGTATACACCAGACTAAAACAAAGGTAGGAATTAGAGACTATCATGTAAATATAAATGTCCCAAATCAACATTTTGAAGAGGTAGAGGAAGGGAATGTGGGAGGTGATGTAAGTATGATAATTTCTTTTTTTTAGATAGTTCAGGTCCAAATACATCGTTTGAAGCTTATAAAATGGATAATAGAAGTAAAGGAATATTTAGGGTGCAAAACCATTCTGTACAGTACAAAAGAAAAATGAAATGCTAACAGGAAAATATAAATTGTGTATATTAAACACTTAGAAGAGGTGAAGATGGTTGTGATTAATCTAACCAACCCTTCTCCACAACCCACCCCACACACACCCCTAAAACATCATTACCAGATCATAACAGATACAGATTCAGAGTGAGACACTACCAAAATCTTTAGGCAACTGATAGTTCTAATGCTAAACAGTTTCAGAACATTAAAAAGTGTACTCTTTAAATTCTACTTGAAATGAGGAAAATAAGGAACTCCAAATCCAACAAGAAAACACATACATAAAATTGCTGATCAAAAATCCTAAATAAAACACTAACAAACATAATCCTAGAACAATGTGGGCGATGGGCACACTTATAGCCGAGACTCAAGCATTACAAAAGCTATCCATGTAACCAAAAATATTTGTACCCCCTTAATATTTTGAAATAAAAATAAAATACAAAATGAAACTAACCTTTACAACTTAAAAAAAAAAACAGAATCCTAAAACATATTTTAAAAAATAATGTACCAAGAATTAGTAGGGTATCAAGGATATCAAGATGTTTCCATTTTAAAAATCTATGAATAAGATGTAATATTAAATTAAAAGGAAAAATGATGTGTAGAATTTCATGCTAAATAATTTTGAAAAATTCAACATCCATTTTAATTAAAAAATTTTAACAACACACGACTAGTTGGGAACTTTTAAAACTTGATAATTCATGCCTATTAAGCATTGTGCATAATGGGGAAACACTAAGCAATCTCATTAATGTCAGAATCAAGACAAGTATATCTACTGTCATTTCATATTATTTAACTAGGCATATTACTTGCAAATAAATTAGTAATGTACTTTGAAACCCCCCAAAATCAACTGAAAGTCTTCTACAAATAACAATACAAGTAACAATAACATACTAGAAACAAATATTTCAATTACAATATCTACACAGATAATAAAATACTTAGGGGTAAACCCACTTAGGGATATGTATTTAGGAATACAGTAAAGAAAATACTTAGGAATTAACAACAGATGTTCAATAACTATAGGAGAAAATGTTAAATGTGCCCAAGAGATAAGACTGGAAATTTAAACAAATGAAAAAACAGACTATGTTCTTAGATAGAAAGACTCAACTCATAAAGCTGTTATTCTCCCTAATTAATCTATGAATTTAGCGTGGAGTCTGACTCCTGTTCCCTCCACTCCCAGCTCTGAGCTTCTGCTGTGCAGGGAGCTATGGACACTTGTAGGCTGACTGTGGACAGCGCCTCAAGCTCTGTTGAGAGACTAGCAAGACGCCCAGGAGTGAGGGTGTGATGCTGCTGAATTCCAGAGAGCGTTTGGTGTTTGATGCTCTGAGGACCCCAAGGGGAAGAAGTGTGGTGTCCACTGATGCGATTGTGCTCGATCTACCTGACCTTCAAAGGAACAGGAGGGAGGAGAGTGGGGGGGGCTGGATCTTTCCTAGGCAGGAGGCCGGCTGAGAAGCGTGACGCTGCAGACAAACAGCAAAAGACTACCCTGCCTTTCAGAACCCACGAAATTTCTACCATTTAGGATCTCCAAGCAACCAGACCCGAGCCTGATAACCAACAGAAGAAAAAAGTCCTTATCCGAGGGCCAGAGAGGAGGCTCGGATTAAGCACATACCCTGGAGTGAGGAAGGTTTTTCTAAATATGACACACACCCCAGAAACCATTAAAAAAATTAAATAATTTGAACTAGAAAACAATAAAACAATTCCAGGGAGAAAAAAACACAACTACCATAATAAAATCAAGAAGACCTGAGAAATACAGAACTGTTAGAATGAGAATGTGAAACTGTGGAAAATATTTGAAGCTTATATCTCAGACAAAGGACTGTATTTAAAAATAGCCCCATGTAATGTTCCCAAAAATCAATAAAGATCAATAACCCAATAGAAAAATAGGCAAAAGTAATGGACAAAGACAAGAAAACAGAAATGGCTCTTCCACATACGAAAAGATGCTCAATTTTGTTGATTTAAAGATGAACACATATGAAAACTACATTGAGATGCTATTTCTAATGTATCAAATTGCAAAGATCAAATATTTGGTAACCCACTGTTTCACGTAAGGGAGGGAAGGAAGCACTCTCCTTTCCTCCGGGCAGAGCTGGTCCCACACCAGGATGGTCTGCATGGGCAGTAGATGGGGTCTGGGTGTCAGGTCCCTCTCCTGGAAGCCCTGTGCAGTGGGGAACAGCTGGCATAGACACGGGCAGAGGCCCTGCTGGCACCCAGGAGCATTCAGAGTGTCAGCTGCTTCTTCACCCCCAGATTCCAGTACTAGGCTGTGCGATGGCCACATTGTCAGTTAAATAGGCTTCCGTTATTCGTCCAGGAACTTCCACGAGAAAAGTGTGCTTAGAGTTCCAAGCAAATAACAAAAAATTAGACCACAAACCATTAATAAATAAAGACTTGGTTCTATTTTATGTGGCTTTGCAAAGTCTCTCTGCATGTTCTAGTCACGGAACGTGTAAGTGATGAACCCAAGAACACAGAGTCATGAAAGACTGAGGCAGGATTTAAACCCAAATTTTTTTCATGCTTGTTCCACTAAATCTGTGGTTCTCAGGGGGCTCACAAAGAGAGAACTTAAAGTACAGATTCCCGCTCCACCCCATGAACTGTTTTCCATCACCACACTTCTGACACCAAATACGTGGGGTTTTTTCCCCCACACACCAACCAATTCACCAACTTTCTAGACACCAACTGAGTGTCCTACAATTCAATCAAAGCTGACACTATCTACCTGAAGTTAGCATCAGATCCCACAAGGTAAAGGGTTCAGTCCTGCAAGACTGTCCCCACTTCAGATGCCAATAGCAAGTCTGGACCTCTCTTACTTCTGACGACCAGGTATAAATTGGGTAAAATCCTGGTCATAATTCACTCGACCCCATCCTCAAGTTTAATAAATTTCTACAGTGGCTCACAGAACTCAGGAAAAAGGGTTTTTTGTGATTACTGATTTATTATAAAGGACACAATTCAGAAACAGCCAAATGGAAGAGATGCATAGGACACGCCTGGTAAGGAGGAGGGACAGAGCTTCCCAGCCCTCTCCAGGCACACCACCCCCCAGCACCTCAATGTGCTGGCAGCCCAGAATCTCTGCAGAACTCACGGTTTGGCATTTTTATGGGGGTTCCATGATTATGGGCATGATTGATTTAATCACTGGCCACTGGTGATTAACTCTATCTACAGCCCCTCTGGGGCTGAAAATTCCAAATCTCTAATCACATGGTTGGTTCTGTTGGCAACCAGCCCCCACTCTGAAGCTGTCTGGGGGCCCCAACCACCGGTCATCTGGTTAACATACAAAGACAGAACGGGGCAAAAGCCAGATATATATTCTTGTTGTGTCACAGCCCCATATCATCAGACACAGCAGGTTGAGGGCTGGGATGCTACAGTTTTTCAGTCCCAGGGGACTAAGCAGGTGCATCGGGGGAACACTGCACATCCCACAGTGCCTCTGTCATAAATAGTTCACAGTCCCTGATCTCAAAGAGCTCTTACCCAGGGAAGGAAAGCCTCATGGGCCACGTTCTGTGATGGGAAGTGCTAAAAGTAAGAAATTCACAGAAGAGAGGGTTTGTTGAATGGAAGGAAATAAAACACAGTGAATTGCATAAGGACAGCTAGAAAGCTATAGTTTCGTCTCCACACTTCCTTTCTGTCCTCCAGCCCTCCATAGTCCCTACTGCACCACCTACCTGCAAATACCTAAAATAACGTCAATTAAAAAGTTTGAATTAAGTAACTCACCGTCCAGAAATTATCATTTTAAATGTTTGACATCTGTGTGGTTCTTCGGCAGTGAAGTAATAGTTTCCGTTTATCATTTAAGTTTTCTCAGTGTCTGAGCAGATCAATTAATTATGTATGGCATTGTATAAACTGGGTTCAGGGGACCATATTCCAATTATCTTCTTCCCAAAATACACTATTACATGGAAATTGAGATTTCAGGTTGTCACTATGAGCCCATGGGCGTGGTCAAGAACACTGGGACAACATAAGCCACAGGGTCAAATGTTCTGTACTGATGCAGATATACAGAATATTCAGGAAAGGCATACTTGCAAAATGTTACAGTATTTAGCTTTCAGTTTTATAAATCAAATTAATTTTGTTAGGTCAAGAAAAGATGCCTTTTGATGACTATTGCTCTGGGATATATCACCATCCATTATGAAACAGTGGAGTCTGAAGTTTACACACTGGTGGGCCAACTGATGCCAAAAAAAGTAAGCCTTTTGTATGCTCAGGCGATTTAATGCTATCATCCTAACTATGCCCCTTCCTGCCTCACATCTGGCCAAATTGGTAAATCCTTTAAAAAAGAGAAAATAATTAAGAATTGGCTTGGTTAGGTAATTATAATCTGAAGGCCTTTGCATTTTGAATAACCTCTGGTATAGTTTAACCTGCTGGCCTGAATGTTCTATCATCATGTGCAAACGGATACCTCAAAGAAAGAATAAAATTATATACTTATAAATATAGATGACTCATAGAAAATACAAATCTCAATATTTATCAATTAGAATTAGACTTGAAGAATAGTAATCTGCAAAAATTAGTTGTCAATAGTATGAATTGCTTCTATAAAAAAAATAATATTGGAAAGCAGGAAAGAAAAAAGGAATTTTAACTTGTATACATATTGCTTAACGTAGTAAATCATTGTTAATGTATGCTGGTCACACCTCATATAGAAATATTGTGGCTAATCCAGGGAAATGTTCATAATCAACTCCTTTGATGGATTTAAGGGTTATAAGAACACTTGGCACCTGAAAGATTTTGTGTGTGGACTCCTCACAGCTCAGTACTGGGATGTTAGCAGAAACCAGACCCTGGACAAAAGGCTTGAGATGAGAATCATAAAGATAAATGAGCATAAAATGCTGGGAATGCCAAGTTGCACTGGGAAACTCTACTCTTGGATGTGAACGAGAAAGCTGACTGTATTTTCCTTCCCACCCACTCTTAGGGGGCCTCACCCTAGCCTGGGTGCTGACACTGGAGGCAACAGAGTTATAGTGACTGCAAAAAAACCAGATGCCACAGCCCAGATTGTCTTTATTTTTATGTCATTTGATTCTATTCAAAAATATTATTCCGCAATTACCAAGTGCAAGTTCCCTGTTGGGAACAGTCTCACGTTCAAATGTATTGCCACATTGTCCCCATAAAACATAAAGATGTACTTGAATTTCCATTATTTTATGGCTTAAATTGCCTCTTGGTCCCAAAAGAGACACATAAGTGTTTTATTAAGCCAGAGCTTCAATTTTTGAATTAGAAACTATGGTCTCTATTATTGGACGGGAGCAACAGAAAGTCATAAACTGGCAAAAAGACTAATAAGACCAGGACTGCCCCCTGGGCAAAGACCAGGGCTTTGATTTCTTAACTGGTGTTTAAGTTTTGCATGCTGTGGTCAGTGGTCAGCGATCTACAAAAAAATCACCTGATTATTTGTAAGCTGTAAATAATAAGAACGCATATGTGATCTGTGATTGTTCTCAGGAAAGGTGAGACAAATCCAGATGTGACAACAATGTACCTTAAGTTTTTTTAAGCTACAGATTATAAGTAATCTCATTGTTCAGAGGAGTGAGAGATAAGATACGGATTGAAATAAACATTAAGCGCTAGGATTTCACCCAAATCTTGTGGGCAATTATATTTAAGAAGAGACAGAAGCTGGGCACAATGACTCATGCCAGTGCTAGCACTCTGGGAGGCTGAGGTGGGAGGATCACTTGAGGCCAGGAGTTCGAGACCAGCCTGGGCAATAGTGAGACCCCGTCTCTACAAAAAAAATAGTAAAAAAAATTAGCCGGGCATGGTGGTGTGTGCCTATAATCCCAGCTACTCAGGAAGCTGAGGCAGGAGGATTACTTGAGCCCTGGAGTTTGAGGTTGCAGTGAGCTATGACGACACCACTGGACTCTAGCCGGGGTGAAAGAGCGAGACCCTGTCTCAAAAAAAAAAGGAAGAAGAGACAGAGAGGTCCCCGAGTGACCTCAAGGAGTCATCAATATGCCAGGTGTAGAGCAACAAGGATTCCAATTTGATCAGACAGGAGGCAGGGTAAAAAAAATTTGGTTTGGTAAGAGATTTCACAGACTAGATTTTAGAGGGATGGCTGCAAAATAGACAAAAAGATTTGGAATTGAATACATGAAAGGAAAGAAGTCATTTTGGATTTTTTGAATAGGGCAGTGACACAACGAAAGATCACTTACGGGTGATTAGTCTGGTCTTGTTGTGCCTTCACTCCACTGGTAGGAGGAGATATTGAACATAAAGTTACTCCGTAAGTACAAATTCTACATTGCACTTCCTGGAAACTGAATTTGACACATAGTAGATGCTCAATAAATATTTGTTGAACAAATAAATGAGCCATTTTAAAGCAGAGAGTCTCAAATTTTCTAATAATTTACACCTAACAACAGCTACAAATATCCAAGCACCTCCAAGCACAATAATTCTTTGGACAATTCATGTCTAATCCTAAAAATGCATACATATTTCTTCTAGGATTGACTAAAATAACCAATCAAAAAAGCAATGTGTGTTAGTCCATTTTGCATTGCTATAAAGGAATACCTGAGGCTGGGTAATTTATAAAGAAAAGAGGTTTATTTGAGCCACAATTCTGCAGACTATACAAGAAGCATCACTCCAGCATCCGCTTCTGGCGAGGGATTCAGGGAGCTTTCAATTAAGGCGGAAGGTGAAGGGGGAGCAGGAGTGTCACATGGCGAGAGAAGGAGCAAGAGAGGGAGGAGGTGGTGTCAGGCTCTTTTAAACAACCAGCTCTGGCATGAAAAAATAAAGCGAGAACTCACTCATTATCACAGGGAGGGCACCAAACCATTCAGAGGGATCCACCCCCATGACCCAAACACCTCCCACCAGGCCCCACAGTCAACACTGGAGATGAAATGTCAACATGAGATTTGGAGGGGCCAAACATCCAAACCATATCATAATGTCATATTACTTTTAGCTAAGCTAAATCTTTTAAATCTTCAAATAAAATTTCTGCCTTTGAAGGACAATATTGTGTTGACCTTGCTATTTTTATCCGTCCTCCTCCATCCCGGCACCCTTCCTGTAAGGCAGTGGTCCCCAACATTTTTGGCACCAGGGACCGGTTTCATGGAAGATAATTTTTCCACAGACTGGGGGCGGGGGGTGGGGAATTGCTTCAGGATAATTCAAGTGCATTACATTTATTGTGCACTTTATTTCTATTATTATTACACTGTAATATATAATGAAATAATTATACAAACCTCTCTGCTAATGATAATCTGCATTTGCAGCCACTCCCCAGCACTAGCATCACTGCCTCAGCTCCACCTCAGATCATCAGGCGTTAGATTCTCATAAGGAGCCCAACCTAGATCCCTCAGGTGTACAGTTTACAGTAGGGTTTGCGCTCCTATGAGAATCTAATGCTGCTGCTGATCTGACAGGTGGCAGAGCTCAGGTGGCAATGCGAGTGATGGGGACTGGCTGTAAATACAGATGAAGCTTCAATTGCTTACCTGCCACTCACCTCCTGCTGTGGCAATACCGGTCCGTGGCCTGTGGGTTGGGGACTACAGCTGTAAGGAGCCTGTGCTACTCTTGCACAAGTATAATCGAAGTCTTTCGAAGCTACCTCAGGCCCAGGGGAAACATGAGCCCTGTGAGTAATTCCAGCCACCACCCTTACTTCTGTCTGCTTTCCTGATGCAACGTTGGTCTCCATCCACTTTCAGTGAGGATAGAAAACTCTGGAAAACACTAGTATATTCTCAGCACTAATGAACCTTCATAGAATAAAATCACATTGCTTGAACTGTTATTTTTCATCAAAAGAACCCAGTTTTTTCCACTTTCTTTCTCTCCCTCCCATCCCCCATGATATGAAAAGATGCCTGTTTTAAGGTGATTGGCCGGCAATTTGGAGCAGCCGAATAGTCCTTTCCATTTTTGCTCTCCCCTCTAGGAAGGAGGAGATAGGATCCAAGAGTCCCCAAAATTGGGTTATGGATGGATTGAAAACAATTAGAATTCCTTGGCTTGTTGCTCTTTGCTCCAGAGGTGGGGAGGAAGGGTCCAAGAGTTCCCACAGCCAGGGCCACGCCCTGTTCTGCAGCTCAGTGGTGGGGAGAGACATTCTCCCATCCCCTGGCCCCTCGATCTCCCTCCACCCTGACCTCACGTGCTTGAAGGATTAGGGCTGAGGTCTGGTCAACGTCCCTTAACCCCAAGAAGACCAACATATCCATCCATTTATGCTGGTGAACTTCAGGAGGTGAAGGGACTGGATGTTCACAGCTCTGTTGGATACAGGCATCCGTGGGGAAAGGCATCCTGCGTGCAGAAGGGGTGGAGCACAGGATGGAACCAGGAGGCACGTGATAAGGCAGAAAGAGTCCCAGGGCCCAGCACTCCCCAGACCCTGGGAAGTGGACCAGTGAGAACCACAGAGGACAAAGTCTCAATGACAAAGTCTCCAGAAACCACCCAAGCACCCACTTGTTTCTTAACCTCCAGCTGAGAGATAGCCGGACCTCTGGAAGCTGTGCTGGTAACCCTTGAAGAACTGAATTTATCTTATAGGGTTATAGCTAAACTTACAGTGAAGGAAAATTTTAAACAGAGGTTAAAGTGACTTTGCGATGTTTTTGTTGCTTCTACACGTGAATGTATCGTAGAAATGGATGCTCTGTGCCATAGTTCCCATCTCATATGTGCCAAGGGGTTTACCCTAATGAGGCGAGAGCTGCAGGTTGAGAAGCACATGAGACGACAGCCTCCCTGCAGGAGAGAAGTACCAGAGGGGACAGCCTCCCAGCCATGTGCCATGGCAGAGGGTTGAGTTTGTCTTACCCATCTCAGCTTTTTGGACTATAAGTGTTGGAGACAGAACAAGTCCGTGACTGATGAGGATTTTTGCTGATCTGAGTCTCTTGACAAAGGGGGCAGCATGCAAAAGCAGATAGTGTCCAGCTGAAGGGACCCCTTTTTGGACTCAGGATTCTGACATGGCTACCAGATGGAGCTAGTGTGAGAATGGATGCCTAACCCAGGGAGATATGGTGGCTCTTGGCCTGCCATGGCCATTTTGGGGATGACTCATTTTGGACTCCTCTACTGACAGGTAGAAAGGGCTCAGAAAGCCTGGCTTGTCAATTGGGCATGGTACAGTTAAGAATGCCGCTGGCCTGTCCATAACGGTATCTGGGGTAGCTTTCCCTGTGGGGAAAACTGTCTTTCACTCCTGTGCCTGAAGCAAAGCCATTGACTCAATGAGATCCTCAATTCACAGAGGTCCCCTAAAGGTGTGAGCCTAGTATACTGATGTTTGGCAAGCTGAGACTCCATGTGATGCTCCAGCTGTCCAGTGACATCAAAAGCAGACACTTTTGGTCTGCTCAGTGGGCAGAGCTCAGACTCTTGGATCAACTGTTGCAGGTTAAGGACACCCCTTCTTGGGCCATGGACTGTGGAAGCAGATTGTGGTTACCAATCAAACTGTCTGGATCACTCACGTAGCTGTCCACAGCAAGGCTCATGCTCTAGGAGAACAGCTGGAATCAAGCCCCAGAAAGATATGCACCACTACCAATTGCTGCCATTGCTACCTGGATCCATCCCTGCGCTGGACACTGGCACAAAGGGCTGGAGATGTTTCTGATGCAGAGGCTACCAGGTGTGCCAGATTTTGACAAAAGATACCCATTTGACTCTGGCCAGGGGAAGCCACATGACATGGAGAGTGTTCCTGCCCCATGCTCCCTTGTAGGGCTGCCTGTGCTCTCCGACCACTGTTGACCCTGGTTGCTGGTCAGAAGACCTGGCCAGGCTGACATGACTCTTGAAACTGATTATGTGAAACTTGACCTGAGCCCCATGCTTCTGGAAAGAATCTTGCCACTCTTCTGTATTGGGAGAAACAGGTTTCTGTATAAGACCAGCCTACCCCACATGACTCAGATAAGACTCGTGGATGCACCCTTGTGTACCCATGCTAAGGCCGGACACAGCCCCTCCAAATGCCCATTTGTCGGGCATGATTAGCTGAACTGTTTGTCCTGCTGACCAATCTGAATGGACAGGATGCCTGTAAACTTGACTTGCTCATTCTTTGGTCAGGCTTCTCTCCTTGAACTCTGTTCACCCTTAAGCACTGAACATAGAAAAACCCTCTTTGATGGCTGACTTCCGGGAAAAACATTCCCTGACCAACTGTCCCATTAGGCCACCTCCTCATCCCACCTGCCACCACCAGTTCTTTCTACCCTTGCTTACTCCTCCGCATAAAAGAAAAGCCCTTTCAGCCTGACCCTTGAGATGCTTTCAGATCTTCCCATTGGAGCATTCTCTCTATTGCAATAGTCCCTTCCCCTTATAGAATGAAGTCTCCCTTACCCAAGTACGAATTTGCTTTCTTTTGACATCTGTGTGATGTACTTGGGTTTCCTGATCAGCTGTAGTTTGACAATGACATGCCTTTATAGCAGAACTTACTTGACACTGAGCTGTGATCTGACTCTGCTTCCCTCACCTTCTGCCAGTCCACACACATTAGCAGGGCAGTCTGGCCATTAAACACAACAGTTGTCCCCAGAAGGAATTATCTCTTCTAGGCTGCTTACTGGGTCATGGTCAGGATGGAAAGTGTAGAGTGTGATATAGAATTATTCAAAAAATTTTTTAAATTCCGTATTCTCCCTGACCATTCCTGGCCATGATGTATCATTTTTCTCTTAAGAGCAACTGTAGGCCAGCTAGTTTGTCACACCCTCAGGGTGACAGCTGGGCAGAAGAGGGGCTTTGGGGATACAGACTTAATTCTGGTTAAATTTTGTTATTATTTTTACATTTTAAATAAACTTTATTTTTAGAGTAGTTTTAGGTTCACACCAAAATTGAACAGAAAGTTCAGAGATTTCCCATGTACCCCCTACCCCCATACATGCACAGCCTCCCCTACTATTAACAACCTGCACCAAAGTGGTACATTTGATAAAATTGGTGAGACAACCTTGACACATAGTTATCACCCCAAGCTCATAGTTTATATTAGGCTTCCCTCTTGGTGTTGCATGTTCTATGGGTTTGGGCAAGTGTATAATGACATACATACACACACACACTACAATGATGTATATGTTATATATATACACACATATATATAAATACTAGAGTACTATAGTAATAAAGTACTAAAATGATGTAGGATACCCTAAAAATCCTCTGTGCTCTGCCTGTTCACCCCTCCCTCCTCCCTAACCCCAGGGAATCACTGATCTTTTTACTGTCTCCATAGTTTTGCCTTTTCCAGAATCTCATATAGTTGGAACCACATAGTACATAGCTTTTCCAGAACAATTATGTGCAATTACTGTGGTAAAAATATATAGCAGGAATTTACCCTCTTGCCAATTTTAAGTATACAGCACAGTATTGTTAACTATATGCATATTGCTATACAAGAGATCACTAGAACTTTGTCCTGTCTTGTGACGGAGACTCTGCATTGAACAACTCCCCACTTCCCCCTCCAGTCAACCCCAACAACCACCATTCTACTCTCTGTTTCTGTGAGTTTGTTTACTTTAATTACCTCATATAAATGAAATCATGAAGTATTTGTCTTTTTGTGATTGGCTTATTTCATTTAGCATAATGTCCTCCAGGTTCATCCATGTTGTAGCATGTGTCAGGATTTCCTTCCTTCTTAAGGCTGAATAATGTACCATTGTGTGTACAATAATGTACCATTGTGTGTACATACCACCTTTTCTTTACCCATACCTCCATCCCTAGACACTTAGATTGCTTCTGCATCTTGGCTATCCTGAATAATGCTGTGATGAACATGAGGGTGCAAATATCTCTTTAAAATCCTGTTTTCAATTCTTTTGGGCATACGATTCCCAGATGTGGGATTGCTGGATCATATGGTAGTCCTATTTTTAATTTTTTTGGAACTTTCATACTGCTTCCCATGGTGTCTATACCAATTTATGATCCCACCGACAGTGTGCAAGTGTTTCAGTTTTTCCATATCCTCACCACACTTTTGTTATTTTCTGGTTTTTTCTTTCTAGCAGCCATCCTAATGGTGTGAGGTGATCTCATTGTCAAGTTGATTTGCACTTCTTTAATGATTAATGATATTGAGCATCTTTTCATATGCTTGTTGGTCATTTGTTTATCTTCTTTGGAGAAACATTTAACTTCTTTGCACATTTTTAATTGGGTTTTGTTGCTATTGTTGTTATTGAGTTGTAGGACTTCTTTTCATATTCTGGATGTTAACCCCTTATCTGATATATGGTTTGCAAATATTTTCCCCCATTATGTAGGTTGCTTTTTCACTCTGTTGATTTTTTCCCTTGATGTACAGAAGTTTTTAAATTTGATGTAGTCCTTTTTGTCTATTGTTGCTTTTGTTGCTTGTGCTTTGGGATGATATCCAAGAAATCATTGTCCATTCCAATATCATGAACACTTACCCCTATGTTTTCTTCTAGGAGTTTTATAGTTTCAGATCTTACATTTAGATCTTTAATTCACTTTAATTTTGTGTACGGTGTAAGGTAAGGGCCCATTTTCATTCTTTTGTGTATGGATATCCACTTGTCTCAACACTATTTGTTGAAGATAATATCTTTTCCCCATTGTGTACTTTCTGCACCCTTATCTAAGGTCATTTAATCATATATGCAAGGGTTTATTTCTGGGCTCTCTATTCTGTTCTATTGATCTGTATGTCTGTCTTTATGCCAATACCACACTGTTTCAATAACTGTAGCTTTATAATATGTTTTGAAATCAGGAAGTATGCGGCCACCAGTTTTGTTCTTTCTCAAGATTGTTTTGGCTATTCATAATCCTTTGAGATTCCCTACAAGTTTTTGGACTTTTTTTTCTATTTCTGTAAAAAAAGTCATTGGGACATTTTAACAATATTAAGTCTTCCAATCCATGAACATGAATTTCTATTTATTTGTTCCTTCTTTAATTTCTTTCAGTAATGTTTTATAGTTTTCAGTATAGAAGTCTTTTTGCCTCCTTGGTTAGGTTTTTTCCTAATTAAGTTTAAAAATTCTACTCTAAATGAATCCGTTTCTTAATTTTCTTTTTGGATTGTTCATTGTGATCCAACTAATTTTTAAGTGTTGATTTTGTATTCTGCAACTTTGCTGAATTTTTTTGTTAGTTCTAACATTTATTTTGTGGAGTCTTTAGGGTTTTCTACATATAACATCATGTCATCTGCAAACAGATAATTTTACTTCTTTCATTCTGATGTGGATGACTTTTAGTTCTTTTTTTTTTCTCACCTAATTATTCATAGAACCCCTAGTACTATGTTGAATAGAAACAGTGAGAGTGGGCATTTTTAACTCATTCCTGGTTTTAGAGGAAAAGCGTTCAGTTTTTTTTTTTTTAACCACTGTATGAATGTTATGTATGTATGATGTTAGCTGTGGGCTTTTCATATATGACCTTTGTTATGTTGAGGCAATTTCCTCCTATTCCTAGTTTGCTTAGTGTTTTTATCATGAAAGAGTTTTGAATTTTATCAAATTTTTTTGCATCAATTGAGATGATCATGTGATTTTTGTCTTATTCTGTGAATGTTGTGTATTACATTTATTGATTTTTGTATGTTGGACCATCCTTACATCACAGGGATAAATTCCACTTGGTCATGCTGTGTAATCCTTTTAATGTTCTGTTGCATTTAGTTTGCTAGTATTTCATTGAGGAATTTTCCATCAATATTCATCAGGGATATTGATCTGTAGTTTTCTTTTCTTGTAGTATCTTTGTCTAGCTTTGGTATCAGGTTAACGATGGCCAAAATAAGTTTGGAAGTGTTTCCTCCTCTTCAGTATTTTGGAAAAGTTGGAAAAAATTTGGCATTAATTCTTTAAATGTTTTGTAGAATTCTTCAGTGAAGACGCCTGGTCCTGGGCTTTTCTTTGCTGGAAGGTTATGATTACTGATTCAATCTCCTTACTGGTTTTAGGTCTTTTTGGATTTTCTATTTCTTCACGATTCAATTTTGGTAAGTTGTATATTGCTAGGAATTTATCATTGCTGCTAGGTTGTTCACTTTGTTGGTGTGTGTATTAGTCAGTTCAGGCTGCAATAACAAAATACCAGAGATTGGGTGGCTTTTAAACAACAGAAACTTATTTCTCACAATTACGGAGGCTGGAAATCTGAGATCAGGGTGTCAGCATAGTCAACTTCTGGTGAGGGCCTTCTTCTGGGTCACAGACTGCCAACTTCATGCTGTATCCTCACACAATAGGAAGAGAAAGAAAGCTCTCTGGGGTCACTTTTATAAGGGCACTAGTTGATGAGGGCTCCACCCCCATGAACTAACTACCTCCCCAAGGCCCCACCTCCTAATACCATCCCACTGGGGGTTTGAATTTCAATGTACGAATTCAGAGGGAGACCCATTCAATCCATGACAGTGTATAATTTTTCACAGTAGTCTCTTATAATCCTTTTTATTTCTGTGTCATCAGTAGTAATTTCTCCTCTCTCATCCCTGATTTGTGTTATTTGAGTTTTCTCACTTCCTTTTCTTAGTTAATTCAGCTAAGTATTTGTCAATTCTGCTGATCTTTTCAAGAAACCAACTCTTAGTTTCATTGATTTTTTTTCTATTATTGATTTTGTTTATTTCTGCTTTACTCTTTATTATTTTCTTCTTCCTATTGTTTGGATTTAGTTTGTTCTTCTTTTTCCAGTTGATTAAGGTGTAAAGATAGGTTGGTAATTTGAGATCATTCTTATTTTTTTGGTAGACATTTAACACTATAAACTTTCTTCTTAGTACTGCTTTTACTGCATCCTGTAAGGTTTGCTATGTTATGTTTTTGTTTTCATTTATCTCAAGATATTTTCTGATTTCCCTTGTGATTTCCTCTTTGACCTATTGATTGTTCAAGAGTGTGTTGTTTAATTTCCACATGTTTGTGAATTTTCCAGTTTTCCTACTGCTAGTAATTTCTAGTTTCATTCCATTATGGTTGGAAAAGATACATGGTGTGATATCAGTCTTCTTAAATTTGTTCAGACTTGTTTTATGGCCTAACGTGTGATCTATTCTGGAGAATGTTTCATGCTTCCTTGAGAAGAATGTGTATTCTACTGCTGTTGGGTGTAGCATTCTGTATAAGTTTTTTAAGTTCAATTGGTTATAGTGTTATTCAAGTCCTCTCTTTCCTTATTGACCTTCTGTCTGGTCATTCTATCCATTATTGAAAGTGGGGTATTGAAATCTCCTACTATTTTTGTGTTAGTTACTATTTGTTTCTCCCTCTAAAATTCATCAATGGTTGCTTCATATATTTGGGTACTCTGATATTAGTTTCATATATATTTACAATTATTACATCTTCCTGGTAAATTGACCCTTTTATTATTATATAATGTCCTTCTTTGTCTCTTGTGACAGTTTTTGAACTAAAGTCATATTTTGCCTGATATAAGTAAGAATAAATACCTCTGCTCTCTTTTGGTTACTATTTGCATGGAATGTATTCTTCCATCCTTTCACTTTCAGCCTTTGCGTATCTTGACATCTAAGGTGAGTTTCCTGAAGACAGCATATAATTGCATCCCATTTTTTTAAAATCCATTCAACCATGCTATGTCTTTTGATGAAGAGTTTAATCCATGTACATTTAAAATAATTATTGATAGGAAGGAACTTACTATTGCCATTTCATTAATTCTTTTCTGTCTTGTAGCTAGTTTGTGCCTCTTTTCCTCTCTTCCTCCCTTCTTTTGTGTTTCATTCATTTTTGTTTGTATTGACATGCTTTGATTTCTTTTTCCTTTTCTTTCTTATAATCTATAGGTATATTTTTGTGGTTGCTATGGGGTTCACATAAAATATCTTACAGTTATAATAATCTATTTTAAGCTGATAACAGCTTCACATTAATCACATCCAAAACTCTACTCTTGTTCATTTCCTCAGCCCAACTTTATGTTATTGATGTCACAAATTACATCTTTATAAATTGTGTATCCATTAACATAATTTGATAGTTATTTTTTATGCTTTTGTCTTTTAAATTCTATACCAGAATTAAAAGTGCTTTGCACACCACCATTTAGTGTTATATCTATATATTTACCTGCATATTTGCCTTTCCGGCAAGCTTTCAATTCTTTTATACTTTCGTGTTGCCATCTATTGTCCTTTGGTTTCAACTTGCAGAACTCCCTTTAGCATTTCTTGTAAAGCAAGTCTATCATAATGAACTCCCTCAGCTTTTGTTTGTCTGGGAAAATCTTTATTTCACCTTCATTTTTGATGGAAAGTTTTGTCAGATATAATGTTCTTGGTTGGCAGGTTTTTTTCTTTTAGCATTTTGGCTATGTCATCCCACTCTTTTCTGGTTTGTAAGGTTTCTGCATATAAATCTGCTGATAATCTTATGGGAGCACTTTTGTATATGACAAGTTACTTTTCTATTGCAACTCTCAAGATTTTCTCTTTGTCTTTAATTTTTGACAGTTTAATTATAATGTGTCTCAGTAGTCCTCTTTGGTTCATCTTGGTTAAAGTCCTTTAAGCTTCTTGAATTTGGATGTACACTTTGTTTCTCAGATTTGGGAAGTTTTTGACCATTGTTTCTTCAAATAAGCCCTCTGTCCCTATTTCTTTCTCTTCTTCTTGAATTCTCATAATGCATATAATTGTCCACTTGATGATGTCACATAAGTCTCTTAGACTTTTTTCACTTTTCTTCATTCTTTTTTCTTTTTGTTTCTATGACTTTATAGGTTCAAATGACCTGTCTTTGAGTTTTCTGATTCTTTTTTTCCATTTGATCATGTCTGCTGTTGAATCTCTTCAGTGAATTTTTCAATTCCATCGTTGCATTCTTCAGCTCCAGAATTTGTTTGGCTCTTTTTTATATTTTCTATCTCTTTGTTGATATTCTCATTTTGTTCATGCATTGTTGTTCTGATTTTGTTTAGTCATCCATTCTGTTCTCTTGTAGATCATCCTGTCCTTTCCCCAGCGAAGACATATCTATCTTCTTGAATAAAATATAATGCATCTATTTATCTAATCCATCTCCAGAAGATAGAAAGACAGTTGTGCTGGTTGTACTGTATAAGTGATTCTACATAAGCTCCAGGTTTCACAATTTCAGAGTTTCTTTCCTGTGGCACAAATTCTGCTGCATACACAGACCCTCCAGTTTCAAACTTAACAAAAACAAAATATTATAAGAAAAACATTAATAAAATATGAAACAAGAAAAAATAGAGAAGAAAACCAAAACTAAACACTACTTCTTTAATGGAAAAATATAAACAAAATGGACACTAACCCAGATTGTTTTAATGGCAAGTTTTACTAAACCTTTAAAGTATAGTTATTCCCTACTTTATAGAAAGTATTACAAAGAATATAAAAAGAGGAAAAGTTAAAGATTATTTAAAATATAAATTATCATATTAAGAGATTAAAGAGGAAAAATTATTATCTCAATAGAAGCAGCAAAAATATTTGATAAAGCCACATTAATTAGCAAAATAGAAATTGGAGGAAATTTCCTTAATCTTTGTATTAGTCCATTTTCTGTTGCTTATAACAGAACACCTAAAACTGGATAACTTACAAAGAAAAGGAATTTATTTCCTACAGGTATAAAGGATGAGAAGTGCAAGTTTGAGGGGCTGCCCCTGGTGGGGATGCTCTGGGTGTCCTGAGGTGGCACAGAATATCACATGGCAAAGGAGGCTGAGTGTGACAATGTGCCAGCTCAAGTCTCTCTTCCTCTTCTTATAAAGCCACAAGTTCCCCTCCCCGGGTAACCCATTAATCAATGAATAGGTAAATCCATTCATGGGTCAGATCCAATCACCTCTTAAAGGTCACCTCTTAATATTGCCACTTTGGGGATTAAGTTTCAACATGAGTTTTGGAGGGGACATTCAAACCATAGCAACCTTATGAAGTGCAACTATGAAATAACATAGAGCAAAAATATATATAACTGGTAGTGCCATTATGACTCTAAAATGACTTTTAGTTATAATTGTGAGCAAGACTAGGAATCACGATTGCTACATTGAAAGCCTAGTCAATTTGAAAGAAAAGAAAAAGTAGTAAAAAAATGTATAGAACAATAAAGAGGTATTCAGGTTTAACTTTTCCAAGAGATCTACAGGTTATTATAAGAAGATTTAACTAGATTGGTTAATACAAAAATAAAGTGTTTTCATATACTAGTACAACAGAATATATGACAGTAAAATATAACAATCACAAAAGCAATTTAAACTACAAAATGCACAGGAATAAATCTAACAAGAACATATAAGAAAGTTAGAGAACAATACTGATATACCTAAAAGACCTGAATAAATATATAAAGAAAACATAAAACTACTTATCATAAAGAAGTCAGTTTTCTCAAAATTAATCTATAAATCCCATATAATACTAATTAAACAGAATTTCTAGTGTTTTTTTGTACCAACTGGTTAGGAAAACAATATAGATGATCAAAAGGTCAAGAAAAGTCAAGAGACTATTGAAAAACAGCAATAACCATAACAGCAATAAAGTCTTGCCTTACGTGACAGTAAGATCATACTAAAGTTATCGTAAAAGCTGTTGGGATAGTGCAATGTTGGTGCAGCAATACACAAATACATCAGTATTATTAAGTATGGAATGTCCAATTTCCTTAAGTATACGGTACTGCAAAGTAAGTTTGACAGTTGATATCTCTGACATTTCACTTTGACACTTCTTGTTTTGTTTTGTTTTGTTTTATTGTGAAGGTACATCCTCATTCTTTCAAACACATGTTTTGGCTTGTGATTATATTTCAAAAAATTTTTTAGAGCAATTTTTGTGAAACCATGGATAAGTCAAAAATTTGTGTTGTTTTTGAATATGAGTTCCATTGTGGAACCAGTGCAACGCAGACAGCTCAAAATATCAACGAAGTGTTTGGGAAGGATGTGGCTAATGAGCACATAGTACGTTGATGTTTTAAGAGGTTCTATTCTGGTGATTTTAACCTTGAAAATGAGCCATGTGGGTGATCTGAGACCAACGTGGATAATGATGAGCTGAAAGCAATAGTGGAATCAAATCCATCTCAACCTACATGTGAATTAGCAGCAAGGTTTGACTTTACTATTCCAACAACATTGGACTATTTGAAACAAATGGGCAAGGTAAAGAAGCTGGATAGATGGGTACCACGTGAATTAAACGAACATCAGAAGAGAAATCATCTCGAAGCTTGCCTTTCTTTGCTATCACGACAAAAAGGCAAACCATTTCTACACCGTATTGTTATGCTGATGAAAAATGGATTCTTTGTGATAATCACAAGTATTCGGCACAATGGTTGGATAAAGATGAAATGCTGAAACACAGTCTAAAACCAAATATTCATCAAAAAAAGGTAATGGTATCTGGTGGTCCAGCACTGGTATGATCCACTACAGTTTCATGAAACCCAGTCAGTCGATTACAGCAGATGTCTCTACTGCAACCAGTTGGATGAAATGATGAGGATGCTTGCGATTAAGCAGCCAAGATTGGTCAATAGAGACAGGCCAAAACTCTTGCAAGACCACATTTTGCAAAAAACAATGCTGCTCAAACTACAGAAGTTGGACCTGGAAACTCTCTGTCATCCACTGTATTCACCAGACCTTGCACCAACTGACTACCACTTCTTCCAGGCTTTGGACCACTTCTTGCAAGGAAAAATATTCAATTCTCAACAAGCTGTGGAAAATGCCTTTCATGATTTCATGGCCACTCGTTCTCCAGGCTTCTTTGCTGCTGGCATAAACAAGCTACCGTTAAGATGGCAAAACTGTGTGGATAGTTTAGGCACATACTTTGATTAATTGTACTGCTTCTTGTTTGAGATATAATAAACTATACTTTTGATTTGAAATCAGACATTTAATATTTAGTGACCTAATACAAACTACAGAGCCAGAAAGAGATCCATGCATATTGGAAACTTGATATATGATGGAAGAGCTATTACAAGTCAGTGTACCACACATATATAAAATAATCCTAAGTGGATTACAATCATAAATGTGAAAAGCAAAACTTTAAATCTTTTAGAGGAGATTATAGGATATCTTTATGAAGTCAGAGTAGGGAAGGATTTCTTAAGCAGGACACAAAAAGACCAAAAAATAAAAGAAAAGATACATAAATTATACTATTAAAATTTTTAATTTCAATACAAGAAACTTATATAATAAAAGTGGAAAAAATCCCATATTGAGAAAATATTTTCAACGAACACAATGGTCATTGCATATATCTGAAGAACTTCTGTAAATCAATATAAAAGTAAAGAAAAAAATGAACAGAAGAAGAAACTCAAACAGCCATTAAACATGTGGAAAAAATTTTCACTCCAATTACTTGTTAGGGAAATACAAATTTAAATTTAAACCTCAATGAAAATAACAAATTACATATATCATATTGTCAAAATTTATAAAGTTCAACAGTACCAAATATTGAGGACTATGCAAAAGAGTGGGGACTCTTAACATTTAGGAGAAATATGAGGCATGTTCCAGGGATACATATACGTCCTAAGACCCAAACATTCTAATTCTGGACATATATTCAAGAGAAACTCTGGCACATGTGCAAAGGAGACATGTACAAAGGATGGATTGTAGCATTACTTGCAATACTTCAAAACAAGCTAAACGTCCATAAACAGAATGTACAAATAACATATGGTATATTCATTCACTGAACTACTAATCAGAAATTAAAATGAGCAACCACTTACTACAAATATCAACATGGATAAATCTCCAAAAATTTTGAGTGAAAAAATGCAGATTGAAATCGGATGGCTATAAATGATAGAATGTCAAGTATTTACATATGGATAGGAATGCTGGGAATACATTTCAGAACAGCTACATCAATTTCAATGGTTTATGTAAAATAAGCTTAAATTTTCCTGCTGTTTTTAAAGTAAATTATTCACCTCTTGAATATACTTACTCAATTAAGGAATATTTCTGAAGTTTTATTGGACTAATTGCCTCCATTTATTTGATATTAAAAAGCTATGTTGCTACATGGAGCACCATTTAAGAAAAATAGAACAGCTTTAGTGATTGTATTAAAAATCTTAAGACAACATTCTTGGCTTGCATTTTCCATATAAATTTATTCCCAAAAGGACAGTAACCCCAGCACAGGATGAAAGAGTTGGTGCTTCATAAAATCCTAATTTCTCAACTGGCATAAAAATGAGATATGAGATAGGTGGTTTGATAGTCTACGATTTCTAATTTGTTGTTTTGAGGAATAAATACTGATAGCAACACTCTCCCAGAAAGTACCATATATACATAACATCTTTTACAAATATTTTAAGATACTTTTTTAAAAGTTTCTAGTTTATGAGCATAATTTTATTTCACAAGAGAAACTGTTAACTGAATAAAAATAATTTTTTAAAATATAAATACAATGCTTCTAGAAGTGCCCAATATAATCAAGATTATGTAACAGGCAGAGAGAAACAGTTAAAAACACCCTAGGGGGAAGGAGCCTTTTTCATGTGATGGAAGTCCCTTTGGACTGTTGGGGGAGAACACTACATTTTTTCTCACTACATTTTTGCCTACACTTTCAGCTTCTAAATTCAATTTGATCAGTTTGAAAATGCTTTAGGGACTTATTTCCATAGGCTTAGCACAGGCCCTGTCAGTTGCAGGTTTTGTTATTATGATAAGGCACCTAAATTTGTGAAACATTGATATAGAAATCAGAATGGCTGTTACCAACTCACAGTGGTTAGATGTGTCTGCTCTTACCCACTGTCCTTCCCTTGAACAGCTGGGAAACTGAACTTATTAATATTATCTGAAAGTTGCCAAATGAGCATGCACAGAAAGCAAAAAGAACAGGATCATCCTGAAGATTTGTCCATTCAGGACATAAAAAACTATGATAAATTACGCTCATTTCATCATGGAATAAACTTGCGGGCAGAATGCTCGTGCCTCCCAGGTCTTGATGCTTCCTGCAGATAGTATTTACTAAGCATTATCTACAGAATTTATAGAGGTATTATCCTTCAACTTCACAACAATCCCATGAGGTAGCTGTGTTCAAAAGCTCATGTTACAGAAGAGCGAATTGAGATTCTAGGATGTTAGATAGTTGGTCCAAGGCCACATTCCTAGTAGACGGTAAAAGGATTCAGATTCTGCTGTTTTGGCAACAGTGGTTCTCAAGACTCCATTACACTCTTAAAAAAAGAAACTGAGAATTCTAAAAACATTTGTTTAAAATAACAATAATAAATCCATTATATGATAACAAATTATATATTTTTAAGAAAAATATCTGTTTTCCAAAATAAAAAAAAATGTAGTGGGAAGAGTAGCATAGTTTTACATTAGTGCAAATCTTTTTAATGCCTGGTTTCATAGAAGACAGCTGGGATCTTATATTGCTCTGCGTTCTATCTGTTGCAATATGTTGTTTTGATTAAAGTATATGAAGCAAATACTTATGAGAGTGGTAAAACACTGAGGCATCAAGGCCTTATGAGTTTTTAAGGTTGCTTTCCTCTAGGGTGGATCCAAGCAGCCAAGTCTAAGCATCTCTACGGGGAAAAGCACAGAAAGAAGAGGAAATGTGTCTTGATGAAGAAAAATGAATTCCATAACAAATGTTTCACAATTCTTCCCTGAGATTGCCCCACCTTAAAATGCTGCCAATATCATCCTCTATGTCTTCTTATTTTTTGAATGTCCCAGTTTTTGTGCCCCCTTAAACTTTGTACCTAACTAGTAACACTTATCACTCTCCAGGGAAATTGTCATTTGCTTATTTTTGCCTGTCCCTTTATACTGTAAAGTAGACAAGAACAGGACAGGTGTCACTCAAATCTGTGTTGCCAGCTCCTGCACAGCACCAAGCACTGAAAATGTGCTCTGTAAATATTTGTTTGAACAAAGTACTAAATGAGTAAATGTGTACCTAACCCAAGTCAGTCTCATCTCTACCTCAAATAAAACCCCCTTCATGCTTCCAGCTTCTCCATTACTTCTCATGCTACACCACCCTCTTGCCAAGATGTTCTTAAGTGGCTGTGGTCCTGCATGGCCACCATTTTAATCTCTTCCTGCAGTCTTCGCAGGGCAGTGGGAGGAATCCTTAGAAACCTCCGGTCTATTCTCTTCCATAAACAAGCCTACCATCCTTTGCTTTAAGAAAATAAGGCAATTATCAATGGTGATTCAAATAATAAGATACAAAGCAGAATCTTCTGATTTGATTTTGCATTTTCTCCACAAATGAGAGGTTGGGACCTATGAGAAAGGCTACACACAAATTGTGTCTTCTCTTAAATAGAATTACCTTAAAGTAATCCAATATGATGTCAGATCCTCAGTGAGTCAGGAGCCTGTTTTATCTCCAGGGGAGCCCAGTGACATTGAGATTAGAGAGGTGCCCATTGAAGTCCCCATCGGCCTACTTCCACCTGAATTCCTTCCAGGACACCTTGTCATTGCCAGAAGAAAGCAGTCAGCTTTTCTAAGATTCTTTTTGTGTGTGATTTACAGTAAAACACAAATGCATTCGCAATCATACTTTTGAAAAGCTCAACTCTAAAAAAATAAAAATTACCTGTGCATGTAAAATATAAAATAAAACAAAACAAAACCACTTTCATTCAAGCTGCTTTGATGCTTAAAGGAAAACTTGGCTTTCTCCTTTCTTTTTCCTCTGTGTCTCTGCCCTCTATTGTTGTGATCAATGTCTAATCACAGGATAAACAAAAAGTAAAGTGGAAAACGCAACATGCTAGGAATCCCGGGTGATATAATACCAACTTGAAGAAGCCAAAGCAATTATAAGTAGTTTTGCTTACAGTTTTCCATCCTGGTTATTTAACGCCTTTTAGAGAGCAGTGGTAGAAATAATGGAAAGTGTCTCTGTCAGATAGTGAGCACGCAAGATAATTTTTACTCCCTTTCAAGAGCCATGAAAAATAGCATGCAAGAGTGAAAGGGTGAATACTCATTCTTCAGACAATCTCATCAGTCTGCAGTTGATTTTGAAGTTTATGTTTTGCCCAGTTGCCTGGAGTCCTGCTGTCTGTCAGTCCTAGAGCACTGGCCTTCCTCTAGCATGTGACTTTGGAAGTGTGTTTTTCTCCCTCTGTCACCCAGATAAAGACTTTGATTTTCCACCTCTGTTTCCCGTTGAAAGTCGGCCCTCTCTCATTACTACAGCAGTCTGCAGTCCTGTCTGTGCTCCCTCCAGCCCTGGCTTAGTCTTGAGTGCACAGCACAGTGATTACAAACGCTTTCAGATTTCAGTGTGCCTGGTCAAAGGCAGGAAAGGCCCGTTCCTACAGCTCAGCCTCTTAATGTGGTTGGAACCCTGCAAGCTGGACAATAATGTAACATTTTGTAAAATAATCATGATTAGTATAAATAATAATAAAAAATTTTTGAAAGCCAACAAACCGTGAAAACCTCAGTCAGAATTATTGTTGTATAACAAAGGCACGTCAGAAACAAGATCACTATAAAATGCTCTAGTGTTCTTTGCTAAATGAGGTTATGAAAGAAAAAAAAGATTGACTTTTTTGGACACTATTTCTGTATTACTGAGTAAATTATATGGTAGGACTCCTGGGAGGCTGTGTTTTTTAATCACTACACAGCTATAGTGGAGCTGTATGAAGAAAAGAAAAACAATCAGCTAGTGAAGAAGCCAGGTTTTCCTTTACAAAGCAGGGTGGAAAGTAATGTAATTAAGTTGACGTAATTAGAGCAATTCTGCAGAGAACACACTCTAGGAAGTCCTGAAAGGTCTTACAGAGACCTGTGCTCAAGAACAGCAACTATTAGAGAAGAAAGAGTGAAAGCGCCTATTCAGTGGGGAGCTTAAGTGCCTTCTCTAAAATGTGAGAGCCCCAAGTTAGGATTCACCAAGCCGTGGCAGCATGACCGTGTATTCAAAGATGCGTGATTATTTCGTTCACACACATCATGCCAAGGAGCATCTTAAATTACTCAATGAAGGACCAACGAAGAGGAAGACTGTATAAATTCTTCATCTTTGGCCGAGTTCCATTTATCTCCAGCTGTTACTTATCCTTCATGTTTCAGCTAAATATCATTTCTTCATGAGGCCTTCTCTGATACCTGACCATCTGTCCCCAAATTCTTTCTCACAGAATACTTACAATTAGTTTTCATTACATATCAAATACTGAGTTTATTTCTTGCCTGTCTATCTCCTCCACCAGCCTGCAAATTACATGAGGGCAGGGACTCAACAAATATTTATGGGTTGAAAGAAAAGATGAATGAATCAATAAGTAGTGAGTAAATGCTCCACCTAATATTTGAAGAAATAATCACCTTGTAATTCTTTGTACAGTTTCCCTTTCCCCTAGTCTTCCTATGGGTCACACTAAGAGTGTCCTGGGAATTCACAGAAAAAGTAGTCCCCCTAAAAACTGCCACATGGTTTGTAATCAGTATTGGGCTATGAGGAGGAAGGGGCTCTGATTCTCACTCTGCCAGAATCCCCATAAGAACTTGGGCTGTAACAGCCTCTCTGGGTCCTTATCATCTCATCTCTGACTCTGTGATCAGGGGTCAGCTATTAATTCCCTAAAATCTGCCTGTATTTTTTTTCTTATAATGTGAATTCTGTCTCTCAGTGATATTACATTTATGTTTCAGAGAAAGTGTACACGTTTATGTAATTTTTCAATTGGCAGGAGTTGCTGATGCTTAAGCTTTAAATTTATTTGCCCATATCCCTGAATTATCAAGTGATTCATAACCAACTAAAGACTAAAAAGGAAAGATAAAAGAAATAAAAACAAAATAAATAAAAGCACAAGAGAAAATGCATTTTAGGGAATTCTGCCTTACGATATGTAATGTTTATAATGTAGATTTTGTAGTAGGAATGTTTAATTCATGAATTTAGAAGGTTTGGGTTTTTGAGTGTTTTTTATCTGTCCCACTTATGTATAGTATTTATTATGTGTTCTCTCTATAACCTATGTATATAACCTACTGATTTATTATGCTTATCTTTTATGCTTACTTTCTGATTGCAAATTTTGCACCTGCTATAAGCACCGAGAAACTTGTAAGTAATCAATACTCACGTTAGTAACAGTTTTGTGGTCATTTATGAAAATAATCATTTAAAAATTTGCATTTAATACTACTTTCTATACATAGCCAATGCACTCTAAAAGCTCATTTATTTGAGGAGAATAATGGCATGGTTAGCCAAATTTGTCACCATCTTTTTCATGTCTGTTTTTTCCTATAATTTCATTTCCTTTGTTATTGCTTACTTATTTTATTTTAACACTAAAGGAAAGTACATGTAACTAAAACAGCCATTGATACCTGATACTCCATAATAATTTTTAAGGAAACTTTACAGTTTAATTAGTCTGAGTGGCATCAGTGAAATAGTGGAATAGGGAGCTCTGAAAATTCTATCTGCCATAAAAGCAATTAGAAAACTGGCAAAAATTGTCAGAATCAATTTTTTCAGAGCTCTAGAAATTAACAAAAGGCTTCCACTTCCTTACTAAGCGATAAAGAGTCCTCATAGCCTATGCTAGGCTGTGGCCTTGTATAGGGATCTTTTCCTGTTTCAGACTCAAGGTGTATTCATTCATTCTGCTTAAGCATGCACATCAGTGGCCTCCAGGCACACCCCAGCTTTCTGTATTTCCAACCCCGCGGGGGTGGGGGGGTCAGAGTCCTTCCACTGTAGGGTATGTGCAGCTAATCCCCCACATGGGCTGCAGAGTAAACCCGCTGGCCATGAGGGACCAACACGTTGCAAGGGATAGGATCTTGTGCACTCTCTCTCCTTTCTTGCTGTAAGTAAATGTTGTACCACTTGAGCCTGGTGTGCATGTTGTTTGTTCTCAGCAACCTCAAATCATGCATTGGTCTTTTCTCTGGGTAGCATTTATCTGCCATTCAGCCTTGGCCACACAGTGAATGGTAAAACAAAACCAATACAGAAAAAAAAAAAGTTGATTGCTTGAAGCTAACAGACTTGGCAAAACTTTACCTAGACTAGCTAAGGAAAAAAAGAGCAAAAAGAAAAATATTCAAATTACTAAAATCAGAAGTGAAACAGGACACGTTAAACACTGATCTGCCAAAATGAAAAGGAGTATAAGGGAATGCTGTGAGCAATCGCATGCCAGCAAGTTAGATAACTCAGGCACAATGGACACATTGCTAGAAACATACAATCTACTGACACTTACTCAAGAAGAATTAATGCCAGCTTTCACACACTAGTCCAAAAAGTAGAAAAGAAGGAACTACTTCCTAGTTCATTCTATGAGGCTAGTATTACCCTGACACTGAAACTAGACAAAGACACCACAAGAAAAGAAAACTACAGAACAACATCCCTTGTGAATATGGACAAAATATACTTAACAAAATACTAGCAAACAAAATCCAGCAACATATAAAAAGGATTATACACCATGAACAAGTGCTATTCATCCCAGAAATGCAAAATTGGTTCAATTTATGAAAATCAATCAATGTAATACACGGTACTGATAGAACAGAGGACAAAAACAACCCATGATCATTTCATTAGATGCATAAAAGCACATTTAATGAAAGTCAACTCTTTTTTGTGATAATACCTTTAACAAACTAGAATAGAAGGGAATTTTCTAAACATGATAAAGAGCATCTACAGAAACCCACAGCTAGGATCATACTTACCGGTGAAAGACAAAAAGCTTTCCCTCTAAGTTTGAAAACAAAACAGGGTGTCAACTCTTGCCACTTTTAATTGAGGTTCTAGCCAGAACAATTAGGCAATAAAATGAAATAAAGTGCATCCATATTAGAAAGGAAGAAATAAAACTATCTTTATTTGTAGATGATATAATCTTGTATATAAAAAAATCTAAGAAGTCCACTAAAAACCTACTAAAACTATACCTGAATCATTTCATTTAATGCTTTATGTTATAACTGTCTCTTTACCAATCTATCTCCCCATGAAACTCTAAGTTCCTGGAGTCTGGGACATCATAATGTGTGCCTGGTACAAACTCGAAAATACTTAGTAAGCAAGTAACTAAATTGGTTAGAATAGCAGCACTTTGGATTTGGACCTGAATTGAAAACTCAGATTTGCTACAAGACTTTGGAAAAGTTTCTTAAACTTTCTAAGCTTCATTTTTCTTTTGTAGAATTATTTTTTAAAAAACCTGCAAGTTAGGATTGCTGCATGATTTAAACAAGATGATATATACAAAGAAAGTTCCTTCCACATAAAGAGCTAAATTAAGCACCGTAAGTTCTGCAAGACCATTTTTTCTCTTTTATAAGGAGATTACTTGAATTGTCTTAATTATATAGAAGTTTAGAACATCAAAGAACCTTAAAAATTTTTCAGATCTCAGTTTACTTTATCTCTAAAATGGGAAGAATAGCTTATACCTTCCTAGCTATTTCCTATGAAGATTAATTTGGATAATCTCATAAAGCACTTAGGAGAGTATCTGTCACACAGTCGATATTCACACATATTAGGCGATAATACTTCAACCACCTGGTTGTCCCTACCTCCAATGTCACCTTCTCAGCAAGGCCCACCCTGACTGATACCTACCCTCCCTTGACCACCACCCATACCTAAGTCCCCTTACTGTGCTTTATATTTTTACTTATCATTTATCACTCTCTAATATACTAGATACTGTATTTATTTATTATTTTTCAATTTTTTTTACTAGAATGTAGGTTCTTCAAAAACAGAAATTATTTATTGTCCTTTTTTTGGTCTCATAATATACTCTCAGTTCCTAGAAAAATGTCTGGCACATAGTGGGTATGTAATTAATAAATGTTAACTTCTAAATGATACATGTTCTCTTTTGATTATGCAGCCATTTTTGTTTAAAAAAATATAATAATTTTGTAAGCCTGCAGTTATGAAAACAACAGATTAAATTTAGGTGAGACCCATTTTAATAAATTGTTCAATTAATCAGTCAGCAAGCATTGATTGAATTCACTTTGGAATAATCATTGTGCCAAGCCCTTTATAAGGGGTACAGAAGAATTTTAAAATAAGCTACTTATAATCTAGTTGAGGATACAAAAGCATCAGATTTGGGACAATTAGTGCACAGTGTCAACTACTATATAATTGTTTGGCTCAGACAAAGTGTACTGATTGAATTCAGAGGATAGGGCAATAATCAAGGATAAGAGAAGTGAGGAAAGACTTCATGGAGGGCAGAAGACTTGACTTGGGCCTTGGAAAATGGGTAAAATTTGGATAGATCTTTAATCCTCATTATGTTATTATAGGGTAGGAACTGTACACTTTTATGAACAAAGTTATATGGAGACCCAAAGAGGTTAAGTAACTAATCTAAGGCCACACAAATAGTCAGTGGTGAAGCTAGGATTTGAAGCCATCTCCTTAACACAAGATTGTAGACATGAGCTAGATCACAGAGACTCTGTGGGGAAATAGAAACCCGAAGGTTTCTGAGTGGGTGAGTTTCATGACAAAAAATACATTTAACACATTAACTGCCCTGTGAGTTGTATTTAACTTACACTAGTTTTGAGACTGGGGTCTTGTGAAGCATATGTAACTCACGTCTCTCCACCTTGGGAGCCACATGAACTTATTTTTCAAGTTGCATATAATTCACGCACAGAAAACAATAAAAAACAACAAATTTTTCATTAAATTAGACAGGATCATTTTGTTTTCAAAGTTTTTATTCTGTTTTTATAATAAAACACCACGGCCCCAAAGAAATTTTTTTTTTTCCTAGTGTGGCAGTCAATGTGTTAAACTGGAGTTAGATTAGAGTAATAGATGTTTCAAACACGAGGTTATACAGTAATCATTTTAAATGATTTAATTGTTTTATTAATGGAAAAAAATCCCAAACTCTGAAAAATAATTTAAAGAGGTTTACCCTGAGCCAATGTGTGTGACCACAGCTGGGGAACCATGCCCAGAAAGTCTTGAACAAGTAGTCCCGAGGTGGTTGGGTTACAGCTTGGTTTTATACATTTTAGAGAGACAGTAATTGTAGGTAAAACCATAAATCAATACATGTAAACTGTACATCAGTTTGGCCTGAAAAGGCAAGACATCTGAAAGTGGGGAAGTAGTATGGGAGGGTTGGGAAGGTGTCTTATAGGTTATAGGTGGGTTCAAAGATTCTTTGATTTGTAACTGGTTAAAGAAATAAAGGTTTGTCTCAAGGCTTGGAATGTTTTAAGATATGAAAGTTTGTTAATCAGAGACAAATCACAATAAACTGACTCAATAAACCGATCTGCTAAGCAAATTAATGGCTTGCAGGTGATTTAATCTTTGCCCTGCATAGCCTTAGGTCCTGTTAATAATTTGGTATCTTATTGTCACAAAGAGTCATTTTGCCAGTCTTATAATCTCTGTTATAACATTAATGCTGGTCAATTGTTGTATCTAAACTCCAAAAGGGAGGGGGTATAAGGAGGTGTGTCTGATCTCCCTTCCCTTCATGGCCAGGAACTCAGTTTTAAGGCTTTTCTGGGGTCCCCTTGGCCAAAAGGGGGTCTGCTCAGTCAGCAGGGGGCTTAGGATTTTATTTTTAGCTTATAGTTTATTGTTATGCAATTATTTAAGTTTATTTCTTCAATTCAAGAGTTTGTTTTGTTGTAAATAATAACACTGCAAATGGACAAGACTGAGGGCTGTAAGGAGGACGTTCTGACCACCTGGGCCAAAGACGACCCAACACTTTGGGCCTAGGTGACTAGGAGAATGATGCTATGGCTGCCAAAATAGGAAAGTGTAGAGAAGCAGCTAGGGGGTTGTGGGGATGAGGAACAAGATAAATTTAGTTAATATCATGGAACTAAAATTTTAGTAAAATTCTAGTGCATGAGAATTGAAGTCAGAGATTTCCAAATCAACCTATCGTGACACATGTTTGTGCTAGGCCATAGGTAAATGAGGCCATAGAGCAACACAGCAATGGAGGAAAAAGGTAATATAGTCTTTATTAAGCCCTCACCAGCTTAACTGCTGAAAGGCAATGATTCCATTATGTGGAATGACAGATCGTCGTGTGTTGGGGGTGGGCCACTGAGGAGGATGGAAGAGCCCTCTTTGCATAGCCATCAACACCGAACACTGCTACAGTCACTACAGTCTGCAACCCCTTTGAGTACCAAGCCTGATGCTGTCCTGTGGTGCACTGCTTGGTTCATCGTCTCTGTTGTCGCCACAACATATCTCCCTCTTTTTCCGACCCTCTGGTTCCTGGACGTGAAGCTAGGCCCATCACTGCTGCATCTTTAGTCAATGTTGATAGTCTGTTGCTGCTGCTGCAAACAATCTCAGTTCTTAGGAGCACTGATGGGTAGTAGCACTAAGTCAGATGATTCTGGCTTTCTGTAGTGAGAGAAGATTAGGACTGCTTCTTACCATAGTGCTGGGATCTCAGTTTGGGGCAGCTTCACTCTACCCTAGCAAGCTCGTGTGTGTTCCAGAGGAAATGAAGTCTCCTCTCAAACTGAACTTCCTGCCTCCTGCTCACTTCTCCTGCAATTTCACTTTGGTTAATTGTACCCACATAAGGTACAGATCTTACGTGTGTATGTCCCTTCTAGATGCATTCTTGGTGGGAGTAAGAAAGGCAGAGGGCCAAAGAATGGACCTCGAATAAACTCAGTCACAGAGAAAAGGAGAACAAGGAAAGAGAGTGGAAACTTTGCCTTATAAAATTCAAATTAATCTTTATATTATTTTTATGCACCCAATAGACGAGAATATCCCCTCTCTGTAGAAGTGTTTTCTCACCTGCACAGGCTCAGCCGGTGCTGCCAGGACCCTCTTGCTGGCACTTCTGGCCCATTATGTCCCCACTTTGCCATCAGGTGAAACCACCCTGGCCACTGCTGCCATCTACCAATATTGCGGTGACAGCAGCACATCATCAAGGACATTTTACACCTGATTTAACACTATCCTAACTGTTATTGTGCAGTCAGCAGGTACACACCTACCCCCAAAGGCCAACGGAGCTGAGAGGCCAAAGAAAGAGGCTGACAAATCCAGTTTCTCAGGAAGAAACATTCTATAGGGACTTACAAACACAAGCCACGTCTTGGGCGGTTATGAGATGGTGGATCCCTGCACCTGCCCTCCAGAAAGTATTCTTTATATAGACAGCATTTTTGGTAAAAATATGTGCATCTTGTCATGTCTCAGACCCTCTGGCAAAACTCATGACCACTGGGGAAGTTAGATAGGCATCTTTGTGAGGGGTTATCTATGCTACAGGCATTGTTTCTTGACCTTACTGCAGGAACTCCTCGCTATGCAGGAGTCCTACTTCGAGCATTATGGCAGTTTTACTCCAAGACGGCATTACTCTTGCCAGGCAACAGGCTGCTTTCCTGCATAACAGTCTTTTTATCCTCTTGGTCAACTTCAGTGTTGACATTGTCAACCTAAATAACAAACAGAGAGAGGCTCTCTAAAAGAAAAAGAAGTTTATTGGGAATAGAGCATTGCACTGGGAGTACAAGTGCCACAGTAAACTACGTGTGTGTTCAGGCAAGTAAAGGAAGGGACAGAGGTTTTTAAAGGAGATTTGAAGAGGATTACATAATTGTCTTGAAATGATTATCCTTGGCTTCAAGGGGTGATGCCAGTGCGAGTTTGCATAGGCAGATGTCCTTGCAGAAGGAAGTGTGTTTTTATGTAAAGTTGCAATGGCCTTTGTGCAAGTCTGTGGTTTTTGCAGCCTTTTCTGATCGTCTTTGTCATCAGGCACACAAGCGTGAGAACCTACCTTCATGGCCTTCCCTGGCTCAGTTTGTCAGGGCTTTTACTTTTAACATTAGTGACTTTATTTTGATTCTGACAACTTTCACAATATGAATACTTTTCCATCACCCTGACCTCAGAGGCCCTCTCTCTTATTAACTTCATAACTTTCTTCTTTTGTTATTTCAAAATATTGAGGGGGTGCAAATGTTTTGGTTACATAAATTGCCTTTGCACTGCCGGAGTCAGAGTTTTTCACATTTGTCCTCACTCCCATTGTTATCTTAAGTCAGAATTTCTTAAAAACAGAGGCAAAAATATATGTGCTCACGTTATTAGGGTGTGCAAATCTGGAATTGTAGGAGTGAGCCCAAAGGGGAGGCAGGAAAGGCTAGAAAGGAGGTAGGCAGCGGGCGGCACGGCATGGGGTCAGGTGCGCCTGCCTTCCCCACAGCATGTGAGCTACTGTGTCTCACAACTGCTGCACCACAGGAGGAAGGCAGAAGGATTTATCTGCAGGCCCCCACCTCCCATTAGTCAAATGTTTGCTGTAAGGAATGTTAATTTCCCTAGACTTCCAGGTTGCATATGCATGGGCACCAAGCAGATCCTAGAACAAGAAACACCCGATAAGAGAGAGATCCCAGGCAGGAGGCAGGAGATCTGCGGCATGGGCGTGAGTCAGAGCCACGCGGCCATCGCTGCAGCTGCGGCTGGGGCACCACCAGGCACGGCCCAGTTCTCCGTGCATTTATCCTAAGTTCCTGGGACAATGGCTGAGCAGAGGAGGTGTGCAAATATAAACAAAACAAAACAAAAACCCAGAGAAAAACAACAACTTAACGTGACAAAACACACTCTGGAGACTCCTCCACAGAGGAATGGAAAGCCAGCTCTGCCTTCCACACACTTCTTTGGCCCCAGCCTGCGCTTTTGCTCATGTGAATGTACAAGTAAAAAGAATCATTCTGACTGATGCTTCTGCAAATGCCCCTAAGGAAAAAGTAAAATGAAGTACAACAGCACCTTTCTTGGGCGTGTCTTTCTTTTTCTTTGTTTTAATGTTTTTGTTACTAACCACTGTACTAACAAGGACAGGGATTGTCTTTCATAACAGAAATCAGAGTTAGGGCCAGAAGGCTACAGCTTCATGTCAAAATATGCTCCAGTTTATTGCTAGGACTTTAAACTGCCTTCGCAGTCAGTCGTCATCACCATCGTCATCATTGTTCCAGGGCAAACCCGGCTGCAAGAATGCAACCTAGTCAACAAAGAGATATTGTGGGTTCACAATATAAGGGTAAAGAAACTAAAGATTGTACACTTTTTGGAAACATGGTATGACAAAATGATTCTCACTATGTTTAGAAACATCTGTAGAGACATAAATGCTGAAATAGATACTTGGGTGTCACTTAGGTGCCTTTGCAGAGAAGGTTGGAGTACATGATCACACAGGATGTGCCCAGGGCTGCCCAGGCCACAGTTCTCTCTGAAATTCTTCCCCTCTAGTTTCAAGAGCAGGCTGAGGCAAGGAAAACAACCCTGCCCTCTCCGGAGGCTACTCTCTCTGTTCAGCTCTGCCATTCCTGGGTTCTGAAACTTCTCTAGCCCTGCTATTCCCAGGAGATCAGCATTGTCCAGAAGGAACATTTCCTTGAAAATGTAAGCAAAAGAAAATGAATAAAATTCCACAAGTGCAAAGATGTGGGCATGTTTGTAAGGCAGAGGCTGCAGCCCAGCCAACCAGCAGTGGTAGGGCTAGTGGGGAACGCAGCCCCAGCTTTCTTTCCTATTCTGGAATTTTTGTGTAAGGTTTGCTGCCTCAAGTATTTGGGTGTGCACTTCATCCCAGCCTTTATAGAAAAATAAAACAAAACTAAGCAAAAGTGATTTCTTATTCTGTTGTTAGTCGGTGTACTGTGTGGTTAGAAGACACTACGGTCATTTTTCTAATGACAAGACACAAACTGTGTCCCTAATCATTAAAGCTTCAATACACAATTGCTGGTGTATCAGATGATTTTATTAGACTCAGATTATGAAGAAAATATCGCCTCCATGAATCTCTAGCCTCCTGATTACCTGCCACTCATTCTATTATAGACTATGGCCAAGTTGAGTTCAAAGTACTGCAATCAGGGCACCTAATCAGTGAAGAGCCTTTGGAAGCTGAGGTTTGGGAGTAAGGAGCAGTCATTTTGGGAATAGGTTGCTAGATATAAAATTCATCTTTTCTGGTTGCAGCTACAATAGCACAATAGGTTGGAGGTATGGCTCCACTGAGGACAGTTCTAAATCCAACTCTGACTAATGATACTCTTCTTTGGCAGCTACTGATCTATTATATCATTTGAGTCTCGATACAGTTTGACACTGTAGTTGGGAAGGTATCTGAATTCCTATGATACAGAAAAGGAAATAGGCACAGACAGCCGGGTTTCACATTGGGCTAGTAACTATGTCGAAACCAGATTTGAGGTCCCTTCAGTGTTGGGTCTCCCCACATATTAACATTCAGTATCCGATTGAAGACATACTCGGCACAAATGACATGATGGTCCAGTGTGGCATGTTCTTGTGCTGGCTCGCAGGGATAAACTGAAAAGGAAAACTGGGAACAAAGCTTCTTACTTATCCCAAAGTTATCACAAACATTTATGGAACATTTTCTATGGGTGAGTACATATTGGATCCAACATGCGAATTATAAGAGACTGTCTGCTTCTTGAGACCTTGTCACTTAGTCTGATAAAAAGAGTCCATCAAACAAGATCACTAACCAAATAAGTCACTCACGCTGAGTGTCAGATGAGAAGTGCATAAGAGGGGCCCTGACGTGCACAGAAGACCCCTAACCGGGATCAGTGGTATTGGAGGAGGTGAGCTCTGATACACCACGAAGTGAGAACAAAGTGGGCAGATGGGAGAAGCTGGGGGTGGCGGTGGGCTTTCCAAGGGAAGGGTAATTTTTCTTAGAAGCCAGCAAGAGAGTAGCTTTGGTGGTAAAAATGAGCAGAGCAGTTTGATAAAAGCAGCTAATTTAGATTTCAACGCTGAATTTTAAGAATCTGAATGAATCAGGTATTGTCAACCAGCCTTGACTTTCTGGATAACTTAATCAAATTAAGTCATTCTGTGCTGTATAGCGTCGCTACCTAACAATAAGGATTAACAAGACTTTTTCCTTGAGAATTAATAACAATCTACTTAAAACTAAATGTTACAAGCATTGCTTGTTTTAGACAGAATATATAGTAGAAAAAATGACATTTGTCATAAGACATTATAATAATACACACTGAGGCGCTTTCATAATTTTATTTATTCATAAGTTATTACAAGTCACATCTTTGAAAAAATTCAGAAGTACATTTTGTGTTTTAAAATGTCTTCTGTATGTTGCCACATTACTTCCTCACAGATGGAAGGCAAATGATGGCTTATGTCACACTTTAAAAATTTTTTTTAATTGATTACAACTTCCCATGATTAACTTTGAGGATCCCCAAGGACCTCAGTGTTGGGCAACACTCATCTGGATGGAATAATTGCATTACTTTTGTATTTTCTACACTTCCTAGCATGGGTGAGTACTTGAAACATTGATTGATTTTAATTATACGATTCCATTTCCCGTGGAGAAGGATCAAACACGGAGACTTTGTGGATAGGAAACTGGTCACGTCTTGCTGATAGAAGTTTGAAAACTTTAAGTGACATTCACAAGTATTTCTCTCATTATAGGTCTAGTTCCTGGAAATTATTTTTTTCTCTTATATTGGAGGAAGTCTATTTGGAGACCTTTAAAATAGGTTCACTTTCCTCTTGAACATTTGCTTTTCCGCAAAAAGGAATCTGGGGAAATGGAAACTTATTAGCTGGAAATAAATAGCAGAAGAACAGGATGATTATAGGGACTATGCACAGTGTGTGGGCAGCTGGAGGAAAGCCCAGAGGTGACCTGACCCCTCAGTGCTGTGATGGTGGGAAGGGGGAGCAGTGGGAGGGGGGAGCTGCAGCCGTGGCCCTGGGCCATCTGAGGGCAGGTATGGTCCTTGGCAGGAGGAGCAGCCACTGCCAAGCCATGGGGCCACCAGGACAGAGCCAGGGAATACACACTTGGACATTTCTCCACTGCTGACCTCTCAACCACTGGTGCCTCCCATGGACAAAGCCCAGCCAGAAGCCAGAAAGCAGGGGTCCAAGCAATGTAGCTCAAAGGATGAAGAAGGCAGGCAGTCAACATGGAAGGGGCAAGGGACATGCAGGACAGTCCTTTCGTTTGCTCCTCAGTGTCCATTCTTGTTTTTTGACTGGGATGTCAAGAGGCTATTAAGTGGGTGAAAATAAACTGTGTCCCCAATGCAGGGGTCACAATAATCTCTACATTATCTGATATACTATCATGAGGTGATGTCAGTTCAAATATACTCCCTTCTGAAACACCAGTGATATTCATGAAATGAAGTGGGAAAGGGAGAAAATAATTAATTAACATAAGACCTTACTGCTCCAGTTCCTGACTTTGTAGTTGGCCATGAGATCTATGCTTGTCATTCTAACTGCCATTTTCCAGAACTTATTTTATCTTCCCCTTACTCTTTGCCTGACACCTCAGCTGGAAGGAATTCCTTAGTTGGTAAGGTGACCCAAACCTTCATTCATGCATGTCTGAGTCCTTGGGGGTCCTGTCTTCATCAGGGAATCAAAGTTTTCATTGAATACAATTATTTGACAAGGGACTGATCAAGGGGTGTCCCTGATAATCCTTTTGATTCCTTGCATAGCCTTTCCCTAATTCGTACCACATCCCAATGTCCTCTCTACATAACTAGGATCAATGGCCCAAACAGTGAAGTATCTTTGCACTGCGGTAGTATGAAGAGCTCCAGATGGTTCAGAAGCTGTCTCGCCTATCAGTTTAGTGGAACCAGGGTTGTGTTTCCTGGTGGAAGCCTTCTCTCTTGGCTTTTGGACCTTCAAACATCCTTGGTCCAGAGTGATGGGAAAGGAAAGAGAAACTTCCTTGTGTGGGCAATTAGGTGTAGTGGTGATAGAGGCCACTCCCATCTCCTCCCCCTCACCTCGGCTTTCAGACCAGAATATTCTGGTTGTAAGGGAGATGAAACCGTGTATTAGCCTCTGGTTTAAGGCTCACACTGCATCCTATAAACAGTGTCTCAAACTCATAGGGTGTCATGTCCCGAAGGATAAAATTACTGAGCCTTTTTGTGGCTATTTCTCCATCCTATCAAGCCAGCTCCTTCTGGGTGAGGGGACATGCGGGTAAGATACATTTACTCTGTGGGCAAGAGACCATTGCTGCATTTCCTTTGCAAAAAAAGAAAAAGATGATTTGATCAGAGGGAAATTTTAACTGAGATCTCATGTTGGTGAAGAAGCTCTTCTGTAAGTTCACAAACAGTGCTGTAGACAAGAAAGGTAAATTCAAACCTGACATATGCATGTCATCAGCATGCCACCAGGTGGTCAACGGGTTCCTCAGGGTAAAGGCATCGTATTGAGGGTTCAGTATTTGCCTTTGCTCTTCCAGGTTAGTGCTCAGTAGTGGTGGTTGTCACAAAGTTGCTGACCGATGGATGGACTCCATCTATACCACCAAGACTTTGTGCGTGGGCCCAAAGGGCTAACGCGAGGGTGGCAGGAAGGGCATCCACAGGTGACCATTTCATCCCTCTGGCTATTGAGGACACCTGCACCCTGCGTGCCTGCTGGATGGCATTGCACAACTGCCCTCACGCTCTGTGCCCTTCCAAGAGGGCTGGTCACAGAACTCCCCTCAGGTGTCCTTGCCACCCTCTTCCAGTCTTATTCTTCTAGAGTCCCTTGCTTAACTGGCAACGCATCAGCCACTGTTCATTAGTCACCGCAGATCCACACCGCAGACCGTCTTTCCTATGCAGAGTGGCCAACTATACATACTGCACAGAGTTCCAGACACTGGGACAGTTCCCTGTCATGACTTTCTTTCTTTAGAGTGGCGCTGTGAAAAGACGGATGCCCACTTCTGATTAGGGTAAGCCTACATTGTAGATTTTTCTGCAATAGGCCTGGGTTCTTTCCTCTTCTGTTAATTGGTCATAAGGAAATTTCCATGAGATCCTAGCTGTGGGTTGAGAAAAAATTGTGAAGCTGTAGGAGAGGAACACCCCATGGATGCTGTGGCCTTCACTGAGTGCTCAGCTAATCTATATCCAGGCAGGGGGAGCCAGGGCATGAAGACAGGACACCTCTCTCCTAGCAGCCTCCAACCTGTCCTGCTTCACACTGGCTCACCCAGCTGAAAGCCAGATAAATGCCAGGGTTCTATAACAATGTAGAGAAAGGAGGAGAGTGGATTTGCAGGGACAAATGGAGAATATCCAGAAGAGGGAGGGATTTATATTTTCATGTATTTCTTCTGCTTCTCCTCCTCCTTCTCTCCCTCCTCCTTCTTTTGCCTCTCCCTGTCTGTCTGTCTGTCTGACTGTCTCTCACACACACAAACACACACAGGCACATTCATGCATGAGTGAGCAGTAAAAGAATCTTGTTAATTTACAAGATAAATGTCATTTGTTGCCTTTGTGATTGCAAATGGGCTTTTAAAGATCATTAACAGTGCCCTGAAACATGGCTCTTCTGAAAATGTTGTGGAGCTGCTGGCAACCTACAAATGAAACTTGCTTTTCCAAAACACTGTGCTTTGGAATAGTCAGTGTGAAATGCAGTGTCTCGGTCTGGTGGTTTGAAATGCCTCTGAGGAAGCATTTATTTTAGGTGGCAGTCATTCCTTTGACAGCTTGTCTCATGAGGAGCCATTATCATCATCAACATATTTTAAAATTCTGGAGCCATTTACACTTGTTTCAGAATCTTTTAATTGAATAATAAATAATTTTGAGGTATCAGGCTAAGGGCTGATGTGACTCCAGTAGTGATTAATTTTCTACAAAACTAATCAAAAGACAGTTTACAAATTTATTCTGGATTAAACACAAATTACAAGACTGGATTAACAATATGAAAGAATATTTTAAAAGAGTATAATGAAGCAATAGCGGATGAGTTTAAATTTTGAATACTATGAAAAAAGATAAACCTTTACGTCTTAAGTCAATACTTCGATCACTACTTATTGAAAGCAAATGTAACTGGATTGGGTCCAAAAAATTGAAAGCAAATGTAACTGGGTTGGGTCAAAACTTGTTGAGCAAAACATACTCTTTCTTAAATTTTTCTTCAGAGTTCAAAGTGCTAAGCCTAATCGAAGTGCTTAGAAGCACTTTTTAAAATAGTCAAATAAATAGATGCCAGGAAATTACAAATTGTGCTTATTTTGATACTGTTTACAATATCACGGTAATTAAAGGGCATTCATGTGATTAAAAAATAAGGAACTTAGATCTGCAATACTGTAGAAAGCTTTGTTTTACATGTGTCTGTAACATGGGTTGGGTTCATTCAGGTGACACTGAGGACTGGCTAACAACAAATAACAGACTGACCAACCTTAGCATGGCTTCTAGCAGTCTGAGCCCAAGTCCCTGGGATGACCCAGCTCCCTTTTGAGTTCCTATCTTGAAAAGCTCAGGGCTGTCACAAGAATTCAGTTTGTTCTAGCCAACACTTGATATAGATCCCTGACCATTCCTTCTTGGAACATTTACTAAAAAGGGTTTGCAATTGTGAAAATGTATCTCCCACACCTCAGGAGTGTCTTCTCAAGAACCTGGGAGCTATTCCTTTGAGATGTAGGAGAAACAAGGCTGGGTCTCCCAGTCTCTGTGGGAGGGTAAATCCTAACCCTGCTGCCCAGCTGCATTTCCACTGACCCACCCTTTGTGTGTTTTCACCTCCCTGACTCTACAAAGCCCAATTGCACCCCCTCCCATTCTCTCCCTTTCCCTTTAAAGGGCTGATTATGAGAATCTATATAGAACTCAGAAAAACCAGTAAGAAAAAATCAAACAACCCCATTAAAAAATGGGCAAAGGACATGAACAGAAACTTTTCAAAAGAAGACAGAATAATGGCCAAAAAATATATGAAAAAATGTTCAACATCTCTAATCATCAGGAAAATGCAAATTAAAACCACAATGAGATATCATTTAACTCCAGTGAGAATGGTTTTTATCAAAAAGTCCCAGAACCACAAATGCTGGCATGGATGTGGAGCGATGGGAACACTCATACACTGCTGGTGGGACTGCAAAGTAGTACAACCTCTATGGAAAGTAATATGGAGATACCTCAAAGAACTAAAAGTAAAACTATCTTTTGATCCAGCAATCCCACTACTGGGTGTCTACCCAAAGGAAAAAAAGTCATCCTATAATAAAGACATCTGCTCTCGAATGTTTACAGCAGCACAATTCACAACTGCAAAAATGTGGAAACAACCCAAGTGCCCATCAATATATGAGTGGATTAATAAAATGTGGCATATGTATACCATGGAATACTACTCAACCACAAAAAACAATGGTGAACTAACACCTCTTGTATTATCCTGGATGGTGCTGGAGCCCATTCTTTCAAGTGAAGTATCTCAAGAATGGAAAAACAAGCTCCCCATGTACTCACTGATCAACACTTATTGGTTGAGTTGGTACTGATTGACCAACACTTATGTGCACATATGCAAGTAGCAATCATTGGGTGTCAGGCAGGAGGGAGGGGGGAGGAAGGGAAGGTAAATTCACACCCAATGGGTGTGGTACACACTCGTAGGGGATGAGCACGTTCATAGCTATGACTCGGTGGACACACAGGAATGTATGTAACCTCAACGTTTGTACCCCATAACATTCTGGAATTAAAAAAAAAACACACTAAAAAAAAAGTTAAATAAAAAGCCCAGTCACCTTTGTGCAAATTGCACATTGGAGTGGAGCTCAGCTCTCTGCCCTATGGTCAGTATTACTGAATAAAATTTGTTTTCCCCACTTTAATGTCCAGGTTTGTTTATCTTTGACAAAACCACCCCTGAGCAACAGAAAGGACCCTCTGTGACCAGAGGAAGTCATTCTTCCCCATCAAAAACCTTGTTAAACAGTTTTATCTTTTTCTGCTAGCTGCTTCAAGTTTATCAAACTTCAGAAGCAAAATATAAAGATAAAAGTCTAAAATCAACCCTGAAAGTGATCCAGTTTTGGCTTGGAATTATTTGCACATATGGATTCTGCAGTCAGTTTTCAAACAAATGCCATTTGCAAACAATCTTTCTATTTATTTGGAGGAGAATAAGGAGAATCTGCATAAGGTTTGGGGGACTATTTTTTGAACAGATAAGAACAAGTTAATTAGAGGGTAAGAAAGCCTGAGAGCAAAACCCTTTATCATCTTCTTGAACTTGGTAAAGAAAAGAAAATAATGTTCAATGAGATTTTAAGCTGAGTTTTCAGTCCCAGGCAAATGTGGAATATAATCTCACTTGTCATAAATGAAGTGAGATATTACGAAAATGGGAAAGGATGATAAAAAATTGGATTTAAATTAACATTTAAAGTGTCTAAAAAGCTTTGTTAAATACAACCAAACATTTAAATTTTTCTCCTTTGTATCTGCTAAATGCATAAGAGATCCATGGTATAGGAGTAAGAAAATACTGTAGTCCTGATAGAGCAATTGAATACTATCCCAGAATAGTGAAAATATGCCCTATGCCATCTAGGGCTGCTTAGATCCCTGACCTCATCCGACTCTGCACTCCTGGCTCACTGTCCTCCAGATGTGCGGATTGTCTTCCAGCTCACTGAAATCCCTTCCACCTGGGGCCTTCTCATATGCTGTTCCCCTGCCTGGAACAGTGTGGTCCCATTCTTCAAGCAGCAACAAGTATTTTCCTTACAGCATCAGCTCAAAGCTCATTTTAACTTAGTGGGCTTTCCTGAACTCAACTAGGTTACCCACCCTGGTGATTCTTTTGTGTATCACTAATTCAACAGTGATCACTTTTCAGTGTTATTCTATCTTTAACCACCTACCTTTTTTTGTAAACAGTGAGCTTCCTGGGGAAAGGAACATGTCTAAATTTCACACCATTGTAATCCCAGACCCAAGTATAAAATATTCAATAAATATTTATTGGAAAAAAACAGAAGTATTAAGTAACAGGTTTGAATGTGCAGTGTAGATTTTTTCATTTTATGGGAGACATGGAAAATCAGGAAAAAGAGATTATATTTGATGTAATAGAACACAGGCTGCAATATGTATAGAGAAGATAGGATAAAGGGGTGTTCAGAGAAGATTAATCCAGCACCAGTGTGGCCTATACTTGCACAGGGGCAAATTGGGTTCAGGCTTCTATTTCAGTAGATTTAGATATAAGATATAATAGGATTAAAGTAAGAGTGGAGAAGATAGGTATATAGGGCTTGAGTGAAAGGGAAAAAAATGTTATAATAAGAATGAGGTTCTGAAATCATAGCTAGGTAAATCAGAAAAGGGTGATGATAAAAGAAAAGATTTATACTCTAATTCCAGTGTTACGAGAGGTACAAAAGAAGCGAAACTAACATAAGTATAGCCAAAGACTGTTTAAAAACATGTAGTTCACCACTTCATTGGATTAGAAACTGAGCCCTAAATCAGCATCTGATAAAGATCAGTGGTTACAGGGAGTGTCAGTCCTCCTGGGACCCATTAACCCCGATGTTCTGACAAAACCCGGCTGCTGAGTCTTCAGAGCTGGGCCCAGACTTTGAGATGTGGTGACAGCTAAAGCCCTGCTGAGGAACCAGCTGGCCTCGCTCTTCCTGATCTCTCTGTGTCAAATTTGCAAAGCTTCAACAGACTCCTTTTCCTAAGTTTTATCTATTTCTTTATGATTTTATCCCAGAGAGTTAGAATTATTTTCAACACCATGGAAATTGGTTAACATTTATCAGGTGCTCACTTTGCTTGAAGCACTGAGTTCCATCTTCCATGCATGATTCCTTTATAACAGCTCTACAGGGTTTGGACCATCATTGTTTCCATTTTGTTTATGAGGACGCTAGAAATGGAGAACTTAAAAACCTTGATCAAGACAGTAAGTGAGGAGGCCACATTCATAAATAAGTACATTAAAAAGAGAGTAAATAATCATAAATAAAATACTTTCACTATTTCCAGACTTTCAGACTTTAGCCCAAGTTTCTACATTAACTAAATGGGCCTTCTTTTGAACAATTTAAAAAGTACATGGATGGAGTATAACCCAGACAACTTTTACCAAAGTGCCCTGGTGCAATGTTCTGCACCCAGTTTTCACCAGCCTTTTGATCATTAGACTGACTCAATGCAAACACAGCTGGCTGGCTGCCCAAGCACAAGGATAATCCAGACATTGTACAGATGGGGTGCAAATGCATACAACGTGTTAGAAACGCCAAAGGAGGAACACACGAGGCCGAGATGAAGGAAAAGAAAGTTTACTTTAACGTCTGTGTACAGATGGGCTGAGTCCAAGATGGTGTCAGCCCCAAAATGGTGGGCGTCTAGGGTTTTTATAGTCTGACTTTTTGGCGGGCCCTCAAAGGGGGCAGGGCAGACTATCTTGCACAAAAAGAGGGGGGAGGTTTAAAGGGAAAGTTCCCATGGAACCTCCCACCAGTCTCTGGGTTCAGCCTAACACAAAGTAACAGGTGACACAGGAAGAAATGAAAAGCATTCCTGAACTAGGCCTAAAACCTAGTTGAGTGGAAATCTGGAAATAATTCAGGTAAATTTAGCCTCAGAATAGTAATAATGATAATTGCTTTTTTATTGAACACCTATAATGTGGCAAATACTTTGCATATTTTGTCTTAGTTAATTTGCACAAGAGCAAGTTAAACACTGCCATAATACTGCATTTTAGATGAGGAAAATGAGACCCAGAGAGTTTCAGAAACTTGTAGGAGCTGGTGAGCGCTGGAGCAGGGATTTGAACCGGGTCTGACTGGTTCAAAGCAGAGCACGGCTGCCTACTCTTCTCTGCCAAACACCATATTTCTGGTAAAAGACCCCAGAGCCTGAATCAATTCAACCCACTGCCCGACAAATCTCACTTTCTGTGTGGGCCTAAGTCAGTTTTCAGTGGATAAGACAGTTATTTTAGAATGAGAAGTTTTTCATTTAACTCATGCTCCTCATTCCCTCTTTCTTTGGCTTTCAATTATTAAAAAAGAACACTCTGCATTTTTAATTATTTAAATGAGCAGCAAATTTACAATGGAGCTGGGTTAGATGTATCCCAGATGATATCATTAAAACTGCCACTTAACTTGCAATAGATTGTGAAAATTATTAATTCACTAGACATTCCTTTACTTTTTTCTTGTGAACTATACATACAATCACTGATGAAAAAGCATTAAGTACATGAGAGACTGAAACCTGCTCCCCGGGAGTCGGTACTTTCTTATGAAGGACATCAAGTAACTCAAACAATTTTATTTCCCAATATGAAGTCCCAGACACACAAAAAAATTCATTATTTAAAGCCTGTTTTATTGATGTCACCATGAAGCTTTAACTGAGTAGAAGAACATCTTAATGATGGTAGAAGGCTGTCATTGAATACGGTGGCCCAGAGCTATGAGCAAATGCAAACTCAGTGGAAAGAGTTCATAGGAGGGAAATCTGATTTAAAAACCACCAGAATAAGCCACATGATAGCAAGTGCGGGCTAGTGAGAAAGGGCAAGTGAGTACGCTGAGCTTGTCTGTGCCCACAGGAAGAAGTAGCATGTCATCAAGCATGTGGCACTGGTTTGTAACAGAGAGACTTGAGTTCAAACACTTGCCCAACACTCTAGCAATTTACTTAATATCTAGCATCTCAGGCACTTTATCCATATGGTGGGGATAACTACTTCATAAAATTGTAAGGATTAAATGAATTAAAATACAAAAGCACATCACTCCATACCCGGCTCTTGTCTAAAAAGAATTCAGCAGAGCAGACATGAAAATAAAAGTCAGGAATATTTAATGTTGATTTATAGTGGTTCAAAACATAAAATGGTATATCTTTTGTTAATGTTTGCTAAGCTTTAAAAAACAAAATAAATGTTTTAAGGTATACCTAATGCAGTACTTTTCAAACCTTCTCACCAAAATATCCTAATCTGGATTCTAAGACAGTCTGTTGACTTGCCAAAACAGAGAAATTTCTTTGAAATCTCCTATTCAAACTGAACATTTAGGCAAATATTGCCTAAATGTTGCATATATGAGTTATGAAAAGTATTCAACTAGGAATAACAGACACTCTCAAAATAGTGGCCTAAACATATCAGAGTTTTAATTTTTTTCACATAGTAAGAATTCTAGATATGGACAGTCTAGAGCTGAGAGAGAAGCTTCCTAACGATGACTTAGTAGGGTTGCCAGAATTAGCAAATAAAAATACGGGACACTTGGGTGAATACAGTAGACATACTTCTCCTTGTTCTTCTCCCTCAGTACAACTAGAACCCCTCGATGTTAATATATAAAATAAACATAAGAAACAAGTAGATTTTAAGTTTCTCCCATGCTGTTTTGGTTACTATAGCCTTTGAAGTCTGGTAATGTGATGCCTCCAGATTTGTTTTTTTTGCTTAAGATTGCTTTGGCTATTTGGGCTCTTTTCTGGTTTCAAACAAAGTGTAGAATTACTTTTTTTGACAATTTTTGTCAATTTGAAAAAATAAATTTTAAAGAATCATAAAAAATAAATATGCATAAGAAGACCCCAAAGGGCAGGGAGAACAGGCAGACGACCTAGGTGTCCTGAAACTCAGGAACAACACTGTGGTGAGTTACTTGACTTTCCTTTTTTTATCCTTTTTTTTTTTTTTTGCTTCGTATATCCTAGATTGGTGAAGTCGGCAGCCCTGAAATGGCAAAGGGTACAGATTTTTTAAAGTCTTCCCTAAATCCTGCTCTCTCTAGCCAAAGCAATAGGAAAGTGGAAGCCTAACAAAATAGGAAACTTTTAGATAATAAATATTCCACTCCACCTGAACATCACCAAAACATATGGCCCTATCTATCATACTCACACCAGCAAAGACCGTGGGAGGAGCCTAAACCTCCTCCCTCCCAAGGCTGTAATGAAGCACCCCAACCTCCCTCTGGGATGGTATCAGAGAAGGCTGAGTGGAAAGTCAGGACTTTCAACCTCAGTGAGTGGTAGAAAGCGCCCTCCCTACCATAGTGTCAGTGGAGACCATGTGGGGAGCTGGGTTTTCACCCCATCCAGTGATAGTAAGGTGTTCCCCCCTCCCCATTGGGGAGGTGTCAAGGGAGATTTTCACCACCACTCGGTGGTAACGAGCCCACCCCAACTCCATGGTGCCATGGTGACCATGTGGGGAGTAGTAACAAGGAATCCCTTCCCTTCCCTGCCAGATTAGTATCAGCAAAGGCCCAGCGAGGGCCTATACTGCACTCCTGCCCGGCAGTGACAATGAGCCCTTTTCCATCCCAGATGTCAGAGGAGGCAAAGTAGAAAACACAGACTTTCACCCTACCTGTCAGTGATGGGGCAGCAGCCCACTTCACCCACTGAAGAGGTGTCAGAGGAAGACTGTTAAAACACTAGATTTAAGTAAGATACAGAGTCTTTAACATTATACCCAGAATGTCCAGATTTCAATAGAAAATCCCTTATCATACAAACAGGAAGATCTCAAACTGAATGATAAAAGACAACAAATGCCAAGATTGAGATGATGCGGACATTAGAATGGTCAGCAAGGACTTTAAAGCATCCACCATAAAAATGTCCTAATGAGCAACCCTGACCATGCTTGAAAGAAATGAAAAATAGAAGATCTCAGCAAAGAAATGGAAAATGCAAAGAAGAACCAATTGAAAATACAATAACTGATATGAAAAGCTTGCTAATGGGTTCAATAGCAGAATAGAAAGGACAGAGGAAAGAATTAGTGAAATAAAAGATAAAACAATAAAAATTAACAAATGTGAACAGCAGAGAGACAACAGAGAGGATGAGGTTTAAAAGTATCAGAAGAAATTATGGATGAAAATTTCCCAAATTTGGCAAAAAACACAAACCTATAGTGTCAAGAAGCTTAATGAATCCCAAATAGTATAAATCCAAAAATATCTGTGCTAAGACATCTTATAATCAAATTTTTAAAAAACTAAGGCAAAAAAATTTTTTTCGATCAATCAGAGAGAAACAACACATTACTATAGAGGAAAAACAATCCAAAAGACAGTGAATTTCTCATCAGAAACCATGGAGGCCAGAGGAAGTAGTGCTTAAAAAAAAAGAACAGTTAACCCAGATTTCCATATCTAGCAAAAGTATCCTTCAGGATTATAGGAGATCTTAAGACACTCTCATATGAAAGAAAACTAAGAGAATTCATTGCCATGTAACCTACCCTAAGTGAATGGCTCAAGGAAGTACTCCAAACAGAAAGGAAATGATAAAAGAAGGAATCTTGGAATATCAGAAAGAAAGAACCAAATTAGAAAGAAAGACCAAAAATATGAGTAAACACAATACACTTTCCTTCTCCTTTTGAGTTTTCTAAGTTATGTTTGATGGTTGAGCCAAAAATTATAAGACCATGTAATATGGTTATCAATGTATGTAGAGGAAATATTTTAAATAATTATATTACAAATGGGGGGGTAAAGAGATGTAAAAGGAAGGAAGTTTTCGACACTCAAATTGGTAAAATATTGGCACAAATAGACTGCAATTAGTTATATACAGTGTAATGCCTACAGCAACCAGCAAAACTACTTTTCAAAGAAATAAATTTTAAAGTATTACAGATAAATCAAAATTAAACTCTAAAAACTGTTTATAGGAAGGCAGGAAAAGGAAATTAGGGAAAGGAAAAACAGATTAAAAAAAGGAAACAAAAATATAACGGCAGATGTAGCCTTAACATACCAATAATTGTATTAAAAGTATATGACCTAAATATACCAAGTAAGAAACAGATTGGCAGATTGTATTAAAAACAAACAAAACATGACCTAAGAGGGTGGGAGGAAGGATAACTTTATAGTGGGAAAACCTGACAAATTCTACCTCTGACAGTTGATCAAGGGTAACATCAACAGTGTAAGTCATGTTGATAGTATATACCCTTGATATGATGTGATGAAAATGGCACTCTGCTTTTGTAGTCTTCCTCCCTAAAACACATTACCCCAGTCTAAGCATGAGAAAAATATCAGACAAATCTCAATTGAGGGACAGTTTACAAAATATCTGACCAGTAGCCCTTAACAATTTCAAAGTCATTGAAAGCAAGGAAAGTCTGCAAAACTGTCACAGGCAAGAGGATACTTAAGAGATGTGATGACTAAATGTAATGTGATATGGTATACTGGATAGAATCCTGGAACATAAAAAGAGCATTAGGTTAAAAACAAAGGAAATCTGAATAGATTATGGATGTAGTATTAGTTAATACTAATTAATTGATATTGATTCATTAATTGTAACAGAGGTACTACATGGATATAATAATGGAGAAAACTCGGTGTAGGGCATATAGGAACTCTCTACCATTTTCCCAATTTTTCTTCAAATCTAAAACTGTTCCAAAATGAAAAGTTTATTTTTAAAAATGACCTAGCCATATTCCTTCTATAGCGAATTCACTTCAGCAATACATTAGACTATCTTTGCCACATTTTTGTTCTCTGGTTTTGCTAGTTTCATTAAATAATTTGATGGCTTTTTAAATAAAAAACAAAATGTGGTATATGTATACCATGGAGTACTACTCAGCCATAAAAATGATGAATTAATGCCTTTCACAGGAATTTGGATGGAATTGGAGACCATTATCCTAAATGAAGTATCTCAAGAATAGAAAAACAAACACCACACATACTCCGTAATAAATTGGAACTAACCAATGGGCACACATGTGCACAGAGGGAAGTAAAAGTCACTGGACATCAAGCGGAGGGGTGGGGAGGGGAGGAGCAAAAACCTACGTAAGGGACACAATGAACACTATTTGGGTGATGGGCACACATATAGCCCTGACTCAAGCATTACAAACGCTCTCCATGTAACAAGACATTTATACACCCATAATATTTTGAAATAAAAAAACCCACAAAAACAAACAAAAAATACATCTCAGTTAAATTTGAGTTTCAGATAAACAATATTTTTCTTTTTTAGTTTAAGTATGTCCATGCAATATTTGGGACATACTTATACTAAAAATTATTCATTATTTATGTAAAATTCAGATTTCACTGGGATGTATTACATTTTCGCTGGCAACCCGTAGAATCCGAACCCCAGTTCCTAACATGATTCTGCTTTCATTCTTCACACACGGACCCCATTCTCAAGGTCAACTTAAAGTCCAAAGATAGCCACTGTAGCCCAAACATCCATGATTCGGGCAAGAAAAGGAGGATAGGATGAAGGGGCAAAAAGGACCCAAAGTAGCCAAGATAGCCCTATTTTAAGAGTTTTCTAGGAAGACTCCCTGGTGGGTTCAGCTCATAATGGAGGCTTGGAACGTAGACTTTTTAATTAGGCATATTGCCATCTACAATACACCTGGAGATCTATAAAAAGAAAAACAAAAGAATGCACATTGGGTAAATAACCAGAAGTTTTTGAACACTCCGTAAAATATTTGTACTTGCTTTTATATAAAAAATAATGTCTTCAATCGTTTATAATTGATGATTTAGAAGATGTACCACATTTATCTCCTGATTTCTAGTCTGAGAGGCATAGACTATGCAAGCAAATGTATACACATAATTAGGCTCTGAGATCAGACAGCTCAGAGTGCCTTGCTGGGATAAAAAAAGAACTAACCAAGTACTCTCCCCCATTAAGTGGAGTTTTATCTTTGCCAACTCTTACCCTGGGCTTTTTGTCACACAGAGTAGAGAGACCAGAAAAGCCTCAAGAAAAAGCAGAGATTTCTTTACTGAAGTGGAAAAAAATGGGTAAGAGGAGAAGCAAGAAACAAGAAAAACAGTCTGGCTTTAAAGAGATTTGAGACTAATTTTGAAATTTTATTTATGTTCTTTATTTGTATTTATTTTTTGAGAGGCTCTTCAAGGATTCCAAAGAGTTGAAATGAAGAGGAAAGGTATTTGAAGTGTTGCCATAGACTACAAATTAGAAACTCTGTCGTATTCTTAAAGAAAATTTCCCAAAGAGGGAAAAAGAAGGAAATTCCTTTCAATTCATTTGAGTGCCGGCCTGTGTGTGCTCCTTAGTGGCCTGTGACGCATTACAGAGACTGGCGCCTGTGAAGCTCCCCAAAAAATGTGCCTAGTACAATGCTTGGAACACAGTAAGTGTTTCAAGTGAAAAAAACACAAAATATTTTTTTCTCACTGTATTAAAAAACATCTTGGAGATATAAATGCTGAACAGACACTTAGGTGTTGTTTAACTTCCTTTAATGAGAAGATCGCACAATGCAATCACTCAGGACCATGTAGGACATGCCAGGGGATGCCCAGGCCACGTGTCTTTCTTGGCAATTCATCCTTTCTGGTTTAGAAACAGGCTAAGGTAAAAAACATACTTTTTCCCCTTGTGGAGCCCATGCCTACCTTTAGCTCTATTTATCCCTAGGTCCTTTAGGGTAGTTGTTATCCTACCTTTTGGATTGTATGGGGTTTTTAGTGGGATAACCAGTGTCTCACTGGGCTTCTAGATATTTGCGCATCTGTCCTGGACCTAGTGGTTCTCTTGGTCCAGCTAGTGCCATTCCAATTAATAACAGTAATGTAAAAAATAATCACATCCACTATTTAGTGCTAACTTTGTGCAAGTTGTCATCTTCATTTTCTAGATGAAGAAAGGAAGACAATTTAATTTGCTTCAGGCCAAAATATATTAAGTAGTAGAATGATCTGTCAGAAAACAGTCCGTGCACTGAACACTACAGAATCCCAACTTTCTTGGGTTCAATCTCTCCTTCTAGCAGTCTCTGTGGTTCTCTGGAGCAACCCTTACCACCAACCCCATCCTGTGTTGTTGAGTTAGCAGGCTGTGAAGACTGTGTCTTTGCTTGGCGAAGTCCTTGTTATAAGCTAGCATCTTGCCCTAGCTGCTTTAGGGAACAAGAGGTATTGAAGTAAAACTGGAAGTCTTGCTACCTGGAGCTCTTCAAGGAGGATCAGGTCAACTTAACATAGAAAACCTTCTTTCTGTGCTTCTAAAGTACCTCTGTTTGGACCACCCACCAGGTTACTCTTGCTGGAATGCTGCCAGCTCTTGTTCACTGTATTCCAGTGTATGGAATAACCAGACAAGCTATTCTCTGGCTTCCCCCTGATAGCACACTCTTCTCACACAAATCCTTCCCTTCATCTGTATACATTAAAAGCATCTTTTAATTTCATTCTCACAACATATGAAATTTTAAATATATCTCCATATAGCACCATATACACACAAGCCTCTCAAATTATCCTACCCTCTCATAAGTTGAAAGTTAGTTCATCTATAGTATGCAATAATTAAACATTTGATATATACCAGGCACCATGTGCTAGGTGTCAGAGATATAATAATGAACATCAATACTCTCAAGAAATTGAGGACCTAATGGTGAGACAGGTATACAAATAACTTGTTGTGATTTAAGACAGGATGACAGAAATGCTAAATTAAGATAGAAAGTGAAGTTCTTCTGTGGTGCACAGAAAGGGGTGATTTATTCCGATTACATGCAATGCTAGATGAAAATGCAGTATGTTTCAGGCCAGTTATTTGGGAAACTAATTGACTCAGCTTAGCTGGGGGCTTCCAGCACAAGTGAAGTGTACTTACTAGTCGGACGGAGTGTCTGATTAGGGGCCAACAGCCTTCGCCAGGCAATTCATAATCACAGACCATCAAGAGGCATTGAAGACTGGGTTCCAAGGAAAAGCAGTTCTATTGATTTCATGTAAAAGCTTTACTTTAAAATATTCTATAAACTGTGGATCAGGGCTTTGAAATGTCAATCCTCACATAAATAGCCAAGAGAGAAAATTATCATTACTGTCTTGTCAAATCACCTCTTGAGAGGTAAATGGTGTGTTCCAAAAGAGAATGTGTTCATTTTGCAAACTCTATTCACAGGGATAGTGGGAAGCTGCCTATTGTAGTGCAATTTTAGCAGCCCTCCAAGACTCTATCTGCCTAACGTGATCTCTCCCGCTTTAGAGTGCCCTTTCTACCTTCTGAAATCCCACTAAAATTAGGAACACTTTGAAAAATAAATGTCTGGTTCCTGGAGGGGTGCAGTGGAGAGGAGGGCAGCAGGAGTGACACATAGAAACAGAAACTTCCTGGAGCGTTGTTGAAAGTCCCAACTTCTCCCAAATGTCTGCCCGTTACATCAGAACATCGGAACTCCTTCCAATTAATTTATACCTGACCACAAGCACGGTTGCAACATTTTGGAGTAATGCCAAAGATCTTGTAAGCTACACATTACAGTAGAGTAGTGCTATTTTTAAGTTCTTTTGATTGAGTAAACATACGTAACAAAAATTGTAAGAGGCTCCCTGCATGGAGGCATTTCTTCACTTCTGGGGAGAAATAGGAAGGTAAACTAGCACTTAAGGAAGTATAATAATATGTAAATATTATTTTATAGGGTGAGGATTAGGGTCAATGTTAGGCTTCATATGAATATTGAGTTCAATGCATTCTAATCATTGAAGAATTAAATTTTCCTCTGTATTGCAAGTTTGTAAAATTACTGTTTGGCTTAATTATTTTTAAAAAATATATTATTTTTCCTTTTAATTTTTAAATCGAACCCTTGAGTATATTTATCAAGCAGATTTCTTGTACATTGAAAAATAGTACTCTCATGCTCTTCTGAAAATATGAGTTGACTAAAATCCTGATATCTTGATAATTATTACTGCTTTCACATTTATTTTATATTTCAATCTATGTCAGCAGCATGTGCTGTCACTGCAATTACACTGTCTTGAGTTTGTTCCCTCCATGTGCATTTAATAACATATCTGGAAAAAAACCTCACAGCATTCTTGGCTGGGCTGACAGCTAACTCCAGAGACATGAATCTTTCAGACTACAATATGTCCCAATGCTTGTGTAAGCATTAGTTTTACAAACTAAAATAAATTGCAAAGAAGATCTGAGTAATGCATCTGGGCATATTATTAATATTTATCTTTCATTGAAATCTTTAAAAACTAATTCATTAAATGCTGCATACAGTAAAAGGAGAAAGAAGCAAGATGAATTCTCCTTGGACACTGTTCAAAAAAGTACTTTTTCAATAAAATTCTTGGAGTAAGCTGTAAATGTCTATGTTTATGTAAAAACTTTTTTTTTGAATGCATGAAATGAAGTTTATTGAGGAGGGACAAGAAAGTTTTATAGAGCAAGAGCAAGATACAGGTTTACAGGATAAGAGCAAGATACATTCGCCACAGAATGGTGAACGGGCCTGTTGTAACAAAAAGTCCTAAAAACCATTTTTAGATAATGACCTTCACTCTAATTTATTACACAAAGCAATGAATTTACTGTGTTCAAACCTTCTTTTGTCATTAGGAAGCATCTAAAATGTTCCATACTTTTTAAGAATTATAGTCTAATGGTCAAATCTCAAACACCAAAAGCCTTGGATATTTAGGCCTTGTTTTGCTCTGGTCTATTACATCCATATGAATCATCAGTTCACCCACATCAATAATTTTGCTTAACAAAAACAACAATAATAAAATGACCTCCTTTCTAATATTCTATCTTTCCTTGACCTCTCCCTGCTGAGATCATCCTTCTCTTCTAACCCGAATTCTCTATGCCTCCAACTATTCAATTTATCTTTTACAATTCTACAGGGATTTTCTGTTCTAGTGAACCAGTGGTTCAAACTCATCAAGCTCTTACCTAGATGCTCCATCCTTATCACCTATTTGGGGATAGGAAATAGAAACACAAAAGAGAATTTGCAGTCAAAAGTCATATTAAAAGGAAGAATTTATCAAATTCTTAGTAGGATAAACACGGGTACTTGGAACAAAGAAAAGATTAACCAAGAAGTTTTGCACAAGGAAAAGTTGTAATGATATTGGATTATTTAATGTTTGGGTGTGAGTCCAATATATCTTATTTATTTTATTATTATGTTTTTTTGGATATACAAAAATACAATATAACAGGTGTTAAATTAGCTACCACCCTAAGTCTTAATCCTCTACCTCTTTCTTTTCCCTACATATAGGTTACCACTCTCCTAAAGTTAGTTTGTATCTTTCTCATGCATGTTTTTAAACCTTTATACTATATTTTGTATATTCACATTGTGTACATCTTAAATTTTTAAAAATAATCAGTATCCTACTGTATAGATTATTTCAAAACTAACTTTGATTTACATATTATGTTTTTAAGATTTATACATGTTGATACACAAGTACATCTAGTTGATTTGCATCAAATGCAGTAACTCTATTTGTTTGTGTATTTCCCTATTGATGGACACATGTTATTTCTAATTTTGGACTATTGCAAATGGTGTTGCAATGAACATGTAACATTTGCCATCCCTTCACTTTCATCTTTTCTGTGTAATTAAGTTTTATGAGATTTTCTTGTAAAAATATATAGCTGAATTTTTCTTATTTATCCAGTACAGGTTGAGCATCCCTTATCTGAAAATTTGAAATCCAAAATCCAAAATTCAATATTTTTTAAGTGCTGACATGATGCCAAAAGTGGAAAATTCCACACATGACCTCATGTGATGGTCACAGTCAAAACGCAGGCACACAACACACAGCTTCTTCAGTGTCCCTAAGGGAAAAAAGACCCTTTCACCCACCCCCTTCCCTTGTGATTGTATTTGTTCCACACACTCCCAGATTCCCCCATGCAAGCACACCCACAAAGGGTGACAAAACAGCCCATGTGCAGGCCAGACACACCAATGGCAGTTCCCCACGATGCTCCACATGGGGCCAAGACCTGCATGTATTACTTACTCTGTTTTCTTGATTATTCTCTTCTCTATGGCATAAAGGTACTATTGAAAATATCAAAAAGGCCAGCAGATACCCCTGTGGGTAAGAGTGATAAGAAAAAGGAAGCATTTATGTTTATCTACAGCATAGAAAGTCCCACTGTCAGAGAAACTGGACAGTGGTATAAGTGTGAAATATCTTACAGAAGACCATGGTGTTGGAATGACTACCATATATGACCTGAATAGCAGAAGGATAAACTGTTGAAGTTCTGTGCTGAACGTGATGAACAGAAGTTAATGAAAAATAGAAAAACACTACATAAAGCTAAAAATGAAGATCTTGATTGTGTATTTAAGGAGTGCCTCCATCAGCATCACAGTGAACACGTGCCACTTAATTGTAGGCTGATCATACAACAAGCAAAGATCTATAGCAATGAACTGAAAATTGAAGGGAACTGCAAATATTCGACAGACTGGTTGCAGACATTTAAGAAAAGACACAGCATTAAATTTTTAAAGATTTGTAGTGATAAAGCATCTGCTTATCACAAAGCAGTGAAGAAAATTCAAATTCACAAAGAAGTTTGCCAAGGCCATTGATAATGAAAATCTGATGCCAGAGCAAGTCTATAATGCTGATAAAACATCACTGTTTTGGCATTATTGCCACAGAAAGATGCTGTCAATAGCTGATGAGATAGTCCCTACAGGAATTAAGGATGCCAAGGGCAGAATAACTGTGCTTGGATACGCTAATGCAGCAGGCATGCATAAGTATAAGCCTGCTGTGATAGGCAAAGTTTGTATCCTCACTATTTTCAAGGAGTAAATTTTTATCATTGTGTTATTATGCTAACAAAAATTCATGGATCACCAGGGACATCTTTTCTGCTTGATTTCACAAACATTTTGTGCTAGTGACTTGAGCTCCCTGCAGGCAAGCTGGACTGGATGATGACTACAAGATATTGTTAATCCTTGACAGCTGTTCTACTCATCCTCCAGCTATAACTCTCATTAAAAAAAAAGTTTATGCCATGTACTTCCCCAAAAAGTGACTTCATTAATTCAGCCATGTGACCAGGGTATCCTTAGATCAGTAATGAGTAAATATAAAACGCTTTCTTGAACTGCATGCTAGAAACAGTCAACACAGGTATAGGTATGAAAAATTTTCAAAAGAAGTTTAGCATGAAGGATGCCATATGTACTGTTGCCAATGCTTGGAACACAGTGACTAAAGACACAGTTGTGCATGCCTGGTACAACCTCTGGCCTGAAAATATGTTCACTGATGATGATGATGATGAACAATATGACTTTGAAGAATTTCATATGTCAAGTAAAAAAAAAAGTCTAACCCCCTTACATAAGCAAAAAATACACCTTCAGATTCTGTTAGTGAGCTTGAAGAAGTAGATATCAAAGAAATTTTTAACAACAATGAGGCTCCAGTTGTTCATTCATTGACCAATAGTGAAATCGCCAAAATGGTTCTGAATCAAGATGATCACGAAGATGTGATGATAGTGTGAGTAGTGATGATGGAGATGTTAACACTGCAGAAAACGTGCCTATAGACAACATAGTGAATATGTGTGATGGGCTTATTAAAGGACTAGAGCAACATGCATTCATAACAGAGCAAGAAATGTCAGTTTATAAAATCAAAGAAAGACTCTAAGACAGAAACCATTTTAATGAAGCAGATGACTCTGGAGGAAACATTTTAAAAAGCCATCCAACAGAATGCCTCCTCATTCCTAGAAGACATACTTCCTGGTCCCTCAGCTGTTTCTGGTAACATTTTTATAAATGTCTTAGGATCTTCTACATAAATGATAATATTGCCTATTAATAAAGAAATATTTACTTTCTTTCCAATCTAAGTGGCTGTTATTATTATTATTGTTATTATTTGTGTTATTGGACTGACTAGGATGCCCAGAACATTGTTGAATACAAGTGTAAGAGTAGATATTATTTCTAATCTTAGAAAAAGCATTTATACTTTTACCACTAAATATTGTGTTAGCTCTAGGTTTTTTTCATATATGCACTTTATCAAATTGGGGAAGTTTCTGACTATTCCTAATTTGTTGAGAGTTTTTAATGTGAATGGGTATTAACTTCAAGTGCCCTTTCCTTGCATCTATTGAGATAACCATACAGTTTTTATTTTTTAGTCTATTGATTGGGTAAATTATATGGATTGATTTTTTTTAAACAGAGTCTTACTCTGTCACCCTGGCTAGAGTACAGTGGCTTCATCATAGCTCACTGCAACCTCAAACTCCTGGGCTGAAGAGATCCTCCTGCCTCAGCCTCCCACCTTGGCCTCCTGGAGTGCTAGGATTATAGGTGTGAGCCACTGTGCCTGGCCTTATATGGATTGATTTTTGAATGTTGAACCCAATTTTCATCCTTGGGATAAACGCCCTCCTTCAGTCATGGTTATTCCTTTTTTATATTGCTGGATTCAATTTGCTAATGTTTCCTTAAGAATTTTTGCAGTTATGTTCATGAGGGATATTGGCCTATGATTTTCTTTATTTATAATGTCTTTGTCCCACCCTCAGGCCAAGTTCAGGCCAACACTGCTGTAGCCACCACTTGGCTGAGGAGGGACATGAAAACCAGGCTCTACTATGCATACCTAGGACAATACTCACCACCATGCTACGGGCTGCTGTGAGACCAAAATATGAGCAGACGGCACTCCCCACAACTTCTTGCCCAATCTGACTGCCTGGGAGGGGCCACTCCCTCTTTTGTTGTGAACCCAAAGCACCACTTGGAGAGTTTAACTCTGGGCTGTGCCCCACCCTCAGGCTGAGTTTGGGCTGAGCTGTCACCTAGCTGAGGAAGGACACAGAAACCAGGCTCTCCTACACATACCTAGGATAATACCCACCACCCTGCAGTCAGCTACTGTGTGCACAAGTGTACTGCACTCCCACAGCTTCTTGCCCATGTTGCTTAATAGAGTGGTGCCCCACTATCTCTGATCACAAGACCAGAAATTGCACCATTTTGGGAGTTTAATACTGGACTAAGTCCCACCCTCAGGCTAACTGAGGCCACACAGCTGCTGCCACCACCCAGCCAGGGAGGGACAAGGAAGACCAAATTCTCCTAAGCAGAGTTAGGACCATACCCTCCATCCTGCTACTGGTAGCTGTAAGATTGGGGAGTAGTCCACACAACCCACCCCAGCTACCACCAACACCAACATGAATGTTTTGGGTCCCGGTCAGTTGCTTTACCACTGCTACTGCCATCATCCACATCACACCAGCTGCCAAGGGGCCTAAGAACCTGCCCACAAACTCAGCCCACCACTTATATTATTAGCTTCTGAGCAAGTCACCTAGAGGCCCAAAAATTGGCCCTCCAGGACATCCCAACACCAATGCCAGCTTAAGATACATTAGGCCTAAAAACAGGCACACTCAGCCCACTGCTACTACCACCAAGACCCAAAGACTGGCTCAGCTGGCATCCAAGTATCCAACAAAACTTCACCACAGCCTCAATAATAACCATACCGTAAGCCACTGAGGAAACCACAGATACCATTGACCCTGTGTACTGCTGAAGAAATCATATAAAGATCACACTACTGTGGGTGCACAAAATCAAACCCACAGTGTTTTATTCAACCAACAACATGTGTACATCTTCAGGAAAAAAACTCTCCCCTATGAAAGCAACTTTTAAAAATTGGAAGAAGTGACTGCTATACCAGATGTATAGATATCAATGGAAGGACATAGGAATAATGACAAAGGAGGAAAATATGACACCACCAAAGGACCACAACATTATCCAGCAACAGAGGCTAATTAAAAAACTCATTGAAATGCCAGACAAAGAATTCAAAAATTGATTTTAAAGAAGCACAATGAGATGCAAGAGAAACCTGAAAACTGATATAAAGAAATCAGAAAATCAATTCAGAATAAGAATGAGAAATTTACCAAGGAGATAAATACCTTTTTCAAAAAGTGAACAGAAATTCTGGAACTGAAAAACTCGTTAAAGGAAATACAAAACACTTTCAAAAGCCTCAATAATAGACTAGACCAAGCAGAAGAATTAATCTCAGAAGTTGAAGACAGGTCTTTTGAAATACTCCAGTCAGACAAAAATAGGGAGAAAAGAATAAAAAGAATGAACAAAGCCTTAGAGACATCTGGGACTACATAAAGCAAACTAACTTATGAATTATTGATATTCCCGAGGAAGAAAAGAAAACTAAAAGTTTAGAAAACCTATTTAAGAAAATAATCAATGAAAATTTCCCAAGTCCAGCAAGAGACTTAGACATCCAGATACAGGAGGCCCAGTGGTCCCCAGGCAAATACATTGTAAAAAGGACTTCACCATGGCACATACATTCAGAATACCTAAGTCAAAGTGAAAGAAAGAATGTTAAAATTAGCAAGAGATGACCAGAGACATCAGCTGCTAGATTGTCTCAGAAGGTAGGAAAAGTTTTAGATGAAAAAGAAAAAAAATAGATTGGGTGTAATTCCAAGGGAAAAGTGCCGGAACCTACCAGAGATTCCATGCAAAGAAGTTGCAGAGCAGAACAAGGCAGAGATCAACCCCTGAGAGGTTTGGAGTCCAGCAAAAAGGGTAAGTGGAGGTTTTTTCATCCCTCCCACACATCTTTGGCAGTAAGCAGGCTCCCAAGCTGCTGGAGAGCCTTTCTACACTGATGAGCCCAAAAACTGCTATTGCCAGTGAACTGGGAGCTTCTTGAGGACAAAGCACCAGGCTGTCAGCCCCCTTGGGGTCACTTCCCATCACCACAGACCTGAGCCGAGATGGCAGGCACCATATTGTTTCTCCACCCACTGTGTGCCTTTGTCCTCTTCAGGGAGCTTCAGACCCTCAGTTTTAATCTTGTTCTTTCCCACACAAATATTTCCCAACTATAGCCCAGATTGAAGGAGCCACAGGGGCCAGTGGGTCCCAAAGGATCTGCATGACCTCAGAGCCTAGACATTCTGAGTGGGCTGCCTTCTGCAGAGAGGGACAGAGATGACCAGAGTGCTAGCTTTCCTCCATCCAGACTCTTTTCCTCCCACACCCACTGCTACCAAGAGAGATGATTGAGCTGGGGCTCTCAGGAGTGGCTGCTTCTCCTCTGTTTGTGCATCCACCACACCAAGTCTTCCACAGAAAGTGGGGGTCAAACCTTTCCTCTTAAAGACCTGCAGTGGCCTAAAGGGTGCTCAGACTATGAGCTCCCTGCTCATTAACCTCCCTGATGCTGCTTGCCTGGTTGCTCCATCAGAGCAAGGCATACTCCAAAGCAGAGGGTCATCAAACTTGCTTGAGCACCCCATAGGCAACTCGGGACCATCATGCTTCTCCCTGGCATGGCCAGGGATTGATCTTTGGAGACCAAGGGAGAGGCCTACAGGCCAGATCTAGTACTCCCAGGACTTGATCATGTTGCTTGGGGGCACAAGGAGAAATCTGTGAACTAATCTCAGGAGGCAAGGGAGCTCTCATGGGCAGAACTGAAAGGAGAGTGCAGTGTGGGTCCCAGCTGCAGCACACTTGTGGAGCACCCCTCCACCCACAGGAAGGCCATGCTCTTGGCTAAGGGCAGGATCCTGGACAGGGAAGCTCCCAGACCACAGTGCTATTGCTAGGGAGCCCAGCTAGTTTGAACTGACTGATGCTGGAGAGAGACCACATGTAGGGGAGGGGGCAGAAGAGCAAAACCCACTCCTGACAGCAAGATTGTGAATCTCAGATAGCCCCTCCCCTGCAAGTGGACTTTCTGGCTGTGTGGGGCCACTTCAGCCCCTCCCTAGTGGCTTTTTCCAGCTTCCTGGGAATGGACCTTTGAACCCTGCTGAGACAGCTACTACTTCACCAGCTTTTGTGGAGACTGAGAGCAGACTCACCTGACCCAGCCTCACTCCTCCACCTGCCTCTGCTGTAGTGAATAAAGACTCACCTGGATGTTCCAGGGACCTGCCCACCACCTGGAGTGCTTCTCCTGAGGGGACAGAGCTGGACATAGGTCACAAAAACAACAGTGTAGCTGGTTCCTTCTGGCAAGGGCCACCTACTGACAGGGAAGTCAATTTGCACAGCTCCTTACAACATCTACTGACTCAATCATACAGGGTGTGGTTGATTCTTACTCACAAGCACCACCTACTGTCTCAGAGATTAAACTGAGCATGCCAGTACAATTCACACTGTTAAAAAGACGACAGGGCTGGGGAAAGAGAAAGGATTTCAAAGACCTCCATCCTCCCTCATCAACAGGAGACAGGGAACCTGCACACACACATAGCTCACCACCACTACAGCCTATAAACGACTAGCAACTGAGAAAACCACCATACTAAGGATATCTATAACCAAGGCATCCATCCAGAACCTAGACTGCCATCAAAGCACCTACAAGCAAAGCCAAAGGTTCTGACCCAACATATGCTACAGACAGACACTTAAGAGTGGGGGGAGGTGGAAATGCCCCATCTAAACAAAAGAAAATCCAAAAATAAGAAGTGACAGCTGCTCCATATGAGAAGGAATCAGCACAAGAACTCCAGAACTAAGAAAAATCATAGAAAAAGGACACCCCCAAAGGGGAACTCCAGCTCTCTAGTAATGGACACCAACCAAAATGAAAATACTGAAATGACAGATAAAGAATTCCAAATATGTATTTTAAACTCAATGAAACCCAAGAGAAAATGGAAAACCAACACAAATAAACCAGAAAAACAATTCAGGAAAGGAATGAAAAATGTACTAAAGAGATGGCCATACTAAAAAATAATACCAAATAGAGCTTCTGGAAATAAAAAATTCATTTAAGGAAATAAAAACACAGTGGAAAGTTCTGAGAATAGACTAGACCGGGCAGAAGAAAGAATTTCAGAGATTGAAAACAACTCTTTAAAGTTAACTCAGTCAGTCAAAAATAAAGAACAAAAAAATTAAGAGGAATGAACAAAGCCTACAAGAAATATGGGGTTACATAAAATGGCCACATAGAATCATAGGCATCTCTGAGGGTGAGAAAGAAAAAAACAAAGCTGGAAAAACTATTTGAAGGAACAATTAAGGAAAATTTCTCTGGTCTTCCTAGAGATTTCGATATCCAGGTACAAGAAACTCAACAAACACCTGGGAGATTCATTAAAAAGAGCAATCACCAAGACATATAGTCATCAGATTGGCCAAAGTCAACACAAAGGAGGAACTCCTGTGAGCTGTGAGGTGAAAACATCAAGTAACTTACAAAGGAAAACCCATCAGGCTAACTACAGACTTCTCAATGGAGACCTTACAAGCCAGAAGGGATTTGGGCCCCATCTTCAGTCTTCTTAAACAGAAAAACTGCCAGCCTAGAATTCTGTATCTTGCAAAAGTAAGTTTCATATATGAAGGAGAAATAAAGACTTTTCCAGACAAGCAAACACTGAGGGAATTTGTCAAGACCAGACCTTCCCTGCAGGAAATACTCAGAACTGCATTATACATGGATCAGCACAATAGAAACCCACCAGTGTAAAACCACACAAAACCTAAAGCTCAGAACTCATATAAAACAATAGCACAAGAAGTAAAATAAAGCAATAAGGTACTACCCAACAGGATGAGCAGAACAGCATTCCACAAATCAATTCTATCAATCAACATGAATGGTCTTAGTGCCCCACTCAAGAGACACAGGCTGGCTGAATGGATGAAAAAATACAACCTACATATCTGCTATCTCCAGGAAACACATCTAACCCACATGGACTCATACAGACTCAAGGTGAAGGGATGGAAAAAAAATTCCACACACATGGAAACCAAAAGAAAGCAGGTGTAGCCATTCTTATATAAGATAAAATTGACTTTAAATCAACAATAGTAAAGAAAGACAAAGATGGTCATTATATAATGGTAAAGGGAGCAATTCAACAAGAAGACATAATAATCCTAAATATTTATGCACCTAACACAGGAGCACCCAGATTCATAAAGCAAATTCCACTAGATCTAAGCAAAGAAATAAATGGCAGTATCATAACTGCCAGGGACTTTAACATCCCACTGACAGAACTGTACAGATCATCTAAGCAGAAAATAAATAAAGAAATACTGGACTTAAATGGGACTCTAGAATAAATAGGCCTAACAGACACTTACCGAACATTTTACCCAAAAACTACCAAATATACATTCTTCTTGTCAGCACATGGAACATTCTCAAAAATTGGTCATGTCTTAGGCCACAAAACACGTCACAACAAATTGAAAAAAAAAAATAGAAATCATACCATGTATCTTCTCAAACCACAATGGAATAAAACTAGAAATCAATTTGAAGAGAAACAATTCTACACAGTCATGGAAATTAAACAACCTGCTCCTGAACAATTATAGGGTCAATAATGAAATTAAGATGGAAATCAAAAGATTCCTCGACCTGAACCACAAAGGGGACACAAGCTGTCAACATCTATGGGATTCAGCAAAAGCAGTCCTAAGGGGAAAATTCATAGCCTTAAATGCCTGTATCAAAAAGACAGCAAGATCATAAATTAGCAATCTAAGGACACTTCTCAAGGAACTAGAAAAGGAAGAGCAAACCAAACCCAAAGTCAACAGAAGAAAAGAAACAACGAAGATCAGACCAGAACTAAATGAAATGGAAAACAAACAAACAAAAAAATAATACAAAGAATCAATGAAACAAATGGTTGGTTCTTTGAAAAGATAAATAAAATGGATAGACCTCTGGGAATTTACCTCTGTGATTGATGGAATGATCTGGCTGTCACCTGCATACATAGTAAATAAAGCCATGGAAATGCATGTGATTGCCACCTGAAAAAAAAAAATGGATAGACCTCTTGCTAGATTAACCATGAATAGAAGAGAAAGGATCAAAATAAGCTCAATCAGAAATGAAAAAGGAGATATTTCAACTGATACGATGGAAATGCAAAATATCATCTGTACATACTATGAAAATCTCTGTGCACATAAACTAGAAATCATAGAAGAAATGGACAAATTCCTGGAAACACAACCTCCCAAAATTCAGTGAAGAAAAAATTCAACCTCCCAAAATTCAGTGAAGAATTCCTGAACAGACCAATAATAAGCAGCAAGATTGAAGCAGTAATAAGAAATATTCCAACAACAACAATTTGAAAATCTGGACCAGATGGATTCACCACCAAATTTCACCAGACCTACAAAAAAGAGCTAATACCCATACTGCAGAAATTATTCTATAACATCAAGAAGGAGGGAATCCTTCTCAGCTCATTCTATGAAGCCAGTATCACCTTAACACCAAAACCAGGAAAAGACACAACAACAACAATAAAAAACTACAAACCAATATCCCTTATGAATATAGGTGCAAAAATCCTCTATAAAATACTAGCAAGCTGAATTCAATAGCACATCAAAAAAAAAATCCTGGGATGACCAAGTTGGCTTCATCCCAGGGATGCAAGGATGGTTCAACATATGTAAATCTATAAATGTGATTCACCCCATAAACAGAAGTAAAAACAAAGATTATATTATCATCTCAATAGATGCAGAAAAAGCATTCAACAAAATTCAGCTCCCTTTCCTGATAAAAACCCTCAACAAAGTAGGCATGGAGGGAACACACTCAAAATTATAGAAGCCTTATATGGCAAACCCACAGCCAACATCATACTGAATAGGGAAAAGTTGAAAACATTCCCACTAGGAATTGAAACAAGACGAGAGTGCTCACTGTCACCAACTCTATTCAACAAGTCCTGGAAGTCTTAGCCAGAGCAATCAAGCAAAAGAAAGAAAGAAAGGGTATCCAAAACTGGAAAGAGGAGGTCAAATTATTGCTTTTGGCTGATGATATGATCTTATATCTAGAAAACCCCAAGACTCCATCAAGAGACCCCTGGAATTGGTAAATTAAGTCAGCAAAGAAGTCTCCAGTTACAAAATCAATGCACACAAATCAGGAACATTCCTACACAACAATAACAGTCAAGCTGAGAGTCAAATCAAAGACTCAATAGCATTCACAATAGCCACAAGGAAAATAAAATACTAGCAATATACTTAATACTTAACTAAGGAGGTGAAAGATCTCTACAAAGAGAACTATGAAACACTGAGAAAGAAATCACAGATGATACAAACTGTTGGAAAAATATATCTTGCTCATGAACTGGTAGAATTAACATTGTTAAAATGTCCATACTACCCGAAGTGATTTAGAGATTCAATGCAACCCTCATCAAAATACAAATGTCATATATCACAGATCTAGAAAAAATAATTCCGCACTTCATTTGGAACATGAAAAGAGCCCAAATAGCAAAGCAATCTTAACCAAAAAGAACAAATCTGGAGGGATCACATTACCAGGCTTCAAACTATACTACAAGACTACGGTAACCAAAACAGTATGATATTTGTACAAAAATAAAGACATAGACCAATGAAACAGAATAGAGAAGCCAGATATAAACCATCCACATACAGCCAAGTGATCTTTGACAAAGCAGACAATAATATACACTGGGTAAAAGAAACCCTATTCAGTAAATGGTGCTGAGAAATTTGGATAGCCACATGCATAAGAATAAAACAGGACCCCCATCTCCCACCACTCACAAAAATTAATTCAAGATGGATAAAAGACTTAAACCTAAGGCATGAAACCATAAAAATTCTAGAAGAAAATGTTGGAAAAACTCTTCTAGATATCAGCCTAGGGAAAGAATTTATGAAGAAGACCCCAATGGCAATCACAGGAGCAACAAAAATAAATGGGACTTGATTAAATTAAAAAGCTCTGCACAGCTAAGGAAAGAATCAACAGAGCAAATAGACAACCTACACAATGGGAGAAAATATTCATAAGCTATATATCTGATAAAGGGCTAATAACCAGAATCTACAAAGAAATCAAGCAAATCAGCAAGAAAAAACAAACAACCCCATTAAAAAGACATGAAAAGAAGTTTTTCAAAACAAGATAGACAAATGGCCAATATACATGTGGAAAAATTCTCAACATCAGTAATCATCAGGGAAACGCAAATTAAAACCACAATGAGATATCACCTTACCCTTGTTAGGATGGCTTTTACCAAAAAGTCCAAAAACAATAGATGCTGGTGTGGATGCAGAGAGAAAGGAATGTTTCTACACTGTTGGTAGGACTTCAAATCAGTACAACCTCTATGGAAAATAGTATGGAGATTCCTCAAAGAACTGAAAGTACACCTACCATTTGATCCAGCAATCCGACTACTGTGTATATAACCAAAGAAAATGAAGTCATTTTACCAAAAAGACACTTGTACTTGAATGCTTATTGCAGCACAATTCACTATTGCAAAGATATGTAATCAACCCAAGTGCCCATCAACTCATGAGTGGATTAACAAAATGTAGTATATGTATACCATGGAATACTACTCAGCCATGAAAATGGATGAATTAATGCCTTTTGCAACAATTTGGATGGAATTGGAGACCATTATCCTGAATAAAGTATCTAAAGAATAGAAAAACAAACACCACATATATTCACTATTAAACTGGAACTAACCGATGAGCATACACGTGCACAGAAGAAATTAAAACTTAGTGGAAATCAAGCAGGGGTGAGAGGGGCAGAGGGGATGGGTGAAAAACTACCTAACAGGTATAATGAACACTATTTTGGTGATTGGCACATTTACAACCCTGACTCAAGCACTACAAAAGTGATCCATGTAACCACAAGCATTTGTACCCCTGTAATATTTTGAAATAAATAAAAGAAAAAAAATTAGCAAGAGAAAAGCATCTACTCATTTATAAAGGAAATCTCATCAGACTAACGGTAAACTACTCTTCAGAAACCTTATAGGCCAGAAGAGAATGGGATGGTATTTTCAAAGTGCTAATAGAAGAAAATTGTCAGTCAAGAATTTTATATCCTTCCAGAAAAAGATTCATAAGTGAAGGAGAAATAAAGTCTTTCCCAATCAAGCACATGCTGACAGAATTTATCACCACTAGACTGGCTCTACAGAGAATACTCAAATGGTCTTAAACATGGAAATGAAAGGTCATTATTCACCATCATGAAAACATAACTTGCAAGTCTTATAAAACAATCTCATGATGGAGTAAAATAAATGAATCCTATGGCAACATCACAGAATTTCATCAAATCACAAAGACAAAAAGACAGAGAAAAAGAAACAAAAATGGGTGCAAAAATATAATTAGATAGATAGAATGAACAATATTTGATAACACCAGAAAGTGACTATAATCAACAATAAGTTAGGATATACTTTAAAATAATTAAAAGCGTGGAATTCAAATGTCCCTACCACATAGAAATGAAAAATGCCTAAGGTGATGGATAACACAATTATTGATTTGATTAATTCACATTGTATGGCTGTATCAAAATATCACATGTACCCTATAATGATATACTATTATGTACCCATAATTAAAAATTTAAAAAAGAAACAAAGAATTTACAAAACAACTAGAAAACAATTAACAATATGAGAGGAACAAAGCCTCACATATCAATATTAGCCTTGACTGTAAATGGGTTAAATGCTTACTCAAAAGATACAGATTGGCAGAATTGGCAACATGATCCAACTATATGCTGCTTAGAGGAAACTCACCTTACCCATTCAGACACATAGACTGAAAGTAAAGTGGTGGAAAAATATTTTCCACTCAAACAGAACCCAAAAATCAGCAGGAGTAGCTGTGCTTATATCAGATAAAACAGACTGTAAATCAAAAACAGTAAGGAAAAAAAGACAAAGAAGGTCATTACATAATGGTTAAGTGATCGATTCAGTAAGAGGATATAACAACCCTAAGTGTATATGCACCCAACATCAGAGCTCCCAGATTCACAAAACAAATATCACTACAACTGAAGAAAGAAATAGACAGCAATACAATAATAGTGGGGACTTCAACACTCCAATCACAGCACTAGACAGCTCATCGTGACAGAAAATCAACAAAGAAACATTGTAATTAAATTTAACTTTAGACAAAATTGATTTAACAGACATTTACAGAACAACCTACCCAAAACTACAGAATATGCATTCTTTTTATCAGCACATGGAACATTCTCCAAGATAGACCACATGTTAGGCCACAAAACAAGTCATAACAAATTTTAAAATATTGAAATCATATCAAGTATCTTCTCAGGCCACAGAGGAATAATGCTAGAAATCAATATGAAGAGGAACTTCAGAAACCATGCAAATACATGGAAACTAAACAACATGCTCCTGAATGATCACTGGGTTAATGAATAAGTTAAGATGAAAATTTTTTAAATTTTTTTAAGTGAATGAAAATGAACAGAACATACCAAAGTCTGTGGAATACAGTCAAAACAGTGCTAAGAGGGAAGTTTTATGATGTAGAATTAAATGCCTACATAAAAAAGTAGAAAGATCACAAATTAACAACTTAATGTCACATCTCAAGGAACTAGAAAAACAAAATAAACCAAACCCAAACTTAGCTGAAGAAAAGAAATAACAAAGTTCAGAGGGGAACTAAATGAAATAGAGATAAAAAAATACAAAGCATCAACAAAATCAAAAATTGATTCTTCAAAAAGATTAACAAAATTGATAAACCACTAACTAGACTAACCAAGAAAAGAAGAGAGACGATCCAAATAAGCAGAATCAGAAATGAAAAAGGACATATTACAACTGATACCACAGAAATACAAAAGATCATCAGAGACTATTAAGAACAACAATACTCTCACAAACTAGGAAATCTAGAAGAAATGGATGAATTCCTGGAAACATACAACCTCCTGAGGTTGAACCAGGAATAAACAGAATGCCCGAATAGACCAAAAATGAGTACCAAGATTGAATCAGTAATAAAAAATCTCCCCCAAAATGAAAGCCCAGGACCAGATAGAATCACAGCCAAATTCTATGAAACATAACAAAGAAGAACTAGTGCCAATCCTTCTGAAACTGTTCCACAAAATTGAGGAGAAGGGAATTCTCCCCACTCATTCTATAAGGCCAGCATCACTCTGACACCAAAACCAGACAAGGACACAATGATAAAAGAAAACTACTGACCAATATCCCTGATGAACATAGACACAAAAATCCTCAACAAAATAATAGCAAATCAAACCCAACAACACATCAAAATATCATACACCATGATCAAGTGGGTTGTATGCCAGGAGGCAAGGATGCTTCAACATACACGTCAATAAACATCATACATCACATAAACAGAATTAAGGACAAAACACATATGATCATCTCAATAGACACAGAAAATAGTAGTCAATAAATTCAGCATCTCTTCATGATAAAAATCCTCAACAAACTAGGTGTAGAAGGAACATACCTCAAAATAATAAAGGCCATATACGACAAACTCACAGCCAACGTTATACTCAATGGGGAAAAGTTGTAAGCACTCCCCCTAAGAATTGGAACAAGACAAGGATGCCCATTTGCACCACTCTTATTCTACATAATACTAGATGTCCTCACAGAGCAATCTGGCAAAAGAAAAAAAAATAACATTTCCAAACTGGAAAATGAGAAGTTAAGTTTTCCCTGTCTGCTGATTTGATCTTATTTCTAGAAAACCTTAAAGACTCCACTAAAAAGTTCTTAGATTTGATAAATTAATTTGGTAAAGTTTCAGGATACAAAGTCAATGTACAGAAATCAGTAGCATTTCTATACACCAATAATGATCTAGTTGAGAACCAAATCAAGAGGGCAATCCCATTTACAATAGCTACAAAAAAGTAAAATATTTAGGAATGTATTTGACCAAGGAGGTAAAAGATTACTATGAGGAAAACTACGAAACACCCATTAAGAAACGTAGATGACACAAATGAGTGGAAAACCACCCCACGCTCATGGAAAGAAGAATTAGTATCATTAAAATGACCACAGCATGTAAAGTGACTTACAGGTTAATGCAATTCCTGTCATGATGCTATGTCACTTTTCACTGCACTGGGAAGAGCAATTCTCAAGTTCATATGCAACTAAAAAAGAGCCTGACTAGCCATGGCAATCTTGAGCAAAAGTTCAAAACTAAAGACATCATATTGTCTGACTTCAAATTAGCCTAAAACGCTATAATAACCAAAACTGCATGGTACTAGCATAAAAATAAACACATAGATCAATTGAACAGAACAGAGAACCCAGAAATAAAGCCACATAGAGCCAACTCATCTTTGACAAAGTCAACAAGAACATACACTGAGGAAAGGACACACTTTTAAATAAATGGTGCTGGGAAAATTGGATTGCTGTATGCAGAAGAATGAAATGAATTTTACTAAGTAAACTTTACTGAAGTAAATTAATACAACCTCTATGGAAAACAATATAAAGATTTCTCAAAGAACTAAAAATAGAACTACCGTACAATTCAGCAATCCCACTACTAGGTATCTACTCAAAGGAAAAGAAGTCATTTTATCAAAAAGACTCCTGCACTCAAATGTTTATCATAACACTATTCACAATAGCAAAGATGTGGAATCAACCTAAGTGTCCACCAAGAGATGAGTGGATAAAGAAAATGTGGTATAAATATACAATGGAATGCTATTCAGCCATTGAATGAAAATCCTATCATTTCAGAGTTCTTTATGGTAAATGAAATAAGTCAGGCAAAGAAAGATAAATATCGTATGTTCTCACTTATATGTGGGAGCTAAAAAGTTGATCTCATGGAGGTAGAGAGTGGAATATGTAATATTCCAGAGTATTACATCTCTGGAATAAAAGACACCAGAGGCTGAAAGGGTGTCTGGGTGGGGGAAAAATGAAGAAAGGTTGGTTAATGGGCACAAACATACAGTTAGGTAGAAGGAATAAGTCCTAATGTTCAATAGTGGAATAGTGTGACTATAGTCAACAACAACATATTACATATTTCAAAATAAATAGAAGAAAGGACTTGAAATATTCCTAACACATAGAAATGATAAATATTGATGGTGGTGAATATCCTAAATACCCTGACTTGATCAGCACATATTCTATGCATGTAACAAAATATCACATGTACCCCATAAATATGTACCCCATAAATATAAATTTGTTATTATGTATCAATAAAAAATAATCAAAAAAGAATACACAAAAGAATAATTGCCAATTTCTTATTAGAAGCAATTCAAGCCAGAATATAATGCAACAGCATCTTTAATGTACAACAAATGAGAGCTATCAACTTAGAACTACATACCTTTCCAAATGGTAGTGAAATAAAGACCTTTCAGACCAACAAAAGCTAACAGACTTGCTTGCAGACCTGAACTACAAAAAATTTTAAGGTGTTGTTAAGCAGTAAAAGAATGATGCCAGATGTAAATTTGCATTTACACAAAGGAATAAACAGTTCCAGAAATGGTAAAAATATGGATAAACATAAAACACATTCCTGTCATTTTTTAATTTATTTAAAGTATAAGGGACTATTTTAAGCAAAAACAGTAACAATGTACTCTTTGGTTTATAACACACCTAGAAACACAATGTATGAAAACAATAACTCAAAACAGGAGGGAGAAATGGAAGTATAATGTCAAAAAGTTTTTCTTCACTAACAATAAAGTGTATAATATTTTTGAAGGTAAACAATAACAGTCTAAAGCAATAATTAAAAACAAAGTAAAATAACTAAAGCACAGTCATATATCCAAAAAGCCACTAGGTGGGGTTGGTTAAATAAATCATAAATATATTCAATCCAAAAGCAGGCAGAAAAAAGAGGGAAAACGGAATAAGAACCAGATGGAACAAAGAGAAAAAAAATAACAATGTGGTAGATTTAAACTCAATTATATCAATAACTACATTAAATGTAAATGGTATAAACTCCCTAAGTAAAAGGAAAAGCTTATCATATCAGGCAAAAAAGAACCAATTCCACGCTTTCTACAAGATATCCATTTTAAATATAAAGGCACAATTAGGTTAAAATAAAATGATAGAAAAATATATATTATGCTAATACTAACCAAAAGAAAGCTGGAATGGCTATTTTATATCAGACAAAGTAGACTTCAAAACAATTAATATTACCAGGGATAAAGATGGGCATTTAATGATGAATGGGTCAATTCATAAAGAAGACATAATTGTCCTAAATGTTTATAACCCAAGAATGGCATCTTTTAATACAAGAAATAAAGATTGACAGAACCAAAAGAAGAAACCAACAATTCTACAATTAGAATTGGAGACTTAAATCCTCCTTTCTCAGTAAATAATCAAGCAAGTAGACAAAAAATAAGCAAGAACATAGAAGACTGAACATTATCAATCAACTTGACCTATTGATCTTCACAGCTCACTCCATTCACAATAGCAAAATATTTAGCTTTTTCAAATGCATGTGGCATATCCACTAAATTAGACATATATTTCAGACCTAAGTCCAAATATGCAATATTTGCAAGTCTCAATAAGTTATAAATGCAAAATATGCAAGTCTCAATAAGTTATAAATGCCAAATATTTGAAAAGTAAACGTCATATCACTAAATGAACCAGGGGTCAAGAAGCAATCACCAGGGGAATTAGAAAATATTTGGAAGTTAATGAAAATAAAAACAAAATACCAAATTTCATGGGTTGCTGGTAAAGCAGTGCTTAGAAAGAAATTTATAGCATACAGGTTTATACTATAAAGTTTTAAAAAGGTTAAATAAATGATCTCAGCTTTCACTAAACAAGAAAAAGTAGAGCAAATTAAATGTAAAGTATGCAGGAGAAAAGAAATAGTAAAGGTAAAAGTGGAAAATGATAAAATAGAAAATGAACCAGAAACACAGAAAATTAATAAAAACAAGTTAGTTTTTTGAAAATATGAATCAAACTGATATACCTCCTGCTAGATTCACCAAGAAAAAAAGGAGAAAAAACAAGTTAACAACATCAGGACTGAAAAAGATGACTTCTCTACAAATCTAGAGACATTAAAATGATAATTAAAAATGTCATAAACTACTTTATGCCAATAAATTCATTTATTTATTTTTATTTTTTCCTATTTATCTTTTAATTTGTATATGTTCATGGGTACAAGTGCAATTTTGCTACATTGTTATATTGCATTGTGGTGAAGTCAGGGCCTTCAGTACTTACATCACTGAAGCACTTTGCACCCACCAAGCAACCTCCCACCATCTACCCCTACTCCCACCCCAACCCCTCTGAGTATTCATTGTCCATCATTCCATGTTCTGCTTCCATGTGTGTATATTATTTAGTTCCCACTTATAAGTTAGAACATGCAGTATTTGTCTTTATGTGTCTGAGTTGTTTCACTTAAGGCAATGGGCTACAGTTCCATCCATGTTGCTGCAAAAGACATGTTTTCATTCTTTTGTACAGCTGAATAGTATTCCATTGTGTATATATACCACATTTTCTTTAGCCATTCTTCCATTGATGGACATTTAGGTTGATTCCATATCTTTGCTCCTGTGAATAGTGCTGAGATAAACATATGGGTATCCTTTTTATAAATTGATTTCTTTTCCTTTGGGTAGATCCCCAGTAGTGGCATTGTTCGATCATATGGCAGCTCTATTTTTAGTTCTTTAAAAAATCCCCATATTGTTTTCCATAGAGATTGTACTAATTTACTTTCCCACCAACGGTATGTAAGAATTCCCTTTTCTCCATATCCTCACCAACATCTATTATTTTTTGTCTTTAATAATAGCCATTCTGATTGGTGTAAAATGGTATGTAATAGTGGTTTTAACTTGCATTTCTCTAATGATTAGTGATGTTGAACATATTTTCACATGATTTTTGGTCATTTGTTTGTCTTTTATTGAAAAATGTTTATCAATGTCCTTAGCCCACTTTTTAATAGGGTTAATTGTGGGGATTTTTGTTCAGTTGTTTGTGTGCCTTGTGTATTCTGGATATTAGTCCCCTGTTGGATGCATAGTTTGCAAAAATTTTCTCCCATTCAACAGGTTGTCTCTTTACAATGTTGATAATAATGATAGTAGAAATGAAAGTAAAATTTACATTAATTGGTTTAATTAAGTCCCATTTATCTATTTTTGGTTTTGTTGCCAGTGCCTTTGAGTTCTTAGCCATAAAATCTTTGCCTAGACCAATGTCCTGAAGTGTTTCCCCTATGTTTTTTACTAGTAGTAGTTTTATAGCTTTGGGTTTTATGTTTAAGTCTTTAATCCATTCTGAGTTGATTTTTATATAAGGTGAAAGATGGGGATCTAGGAATGATGCCAAAACTTATTTGACTTAATCATGGATTAAACTTATGTTTAGCCTGGAAAGCAAAGACAGTTATACAGTAAGAAAGGAGCCCTTTAGCATCTAATATGTGCTAATGAAGTAGCGTTCAAGAGTCTACCAATGAAGTCCCAATAAATAAGGATATGAACTAAGTCTGTACTAGACTTATTTATGATCTAATGCGAGAGAAAGAGAGGTAAATAAACCATTCACTTGTTCTGGGATACATGCTATTACAGATATGTGCCCTACAGGCATTGGATGTGAGAAATACACCAAGGGCACAGTTTTGTTGAATGCTGTTTTCCCATGACTAGAAACATGCCTGGGACATAGCATTATCCCTCATTGAATATTTGTCGAGTAAATGAATTATAAGATTTGAGTGCTTATTGAACTTTGGTGTTTTTAATTTGGGTGTTTATTGTTTCTTGAGTGTTTACTGTATACCATGTAGCAAGGATTAGAAGATTAGAAAAATGATGTCCTACCTTTTGTATCCAACTTGTGTGTTAAGAACACTCTGCACTAAATGCAGATGATGAGATTTTAATTTTGGCATAAAAGAGTTTGCAGGAGAAAATGAGATAATCATAACAGCAATAACACAATGAGTAACAGATACTCACAAGTTTAAAACACAGGTGAAGTAGAAAAGAAGTTTGCAGGTTTGTATATTAATCATCATAGGAATATCCTTTTAGAGTAATTTACTATTCAGGTGATAAAGCAGTTTCCCTGTGTATTTCTAATATTTCTGCTATTCCCAGGAATTCTGGGAAAAAGAACTTTCTAACCACTGTAATAGCCTATAAAATGAATTTGCGTAATGCTACATAAAAGTATAAAATCAATTTACCTTAAAATTATAGAAAGGATATTGACACATTTAAACGTGACCCTTAGCACCAATGAAATTGAAAAGAAAAACAAAAAGCAAAATAAGAATCAAAACTGACAAATCTCAAGGACTGTTCAAATGTATAGTCGTGTGTCACTTAACGACAGGGATACATTCTGAGAAATGCGTTGTTAGGTGATTTTGTCACTGTGTACACCATAGAGTGTGCTTACACAAACCTAGGGGGTCTAGCGTACTACACACCTAGGCTATATGATATGCCTATTGCTCTTAGGCTATAAACCTGGACAGCATGTTCCTGCACTGAATACTGTAGGCAATTGTAACAGAATGGTAAGTATTTGTATCTAAACATATCTAAACATAGAAAAGGTACAGTAAAAATATGGTATTAAGTTTCATGGAATTACCATTATATATGCTGCTGGTCATTGACCAAAACAATGATATGTAGCACATGACTGTATATTAATCCTAGTGTACGCCTATACTCTAACACATATGACTAAGAAAGACTCATAAAATTCTTCCATTTCCATTACAATCACTATCTTATTTTTGTCATCAAGATATTTCCCTTAGGGAAGTTACTGTTTCTATTTGTAGTGAGAGACTGAATATCCAAATGGACAGGTGGTCACACAATATACAAAAATAGAACTGTGACCCACAACATACAGCAGCCACCAGGAAACCAACCTTCTTATCTACAATAAACAGCATAGAAAGCCAGCCTGCTATAATTCAGACTTGCAGGAGGCCAGATTGCTAATTCCAGTGACAATTCAGGAAACTAACCAATAACTTTTGTGGCAATTGGTCCAAAATGGCCAGGACGTGATTAATAACTGGCAGCTTCCCTAGTTTTTCTCCCTACTTCCAATTTAGGATCAATCAGAGAAAGTCAAATACGCTAACCAATCACATAGGATGTCCTTCTTCCAGTTGGTTCTCCTACAGCTTCCCCAGCCCCACAGCCCCAATTCAGGGCACACCTGGAGCCTTCCCTTTTCCCCACCACAAAGCTTTCCCACTCCTCTGCCTGCAGCGAGTCTCTGCCCAAATGCAACAGGAGGTAGCTGACTCCCTGGCCACAGCAAGTAAAGAACAGGTAGTCTTTTTTTTTTCATTTGGTTGGTCTTCCTTTGCTTCCACAGTATCATGGTATACAACATAAATTTAGAGTTATCCAAGACTAGGGAAGAGAATTTGTCTTTGGTTCCCACTCCTTGGTCAGTGAGAAAAAACACTGAGGGGGCTAAGGTGAGTGATCTCCCCATTGTCCAGCCACATTTGCTGTGTTCCCTGGCCAGAGCCTGTCCTGCAAGGACCTTGCCCTTCCTCACAACAAAGAGTACAAGGGCATGGAATGATGCCACCCCAACCATCTTTCATCGGCATTTGGAAGCGTTAGCAAATCATTTGGATGGTCAAAATTGCCGGGGACTACCACTGGCTTTCAGTGGGTGAAGGATGCCAAACATGCAGCAACACTTGGGGCAGTCGCCCACCGTAAAGACTTTTCTACCAGAAACGTCAAGCATGGCTCTAGAGAAAAATGCTGGGTTCAAATTCACCCCTTCCTACTCCTTGCAAAAGAATTTGCATGCCTGATGACTGTTTAGTACATTTATATAAGGTTGTGTATAGTTATACAACCTAATGGCAAACCCTTCTAGATATAAGCTGCTTACTTAGAGATTTCCTTCTTTCTTTTAAAGGCCACAAAGATAATTAAAGCTTTAATGCAGTTTACCATCCATGTCCATTCTAAGAATATTTTTGTTCACCTATTATATATTAGACATTGTTTGGGTCTCTAGAGGTAGATACCAAGATAAACAATTTCAACAAAGTTGTTGCCAATAAATTTCTATTTTTCCTGGGTATCATGTGATTTGAATGTAGGTCTAAAATAATTTCATTCACCACTAATATGTTAGAGATTCCTTTTCTATGAAAACATTATGAACTCCTTTTTAATCATTTATATCAGAAGCAACACTAGAAATGGAAAATGTATTACTGACTACATTATCCTATTAATTTTATCCATTCTTTACATCATATTCTGAAGCCCTAACTGACTCAACTATATATTTAGCAAAGTGGAGAAGCACATACCAAAAACTAATTTGAATCCCTGGACATTTCAAATAACACATACCTTTTTGCAATCAGGCAGAGAATGTAAACAGGAAGAGTAAATAGGTTTAAAGACAGAGAGACCCAGCACACTCCTTTCATAGTCAATGACTATTTATGATTTCTGGATTTTCCACCTATAAAACTTGTCCAACTTCTACTTCAGAGGAATATTATGAGACTCAGCAAGTTAGTGATCAGAAATATTTGTGGTTGTTCTCAGTGAATGGATAAATCATAGTAACAGGAGTTTGGGTTCACATATTCTCTGCCTGCCCCTACCTCCCCACACCCCATCTCACCAATCAATATAGGTTCCATTACTCGTTGGAGGAAAAGCTTAGTTGCCTGTAGTTATAGTACTAATATAATGTTCTTGTTCTCAGGTAATGAGAACCAGGATTGCTTTTTTGCTATGAAGTCAGTCAATTTAAATTGTGCTGATTTATCACCTACTTTAGAATAATAAAATATTTTAAATTTATCTTTAAATAGGGTGCAGTTTATTGATGGATTATTCATAGGAGACTAGCACTTCTAGTAAGTATTCATGAGATTTATTATGTGGTATAGATTGTACATCATCAATTAGGGAAAAAACCCTTCAGTTTGATACAGAATTTAAATAACTTTCTATTATTAAAAATTAAAATCATTACCTAAAGTCAAATAAACATTTATAAATTGGCAATGTTTGATATTCAGGTTGTCAAGCAAGTCTTTGAACTCCTGCTCAAGGAGAGTACGTAAATAAAAATACCTTGGCACCCAAAGGACAATTAAGCATTAATCTAAATAATTCAAGCTAAAAATATGTGGTTTGGTTTTGTTTTAGTTTGCTTTGGTTCCAAGTGTTTTGGGTAAGCATGAAGAATAAATGATTAAGAACCATTCATGCAGGAGGTATTTCAGAGCAGTCCCTGGCACCCCTGCGCCTGCCTCTGAGCCTCCAAGCTAAGACCCTCCCAGTCTGTGCCCTTAAGAAGATGGTTGTCTCACAGGAGGGAATTCAAAATGAAATATCATTTCTAAAACCTAAAAAGTACTGTAGTTGACAACTTACACTTTTGGGAGAAGACAATTGCAAATAAAGCTTTCAAAGATGGAACTTCTGTAATATTATTATTATTATGAATTTATTCTCTTCTTTTCTCTCACTAGAAAATATTCCACGATCAGGTCTCCCTACACTTTTCCCTTTACACAATCTCTGCCCCATCTACCAGAAATCTCCAGGGAGTCTCAGAAATCCCTCTTTGCTCTAATTCCGTCATTACTTCTTCGGAAAGGGCAGCCACTTGACCTTGCCCAGTTGTCCCAGCCAATTTGTGTGCTGTGCTTTCCTCCATACCCATATTTCCATTTCCTTAGGCCAGAGATCACGGCTTCCATTTCTTTATTGGTCCCTATGAGACTAGTACATTGCCTAACCCATTAAATATTTCTACAATGATTGGGTGATAATTAAAGAAGATTCTGGAGAATCTGCAATATATCTAGGAAAAACTCAAGAGGTGATAGATAGCATTAATATTATCCTGCCCTTTTCCAATTCCCTTTCATTGCCTGTAGCTACCCTGTACATCTAATATCCCTAACAATCATTGTGGCTTGTGGCAGGATAAAAAGTGAAACTAAAATTTGAATGATTTCATCAATGTTCAGTAGGTCTGTAACAAAACTCAAGGGGGAAATTCTCTAGTTTCCAAAAAAATTCATCATTGAATTTACTCCTTATTTTGGCTTTTGTTCTGTGTTGACACTTTAGCAAGTCAAATGGATATCAATTTGAATCTTGAAATTTTTCTTTACCTTTTGTAATTGCTGTACTCTGTGAGCTTAATGATCTTGAAGATAATAACTTTGAATTCCAGTTTTATGAAAAAGTTTTTAAGTTATTGAATTACTTCTGAATATATCTATATAGGAAAAGTAAAATGGGCAGCTGAAGACATCACACAGATCATCTGAATCATTCCACAGCTTTTCTGTTGGCAAAGAGGCATCTTGGTTATTGTTTAGATCCTGATTGGCTCTGATGAATTGTCTATTATACTGAGATGCTTATTCAGCTCATTTTTCAGCCCTCTCTTTATTTAATTTTTGTTTTCATTAAAGCTAATATTTCATGAGAATCTCCTGTGGTCATCATCTCTAGAGAGCTATGGGAGAAAGCTGTCTCCACCCCGGCTTTTTTCATCCCCATCAGTTAGCCTTTGACAGCACTGCTGAAAGACCTGTCATCCACCAGGGAGACCAGAGGCTGTCTGCATCCCAGTTTTCTATCAGCATGCAGCCCCAGAGAGGTGCTGGTAATACCACTGTGATTTCAAGGTGGAGCTACTGAGACTATCTTATTCGTTTTAGTATCACCTTGGCCCACAGTAAATACTTCATAAATATTAAATAAAAAGGAGAGAAAGAGAGACAGAGACAGAGACAGAGAGAGTGGTATTTGAGCCGTAAGTGTGGTATGAAGACATTCGGGCTGTTCAACAATAATTTTACGAAATTTATTTTATGCCACAAGAAATCTGGACAGCAATGTGAGTACTGTCTCAGGGCAACCCTTTAGGAGGACTAGTTTGCCATTGGCAAGAGGTTTTGTGGTGTTTCCCCAGACATCAACACAGGGGCAGGCATTAAATAAGCCTATAACTAGTCATCAAAAGTATTTTGAAGTCATGATAAATTGAGTACTGGCAAGAATTAAATATGAAACAATAACAAGTCTACATGAAATAATACAAAAGCTGTCAATGTTGTGTTTGCTGCATAAACTTCCCACCAATGGGGAAAATTTAAATATTTAAACTGGTGGAATTGCATTGATTGTGAGTACATTACAGGAGCACAACAATTAGTTTCATCTGTAGCACCCAATGCAACAACTCTCCTTAAAGATCAAACATCAGGAAATATCCCAATGCCCTGGTGAATACCTCCATGTTGCCCCAGTCTATGTGGATGGGCAGGTGCCCAGGAAAGAGCCTTGCCTTGGGCCTCAGGGTTTATCTCTGAAGAACTCCAGCTGGTGGAGGCTGGTAGAGGCTCCCTTTGTCTTGGGTACTCAAGACTGCCGGGACCCATGTTTCCCTTCTTCACCCCCGCTGGGCTGATGTGGAGAAAGTAAACTGCATGTTGTTGTTAAATACACTCCCACCCCTTAGGGCTCTGGAACACAGGATGATAGGGAAGCTCAGAGAATGTACATGGCTGAACTCAGTCTTCTCTCCTGTCTCCTTACCTTTCAGCCTGCAGGGGCTGGACATAGAGGGCTGAATTGAATCATGCCTCTGTCCTTCCTTTCCCTTCCAGATCACTGGGAGACCCTCCCAGTTCTGCAGACTAAGCTCTCCACTGTCAAATGAATTAAATACTTGTTATGTAGTGGACTCTTTACATTAAAGGTATTAATCTTCCTCACAGTTCAATAATAATATTATAACCCTCCCAATTTTGCAGATGAATAAAATAAGACCAAAGATCACAGAGTTAATAAATGGTAGACATGGTCTTTAAATGCAACATGTGGCTAGGTGCGGTGGCTCACACCTGTAATCCCAGCACTTTGGAAGCCTGAGGCAGGAGGATTTCTTCAGGCCTGGAGTTAGAGACAAGCCTGGGCAACATAGCTAGACCCTGTTCCTACGGGGGGGGAAAAAAAAATAGAAACGTTAGCCAGGCACTGTGGCACACACCTATAGTCCTAGCTATTTAGGAGACTGAGGCAGGAGGATTGCTTGAGCCCAGGAGTTTGAGGTTACAGTGAGCTATGATGATGCCACTGCACTCTAGCCTGGGCAACAAAGTGAGTGAGACCCTATCTCAAAAAAATTTAAAAAGCAACATGCTACCTTCTTCTATTCTAATCAATTGGATATTTTCTGTCCCATATTAATTACAATCAAGTTTTTGTTTAAAGCACCAGGTTTCAAATGCAGAAAACTACAGGGACCAGGATATTCTTAGAATACTCTCTAAAAGCTAACTGAACAAAATTAGCTTGCTAATTTTGCTCAGCTGAACAAAAAATAATTCAAAAAAACAAATTTTACTATTCTCTCCTGGTATAAACCAAATGTATTAAAAATAACTAAGAAATAAACTTGCATGTTAATGAAAAGTCATAACTCATTTTTTAATTTTCACTTGCTCTTTCCCCTATTACTTTTTAAGTACATATAAATCACTCTTTTCAGCAAGTGTAGATGTGCTGAGAAAGGTGTTTTAGATTGTTCTCAAGTTTAATTCTATTATCACATTTTTCTCTCAAATCAGGTGTTGTAAAGAAAAAACAGGAACCGGCCTCACACTACATCATAAATTCCTGCTAGAAGTCACCCTTTGTTTCTATTAGTGGTCTCCTTTTGTGAATTGTCTGCTATTTTATAGTCTGAGCAAAATCTATCTATTGTTGGCATGTGATCATAATTATATAATATTTAAAAGTATAAAATAGAAATACTAATTAAAAACAAAAATTGATTATAAAATAGAAATATATATTATTTGTATTATGTGGATAAAATAACAAAAATATGAAACAACCTCTCCCCTTTTTATGGAACATAACATTTCTACTATTAATTTTTCCTGGCCACTTGAAAGACAATGATGTGGGTAATAAGATGAAGGCTCTAGTCCTCCTCCATTACCCAGTAGGTGACCTTGGGCAAGTCACTCTCTTACCAATAATGAGGAGACTGGACCAGAATATTGCTAGTGTTCTTCCCAAATTAATATTTGATGATTTCATGACTACCACAGTATCTATGTATATCCATTTAAATTTTTAATGGGCAACTAATGTCAAAACCAGTAAGGTTTCAGTCTAGGTGCAGTTGCTCATTGCACAAAAATCCAATTATTAAGACAATGAAGATGGCCAAGGAAGACAGGAATTTTTAATATGACAGATGTCTTATTGGGAGAACAGGAGAAGCATCCTCAGATCTGTCTCCCTGACTAGGGGATATCGTGGGCTTTGAAAGCGGGGGGCCACACATCTTGGGGCAGGCTGTGGTGTATCTCACAAGGGGCTACATGCTTTGGCAGCAGATGGTGAATCTTGGCATCAGGAAGTCTGTCCTGTGGTCTTCAGCATCTCATTTCCTTTGTCTTGTAGAAAATCCATCATTTCAGGCCGGGTCTGGTGGCTTGTGCCTATGATCCCAGCACTCTGGGAGGTCAAGGCAGGAGAATCACTTGAGGCCAGGAGTTTGAGTCCGTCATTTCTGAGAAACAACTCAAAGGGTCAAGTAGTTAGTTAAGGAAGAGGATTGTAAAAAACACAGTGGTTCATGGAGGTGGTTACAACTCCCCCCTTCTTTTTAGTTCGTTCCTTGATCTTGAGGAATCAGGGCATGGATCTATCTGGCTACTTCTTGCTGAAATGTGACATAGTTGGAATATAAGGAAGAACAAAAGTGTTAGGCCTGTAACTGAAACTTTTCAGTACATGTTGCTGAGTTGCCACCCTCTCCCCACCAAAATAGTAACATATATCAAAAGAAGTACCCATCCTCATCTGGGATCCCTCCCAGGAAATATTGGCCCAGTGTTCCCCAGAAAGAATCTCCATCCTAAAATTCCTAGTCATTCATGAAAACAGTTTTAAGTAGCTGATCCAGCAGTGAGACAGGTTAGCAGAAGAGGCAATAGAGTGAGCAATCTTAACTGAAGAGTTGTCTTGAGAGGCAAATGAAAATCCCTTAAGGACAAGCTAGATATACAGGATATATGTCCTTAGATGTCCCAAGGAGTAAGGTTTGTGCCTCAATTATCTTTTGGCCAGTAACTATAGCATACCCAGCTTTGCATTGTCCTGTTTCCATAAAGCTGCTTTCATTCATAAAGAGCTCCTCATCTAGGTCCGACTGAGGCTGATCAGTCAAACGCCCGAGACTAGAATACACTTGATCGATAAACTGAAGGCAATTATAAAATGCGGAATGAGAGTCTGCAGGCAGCAAGGTGGCTGGATTTAAGGTGGACACTACCTTCAAAGTTACATTAGGATTGTCTCACAAAGTAGCCTGATATTTACCCATCCAGCCACTTGCAGTTAACAAAAAGCCTCCTTTTTGTTCTCATAGGGGTAATATATAATGCATGGTGTGAACAGTTACCAGTTGTCCAAGGGTAAACTTTTCAGCTTCCAGTAAAATATCACAGGTAGCAGCTACCACTCTGAGACAAGTGGGTCACCCTTTTGTTACCACATCCAATTGCCCACAGAAATAAGGTACAGGTTGCTTATGATACCCTAAAGTTTGTGTCAATACCCTTGGTCCAATTCCTTGCCTTTCTTGAATAAAAAAATCAAAAGGCTTATGCAAGTGCAGGGGGCCCAGTGTGGGGGCAGTCACTAATTTTTAATAGTCAAGCAAGCCTTGTGGCATTCCCCAGTCCAAATAAGTAGTTCTTTTTCTTCCCTTTTTGAGGCCTTATAGAGGGGTTTTGCTATTAGCCTGAAGTTAGGAATCCACATCCGGCAAAACCTGGCCATTCCCTAGAATCCTCGAAACTGCTTGTGGGTGGTGGGGACTGCAATTTGATTGACAGCCTTTCTCCAATCTGGAAGGAGTTTCCAAGTTTTAAGAGCCAACTTAAACCCCAAGTATTTGACAGTGGGAGGTGAAATCTAAGCCTTTTTCTTTTTTTTTTTTTATTATTATTTTTTTATTTCAGAATATTATGGCGGTACAACACTTTGGCGATATATATTGCCCATGCACTGCCCGTGTCAGAAATACAATCGTGGACATCCCCCCAACTGTGCTCCCACATCCATTCAGTGAGAGTCTTCCCATGCCCTCCACCCCTCTCCCGCCTGCCCACCCCCTGATGAATATTATTGCCATGTGTGATGTAAGTGTTTATCAGTTAGTACCAATTTGATGGTGAGTACCAGGTGTGCTTGTTTTTCCATTCCTGTGACACTTTCCTTTGAAGTCTTTTTTTTTTTTGAGATGCTTTACATCCTTTGTTAGCTGGTAAATTTAATACAATTATGGCATGTTGCCTTGATTCAGCTTCAGTCTCACTGGCTGCTAGGCTATTGTCTACCTACTGTAAAATAATTTTCTTGCCTAAAATTATTTCCCTCAAGTCTGTGGCTAGAATTTCCTAAAGACTGCTGGGGCTTCCCATTCAAAAGCAAATAGTACTGGGGATTTGAGGACAAGAGGATGCAAAGGAAAGCATCTTTTAAATCTATTACTGAAAATCAGGCAAAATTTCCAGAAGAATATCCTCCACTATTTGGTTTATTGCCCTTAGATCTTGAATAAACTGGTATTCCTGGGTTCCAGGTTTTTTTCTTTTTCACCAACAGAATGGGGGTATAACAAGGCATGTCCAACCTCCCTTCCTTTCATGGCCAGGAATGCAGTTTTAAGTTTTTTCCTTGGGGTTCCCTTGGCCAAGAGGGAGTCCATTCAGTTGGTGGGGGAGGTGCCTAGGATTTTATTTTAGTTTACATTTCTGCCCTTTTGGCCAAGATTTTCCAGGGGCAGCATCAATGGCAAAACTTTTATTTTGTCCCATTGTTGCCTGGGTAGTGTGGCTACCTGCCCAGTTCCACCCTGTCTCTTGGTAGGACTCTGTGGCAAAAGGACTTAAAGTCAAAAGACTTATAGTGAATTAAATGTTCTAGGCCAGATGGGAATGGAGGTAGACAGGCATTTATCAAACTTTAAAACCTTTTAAGCAACATAAGAGCAAAAAAACCAAATGTTAAAAGCAAGGTTATAAAAGTAACTCATCTATTAGCATCTAGTTTAGCATCTAGCTACTGTCAGACTCATAGGAATTCACTATATAAAACATAAGAATTTGTTAAAACAATTTGAGTTAAGGATTTAGAGACTATTGTATCAGAATGAAAAAACAACATTCTAAACAAAAAGTTATAAGTCCTGCCTAGTTCTGACAATGACAGGAAAACAGAAGCTTACAGGTAGCTAAACATTCAAATTATCAAGATTTCGTGGACATTTTTCAAAGATGTTAAAAGGCTCAAAACATATGATCAAAACAGATTCACAGGTTATTATAAAATAATAGCATTTCACTTAACCAAGAGTGATAATCAGAAGACTTTAAAGGGAATACAGAAAAAAACCCTTAACTTTTCAAAGCTCAGTTGTCCCAAGTAATCAAAAAACCTAACAAGGACAACATAGGAATTATCTTGATAAAACATAAAATCTTTGTTTCTTAGGCCAGTTACCAAAAGGTGAAAAAAACCTTCTTTAGTGCAATTATTTTTTCTTATGGGAAACCCAATTAGACAACTTGGCAGTCAAACGTCATCAAAATCATACCAGAACTGATCAGTCATGAGAAGACTGCGTCCAGGGTCATGAGTGAACATTATATTATAAAGGAAATAAGAAACTAGAAAACTAATACTTTGAGAAGGGGAATATACAACTTTTAGTAACAATATAAGAAGATTTTTGACCATGTTGAACAATTTGGACATGTCAAAAAGCTAAGAAAAAACATTGCTTTTCAGACCTTTAAGGTACACATTTCAGCATCAGACCCTCACGGCAGACGTGGAGCCAGAGGGGAAATGTCACAGGAGCCGATGAAAAGGTCCAAGGAGAAGGTATCACCTCAGGCCTTCTCGAGGGGAGGAAAAGCTGACAGAAGTAAGACACAGCAAAAGGTGAACTTCTGAGAAGTTTAAAAAGAAGCAGAGTATAGAAAACCTTTTGCAATTTGATTACATTTGTCTCATTTACATTTGTCTAATTTATTTTAGCAGTTTATGTAACCATTTTGATAGCCTGTGAATATTAGATATATGACCAATGTGATTAATTGTGCCCTCAACAAAGTCATTTAATGTCTAAACAAATTTAATAGCTAAACATGTTTTCATAAACAATATTGGAAAATGAATTTTAAAACATAGGCCAAGAAATGATCACAGAATATAGTTTTAACTATAACTTTTAAACTTTAAAAAAACCTACCAAAATAACAAACATAGGTATTCTAGTAAGACTTACTACTCTGAACAATGTAACATCTTTAAGTTCTATGTATACAGTAGAAGTTTTAGAACATATCCTGCTTATAGGCGTTAACTAATTTGATCTTTCTAAAATACCAATATCCCAAAATAAAATGTATTGACATGACATCACCTGACTATAGACTGAATAAACCCCCAACATCAATCCTTAGCATCTCAAATAATGGTACAAAGTCATAACATTTTTTTATATAAGGATCAAGATCAAGCTATTTTAAAAACAATCTAACTAGTCTCAAAATATTTTTCTACTTAAGTGCAAATTCAATTACATGTAATACTTCCAAAGAATAAGATCGTTTTGAGATTCTCTTTGGATTCTAAGAATAACCATTTTGTTCATTTTGAAATAAATTACTATACAAAAATTAACAGTTTAAAGATTCATTTTTAAATTTTTCTAGGCAAAGTCCTTTGCTATGGCAACACCATGTATACGTAACAGGCTAGCTTGCAACCAGTACTCAGAAAAAGTGAGTCAGAAGCAGATTTTGTGCATACCTCTCCACAGACAGTAAAGTCAATGGAAGAAACTGCATCTGCAACTAGGATTAAGAGACCAAAACCAAAATATCTTCATAAACCTTTGACCATAAGTTTATGTTTTTGTGCTATTATTTACTTAGAGTTTTATTTATTCTAGTTTCCTTACACTTAAAAACCAGCTTGTTTACCAAAGTTTATTAAATTCACATGAACTTAAAAAGCATTTGGGCTTATTTATTTAATTTATGAGAGCTCCTTTTGTTTATATGCCAATTTTGGTACCACATAGACATATAACATATGTACATACATAAAACACATGTAAACACATATACACACAAATAAAGTTTCAATAGTTTTTATCTCAGAACTGTAGCCATGAAGTTCCACCCAAATCTGTATATAATATTTTTTCTGTTCATCTCTTTCCCTTTTCAACATCAGGCACCCCCACATCTCAGCCAGGTTGCCTCCGTGGACGGAGATGTCTTTCAATCTCCCAGACCTTAGGACAGAGATGTGTTTCAACCTTTTAGACCTTAGAACCTATCACAAGAGAAACTACCATCAGAAGTGTCTTTTCAACTTCCCAACTTTGAACTGTGCTTATAATACCATCAACAGCAAATTTAAAATAGGCAAAAAGGAAATAGAGACAAAGAGTTTAACAGACTTCACATTTATGTGCCACACACCAATACAGACAAACGCTCAACATAAAGAGAAGTTCCAGAGGTTCTAAACAAATGAACTACAATTTCACAAATAAGCCCTAGGAATGCCAAATCAAAACAGTTAGGTTACTTCCCACTCTCACAAACCAAATGGTTGGGGACCTATCCAACCCAAAACAAATGGGAATTCCTTCAGAATTCCCCAAATTGAAAGGGGCATCCCCATCCCCCATTGTGTGATACCTTCAAATAGCACTCACCTGGCCAAACACAAATTTCAAAATCCAAATCCAGAGTTCCTTTCTTCAGAGGCAATCAGGAAGCAATCACCAATGCGTTGGAGGCTGGTAAGAATGTGATGGAGGCTGGTAAGAATATGATGGATGCTGGTAACGGTGGAGCTGGCTGGAGAGTCCAAAGCTGCCCTCCAGCAAATACGACCAGGCAGCTGCTAAGGGGAGCTTTTGTTCTCTCCCTGCTCCACAACCACTGAACCACAAGCAACACCATCCTGGACAAGCCCCCATAATTGTTGTCAAAACCACAATGGGGTTTCAGTCTAGGTCCAGTTACTTGTTGCACAAAAGTCCAATTATCGAGACAATGAGGATTTCCAAGAAAGAAAGGAATTTTTAACATGACAGATATCTTGTTGGGAGAATGGGAGAAGTTGCCTCAAATCTGTCTCCCTGAGTAAGGGATATCATGGGCTTTTAAAGGAGGGGCCATATGCCTTAGGGCGGGCCATGGTGCATCTCACAAGGGGCTACGTGCATTGGGAGCAGGTTGTGGGGGATGGTGAATCTTGGCATTAGGAAGTCTGTCCTAGGACCTTCAGCATCTCAACTTCTTTGTCTTGTAGAAAATCCATCATTTCAAGCCAGGTGTGGTGGCTTATGCCTATAATCCCAGCACTTTGGGAGCAGAGGCAAGAGGACCAGTTGAGGCCAGGAGTTCAAGTCCATCATTTCTGAGAAACAACTCAAAAGGTCAAGTAGTTAGTTAAGGGAGAGGATTATAAAAAACATATAGAGGTTCATGGAGCCGGTTACACTAAGAGATTCTAGATGTATCAGTTGTGTCTGATCTTGAAATTCAAATTAATTTTCCTGATAATCAGTGGCAAATTCAGAAAGAGCTAAATTTTCCAACTTAAGCTCTCTCCCCACCCACAACTCAAGGCTGCTAAATCCACCTAATTATCTGTGACTCATATCCATATATTTCTACTATAATACTGTACAAGTAAAGAGCCTTAGCACTTTTAAGATATCTCAGGCCAGCAATTCTCAAGGTTGAGAAACTTTGTATTAAGACATATATAAAGAACATGGTTAAAGTGGGTTGACATTTGTAAAGAAATCAGGAGATGAAACGTTACTACATTTGACTTCATTGATCAGGGACAATGGGCAAAATCTGGTTCTAATATCCAAAAGCAACTGTTGTGGGCAGCAGTAACCCTGAGAGAACGGATAGGACCAATCGTCAGACCAGCTTCCCCTGGAAAGGCTCTTATCAGTCAACTTTGACCAAGATAGACCCTCTAATTCCACATTCTCTTCTGTGACTTTAATTCAAGAAAACAGTTCCTGCTGTATAAACACAGATTCCAGACAAGGCCTCCTGCTCTGCTTTGCAAACACGTAGCTACCCAGTCCTCCTTTATTAAGGTATAAGGACTTTCTTGTATCCACATAGATATTCTAAAAATCCTAACATTGGCATCAGGAGAAAGAAAATGAAAAATTAGCAAAAATAATTTTCTATATCATATGGGATGATCTATTTGCATCTAAAAGTCAGTAGCTACCCATTACATTAATGTTTCAATTTTTGAAAATGCATTTCCCCCTTCTCAAAGTCATGGTTTGTAGAATCAATTTAGCATCTAAATACTGTAGTGGTTAAATGTGTAAGTAGTTGTGATATGCCCACTATGTTCACATACTTAAAATAATAGAAGAGAATGGGAAATTAAATGGGTCTATGTTGTTAAATATTAACTTATGGAAACATTTTAAAGACTATCTTTAATTATACCTGTTTGCAAAGGATAATGAAATACAAATAAACCTGAGAGGGTAAGTTTAGAGAGGATTTACGATCTTATGAGACGCAGCTCAGAGTGAGTGTCAGTCGTATGTGGGCGTGTAAGAGTGAGAGCTAGGGTCCTATGGATTGCGGAGAGAGGAAAGTACTCTCGCAATCTGAGATCCCGTACTGAGATCTTGTGTCTTAGGGATTTGACAGGCAAGTAGAGGAGAGAGCAATTGCAAGGAAGGAAACAAAGCAACTTGAAGTAATGCAAGGGCTTGTGTGTGCAGTCTGAGCACCTTAGGCAAGCCCTCCACATGTACTGGGCCTCAGTGTCCCCAGTTCTAAATGATGACAATGGTATCTCATTGCATGGTTGTGAGGAAGGGAGACGGTACTTGCACAAGCACTTACAGCACATGCTCCATAAATGTGAGTTCCTTAGTTTCTCCCCTTTGGGGAAATCTATCAGCATTTGGTGTCTGACATTTCAGTCTTAGAATAAACAAGGAAGGCCAGACTCAGCTGAAGATTTCCACAAACCACTGAGCTGCTTGCTGGTTACAAAACTGTAGGGAGTCAAGAGCCCCACAGGAGCCACCTCCGGCCCCCCTAGGGTATCAGAACTTGCAGACAGGAGGTGATATGAGGACAAGGAGGCCCGGTGGAAGGATCCCACACCCCCAGCCACCACAAGCAAAGTGTCCCACACTCAGAGACCAGGCTACTTGTTTTAGAATAATAGACATTTATAAACAAAAAGGACACTGCATTCCTTTGGCACCCTTAAGGTTTATGCTCCTAAAAACTTAACCTAAAAATCACTGCTATAGAAGGAGACTAGTGGTTTGGAAAAAGTAGCCTGAAGGAATATAAATCTCAAATGGACAGAAGAAAACCCTTATACCTTAATGAAACAAAATGATAATATGTAACACAGAGAACAAAAAGCATATCAACATTTATCACATTTGAAAACAATAATGAGAGTACTGTATAATTAATTTCCATTTACCGTCTTTTGTTAATTAGAGATTTTGAAGGATCACTAGTCCCCAAAGTGCCACTATGGCAGGCACTATGAATGCTAAGAACATTCTCTGAACTTCCATTAAGTGCATTAGAATGTTGTGACTCCATTGTTGACTTCCACTTTCCAAATCTCACTATGATTCCAAATGTGTGCAATAACTTGAACGTTTGAGGATGGAGCTTTGGGTGACTTTTATTTAACAAACATCGTAGAGACCAAGGGGCTATGTCTCCACTTTGCCCCCTCTCTCACTCCACCTTTGTTACCTTCCCTGAGCCCTTGTCTTTCACAAAGCCAAATTTGAAAACCTTCTACTTCTGCTCTGCCATTCACCAGACTTTGCTCTAAGTTTCTGTTTCCAATCTAGAGTTCCTCTAATTCTGATTTGCCAAGGTAATAAAAGGACCCACATCTGAATTGGAATTTGCATGACTATAAGAAGGAGAATATATTCTTGTATGTAAGAAAAGAGACGGAGGGAATCAGAAGCTTGAGAGAAGTCACTGAGCTCAGGAAAGCCTTAATCCAATCTCCTGGTGCAGTGATGTACTGTTAGACTGCTTCTATATACATTTCTTAAGTGCAGTCATTTCTATAACCATGTAAGTCTCTGGTGCTGATAATATTTAGCTTGTTTGACATTTTAAATTCTTCAAACCCATTTATTCAACAAAGATATATGTGCCACTACTCTGTGCCCAGAACTGCATTGGGTTTTATTGAAAGATAAAATACAAGAAAGAGACAGGGTCCATGCCTTGAGAAGATTTCAATCTATTACCCAACACTGCCAAAATTTAGACTCTCCACAAAAAAGCAGAAAGTAATGACTAAGACAGACTATATAATCAGGGGCATAATAACTGAAGCACAGACTCTGAAAAATGAAGGAGCTCACCTTGGGCAGTCACTATCCCTTCTTCATATGGATGCAACACGGAGGGTGCAGACAACTTGCCCAGGGACACAAAGCTAGTTGGTGGTAGCGTTCGGACTCAAAATTGACCTCATGATTTTCATTCCAGTACTGGCTTCACCACTAACAAACTGTAAATAATTTACACTGTGTTCTAGTTCAGCATTTACCAACTGAGAAAAATAGATTTAAGGATTTGAAGTCACAAGTAGAAGTTAGTGGACATAAGTGAGTCCTTGTGCATTTTTCAAACAAAAACAAACATGACACACCAAATAAAAGGGAAGTCAACATTTTTTTCACACATTAAAACAATAATTAACAAGTAACACATATTTGATTTGGGCCTCTTAAAACAGGCATTTCTCACTTCCCCCAGATAAAATTTTATTCTAATAGTAAAGATTGGTACAAATGCTAACTAGATCAACCAGACTAGCATATTGAAGCTGTGGCTAGGCTGGCTAGCTAAATAGTTATTTACCATCCCTGAAGTTCAAAGAGGACAATTTAGATCTCTTCCTTATGGAACATTGAAGAAAAATAGTGATTTTTAGGAGCAAATATTGCCCTGCTCTTCTATTCATTATTCTGAGGGAAAATATTAAGCAGACAGCTATATGAGACTATGGGGATTGACATATAATTAATAAGAATTTTTAATTACCTGGGCTTTTTCCCTTCCCCACCAAGCCAGCAGATGGATAGGATAGACATAGCAATGCATAAGAAACAAAGCAGACAGAGAGGACTGAGGAGAGTCAGTGAAGGATTCTTGAAGGGAATAACCAAAGAAATTTATCTCTGTGGTATCATGAAAGAAGAAAGTTGCACCAGAATGAAATAAAATATTTGGAAATTATATAACTGATAAGGTTGTGGGATTCAGAATATATAAAGAATTTTCACAACTCAACAGCAAAAAGACAAAGAACCTGACCAAAAATAAGCAAGGGCCTTAAATAAACATTTCTCCAAAAAAGATATACATACTGAGCAATGGGTTCACTGAATAAAAAATTTTTTAAAAAAGATAAACAAATGGCCAAAAAACACAAGAAAAGATGCTCAAAATCATTGGTCATTAGGGAAATTCAAATCAAAACAATGAGGTAGCACTTCACACTCACTAGGATGTCTATAATCAAAAAATTTTTTAAGGAAAATAACAAGTCTTGGTGAGGATATGGAAAAATTGGAACCCTCATACACTGTTGGTGGGATTATAAAGTAGTGCAGTACTATTCACAATATCTAAAAGGTTGAAACAGCTGAAATGTCCATCAACTCATGAATAGATAAATAAATGGTGGTATATCCATACAATGGAATAGTATTTGGACATAAAAAGAAATGAAATACTGACACATGCTACAATGTGGATGAATCTCAAAACCATGTCAAGTGAAAGAAACAAGACAAAAAGTCACACGTATGACTCCATTTATATGAAATATCTAGAATAGGTGAATTCATACAGAAAGTACAGATTGGTCGTTTCCAGGGGTTGGCAGGAAGAGGAACAAGGAACAATTGCTTAATGGGCACAAGGTTTCCTTTTGGGGTGATGAAAATGGTTTGGAATTAAATAGAATTAGTGATTGCACCACACTTTGAATATACTAAATGCCACTGAACTGTTCACTTGAAAATGAATGATTTTATGTTATGTGAATTTTATCTCAATAAAAAAATTTGGCTCACCCAGTTTAAAGCTTCAAAACAACTCATGTCATCAGCTTTGTCACTCAAAGTTTCTCATTAACTACAGTGGAAACTTGGGACTATGTTGTCAACTATAATTTTAACCAAGGATGGCCAAAAGTATTTGGTGCTTATTTACATTAAATTCCACAGTAAATAAATATAATGACTTTGATAATGACAAATTAAGCTGCTGATATTGTAGCATTTACGAGACAATGTATTTATCTGCTTGAGATCTATCTGTTCCACTAGGCCATGAGTTCCTTGGTAGAAGGAACCAAATCATACTGATCCTGTATCCAAAGACGTAAGCTCGCATATCCCAAGCATTCAGTTAGCTTACTGAATGGATGAATGATTTTCCCTAAAATATCTAGAATTACAAATTCCATATGATAGGAGTTTATAAATTGTTTTTGCCTTGATAGAATTAAAATTGAATAAAATCATAAGTAGAAACAAATCTTAGTTGTGAAGAGTGTTCTTCTAGATCAAGTACAATTAGTATTTATCTTGAAGTATTCCTGAATTTCTTATGAAAAGTTACTTCAATATATTTTCCTCATTTTACCTAAGTAGTCATCTCATATGAATCAATGAAAGCATTGATTCAGATTTGCTGAAATACTTAATTTTTATTTTAAATTTATTTTATTTATTTTGAAATATAGGAAGAATGTGTTTCAACATTGCACTGAAAAAGAAAGACTATAACTTCAAAAAATTATTTAAATAACTTAATGAAATAAAAGATACATTGCTATTTTTGGCCTTTTTGGTAAAAGTCAGATTTGCTTAAAAGAAATTATAAAGGAAAATTGAAAATTCTAATGCAATGTAAATATATATAAATATATTTCTATTTATGAAGAGCTATATGATCCTTCAAGTTAAATGAGTTAACACATCTGAAGCAGCTGGATGACAGGTGAATACATGTAAAATTTTCTTTCCTTAAGGTTGTTCTTTATGCAGTTGCATAAATGCAAAATGCAATTGTTCTTCCCAGGAGAAGAACAAAATTTAAACGTTAAAAACTCACCTCAGATATTTTTTCTAACAGATACTTTTTCTAATAAGCTGATAGTGTAACGGCAAAACCAGAGTCATGTTGCCAAGAGAAACACCGAGAGGTACACGAGGATGCAGAGAGATCAGGTTTATTAACGCCGGTGGGCTCAGGGGGATCTTCAGCCAAAATCTGAGCACCCTGGGTCAGGGGGACTTGTCTTTTATACTTCAAGAGCAAGGAGGTGGTACAGAGCGGCTTATACCAGGAAGTGTACACATACGGAAGTTACTGTAATTTACAAGGTAGCTGCTGCAAGGGGGAGCTGTTTATCGGAGCATGAGCTGCAGGCGTTAGTGAATTTCAATTTCTTTCTTTATAACATCTGTTTCACAAACATTCCTGTGGGTGTGGAGATAAGCAGTCTTACAGAAGCAGATTAAGCAATTAACATACATAGGGTTACAGCTTGTCTGTTTCAGGGTAAAAGGTTTTTAGTAAATTTCTATTTTTCCCTCACAATAGAATGACATTTTTTGCACAATAAATTGGTAATTTTACCTTTTGTCCTAAAGTTGCCTATTTATATTAGATAGATATTCAATAACTAAGAAAATTTCCAATATTTACAGAATTTTTTTCTGGGAACTTTGCCTAACAAAATTACTTGATTAAATCATTCTCTAAATATGCATTGAATATCTATGGAAGAATTAAATGTTTGCACTGACAATCAGTCATTTTTCCAGAATTGCTGAATATGAAATAACAAATACTCTACCTAAGAATGTATAATGTTAATGCAAATTATAACCTTAATGCAGTATGTTGAGAGAGAGGCTTTCTAAAAGACAATGGTGTTTATTCGGGCACAGGCATTGCAATGGACATACTCATGCCGAACTAAACTATTTTTTGTATTTAGGGAGGTAAAGGAAGACAAAGGTTTTTAAAGGAAAAAATGAGAAGTATTACATAATTGTTTTGAGATAATTATCCTTGGCTACAAGGATCAATAACAAGGGTGGTGCCATTCTGAGGTTGGACAGGCAGTTGCTGGGCAGATGTCCTTGCAGAAGTATTTTTTTATGTGGAGGGTTGTGATAACCTTTGGGCAAAATTGTGGTTTTTGCAGAGTCTTTTGTGATAGTTATCTTGTTATCGGAACCCTTCCTGCATGGCCTTCCCTGGCTGTATTTGTCAGGGCATTTTTAACACAAGTGACTCCATTTTTATTCTGACAATTTTCACAAATACATGGGAATTCCTAGGTAAGCCATTTTTGCCATTGCTGTCGGTTACTTTCAGGTTAGGCAGAGAAGTAGAGTACAGCTGGATGAGGCAGGCCACTCATTACTGGAAAAGGAACTGTAAAAGCCAGTTCGCCTCCAGTGTTGCTTCCTGTCTCCTCTTCTCCCCCCACCCCACCAGGTTTTACTCCAAAACTTAAGAAAAAGTGGGATCAACATCACTGGTGTCACGCTGGGGAAATACGCAGCTGGATGCTTGAGCAGGGCAGGATCTTGTGCATCTGCTCGCCCACCTCTGTCTTAGGCTGGATTTCCCTGAAAACTGATTCTGAGGAGATTTTATGTGCAGGTTTCTTGGGTTTGCATCGTGATTAGTAGCTCCAGGGAATGAGGAAAGCAGAGGTGGCCAGAGGGAGAAGTCGCAGTGTGACACAGCTGCAGCAGAGGCCTCAGCCACCCCTGGGCCTGGGGGAGGAGGTAGAGCTCTTAACCAGGACCAGAGAATGCAACCTCATACCTACCCTTTGGGAGAATGCCCTGAGAATTTATAATTAGGTACTAACTAACTTAAACTGAGGCACATATTGTCTTAATGGACAAGTAGATCTACCAGTCAAAACAATTCTTTAAGCTTATTTTTCTTTTCAGTCTGTGTTCTTCCTTGTTAGGAAAGAGGTTTCTAGCTGTTGAGATTTCTCTACTAGACGTTACTATTCTTTTGCTACCCAAAGACTTTACCCAGGAAAACCCACATTCTCCGCTCCCAGTTATAGGGCTTGCTAGACTGCTGTGCTGACACAGGACTCACTCGGGGATCAAGTCTTCTGGGGAACAGGCAGTGGGTGCCAATATGCTGGCTATGCCTGGAAGATGCACAAGGGTGTGCCCATGAGGAAAGGTCTGAGGCTGCCAGAGAAGCTCTACTGCCCCCAAATTTGGTGCTGGAGGCTACCTAGATCTGCTTCATCCTCACCTAGTATCTGGTGACTTGTAACTTCATTAATTCCTATCAGTGCTGATGCTGGGCTTTCTCTTGAACATAGAATGAAACTTCCTTAACCTGATAAGGGGGCATCTATGAAAAACCCCCAGCTAACATCATACTTAATGATGAAAGACTAAATTCTCTCCCTTTAATATCAGGAATAAGACAGAAATGTTCACTCTGGCTATTTCTATCCAACATTGTATTGGAAGTTTAAGCCAGGGCAATTAAGCAAGAAAAGAAATAAAAGGCATCCAGATTGGAAAGGAAGAAGTAAAACTATATTTGCAGATGACAAAATCTTATATATAGAAAATTCCAACATATCCACTCAAAAACTATTAGAATAAATAAGTTCAACAGGGTTGCAGGATACAGGACGAATATACAAAAATCAATTGTATTTCTGAACAATAGCAACAAACAAGTCAAAAACAAAACTAAGAAAGGAAATTATTTAAAACAGCATCAAGAATAAAATACATAAGAATAAATTTAACAAAAAAGTGCAAAACATATTCACTGAAAACTGAAAAACATCACTGCAGGATATTAAAGCAGACCTAAACAAATGGAAAGATATCCATGTTCGTGAATTGAGAGACATCATAGTGTTAAGATGGCAAATTGATCTGAAGATGTAGTGCAATCCCAATCAAAATCTTAGCTGGCTTCTTTACAAAATTGACAAACTAATCACAAATTCATATGGAAATTCAAGGGACCCCAAACAGTCAAAATAATGTTGAAAATGAACAAGTTGCACGACTCACACTTCCCAATTTCAAAACTTACTAGAAAGCTACAGTAATCAACACAATGTGGGGCTGGCATAAAGCTAGGCATATAGACAAATGGAATAGAATTGGAAGCCCAGAAATAAGCTCCACATTTACAGTTAATTGATTTTCAACATAGGTACCAAGATAATTCAACGGGGGAAAGAATAGTCTTTTCAACAATTGCTGTGGAATAATCGAATATCCATACACAAAAGGATTAAGAAGTTGGACCCCTACTTCACAGCAAAAATTAACTCAAAAGAGATCAAAAACCTAAATGTAAGAGCTAAAACTGCAGAAGTATCAGAAAAAAAGCATAGACTTAAATTTCAGTAACCTTGGACTTAGGCAATAATTTTTTGGATATGATACAAAAAGCACAAGCAACGAAAGAAAAGATAGATAAATTAGACATTATCAACATTAAAAACTTTTGTCCTGCAAGGAAACCTATCAAAAAAATGAAAAAGACAACCCATAGAAGTGGAGAAAAGTTTTGCAAATTGTATTTCTGTAATGGCCTTGTATCTAAAATGTATCAAGAACTCCTACAATTCAATAATAAAAAAGAAAACCCAATTTGAAACATGGGCAAAGGATCTGAGTAGACATTTCTCCAAAGAAGATACACAAATGGTCAATAAGTACATGAAAAAATGCTCAAAATCATTAGTCATTAATAAAATGCAGATAAAAACCACAGCGAGAAACCACTTCACACCCACTAGGAAGGCTATGGTCAAAAAGACATAATAACAAGTGTTGGCAAAGATGTGAAGTTGGGACCCTCATACACTGCTGGTGGGAACGAAAAATGGTGTGGCCACTTAGGAAAACAGTCTGGCAGTTTCTCAGAAAGTTAAACATAGTGTTACTTTGTGGTCTAGGGTTAATTCAACCCTTAGGCATATACCCAAAAGAAATGAAAACATATATCCACACAAAAACTTGTGCACAAGCATTTTGCATAATAGCCAAAAAGTGGAAACAACTCAAATGTCCATGAACACATGAAAGGGTAAATAATTTATTATATGATACATCTTTATATAGATTATTCATTATTCAGTGGTAAAAACAAATGAAGTACTGATGCACACTAAACCACAGACAAATCTTGAAAACATTGCACTCAGTTAAAAAAATCCAGTCACGAAAGATGAAATAGTATAAAATTTCATTTATATCAAATGCCCAGAATAGGCAAATCTATTGAGACAGAAAGTAGATGAATTGTCACCTAGGAATGCTGGAGACAGAGGGACTGGAGGAGGGGGGTGATGGCTAAAGGTTTCTTTGGGGGTGAAGAAAATGTTCTAGAATTTATTGTGATGCTGGATGCACAATTCTGTGCATATACTAAAAGTTATTGAAATATACACTTTAAATATGTTAATTATATGGTATGTGAATTATATCTCAATAAAATTTTTGTCTGAAAAAAATATTTTAAAGGTAGAGAGTCAAGAAAATTGGCTAATGATTAAATAAAGTGTTAAACTTCCAATTCTGGTGGTAGATTAAGTTAGATTCCCCCATCTCCTTATGAATTAGAGACAGTGTTGAAAGTAATTAAAGATATTGAAGATAGGAAAATAGGAAAGACAGGAAGATAGGAAAATAAGTAAATAAGAAAAGGCGTGAAAGAGATAAAATAGGCCTTGCTTTTCTTCAGTTATAATAAGAAACCAATAACACCAAAGAAAAGATTATTTGGTCTCTGCATGAAAAGAAAACTTTACTAATGATTCTTTGTTGTTAACATTTACATCATGCCAAGATTCTCTGGTCTAAATGCACAGTTTATAGGTAAATTGTCTCAGGATGTGAAGGGAGGATGTTATTGAAATTTTTATAAATGCAATAAGCTTTCAAACTAAATTTCTGAAATGAGGTTAAGAAAAACAGAGCTTATTAAAAATCCACACAGGAGTCCGGTCGCCAGGAAGAAGAATGTACACCAATCTGTTCCTTTCTGACTGTCTCTTCCCCTTTAACACATCCTCAAATCTCATTTTGTCGTGCCTCCTCCTGTGCAAACAGCTAAAAGCAGTCCTCTGTTGATAGCTGAATTGAATCCTGGCTCTTTGCAAAAGCATGCCACCCTAGCAACGCGACTCTCTGGATTATGTCATTGGAGAAAAGATTGAATAGGACAGAACTAAGAAGGGAGGCTGTCGACACTCTGCTGGACATTGACTACAACCAATTGATTAAAAATGTTTAATTCATTCATGTAATTGTACTAACATCCATCCGTAGCACTCAATAAGTAAAACAAATGAATGTAAGTAAGAATATCAAGGGAGACCTAGTCAAAGGCCCTGTCAATCAAAGTCTCAAAGTCAACGTCCAGGAAGTAGATGAGATCTGTTCCTGACTCTTTCTTGGTGAACATTGCAGCAACTTGTCCTCAGCCTCAGTTTCCTCTGTGCCTCAGAGTTTGTTTTGCTAATATTTGCCACACATATGCCTGGTTCTGAGCAAACCCTGAAAAAAGGCAGAAGCCTTACTCACTGTCCTCGCACTAACACAGCCCAAATATTCTTTGCTGCCAACCACATCTAACACCCTCCGAGCCTTGAAGACAGGATCAATCCATGAGTGACCCTCCCTATTTCCTGCCTGTCTCTGATGCTGGCTTAGTCCAGGGGTGAGCTGCTGCCTGAGTTTCCCTTAACTACTTTCCGGGCACCACATCTAGTTCAGTTGCCCCTATCTGGGCCTTCCTTGAGTAGAAAATCTGGCAGCCTTCCCAGCTTCTCCCAGATCTCTTCTCCTGCACTGGATCCTGGTCTCACTGCACAAATGAACAGGTCTCCTGGCACCTGCCATCTTGCCTGAGTTCAGAATTGAATGGGAGTATGGAATTGTCTTTGCTCTGCCCTGTCTGTTGGTTTGATCTTCTTTAAAATGATGGTTTCTTGAATAATGCCTGAGTTTGCTATTCCCTCAGGCCACTCTCTTTCCCTTGATGAACACCAGCTTCAGCTTAGTTCTACACTAGAACAGCGGGATGCTCTGTGCACCTTGTTTCCATCCTGTGTCATTCCAATATTCTCTTACTTCTCTCCGCCTGTCGAAATGTTGGTGATGTAGCATAACATAAAAGAAAAAACCTGAGCTTTGGGGTCAGCTAGAATTATCTCTGTTCAAATTTTGAGCTCCACTCCTGTACGTCCTTAGTAATTCTGAGCATCAGTCATTTTTTAATCAGTAAAATAGGTATCATAGTTGCCCACCTAAGCCAACAGGCACAGAAAGACCTAGCACAGTACTTGGCATATCTTAGGATTCCTCCCTCTTTGGTATGGATTGCTTGCTAATTCCTAATGTCTGTGTCCGGGTCCTTTCTATACCTGGCTTTGCCTCCTTGCTAGAGTTCCTGCCATTTCCTTAAAGAACAAATGGTAAATCCCACTCTTCTGAAAGCATTTATACCACCCTACTGGGAATGTCTACTTATAAATCATTAGCTCTCTGAACTTAACCAACTAGCATGGAAGAGCACTGGTATTTTTTAAATTTTCTTTTTTTAAATAATTTTAGACTTAACACAAAAGGTGCAAAAAATGGTACAGGGAGTTCCTGTGATCGTGTTATATTGTACTACAGAAGGGATTTGACAGCTTTAATTAAGGTTCCTGATCAGTTGATTTGGGGTTAGTCAAAGGAGAGATTACCTGGGGTGAGCCTGAACTAATGAAATGAGGCCTCCAAAGAAATGGGAGCAATTGAAAGTGGGAGAGATTCCCCCCGCCAGCCTTGAAGGAGCAACTGCAAGTGTGGAGGAGGCGCCGGGCAGGGCCTGGACAGTGGGCAGGAATGGTTCTGCCAACAATCCGAGTGAGGGTGGAAGAGAACCCTGAGCTGCAAATGAGAACTCAATCTGCCGGCACCTTGATTTCACCCTGTGAGCCTCTGAGCAGAAGACCCTTCCCGGAGTCCTGGCCCACAGAAACAGTAACTACGAGTAGACATTACGCCATGCCACAGAGTTTGTGATAACTTGTTATGTAGCAAGAGAAAGCCAACACACACACTGTCTGTTCCTTTGCAATTAATCAAGGTTTGAGGGAAAATTATTTGACGCTATTCAAATATCCTTTTTCTCCACGAAGTTTTGCCCACTAATTTTAGCATCTGTTATTAGATCTTGACTACAACAAAGATGATGGTGCTGCTCTCATGCTCATTGTCTACTATATCATTCTCCTTTTGAAGACTCCTAATTGAAGTCCTTTAGTGATGTAATGTTGTCCTTCTCTCCATTTATTTATCTGAGATCGTTGGGTTTTGCTATCCAAAAAATAATGTAACAATGGAAAAGGAGGCAAACTGAGTTAGAAGGTCATTTCTGGGAGAACAGTTTACCCATTATAAAGATAAATATAAGCCAATTCATGTTTAACTATTAGAAATAGCCAGATACACTTCTTATCAGTGCACATGCTTTACCAGCTCTCGAAACAAATGTCCCAAGATACATTGAAAAATATTGCCCGGCCCTATCTTTGCAGCTTCATGTATTTGCCTAAAATCTTAAAATAGGTTAGCCAAACTACAGTTAGCTTTCCAAATCCAAAGTAAAATTAGGAGTCCAATCTTTGTTTCTTGATAAAAATGATACATTTTCCACCTGTCACCTAGTTTACTTATCATTTTTTGTTTTACTATATTCAATTTAATATACAGTAACAACTTTTCTAAAAAGTTAGAAAGATACAGAGAGAGACAGAAAGACAGAGAGTATATGGATAGATAGATGATAGATAGATAAGATAGATAGCTTAGATACAGACAGATAGTTTTCAATCTTGGCATTATTGACATTTTGAGCCAGATAGTCCTTTATTATGGGGAGCTGTTCTGCACATTGCAGGATGGTTAGCGGCGTCTCCAGCCTCCATTCACCAGATGCCAGTAGTACCTCCCAGTTGTGACAACCAAAAATGTTTTCAGACATTGCCAAATGTCTCCTGGGGGATAGGAGGGGGTATAAAATAGCTCCTGGTTGAGAACCACTGAGATAGACAGATAGGATAGGCAGGTAGAGCGAGCAAGCAAGCTAGATGAGAGAAATGGACATAGTTGTTCACTTCTCCAGTTTCTCAACTTAGGAAATCCTCTGACTTGCCCATCATTTTACACAGTCCTGCCAAAGCAGGTCCTTTACGAATGTTACCAATGTAAGAGGGTTCTGCTCTCATGAGACCGTGTGGAATCTGACCTCTGCAAAGCTGAATGACAAGCAATTTAACTTGTTAGGAAAGGTACAAAATTAAGGGCTGCTGAGGAGCAATTAAGAAAATAAAGGCAACTGAGTAATTCAGCTAAATAAAGATCCAACTACTGCAAAAGCAAAACAGAAGAGCACCCTACGAACTAATAATCGCTAACATTAAATACAAAGTGATTATGGCTAACTTGGTAATTCTGTTGCAAATCAGCATTCTGATGCACAATTAAGAAAACTGTAAATGGGGGACAACATTGTGACTCACTTGATACAATGACGCAAGGCCACTGTTTCCTTATGGCAGGAGCACTAGACCAGGAACTCAGGCAGGTTGTGCCATTTGTTGGCAAATATGAGCAAGCTGCTTTTCCAGTATTTTCAAATATACTGAGGAGGTTGGGTTAGATAATCTTTAATTTTTTTATCTAAAATTATGATTTTAGGTTAAAAGAAAACAGTTATGTTTGAAAATACAGAAGAACTGAATACTTGCCTTCCTTAATTCCAACTAAGAGCAGTTTCTCCTATTTTTAGCTCCTCAGCTCCTCAAAAAGAAGTACCCTGATGCGCACTTGTTGAACAAATTTATGTTTGAAAAGCAACAACCATGATAGTGAGACAGAAGCTATAGGACCAGGACCATTTAGCTGACTATTTGAGCAAAAGAAATTCTGCTGTAGTAAACTATGTGAATAATTGGAAGAAAAGTTACAGCAAACTCTGTGCTAACTCAGCTCTATATAACTCTTGTCTGAGAGACTGTAATACATTTAGATCAGAGAAATCAGAGGGCAGGTAAACACTGATACCGAGAGCCTTCTCTGGCTACCAGTGGTCCTGGGCTGCATTGGCCCAGATAGGAGCAGGGTTAGACTTCACAACTACTCCCATACTCTTAAGCACTTTGCACCACTGTTATCTGTACAGTTGTCCACATACATATTTTCCCTCCTGAAGTGTAACTCATTTCTCTACTGACCCACAGAGGTTCTCACAGTACCTGACATATATCAGATGATCCACATATGCTTGTTGAATAAGTTAATGAATTAATGAATGGATGAGAGAATGAATGAATGAATGGCTAGGAAAATTTGACCCAGTGTTCAGCATCCCACCCTGTGAATGATCATGATGGTGTTTGTGGACAACAGTACTTCATTTTCTTTTGAGGAGAAGGAGCACTTCCCATTTTATAAGATTTATGTTCTATCCAAACTCACAGATTACCAGGCCTCTGTAGAATCCCAAAGACCAATGTGTGCCTAATCTGTTAGCCAACCTGCCCTTTTCACCTTTTAAGCATTTACTTCCATATTAAGTAAAGACAACTAAGTTCCAGACCTACCCTGACCTCAACCACTTTGATATAGTTATAAGATGCTTTATTTCAATATTTGGGGCTTACTAAAAAATTAAATGTTTCAAAGTTTCAGTTAGACAGGATGAATAAATTCTGGAAATCTAGTGTACAGTGTGGTGACCACAGCCAGTTGTCCTATTAAAATGGCCCATCAGTCAATTAGTTTCTTATTTGTAGGTGAGTAGATTTATTAAAAAATAGCACTTTTTTCTCTCTGAGAGATTGGGAGGCTACATTTGAAAAATCAAATCCACCAGTCATTGTAATGCCTTCAAAACCCTTGTGTAAATAAAGGAAGACCGACCAAATGAGAAAAGCAAAGGCTATTCATTCTGAGCTTGCTTTAACAAGGGAGTCAGCCACATCGCTTGTGTTTGGCAGAAACCCAAAGGCAGGCAGAGGAGTGGGAAAGCTTTATAGTAAAGAAAAGGGAAGGCTTCAAGCGTGCCCTGAGTGGACACTGTTAGCCTGGGGAAGCTGGAGGTGGGATAACTAGAAGCACATCCTACGTAATTGGTTAGAGATATGTCAACAGAAAAGAAGCCAAACTGTAAAATAATTTTTTTAAAGAGGTTTATTCCGAGTCAAATTTGAGGACCATGGCCCAGAGCCACATCCAAGAAGCCTTGAGCAAGTGGCATGTCTGACCTCCCCCTCTTGGCTGGCATCTCAGTTTTAGAGTATCCTCTTGGCCAGGAGGGGGTCCATTCAGTCAGAAGGTGGGGTGGGAGGAGCCTTAAGATTTTATTTTAGTTCACAGGTACATATTCAGCTTTTTCTGTTTGATCCCAAGTTGGAAGCAGAGATAAAAATTAGGGAACCTGTGAGTTATTAATCAAGTCCTGACCATTTTAGGCCAATCGTTACATAAGTTGTTGCTTAGTCTCCTGGCTTGTCACTAGAGATAGCAGTCTGGGTTTCTACCAGTCCGACTGTAGGAGAGGAAAACATCCTCTCCTCTACCCTCCTAGATTCAGTGTCCGGGTCCCATGGATCAAACTGATAAAAGACAAATCCACAGAAAAGGAGTGAAAACCCAGAGACAGTTGGACCTAAGAGCTCATATATCATTTTAACAAGGGTGATAAATTGTGCAGATGTGACTAGACAAAGAAAAAGGAGTTTAGGCTTTAGGGGCAGTAAGTTATGGGAAAGTAAATATATGGGGAAAACTAATGGAAGATAGAGGTTGTTTGAGTAAGGTATGTTTATGCAGCCTGGAGTCCATGCTTCTCTACTGACAAGTGTCATTTCTGGTGATTAACAGTTGTTCTCTTTCTGGTGCAAAACACAGGAGGGGAGACATCTTCCCAAAGGGAAATCTATGCTCTGCTTTTAGGCAGATAGGGGAGGGTAGAGAGCTCTTCCTGTGTCTGCTGTTTCTCAGTTGCCTTCAGCTTAAAATAATCCTTATGACAAAGTGGCACATTTTGGGGTGGCATATTCTAATCCTCTTCCTATATTATAACAGGCTAGTTTCCTCAGTTGCTTATTGTAGATAAGAAATTGATTTCCTGGGAAGGTCAATGTGGGTTGTGGGTCAAAATTTTATTTTTATTATGGTCTAGCCATTGGCCATTGTACATTCAGTTTCTCACCTTGAGGACTTGAAACAGACCTAGAGATGTTCTGGCATTGTTTAAAATTGTTTTATGTGGTCTATACCTAAATCAAGGATGAAAAATATTAAGATAATTATAAATTTAAAAATAAATAAATATTCAGATAATTAAAGACAAAATTAACTCCCAAACCTTACTTAATAGTTTTAGTAAAGTCTGTTTCAGTTGAATTATTATGACAATCACAATTCCAGTGTCAACTAAAAAGAGGCCAAAAAACCAAGCCACAAAGCAGTAAGATGAGGCATTTATTAGGGTCTTAGGAATTATAATTCGGAAAACACAGATTCAGCTAGAAGCCAAAGTGTGTTCCAAAGAGAGGGAAAAGAGCAGGGGTTTTTAAGAGAAATAAAAAGGAAGGTAAGGGGAATTACACAAGTTGTTTTCAAAGAATTATCATTGGTGGCAGTGGATGGCCAGTACTTGAGTCCATAGTTCATCGGTGGTTGTTGTTCAGGAGTGGTAATGTAATGGCAAAAACCAGAGTCACGTTGCCAAGAGAAACACCGAGAGGTACACGAGGATGCAGAGAGATCAGGTTTATTAACGCCGGCGGGCTCAGAGGGGATCCTCCGCCAAATTCTTAGCACCCCCAGTCAGGGGCACTTGTCTTTTATACTTCAAGAGCAAGGAGGTGGTACAGAGCGGCTTATACCAGGAAGTGTACACATACGGAATTTACTGTAACTTACAAGGTAGCTGCTGCAAGGGGAGCTGTTTACAGGAGCATGAGCTGCAGGCATTAGTCAATTTCAATTTCTTTCTTTATAACATCAGTTTCACAAACATTCCTGTGGGTGTGGAGATAAGCAGTCTTACAGAAGCAGATTAAGCAATTAACATACATAGGACTATAGCGTGTCCGTTTCAGGATAAAAGGTTTTTAGTGAATTTCTATTTCTCCCTCACAGTAGCACTGGTGAAATTCAGCTCTTTTACAATATATTGTGGTCATTTCAATTTGACCCAGTTCAAGGGTTAAAGGCAAGTTCCTGGGGGGTTTTTGTTGTTGAAAGTTTGTAGAATGTGCAGGCAGTCCTTCTTAGAATGGCATCCCGACTCCATGTTAGATCTCTGAACCAGAGTGAAGCCATTTTGCACATCACGTTTCACAGCAGCAATCCAAAATGACTCACAGCCAATTTCTCCAGCATGTCAGGTACAAAAATTGAAAAATAAAATGATATATTATTTTTGCTTCACTTGTACCATAAAATGCTGTGATATTCTACTTCTTAATGACTCCAGTATATTTGTGTGTTTTCATGACAGTGTTAAAAGTTAAACTGAGGCACACTGAATACAAGAGTTTATTTGAGCAAACAGCAATTCATAAATCAGGCAGTGCCAGACCACAAGCAGTTCAGGGCTCCAACAAAGGGGTGGGGGGAGGCTTGGCTTTTGTAAGGTGAAACAGAAGCAAGGCAAAGAATATATTGGATTGATTAGAGTGGAGCAGTGGAAAGTCCTGTTAGAGGTTAGGTGGTGGTTTCTGATTGGTTAAGCTTAACTAGTGGAAAGTCTCTAGTTACAGTTAGTTGTTTCTGATGGGCCTAGAACATGACGGTTAGGTTGGAGCCAAGAGAAAGACACTCAAGCCTGAGATATAGCAAAACACCATTTATTTTGGGCACCCAGGTGGGTGGAGGCCGAAAAGGGCATCCACACCGAGGAGGGTAGAGTGGCGAGTTTTATAGAAGGTTTGAATGAAAGTTTGGGGAAGGGGAGTTCTCTCTGGAACAGCCGCTGATCTTTACAAGCTTTGGACTCTCCAGACCCCTGTGGCTATTGTTTCATCCTCCACATGGTGGTCCTTATCTGAGTTCTTTGTCTACCCTATTCCTTTCCATACATTTTTCGAGTTCCCAGCCTGAGTAAGCCCAACAATAACCATTTACACTGAGTTAGGTTTCAGTTTGCTTATAGAGAAACCTAGGGGCTGGAGCAACCTCAGCCTAATGTTCTCCCAACTAATTTTTTAACAAGGGATAATAAAATAATATCTAGAAGTTACTTTGAATTTTTTTAAAAAACAGTAAGATACCACTTCAGTACAAAGACTTGTTGTGATTTAATTTTAACATTTTGTTTATTGCCCTTTGAAGTAAATCTGTCACTTATAAGAACAACGGAGTAATTATGCAGTCTCTCTCTGCAGCAAAATATATTTACCAGCACAATGCTAAGCTAAAATCTGTGTTAAGAAGATGCATGTGATTATGTATTATAAAAGCTAAGATTTAAAAAGCTAGCTTAAAGATTGTATTGCCTTTTAGATCATGCATTCACATTTTCCCCAGGTGAGGAGTTATTAAGTATTCATAAAATAAAATGGCTGTTTAAGTGTCACATGTGAGATTTGTTCATGTCTTTAGATAATTTCATAGTGTTAATGGAAAAAAAACCCAAATAATTTAAAGAAGTTTATTCTCAGCTGAATGTGTGCTACTGGCCCAGAGCACACAGCTTCAAGAAGTCCTGAGAAAATGTGCCCCCAGCGGTAGCTGGGTTACACTTTAGTTTTACACAGGAATTATACATAAGATTGTAGGTCAGTATGTGGAGGATGTACATTGGTTTGGCTTGAAAAGGCGAATATCTCAAAGAGGGGGTGGGGCTTACAGGTTACAGGGGAGTTTAAAGATTCTTTGGTTTGTAACTGTTCAAAGAAATGAAACTTTGTCTAAAGGCTTGGAATGTGCAATGTTTTCACTTAAGAGAAGGAAGCCTGTTAATCAGAGACAAGTCAACGGACATATTCTGAAACTCAAGTAAATAGATGGCCTGCAGGTGTGGTTTAAGCTTTGTCTTGTATAGCCGTAGGCCTGTTAATGATTTAGATAAAGAAGATCTCCAAAAAGGGAGGAGGCATGACAAGGCTTGTCTTGACCTCCCACCTCTTGTCCGGTAACTCGGCTTTTGGTTTTACTGGGGCCCCCATGGCCAAGAAGGAGTTCATTCTGCCAGCTTGGTGGCTTAAGATTTTATTTTAGTTTTCAATAGTAAGCAATTAACTAGTGGTGTTGCTAACTCACTTGGGGAGTGATAAATAAGATCAGTTAGAAGCTGTCATTTGTAGATCCTGCAACATGCTGAAGAATTTCTTTCCCTTGATTTATTTTGTGTTCACAATGGAAGCCACACAGCTCTGAAAGAGAAGACGCCAGGGAACTCTTGACTCATGGTGTACATTCCGAGAGACACAAAGCAACGGAGCAGGCAGATCCTCTCATGGTTCTGGAGGCTCCAACTGCAACAGCACCCCCCCTTCCCAAGGCCACTAATTAGGAGGAAAATACAGTCTCCAGCTTTGCAGGCATTTTAGCAAAGTAAGCCCTAATTAGAGAGGGAACATTCTTTGTTTTGGTGAGTCTCAATTGTTTTATACACAAAGGAATCCTGAAAGGTCTCCCATTAAGTGCATGCCTTTGATGTGGAGAGAGGCTGTTTTCTCCCAAAGAGCATATTTCATGCACCCTGTAAATAAATGCAGGGCTGGAGGGCTGGGATGAGGTGGGAGGGTCTGGAGGCAATGCATAGGTACACACAGCCCTTAAATGCAGTGGCTTCAGTCCTTGAATTGTTTTTGAATATCATGGTGTATATAGCTCTTAGCAGTCTCTCTTCCTGTCTTAGTGCATTGGATGTTTTCTGATCTCATTAGTCCTGGTTCAATACATGCTCTGTAGGTTTCTCAGCACTATGGGACATCTCTAGAAGTTGGCACTCAGCTGCTTCTAACCAGCACCCAAAACAAAGGAATATGTGAGGCTCCCACCAAGGAGAGCAAAGGTACTCAGGCATCTGTTACTCCCCATGAAGACAAGTCATGTTTAAAATATGTCTAGGGTCTTTTGCTGTGCAACATATGAATAGGAACTAACAGTGGTGTTAAATAGTTTATGGGAGGACGCTGTTTTGGACTAGCCTCCTTTAGTGGGCCCCAGCAGACCGGACCAAATCAGAATGAAGGCTGCTATGCTTTGAATGTTCATGTCCCCTCTAAAATTCATGTGATGAAACTTGATCACCAATATGATAGTATTAAGAGGTGGGGCTTTTAAAAGGTGATTTAGTAATGAGGGCAGAGCCCTGGTGTATGGGATCAAGGCCTTTATAAAAGAGGCTTCACACAGCATTTAGCCTCTTGCCCTTCCACCTTCTGCCATGTGAGGATGCAGCAACAAGGCATCATCTTGGAAGCAGAGAGCAGCCCTCACCAGACACCAGTACTAGCACCTTGATCTTGGACTCCCCCACCCCAGAACTGTGGGAAATGAACTTCTGTTTTTTTATAAATTACCCAGTCTTGGGTATTTTTGTATAGTAGCACAAACAGACTAAGATATAAAATTGGTACCAAGAAGTAGGGTGTTGCTGTTACGGCAACCAAAATCAGATAGACCGGGAACACACCGAGAGGAGGAGGTAAACAGAACAGGTTTATTTTACACCAGCGGGCTCAGAGGGGACTCTGCCACCAAATTCTGAGCCCCAAGCTGTGGGTGTGGTGATCTTTTATAGAGGTCTATACAAGGAAGTGTAAAGATAAGGAAGTTGCTGCAAGGGAACTGCTGAAGGCAAAGGGGGAAGTATAGAGCGGTTTAAGCTGGAGAAGCACTTTATCAGTTTCAGTTATCTCTCTTGCAACATCTGCAGTTTTACAAACATTCTTGTGACCAGGAGGTTGTGACAAGCAGTATTACAGAAGCAGATAAGCAATTTAACATAGACAGGGCTATAGCTTCTCATTTCAGGGTGAAAGGTTTTTAGTGAATTTTCATTTTTCCCTCACATTGCTATAACAAATACCTAAAAATATGGAGTGGCTTTGGAACTGGGGAATGAGTAGAGCCTGGGTAGTTTGGAAGTGCATGCTAGAAAAAGCCTGTATTGTCATGAATGGAGCTGTCGACGGAAAAGAAGCCAAACTCTGTAAAATAATTTTAAAGGGGTTTATTCTGAGCCAAATTTGAGGCCCATAACCCAGAACCACACCCAAGAAGCCTTGAGCAAGTGGACTCGCTGTGGTTGGGTTACAGTTTGGTTTTATACATTTTAGGGAGATAGGGGTTACAGGTAAAGTCATAAATCAATACATGGAAGGCCTACATTTGTTTGGCCCAAAAAGGCAGGCCACCTCAAAGCAGGGGGGCTTACAGGTTATGGGTGGGTTTAAAGACTCCTTGACTTGCAATTGGTTAAAAAAATGAAGCTTTGTCTAAAGGCTTGGAATGTTTTAGATAACAGACAAGTCACCGGACATATTTGTTGTGTAAATTGGGGACCTGCAGGTTTGTCTTGAATAGCCTTAGGCCTGTTAATGAGTTACAAAGGATATCTCCAAGAAGGGAGGGGAGCATGGTGTGGCATATCTGACCTCCTCCTCATGGCAGACAATTTAGTTTTAGGATATCCTCTTGGCCAGGAGGGAGTCCATTCAGTCAGCCAGTGGGGGGGAGCCTTTTATTTAATTTTAGTTCACAATTCCCTCCTTTTGCCCAAGATCTGCCAGAGGCAGCATCTATGGCCAAACTCTTATTTTGTCCCATCCGTTGCTGGGGTGGTGTGGCTACCTGTCCCAGGTCCATCCAAGGCCCATGGTGGGACTGTGGTGGGACCCCGGTGGCCAAGAGGACTGAATAGCCAAAAGGGCCTTACAGCCAATTAAATGCTTTAGGCCAGACAGGATTGGAGGTAGACAGGCACTCATCAACCCTTTAAAGTCTTCTGGGAAACACAAAGGGTAAAAACCATGTTAAAGGCAAGGCTATAAAATTAATTCATCTTATAAGTGTTGAGTTATTATATTTTTGGGTTTAGTTGTAGACTTGTGACAAATATAAGCATTGTTAATGATTCAAGCTAAGGAATTTAGAGACTTTTGTTATCTCCCAATATATTAGTCTTTTTAGTACTTTGTCCTGAGGTGGCTGATAAATTAGCCACTTGTCATATCTCCTTTTGCACAAACCCTATAACTAAGAGCCACTATACTCAGGAAGTTCTAAGTCTACGGGAAGCAGGTAAATTTCTTAATGACTGGGATGGATTTCTGTACCACGTGGCCTGAAAAGACAAAGTTTTTCAGCTAGTATTTGTTTAGGCCTCTGTGTGCCCCTCCTTGATCTGGAGGGTCTAAACTAATTCCATCCCTCCAAACCAGCCCTTACAATCTCACACATGCCCCCTCTTCTGAGATAAGTCCCTGCACCTAGAGGGAGGTTGTTTGCAATAACAGGGTGTTGGCAATGAACAACAGGTTGAGCCAGGCAGGATTCAATAGCTTTAAATCCTGGAGATATCAGGTAAACTTGTTATTTCTTTAAAACTTGTCATAACTCTGGAAACAAGGCAAAAGAAATCAGTAACATTTTAAATAAAAAGTCACAAAAATTTAGTTTTGGTCTCATGAGTTTCAGTTAGTGATATTCATGGACATATAAGTTTTCCAATTAAAGTCCTGGAAGTTTGTTTTGTTTTAGTCCAGGGGTATATAAGCTCCCAGGTTATCAGAAACCTATATTTAAGAGAACTTAGTCCTTTCCATGACTTTCCTTGAAGAAGTAAACTTTGGATTTAGCCAGTTTAAAGTAAAACAAAACAAAACAAAAAACACTTTTCTGAGGTGAATCAAAGTAAAAATAAAACTTAGACTAGTCATGGTTAAAGAGACAACTGAAAAATAAGGTTGGTTATTTTTGTGATATATGGCAATTTAACAAAACATACACCAAGACATATCAATATTTTATAATATTGGAACATATATTAATAACATGTTTATACAAATATAATCCAACAAAGGTTAAGCACATTTCATATTTGACAGTGCTTCCTGTACAGTTAACATGCCAAATAAGCCTAAATATGTCTCTCTTAGACTTTCACTGGCCCTAATATATAAGAAGTTAGTTCGAGGTCAAAAGGCTGGATTTAGAATTCGGGTTTTGGGAAGTCTATCAAATATCAAAGGCTTGATGCATTTCTTTAAATAGAATCACAAGCCACTATAAAATAATGGTCATTTATTTAACCAAGAGAGATAGTCATCAAAATATTCTAAAGGCAATAAAGGAAGATATGGGTATAAACCTTAACCCCTAAAGTTTAGATTTTTTAGTTAGTCAAAACCTAATAAAGAAACAGGTTATAGAATCCAAATAAGTACATTATGTAATTTCATTAAGAACAAATTAATATCAAGAAAACTTTGTTTTAACTAAATTTATCTTTTTAAATTATAGAAACTAGATTATATATAAAATTCCTTAATTCTTTATAAACTTTATCTCAACTTTCACGGACCATCTACAAAACTGTCTAAAAACTTTCTGTTTTGTCCTAACTTTCCCATTTCCCAAACAACCAGCCATTTTAGGGCAAAAATTCCAGACAAGATCCTATCTTTACAATATTAACCTCCTTTCTGTTTAACCTTTCTTACCAAAAATGTATTTCCTTACTCATTGCCTTTTTACATCTCTTTTTTACAACTTTCTATTTTGTTTTTATTTCCTTAAATCTATATTTTGATTCAACATTTAAATAACCTCTGAATTAGACAAGGTTACATACATATTTAATAAGAACACATTTTATGCTTTTTGTAATCTTATTAAAAACATATCTTATTCTTTAGTGCACTTTATGTATAAGAATCACATGCATTGACTAGAATTCTTATTCTTAGTAACTTTAAATTTTAGTGAAAGCTTAAAAGCAGAAAGTCATAAATTGTCCACTGTTGTCATGAAATAAGATTGCAGGTTACTATAAAATTATAGATATTTACTTAGCCAAACTCATAATTCAAACATTTTAAAAAGGAAAAATCTTATCCTTTGATGGAGGAGACTCAGTTTCCCAAACAATCATAAGACCTAACATAGACAAACTGAAATGTAAATTAGGAGGCCAGTTGAATCTGTCTTTTTCTCTCCTTCCCCCCCTTTTTGCAGTTCATTCAAAAGGTGAACAAAAAAATCCTTTGTTATTCTTAAATCTTGCTTTTCCTATTAATGTCATATGAAAATCTAGTTCAGAAGAATCACCCAAATTTTTTCATTGTATTAATGTATTACTGATAAAGTTAATTTTAATAAAATCTTATAAACAGATCCATCTAATTTTAACCAATTTGACTTTAAGATTTTTGTAACCTTTATATATATTTTATGTACTTTTATAAACCTTTTATACCCATTTAATTTTAATCATCACTTACCCATCTAATCTAAAATAGTTTTAAAACCAACAAAGTAGATGAAACCATCCCTTTCAACAAAACTATTAATCTTATTTTTCATATAGAATTGTCTCCCCATCCAGCAACCTCAATTACATATACTAATCATAATGTCAACTCTTATATAAATCAAAGCTAGAAAGTTAAAGTAACTTTGAACTGTTATGAGTCCCCAATTTTATTACTATTCTTAAATACAAAAGATAAAGGTATATAAACTTAAACTTATGCTCAAAATGTTTAGTATTTCATAAATGACTCAGTCATTTCGTGATCATTTTCCTAACACAACATGACTCAAGATGAAAATTTCATTTGTGTTTATCCCCTTTATATTTATTTAACTTATCTAATTTATTTATCTTAGCAGTTCACTTAGATTCCAAATATCATTAAAGTTATTTTTCTGTTAACCATTATTATACTCTGTAAATTAGATATAAAACAGAACAGGGATCAAGATAGTTTTAATTATTGTTTTAAACTCATAAGTCTTAACCAAGAAGAAACAAATAAAAAATATTTTAATAAGAGTCGTATTTTAAACAAATAACATCTTTCTAAATTTTACAAATATAGTAAATTTTAGAATATATCCTGTTTAAAGTGTTAATTAATTAGATCCTTCCAAAACACCACATCTAAAACAAAATCTATTGACATTGAGGGACCAAAGTGTCCTGGCCCCCAAAATTTTGTCAAACTGTGGGAGCAAAGGCCCTGTTCCCTAAAGATTAGCTGAAAACTTACTGACCTGAAGATAATTGGAGAAAAAATTAAAACTTATACATGGATCCTTCAGAATGAACACTCAAAGATGAGGGAATTGTCCATTTTATGTTTAAAGTATGGCAGCCATGTAAATTGGACAAAACAGTGTGGAGCCCAGCAAGGCCTTTCTGATTCCTCTGGACTCTGAGTGTCATTCCTTCCTTCTGGGTTTAGGGCAAAGCCCTGCTGGAATGGGGTTTTACAGGTAAACAAAGTAGGTTAGATAATTACTTTATGGCAAATTTTTACATAGAATAATTTTAGTTTTTACAGCTATCTTTCAGAAAAAGGGGTTCTGGCCTTTATGACCTGTCTTGAGGAAGAGGGATTTTGAATTTTTCTGGCTAGCTTCAGGGAAAATTGGAACTAAGAGGTAGGAAAAAGGCAAGGTCAGAGAACTTTTGTTTCTGAGGCCTTCATTTTAGAATAGTTTTCTGCACCCCATCAGTATGATATTACTTGACTTTAGACTGGAAAAAACCTTCAGCAACAATCCTTAACACCTCAAATAATGACACAAAGTTGTAACTTTTTTTACATGAGGATCAAGATTAAGCTGTTTAAAAACAATCTAAATAGAATAGTCTCAAATTTTTTTTTTCAACTTTTCAACTTGGGTGTAAATTTGAGTACATGTAATATTTCTAAAGAGTTTAATTTAAGACTTTTGAGATTTTCTTTGGATTTTAACAATCATTTAATTTTCATCTTAAAATAAAATACAAAAATCAACACTCCAAGATTTTTCTTCCTAGGCAAAAACATTGTTAAAGCAACATAATGCACACATAAACAGCTAGCAAATCAAAAATGGACAAGATCAAGGGAAAACTAAAGCTTCCAATTTAAGCTCTTGTAACTACAACTTCTAGGACAGCTGTGAATCCCTAACAGTACTGTTAATATCAGATGATACAAAGAGTGAATTAGAAACACATTTTATGTGTATCTTTCCATAGACATTGAAATCAGTGGAGAAATCTGCATCTGCAGTTGGAGAAATCTGCATCTACAGTTAGAATTACAAGACCAAAACCAAAATATCTTCATAAATCTTCTGGTTTTGTGCTCTATCTACTTGGTGTTTTATTTATTCTAATTTGCTGGCACTTTTCCATTTAGGCACATCTACATTTTTACCTTAGTAAGAATCTTAGAGTTAAACACATAGGTATTTTTGTTGACAACTCAAGAGATTTAGCTATTATCATTAGACCAAATGTTAAATTTACCCTACTTATCAAAAATCATACAAACACAGATCATTGTTTTTGGCTGAGTTTATAGTTTTATAACCTTGTGTCAAAACCCCGACTCCTTAAGAACATAAAAATGTCCGTTAAAACCCAGACAAAAACAAATATATGCTGACAATTTGAAAACATTTTTACTATTACTTTACTACTAATACTACTTTTTTAAAAAATAATAACCCAGTTTATTAACCAAAGATTACTAAATTTATGTGCACCATTTGGGTTTATTTAATTTATGAGCACTTCCTTATTTTTAAGCCAATCCAGAACCATGTAAGCACAAACATGTAATACATGGACATACACAAAACATACCTGAACATATACACTCACACACACACACACACACACACACACAAAGTTCTAATAGATTTTACCCTAGAACTCTAGCCATGAGATGGTAACACAACCCACCAGTCTGTAAAAGACAACTGGATCTAAATTTCTTCTGACAGAACTGGAGCTTGTTCACATGACAAACTTCAATTGCCCTGATAGGTAACCTAATTACACCCGTGGATCAAAGTTTTGGGTGAAGCAGTTTCCATGGCCTTTTTATTTTTTAGAAACCTTTTTACCCTTTTTATTTTTTCTTCAGTTCAAAATGACTTTTCAAAGTATACATCTTAGCTAGCACTGGCTGCAGGATCTCCAGGTAGCCTTTCAATTGCAAATATCACAAACAATGAGTAATCTCAACATCAATAGAAAAAAGTTAGCAGTTTAGCAAGAAAAGAAAAAAGAGAAATAGCTTAAGAGACATTTTAACTCTATACTGGTAGGTTGACCATTTGAGCTCCAAATTTTCCTTGATGTAATTTGCCCTCTAGTAAAACTTGTGCACAAGAATTGGCTGTAACCAGCTGGAGCCCTAGAAAACCCGACATGCCTTTGAACCTTTCCATTTACACAAATACTTGCAAGTAGAGGCGCCATAACCAACTGGGGTGCCCGAAAGGGGGTCATTCTCCTTGTCTTTACTTATTTTTAAAGGATTTATTTCCTATTTCTCTCTCTTTTAAAGAGGAGCCGAACTGTAGTTTAGGGTTGAGTGTCGTGGATCAGAGTGTGCTGATGTGGGTTTGGCTCCTCAGTGTCTCACCACTGAGTCGGTCTCACCCTCTTACGTGTCTCAGTTTCTCTCCTTGGGGTCTGGTACTCCGAGAGGGTCAAAACCGAGTGATCAGCTCTATGTGCGTTTCCTGAAGAGCCTTCTTTTTAATTAATTTGTTGGGGGTTCCCTGTAGGGCCACTGCGCCTCGGGGAATCGCCCCAGGCAACTCCCACTCAGGACCCCGGTCACGCAGGATGCCTTTAAGTTGGGAGTAGATGCCCCTTGTCTTCAGAGCTGAGAAACTCAGTCTCTCATTTATCTATGCCAAAGACAGTTCGGTCCTTGTGCAAATATGCAGACAAGCCAATTGAGGTTAATTTTGAGGGAAAAAGGCAAGAGAAAGCCCTCTAGAGTGCACTTCCAAGTCAAGTTAGGATCCCAAACAGCAAATTCCTAGGAAAAGAACCAGCTCAGAGTAAACCCAGGACCATCAACCAAAACACGCGTGGTCCGGAGCTCAGGAGGGGCCGACCAGTTCTGCCAAAGGAGAAGCTCGAAGTCGGGGGCTCAAAAGGGCCATGCTGGTATCTGGTGCCGAGTTCGGGCTACTCCTTTGGGGGTCCTGAGTCTCCCCTGAGCCCCACGTTGGGTGCCAATCTTGTCGACGGAAAAGAAGCAAACTCTGTAAAATAATTTTAAAGGGGTTTATGCTAAGCCAAATTGGAGGACCATGACCCAGAGCCACACCCAAGAAATCTTGAGCAAGTGGACTCACTGTGGTTGGGTTACAGTTTGGTTTTATACATTTTAGGGAGATAGGGGTTACAGGTAAAGTCATAAATCAATACATGGAAGGCATACATTGGTTTGGCCTGAAAAGGTGGGCCATCTCGAAGGGGGGGGCTTACAGGTTATAGGTGGGTTTAAAGATTCCTTCACTTGTAATTGGTTCTAAAGGCTTGGAATGTTTTAGATAAGAGACAAGTCACTGGACATATTTGTTGTGTAAATTGGGGACCTGCAGGTTTGTCTTGCATAGCCTTAGGCCTGTCGATGAGTTACAAAGGATATTGCCAAGAAGGGAGGGGGCGTGGTGAGGCACGTCTGACCTCCTCCTCATGGCAGACAATTTAGTTTTAGGACATCCTCTTGGCCAGGAGGGGGTCCATTCAGTCAGCCAGTGGGGGAAGCCTTTTATTTAATTTTAGTTCACAGAGCATTGAGGGTGATTCTGGTGAGGACTCAGAAAAAGAGAAGAGCTGTAGAAAGAACCTCAGTCTTCTTAGTGATTATCTAAGAATAATCTTAGTGGTCATGATCAGAAGGCAGGTAGAAATATGGACAGTAAAGGTGATTCTGATGAGGTCCTAGGTAGAAATGAGGAATATCTTACTGGAAACTGGAGGAAATGCTATCCTTATTACAAAGTGTCAAAGAACTCGGCTGAATTGTGTCTGCGTAGTGCTTTGTGGAAGGCAGAATTTAACAGTGATGAGCTAGGATATTTGGTGGAAGAAATATCTAAGCAAAGTGTCTAGGGTGCTGCATGGCTTCTCTTAATGGCTTACAATAAAAATGAGAAGAGGGAAAGAGGTTAAAGATGGAATTTATAATCAAAAGAGAAGCAGAACATAAAGATTTGGAAAATTTTCAGCCTGGTCATGTAAAGAATAAAAGAACATGTTTAGGAAAGAAAACCAAGGATGTGGCCAAGCAATTATTTTATAAGATTAGTATAAATAGAAAGAAGTCAAATGCTATTTGTCAGGTCAATGGGAGAACAACTAAGACAGAGTCACTTGTCCTAACTGCCACATATTCAAACTAAACACTGAAATGGGACAGTTTAAATTAAAAAAAAAAAAAAATGGTAGATTCACAGCAAATAATCAGAAGGGGCCCAGTTTTCCTGAGCTGGCATGATAAGAAAGTTCCCTCTGTTTTAACACTATAAGGAAAGTAACTTTGAAATGATCAATCTGCTTTCATCCCTTATTTCTGTTTTCTTCATCCCTTTTCTGCCCATAAAGCCAACCTCCTCTGCTCAGCTCATCAGAACACCCGTTCTATTTTATAGAAGGAGGTGTTGCCCAATTCTAGAATTTGGCTTGGTCTAAATCAAATCTTTAAAGTAAATTTACTGTAATTTTGTCTTTTGACAGTGATGATAAATCCATTGCTGTTAGCATTTAGCTTGCACAATTATTTCATATACATTGTCTCCCTAGATCTGCAGCTCAGTCCTGTGAGCTACATAAAGCAGATGCTGTCACCTCTGCCTTAGAAACGAGGGATTTGAGGGTGTGAGAAGTTACAAGATTAGCCCAAAGGGGATTTGCCCCTAGTGGAACAAAGACTCCAGCCCAAGTCTCCTGAAACCAAAGAAAGAATATTTTTTTCCACTCTGATTTCAGTCTGTGATCTTTTTCAATGGCAATCAAATCTCAGCTTCTCTTCAATATTAAAATCCAGTATGAAAAAATAATGATAACAAAAGGGAGTCAACCAATTTGAATAAGTATTTTGAAAAAATATGTTTAATACATGAACCTTGTAACTATTCTATTCAGAGCTTTTGACTACAATATTTGTAGGCTTTTCATAATAGAAATGCTGCCAACATTATCTCAGCTTAAAAAAAAATAAGCATCCTATGTCTCAATAAATATATTTTTAACAAATTATTTAGACCAAGCCTACTTTAACTCTTTATTAGCACAAAGTAAATAGATCATACAGTTCTGGTTATTTCTGTACAAATAACCAAACCAGGGCAACTCCTTGACCATATAATTAATTGTTTGTACTCAGCTATTTCATAGTAGAAAAGAGGCAATTTAACATTGCACTTGTCTTTGATGCACACAATGAATTTAAATATTTTTAAACTATGACAGTTTAAGGAAGTTTGTGGGCAGCCAAAAAAGGAAGGGGAGAGGGTTTCTAGGTTATTAGGGTATTCCTCATGGAGGGAATCTAACATACCAAGTAGTCCCAGCTAGATCTATGTTTATCCTGTATAATCTCTTTTGCAGAGTGGTCATTTCTCTATGAGGTACAGATATGATAGGAGAAGTGAAAATAAACCAAGACCACCCAAATGAAAAAAGCAAAGTCTATTTATTCTGAGCTTGCTGTAGCAAGGGATTTTAGCCACCATCACTTGTGTTTAGGGAAGACTCAAAGACAGGCAGAGAAGTGGGAAAGCTTCCTAGTAGAAAAAAGGGAAGATTTCGGGTGTGCCCTGAGTGGAGGCTAGATTCAGATAGCTAGAAGCGGGCATCCTATGGGATTGGTGAGAGGAGAACATTTGGCTTTCTCTATGTGGTCATAAGTTGAAAATGGAGACAAAACTTAGGAAAGCTACCAGTTATTAATCAAGTCCTGGCCATTTGGGACTGATGGTTACAGGGGTTATTGTTTGGCTTCCTGGATTGTTACTAGAAATAGTCATGTGACTTTTAACAAGTGTGACTTATGGACAGCTAGCTAGCTTCTTAGGCTGATTGCTGCAGAACATAGGTCCGAGTTCTATTTTTACTTACAGCCTGGCCATGATGCATTTGTATATTCAGTGTCTCAGAGAGTTTAAAAACCACTTTTATATTCTTGGTCAATAAAACTGCTTTGGCTAAACTCACTTCTCCTCTTGGTAGCCATATGCCAGTGACTCCCTATTCTACATTTCCCCCCAACTCTAGACCCATGGTCAAGTGCCTGCTACATACCTCCACGCAGGTATCTCAACTCGAACAGGTTCAAAGTGGAACTCCGGAGATTCCCACCCAACCCAGTTCCCTCTGCAGTTTTTCCTAAATCAAGCAAGGGCATGTCCATGAATCCTGGAATCATTATTGACTTTTATTTCTCTTACAGTGTATCTGGAGTCTATCAGCAAATGCTGTAAGCTTCACCTTCACAACATACCAGGGATTTAGACACTTCTCGAACCCCTGGCCCAAGCACCATCACCTGTGCCCTGGAACATTTCAAAAGCTTCCAAAGTGATCTTTCTTTTTCTAGCCTTACCTTCTGCACCTCTTCTCAGCTTACTGTCAGAGGCATCTAGTGAGAACCTAAGTCAGACCTCATCACCCTTCTGCTCAAAACCCTCCAACCTTTCCTTGTTTCACCATGGGTAAAAGCCAAAGTACTTACTGTGTCCCATAAGCTCTACATGACCTGGCTTCCCGGCTCTCTACTGCAGCCACACTGGTCCTCAAGCATTCCTCAACCACTCCAAGCACACTCTTGCCTCAGGACTCTCGCACTTCCTGTTTCCTCTTTCTGGAACCCTCTTCCCCAGACACCTACATGCTGCCTTCTTCACTTCTTTCCAGGCTGTCACAGTGAGTACCTACCTTAGCCACCTTATCTAAAATTTCAACACACTTTCTCACCATTTTATATTCCTATTTTCTGCTTTATTTTTTTGTCCTAACCACTCATTACTATCAATACTCTGTATATTTTCTGTATCTTGTTTCTTTCTGTTCCCCCTCATGGAGCTGTTGATGATACAAGCGCCACAAGGGCAGACTCTTGTTTGTTCTATTCACTGCTGGATCCCCAGAATCTAGAACAAGGCCTGGCCTGCCAATAAGTATCTATTAAATAAATAATTCAATGAGACATTCTCAAAATGATGAAAACATAAGAATATCACAATGTGTATAACACTTTAGAATTTAAAAAGCATTCTCACAAAATCTCTCTTATAGGGTAGATATTGTGAGGGAAAAATAGAAGTTTGCTAAAACCCTTTTACCCTGAAACAGACGAGCTATAGCCCTATGTATGTTAATTGTTTAATCTGCTTCTGTAAGACGGCTTGTCGTCTTGTGAAATTGACTAATGGCTGCAGCTCATGCTCCCATAAACAGCTCCCCTTGCAGCAGCTACCTTGTAAGTTACAGTAACTTCCGTATGTGTACACTTCCTGGTATAAGTTGCTCTGTGCCCCCACCCCTTGCTCTTGAAGTATAAAAGACAAGTCCCCCTGACCGGGGGTGCTCAGAATTTGGCAGAGGATTGCCTCTGAGCCTGCCGGCGTTAATAAACCTGATCTCTCTGCATCCTCGTGTACCTCTCGGTGTTTCCTTGGGCAACATGACTCAGGTTTCTGCCATTACAATATCACCTCCCTTTTACAGGTGAGGAAAATGATTTCAGCAACTTAAGAAATGTGCCTTAGTCTCATGGCTGGGAAATGGCAGAATCTAGGTCTTCCCACACCCTTGCCCAGAGTTCTTGCTACCAACCTTGATGTGTCTTTCCAATGATCATGCTTGTTTTCCTCATGAGCATCCTGGTTTGTTCCCACATAGCTTCTCATGCAGGCTGCCCACAACAGTGGCCTCCTTAGGGGTCCTCTGCTTTCAGTCTCTGTCGTCTCTAATCATCATTTACACTGACTCCAGAATCAGTTCCTAAATCACAAAATATGCTTATGACACTTCCCTGCTCGAAAGCCTTTATTGGGATTCCCACTGCTGCTCTTCCTGGCATTCAGAGCCCACCAAAGTCCAGATGCAGATTCCTCTCCAGCCTATGTCAGCCTACACACCCAGATGGCCCACCAGCCAGACCTGTCTGTTACAATTCCATGGCTGAACCCTGTACTTCTGTCCTCCTTGTCTTTCTTTAGTCCCTCTGTCTGAAGTCACCCTTCCTAGTCTCCCACCCACCAAGGCCCTTCCTAGAAACTTTCTGCAAATCCTTCGTCAGAATCAGCACTTGGCACATCTCACCCTCTGCTTGTAGGGTGGGTCGTTGTGTTTATCCTCCAAGAGATATCTCTGTCCTTGAGCACAGAGACCATCTCTCACTCCTCTCTCTCACCTGCCATGCCACATTGCATATAAAATATGCTCAGTAAGTATTCATTTAATTAAGGTGAATAATGTGTTATAATAGGAAAAGTAGATTCACTTGTTTTCTCGTCACATGCAGGAAGAGCCTGGGCAGACCAGGGAAAGTGAATGTAACACCCATAATCAGCCTGGACTTCTCCTCTAAGCACATGTTCTATGTTTTTTTCCCTCTTATTTAAAATGAGGATAATATATACTTTCCTCCAGTCTACCTTGTTGGTCTGTGAAGATGGTAGGGTGTTGGGTAATACAAGATTCTCAGTGGAAAGAGCTCGTTAGAACCCAGAGGTGACCATTTTGTTCCCAAGGCTCTGGGTCCCTGCTCTCCCCTCCCCACTGAGATGACCACAGCCACACCTGGCACAGAGCCCACCGAGAGGGAGCAACTCCCTTCTCCTTTCCTACTCGCTCTCTCTCGCTGCTGCCTCTGTTTCTTTCTTTAGCATTATTTTTCTCCTTATTCCTGAGGGGAAAACTCAACATAATTAGCCAATGTATATTGAAGAAAAATGCTGACCTTATTTTCCACACTTATAACAGCTAATGTCTTACTGTGCTAGTTATAATAGCCTCATATCTATACAGAAAAAAAAGCTAAAACAATAACTTACCTCCACTTTGGTATTTTACTGATGCATTTCTATGCCAACCAATTTTAAGTTTTGACAAGGTATGAGATATTTTTCTTTCATGTTGACCTTTAGCTTAACTTTTTCATAACAAGCCATGGAAGGCTAACTACTCACAAAGAAGATTGAAATTAGTCCCAATATTGTTAGCCAAGTGCATGTTAGACTCCGTTAGTCTAATTAAGGACTAGCTTTCTAAGTCCAGGGGTGGAACTATACACAAGTTAATTTTGCTGTGAATGAGTGAGTCTTTGCATCAAGACACAAATTCATGAAGTATGATTAAATACTAATAAACTTTAATACCACCGCTTGTCCTATTCCTGGAGGAGTGAAGGGTTACAGGTCCTCACCATTCCACCATTCCATACATCCTGGTACAGGTGGCAGGGAAAGGAAGTGGATGTGCTGCCTGTCTGTGGGTCTCCAGAGATGGCCTCCAGCAACTGGTCTGCAGGAAGGCTTTGCTGCCTTGGGCATGGCCATGGGGCCCTCTCCCTCTCAGAGGCCAGGCTGGATCCTCTCCAGAGTTAGAATTGGGCTGCCTAGACACAGATACCCCTATAACCCTTGATGAATCCATGGCTAAAACCGATCCCACTTATCTTCAAACATTTTAAATACAGGTGCCTAAATTCAAACTATGTGTTATAGTCAAGTTGTACCAGCCAGCTTTATATTTAAGGCCTTTGGACTTGAAATAATTTATGGGATACTCTGGTGATGAAAGAGAAAGTCTCGTTACCAGACAGAATTCATTCTGAGAGCTCGTGCTGCAGGAGGAGCTGTCCTTGGGCTCCGAGCCCTGAGCGCACCATGAGGTGAGGCTCCCCGGCCGGCATTCACTCTACTGCCGGCCTCTTGGTGGAAATGAACAGCTGGGTGAGGAGGGGGAAAAGAAGGAAAGGAGGGAAGGGGGGAAAGAAGGGAAGAATTCCAGTGAATTAAATTTCTTTTTCTCCTAATAACCAAACAGGCAAATCGTTATCTATATAGGGACAGATCAACAAGGAAAATGTCTAAAACAGAATGAGCTGAAAACGACTGTTACAAGAAATAACTGCACTAGGGTCGACTGTCTCTGTAGACGTATTCCCAGCTTACATGCAGCTCATATTCCCAAAGTTCCTTTTTACCCACGTTGTTTGAAACTTGAGGTGAATTTCCCCACGGAAACAATGCTATACTTGGAACTTTGTTCTATAGGAAGGCCATGGTACATGTAGCTCTTTCTCAGAATTAGAATATTTTGATTCTTTATGTTGACACCAGCGAGTTACCTGTCTGGGAAAACACCACTTTCTATTTTCTTCTGAGTAGGGAACAAAGAGCCTCACCACCCCAACCCCAAAGGAAGAGGGTAAAAACGCCAGGTTCAGGGTCACCTGCCACTCAAGGGTCATTCAAAGGTAGCATTTACAAGTCAGGAGTTGCCTGGTCCTCACATGCAAAGAAGGGACACCTAGACAGTGAAGAACTAAGACTGTGCTGTAAAATCACCCATGTGCTGTTCCAACCATGAATGCGGGTGAAGGATGCAGCACAGCACACAGGCTCTTGCAATCACATTGTGTTCTCATGTGCTTTTCCACTTTTTACTTTATATTATCCCCACCAACATCAGTCGAGGATGGTGGGAGAGGGCAATAAGCAGGTATTAAAAGTTTCATTAGGAAACTTTCAGTGGTGGCAGATATGTTCATTAACCTGATTATGGTGAAGGTTTCAATTTGTATAATAGAAAAACTGAAATATTTTATACATAGGTTAAAGATTATCAGATTGAACACTTTAAATATATGTAATTTATTGTATATCATACCTCAATAAACTTTTAAAAAATGTATTAACCCCCCAAAAAAAATCCCATTGAAGCAGATAGATATGCCTGTCCACCCTGTATTATTACTCTAACTTCATGAAGTGAGCCACAGTCTATAAGTTTTCTTGCTTAATTCATGGTGGTCACTCACAATAGTAATAAAAACTCTGATATCTAAGCATAAATCTTTTTTTAAAAAAGTAGACAAAACTTTATGAAATTAAAATGAGGTGAAAAGCCAAAAGACCTGAAAAAATCCTGAGATACATCACACTCTTGACTAGGAAGGCAGTTTAACCTATTAAATCAATGAAATTCCCATCAAAATTCTGTAGAACTTAAGAAACAGATCCTAAAATTTTATTTAAAAAAATAAAGTTCTAAGAATGGTTAAGATCATTGGAAAGAAAAAAGCAAAAATAAAAAAACTATCCCACTTGACATCAAGAATAGTTAAAAAAAAAGTAGGAAACTAACTAATGAAACTTCAGGTTATGTATTGCTGACAGATAGACAGACAGACAGAGAGAAGAAAAATATAACTTAGAGGGATTCATGTTAAATTTATATAAATGCTCCGGAGAAGAGGGAGGGAGATGGCTTTGAAAATTATAGAGACAATTCTGAATTTATCAAGAATTTTCATTTTTTCTTTAAAAGGTTAAGAACTATGACATAATATTGATATTTATTAATTTTCTGTGTCAGTTAAACTGGTGTTTTTTTAAGATAGACTTTACAGAATTAAAAAACATTTTGCAACAGAAAAAGCCATTATCACAGCAGTGAAAGAAGGACTGAGTCAGTGCCTTTCACATAGTTTTAAGAGCCTTAGGAAAGGGGAAACCAAGTTTCCTTCTTGATGCAGCAGGAGTAAAAGGAAGCATTCAAACATTAGGAAAGTTAGGGGCAAAGACATTAAAAAAAAATAGACAATGCTTGGATAAACCATCAATATATTGGTAAGATACCTGGATGGAAGGAATGATAAACCTGGGGAAAAAATTTTCCCTCTGTGAAGATCAGAAACTGCAACCCTCATGACTTAGACTATTTTGATGTCAAGCAGACAAATGGATCTTGTCGAATGGGCTGCTGCGGGTGTTTTTAAGCTGCCTTTAGATCATAAGGCCTGACAGCTCCCGCAGCCTGAGTAATCCCCGCCAGGCTGAGGTCCAGGGTAGATGCCTCAGCATGGCAGAGGCTTGATGGGCTCATTTGGAAGGGAAATGTTTTGCCCTGATGGGGACAATGGACTGGCTGACCTTGCAGGGCATTTCCATCCCTTCTTCCCACAACTCCAGGGAACAGAATTCATGAGAACAATCACACTGTGTCACAATCTGTGAATGGGTTCATCAGAAACCTCAGTCAACCTCTGTTACTTTCACTTAAATTGTTTTCAATTCGCTTTGTCACTGAAAGGCAATGTTTTTTAACTCAAAGTATTAATTTGAGTGATTGAAAGATTGTTCTAAATTGAAGGCAAGTGTTAAGAATGTTCTGTGAGAGTCAGGTTGCCTTAGGAAGTCATTAAAGCAGAAAAATAAACACAGCACACAAAAATTTCACATGCCACAAGCCCTAATGTTTATTTATGTTATACAAATGGAGGAGGTAGGACAAGAGCATTTTACTGAGAGCTGTAGACTTAATTGTCCAGATTGAGGAACTGACTGTGTGAAACTCAGATGGGGAAAAGGAATAAGGCACAGATACTGCTCCATGAGAGGTGAGGGTGGTTTTGACTAGGATGGTAGTTGTGGAGGGGGTGATACATGATATGTCCTGCATATGTTTTGAAGTTAGAGGTGATAGATTTTGCCAAGAAACCGGACTTAGAACACAAGAGAAAAATGGAAGTCAACTGTGACACCAAGGTTTTTGGCCTGAGTGGCTGGAGTTGCTACTTACCAAAATAAGGAAGGTTGAAAAAGGAGCAGGTCATATCAACTGATCATCAGAATCGCATCATCAACTGATGCAGAAAAGGCATTTGACAAAATCCAACCACCATTCAAGATAAACACTCTTAGGAAACTGAGAACAGAGGGAAGTTTCTCAACTTAATAAAGAGCATCTATATCTGATATCATACTTCATGGTCAGAGAAATAAGGAATCAAGAGAAATTTTTCATAAAGGTTGAAAGATATTCAGCATTCCTGTATGCCAATGTGACTAACATGACATAGTGGGGAAATACATTGATGTAGGAGAAGGAAGGGGGAACACAGAAGCAATGTCATTGAGCGATGACAGGGCATGGGATCTGGTAGATGAGTGAAGGAGTTGGCCTCAGCCAGGAAAGCAAACAGCTGAACCACACTAATCATGTAGCAGCCAAGCATGAGCACACAAACACCCAGATGGTAGAGACTCCATGATTGATTCCATTTTCTCAGTGGATCAAAGACCAAGGTCGTTAGCTGAGAACTGTAATGAGGGAGAAGATGGTGGTTTGAGGAGAGAATGAAAAGGAAAATAATCATCCAGGAGAGTGGGGGAGTGCCAGGAAGCACTCAAAGTCCACTTGGGGTTAGTAATTGTCAGTTTAAAATAAGGCCAGCCAGCATTTTTCTCCAGCCTCAAAGATTTACCTGGCATGGACATAAATCAAGAGTTGGGTGTCTTCTGCCATGGGATTTTCCCCAGCTGATACAAAGGAGGAAAAAGAGTCAAGGGAGTTGAGAGCATAGGCAAAGGGGTAATTCTAGTCATGCAACATGACATCTAAACGGATAAAGAGGAAAGTGAGGACATGAGGGGTCACAGGAGAGGTGGACTGTAAACCCCACTGAGGTGGAAGACAGTTTGGAGTTCAGACATCAGACAGGGTGATGTAGACAGGTAGGAAGCATCAAAAAGAAGTAGCATTTTTAAATGGGCACCTTGGAGAGGAACCAAGTTATTTCCAATGACAGGTATAGAATAGAATTATAGTTACACGTGGAAGAGATCATGGAAGGGACAAGGTCACTGGAGAAGAGCAGCACAAGGAAATAAAGAAGCCAAGATATCAGAAGGACCATCAGTGTGGGTACTGAAAGATATGGAATTATGACAGCAGTGTTCGAGAGAGCCGGGGCAGGTGCTGAAATCTTCCAGTATTGTGAGGAGGAGGAGGACAGGGTCTGGCGATGACCGTGCTGAGGGAGGCTAGTGAGCAATGCATTCCAGTGGCATGAGCTGCAAAGCTGGGGATTTTTAGGAAGGAGGAAGGGACAGCAGTCTGGATGTTGCAGTGAGGACGAGGTGGGCAGCCACTCTATGCCCAGGCCTAGTGTCACAAGGGCTGAATGCAATATGGATGCCAGTTTATAGAGCTACCAGGGAAACAGTATTCTCAGGTAAGAGCAAGATTTTGGCCAGAGCAGGAAGGAAGAGGATCATAGGAGGCTCATAAAAAATTTACTGGTGACGCGCCATGAGCTCCAGAGGCTTCAAGACAGGCGTTTCGGGATCTGAGGAGGGATAAGAGGTAGGGAGGGGTGTTCAAGTCTTGAGTGGTGATATGGAGTCTGGGGATTCTTTTAGCAACTACAGAAACAGAAACAAAAGGTCTTGTACTATTGCGTCTGACGTCTTCCGAGGCAGATTGAAGTGCGGAAATCATGAGGATTAGGAAAGAGGATGGAAGGTGAAGGAGTTGCCAGGATCACCCGCTGTCGGGCTCTTCACTCCTACCTGTGGCAGTGTGATCAGGGGACAGTGAGGTTGTCAGGACCATGGGGAGTGGGGGACCATTTTTCAATACTGTGAATGTCAAAATGGAGGCTGGGGGAGTGATATAGTCCCACATATAGTCCCACATGTTTTGGCAAACCAAGTCCAGGTCTGAAGATGAGCCATGGGATAGCTCAGAGTTTTAGGGTTCTAACCAAAATCTTATTTTCTAGATTTCTCCCCTCTCTTTAGTGTTAAAGAATACATTTGGTAAAGAAAATGTCAAGTCAGTCAACTCTTGGCTGTAGTAGCAATGGCCTAAATGTTAGGAGTGCCCTGACCTGACAGATAATGCCATAGGTTGGCGGAGGGAAAAAAAGTGGGAGGGGTAAGAAAATGGGGTGCAGAGGGAAGCAAAGGATTGGGAGAGCTTTGTAAGCCTTACACTTCAGCCTAAGAATAATGAGAATCCACTGAAAGTTTATAGGCAGGGGAAAGGTATGATCAGATTCACTTTTCAAAAAGGTAACATCTCTTTGGAATATTGCATCTGTTGTCACAGGGCCTCAAACTAACATTGTATAGCTCCTGTTACACTTACAAACTACAAACTGAATGACTTAAGGCAAATTTTATGTAATTTCCCTGAGCCTTAAACCAGAGTGTCATAATAATGTGGATAATGTAGTCTATTTCTGAGGTGTTAGAGAATGTATCAGTGAGGGTTCTCCAGGGAAATGGAACCAATAAGCCATATAGAGATATATAAGAGGGGATTTATGATGGAAATTGGCTCATGCAATTATGGAGGCCAAGAAATCCCATGACAGGCCACCTGTAAGCTGGAGAACCAGGAAAGCCAGTGGTATAATTCAGTCTGAGTCTGAAGGCCTAAGAACCAAGGCAGCTTGTAATATAACACCCCATCTGAGGCTGAAGGCCTGAGAACCCAGGAGGCCAATGGTATAAGTCCCAGAGTCCAAAGGCCCAAGAACCTGGAGCTCTGATGTCCAAGGCAGGAGAAGATGGGTGTCCCAGCTCTAGAAATAGCGTGAATGTGTACTGTCTCCACCTCTTTGTCTTATTCAGGCCTCAATGGATTGGATAATGTCCACCCACATTGGTAATGGCAGATCTTCTTTACTCAGTGTACTGATTCAAATGCTAATCTCTTCCAGAAACACCTTCACAGACACACCCAGAAATAATGTTTTACCAGCTATCTGGGTATCCCTTAACCCAGTTAAATTGACACATAAAATTAACTATCACAGAAAATTAAATGTGTAATTCACATCAAAGATCTCCCACATACTTGATGCTTGGAGGTGCCCAATAAACGCTAATACTTTTCACAAGAACCTTTTTTAGTATGTATCTGTTACAATTAGGATTTTGTCATTTGGTATGGGAAAACATCCATAGCATTTTCTAAGAAAATATATAATATGCAGAATTCCAGAAAACAGCCCCTTTGATAGTAAACATAGAAATCTGTACTTTATCCCTGATAGATTTTTGCCTCTTGAAATAAAAATGCTACTTCAGATGGCTGGCAAGTTGTCAGAAAATTTTATCCTTTGTAAATATAAAGAAGCCTCTCTTATTTGTTCTTCAAACTAGTAAATATAGTGAAGAGACAGTAAAGTCCATCAGAACTCATCATTCCACTTCCCTATGAGTGTTCCAAAGGCATTCAAATAACCTGGGCCAAAGACATGCTTTTCCACCTCCTCATTTTTTTCTTTGAACTTAAAATTAGAAATTTAACACCCAAAGCATGAGCAACAAAAGAAAAAATAGATTGGACTTGATCAAACTTAAAACTTTAGTGCATTAAAGGACATTACTTAAAAAGTAAAAATCTGTAATCTACAGAATGAGAGAAAATATTTGCAAATCATGTCTGATAAAGGTCTAGGATCCAGGACATCTATTTTTTAAAAACTCTTAAAACAGCAAAAGGACAAACAACCCAATTAAAAAATAGGCAAAGGACTTGAATAGACATTTCTCCAAAGAAGATATACAAATGGCCAAAAAGCCATTGAAAGATACCCCAAAATCATTAATCGTTAGAGAAATCCAAATCAAAACCACAGTGTAATACCACTTCATACCTGCTAGAAGGGCTACAGAAAAGAAAAGACAGACAAAAGCAAGTCTTGGTTAGGATGTGAATGTAAAATGGTGCAGCCACTTTGGAAAACAGTCTGGCAGTTCCTCAAAAGGTTAAACATTGAGTTACCATACAACCCACTCCTTTTCACCCAAGAGAAATGAAAAAGTCCGCACAAAAACTTGTACATGAATATTCATGGTAGCCAAATGTAGAAAATAATCAAATGTCCATCAGCTGATGAATGGGCGAATGTAGTTAGGTACATTGGAATATTTTTCAGCTGTAGAAAGTAATGAGGTATTGATCCATGCTACTGTGGGGACCCACTCAGATCCCCAGAGTTGGTATGAAGGTTATTTTAAACTGAAGGCATTTGAGATTCAACAGATGCAGAAAGAAGCTTCCCTTATCCTACTAGAAAAGAAACTTCTGGAGTGACAGGCAGGAAAAAGGTGAAGAAGATCACTTGCACCTGCATAACAAACATTGTCACAAATTTTCTTATCTGCCATTTATTCCCCTAAAAAAATCTACTTGTCTTTTCTAAAGAAACCATTGGTCTGCTCACAGAAGTCCCTTCTCCCCACTCCCTTTCCCCTATTAAAGTTGGTATACAAACCTCTATCTATCTTTAGCAGTTCAGGGAGCCACTTCTTTTGTGTGCTGACATATGCATATGAATAAACTTTGTCTTTTGTCCTGCCAATCTGTCTATTGTCAGTTAAATTAGCAGGCTGCAACCACTGTAACTAAGTTGGTAGAGGAAAAGATTTTCCTCCCACACTACAATGTGGAGGAACCTTGAAAATATGCTAAGTGAAATAAGCCAGCCACAGCAGGTCACATATTGTATGATTCCATTTAGGTCCATAATAGGTAAATCCTTACAGACAGAATACAGATTGGTGGTTACCAGGGGCTGGAGGAAAAGGAGAATAGGAAGTGACTGCTTATGGGTACAGGGCATTTTGGGGCAATGAAATTGTTTGAAACTAGTTAGAAGTGGTGGTGGCACAAATTTGTGAATGTACTAAATACCACTAAATTGTTCATTTTAAAATAGTTTATGTTATATGAATTTCATCTCAATAAAAAATATATTTTTACTGGGGCTCAATTTGGTGAACCTTGAATTGTGAGGGAAAAATAGAAATTCACTAAAAACCTTTTACCCTGAAACAGACAAGCTGTAGCCCTGTATATGTTAATTGCTTAATCTGCTTCTGTAAGACTGCTTGCTGCCACACCCACAGGAATGTTTGTGAAACTGATGTTATAAGGAAAGAAAATTGAAATTGACTAACGCCTGCAGCTCATGCTCCCGTAAACAGCTCCCCCTTGCAGCAGCTACCTTGTAAGTTACAGTAACTTCCGTATGTGCACACTTCCTGGTATAAGCCACTCTGTACCACCTCCTTGCTCTTGCTCTTGAAGTATAAAAGACAAGTCCCCCTGACGGTGGGGGGGGGGGGGTGCTCAGAATTTGGTGGAGGATCCCCTCTGAGCCCGCTGGCTCAAGCAATCCTTGCTTCAGCCTTCTAAGTAGCTGGGATTATAGGCATGAGCATCCATGTCTGAGACTAAAATATTTTCTTAAAAACAAACCTAACATTTTAGGATGATTAATTTTTATGTGTGTGTTTATCCAAGACCAAAACATCCAGTTAAGAAGTAGAACATTCAATTGACTTTGAAACTGCCTTTTATAAAATTAATAAAGGGCCACAAGGTGGGAACTTGGGTAGAGGAAATATATATATATATGTGAACTAAAATTAAATAAAAGGCTCCCCCCTACTGGCTGACTGAATGGACCCCCTCCTGGCCAAGGGGATATCCTAAAACTAAATTGTCTGCCACAAGGAGGGAGGTCAGACATCCCTCCCCATGCCCCCTCCCTTCTTGGAGATGTCCTTTGTAACTCATCAACAGGCCGAAGGCTATGCAAGATAAATCTGCAGGTCCTCAATTTATACAACAAATATAAGTCCGGTGACTTGTCTCTTCCTTATCTAAAACATCCCAAGCCTTTAGACAAAGCTTTATTTTTTTTTACCAATTACAAGTCAAGGAGTCTTTAAACCCACCTATAACCTGTAAGCCCCTGCTTCGAGATGGCCCACCTTTTCAGGCCAAACCAATGTATGCCTTCCATGTATTGATTTATGACTTTGCCTGTAATCCCCATCTCCCTAAAATGTATAAAACCAAACTGTAGCCCAACCACAGTGAGTCCACTTGCTCAAGACTTCTTGGGTGTGGCTCTGGGTCATGGTCCCCAAATTTGGCTCAGAATAATCCTCTTTAAAATTATTTTACAGAGTTTGGCTTCCTTTCCATCGACATATATCACCCACCATTGTTCCCTGGCTTGCTTTCCTACAATTGCTTACTACTCAGGAGTCATATAACTGATGGTCATAAAGATTCTTAGATTTCTTCATTGTTCCCATAGATAACATCACCCTCATGAAGCCTAAGACTAGTTTTTGAGATATCTTCCAGGCCCTGCATTCCAGTGGAACAGCTGACCCACCTAGACCAGTGGCCCATACCAAGGAACTGCCTCAACAGGTCTTGAGACCCCCACCCAAGAACTGACTCAGCAAAGAAGACAATTTCTACACCCCATGGTTCCACCCGAACCCAGCCAATTAGCAGACCCAATTGCCTAGCCCTTTTCCTGGCCAAACTATCTTTAAAAACCCTTTCCGCCAAATTCTCGGGGAGAAGGATTTGAGAACTTCCTCCTGTCTCCTCGCATGGTGCCTGCAATATTCAACTCTTTCTCTGCTGTAAGCCCTGCTGTCTCAGTGTAGTGGCTTCCTCTTGCGCAGCAGGCAATGAACCTGGCAAGGTTGTAACAACTGGTCTAAATGAAGCTCCCCAATTGTGAAGACTGTGCTTGGTTTGGGTTTTTTAAAACTTTTTCTCCCATTTAATGAAACTGGCAAATATAGCACTTAGTTCTGTCTGCATTCAATTGTATGTGATCACAGAGCCCCTTTCAGTGGTTGAACAAAAACCACTTTATGGGCACCTGAGATGATAATAGGGTTCTGAAAATGCTAATTTATGATGACCTGAAGATGACATAAAGGAGTATATACCGTAAATGAGAAGTGTGAGGGAGAAAAGGAGAACAGTGATAAAGACAGAGAAGATGAGCCAGAGGCACTCAGGTAATGCCTAATAATTGCCTGGTCCAAAGTTAGGTCTGACGCTGGAGTTTGCCTCTTTAACATGAGAAGGAAGGATCCTGTTTCCTTAAGACCCAGGCAACCTTAGACAATATTTTAGTGAAGCTAAAGATGAAAGAAGATTTCTGGATACTTAGACAAGAGAAGGCCCTGAATCTGTTAAGTTATACTGAATTTCTATAATTGCTTGACATTTATGCAGCTTATGCCCCACACAATTCACATTTTTGCGCCTGAACTGACAAAGATGGCTACCAGGACAGGAAGGGGGAAAGAGCAAAGGTGAGGCCCGTAAGGCAGCTAAATTCTTGTTTATAAGTCAAAAGCCACATCTGATGTCATTAAACCTAACCATTAACTTCTGTATTTTGTTTCTTTTGTCATTTTCTTTATCTACTCAATTACTATAAAGCCCCGCAGGATCTCAGCGATAAACTCTCATCTCTAAGACTAATGGTTGATATGTTCTATAAACCAACAGATCAATAAAAAACACATAGTTTAGGGCTACAAAATGGCTTCTTTCTGACTGAGTGAAAATTTTTAGCAGCTATTAAGATAAAACATTGTTATTGCGAAGATAAGTAATTCAAAATCTAAGCTGGAGGAACTTTAAAATATTTTGAGCCTTAAGGGAATGTGATATGAAACCTGAGTCAGAGGACAGGCAGCTGTAGCCTTCTCTGATCGTAGACTGGCCTTCCTCCTTACCTACATTGTTTTGTAAAATGTTGTAAATGACTGAAGGACACCAGGGAAGACCCCTTTCCACCTCACTGTTGATCTTCATTATAGATTAACTTCCCTCTTACCTTTCTCACACCAAGACTTCATGACAATCACATTGTCAAAGCTGGAATGTTAAATACACTCTTTTAAATTGGAAAGGAAATTAAAACAACCTGAAAAGAAAAGAAAACAAACTGTAACTAATTAAATTGTTGTAACGCATAAACCAACCTTGTATAGAAAATGTCATAATCCTACTAAACTTCTTTTTCTGCCTATATAAGCAAGACCTTAACTTTTAACTTTGGAGCACTGACCTCATTTCTCTGGAGTTCATAATTCCCGGAGGGCCATTTCTAGTTTTTCACTTGAATACACTCTTTTTTACAACTGTATTTGGATCGTTTTGATTATTTCAGGTTGACATTATGGATTTATTTCTTAATGCATTCTCATACATCTCATGCTTACCTCAACGCCAGGACACCTCACCTATATTACTTGTATCCATCTCTGCCATTAGACCATGAGCTCTCTGGAAGTAGGAACATTTTCCTATATTTCTGTAACTCCAGTAGTCAGCACAGTGCAGAGAGACAGAGAGGAGATGGACAACTAATGCATGTGAACTCCATCTGTGGTTCACGAGGGCCGACTGCATGCCTTGCTCACTGCCTTATCTTGACTATATAGTTCAGATGTAGCACATAGCAAGACCTCAGATATGTACTTGTTGAGTAAATGAACAAATGAATGAACAGGTTAATAGGGGATGCATATATTCAGCCATTTTCATTTCTTTGAGCCCTTTCCCAGTATTAAAGTATCCAAATAGAAGTTTAAAAGAATAGATAGCTGTTTGGACATTTTCCCATACATTCATTGCCAAACATCTGCATGGTGGATGTGTTTAGATGTGTGATACTGTGAAACTGAATGACTGCATATTACACTTCTTTAGATTTTTTGAAGTAGTTAGGTATAATCATTCTTTTTATGAGCACTATTTGTTAATCCTCTTTTATAAAAAAAAATAGGCTTTCTAATCTACTTTTCTAAATGAGAGCTATTCTGTGCTGGGTAGATCAGCATGCTGAGTACCCGTGATTTTCCTGCTGTCCTTTCTTAGCTAAAGCACCCTCCTGCTCTGGGAAACAACCTGAAATTGCTGCTCATGGGTTGCCCCTCAGAACTTTGTGTCATCGTGGGGAGCTGTGGCCTGGTTTCATGCCTTTAAAGTAATTTTCTTTTAGACAAAAATGTTCATATGCTGTATTAAACCACTGCAAAAGCAATGTCCTTTTCACCTTTTGGAAACAATAGCAAAAGTAAATGGGGGAAAAGTAGAATCTTCTAAGCTATTCAAAGCATGCCTTTCTACCCTCACATGTATGAAAAACTTGCTTATCAGATATTTTAGCAACTATATTTTATTAACTGGCAGGTCAATATAACTACAAAAAGGAATGGTAGATATTCAAAATTGTAACAGTGACTTGAGACATTAGGAAACACAAAGTGTCTTTAGAACCAGAGAAAATATATTATTATAGAATTGTTTAAGTGTTAGGCATATGCTGTTTTAGCCAAAGTCTCAATTTTTTTCAAGTACTTTAGTACCAACTATTGTGTGTGTAGATGGATAGACACATTGATACATAGATACATAAATATAAATAGATAAAGATATACATGTATAGCCAAAGTCTCAAAGTGTATATTTATGGTATATAGCATATATATACTATAAACTATATTTATAAAATGTTTATAAGTATAAACTATTGCACATATAAATATACATAGTCAAAATCTCCATTTTTTTCAATACTTATAGTACAAATCATTTCTGACATATTTGCTTCTATTTAAAAATATTTGTGCACATTTTCATTTGTAACTTTGGAACTAAATATTTGGCTGTTATTATGACAAATGCCAAACCTATGATTATGTCACAGTGTAGGAAAAAGTAATTAAGAATTATTATTATTAATGCCAACTAAATTTGCTTTTGTCTTATACCACATTCTCTAAGAGACCTGTTTTCTGGCCTGCCAGAATGATCTGATGAAGAGAGTGGATCATGTCAATATACACAGATAATGGAGATTTTTTTTTATATGTGATAAATGTTAAAATGTTTGGGCTCTGAAAAAATTCTTAGATTCACTTTGCCAAGAATTTCCTTGCCCATCAGGAATATTTCAGGAAAATCCAAAGCTCAGATTTCTTATTACTTTGCATTTAGTTGCTACAATGTTCTTTGACAAGAGTTTCTTGATTTTCAGCTTGCGTTATGGAGGCTTTCCAAAGTTCTCTTCTCTGAAAGGGAGCCTTTGCCAACATGAAGCCAATTCTAGGCTTTAGTTTAGTTACTATCTTACATATTTGAATAGAAGATTTAAAATTGGGGTCAAAAGCAAAGGTACCTACAAATACTGTTTCCAAATAGAACCACTGTCAGCACCATGAGCTAAATTGAGTAAAAACAGCAGTCCTTGAGAACACACAAAAAACATCATGCTCTCTTCTAGGACAAAGGAGTTATAACAAACCCGTTTGTTACTGTATTTTTTTCTCAAAAGGCTTCCTCTATGAGAATTAAACTAAAAACACTTATGCCATCAAGGTTGCACAAACGTCAACAAATGTTGAATTTGTCATATGTCCACATTTAACTTCCAATGGTTAAGTATAAGTCATCAAAGAAAATCAAAAGGACATATAGATGTTGCAGAATGACAATTTATACAAACAACCCTCCTCACATTTGTGAAGAAATTGCTCTACTCTTTAATTGCCAGGGTTGAGATTCACAACTTACGAAAATATTATTAAACTGCACTATCTTAAAGTATCATTTTCAAAAATGTGAAATCAATACTCTCCTATAGATATAGAATGAACATGTGTGAAAGATTTTTTTTAACTTAGTAATCAATGAAAGAACCAGTAAGATAATAAGCTAAGTCCAAAAGCACTTAAGAATTTATGTATACTTAGGCTATTTAACAAAGAAATGTTAGAATAAGATTGCTGCATTATATAAAGAACTGGTTTAGGTCCAACAGGGTCATAGACCACAATCTCTGGATTACTGATTAATGGACAGAAGTTACTTGCATCTCTACCAGGCAAAAATCTGTAAGTTAACCACTGCTTGTTTCTATGACACGTAAATTGCCCAAACAATAAAATCAAGCCCAGCGCTACACTGAAAGAACAACCAGTAATCTCTTGTGTTTATTTCCAAGTTTCAGATAAGTTTTCTGACAACTTCATAAAAATACTGTATCTGGATTTTCTACATATTAAACAATCTTATTTAACCATGTTCCTAATTACATACATCAAAGTATAAGAAATGCCCATGCCACAGCAATATCAATTGTTTTAGTCTATTTGGGCTTTTATCACAAAATACCTCAGACTGGGTAATTTATAAACAACAGAAATTTATTGCTTACAGTTCTGGAGGCTTGGAATTCCCAGATCATGATGTCAGCAGAATTGGTATCTGGCAAGGACCCATTCCTCATGGATGGTGCCTTCTACGTATCCGTACATGGTGGAAGGGGCAAACAAGCTCCCTCAGGCCTCTTTTATAAGGATACTAATTCCGTTCCTGAGGGCAGAACCCTCATGACTTAATCACCTCTCAAAGACCCCCGCCTCTAATGCTATCACATTGAGGATTAGGACCTCAACAGAAGAATTGGGGGGTGACATAAACATTCAGACTATAACATTCTGCCCCTGGCCCTCCAAAATTCATGTCCCTTTCACATACAAAATACATTTATTCCATCCCAATAGCCTGAAAAGTCTTAATTTGTTCCAGCATCAACTCACAAGTGTGAAGTCCAAAGTCTCATCCATGTATCATCCAAGTCAGATATAGGTGAGACTCAATGTACAATTCATTCTGAGGCAAATGCCCCTCCAGCTGTGAGCCTGTGAAATCAAACAAAGTTTGAGCTTCCAAAATACAATGATGGGACAGACATAGCGTAGGTATTCCCACTCTAAAGGGAAGAAAGGGGAAGAAAAAAAGAGGTAACCGGTCCCAACCCAACAGGGCAAACAACATTAAATCTTAAGCCTTGAGAATAATCTTTTACTCAGTGTCCCATCTTCCAAACACACTGAGATGGGAGGTGGGCCCCTAAGGCTCCAGGCAGCTCCACCCCCATGGCTTTGGAGGGCACAGCTCATGCCACAGCACACACAGGTTGGAGTTTCATGCTAGTGGCTCTACCATTCTAGAGTCTCAGGGGCAGCCCTGCCTCAATGGCCCCACTAGACATTGCCCTAGTAATGACTTTCTGTGGTGGTCCTGCCCCTTTGGAAATTCTCTATCTGGGATCTGAGGCTCTCCAGGGCATCCTTTTAAATCTAGGTGGAAGTAGCCATGCACCCATACCTCATGCACTCTGTGTACCCGTGGAGATGGCACTTTGTGGATGCTGCCATGGTTTACTACCTGTGCCTTCTGGAAGGGTGGTCTGAGCTGCACCTGGGCCTGCTTGAGCTACAGCTGGGGTGGCCAACGAGCACCACACCAGAATGCAGGCAGCAGAGCCTTGAAATCATTCTGCCCCCAATGCCCTGGCATTCTGGGCCTGTGATGGGTGGGGCAGCCCCAAAATTCTTTAGAATGCCTTTGGGGTTATTCTTTCATTGCTTTTTTGAATAACATCTAACTTCCTTCTATCCATAATAATCTTTTTATCAAATGTTTGCTTGGTCACACCCCTGGTGTTCTCTCCTAAACCTGCTTTTTCAGTCTTTACAATATGGCCAGGCTGAGAATTTTTCAAATCTTTATGTTCTGCTTCCCTTTTGATTATAAATTCTGTCTTTAAATCGTTTATCTCTTCTTACATTTTACTATAAACAGTCAAGAATAGCCATTCTGCACCCTCAACATTTTTTAGACATTTCTTCTGCCAAATATCCTATTTCATTGCTCACAAGTTCCTCCTTCCTCAAAACACTAGAACACAAATGCAATTTGGCCAAATCCTTTGTTACTTTACAACAAGTTTCACCTTTCCTTTAGGTTTCCAATAACATGCTCCTCATTTTTGTCTGAGATGTCTTCAGAATGGCCTTTACCTTCCATATTTCTACCAACACTCTGACCACAACCATTTAGGTAATCTCTAAGGAGACTGAGGCTTTCTCTATAGCTCTCCTCGTCTGAGCCCTCACCAGGATCGCCTTTAACACATTGACTGCCATGTGAGTTGTATTTAACTCAGGCCAGTTTTGAGCCTGGGGCTTTGTGAAGTAAAACCCTGCAGTTGGTTTGTGAAAATCTTACTTGTTGATGTTTTTATTGTTACAATTAATATTGACAATTTAATTCTAAAAATGTGGATTGCATTGCATATAATTCACACACAGAAAACAATAAAAAAATAACAAATTAGAAAGGATCGTTTTGTTTTAATAAAACACCATGGCCCCAGGGGAAAATTTTTTTTTTCTAGCGTGATAGTCAATGTGTTAAAGGTCTGTTCATGGCAATATAGGCTTTTTCTAGCATGCATTAACAAACTGTTCCAGCTTTTACCCATTACCCAGTTCCAAAGCCACTTCCATATTTTTAGGTATTTGTTATAGCAACACCCCACTTCTCAGTACCAATTTCTGTCTTAATCCATTTGAGCTGCTACAACAAAATACCTCAGACAGGGTGATTTATGAACAGAAATTTATTGCTGACAGTTCTGGAGGCTGGGAATTTCAAGATCACAGAGCCAGCAGATTGAGTGTCTGGTGAAGACTCCTTCCTCATAGATGGCACCTTCTATGTGTCCTCACACGGCAGAAGGGGCAGAACCTCCCTCAGGCCTCTTTTGTAAGGACACTAATCCCATTCATAAGGGCAGAACCCTCATGACCTATCACGTCCTAAAGGCCCCACCTCTTAATACCATCACCTTGGGGCTTAGGTTTCAACATATGAATTTTGGGGGACATAAACATTCAGACCATAGCATCAATAATCCAAAATAGATAAATACTGCTTTTAGAGAATTTAATTAAGATCTATTCATTCAACAAATATTTCTTAATAATAATAGGTAATAGGTAACATTTATTGAGCTCTCTCTATGTTCCAGAGACTTTGTTTTATATTTGTTATGTCATTTAATACTCACCAAAACTCTATGGAATTCCTATAATTGTTATCATCATTTATTATTATTGACCCCCAACTTATAGAGCTGAAGTAACTTGCCCAAATTTTTACCTAGTAAGTGGTGGAGCTGCTCACACAAGCCAATGTCTGTGTGATAACAAAATCTAACTCCTAACTGGTAGAAATGTCAACTAAGTACCAGCCAGAGTGCTTAATGCTGAGAATATAATGGTTGGGAAGACACAGCTTCTGCTTTAAGGAGCTCAAAGTCAAATGTGAGAGGTGAACAAGCATCTGTCAATCACAAGATTTAAGTGTTATAATGAGGTGAGTACATAAGTCTATGAGGGTATAATGAGAAAAGCACTGAACCCAGTTTTGGGGGCCACAAGAGGATTTTTAAGGGGATGTCTTTACAAATGCAATATCATTTAGTTTGGTAATGTGTTTTGATTGTATTGTTTACTTTCTATATTCATTAAGCCCACCATAACTAGCCCAAAATTGCAACCCATTACCAGACTATCTTCTTCATTTATTCCTTAACTAAAAACGGAGAGAGGAAATGCTAATAAAATGTAAACAAGTGCCTGGATCTTGTAAAGGACCATTATTTTCAAGGTGTAATATAAAAAACTTTTTATTTTTAAAATAAAAATTGATCATTTTAATACTTGGAATTTAACCCCTAATAATACTTTCATAAATTGGTTATTAGATATCTTTTTATATATTAATATCATCTTAAATTTCATTACCTAGACCAATATATCTTAGATATTAAAAAGGAGGGATATGTGCATCTCTCTTTTTTAATATTTAATTAAATATGTGCATCTGAAGTAAATACCTCCTAATCTTCGTAGAACCTAATACTTTCAATTCAGAATTTTCCTTGATATTCTTTATAAGAACCTTCATGCTAACACGTCTTCCCAGAATCTTTTAAAAGACATGATTTCTATTGGTTTCTGTATATAGCTGGCCTCTTGGTGCCATCTAGTGAACATTTACAAGGTATTAATAGAGAATAAAATCCAGTAAGCTCTTGCTGGAGACTTGCAATTTAATGACATTTGAGGTGTGTAATCTTTTTTAAAAATCCATTTGTCATTGCTGTTACTGAATAAATATTAATGCCCTTTTCACAAAATCCATAGTCTCAAAAATGGAAGGTAATTTTTGAAGAATTACAAAGGGATTTTACTCTTATTAAAGATCATTTCTATTACATTTTACAATTTTTCTTTAATATTCACACTCTAGATTTTTGTCCATAATGTGTAGCAGTTTCAAGAAAAACAAATTTCAATTCTTTGTTTGGCTGGTGAAGAAAAAAATGGGACAATCCAAGAATTACACAGTGGGATGGCAAGAGGATAAATGGTTCCTATTTCCTTTCAGTAAAGCTCTGGGGAAGCTGCTACCTGTCCATAAAAAGCACCTGCAGGCATTTAGACAGGAGCAGACCTCATGATTCACAAGGAAAGCGGGACATGATTTATGAGATTATGAATGGCTAAGACCCACACTTTGACAAAAAGAGATCTAAATGGAGACAACTTGATTACACTTGGTGAGAGTTTAGAGGTTCAGAATCAGACAGTGTAAACACTGACAACACATACTAATTTAAACCAGCAGTCAGCTAAAGAGGAAATAGAGGACAGGGCACAGTGCCTCCGTCTTCTGCTTCCCGCCAGCTCCAATTCCAGATGATTCTCCCTTTGGCTAAACAGAACCGTGGCTTGACCTGCCTGCATAAGTGCAGGCGATCAGGAGAGGACAGAGGAAGAACACAGCTAAGACACTACAGAATCACACCAGTTAATCTGCCTTCCAGTGAATGCATTTCTGGTACCACAATGCCTCGCCTACTTGCAGAGATCTGGCTTCTTACCTGCTAAATCCTGGCCAAAGGTCCAAGCCAGGAGAAACCTACTTTGTAACTTGCAGACTCCCTCTGTCTTCCCTGGGAAGGAGTATGCCCCAGGCACTCAATCCTTAAGAAGAAAATACTGGATGTCCCTTCAGAAGCAAAAGTCAAACAAATGAACAAAAATCCACACAACTATCAGGTCTAAACTAAAATAGGACAAAATATATCTACACATACATATGCATACACACACATTTTGGGCACATATATGCATAAAAATTACAGTTGATAGTACATAACCTAGTCATATTTTCATCATAATATTGACCGATATTTAAAATTATTTTGTTACTGATTTCTTGCTTACTTTTCCCTATATCTCTCTCACAGTGTTTACTGGAGTGTAAGCTCTGTGTGGATTGGGTACATATTTATCTGGACCATTAGCGTATGTAATCCCAGTGTCCAGAACAGAACCAGTGACATAGTACAGACCCCACAATATTTGTTGAATGAATCAGTGAATCAACACCTACATTTATCCCCTGCTATGCTCCAGCTCAAGATGAGTAGAAACGTAGCATGCCTACACTATGAAGAGAAAGAGCTGGCAGAGGACAGGCAACGGATGCAGGAGAAGAGGTCACTGATGGAGATGATTCACAGCATAGACGGAAGCCATGGCACAGGCACAATGTCCAGTTTCAGTTAAGAGAAACAGCATCTACAATCATGCCAAAACTGAACAAAAAGAGTATTCTTGAGCTGAATTTGGTTTTAGGGGTAAGGAATTGAGAGATCATCATTTCATTGCTGTAATTTAAAAAAAATTAGAGAAAAGATCATTAATTGCAAGTGGAAAGCAGTGAGGTGTTGGGTCAGGATTTGTTTGTTTTTTGAGAATAGAACTAGACTCCTTCCCCTGTTATAACCATCTTCAGATTGTAAATATTAATTCAAAGTACTGACTTATCTGCTCATCTGAGTGGGATCCCAGATAACAGGGATAATGTTACCCTGTTACTGCTGCAGCCCAGTGCGGTGCAGTGCTGGCACATAGTAGGAACTCAATAAGTATTTACTGAATAAAAAGTAAAGGTATGAAGCCAGCTGGGGAGGGTGACTGTGACTGCCTAAAGAGATTTCCTGTCAGGACTGAGGGCTCATCAGGGGAGAGCATGAGTATTTAGTTGTGCAGATGGACTATCAGGCAGTCCTAGGGCCTTACTACCTATTTAACCTGGGCCAAGATACTCTAACTTTTTAAGCCTGAGTTTTGTCCTTTCTAAGACAGGGCTAGTAAAACTGTCCTCATAGAGATTTTATAAGAAAAAAAATAAAATATTTATGTCAAACTCGGCCGAGGACATAATATATGTTGATTATTGGTTTGCATGATGCAGCTTACTGTACTTTGATTATTTGTGTCTGCTCCACTAGAGAATACAAAAGCAAGGAGCCAGTCTTAATCACCTGTGCATTCCTAATATCTGGTACATTGCTGTCTTAGTCCATTCAGGCTGCTGTAACAAAAATACCTTAGACTGGGTAATTCACAAACAACAGAAATTTGTTGCTCATAGTTCTGAAGGCTGGAAAATTCAGGATCAAGGCACCAACATATTTGATGTTGGCTAAGGGCCCATTTTTCATAGATGTCACCTTCTAGTTGTGTTTTCACATGATGGAAAAGCAAATAAGCCCCCTTGGGCCTCTTTTATAAGGGCACTAATCTCATTCATGAGAGCTCCACCCTCATGACCTAGTCGTTTCCCAAAATATCTCACCTCTTAACCTCACATTGGGGATTAGTTTTCAACATATGAATTTTAGGGGGTGACACAAATATTCAGATCATAGCAGATGCTCAGCTAATAAGAGCAGTGTGGCAGATGATGCTAGCTGCCTCTACATATCCATTTCCTATTGTTTTCTAACAACACTGATTTTATTTCAGGTGAAAATGTGCACAGCTAAATTATGCATCTTACCAGGCTCCCTTGCAGCTAAGCATGGCCATGGGAAATAGGTCTCACATTCCTTGGGGATCTCCAGGAAAGTTGCTTTCCTTATATGGGTATGACCTTATCCTATTTCTCCTTTCTTTCTTCCTGTAGGGAATACAAACAAGAGGCTGGAGTTGGGGCAGCCACCCTGTGACAGTGAAGTGGCCAGTGGCAGGACAAGCAGCACATGATATGGATGGTGAAGTGAAGGGTTTAAAGGACCCTGGGACACTCATAGCATCACAGAACCATTGCACCAACTCTGAACTGATGGCCTCCTTCTCATCCATAACAGGGGTCATATGGAGAATAATGTTACATATTCAGTCATCATTTATCAATTGTTAATAGGCTAATCCGTCTTACAGCTGATCACCCAGGTTTACCAACATCTACATGGCAGATTTAAAAGTAGGCTATGTCTAAACTGATTTTATTTGGAGAAATCCAAATGTTTGGGATAATATAAAAATAACATTCTCTTGTTCTTACCTCTTCTTTCTAAAAAAAACCATTTAAGTAAAGTTATTTTTACATTAAAATTCTGATATCTTAATCATGCAGGCATAATAAGTTTGGAGTTTAGATTTAAATTTCCTAACCATTGTGTCCAAACATATTATCAAACTATAAATAATACAGAAGATTAACACAATTATTGGGATTGTTTCAGGTCAAAGTTATCTTAATTGTGGTTTCTTAATTCTTAATTCTGGTTTAAGAGTCAATCTATGACTGTCAATATATCTAATTTTATAGGTTAAACTTAACTTTGTAATTTTTGTTTTAATACATAAGATATAGTTGCATAGTAATGAGAAAATTTTCATTTCTGAATAAAATCTAGTGAAATTACTTATATAAAAGAACCAACTTGAATAATTAATAATAATTCTGGGTATTATTTTTTTCTTATAAAAATTGTCTCAGTGCTCCCTCTGGTGGTTCCTCTCAAAAGTAGACTTTTATCTGCTCTGAATTTAAGCCATTTTCAGGGCTGCTTAAAGTTTCAAAGAAAATTTACCCAAACTCTAAAATATTGGTATAAATGATAAAATATGCAGTGAAGCTACTTGAAACCTAAATGCCTAGGTTGAAAGATACTCATTCACCTATCCCTCCATTCAGAAACATTCAATGAGCACAGGGCAAACGGCCCTAGAGGGGTGAGCAAAGGAAGCAGAGTGGAGCTGCTATGTGGCCCACGTCCTAACAGGCCATGGACCAGTACCAGTCCATGGCCTCAGGGGTTGGGGACCCAGCCCTAAAGAACATGGTAAGAAATTTGGATTCTATTCAAACTGTAATGAAAACCTACTTCAGAGACATATGCAGGAGAGTGAATAAAACAGTTTATGTTTTAACAAGATCACTCGTGCTGCTACGTGGAGACTGGGTGGGAGGGAGGGGAGAATGGAAGGCAGCATGTCAGTTTGCAAGGCTGTCTCAGTTGTGCTGGCAAGAAATGGCACTGGCTTGCACTGGGGTGACTGCAGGGGTGGGGAGGCACTGAACACATATTCAAGTTCGACTTTGGAGGTAGAATCAGAAGACTCTGCTGATAAACTAGATATAGAAGAAGAAACTGAAAACAAGCATCTAGATAGAGCTACATATAGACAGGGAGAAAGTGGCAGTGCAGTGTTTGAGGTGAGGATGGGGTAGGGGAAAATGTTCTGTTTGGGGTGGAGAACAGGAATAACTCCCATAGGTTCTTAGTTGGAACCAACCCTGTTACTAAAGATAGGTTAACAAGAGAAAAATAAACAGAAGTTTATTAACATGCATGTTTCATATATATGGAAGACACCCAGGGAATGAGTAGTTCTCCAAGAAGTGGCTTTGAATTCCAGGTTATGTTGCATCTTCAGCAAAGAACAGTTAAGTTTTTAGAGATGTGACAAAACAAAGGACAAGGACTTTGGGTCTCTAGGAGTGGCAACTTGTGGAAAGGCAAACACCTGGCAGATAAAGGCTAGTCAGTAAAGCCTTTTCATGTAGTTTCCTCTGGTGCCATCTCCAGGTCAATAAGGGTCCAAAGTTGTCTTCTATGGTTAACCTTTGTTCTTCCTGGTAGAAGCAGGGCAAGAGATCTTTTGTCTTTGTAAATCTACATCCTGCTTTTAGGCAAATAGAGGGAGGGCAGAGAGCTTTCCTGCTTCTGCTTCTCAATTGTCTTCAGCCCAAGAATGCTTCATATCTTGGGGTGACATATTCTGGTCTCCTACGGGGGGCTTGTTCCACTTGAGATGGTTTTGAGACATCCAAGGAAAGCTGTTAAGTAGAAGTTAGGCATATAGGTCTAAAGATCAGAGGAAATGTTTTCTGGACATGAAATCTAGGCATCATCTGTAAATTCAAGATATTTAACACTTCAGATCTGAGCAGATCACTGACAGAGGATGTGTAAAGAGAGAGAAACCAGAAATGAGGAACACTGACACTCTGCGGTCCAATAAAAGAGGAGGAACCAGTAATCTATATTAAAAGCCTGTGATACTGCAGAAGATTCCTTTTCAAGAGGAATTAATGAGAAGTTGGGTAAGATGAAAACCTTTTTAGCCAGGTAAAACCTGAATAAACTTGGTAAATCCAGGTAAAACCCAGCTTTATACAAAGCTGGTTCGAGTTGATTAGCAATATGGGGATGCTATGGTCTGAATGTGTGTATCCCCTCAAAATTCATATGTTGAAATCCTAACCCCCAACGTGACAGAATTAGGGGATGGGGCCTTTGGGAAGTGATTAGTTCATGTCACGAATGAAATTAGTGCTCTTATAAAAGAGGCCCAAGAGAGTTTCCTTGCCTCTTCCCGCCAAATGAAGACACAGCAAAAAGACAGTTGTCTTTGAACCTCACCAGACATGAAATCTGCCAGCGCCTTGTTCTTGGTCTTCTTAGCCTCCAGAACAGTAAGAAATATATGTCTGCTGTGTATAACCCCCCCAATCTATGTTATTTTGTTATAGCAGCCTGAGCAGACAAAGACAGGGAAGATAAGATTACAGCGCCCTGCAGAGTGGACAAGAGGGAGGAAGTAGAGACAAAATGTCGTACAATTCTGTCAAGGCTTTGACCATAGAAGGAGGTACATAAGGGTTCCATAGAATTAGGGGGCACATGTGTACAGGACTATTTCTTCTTTTTAAGTGTCTATTTTGCTTCCAAATTTTATTATGAAAGAGTTCAAACACAGAGAAAAATTGAAAGAAAAGTGCAAAGAGCACCTGTATTCTCTCTAATTGTGATTGTTTTGATGTACTTGCTTTACTTTTTTAGTATACACACTGATAGTTTGCCATAATTTGCAAAGTAAATTGCAGATATCATAACATTTCACTCCTACATGTTTATGCCTTCACACCCTAAGAATAAATTCTCCTATATAACCAAAATATCTTTACTGTAAGGAGGTTACCAAAAACATTTCTAATATCCAATCCACATTCAAATTTCCCCAATTGTCTCCGAAAGCTCTTTTAGAAGTGGCATTTCAAATCAGGATCCAGTCGAGGGACATGCCTTGCCTTGGATCATTATTTTTCTTTAGTCTCTTTTAACAATTCCTCCATCTCTTTTGGGGATATGTGTGTTGCATCGCCTTTTCTGGAGAGTTCAGCAAGACAGTCGTCTTACGGAATTGCCCACATTCTAGATTTGTGTTACTGTTTCCTCATTCTTTGTCATATTTCTATATACCAGTTTTTCTCTGCTCACCAGAAGTTAGTCAAATGTTTGATTAAGTTACAGTTAAACATATTGGGCAAGAACATGCCATATGTGGTGCCATCTATGTTATAGTGTGTGGTACCAGATGGCACATAATGCCAGGTTGTCTGGTCATTAAATTGGATTATTTGGCAATCCACCCAGACCTCTCCTTTATAATAGTATATCTTTTACTCTTGCAATTGGCAAGCAATCTTTGGAGTGCTATTCTGGCACAAAGCAAATATCCTTGTTTCCAATAAGCCTTCCACCCGATAGTTTTGCTTCCATTGATAAGCCTTGCTTGAATCAGTTATCATGTAGTGGTTGATATTCTAACTGCAAAAAGGTGATTTTTCTAATTCTGTCATTCCTTCTGCATCTGTCAGCTGGCATTCATCTGCATAGAAGAGTTTAAGGAAGCTCTTTTGAATTAATTGTTGAAGTCAAAGATATTGGAATGTCTGAATGTTCGTGGGGGAGAGGTAGACACTTTTCCTTTGCCCTCCACCTGGGGCCCTGGAAATTAAACTGAAAAAAGATTAACAAAAGAAAAACTAACAGAGTTTATTAGTACATGCAGCATGCGTACATGTGGTAGGAACTCAGTGATGAGTAACTGATGATGATTAGAACTTGGGCTCACATACTATTTCAACAAAGAAAAATAAACTTAGAGAGAAGTGACAAGACAAAGGAAAAGGGGTTTAGACTTTTCGGGGCAACAAAGTGTGCAGAAGTAAATATATGGAGTGAAACTAATGGAAGGAAAGGGTTGTTTTAGCAAAGTTTGTTATGTAGATTCCTCCTGGTGCTATTTCTGGGCTGATAAAAGTCTAGTATAGTCTCTGGTGATTAAGAAATCTAAGCCTGCTTTTAGGCAAGTGGAGGAGCAGAGAGCTTTTTTATTAGTATCTGTTCTTTCTCAATTGTCTTCAGCTCAAAATAATTTTTATGCCAAAGTGGCATATTTTGGGATGACACATTTTGATCTCCCACAAGTACCAATAAACATTATGCAGTAGGAGGCACATGTGGATAATTTAGAAGAGAAGGAGGACCCAAAAGAAACAAGCCCTGAAGAAGGTGAGAAGAAAAGGAACCAAGAGCCACATGATGCAGTCGATGTTTGGCGGGAGACACATCTCTTCCTTATGGCTGGGCTGGGGGTGGTGGGGTTGGAGGCTTAGCTGTGAGAAGGTGAAGGACTAATTCCATGTCTAGGCATACCATAAGGAAATGACTTAAAAACCAAGATAAAACAGATGCATGAAGATCCCATTATAGTAATTAGAAAAAATTGTTTAAGATAGGAACAGTGAAGGAACAGCAACAGAGAAATGGCGAAGGCTATTAGTACATTTTCACTCACTGTGGAATAGTATGTAACTAAAAAAATGGTCATTCAGAAACCTATAGCAAGATAGGAACCCAGCAACTGAAAAGAAAGTCAAGATTTTTTTTTTTTAACTTTTCCAATGAATGTATTCTAAATTCTTTTTATTTTTTATTTTTTTAACAAAAGCTAGCATGGCTGCAACTGCAAAGCCAGATTTCTCTGCATGAGTCATCCTGTAGGGGGCAGGCAAGTCCACTTCTTACAAAGCCTTAAGTAGAGCTGGTGCACAGCAGCTCCTGTAGGGTTATTTTATCTGTGTGGCTCCCCGTACTTTTTATCTGTGTGGCTCCCCGTACTGAGAATAACAAATAGAATCAATTTAACCAGTTTCCTTTTTTACTCACTGGGTATAAACTGTTACTCACAAAGAGAATGTTTACTTTTGAGGATTCTTTCTATTTCAATATATTAATGGCAGGGGGGAAAAACAGAGCTTTGAAGCATGCCAACAGACCAAAGAAATAATTCTTATATAATTTTTTAAAAAGTAAAACTCTACAATCAAGAGAAGCCTAAAGCCTGTGCCCTGGAAAGCCTAAACAATCAATATTTTGATATGTTAGATACTATTTGTTACCCACATGATATTCACTTATTATAAATTATAACTTAAACAATGATTAGGCAAGAAAAAGTGCAAGCTTCTGAGAGAGATCAGTTAACAGCAGGCCCAGAATCATTGATAATTATTGACAGGTGAGAAAATAAAATCATGTCAGGTGTCTCCACATTAATGCCACAAAGCTCAGCAGCACGTGATGGCAAGGATGTATCCTCCTGTCCACAAAGCAGTGTCGTCTGAGTGGCTGCACTCCCTGTCTCATTCTGGGGTCTCCCCTGGGAGCTTTGGAAAGGCTGATGCTCAGACGCCACCCGGAGAGTCTGACTTGATGTATCGCAAAGGCAGCCTGGTGTAGGTAGGCAAGACTGCTGCCGAGTCTGCCCTGCTGGCCTGGGGTGGTACCGAACTACACAGAGGGGCGGTCCTGCCGCAAGTGCCTTCTTCACAGATACACGCAGGTATCTCCAAATATCAGAGTGCTTGTTGTCAGAGAAACCTAATATTTTACATTGCTTAAATTTATCATTTCATTCCCAGACATTCCACAACATCTGGATGACATATCTACCTTTATACACTAAGCTTCTTCCAAGTAACTGATTTCTTCCTGCATTCTTTTAGGCCAGGAAGAAGGTTCACTAAAATTTCATCAAACCTGTTTATATATATATATATATATATGTACACACACACACACATTCCAGCTTAAAATGATGGCATTTACACACTATTTATTTTCTCTTAAAACTCTACTACAATAGCAGGAAAGAAATGTTTTAAATGGACAGAGAACTGGTTAAGTGACGGCAGGGGTGAGAGAGATGAGTAGATCCCGAGAGGCTGGTAAACAGAGGGAGAGGTAGTAAGCAGCAGATGGAGAAATGTCTACAGAGGGACACACCAACCCCATCCCCTCTGACTGCCTCCAAAGCACCCCAGAGGATCACTGTGCCCTGGGAGTTGGGGGCAGGCTGCAGGGCCACAGACAGGGAGGCTGAAGGGAAGTGTGTATGAAAAACAGTTAGACTCCCAAGTCTGACCCATGCAGCCAGGTGACCCCTGCTCCCCACCTCTGCAAGAGACTGGAACTTCACAATCGGGAGAAATTGGTCCCAGAGATGCACTGGACAAATCCCAGGTGCTGCAGAAGACAGGCACCAAGTGCTGGAACAAAAGTACAGGGATGAAGTAAAAGTCTAACAGGATGTGTGGAGAGATCCCTAGAACACAACCAGCTTTCAAAAGTTTCCACAGCCCCTCCCCCAAGTCTTTACAATTATAATGTCTAAAATTAATTAAAACATTGAAGTATAAACCTATAATTTAGCAATAAGGAGGTAAATTCCAGAATAAACAGTTAAAGTAGCTCTAAGAGGGACTCAGGGCTGTTAGGACTAGGCAGGGAACTGCAGCTTATAAGCAGTCTTCTAGTACAGAGTTTTAAAAGTATAAATCATGCTGATGTATTGCTTTGATAAAAATTAAACTATTTCGAGCTGGGTGCAGTGGTGTGTGCCTGTAGTCCCAGCTACTTGGGAGGCTGAGGCAGGAGGATTGTTTGACCAGCCTGGGCAACAAAATGAGACCCTTTGTCTAAAAAATGGAAAAAAAAATTAACCTATTTTTTTAATAATGTATTTTATTTAGCCCAATGTAATCCAAAATATTATTTTTCCTTTTATTTCAGAATATTAGGGGGGTACAACACTTTGGTTATATATATTGCCCATGCACTGCCCATGTCAGAGCTACCATCATGGACATTGCCCAAACTGTGTGCCCCACACCCATTCAGTGAGAGTCTTCCCATCCCCTCCACCCCCCTCCCACCTGCCCACCCCATGATGAATATTATTGCCATGTGTAACATAAGCATCGATCAGTTAGTACCAATTTGATGGTGAGTACCAGTGGTGCTTGTTTTTCCATTCTTGTGATACTTCGCTTCAAAGAATGGGCTCTAGCTCCATCCAGGATAATACCAGATGTGTTAATTCACTGTTGTTTTTTATTGCTGAGTAATACTCCATGGTATACATATACCACATTTTATTAATCCACTCGTGTATTGATGGGCACCTGGGTTGTTTCCACATCTTTGTAATTGTGAATTGTGCTGCTATAAACATTCTCGTACAGATGTCTTTATTATAGAATGTCTTTTTTTCCTTTGGGCCCAATTTGTGTTTAACTTTTTATGTTTGAAATAGGTTAATTTTGATTTGCATAAATTCAAATGCTCAAAAATTTTAAATGAACGTCCATCCAAAAAGTTGAATGGATTATTGTTTTCATTATCATTTGAAAGATTCAATAGATAAGTAGATGTAGTCTTCCTTTCAACTGGAAGTATAAAAATCACAAGAAACCTCATTACCTAACACACTTTGTACATTTAAAATAAATTTGCATTTTAAATAAATGTGTTTAAAGATATACTGTAATCTTTAACCATTATAACAAATTGTGATGATAAAATCAAGATGCAATTTCTTTAGGAATTAGGTGAGAAACTCCCTTTTAACTAGAACCCCTGGGATTCCTCTGTAAAGAGAACAAGTAGGAACGTAGCAATAAGGAGTGGTATTTTTTTTTTTTTTTTTTTTAGAGACAGGGTCTCACTCCTGCTCAGGCTGGTCTTGAACTCCTGAGCTCAAGCAATCCTCCCGCCTCGGCCTCCCAGAGTGCTAGGATTACAGGCGTGAGCCACCATGCCCGGCCAAGGAGTGGTATTTTTATTGGAAGAGAGGAGTTAAAGGAATCAAAACAGCATTACATAGGGAAATGTGGCTAATATACTCAGTAGTTTTACAGGTGTAAATATTTACATCTTTTCAAATTTGATTGCTTCATTCATACCACCTAGACTGAATAGGGCTAGTCTTTTTTCCTGCACCAGGTAATTCACTGCTACCTAAGTAAGCTAATTTGCCAAATGGATGAATCATTTAAAATATCCATTTTGTTGTTACTATTTAGCACACATAAATGATAAGCCCCTCGCCTTCGGGAACACTCACAATTTCTCCCACATGGTTGACTACACACCATTCGATAGTGAAATTCCACCCGCTCCTATCGTGGTGCAGTGGTTTGGTTATTGCAGTCATTGGTTCTGGTCCTCGGGACACCTCAGAATGTTAGTAGGATGACCTTCTGGTTGCACAGTCTTTGTGAGAGGACCCAGATTCCACAGAGGGATGCTGAGCTGCTCCCCAGGCCATGGCCCGCCCGGGCATCTGGTCTGTGCGCGACCGCACTCGAGGCTCTGGCTGCCAGTCGGTCTTTGTCAAAAGAGAAATCCTGTTCTAGGCTGTGGGAAGCCTGCAGTTCATCCATTCTAGCAGAGTTTCTGAAAGATATCGTTTCAACTTTTCTTCCCTTTTCATTTTTTTTCCCTCTTAACTGATATGATATGGTGTCACCATATAATCCTATGAGATATGGTATAAACAAATAAATGTACCTTGCCCCAAATTCAAAGACAGTGTCATCCATTGCAAAACTCCATTCTATGTAAATAGGGGCACCATTAACATTGTATTTTATATACAGAGTGCATCTGGAGCACAACTCCACATGCATGAAACATGGAGACAGCCATGCACACAGTGCCTTTGCACAACAGCTCTGGTAGGAATTTTTATTCTCATATGACTTTTAACAACCCCATATGCTTTGTAAGGCTCTGAGTTAAGATCGAAGTTTTATTATTAAATCTTACCCTCCCTTTATCTCACATGATGTAATAGTAGTATACCTTGCTTGATCCATTAAATATTTAAGAGGCCTCAATGCTTCCTATAGTCTAATATTTCCAAATTACATACTGCAACCAATTCCATCTCTGCCCAAATAGGATGAGACAATTCCTAGAATAGGGACCAGATGGCTCTGATTGGTCTGCATTGGTGTCTGTGGGCCTGGCTAAATCGATCCACTTTCTTGTATTTCACTTTCTTTGTATGTAAAATGGGGCCAAAGTGCCAGACCCAAAGCTGTGCTAATAAAAGGCCATCTGGGCAGAATTCTCTGATCTCTTTCTTAATATGCATAAGTATACTATCCATGGTAGGTTATTGTCTTTTGTTGTTGTTTTCCCAGAATGTTGCCGAGGAAAGGCAGGTTATAATAAGTTTCTGGGGTTTTTCAGGTAAGATTCTCCACCTTGCACATATTTGTGCCATGTTTATGCATACTGCTAACTGAAATAGCAATGTGTATGTTTATAATTTAAACAATTTCTCTTCCCTTCTCACCCCCTCCACACACCTGTTCAAATATTCAAGAAATTAGGTTTGTGATTGTATGATAAAAGCATATCATCCTTTCTTTGCCCAGCACAAGTTCTAGAATCTCTGTGTCAATCAGTAGCTTTGCATCATTTTCACAATCAACCAAATTAAAAGGTGGGGGGGGGTCATTCTTAATATTGTCCTGTCAAATATTTCCATTTATTCATTGTTTATTCACTATATAATTTTTCCAATGAAGGCAGTATTTTTAAAAATTAATAATGCATAAATGGTAAGGTGACTGAATTGTGGATACCACATTCTCAGGACATAAAATAGTCACATAATACACAGAATGTTTCAGCTTTTATTTTAAACTGAGCTCCTCTGCAATGGACTAGCAGAGTTTCTGCATTTCTCAAGAGAAAACATAAGTACATAGATTACATAACTGTACTAAAGTAAAAGCAAATAGATATTTTTAAACATTTGAAGTGGTAAAAACAAACAATATGGTTTACACAAAGACTGCAAGAATTCAACACAGCATTAAAAACTTCAATACAATGATGTAAATAAATTCTACTTGTGCCTGGCTTATTTGCATATTTATTCTACCTATTACCTAAGACATAAAAAGGAAGTTGGAGACACATAATCTGGACTTATACATGCTCATATGAAGGACAACAACCTAGAAATAGTGATACAAGAGTTTATACAATGATTTAGAAAGTGACCCCACATGCATACTAAAATGCCAATCCATGCCTTGCTGTGGACGATAACAATCATCTCTGTAGATTCCGAGACAGCTCCAGATCAATCTACAGTAGGGATGATGCAGTGGCCAGATAGATCACTAGGCTCCCCCTCATCTGTGTCCAGTTCTGAGTTGATTAAGACAGATGAAGTTTCGAATCCAGACAATGACACCTAGCCGTGTTTCTGGTCAAACATCTACTTTACCTTTTGCCCTTTACCTTAGATAACCTAGAGGTTACTCTAAGTTTAAAAGTTTAATTTTGACAAAATTACAGAGGATTCATAAAAGTATTTTAAGCATTTTAAAGAAAATCAGTAGAATGTTTCCCAGAAATGTAAAAGATACTAAAGTGAATTCTACCAGGTCTCTGAACCCCACCTGCAGAGGTCTGTTCAAATGCCATGAGACCACCATTCGAAATGCATTGGAGATGAAAAACTTTATTTTGAACAATTTACTATTATTTGCCACTCAAGGCAGAAGGTTTCCAAATTTACATCTTCTAAACTAATAGCTATGAATTATCTCAATGTTCCTAATAATGCTGAGAGCTAAGGAAGCAATTCTCATTCACCAAAATCAGAGAGGGAGTTTGCTCCCTGCTCCTCAAGGGAGAGTTCTCCTTCCATATATTTCTGAAAAAGTATTTTAAAACTAAATAATTGAGAAATTGATTGAAGATGCCGATCACACTAGGTAAACAAAATCTGTGTAAACAAAACCTGCTGCAGCACTCACACACTTTCTCCCACTTAACACTGAGCCTCACCACAGGAAACAAACATTTTTAGAAATTTTCATTCCTGTTTGGAATTCACTCCAAAGAATAAGACCTTTTAAAACACTATAATCGATGACTAGAGTCCGGTTAATGTTCTGCCCTCAAAGTCTCGGGTGTAAACTGCAGATGATCGGGCGAACCCAGGTGCCAGTCCTCTCTCTTCATCCACTTTTGTCTCCCACAAGTAAAGACAAGATAAAGGTAGGAGGCTGGCCGGTCTCCCTTGTAAGATCAGAACCAGACATTAACCAGGTTTACATGGGCTACCTACCAGATGCCGTCTGAGATAAGGAATAAAGCACAGGTCCTCCACAGCTCCCTGTGAAAAGGAGTCCAGAAAGGAAATCTGAGGGCGTCAGTAATCCCAGCTTCCTGCTCTCCCTAAAGCGGAGGCGAGGAAGAATAGAGAAAGGGAAAGAAGGAGGGCTAGATCGAACTTCTTTTTATCTTGTCTGATCCTCACAGTAACTTGTGAGATTAGGACATCTTGTATTATTTATAAAGTTCGCAGTCCCGAAAAACAGCACTCACAAAAACAATTACAACAAACTGGTCTAAGTCGTATGACAGGCTGAATGGGGCAAAGGGGTGCTGGGGGACCGGAGTCCTTTGTATAAAGCAGCGGGGACCAGTGTACCCCAGCGGTGTAAAGAGCAGGCAGCCGGTGCGCTCAGCGGCAAAAGCCACGCTCCACCTCAGGACGCTCAGCGCTGGGCAGCCGGCTCAAGAGGGCGCCGGAACCGCGCGCCGGGGCGACTCTTCCCGACTCCTGGCCCTCCTAGAGCCGGGCGAGCTGGTCCCGGCAAAGTCTGAGTCACGGAGCACTTCAGGGGAGATCAGGAGAAAGAAAGGGGAAAGGCAAGGAAAGAAGGGGCTGGGACAGGGAGGGGAAAGTATCACTGTTCTTACCATACTCCAGGTAGTCACAGCCAGGCTCCAGCCTCCTTGCTCCTCCCCACCCCTCCGCTAGCACGCAGGCCACACGCGCACGCGCACACCCTCCGCGGCGCCGCGTGTCGTCCAGCTTTCCCCAGTCCAAGAGGCCCAGGCGGCCTCGGCAGCTGTTCCCTCGCGCTCCCGCGCATCTCAGAGGGGCGGGCGCGGGACACAAGCACCTTGACCCTCTCTTCTAGCGGTTAGAGCGCGCTGAGGAGGACCAGGGGACCCGGCGAGCCCGTTGGCCAGCTTGAGCAAAGGCGCAGACGGTCGCGGCAGGACAGCGGAGAAGCAAAGCGCAGAAGCAAGCGCGGAGCCGACGCCTGGGGGCGCCCGCGCCATCCCGGGACTCTCCCCACGATGGCGCCCAGGGCTTCATCTAGAGCCTCCGAGCCCGGAGGAGGGCAAGGAGGGGGCCCTTCCCAGCAACACTGCCCTCCTCTTCTACCCTAACTCGCTCCGAGCCAAGTTCGAGGGTTGCCTCGTGCCCTTCAGCGTGAAGGAGCGGTCAGTGTGGCGTCCTCAGTCGCAGTGGGCCTCACTCGGCGTGTACTGGCATCCCATGGAGGGCTTGGCAAAGTCAAATTCTGGGCGCGGCCACAGCGCTGCCAATTTGTTAGGTCAGGGGTGAGGCCCGAGCAAGTTTCCTGGGGACCCTGAGGGCGCCTGTCGGGTGCGCGCTCTGGCCGCGGGCGCCGGGTCCTCCTGCGGGGGCCGGGGCTGGCGGAGCCGCCGGGAGGCGCGGGGCGCTCGGGCGTCAGGCGGCGGGGCGGCAGGCTATCAGCTGGCGGAGGTTCCTGCGGAAGCTGTCGTCCAGGAAGGCGTAGAGGAAGGGGTTGAGGCAGCTGTTGGCGTAGCTCAGGCTGGTGATGAAGTAGGAGATAGCGACGACGAGCGGCGTCTGCGGGAGGTCGGTGGTGAGCGCCACCACGGTGCTCAGGTGGTAGGGCGTCCAGCAGAGGAGGCACACGGCCAGGATCGCCACCACCAGGAAGGTCACCCGCTTCTTAGCGCGTTGCAGGGCCTTGCCATGGCTGTCCAGCCGCATGGCGCGCAGCCGGCACAGCAGGGTGGTGTAGAGGACGCAGATTGTGGACACCGGGATGGCGAAGCCCAGCACGAGTGTGTAGAGGCGGCTCGCCCGCCACCAGAAGGCCTCGGGCTGCGGGAAGACCAGCACGCACTGGCGCCGGCCCTGCTCGTCGTCAAGCTGGGCGAAGACAGCGAAGGGCAGCACGACCAGCGTGACGAGCCCCCACACGGCCAGGCTCACGGCGCGCGCGGCGCGGTAGGTGCGGCCAGCCACCCGGCGCGACTCGGCAGTGGCCAGCACCACCAGGTAGCGGTCGGCGCTCATGACGGTGAGGAAGTAGAGGCTGGAGAAGGTGTTGTACTGGTCGATGGCCACGATGAGCTTGCACATGACCTCCCCGAAGGGCCACTGCCGCAGCAGGAAGTCGGCGATGTTGATGGGCAGCACCAGCGTGAATAGCTCGTCGGCGATGGCCAGGTTGAGGATGAACAGGTTGGTGACTGTTTTCATGCGGGGCGCCCGCAGCAACACGTACAGCACCGCGGAGTTGCCCGCCAGCCCCACGGCGCAGATCACCGAGTAGACCACCGGCACAGCCACAGCCAGCGGCGGCGGCAGCGGCTCCAGGCTCGACGCGTTGGGGCAGCCCAGCGCCTGGCCCCGGCACGATGCGTTGGCGGGCCCGGGCTCCAAGAACGAGGCATTGTGCATCTCGGCGAGGGCAGGGAAGCCGGCGACCCCGCGTCCTCTAAGGCCGCCCGGCGGGGCTCAGCGGTCCCAAAGCCCGCATTGGCACGGACCCGCGCCCGGACACTCTCTTCGGCGCTCCAAACCCTTTTGCTCCAAGCCCTTTTCTGGTTTTTCTGGGGGGAGGGGGGGACGTTCCTGGCCACCCCACAGCCCACTGTCGCTGAGGACTCACGGGGCTGGAAAGAGGATTTAAAAGCACAGGTTAGACTCGTCGACGTGTGGCTTTCGGGAGAGGCGCGGTCCCGAGGGGTGGGAAGCGCCGCGGCGCCCCAAATCTACCCCACGTGAGCGCTCTCTGCTACCTGTTGAAATGTCTTTTCAGCCAGTTGAACCACATCAAACGAAGTGCTAAAGAGAGGACTCCTTTCTTTTTTAGGAAAAATGCAAACCCATCTCCCCTCTTTTAGGGCACCCCTGGCAGACCCGGGTCACACACACCCCCCGCCCGAATTCCGCAGGGGCAAGCTTCTGTCCCTCTAGTTTCTGTGCGCCCTCAGTAACAGCAAGCTCAACAGCAATCTTTACCTTACCTGGCTGGCCCAGGGACAGCATCTGCCTTTCCTGGAGCGGTCAGGACAGGAGCCTGCCGGCTGCGGGGAGACTGGGGCGCCTGCCGGCCAAGTGTCCGCCTCACGGCGTCCGCCTGGAGTCCGCAGCTAGAGCCCCCGCGGGTCCCTCCCGCGCGCCCGGAAGCGCAGAGATGGCGCAGCTGCGACTGCGCTCCACTGACCCGACCGCTGCGCCCACCCCCGACTCCAAGTAGAATGGCCTTGGAACTAACGGAGAACAGCACTCCTAAAAAATTAAGGGATTCTTTTCTTCCCTCCAGTAGTGTAACCTTTTATTATTTTTATTATTTCCATCTGAAATAATAAAAAGCTCTCCTGTTAAGAACAGAATTTAAGAAAAAGTTAAGGTGTTACTGATCTATTTTAAAAGGATAAAAATGTAGTTGAGGCTTCCATCCCATTTTTTAAACACCATACCACAAATGGGCTAATGTAATTTGAAATTTGAAATTACATGCACACCAAATTATACATTACACAAAAGGAAAAAGTGAACATAGGTCTAGACCATTGTCAGCCTCCAATGAGTAATGGTCAACAATTTGAGATACTTTCATGCTTTCTAAAAGTATGTGTAAGGAAAAACTTGATTAATAAAGACAAACTGTTTCTGAAAGCCTTTTAGGGAGTCATGACTTAATGCAAGTTGTTCAGCACACTCTCCTGACTCTCACACGTTCCCCACCCTCCCCGTTGATGAGTGCTGTCCCGCAATCACGGCATGGGGTTGTCAAGGGAAGCAGAGCAGGGGCAGACTTGGACTCCAATGTTGCTACCTCCCTGGACTTGGATTCTTCCTCTAGAAAGGGGAAATCCTCAGGCACCTCACCAGTTCCTTTGAGAACTGAATGAAATAAACAAAACATTGGTTCTCTCCAATTCCTATTTTTTCCCTCCACCTTCCCTTTGGGAGAGCCAGCAAATTAAAACACCGAATTAAACTTCCCTTCCATAAAAATAGGCAAAGCCCAAATAAAGTGCATTTCTGGTCCTTTATGATACATTTTAGAGAAGAGAGCCTAAGATTCTTAGAAGGATACCTAAAGTAACCAGTGGAAAAAGCCTGTAGTGCCAGAAATACAGTGTCCGCCCTTATCCATGGGAGTATATTACAGGACCCCCAGTGGAAGCCTGAAACCTCAAATAGTACCAAACCCAAAGGCCTTCAATTGGAATATGTTTCTGTTCTTCCACTCACAAATTTAATGCCTTTTGCATCTTAACTAAGCACTCATCACGCCCTGTGGCTGTAAATTTTACATTTTGAGGTGCGACAACAAAACTAACATATTTTTTTCCTTCTTCACAATTTCAGATGGAAGATTTATTTTTCCTGTACATCTTAATAACCTCAGCATACAATTTTTTTCTTTCCTCATTAAGTGGAGAACTTCACTTAAGTGAAGCACTTTATGGCTTCTCTTTGGTATATCCAAACTGCCAGCAGGTACATGCTAGAAAAAGCCTACAGTGCCATGAAGAGACCTTTAAAAGTGATTCCAGTGAGGGCTCAAGAAGAGTAGAGCAGTAGGGAAAGCCTTCTCAGAGAAAACCTAAGTGATCCTGAACAGAGTATGGATAAAAATATGGATAGTAAAGGCCATTCTGGTGAGGTCTCAGGCAGAAATGTAGAACTTGTTATCAGAAACTGAAAGAAAGGCCATCCTTGTTATAAACTGGCAAAGAACTTGCATGATGTGTTCATGTCCTAGTGTTTTGTGGCAGGCAGAACTTGCGAGTGATGAAATTAAATATTTGGCTGAGGAAATATCTATGCAAAGTATTGAAGAGGCAGTCTGGGTCCTCTTAATGCCTTATAGTAAAATTTGAGAAGAGAGAGTTAATTTAAAGATAGAATTGTTAATCAAAACGGAAGCAGAACTTAAAGATTTGGAAAATTCTCAGCCTATCCATATGGGAAAGAATGAGAAAGTCTGTGCAGTGAGAACACCAAGGGTGTGGCCATACAACTATCTGATAAGGATATTAGTCAGCCAGCTAAACAAAAGCCAGGGCCTATGGTCCAAGACAATGGAAAAATGACCCTGAAAGTAACTCAGAAATCATCAGGCTGCCCCTCCCATCACAGGCCCAGAGTATAAAAGCTGCAGCCAGTGCAGACATACCACAGAGAGTCCGTTAGGACAATGCTCAGAAGAGGTATAGGGGTAAAGCCTCTCCCTTGACCCAGACTAGTAGAGCAACCAGCACGCGACTCCAGCCCCTGGGAGCCAGGGCACGAGCCAGGGCACAACCCAGGCACAGAGCTGCCACAGGGATGGGGCCGCCCAAGCTGTGGGGATAGGTGCACCACCCCAGTGTTTCCAACAGGTGGGACATCAAGATGAAGAGGATTATTCTTGAGCCTTAAGATTTAATATTGTTTGCTCTGTTGGGTTTCAGACTTGGGCAGCACCTGTTACTCATTTCTTCTTCCCTGTTTCTCCCTTTGGAGTGGGAATGTCTGTCTATTCCTGTTCCACTATTGTATTTTGGAAGCACATAACATGCCCAGTTTCACAGGTTCATATCTGAAGAGCAGTTTGCCTCAAAATGAATTATACCTTGAGTCACAACCATATCTGATTTAGATGATATTTAAATGCGACTTTGGACTTTACATTTTTGAGTTGATGCTGGAACTAGTTAAGATTTGGGGGACTATTAGCATGGAATGAATGTACTTTGGATGAAAGAAGGACATGAATTTTGGAAAGCCAAGGGTGGAATGCTGTGTTCTGAATGTTTGTGTCCTTCCAAAATTTGTATATTGAAACCTAACCCCAATGTGAAGGTATTGGAGATGGACCCTTTGAGAGTGATTGAGACATCAGGGCAGAGCCTTAATGAATGGGATTAATGCCCTCATAAAAGAGGCCCCAGAGCCATCCCTCATCCCTCCTGCTTTGTGAGTTACAGCAAAAAGATGGCCATCTAGGAAGCAGACTTCAAATTTGGCAGCACCTTGATCTCGGACTCGCCAACATCCATAACTGTGAGAAATAAATTTCTGTTAGTTAAAAGCCACCTAGTTTATAGTATTTTATTATAGCAGCCTGAACAGACCAAGACAAGGCTATACACCTCCTGCATTATTCTTTGTTCTTTCTTTCTATTGTGTCATTTCCATTCCCTTGTTTCTTTCTGACATTCTTTTGGATTAAGTAATTTTGTATTATTCAATTTCTCCTACTTCATTAACTTATTATTTCTATATGCTTTTATTATCCATTTAAAGGTATATTAGAGATTATAATATCTATCCTTGACTTATTAATATCTACTTAAATTATTACTTTTACAACCTCCCAGACAATGCAAGGACTTTTTAACACTTAAGCTGCATTTACTGCCCTCTGTCTTTTGTACAACAATTAACATGTATTCTAAATCTACATATATTTTAAACTCTATAAAACACTATTATTGTTGTTTTAAATAGGCAGTCTGCCCCTACAGTTACCCACACATTTGTATTTCCAGTTCTCCTGATTCCTTCCTACATTGCTATGCTTCCGTCTGGTATCACTTTCCTTCCATTTGAAGAACTCACGTAATATTGTAAGTGCCATTCTGCTGGTGATGAACTCTTACTGCTATTGTTGTTTTGAAATTTCTTTATTTCCCCTTCATTTTTAAAGAAATATTTCACTGTACAAAATTCTAAGTTTTCAGTTGTTTTCTTTCAATGCTTTGAAATTTCCTTTTCTTTTTTCTTCCATTATTCCTAATTTAAAAAGTGGTTTCTTGTCTTAATGTAGCTCTTTCAAAGGTAATTTACTTATTTTCTATCACTGTTGTTAAACTATATCTTTGATTTGGTCTTTCAGAAGCTACACTACGATGGGCTAGGAGTAATTTTCTATCCATTTGTCCAGGTTTTGGTTTATAGAGCTTCTTTAATCTGTGATTTGATTTTTTTTTTCTATTTTGAAAAGTTCTCAGCCATTCTTTCTTCGAGTATTAATTCTGTCCCATTCTCTCTCTTCCCTCCTACTGGGACTCCAATTATATGCCTGTTAGGCTTTTATGCTATTGTCTGTGTTTTCCCCCCTTTTTACTCTGTACTTCAATCTGGTCCCCTAAATCCTTCTTGGTGGTTCCCCAATGCCTTCAAACAGCTATATTACTAGGATTTTTAAAAAAATTTTTTGTGGTAGTTCATAACAGGAGGAGTTGTGCGATACCATCATAACTAGAAGCAGAAGTTAATACATAAAGGTTTTTATACAGTACATTACCAAATGAAAAACTAAATGTAGGGAGTTTTGGTGGGGAGGGGAGAGTATAAATTGAGAAACATTTTAAAACTCGTGTAAATGTAGAGGATCTAGGATAACTGTCCAAACAATTTCAAAAAAGAAAAACATATTTGGAAGATTAACACTACCTGATTTAAAGACTTACTAAGGCTACAGTAATCAAGACAGTAAGGTATCATTGTAAAAACAGACCAATAGATCAATAGAACAGAATGAAGAGTTCAGAAAAAGACCCACACATATATGGACAACTGATTTTGAACAAAGATTTAAAGACAAAATAATGGAGAAAGAATAATCTTTTCAACAAATAGTGCTGGAACAAATGGATATCTGTATGACAAAAAATGAGCTTTAAGTCATATTTTGCACTATATAAAAAAATTAACTCAAAATGGACAATATATCTAATATAAAATCTAAAATTACACAGCATCTGGAAGAAAACATAGGAGAAAAATTTTTTGACCTTGAGTTAAGCTAAGATTCTTAAATACAACATCAAAAGCACAAGATAGAAAGAACAAATTGATAAATTGGACTTAAGCCAAATTAAATCTTCTGCTCTTCAAAAGACACTGTAAAGAGAATGAAAAGAAAGTCTACAGACTGGGAAAAAATATTTGTCAAGTTCATATCTGAAAAAGGATTTTTATCCAGAATATTTCAAAAATCTCTCAAAATGTATCAGTACAAAAACAAACAATCCAATTTTTAAAAAGCCAAAAAACTTGAACAGACTCTTGGCCATAGAAGAAAACTGAATGGCAAATTAGCCCATGGAAAGCTGCTCGACATTATAAATTACTAGGTAAATGCAAATTACACCCTCTAAGAGATAGTGCTACAACACTTAGTTGAATGGCAAAAATTAAAAAGACTAATGACACTGAGTGTTGTCAAGAATATGGAGGAACTGAAACTCTCATTTGCTGCTGGTAGGAATGTAAAATGGAACAATCACTTTGGAAAACTGTTTGATAGTTTCTCAAATGTTAAATATACATCTACCATGTAATCCAGCCATTCTGCTACTAGGTATTTATTGTAAAGAAGAGGATATATATGTTCACACAAAGCCTTATACATGAATGTTTACAGCAGATTTATATCTAATAGCCAAAAACTGAAAACAACCCAAATGTCCATCAACAGGTTAATAGATAAACTATAATATATGGATGCAATGGAATATAACTCAACAATAAAAAGGAATGCAAATTGATATATACCGTAATATAGATGAATCTCAAAATAATTACACAAAGCGACAAAAGCCGACAAAAAGACTACATTCTATATGATTGTATTTATATAAAATGCTGGAAAATTCAACTCAATTTATAGTGACAGAAATCAGATCAGTTTTGCTTGGAAAAAGGGACAGGAAGGGCAGGAGGGCAAGGAGAGATGGGGGGTAGGATTCCCAAGGGACACAGGGACACTTATTGTATGTGGATTATAATGTCTCAACAAACCTATTTTTAAAATAACAGGAGACTTTTAAAACAGGAGATAGAATTTGACTACCTGATGCAAGAAGTTGAAACTGAGACCCCTGCATAGGTCAGATCTAAAATATTTACCATTTTCATCATTTCTTTTTCACCCATAAATTACCTGGAAGTTTTAAAATAAATTAGATCACCTGAGTTTTGACTGGCAATAGTGTTCATAACAATAACAATGATAACCACTAGAATCACCTTTTTAGTGTTGTTTGAGGATTAAAAGAAACCAAATATGAAATAGTTAGAATGCTACACAACACTTGAAAACTGTCAAGTATACTTGATACTATGTATTAAATATTATCTATTATTATGAAAGAAACTCTTTCTAATCTCATCTTCTCCCATTTTTCTCCTTATTTATTTTGCTCCAGTCATAGTAGCCTTCTTTGTGACCTCAAAAATTTAAAACTTATTTCCACCTTTGCAAAGGCCTTGAGGTAGAAATAAGTTTGCTTATTATTATTACTGTGCCTAGGACTCTCCTCACTTCTGTAATCATATGGTCTTTTTTCCCCTGTGGTTAATGAGGAGGGCTTTCGAGTCCGTCTGCACCACTTACCAGCTGTGCAACCTTGCGTAAGTTACTTAACCTTTTTATGTCTCAGGTTTCCACCTCATAGATTACTTTGAGGATTTAATGATAAAATATAGAAAGTATTAATAATAGTGCCTTGATAATAGTAAGTATTCATTACCTGTTTGTTCTTGCTGTTATTAATATTATTATATGAGGAAATTTAGACAGAATAAAACTAAATCACTTACTCAGAGTAACACATTGAGTTGGTGTCATATTCAGAAAAACTTGCCTTCTATTTCAATCAATGACACCATGGCATTTCATGGGGAAGATCAGTGAGGACTGTCTCTGTCCTGAGGCTCCTTCCTACCCTCAGAAGCAAAGCCCTGAAGGCCCAGTGTGGATTTTGAACTTTTCCCATATATGTTGTGTCTGACAATGATTTTAGGATACACATGCAAGTCACCACATTAAATGATGTTGTGTAACAATGCTAACAGGAAAATCCAGGAAAAGTAGTAAATTCAAAGTCTGATACATCATTTTGCCAAGGCATTGAAGTATCTGTTTCATTAAACTGCAAAGCAAAAACACAACCAGGAGACATCTGATTTCAATTGACATGATAAGAGCTTGGAAGTCATCACTCATGTCCTCACAATGACAAAGCTAGACTTTGAAAATCATGAACTCTTTTTAGATCCACCCAAGAACTAAGGTTGGAGGGCAAGCCACCATTCTGAAGAGTGGAGAGAGACACAGGTAAATACAGAGAATCATAGCTGACAGGGAGCAGAGCCACCGCTAAGGCCAGCAACTGGGCCATTTAAAGGCTAATTGACCAACTCTGAAAAATGAGCATGGACTAGATTGAGAGATAAAGACTCCTGGGGCACAGCCTTAGGTTCCCCCCACACTTTCATCAGTTTTACCACCGGGAGTCCCACCAGGTTCTCACTGTGAGTATCACAGAAAAATTTTCTCGTGCTTCCTGCAGGCTGAGGGTAACCATGAGAGCTTCTGCTCTCCTTAGCAAAGACCTACCCTCAAGGGAAACTATTTTACCAGCCTAATCCATGTCGGGTAAGGGATATACCCAACTCCTGCATCTTCTAATCTTCATCATTGGGAAAGGGAAATACAACTCCAGCCTTCTTGTCACACCTAAGGGGTTGCGGGAAGCTAGGAGGCACTTGTGAAGGTCACAGTCCATGTGTACAGGCTCACTAAAGGACAGAGATATAATCAGAGAACTGTAGAATGCTTCCTATCCTTCTATACCTTACTACCATATCAGTGGAGCTTCTGCATAACAGGGGAATACAACAGAAAGAATTGCATGTCTCAGATGTTATTTAAGAAGAGGTCACTGGGGAAACCCAAAGATAACAAGGGAGACAAAAACAAGGACATTAGAAGAAATTTTAGTCTCTGGCACCTACAGCTACAACCAACAGCAAGCACAATCTAATTCCTAACCAGATTAAGCATAAAACTTTGTTAACCAAAATTTCTTTTACCAAATATATCATGTCTGGATTTTAACAAAAAATTACAACACATGCTAAAAGACAAAGCACAGTCTGAAGAGACAAAACAAATATCAGAACCAGCCTCAAATATGGCAGAGATTTTGGAATTATCAGACTGGGAATTTAATTATAATTAATATGCTAAAAGCTCTGTCTTAGTCAGTTCAGGCTGCTATAACCAACCATTAATACTATAGATGGGATGGCTTAAACAACAAAAATTTATTTCTCACAATTCTGGAACCTGGAAGTCTGAGATCAGGATGCTAGTGTGATTGGGTCCTAGGTGAGGACCCTCATCCTGGTTTACAGATGGCTGACTTATCGCTATATTTTTACATGGCAGAGAAAGAGAGAGACAGAGACAGAGACGGAGAGACAATCTCCCTCATTCTCTACTTATAAGGACACTAATCCCTAACTCTCATGACCTAATTACCCCAAAGTCCCCACCTCCAAATACCATCACATTGGATATTAGGGATTCAACATACGAATTTGGAGCAAGGGCACATACGTTCAATGTATAGTAGGCTCTAATGGACAAAGTAGACAACATGTAAGAACAGATGAGTAGTGTAAGCAGAGACATGGAAACACTACCAAAGGAAATGCTAGACATCAAAAACACTATAACAGAAATGAATAATGCTTTGATGGACTTAGCAGAAGACCAGATATTCCCAAGAAAAGAATCCACGAACGTAAAGATACGTTAATAGAAACTTCCCAAACTGAAATGCAAAGAGAAAAAGGAATTATTAAAACGGAACAGAATATTCAAGAACGGTTGGACAACTACAAAAAGTATAACCCATGCACAATGGGAATGCCAGAATGAGAAGAAAGAGAGAAAGGAAGAAATATTGGAAGTATTTTAAGTATAATGCCTGAGAATTTTCCAAAATTAACAGCAAGCAGCAAACCACAGAATTAGAACGCTCAAAGAACACCAAGCAAGATAAATACCAAATATCTACAACTACATATCATATTCAAATTGTAGGAAATCAAAGACAAAGAGAAAATTTTGGAAGAAGCCAAAGGAAAAGAACACCTTGCTTATAGAGGAACAAGGATAGGGATTACACTGGACTTCTCATCAGAAACCATGCAAACAAGACGAGTTAATGTATTGAAAGTAGAAACCCACCAACCTAGATTTCTGTATCCAGCACAATTATCCTTCAAAAGGGAAAGGAAAAAACAGACTTTCTCAGACAAACAAAAATTAGTGAATTTGTTGCCAGTAGACCTGCCTTGCAAGAAATGTTAAAGGATTTGACTTTTATCTTCCAGATAATAAAAAAAAGAAAGAAAAAAGAAATGTTAAAGGAAGTTCTTCAATGAGAAGAAAATAATGTAGGGCAGAAACTTGGATCTTCATAAATTAAAAAAGCATGTTAGAGAAGAAATAAGTAAAGGTAAAATAAAATCTTTTCATTTTCTTATACTTAATTGATCTAGCAGATAACTGTTTATTTAAAGCAATGCTAGGAATGGTGTATTAAGTGATTATGGCTTATGTAGAAGTAAAGTGAATGACAGAAATGCTATGAAGCATAGGAGGGAGGAATTAGGAATATTTTCTTATAGAGCACCTACACTACCTATGAAGAGGTATAATGTGATTTGAAAGTGGATTCAGATTAGTTGTAAATGCAAATTCCAAACTCTATGGCAACCACTAAAATTTCTTTAAAAGAACTATGATTGATATGCTAAGAGAGAAGAGTAAATGGAATTATATAAAATGTGCAATAAAATCAGACAAAGCAGAAAAAGAGTGGGGAAAAAAAAGAAACAAAGAACAGGACAACATAGAAAGTTACAAATATGGTAAATATTAATCCAACTGTATCAAAAATCACTTTAAATGTGAATAGTCTAAATACATCAATCAAAAGATAGAAACTGTAAGAGTGGATAAAACAATGAGACCTAACTATATGTTGTCTATGGGAAACTCATTTAAATATAAAGACACAGATAACAATCTCCGTAAAGTGAAGTGCTAAAGGGATGGAAAAGGATATACCATGCTAGCACTAATCAACAGCAAGTTGGAATACTAATAGGAATTTCAAACAAAGCCGATTTCAGACCAAGGTAAGTTATCAGAGATAGAGAAGGGCATTACATAATGATAAAGGGGTCAGTTCTCCAAGAAGACATTACAGTCCTGGATGTGTATGCACCTAACCACAGAATGTCAAAATACATAAGATAAAAGCTAATAGAACTACAAAGAGAAATAGACAAATTCACTATTATAGCTGGAGACTTCAACACCCACCTTTTTGTAATTGTCAGAAACACTAGGCAGAAAGTCAGTAAAGATGTAGTCGAACTGAACAGCACCCTCAATAAACTAGATCTAATTGACATTTATAGAATACTTCATCCAGAGGAGAATACACGTTCTCTCAAGTTCACATGAGACATTCACCAAGACAGACCACATTCCGGGCCCTAAAGCATACCTTAACAAATTTAAAACAATAGACGCAACACAAAGTTTTCTATGAGCCCACAATGGAATTAAACTAGAAATTAGTAACAGAAAGATTGCTGGAAAATACCTAAATATTTGAAGATTAAACAACACACTTTTAAGTAACACATGAGTCAAAGAAGGAGTCTCAAGAGAAATTTGAAAATATGTTGAATTAAATGAAAATGAAAATATAGCTTATCAAATTTGTAGGATGCAGTGAACAACAGTGCTTAGAGGGACATTTATAGCATTTAAGGCATATATTAGGAAAGAAAAAAAAATCTAAAATCAATAACATAAACTTCCACCTTAGAAAAGCAGGAAAAAAGAACATATTAAATTCAAAGTAAGCAAAAAATAATAATAATAATAATTAAAACCAAATTTAATGAAATTAAAAAGAGAAAAGCAATAGAAAGAGATGGTACCAAATCTCTATAGTAAGTGTTGAACTCAGGTAGTATTAGACCTCTGATTTCTCTATAGTAAGTGCCTATGGCCTCAGCAGAAACTGTGTATGAGGGTAGAGGGTTGGAGGAATATATAGGGATTCTCTGTATTTTGCACACAATTTTTCTGTAAACCTAAAAATGGTTTAAAAAAATAAAAGTCTACTAAAAAAAATTCAAAGCCTTTTCCAAAAATCTGTAAATGTGATTAAGTTAATGAGTTGTTATAAAACACAGTGAACTTAAAATTAGACATATGAGAAGGCAGTCCATATCATTTATGTTGTCATGTTTTCACTGATTTTATGGCACTGGAATTGTAAGCTGAGGAATGAATTCCAAGAAAAATGTTTTAAATTTATTGACCAATCAAGAATTGTCAAAGTGAAATCCCTCTAATTGCTTTATTATATTCCATTTCAGCACCAAGTCCATATTGAGATTAAAATACAGAATATATCTATGTAGTTTTTACAATTGTATTAGGGTTTAATCCGTTTCTTTCATGAGAGCCAAAGGAAAGAGAACTTTGAAAAGTAAGCAGCCAATCTTAGGCTAAACATTTCCCTTAAAAATTTATCAGTAATTCTGTAGATGACTGATCTCCTGTGTTCACTGCCAGCTTTAAGCCTAGCAGCACCAACCAATAGCCTCAGGGTGAAAGAACTTCTCAATTGTAAGGAAATGACCTTTTCCAATCTATATAAATCATTTTCTGTTTTTGCTATTTCTGAGGGATTAGTCCTATATAGTCGATTGTTATTTTTTTCTAATGTTAATAAATCACTTTTACTTATAAAATTTAAATTGGAGGCTAAAACAGATGAAAGAAACCACTCTGATATGAGTTTGTTTATACAGCTTAGAAAGATAAGATGATGAACAAAAATGAGTCAAAACAGCACAAAATGTGTCTTCATACTGGAGCCCTGTGTGCCAGGAGCATCATTAAGACTGAGTAATGGGCAATAAAGGTACCATCAGCCCCAAAGCGGCGGGACAACGATGTGTGCACGATGTGGCTCTGTTTACACAGATATTCTTTAGAAGACATTTCACATAATAAAATAAGTTGCAACATTTATCTGAGTTCATTTTTTTGAAATAAAGCCACTTAGTACTGCATGGTTATTACTGTTTAAAAATAAAATGCTTTTGATGACACTAAACAGATGACAGCACTTTCCAATTTCTGCACATGGTACTTCTGAGGGCTGCACTAAAGGAAAAAATGATCAGAGCAAAGTGATCATGAGTTTATCAATTAAATATCAGGAAAAAACTGATTCCTCCTCACCATATTAGAAGGCAGATCAGTAGCACACAGACTCATGTAACAATAGATTTAAATTCTTAAAATATAGTACCTACATGGACAACACAACAGCCAACCAAATCATGGCAAATTGTGTGTTAGTACAAATTGGTGAATGAATCAACCCATCTATAAGATTGGATGCTTCTCTGACTGGGCTGACTCATCAGTACTTTATTCAATAGAACTTATGCTGCAATATTTAATGTGAATATTGGGTTTCTTATCAATTTTATTTTTTCTTTCATCAAGCCAGTGATAATGTTTCCAGAAGTTTATAATTGTTCCATTTGAATTCCTGTGATGTAGTGAATTCATCTTCCTCACTTGTTCCACTAATGGTAGCCTCAAACAGTTCTAATTTCTCAGTCAGCTCCCTCTGGTAGTGGTTTAATAATTCATTTTCTTTAGTTCCTGGTGGCCTGGTTAAAGTTCTAGCAGAGTTGCCTATAAGAAAATATTATCAAAATGTTGTCTGAGAGTCATTTGGCTCAGAGTGTGGAGGAATGTATAGCACATCCAACAATCACCAAGTAATTATAATCCATAAGGCAATGTATAGGGTACCAAGAAATATGACAATGAGAAAGCAGATATTGTATAGGGTAAAAGTGTTCTACAAGATAATAGTAGATAGTAAGCGGAAAATGGTAAAACAAAGTAAGTTAAGGCCAAGTAGGTTTCTTTATTACAGTTCCTTTCAGAATCTTCAGTATGATAATATAAATCAGGAAAGTCCCAGACAAACAACAGTAGGCAAAATTCTTTAGACTTACATTACCTATGAACCCTTCTTTATGGGCATGCTTCCAAAGGACTAGTATTCTTCGGAACATACTTTTAAAAACACAGTGCAGAATAAACTACTGTAATAAAGACAAAGTAGTGTTCAGGCAAAGTCTTGTGGAAGTCCATAAAAGGAATTGTTCTTGCCAATTGGGTAAAATTAAGGAAGGTATCTTTGAGGATGTGGCACTGTAGTAGTCTCAGAAGGATATAAAACATGAGGATAAGGACAGTCCTGGCCAAAGAGAAAGCATGAGCAAAGGAATGAAGACAAGAAAGTGTATGGTTTTCCATGAAGAGAGAGTAATTTTGACATTTCTGTTCTAAGAGACTAGGAGAATGATGGTACCATTTACCAGTGACAGGAAAAAAGAAAAGTGAACAATTTGGCCAGAAAGATCTGGAAGACAAAGGGAATGGTATGTAGAAGATACAGGTAACGAATTATTTTAGACTTATTAAATTTGTAATGAAGAAGTTCCTGGTAAAATATTCAAGAGAAATTTGGAAATTTGATCCTAGAGATTAGAAGAAATTCCAGAAGAGATATTAAGATTTGGGGGAATCTCTTCCCATAAGCAATATCCAAAAATATGGGAATAGACAAAGTTGCCTATTAGAGATCAACCCTTGGTGACATTAATCATATATCTCAGAAAGCAAATTACTTGATGAAGGCATAAAACTCAAGACCACCTTTACTGTGACAAAGAATAAGATTTCTGATCCTAGAATATGTGCCTTAAAGATAAAACAACTGAGTTTATACCTTAAAACATACAGCACAATCAAATGGTAAGCCCTCAAAAATTATAGTAAAATTTAATCCTAATTCTTTGATTTCTCAAACATCTTTCATGTTATTTGAAAGAAAATAAGTCTGCTTTATCTAGACTGACAGATGGCCAGAAGTATTAATCTACATTAATTCATGGGCAGTAGCTAGTGGGTTAGTTGAATGGCAAGGAATGTGGAAAGGACAGGACAGGAAAATTGGTGACAGGAAAGTTTGGGAAAGAGGTACGTGGGTAGATCTTTCAAAATGGGGATAAAATGTGAAGATATTTATGTCTGTATTAGTTATCAACTTCTGTATATCTAATTATCCCCCAAAAAACTTAGTAGCTTAAAATAACAATTCAGTAATGGCTTAGCTGGGTCCTCTGTTTCATGGTCTCATAAAAATTGTAATTAAGGTTTCAACCAGGGCTGCAGTTTCAAATGAAGGCTCAACTGGGAGAGGATCCACTTCCAGTCTCACTTCCATGGTTGTCGGCAAGATTCAGTTTCTGAATCTGAGGACCTCATGTGGCCAGAGGTCACCCTTTATTCCTTGGCGGGTGGCCCTCCCTCTCCATCAGGGCAAGTAAGCAAGAAGAGCCAGAGGGAGAATGCCAGTAAGAGAAAAGTCATGGTCTTTTATAACCTAATCCCAGAAGTGATATATCATCACTTTTGCCATATTTTATTTCCTAGAAGCAAGACACTAGGTCCAGTCCACACTCAAGGGAAGGGAATTACACAAGAGCATGAATATCTTGAAGCAGATATCATCAGGAACCATTCTAGCAGAGTGCCTCCCACAATGTCTCAAATGAATACTCATCAAAGAGCATCTTTTGCAGAGCAGGCTCTCAACAATCAGGTGGACAAATAGTGAGCTCTGTGCATGGCAGTCAGCCTCTTTCCCCAGCACCATAGGACCCAAGAGCAAAGCATCCAGGGTGACGAAGATAGAGGCTTTTTAAGGGCTAAACAACATGGACTTCTCCTTACCATGGCTGACCTGGCTGCTGCTGCTGCTAAATCCCTATTCTGCCAACAGCAGAGAGAAATGCTTTAGCCCCAAATATGGAACAATTCTCCTGGAGGAACAGCAGCCACCTGGTTGCAGGTTAATTCCATTGGAGGCTCAACCTGGAGACATATCATGGAGGAGATAGAGGTTCATCCTCACCAGATGTTAACTTTATAAATTAGTCTTTAGGTAGCAGAATTTTCAGTGGAAGATGACCAAATTTGAGGAGTTACTAATGTGGTCTGTGACAGTTGTAAGAGTGTTGGGACTGTGTTTCTCTTCATTTGGGAAAAGGGTAAGAATGTCTCCACTTGTTGGAAGGATAGACACATCTTGTTGGGTGAAAACATAAAGATCTTTAATCATTGTATGGAAGTTGAAATGTGTAAGGAAGGGTGCTGTGGGATCTGAGTAACCAAAGAGGTAGATGGTGCCAGTTGTCAGCCCATTACCTCTTGGCACCAAACTACCCTTCTTTGCCCTGCATTGCAATATTATAGTCAGACCCCATAAATATTTCTCCTTTGCCAGCTGACACAGCATTGGACTTTATCGATAGAAGGCGATAGAAGGCACTTGAAGGACTCTACAAGGTCAAAGCAAAGGAAGTGGCTTCTCTTCCTGATTCCAGTAGGCTCTTTCCTAAGATGCGGCTGCCACACTCACTGAGTTTCTCTGCACCAGCAGTTCACTTGCTGTGGAGCTGCAGCTTGTGTCCTCGAGAAAAAGTGTCCTTATCCCTGGAAGGTGGCATGTGCTCAGGGCAGCCACTGACTCTCTGATGAGGTCTGCGTTCAGCCTTGGGAAAGGCCTTCCTCCAAGCTGTGTATTCATTCCTTGTTTGCTCTATCTTAGGCCTGCTTCCTTCAGTTGCTACTTCTGCATTCCTTAGAGTCCTTTTTTTAAAAACCTCTTTTAGTAGTTAAATAGTTTTTCTCATTAGTACATCTTAATATTGAATATCCCCTTGGGGACAAAATCACCCCAAGTTGAGAACCACTGCTCTGGAGCCTGCATCTCACAGCAGCTACAGCAGCTAACATGATCCTTTAAAAACATAAATCGTATAGAGTCTTCCCTTCTCAAAAGCTTCTGCAGTCTTCCTTGTATAATGGGAATAAGGTGTGAATTCCTCTTCCTAGCCATCAAGGCCCCCTGTGTTCCGGCCTCTGCCCCTCCACAACATCCTGTCCTATCACCCTGTTCGCATACTTCACGCCACTACACCCGCGCTCGATCCCTCTCTTGGTATTTGTGCTTGGTATTTTATCTCCCTGGAATGCTCTTCCCAAATTCTTCCAGTGGATGCCTGTCTCATTTTATTCAGGGTTGACTTCAACATCACCTCTTGAAGGAAGTCTTCTCTGTACACTTGATCTAAAGTGATGCTCCCCTACATCTCTCTCTCCCCTTATCCTGCCCTGGTTTCCTTCACAGCACCACCTGATGTCACACTATGTTTTGTGGTTTGCATGTTTATTGTCTGCCCCACCCATAGAATGTAAGCCCCAGGAGGACAGGGACTTGTCTTGTACATCTAGCCGGAAGAGTGCTTACAATTGGCCTTCAATAGATATTTGTCGTATAAATGAATATGTATGATTTTGTGGTATGTTTCTAGGCACTGTTTTAGTCAGCACATTTATAACATAGAAGAAAATAAATATGTATAAATAATAATCAACTATTCATTTATATGGCCTCTAGTTTTTAACTTCTGGGTTTTTAAAATTTTAACCCACAGTTTTGTGAATCAGGACAACAGAGAGTGAATTACATACTGAGAGGGAATAATTTTAGACATTATTTTTGATGTTTCTATTATCCTGTGATTTTATTTCTCAATAATATTTCAACTGGAATTATCCATCACAGCTCCTTCAACTTTCTTTGAATATGTGGTTATTATACATGAAGATAGTTTTACAAGGGTGAAAATACTAACAAACAGCAACTAACAAAGGCCAACCAATCTAAATCCAAAGACTGAGGATGCATTCCAAAAGGTACTTTCATACAACTATTCTGGGAATTGTATGAAATTCCATGTCTTCACAGTGAAAACAAGAAAGAGCATATTGCTATCTCTAGCAATAAGAATACCAATGTAAATAACCCATATCAAATTTTAACTTGGTGGGCCCTCCTAAAATTGTCAAAGTAAAGAATTTAGTCCAAAAAATCTTTTTAGCAACTTCATTTTCTGATTTGATTATACATTTAAATGTAATTTAAATTACATTTTTCTTTCATATTGGTTAAGGTCCTCATATAGCCAACTAACTTATGATGATTGAATTTTACAATTAGAAGCAAATTATCCTGTCAGGGCACATTGGTTGTATGTTATACTTTAGAGTTATACTCAAAACACACACACAAATAACTAAAAGTCAAAAGCTGTAACTTCTGCATTTATAACACTCTGTAATGTAGCACTGTCCCTTTTTAACATGTTCTAATGGAGCCCTAAGAGATAAGACTTCTTCCCAGGAGGAAAAATGGCACATTATTGATCAATCGTGCAATTATGCACATTGTCTTGAAGTGAAAGTGGCTGTTTGTGTCAGAAGTCATGATACCCACAAGAAGCATGAGCCCTCTTGGCTGCTGAGAATGTGAATGAACATACAGCAATTTTTAAAGGGGTAATTAAGTTAGAATCACTTAGGATAGTTAGCACTAAAGAAAATATGGAACTTGTAATATAGCATTTAACTCCAAGAGCCCTAGATTTCATTGACAAAGTCATCAGAAAACACTTTTGCTAAACACTGGAGAATGGGCTTATACTCTTTCCTCCAAATCTTGATTTTTATTTGCTTTGAAGTGAACATATTTTGTAATAGAAAATATAATTTTTCATAAATTCAACCCTGTAACACAATGTTCCTATTTTCATAATATGATGTTTGCACACATACATTGTTGGTTGTGATTGTATTTGTAGCACATGTTTATCTGCTATCTAGATTTTATCACATTCTTTTGTGATATAACAGTTAAAAGGAAATGATTCCCTACTCCCAGCCCCTGCTACTTCTCTGTGCTGGTGACACACTCAAGCCTGCCACTCAGCCCAGGTCTCTCCTGCTAAGTCCCTGCATCTGTGCCCAAGGCCCTACTGGCCACCTGCTCTTGCATATCCATAGGCACCTCTCACTCAGCTTTCCACAGCCAAACTCCACAGCTTCCCTATCCCTAAAACTTGACTTTCATATTCTCTTTGTGAACGGCACCAACAGGCATAGGTAGTCACCCCAGCCAGAAACCTCCTCTTGTACCCAAATTTCTAATCAGAACTACTGCTAATCCTGACTCCTAAATACTTCTTGAATTCAAAGACTCCTTTACATTCCTACTAACCCAACTGAGTTCAGGTCTTCATCATATCTTTCCTAGAGCATTACAATAGCTTCCTTAATTTCCTTATTTCCACTCTCCCAGCCTTCTGGCCCCATGCACTACTTTATATTGCTGCCTGGGTAATAGCTCTCAAACCCAAATCTGACCAAATTGTTCCTTGATTAAAATCCCTCAATTGAATTATATTATTAAATACTTCTAAGATAGAATTCATATACCTTAACGCGTCAGCCATGCTTAACTCCCTGCAGGTGTAAGGACCCCACCTCTGTGTCCTCACAGCACTTGAATCTCTTCCCCACAGCTTTCTTCTCCCTAGACTGATTTTTTTACCCTTTTATGTTTCCAGCTAGACTCGGTGCTGACTTGAAGAGGTGAGTGTAGTCTTCCTCTCTGTATTTTTAATGCCAAGCCTGTAGTAGGTGCTCAATAAATGTTTAATGAACGAATCAATAAACTCAAATAAACATGCCAAGGTATGCTACAGAGTTAATGAAGAACACTCTCAGGTAGCATTTGTTGTTTAAAGTATTTCAAAGAAGATGTTTCAACCCAACAAAAACCTTTAGGTTTTCAATTACTGGGCTGGCTAGTGAGAAAATACTGCATTTGCAAACAAGGAGGGATCCTCAGTCAGAGCCATGTGCTGCCTGTGGAGCACACACTTAGAAGTGGTCCTGGCTATGTGTCATTATTCATGGTTTCTCCTTCGTCATTGTTGGCCAGCTAATTCACTTGTGAGGTTGCCCTTAAAATTGGCTATTTTTACAGCTTAACTCTATCACCATGTCAGCCTGGCCTGCAGGTAATTTATGTATGGCCCATGTTGCTGTAACTTAAAGGTCACAGAACTTTAATAAAAGACTAAAGGCTATTATCACTTATCTGCTTTTGTTTATGGCCCTATATGAGTGACTCGGAGATAATATTGATAATTCATGGAGGTTCTTATTTAGGTACTTAGAACATAATACTGTGAACTGGAAGAGGTATAATAAGATGGCATAATAACCATAGCATCTGCACAGTAATTTACTACTCAGATTGTATCATCTCTAAGCAACACTCTCCCACCCCTGCTGCCTGGGCTGTGATTTGAAAGAGTTCTGTGCCATGCTGCCTGAGTACGCTCTCCTCAGACAGCTTTCACCTTTCAAAATATTGCACAGATTCTGGGAATCAAAGATAGTGCCATATACACAAGACCGGCTGCCACCTGTAGAGCTTCAGGCACCACAGTACATTCTCATAGAACAGCACTGCCTTGAAGTGTGCAAGGGCACTCTGAAAAACCAGAGCTGTCTTCAGTGGTGTGGGCAGAAAATATCATGTAAGTTGAGGGCTCCCAGCACCTCACTTTCAAATTGTAGTTGTCCCCAGGAAACTGAATCAAGGTAGCCTGTAAGATTTTTTTTTCCCCAAAGTTTGACTTGTTTCAAGACTAGCTCATGTTAATGAACTGGTCAAGAAATATTACATTTTTTGCCTGTTGAAATCATTGATTATTTTCATTTCACCATCTGATAGAAATTGGGTGTGCCTGGAGATGGACCAGCAGAAAAATCACTTCTGGTTAAGAGAACTTACATTTATTGACTACTCGTGAAGTGCCAGGCGCTGTTTTAAGTGGGTTACTTGTCTCAACTCATCTAACTCTCAGATTGGTGGTGTTATTACCATCCCCATCCTCCAGATGAGGAAACTGAGGCATACAGAAGTTAAGTTACTTGTTTAAGATCAAAAAGTAGTAAGTAGAGGAGAGAGAGTCCAGGACCAGGCCAGTTGGTGCCAGAGCTCTGGCTCCTAATCACTCCTCCAAACTGTATCTCCCTAAGTTATAGCCATAGAATACAAGGAAACAAAATTTGATATCCTGAGAGCCTAACAATAAGTAACATAAGGGGACATTCTTGGAATTAAAAAAATATTGATCATGTAATAGATCATTGGAGTTAGAGTCAATAAAACTGGCCAATTTGCTTAATATTTTTCCACACTGCAAACACTTCTGTTTACTAGTGTAAACACTACTTAAAATGTAGGTTCTTGATAGTAATGTACTAGCCCTCTTGTATCTGGATTGCTTCAAGTCAATTTGGGATAAACCAATGGAATGACTATCATAAAAAAACAACTATGGGCGATTCTATGACAACCTCTTTCCACATTAAACCATCCATTTTTTTTCCCACTTCTCTGACAAGAGATAACTCTGATAATTTGCAGGTGTAAGATAGCCTACATAAACAATTTTGTTTATTTTCATTCTCTGATAAGATTTAATTTTCTGAAGATTTTTTCCTTTTGTAAATACATTCACTTAAGTTATAATATGTAACTGTGTATTATAGGCAATTCATTCATTTAAGAAGTATTTACTGGAGGAGGCCAAGATGGCGAACTAGAAGCAGCCTGCACAGCGCTGCTCTCCCGGAGAGGATGGAAAGCGGCCAATTGATACCCTCCTTTGGATCGCTCATCTGAGCGAGAGCACTGAGAATCCACGGAGAAGAGGCGGAGTGAAGCGAAGAAGAGAGAAGCGGGACGAGCTGCTCCGCAGAACCGGAGGAGGTTAGGGAAGGTGCCCACAGGTGGGAAAGGGACGGAGGAGAGAATCCCAGGCTCCATGCTTCTCCCGAGGATATCGCAACTGGCGTGACAGGAGGGCCCCTCCCCCGCAGCAGGCCTCCAGACTGATACAGAGACCTGACTGGAGCCTGTGCAGCTGCCAGGTGGGGAGGGAGTGGGGAACCCCGACCATCCCATGCTCCCTGTGGGCCTGTGACATGCACCCCTGCCACTGCCACCACTGGATGCCCTGAGCAAAGCAGGAGACCACAGCCTGGGGCTTGCTGCTGTGGCCTGGGCAATCCCACTCAACTGTATGTTCCACGGAACCCAGGTGGAGCATACGCCCATAGCCGTCAGCACCCACTGCTCACTGTCAGGGCAGCTGGACAGCTGCTGCCACCTCTATTGCCACCTCCTGAGAGACCCCGAGCAGGACAAAAGCCAGCACAGCCACTGCCTTTAGATCTTGGTGGACTGCACACCATGGACCCAGGCCATCCTGCACAGGTGCCCTGGATACCATGCCCTGCATGCACCCTGCCCCGTGGCTGCTCCAGCCCTGCACATGTGAAATCCACGCACCATGGACCTGCTCCACCCTGCATAGGTGCTCTGCCCAGCTGGTCCGCTCTGTCCCTTGGTCCCGCTCAGCCCTGCACTCCACATTGGGGCCCTGCTCTACCCCACCCCCAGTGGGCCTGCTCCCCCTGAAGGCCTGCTATGCCCTGCACCACATTTTGTGTGCACCTCAACCTGCCCATGCACCTGGCACCTCTGCTGTCCATGCCTGCACTTGTGCAGATCTCCTTTCCATCCTGCACACATGCCCTGTCCTGCCAGCCAACCCCACCTCACATGCACACCTGGCACCAAGAGCCACCCCTGCCATAGTGTCCCCTTGACAACCACAGGGGAACAGAAGAGATGCAGCAGAGCAGAAGCACTAAAGGCTCACAGTGCATCCACCCCTTTCCTGCCTGGCCAAGCTCCTGAGGGAGGACCCAAGCACACCATCCAGGGACCCATCCCTATCTTCACCAAGAAACAGAGGTTCCAGCAGAGGAGAACAGGTGTCCCATATCTGCTATCTGTTTTGAGCTGACAGAAGAGGGACCAGATGAAAAGAAACCAGCATAAAAACTCTGGCAACATGAAAAAACAGGATGCCTCAACACTCCCAAAGGATAACAATAATTCTCCAGCAATGAACTCCAACCAAAAGGAAACTGTTTAAATGACAGATACGGAATTCAGATTATGGATGGCAAGTAGGAGGAAGGGAATTGAGGAGACGGTAGAAAACCATCTCAAAGAAACCAAAACAATAATTCAGGACATGAATGAAAAATTTACTAAAGAGATATATAACATTAGAAAAGAGATAACAGAACTTAAAGAAATGAAATAGTCAGTCAGGGAATTTCCAAATACAGCAGAAAGCTTTAACATATAGGCTAGATGAAGCAGGAGAAAGAATTTCAGAGCTTAAAGACAATGTTTTCGAAGTTACCCAGTCAGTAAAAAATGTAGAAAAAAGAACAAAGAAGAATGAACAATCACCATGAGAAGTATGAGATTATGAAAAACCAACAAATATAAGCCTTATAGGTATCCCTGAGGGAGAAGAAGAAAAAGCAATAAGCATGAAAAACCTACTTAAGAGAATAATAGAGGAAAACTTCCCTGGTATCACTAGAGGTTTAGATATCCAGATACAAGGTGGTCATTGAATACCTGGAAGAGTCAAAGCAAATAGGACATCACCAAGACGCATAGTCATCAGCCTGACCAAAGCCAAAGTGAAAGAGAAAATCCTACAAGCTGTGAGACAAAAGAAACAAGTGACTTACAAAGGCAAACCCGTCAGACTAACAGCAGACCTCTCAGCAGAGACCTTTCAAGGCAGAAGGAACTGAGGTACCATTTTTAGTCTTCTTAAGCAGAGTAACTGCCAGCCAAGAATTTTGTACCCTGAAAAACTAAGTTTCATAAATGAAGGAGAAATAAAATCTTTCCCAGACAAGCAAACACTAAGGGAATTTGTCACCACTAGACCTGCCTTACAGGAAATGCTTAAAAGTGCTCTTATACATGGAACAGAGCAATCATTACTCACCAGTGTAAAAACACCCAAAAGTTAAAGCTCACAACACTAATAAAACAGTAACACAAAGGAGAAAACAAAGCAACTAGGTATCATTCAACATGGTGAACAGAACAATGTCTCACATATCAACACTAACATTGAATGTAAATGGTCTTAATTCACCATTTAAAAGATATAGACTGGCTAAATGGATGAAAAACCACACCCTAACTATATGCTATCTCCAAGAAACCCATCTAACTTGCAAAGATTCTCATAGTCTCAAGGTAAAAGGATGAGAAAAAATATTCCACACAAATGGAAACCAAAAGTGAGCAGGAATAGCTATTCTCATATCAGATAAAATAGACTTTAAGTCAACAATGGTAAAAAAAAAAAAAGACAAAAATGGTTATTATATAATGATAAAGGGAGCAATTCAGCAAGAAGATATGACAATCCCAAATATATATGCACCTAACATAGAACTTAACAGATTCATAAATTAAATACTACTAGATCTAAGCAAAGAAATAAACAACATCATAGTTGCTGGTGACTTCAACACTCCACTAACAGAACTGAACAGATCATAGAGGTAGAAGATCAACAAACATTGGACTTAAACAGGACTCCAGAACAAATGGACCTAACAGACATCTACAGAACATTCTACCCAAAAACTACTGAACATACATTCTTCTCATTAGCACATGAGATATTTTCCAAGACAGATCATATGTCAGCTCACAAAACAAGTCTCAGCAAATTCAGAAAAATTGAAATCATTCCATGTATTATCTCTGATCACAGTGAAATAAAAGTAGAAATCAACTCCAAGAGGAACTTTCAAATCTACACAAAGTTTTAGAAATTAAACAACCTGCTGATGAATGATCCCTGCATCAATGACAAAATTAAGATGGAAATCAAGATTTTTCTAACTGAATGACAATCATGACATAAGCATCCAAAATCTATGAGATATAGCAAAACAGTGTTAACAAGGAAGTTCATAGTCTTAAATGCTTACATCAAAAAGACAGAAAGATCACAAATTAACAACCTAATGTCACACCTCAAGGAACTAGAAAAAAAAACAAACCAAACCCAAAGCTACCAGAAGAAAAGAAATAACAAAGTTCAGAGCAGAACTAAATGAAATGGAAACCAAAAAACAACACAAAATATCAACAAAACAAAAAGTTGGTTCTTTGAAAGATAAACAAAATTGATAGACTTCTAGCTAGATTAACCAGAAATAGGAGAGAAAGGGCCCTAATAAGCTCAATCAAAAATGAAAAAGGTGACACTACTACTGATACCACAGAGATACAAAATATCATCCATGACTACTATGAAAACATCTATGCACATAAACTAGAAAATTGAGAGGAAATGGATAAATTTTTGGAAACACATGACCTCCCAAGCTTGAATCAGGAAGAAATAGAAATCCTGAAGAAAACAATAACAAGTAATGAGATTAAAACAGTAATAAAAAATTATTCCAACAACAACAAAATCCCGGGACCAGAATAATTCACAGTCAAATTCTACCAGACCTACAAAAGAATCGGCACCCATTCTTCTGAACCTGTTCCACAACATTGAGAAGGAGGGAATCCTCTCTAACTCATTCTATGAAGCCAGTATCACCCAGATACCAAAGCCAGGAAAAAACACAAAAAGGAAAATTACAGACCAATATCCCTTACCAATATAGATGCAAAAATCCTCAACAAAATACTAGCAAACTGAATTCAATAGCACATCAAAAAAATAATCCACCATGATCAAGTAAGATTCATCCCAGAGATGCAAGGATGGTTCAACATATGCAAATCAATAAATGTGATTCATCACATAAACAGAATTAAAGACAAAGACCATATGATCATCTCAATAGATGCAGAAAAATCATTCTATAAAATCCAGCACCCCTTCATGATAAAAACTCAGCAAAGTAGGCATAGAAGGAACATACCTCAAAATAATAAAAACCATATATGACAAACCCACAGAGAACATCATACTGACTGGGGAAAAGCTGAAAGCATTCCCTTTAAGAACTGGAACAAGACAAATGTGCCCACTGTCACCACTTCTATTCAACATAGTACTGGAAGTCCTAGCCAGAGCAATCAGGCAAGAGAAAGAAATAAAGGGCATCCAAATTGGGAAAGAGGAAGTCAAATTATCTCTGTTTGCCAATGGTATGATCTTATATACCTAGAAAACCCTAAAAAACTCCACCGAAAGAGTCCTGGAATTAACAAAGAAATTCAGTAAAGTTTCAGGTTACAAAATTAATGTACATCAGTCAATAGCATTTCTATATACTAATAACAGTCAAGCTCAGATTCAAATCAAGAACTCTATACCATTTACAGTAGCCACAAAGAAAATAAAATACCTAGGATTATACTTAACCAAGGAGGTGAAAGATCTCTATAAGGAGAAGTACAAACCAATGATGAAAGAAATCAGAGATGACACAAACAAATGGAAAAACAGCCCATGCCATGCTCATGGATCAGAAGAATCAACATTGTTAAAATGTCCATACTGCCCAAAGTGATTTTTAGAATCAATGCAATTTCCATAAAAATTCCAACATCATTTCTCAGGGATCTAGGAAAATAATACTAAGCTTCATATGGGACCCCAAAAGATCTCAAATAGCCACAGCAATCCTAAGCAAAAAGAACAAATCTGGAGGCATCACATTACCTGACTTCAATATACCACAAGGCTTTGGTAACCTAAAAAGCATGGTACTGGTATAAAGGTACACACATAGACCACTGCAACAATAGGGAACCCAGAAATAAAACCATATAGCTACAACTGATTCTTGACAAAGCAGACAAAAACATATGCTGGAGAAAGATGTCCTATTCAATGAATGGTGCTGGAAAACTGGATAACCACATGCAGAAGAAAGAAACTGGATCCCTATCTCTCACCATATTATAAAAATGAACTCAAGATGGACTAAAGACTTAAATGTAAGAACTGAAACCATAAAAATTCTAGAAGAAAACATAGGAAAAACTCTTCTAGACATAGGCCTAGGCAAAGAATTTATGAATAAGACCCCAAAAGCCAATACAGCAATGATAAATATAAATAAATGGGACTTAATTAAACTAAAAAGTTTCTGCACAGCAAAGGAAATAATCAACAGAGTAAATAGACAACTTACAGAATGGGAAAAAATAGACACAAACTATGCATCCAACAAAGACTTCATATCTTGAATCTACAAAGAACTCAAACAAATCAGTAAGAAAAAAACAAGCCTCATCAAAAAGTGGGCAAAAGTCATGAACAGACTCTTCTCAAAAGAAGATATACAAATGGCCAATAAACATATGAAAAAAATGCTCAAATCACTAACTATCAAGGAAATGCAAATTAAAACCACAATGAGATACCACCTTACCCTTGTCAGAATCACCATTATGAAAAAGTCAAAAAACAATAGATGTTGGTGCAGTTGCAGTGAAAAGGGAACACTTATGCACTGTTCATATAAACTTGTACAACTGCTGTGGAAAGCAGTGTGGAGATTCCTCAAAGAACTAAAAGTAGACTTTCCATTCTATCCAGCCATCCCACTACCGGGTATCTACCCAAAGTAAAAGAAGTCATTTTATAAAAAAGACACCTGCACCCAAATGTTTATCACAGCACAATTCATAATAGCAAAGATATAGAATAAACCTACATGCCCCCCAACTGCTGAGTGGACAAAGAAAATGGAAGGAAATAATGTCTTTTGCAGCAACTCAGATGGAACTGGAGACCATTATCTTAAGTGAAGTATCCCAGGAATGGAAAAACAGATACCACATGTTCTCACATATAAGTGGGAGCTAAACGAAGGATATATGTGGTCATAGAGAGCAATAATGGACATTGGAAACTAAACAGGGGCAAGGGTGGGAAGGGAGTGAGGGATAAAAATCTACCTATTGAGTACAACGTACGCTATTCTGGTGATGGGTACCCTGAAAGCCCTGACCTCAGCATGATACAATTTATCTATGTAACAAAAAACACTTGTACACCCTAAATTTTTTGTAATAATAAAAATAAAGAAAAAACAAGTATTGAGTACCAGATGTTTTGATATGGATCAATTGTAGTTACCAATGTTAGTAGAATGTGATATAATTTTTTACATTCACATTTTATGATCTTCCTAGCAAAGCTTCTACATAATTAAAGCTTATTTCCAATTAAATTGAAGTTAAAACATAAACTCTGGTACATGAATTTGTAATGAGATCAAATTCTAAGGAAATAGAATTATCCCTTATAATTCATCTATTCTTTTAACTTGACACCCTTTAAAACTAAGAAATGCAGCTGTTTATACCTCCTGTTTGCTCAAGTTACACTTCAGACAGTCCTCATTTGGGGATTTTCATTAAAATACACTTTAGAGTATGTTCCAGTCCCAGTGGTAATCCAAGAGCAAACTGAAATTGGGTAATTTGAGAAGCCTTCCTAAGAAGGGTGTAGGTAACAGTTGGGAAAATAAGTAAGAAATAAGATAAAGTGTACTATGGAGCCTCATGTTTGTGACAATTATCTAAGGTACCTATACAGGGTTGTGTCTAAGGTACCTACATGGTGGTGTTCCTGCTTAGGGTTATTTAGCTTGTTACACAAAATATTCTCAGATATTTGGTTTTTACCTGTGGTTTCTTATGGAGATAGCCCCAGTGGGGGAGGAGGAGGCATTACCCTCTTAGGGCCTGAAAGGATGAAACAAGGGAGCAATTCCTGGAACCATGTGGTCAGGGCAGTATGGCAGGATGGAGGGCCCTGGTAGGAGGATGCCACTGGATCTCCTCACTCCACAGGTCCACAGGTCCACAAGGAGAGGCCACGGGAAACACCCCATACTCCCTTCCTGCCCTCTGACCTTCTGTGGAGTGTCCATTGGCCAAACTCAGTGGGGAGCCAGAGAGCAAGGAAGGGTACAGGCGCAGCCCACGGAGGTTAGTCTGCTGGACCCAGACAGACTGGCGCAGGTGGGAGAAGGAGTGGGGATCTGAAGGGATGAACAGAAGACATTGTACAGTGCTTCTCTGTAACATTTATGCTACAGGAATTTCAAGAGCCTCATGGAGTGTAGTCATTCAAAATTTAGTTAAGAAAATTAATAGAACAATAATCTCTTAGATTTTCCTCCTTTTTCACTTCTAACTTCCTTTTGCTCTGAAATTGTACTCACAATTAAGATAATTCTTCTACAAATTCTAGGTTGAAATATTTGAGAAACATATACAAAAATATTTTGTTTGATCTTCCTAAATCGTTATGCTAATTCTCTACTATTCCCAAATCAAGAGAGAAATGTGCCAAAATAGTTTAAAGTAGCAAAGGCCACATTTGAAATACGAGTTAGAAGAAACATAAGGAGGATGTATGAAAGGAGAACAATGCCTGTTCCTTCTTGTGGTGTGCACTTCCCAAAACCACAGGCAGCATGAATGAGTAAATGAATGAATGAATTGGGTAGTACAGCACATACATGTGTAGGGCCAAAGATGTTTCTGCTCTAGCAGGAAGTGGTCCTGATTTACCGCCCATCATATTCCTTCTCTGATGCCCTCGATGGTACAAGTGTATGTCCTGTAATTGGTTTACGTGTCTTGCTTTCTGACCAAACTGTAAAATTCCTTGAGAGTAGGCACCATACCCTATTAAAAGCATACAGTAGGATTCAATTCATGTTTTTTTAAGTTAGTTAATGAAGAAGGAATTACAGTAACAATTGCTAACAGGTTAGCATAGGAAATACTTGTTCCCGATACCAAACTGGTACAAAGGAAGTCACAGAGCTCCTGAATAAAAGTGCAATATGTAAGCTTCAAAGCAAAAACAGGACAAAGATCTTGACTACTAAATATCTGTGGCCAAAAGATCTTTAATAAAGATCGATTGATAGTAAAATAAGACCACACCTGTACTCATCATAGACAATACTTATTTGTTTACATTTATCATTAGTAAGTATGTATACTTTTATAAATTTTTATGCCCAATTTTATCATTAGTAAACATGAATAGTGTTTACCACATGTTGTTTTGATCCTCCTCAAATAACTGCCTCAAAATGGCTAGATCCTTACCTCATACCATCTATCACACAGTTCAAGATGGATTAGAGAAGCAATTAACAAAGTCAAAATATCTGAGTTTCCACATCAAAAAAGTTCTCACTATGTGCAAAACAAAATCAAGGAAAGAGACCAACATCTAGACCTATCCTGACTTCCTATCTTTTATTGTCATTTTGAAGATATAAGAAAAAAATCATGTATTCAAGCAGATAAAAGAGATGCAATAATCAGGTTGGTTGCAACTGTTCATCAATGCTGAATTCAAGAAGAAAACGAATAGCAGTCTAAAGAATACTAAAGAGAAACATTCGTGATCCAAGAATCTAAACCCAATTAAGTTGTATTTACGTGCATAACCAAGATTTAAACCCAAAATCTCTAAATGGTACTATTTCTCATTATAACTCCAATAAATATTTTATGAATTAAAAAAGATAGATTACAAAGTAAACATAAACACCAAAATCACAAAGAAAGTAGAAGAAAATATAAGTGAATTTTTTGACAGTAATGGGACTGGAACCCATCTTTGCAAGGCAGAAACTATAAAGCAGACTATCGGTAGACTTGATCACTAAGATATTTTAAAATTCTGCACATCAAATAGTTCTTTTTTGTGTTTTCTTTTTTTTTTCCATCCTTGTTTGTCCTATTTTTTGTGTTTTCTTAAGTTCCAGGCTTAAGAAATCTTTGAGGGGCCCATATATGCTTGAATCCAGGCTGGAGCCATGGAGCCATGGAGCAGTGGGGTCAATATAACATTTCCCAGTTGGCCCTGGGGCTGGAGGTATGTTTTGCAAGTATCAGGGAAAGGGTGTATGGCAATTATCTAAAGTACCTACACAGGGGTGTCCCTGTTTGGGATTATTTAACTTGTTACACAAAATATTTTCAGATATTTGGTTTTCAGTTTGGGTTTCTTAAAGGAAGATCCTTCTTTTCTGGGAGGTCAAAGAGGTATAGATGATAAAAACAAATTCCAAAAAGGAATTATAAATATTTGATCCTGAACCAAGTGACCACTGCCACAGTGGTAATTTATGCAAGTCTCAAATGAATTTCAAAGTTGTCTGAGCAACACATCCACAACTAAAACACATCCACGCTCAGCCAAAAACAGACTGTGTTCATGACAGTCAAGAAGCATTCCAGACAGAAAGGTAGATTCTGAGGCAGTCTTCCTGTTTTTATTGGAAAAAAGAAGAAAATAACCAGAACCCTTAATCGTTTTGAAGACAGGTTGAAAGAGCTTTCAGACATGTTGCAGTCTCTATTCTCCTGCATCCTTTCTATCAAATTTCCATTCTTTCCACCTTCACAATGATAATGACCTATCAGTACTCTGATAGTCAAACGGCTGATATGTAAAAAGTTGTTTTAGAGTCTCATTACCTAAACAATTATATTTTTCTTCCTTAAATTGCAAAAGCTATAATTATTTTATATATTTATATTGATCAAGTGTAAAGTAATAGCCATGATCAAGAAATTATGGGCTGCCACAATGAGATAAACAATATTTGTATCCTTCATAATTTTTAAAATTTATACCATTTATTTTTATTTTTATATTTTTAATTATTTAAACATGACTCAGTATTCTTCAGACCCTTCCTGAAAAGTAAAAAAGAAGATATATTTGCTTAATTCTTTTTCACAAAAATGAATCATCACATAAAGAATTATAATTTATGTATGAATCATATGATAAAATGATTAGATAGCATCACAGAAAAGAATTATCAACTAGGCAAAATATGCATGTTACATGATTATTGACAATGAAGTCTAAAATACATACTCTTTAAAAAATTTTAGAACACATTCAGTTCAATATTTTTTTATGTTATGAACTGAATTTAAAAAAGGACTTTAGTCCATAAAGCATTATATTAATATATACCTAAAAGAATCTTTATACTTTAAAAATATAGCATTAGAAAAGATTTGAAATGGTTTGTCATGAAGTAAAATCTGAATATATTTTTTCCTTTTTCCATCCCCTGCTCCTACCATGCATAAACTAGCCACCTTGATAGACAGTCTTCTAATCAGCCCCAAGTGTGGAGACGTCTGAAATCCTGTTGGTAAAATGCTTCCCAGATAAGGACTGTTTTGTCTCTATGCATTGTCTGAGCTAAGTACTGAATGTCAAATCTAATCTGGTAAAAATCTCTCACTAATTATTAGAAAGCTATCCCATTCAGTATTAGGGTTCTCCTTATGATTATATATCAATTAGAATATGTATAGGGAATGTAAGACAGAATAAAAACCAAAAGTTCCATGCCTGCTTCTTCTACTGTTAAATCTTCGATTAATGATATTAAAATTTAACAGAGCCAACCCTTATAGAAATGTTCACATGTTCCAAATTCCAAAACTATTTGGGGGAAAAAAGCTTTTGTTATCTATCCTCTTCCTTCCCTCATCACATCATCATTTTTATCTCATTAGTACCAAACAGTTTTCCTTTTTTTTAACTTATGCTTTCTCTCATTTCCAAGTAGTATAAAGGCCTGCATTACAATACAAGGTATCTATAACAACATTAATATATTTATATTATATATTTATAAGTATTAAATACTATATGTTTAATGTTGTCTATTCACTAAAATTCACATATTTGCTATGAAATTCTAGAAATGATGCCTTTTAATGCAGACAGATTATTCTCTAAGGAAACAGTCTCGATTCTGTGATGTAGTCATTAATCCTAACCAGGCAACTGCAAAGGTTTTCAAGCAAGGCTTCTTCGTATCTTCTGCTTAATTATGCATCTATGCGGTTGCTGCAGAAGCTCCTAAAAGTTTTCACCTTCATAGTTCACAAGGGAAATGGTTGTTTTAATATTCACATTTTTTATTCAAGAAGGTTAGATATGAAAATAAAGAAATAATTTTTTTAAGGAGGAAAAGAAAAAAAAGAAGAAAAAACAAATTCCAATTTTTAAAGGCAAAATATGACTCTTATCCTGTGTCTTATATCAATGTGAAGAACAGTTTCTACAACTTCAACATCTAAGATTTCTTACTTTAATTTTTAGTCAACATAACTTATAGTTTTTGAAGTGTAGCGAATCAAAAATTAGGAAAAGAAATAAATTTATACATATGAAAAAGCTACTGATTTATGCTAAAATGAGATTTGCTGTATTAAAATCTTCACAAAAATATTTTATTTCATACGTTCTATTAAAGGAGGAAGAATTTCAGGCTTTTGCCTGAAATATCAAAATGTCTGAATACATCTGTGAGTAGAGGCTTTATCTTTATTTCTTTACCACCTATTTTGTGTTTAACAACCCTTACTCTCAGGAAAATAATTTCAATTTACTTAGCTTCTTTCATGAAAAGCAAGCCAAGTTTCTCTTGATTTATCTCCACCACAATTATTTATTAGGTTATACTTATTCTTATCACTTAAGAAAATATAAAATTGTTCCAAGGCAAACTGACTGAATACACTTCCAATGCAAAATGGTCTCATCCTTTTCTGAGTTGCATAGGTTAGTAGACAGGAAACTTATTTAGTAGATAGGAAGCTTATTTTTTTTCTTTTTAGAGAAGGGATCTCATTATGTTTCCAAGGGTGGGCTCTAACTCCTGGCCTCATGTAATCCTCCCACATCAGCCTCCCAATTATTAATAGCTGGGATTACAGGCGTGAGCCACCGCGCCTGGCTGATGGTAAGCTTTTTGAATATAGGAATTTCTATCTCTCGTTCACTGCTGTAATCATAAGGCTTAGAACAATGGTATTGTTGTTCAATTATTACTTTTCAAATGAATGTATCAACCAAAGCAGATCTTTCTCTGCTACGTGCAGATATCAAAGTTGAAAATTATGGTCAGATGCTATTGGGTTATATCATAAACAAGAAAATAATACAGATTCTTTTGTAAAAGGCTGTTTTGTTGTCATTCCCCCACAGGATGTCTTTCAAGTAATAAGCCAAATAAAGCTAGATGTGGATGTTTATGAAATGTTTCAATCCCAAATTAATCGATAGATAGATAGATATGCTGTTACAGTAAAACAATACTGTGGCTCACAGGTCCATACACCAACTTTGATCAGGGTTGGGAAATGAAGGGGCAAAGGGAAAGCTTCCCCTTCACCCATGTAAAGTTCACTGAAAAATCAACTCACAAAAAGGCATGTTAATAAGAGAAAAGGCATACAGATTTATTCCTACCATGCTCAGGGGGAGAATCACAGAGTGATCGCCTGATACTCCAGTGGGGTACAGATGCTTATATAGCTTACTTCTTAGGGAAAAGGGAGATGGGGAAGTGTGGGTGATTTTAGGGGCATAGTAAATTATTTTTAGGGTAAACCAATGGGCTTGAAGAACATAAGTGGTCTGGGGCAAAGTCTGTTGGGCCCACAGAGTGGACAATGGTTGGTAACAAAAGTCTGTCCAGGTTTGTTGGCAGGCTTTAGTCTTCCTTCTTGCAATACGGGTTCAGTTAACAAAAACGCAGGAAAAGAACCAGAGGTCATTGTTTCCTTCTTTGGTAGGCCCAGACTTTAGGCAAATAAGGGCACCAGATCTTGGGACTTGGGGAACACACGGTAGGGAGTTGCCTGGGTTTTCTTGTTGCCTCACACATCCCGGATTTGAAGCCAAAGGCAGCCTGGAAACAAGTGCAGACCAAACAAAAAGCACCACCCACCCCCCCGCCCACCAGCACCAAAAAAAAAAAAAATTCTCTAGCTAAAGGACCAGAAAAGGGGCAACTATAACAGAAAATTTTTAGATGATAACTGCTCTACTCCAGCAGAACACCACAGAAAACACTGTGGCCCCACCGTCACCCACTCCAGAAAGCCTTGAAATAAACCATTAATTCTTAAGCATTTAATTGGCCACTGAGTCATCATGAAACCTCTCCCTGACCCCCCACCCCTAGTCTAGTTAGCACAACTAGGCTAATTGGAACTTGACAGGAGAAACTCCCACCCACCCAGCAGTAATGAGGTGACACCCCCCTTGGGTATCAGTGGAGACCATGTGGGCAACCAGAACCCCCACCCTAGCCAGAGTAAGGAGGTGACCCTCCCACCTGGGGTGTCAGTGAAGGCCAAGTGGGTGAAACTGGACTGTGACCTGCACCTGGTAATTATGAGGGGATATACCCCTTTCTCTTGCCAAAAAAGCGTCAAAAAAAACCCAACTAAAACAGAAAGTTTAAATAAGATCCAGAGACCCACAACATAATATAAAAATGTTCACCTTTCAATAGAAAATTACTTGTCATACCAAGAACCAAGAAGATCTCAAACTGAAAGAATAATACAAGAGAGGGCATCCTGTCTCAACTAAGTTTTTGAAGCTATTATTGCCCTGACAAAAAAGCAAATAAAGACAGTACAACAAAAAGAAAACAATAGACCAAGATCCCTTAAGAATATAGATACAATGTATAAGCGTTCCTTTTTCACTGCATCCACACCAGCGTCTATTGTTTTGGGGCTTTTTTTTTTAATTTCAGAATATTATGGGGGTGCAACACTTTGGTTATATATATTGCCTATGCACTGCCCAAGTCAGAGCAACAATCGTGGACATCCCCCAAACTGTGTGCCCCGCACCCGCTAGGTGAAAGTGTTCCCACCCCCTACATCCCCCTCCCACCTTCCTGACCCCTGATGAATATTATTTCCATGTGTGACATAAGTATTGATCAGCAATCCCACTACTGGGTATTTATACAAAGGAAAATAAGTCATTTTATCAAAAAGACACCTGCACTCAAATGTTTATTGCAGCAAAATTCACAGTTGCAAAGATGTGGAATCAACCCAAGTGCCCATCAATTCATGGGTAGATTAATAAAATGTGGTGTATGTATACTATGGAATGCTATGCCATGAAGAAGGATGACTTAAGGCCTTTTGCAACCATTTGGATGGAACTGGAGACCATTCTCTTAAGTGAAGTATCTAAAGAATGTAAAAACAAACACCACATGTACTCGCTATTAAATTGGAACTAACCAATGAACACACATGTGCACAGAGGGAAGTAAAACTCAGTGGAAATCAAGCAGGGAGAGAGGATGGACAAAAACCTACCTAACAAGTACAATGAACACTATCTGGCATAACAAAATTGATACATGTAACCAAAAACATTTGTACCCCCATAATATTTTGAAATAAAAATGATCTTTGTTTCTATCAGAAAAAGGAATATAGACACAAAAATTCTTAACAAATATTAGCAAACAGAACTCAGCATATATAAAGTAATTATACACCATGACCACAGATGGTTTAATATTTGAAAATCAATGCAATCCACCATATTATGAAGCTAAAGAAGAAAAGTGTTGTGATCCTATCAATTGAGGCAGAAATGGCATTTGACAAAATTCAACATCCATAATAATTAAAACTCTCAGAAATATAATAATAGAGAGGAACTTCCTCAGTGACCTACAAAAACTTACAGCTAACATCATACTTAATTGTGAGACTCTGAATGCTTTCACCCTAAGATCAAGAACAAGGCAAGGATGTTCGCTTCCAAGGTCTTATTCAACATAGTGCTGGAAGTTCTTTCTAAGTGCAACAAGACAAGAAAAGGAAGTAAAAGATATATAGATCAAAAAGTGAGAAATAATACTGTCCCCATTTGCAGGTGTCATAACTAAGTAGAAAATTCCAAGTAATCTATAAAAAATTCCAAGAATAAGTGGATTTTGAAAGCTCTCATGACACAAGATAAACACACAAAACCTAACTGTTTTTCTGTATACTAGCAATGAACACACGGACACCTAAATTTATACCATTTACAATTATTTTTAAAAAGAAGAAATACTTCTGTGCAAATCTAACAAAATATGTACAGAACTGTGATGAAGGAAACCAAAGAAGATCTAATAAATAGAGAGGCATAAGCATATTCATGGATTGAAAGAATTGTTTCTCCATATACTAGACGCACTAGAGTGCATCTGCTCTGTGGCCGACGGCAGGTACGCCCCAGTCCGCCCGTCATCCTCATCCTCCTCCTGGTCAAGGAGGTCGCCAGCCCCCGTCGGGTCTTTGAAAAACGGCAGCTGACATTCCAGACCATATCCCGCGGGTTGGGAGGTTGGGGAGTTGTGGTCGAGTCCCAGTGAGTGCCACGAAGCTGCCTTGGAATAAATTCTGTTGGTTGTGTCTTCTTTAGACAGGACAAGGTTTTCGGTTTTCAGAAATTCTTTAAAGGAGAATGGGTTTGCCTCTTCAAGATCTTCAAGTTTGTCGTCGCCTGAAACGACAAGGCTCCAGGCTTGGGACAGCAGGGTGGCACCTGGGGCAGAGCAGGTAGCCCCATGTCGCCTCAGGACCGGCGGGCTGGACCTGCCTAGCCCTGCAGCGACGGCTCCTCCGACCCTCCTGCCGAGGCTTCCGGTCTCCCTATTTAGTTATTCATTCAAGAGCCCGTGCGTCATTGAATAATTTATTTCAGCTACCATTCAGTTGAATTGTATATGTAAATTTGAAGGTGTATTATTGCCAATTTCCGAGAAATAACCTGCATTGACCACCAAATATTCAAGTAGAGATAGATGGAGATAGATCTGGACAGAGAAATGATGAATATCCAATGTAGTCTGTTTATATTTCTATAAAATATGATTAATTATTCATGGTTTTGTAATTATCAAACTTAAATTTGAGAAGGAGTGTAGAAAATCTTCTATTAAGCTTTATGAAGATACTAATTGTTACCTGCTGTCTGGCAGTTAAGAACCTAGTAGAATAAATACTATGATAAATAGTCTAATAGAGCTACCAACAAGAGAAGACAGGGAATGAACAGATTTGTTTCTATTGGAGGGATCTAGAATTTCCTAGAGGAGCCAGGATTCAACTTGATTCTCGAGAGAGAAGCAGAACCAAACCAAACCAAACCAAACCAAAACAAAACAAAACCCAATAAGCCTTTCAAAGAACAGCTTCAGCAAACATTTTAAGGTACAAAATTATGGGCTCCTCAATAAACTTCAATGTTTATATTTTGGAAGGGGAGCTATTTTGGACATTGTTTCATGGGCAGGTATTCACAATAGTTTTTAAAATTTTACTCTGTATATTGAGATCAAGATCTGAGCAGCACATACAGATGGAAATCCTCAGGAGCTAAATCCTACAGAGAAACAGAGCTCAGAACAGAATTCAACTTTAAAAGAAAGTATTTAGAATCTATCCACATAATGATGGTGTTAAAGATATGGGCCTAAATGTAAATATTGTCAGGAGAAAAGACAAAGAGACAAAGACTAAACTAGTGTGTAACTCCCATATTTAGGGCAGGAAAGGTGAAAAAAGGGAAGAAAAAATGGAGTCAGAAAGGGAATGAGTAAGGATGATCCAGGGAAGGAAGTGGCCGTGCAAGTATTTCATCTGAAACACTTGTAAGGACACCCACTCTCCCCACTGTTAGACAACATCCACTGCAGTACGACCTATATATCCTGCCCACTGTGGTACCTACCACCTGTATACCCTCACTCTCAATGGACAGCCCAAAGGATTTACAATGTTACAGTCCTTTTGTTCTTCATAATCAAGCAGGCTACAAACCCTACCTCATTTAGGAATGTAAAGAGGGGTGGGTGAGTAAAAGTGTAATAAGATGTTGAGTAGGACTTTTGCTGGACTGGGGCCCACATACAGGAAGGAAAGAGGCGCTATGACCTCATATTGTAAATTGGAAAACAGTCAGACATTGTGGCCGATCCCCTCCCCAGCCTGTGCTAATGGAAGATAAGATCTGCCTTCCCATAATCGCCCTGCCACTGCCCACAGAGAGGGGAGGGATGGATCGTCAGCATGCTAAGTCTTTGGACAAGTGGTGAGGGGAGAGAGTGCTTGAGGACTCCAAGAGAATTGCTTGTAAAGTTTGGGGGTGCTCTTTAGAATGGAAAACTCTGCTCTCATTCCTTGGTTTAAAATAAGACGACTGGAGGTAAACGGTACAGAGGAGAGGGGGTGCCACGAGGCAGCTATAGCACCACCATCTGGATGGCAGAGTCCCCGTACTACAACTATAGAAAATGCCCAGGTGGGAGCTACTTTCTGGCACCCAAAGAGTGGCAGAGCCTAAGCAGAAACCGAATACCAAGAAGCTTTGAGTTTACTAAACGAGGGGAGGGAGGAAGGAAGTTGGAAGAAGCAGAGAAGGTAGATCCAGATCAAAGAAACGTGCAAATGGAAGCTCCTGCCCTGTCCCAGAAGAACTCACAAGTACAATTCACAAGAAGGACAATATTTGGACTCCTGCCACTGGGGGAACATTGTGGTCAGGTAGGACTTCCCAGAGAAGGGTGGACAACCACTAGGGACTGGGCCTCAAGTTACAGATGAGGTACTCGCCCCTTCCCTCCTCCTCTATGTCTGCCTCAACACACCTGGTAAGAAAAGGGAGGGCTCCTTGCCCCCAAAGTCTGCCCACAGGCTTACAGAAGTGGTAGGGAGATTGTGCCTCCCAGCCCCTGGCCTCACTAGCACCTGCCCTCCCTTGAAAACCCCCACCAGCATCCATGCTTCTGGGAAGACTTCCCTGACACCACAGTCCATCTGGATGATTCTCTGCAGTCCAGACTGCCTTGCCGTAGCCGATTTACAACTCTGGGTGTCCCTGCTTCTGCCATTAATGATGACAGTAATGATCAGAGCATTTATTGGCCTGTACACGTATCATCTCACACGATCCCCAGCCAAACTCTACGAAGTAGAGGCCATTATTATACCCATTTTACAGATAGGAAACTCGGGCATTTGATTTGCCCAAGATCCCAAAGCTGGTAAGTGCCAGAACCATAATTCAGAAACAGGCAATTCCTCCAGGGTCTGCGCTCTTGACCACCAAAGGAATAAATAAATGAATAAACAAGTTAATAATTTAATTGAGAAGGACAGGCCGAAGGGTCCACGGTAATACATCCGTTCTTATCTCCTCTTGAGTCGAGCTGCGACGAGCCCGGGAAATACGCGGGGAGTCCGGGAAAGAGCAGAAACGCTGCGGGGAGGAGCACGACCAGTGACCTAACGCTGTTCGTTAAGTGTGCATCGGTCCAGGCGGTTGTGCTTCCCTTTCTCTCTCCAAGATGTCGGGAAAGGAACTATTAAACTTAGATTTGACCAGTTAGGGGCAAAAATATTAAATCTAGTTCACGGATTCAAAGACCTCCGGTGAAGACCAGAAATTCCACCGAGCCCAAGCCCTGCCGGGGCTGACCCTGGGGTGGAGGGGGCTCGGGGGGCTCAGTGTTCGCCTTCTCTTCTCTTCTCTTCTCTGCTGCGCCTGGAGCCCGCAGCGGACGCCACTGTGCGCTCTTTTGCCAGCTCTCCCTGGTAGGCCTGTCGACCAGGGCACTGGGCAGGGAAGGTGGCAGCCTCAGGCAGCGATGCCACAGTCGCTGCCGGCTGTCCCGGTGCTGGTGCCTCGGCGTGGTAGCCCTGGAGTTTCTAATCTTTGAGTAACCTTACCGTCCCACTTTGCTCCACCGCCTTTCCAACAGGCTTTAACTCATTCTCTGTGTTGAATTACTCTGATTGAAATACTTTTTCAACCAAATGGTTTTTTTCTTCTGATGGATACATCTTTTCTGCAACACACCCCACAAGTGGTCATCCACCCTCTGGGCACCCCCTGTGACAATGAAGATGTCATTACTTCCCTGTCAGTTTATCTTTGGAAATATCTAACTTTGGCACATTTTTCTTATATTAAACTAAAATCCTTCTCTATCATTGCTTGTTCAACCTTTTGTATTTGTAGTAGCAAATGCCCTAAATACTTAAATAACTTGAAAATGTCTCGTTCCCACTTCACGAGTCATTTCCTTTCCAGACCAAACATCCCAATTCCTTCAACTAATAAAACATAGACTTTCCCTCTTTCACCATCTAGATACCTCTTTGTCTACACCTCTCTTAAGTGTAGTACCCAGAGGTAAACACCTTTTACCAGATGTGCTCTGACTGTCCCAGGACAGAACATGGCTGTCATTATTCTGTAAAGCATAGGATTTCTTGCCTAGGTGGTTAGAAGAATCATTATTTTCAATGGAGAATCATATCCTAACCTAGCCATTGGAAATAGTTCAGCTTTTATACATCAAAAAAGCATCTGGAAATCTCTCTACCATTTGCTATGTGTCTAGAAAATGTTTTAGCTTTTATACATTGTATTGGTTTGCTAGGGCTGCCAGAAGAAAAAAGTACCACACACTGGGTGGCTTAAAGACCAGAAATTTATTTTCTCACAGTTCTGGAGGCTAGAAGTCCAAGATCAAGGTGTCAGCAGGATTGTTTCTTCTGAGGCCTCTCTCCTTGGCTTGGAGAAGATGGCTGCCTTCTCCCTGTGTCCTCACACGGTCTTCCCTCTGTGTCTGTCTGTGTCCCAATCTCCTCTTCTTATAAGGACACCAGTCATGTTGGATTAGGGCCCACCCATATGACTTCATTTAACCTTAATTACCTCTTTAAAGATGCTGTATCCAATTACAGTCACATTCTGAGATACTGGGGTTAGGACTTCAACATACAGTTTGCAGGGGCTAGGAGGTAGACACAATTCAGCCCATACTATATATCAAACAAAGCATCCAGAAATCTCTCCAAGCTTCATTATGATAAGTCTAGAAAATAGGGTTCGGGGGAGGAGGGAGGGAAATCATATATTCATATATGAATTTGAAAGGGGAAGGATAAAGAACTCAGATTTCATTTCTAGTCATTTCTTTTCTTTTATCATCTCTCAGCAACCTTAAGACAAGCAATTGGCAGTCAACTCATTCTGCCAGGGATTCAACAGCAGGAGCCAGCTCTGGGAGCAGGGGAAGGAAGGGCCCCTCTGGTTATAATTGTGTAATTTTTCTTTCCATCCCTTTGGCTGAAGCCAAGCAGAAGATCATTTGAAGCTCAGAGTATTTTGTCACACTTCTTTGGTACAAGCCCACGACGTCATGTAATGACACCACAAATTGTGATTGACTTTGAGGGGATGCTGAACTCCACCTCGAATGTCACTTGTAGAAATGACTTGTGCTTATCAAGATAGCAAACTATATATGTGAGGAATTGACAAATTGAAATACAAAAGAACTTAATGAGTTGTTGCCTCTTTCCTGTAATTGGCTTGTATGATCTATCATCTACTTTTTGATCTTGAAAACAGCTGCTTCCTCCTTCCCTGACTAATAATATTCTTTAGCCAGGGTAAAAAGAAAACAGTCACATGGTTTTGAGAGAATGAGCTAAAAGTAGAAGCCGTGTAATGGTCAGGCTTGGGAGCCAGTCCCAGCACTGACCTCACTAGACTTGACCTTGGACAAGTCACTTAACGTTCTAAACCTCGGTTCCCTATCCTTAAAATGGGCACAATAAGAGTGCCAACCCCATTAAAGAGTTGTGCACATTAAATAAGGTTGTTGAACTTCTCAGTAAAGTCACTTCTGGTGCACAGTGACAGGGCACAGCTAACTTTATTGTTGATTTTGTTTCTTACAAAGATGGTTACGTACAAATCATTCATACACACACGTGATTAAATGCATAGGATGAAAAGAGGGCACAGATTTAGAACTTGTTTATTTATTCATTCAGCAACCACTGCTAGAGCCTGGGGGAGCTCACAAGCTTGTGACTAAGGGGCTGCAAAAGGCTTCTTGGAGCTGCTGGTTGAACTGAGCCTAAAGGACAGGGACTGTCCAAAGTAGGGAGGGAAGGCTTTACTTGCATAGGGAACACAATGTGTCAAGGCAAGAGAAAGCATGGATGTGCAGGGAACTGTAATGATTTTGTTGTGACTAGACAGTAGGAACATCAATGGGAGGCTGGACAAGTAGATGAAGGTTAGAAGAGGAGGGGCCTTTGTGCAGCGCTGCATTTGATTGTATCCATTAGGCAGTGAGCAGTCATTAGGCCAAAGCAGGGCATTTATAGCTTTTAAAGAAGTTAACTCTTTAGACAACATGTTTTAGAGTGAGTTGCAGGAGTCATATTGAGAATAAAATCCACTGGGGAAAAATAGTGGGTTTAAAGGATAAGAGATCCAGTTTTTAGTGTTGGTTTACACATTAAGCAGTTGTGTGAACTTGATAAAGTTTTTACCTTCCCCCTGAAATTCAAGGAGAATACTAGACAATTTTTAAAATATCATCAGGCATTAATGTCTTTAAATATTGTTGCAAAACATAAAATTATATTTTTAATAGCAAATTGTTATTTAAACTAGCATTTTCTTGGTCATTCTGTGCTCTACTCTTGTTCCTTTTATGTTTTTTTTTAATGTTGAAAAGAAATGAAATCATTTGTGAGAGGGCTAATTTTAATGATGAAATCTTTGTGCATATAAAGTAGTTCACCCAAATATTTTGCTTTCCATATTCTTTACCAAAAAGGGTTGCAAGTAATTAATTCAAACCACGTTTACGAAATTGTGTAAATTTCTAATGACCTTACTGGTAAAAACATACTTTATTTTATAAATGCTAAAACAGCAGTTTAGTATTTAGTGTATGATTTGTTGAAATGATCAATGATATATGCATTTCTGTGTATATATGCATTCTGTGCAATTACGGTTGAATAGTTGTAGATTGGCAAGTGATTTCATATTTTAAAATTTTAAATTGACATCTTGATTTTAAAAGTTATTAGTAAAGTTCATATGATATAATTTACACTGAAATATATTTAAATTCTTATATTCAGTTGTGATCCATTTTATGCTACCAAAGGTTACTGAGAGCACAGTGTTTAATAGTCTTCATATGACTTGGTCTGTGTGTTTGCCTTTTCTATAATTGCTGGCATTTCTTTGAAGGTTACAAAGGAAAAAAAGTTCTTAACGTTAATGAGTTCATCTTCCAGGCCTCCAAAGGGAAATTGAGACTCCCTGTTAGTTTAATGACAATCTACCTGCCCGGTACAAGGATGATTAAAAGCAATATGCTCTCCTTATCAGACCGGCTGTGGACTGGTTATCTACTGATGTTCCGAATAGCTTTGAAGCAATCAAGAGAGTATATCAAGCAGTATTTTTGTCTCTGATCCATTAAGTGACTACATTTAAGCATGCATCCTGACATTTACTTTAAAAGTGTTAACTAGAACATCTTGTCATTAACTTGATCAAAACCTGCTTTAAGCACTTGCTTTTTTTTCCCCCACCCTTTCAATGATTGACATAAGGGCTTACTTTAAATGGCCACATTTTGGCCTTAACATCCCTGGCACTTAAGAGCTTCAAGTGACACACTGATGAAAACAAAGTAAAGGAAAACTGGGTTTCTCCTTGATAATTATTTCAAGTCAGCAAACATTTATTGAGTACTCACTGTATTCTAGCTGCTGGCCTAAGTAGGTCTTTTTCTCCAACTTTCCTGTTTTAATGGCCTACTTCTCACTGTTCACACTTACCCTGAGCACTCTCTCTCTCTCCAACATGTACAAAATGGGAGGACCAGAAGAAGAGAAAAAGAAAGGAGAGAAAAAATATTCAAAGAAATTGTTTCTGTCCATTTTGTGTTGCTACAACAAAATACCTGAAACTGGGTAATTTATAAAGAACAGAAATTTATTTATCACAGTTCTGGAGGCTGGGAATTCCAAGATCAAGGTGTCAGCATTTGGTTGGTGAGAGCCTTCCTGCTGCACCCTCACATGGCAAAAGGCATTAGGGCAAGTTCAAAAGCTGCCAAAGGCTACATGAAGCCTCTTTCATTGGGGCCTTAATCCCATTAACAAGGGGGGATTCCTTCTGGCCAAATTAACTCTTAAAGGCCCCACTTCTTAATACTATCACATTGACAACACCTGAATTTTGAAGGGGACACATTCAAACCATAGCAGAAATTTAGAGCATGAGATGCTGGCACTAAAACAAAAAAAAGAAAAAAAACAAACCATAGCAGAAATAATGGCTGAAAACATCCCAAATTAATTGAAAAATGCTAACCTACATGTCTAAGAATCTCAATGAACTTCCAGTAAGATAAATGCAAAGGGATCTATACCAAACACATCATAGTAAAAATATTGAAAGCAAAAGATTAAAAAAGTAAAGAGACATTTTTAGGGCAACAAAACAAAACAAAACAAAAATGACTGTTCACATAGAAACAAACTCCAAAAAGATGACTTCTTACAAGAAACAAGGAGGCCAGAAAGCAGTGAGATGACATGTTCAAAGTGTTAAAAGAAAACTATTAGCAAAAAAATCTTATGTCCAGCAAAACTAAACTTTCAAAAATGAATATAAAATAAAAACATTCCAAGATAAACAAAAAATAAGAAAATTTTTTGCTAGGAGAACTGTCTTACAAGAAATACTAAAGAAAATTCTTCAGGATGGAAGCAAGTGACTACAGACAGTCATTCAAATTAACACACACAAAACAAAGAGCAATGGTACAGGTAATGATGTAATTATACAAAACAGTATAAACACTCCTTTATTCTCTTAACTGGTTTTCAAAATCAAATGCATAAACAATACTTAATTAATTGTACTGTTGGGTATATAATATAGAGCAATATAATTTACAATAAAAGAAAAAAAAAGGGGTAGATGTAAGCAAAGCTGTACTGGAATAAACAAAATGACACCAGATAATTCTAAACTCAAATCCAAAGGAACAAATCAAAAAAACTATAAATGATAGATAAGAAGAAGAATATAACAATCTCTTTAAATATATACTTGCTCTTCTTTCTTCTTTAAAAGACATAAAGTTATATAAAGTAATAATTATAATAATATGTTGGGTTTATAACATATAGCTTTAATATTTATAACAATAATAGCACTTTTAAAAAGGGAAAAAAGGAATACAAGTATATGTTAAGAGAGAGGTACATATATCATAAGCCCTAGAGCAATCACTGAAAAAAAAACCTAAAAAAAAGCAAGAAAAATTATTAAAGAATTAAAATGTTACACTAGAAATAATTCACTTAATGAAAACAAGGCAGGAATGGAGCAATAAAAGAATAAAAAAAGAAACAAGAATACAGAAAACAAAAAGTAAAATATCAGACATAAATCAAACTATATTAATAATAGCATTAAATGTGAATGAACCAAACAATCCAATCAAAAGACAGAGATTATCAGATTGGATAAAATATAAAAGCAAGATCCAACTATGTGCTATAATGCAGGAGAAATCAATAACATTAAAAAATTTAGGAAATTTACAAATATGTGGAAATTCAACAATGCATTCCTAAATAAACACTAATTCAAGGAAGATATCAAAAGGGAAATTAGAAAATACTTTAAGATAAATAAAATTGAAGATATAATATACCAAAGTTTATGTGGTGCAGCAAAAGCAGTGCTTAAAGGGAAATTTATAGCTATAAATGACTACATTTTAAAAAGTAAAGAAAGAAAGAACACAATCAGTAGCCTAACCTTTCAGCTTAGGACACTGGAAAAAGAGGAGAAAATTAAACTTAAGCAAGCAGACCAAAAGAAATTATAAACATGAGGGCAGAAATTAATGAAATAGAGAATAGGAAAAAAATTCAGAAAATAAACAAAAGCAAAAGTTGGTTCTTTGAAAAGATCAACAAAATTGACAAACCTTTATCTAGAATGACCAAGAAAAAAAGAGAGAAGATTCAAATTACTAAAATCATAAAGAGAGAACATAATTTTGTTTATCTTGGAATGTTTTTATTTTATATTCATGCTACCAGCCTTAAAGAAAAAAATATATATATATGAATGCTATGAACAATTGTATGCCAACACATTAGCTAACATAGATAATTAGGACAAATTCCCAGAAAGAAGGGGAAATAGAAAATTTTTATAGATGTACAAGAGATTTAATTAGCAGTTACAGTACTTTCTACAAAGAAAAACGCACGTTCAGAAGCCTTCACTGTTGATTTCTACCAAGCCCTTTAAAGATGAGCTAACACCAATCCTTTTCAAACTCTTCCAAAAAAACTACAAAAGCAAGGAACTCTTCCTGAATCATCCTGTGAGGCCAGAATTACCTTAATGTCAAAGTCAGACAGAGACATCACAAGGAAAGAAAACTACAGAACAATATCCCTTATAAATATAGTGCAAAAATTTTCAAAAAAATAAAATATTAGAAACTGAATCCAGCAACGTAAAAAAAAATTATTCACTAGGAGCAAATGGGATTTATTCCAGGAATTGCAAACTTGGCATAATATTTAAAAATCAATTAATGTAATACACCATATCAATAGAACAAAGAGCAAAACCAACATGATCATCTCAATAGATGAAAAAGCAGTATTTGGCAAAATCCAACACCATTTTATGATAAAAACATTCAACAAACTAGCAACAAAATGAAACTACCTCAACCTGATAAAGTCCATTCACAAAAAACTCAGAGCAAACATCTTACTTAATGGTGGGCTACTGAATGCTTTCCCCCTAAGATAAAGAACAAGATAAGGACATCCACTATTGCCACCTCTACTCAACATTGTACTGGAGATTTTAGTAATGGCAATTAGGCAACAAGAGGAAATAAAAGCCATCTAGATTATGAAGTAAAAAGTAAAACTATCCTTATTTGCAGATGACAAAATCTTGTATATGGAAAATCCTAAGGAATCCACTAAAAAAAAAAAGAGTTCAAGTTCAAGACCAGCCTGATCAACACAAGGAGACCCCATCTTTTACAAAAAATAGGAAAAAAAAAAAAAGAAAAGAAAAATTAGTTTAGTGTTAATCTGCTTTGGAGGCTGAGGCAGGAAGATCACTTGAACCCAGGTGTTTGACATTTTAGTGAGCTATGAAGACACCATTGCACTCTTGCCTAGGCAACAGAGTGAGACCCTGTCTCAAGAAAAAAAAATGAGTTCAGCAAGGCTGCAGGCAACAAGATTAATATATAAAAATCAATTGTATTTCTATGTACTACCAATGAACTATCCAAAAAATGAAATTGAAAAAACAATTTTATCCCAATATCAAGCAAAAAAAATTCAAGTACCTAGGTAAATTTAACAAAGGATGTATAAAATTTATATTCTGAAAATGACAAAACATTGTTGAAAGAAATCAAAAAAAGATCTAAATAAATGGAAAGACATTCTAAGTTCATGGATTGAAAGACTTAAAATTGTTAAATGGCAATACTTTTCAATTTGATTTACAGATTCAGTGAAATCCATATAAAAATCCCAGCTGGCTTCTTTGCAGGAATTGATAAGCTTATCTTAAATTTATAATGAAATTCAAGAGACTACAACTTGCCAAAAAAAAAAAAATTTGGAAAAAGAAAAATAAAGTTGGAAGAGTCAGACCTCCAGATTTTAATACAAGAAACCTACAGTAATCAAGACAGTGTGATATAAGAATAAACATATAGATAAGAGCAATTGAATTGAAAGTCTAGAAATAAACTCTCCCATTATGTTCAATTAATTTTCAACAAGGATGCCAAGATGTTTCAATGGAAAAAGAACAGTGTTTTCAACAAATGGTGTGGGACAACTGGATATCCTACATCATACCATATGCAAAAACTAACTCAAAATGGATCCAAGACCTAAATATTAGTGCTAAAATTATAAAACTCCTTGAAGAAAACACAGGTAAACATCTTGGGGAACTTGGATCAAGCAATAGTTTCTTAGCTATGATACCAAAAGCACAGCAACAGAAGAAAAAATAAATAAATTTGACTTCATCAAAATTAAAAACTCTTATGCTTCAAAGGATACCATCAAGAAAGTGGAAACAACATACACAAGTTTAGAGAAGATATTTGCAAATTGTATATCTGATAAGGGACTTCTATCCAGAATATATAAAGAACTCTTCAACTCAATAATAAGACAATCCAATTAAAGATGGGCAAAAGATCTAAATAGACTTTGTCCAAATAAAATAAACAAATGGTTCATGAGCATATGAAAAGATGCTCAACATCATTAGCCATCAGAGTAACGCAAATCAAAACCACAGTGAGGTACCACTTCATACCCACTATTGTGGCTATGATTAAAAAGACAGATAATGACAAGTGTTGGCAAGGACATAGAGAAATTGGAATACTCACACACTACTGGTGGGAATGTAAAATAGTGCAGGTGCTTTGGAAAACAGTTTGGCAGTTCCTCAAAAGGTTAAACACTCCTAGCTATCTCCCCAAGAAAAATGCTTACATATGTCCACACAAAAACTTGTACACCAATGTTCATAATATTATTATTTTTGATAGCCAAGTAGAAAAAGTACAAATGTCCATCAACTGATGAATAAATACATATTAGCCATACAATATATAATATATACATTATATGTGCAATTATATATATTAATACATTTAATATATAGGTATAGGCATGCAATGGAATATTATTTAGCAATAAAAAGAAATGGACAGCTGATACATGCTAAAACATGGATAAACCTTAAAAAATCTTGCTAAGTGACAGAAATCAGTTGCAAAAGACCACATATTGTATGATTCTATTTATGAAATTTTCAGAATAGGCAAATCTGTGGAGACAGAAAGTGGATTAGTAATTGTCCAGAATAGGGTATGACTACTAATGAGTCACATTACTAAGCGGTTCCTTTTGGAAGGTGGTAAAAATGTTCTAAAATTGATTGAGCAATGGTTGTACAGTTGTGTGAATAAACTATAAATCATTTAGTTATACACCTTAAATGTGTGAATTGTATGGTTTGTGAATTTTATCTCAGTAATGCTGTTATATTAAAAAATATAATATTTTCCTCTTGATATTTGTCTACATATCTTATTTTTAAAAATTAGTTTAAACTATATGTTTCTTTATTACTAAATATATACTGTACATCTAGAAAAAGTTTTAGTTAGGGATGAGATCGCAAATGATCTTTGTTCATTTGTGATTCTCTAATTAAAATTTTTAAAACTTGTATCATCCTGAAAAACCAGTATCTCTTGGAAAACTGTGACAACCATGGGAATAAATATTGTGTCTATAATTAATTTGGGGATATTAAGATTGAAATCAGTTCAAAAATAACTATTTCATTTTAATGGGAAGCAGTAAAACACATTCACAGGAATTACATTAGCAGAAGACCATAAATATTAATAAATAACTATCTGAAAATATAAAAAATAAATACACAAATAAAATATCTTTCTGTAAATCAAAGAGAAAAATACTTAAGAACACAATAGAAATATCCACAAAGGATAAAAGATAATTTGCAGAAGAGGAAACCCATATAGCCTCAACTATGCTTCTAATCATAGAAAGAGAAACTAAAACAACAATGTGATTTTACCTAGCAGATTGGCAAAAATTAGAAATCTGGCTAAAACCAAGCATTGGTAATAATGTGAAAAAATGGAACCCACAGGGACCAATGACAGAAGTGTAAATAGGGACAGCCATTCTGAATGGCAATTTGGCAGTGTTTAGTGGAATTAACCATAGTACATCCCACTCCTGATTACATAACCAGGAGAAACTAGCTGATAGAAGACTGTGTTTAAGTATATTTGTTGCAGCATTGTTTGAGGGAACAAGAAGATGGAGGCAACCTAATTATCCATAAGTGTACACTCATGGTACATATAGATGTATGGAATGCTATGGTTAAATGGTACAGTCAGAAACAATAAACTAGATGTTCATTTGGCAACGTTGATAGATCTTAACAGTATTATGTGGAAAATGTGTAACAGAGATCTGCAGTACTGCTATGATTTGAATATTTATATCCCTTTCAAAATTCATGTGTTGAAACTTAACCACCAGTGTGATAGTATTAAGAGGCAGGGCCTTTAGGAGGTGATTAAGTCATGAGGTGGAGCCCTAGTGAATGGGATTAAGTGTTTCATAAAAGAGGCTTCACACAGTGTTTGGCCTCTTGCCCTTCCACCTTCCACCATGTGAGGATGAAGCAACAAGGCATCATCTTGGGAGCAGAGAACAGCCCTCTCCAGACAAGCCAATGTCAAGCTTGGTCTTGGATTTCCCAACCTCCAGTACCATAAGAAATAAATTCTTATTCTTTATAAATAACCCAGCCTGTGGTGTTTTGTTATAGCAGCACAAATGGATTAAGACAAGTGCCATATTTTATATGCAATTCAAAAACCCATACATAAAACAACAGTGTTTATCTTTCCAGGATACATACAAGTCCAAGGACACTAAACACCTTACAGTCTGTGCTCACAGAAAGGGCTGAGGAGCATGATAGTGTGGGCATAAAAGGAAGAAATCCATGAAATAGCATCAAAGAGACCTTGCACAAATGGATGATGACAGCGCTCCATAACTTAACTGAGTATTATTAACTCAACTCTCTACTCCAGAAGTTTACAAAGCAAAAAAAAAGAACAAATAAAAAAGCAAGAAAGTTAAAGTTTTCAAATGCTGATCATTTGCTGCCTAATTTTCAGTTTGATTCAAATATTTTAGCAGGATCTTCAGATAAACCAAGGCCTGTACATCTATTTAGGCTTTGGTTAATTCATGTTCATCATTAACCTGTGACATATTGGTTATGAGTTTATGGTAGTAAATGTTTGAGCTAAGAATAAAACAATACAAAGTGTCCAAAACGTGTAGTTTTCACGTGTATCATTTTTGAACTTTTGTATCCATAATTTATAGCTCCTATCTTAATTCAGTTTGGAAGTGAATTTTCCAGGAAAAACAATTTAATTTTATCAGTTTCCTTATTCCACTTTTGTCTGAGTCCTATTTCCAGCTTCACAAATTATTGTGTTATAGAAACAATAGGAACTAGTTTATGTCTAATATTTAAATTCTACCTAAGAAGGCAAGCAAGCACAGTGGTTATGTGGTTATATAGATATGCACACTCTGGAGTCTGGGTTTAAGCCCCAGTTCCACCTCTTACCAGCTGTGTGGGGCAAGTTACTGAGCCATTTGTTTCCTCAAATTTCTTCTTTGTGAAATAGAATAATAATATTAATGTTATTGAGGGGATCAAATAAGTCAGTTGTCTGTAAAGTATTTAGAACAGTGTCTGGGGTTTACTAAATGTTCAGTAAACACTGCTAGCAATGGGAATCCAACTGAATATTTAGAAACCAACACCCCACAGCTAAAATGTCTCTCACTTTTGAATATATACACAGAATATTCCCTAAATAAAAGCCACTCAAAAATATCGGTGTTGATCATGAACACCGTAAGCTTATATAAATAGCAATATGTATATGTGTGGACCACTCTATTAGATGGTTTTATTCCCCTGGCTTCTGAATAACTTTGCTACCTTTATTTGGTTCTGTATGTTTAGCTATTGTTGGTTCAACTGGGAGTTAGGTCCGTGGAAGGGGAAGGTTGAGCCAGAGAATTGATGTCTTAAATAAACAAGTAACCAATCTTTTAGGAGATGGTAGAACCTCAAATTGGCTAAATTTGCTTGATTCTGTTTTTATTTAAGTTTTCTGAGTCACCAGGGGATGGTTACCCTTAATTTAGAATCCTGGTGTCCAGGCAACACCTAGGGATGTCAACTCACTGTGAATCACTCAATAATTTACCTGCTCAATCTGTGTTTCAGAATATACCTTTTTGTTTTTCCTCCTCTGTGGGTGCCAAGCACAGAGTTAACAGACAATTATTGATGAGTGTATTTTAGTTCTAGTATAACTAGATTGTGTGTTTTAGTGCTGCTTTTTTAAGTCATGTAGTTTTATCGCTTTGTTCTTTCTCTTTAAATTTGCTGCATTTATAAAATGAAGGAAATGAATGCCTAATAAAATTATCAAAAATATTACATATGGAATTTCACATCTACGTGTTAGTTACGCCTTACAGCCAACTTACATCCAGATCAGAGATGGAATTATGCTCTCTTTACTTTCTAAAGTTTCTAAGTTCTTCAACTTGTGAGGCACAGAGACAGCCGCTGGGACTTGGGTGTGGCTGATACGGAGTCTGGGCTGGATCAGTGCTGTTCCTCATGGCGCTGCAGACCAGCTCACCCACAGACCAGCGTTTTTAACCTGAGGACTACAAAACTGCAAGAACTCCATGGACAGTATCCACAGTCATAAACTCAGATGGGGAAGAAAAAAAGAAAACTTCTTTTCACTAACCTGTGACTGAAACTTAGCATTTCATTCAGTTATGAATGTAGGCAACAAATCACAGTAGATTTATCAGTAGCTGTGGCTCTGCCACTGACAGAAATTACTAACATTCTTATATCACATTAATTGTTGTGAACATATCAAAATACTGTCTATACATCTCACCACATGGAAATTTTAATAGTTAACAAAATTTAATACTTTATTAAAATTACAGTAATTATAGATCTGATTTACTGCTGTAATATAGAAGCATATAGATTATATCACATATTTATTTTTCAATATTTGAAGCCAGATTTCATTATAATTTATTTCCTTTATAATTCTATATGTTTCATTTTATGCATTTAAAATATTATTCTGAGAAGGAGTCTGTGAACTTTTAGATTGCCAAAGGGCATAATGACATACAAAAAAGATGAAGAATTCCTGCTCTAGACCAATTGACTCAATATTTTCTAATTGTTAAAGAACGAAAACCCAAATTTCTTAATCTGAAATTTAAGACTTGTGATAACCTGGCCCTCCTATTTCACACCAACATTTTCATTAAAGCCTATCCTTGCAAGTCTGCACATCAACCCCTGCACCGCCTGCTCCCACCTTCGCCTGCCCTGAGCCTCCCTTCACATCTGGCTCACCTGGAATGCCCTCGGGGTGGGGGGGCTCTGCAATTCTTCAAGTATTGTCTGTGTGCTGGAGCTTCCTGAGAGCGTAATGTAAGGACTGGTCATGGAGGGAAGTTAGACAGCTTCCTGAGTGCTCAGCCATGAAATCAACATGAATGAATCAGAGAAGACAGAGGCAAAGGCATCCTGAAGATACCAAAGTGTAACAAGATTTGACCCTCATGTGAGTCTATTAACATATTTAATAAACAATCATTTCTTTCAGGAAACTTGGTAAGCACTAATGAGAGTTAACATTTATTGTTTGGCACATGCCAGAGACTTCCCTGAACACTTTCCATGTTTTAACTATTTTATTTTCAAAGCAACCCTATGAAGCAAGTATTTTGGTTATTATTAATATGTTTATTTTACCCATGAGGAAACAGAGAAGCTAAATGACCTGCCCAGGACCACAGAGTTTATAAGAGGCAGATCCAGGACTCAAAGCTAGCCAGTCTGGCCCTAGTCCACACTTTTATTCACAATGCTATATTGTCTCTTGATGGGTACAGAGGAAAGATGCAAAAGTTGGGAACAAAATCGCTATTGATAAGATGGTTGTAGCAGGCTGCATGTGCCTTTAAATATTACCTGTTAATCTAATAACCTGTGCCCTTATTCCAAACTCATCCAACAATTTCCTGAGTGTAATTTGTCTTCCCACACAAGACAAACTACAGAAAGCGAATACACTATAATGATAATGCAAACTAGACTTTCTGGTTTCCATGGCAATTACATTTTTGTCAGAAAATTTTGAAACTGGCCCTTTAGCTTGGAAGATAAAATAGACATACTTTTCCCTATTCCTCCCACCAACCACAGCTAAAAACCTTGGACACTGTGTAAAATAAACCTAAGAAGACTCTGGAAGATAGAAGACAACAGACTGACAAGAGATCGTGGGACGTGAGTAACAACACGATAGGGAGCTCCCTGCATTTTCTTTTTTCACATCTATCCCAGACTGAATACTGGAAAAGCTTGCAACCCAAAAACGTCAATGGGCACAAATAAGAAAAAGCCTCAGTGTGCAGTGGCTCAAGCTACTCAGGAGGCTGAGGCGGGAAGATCACTTGAGCCCAGGAGTTCGAGGCTGCAGTGAGCTGCACTCGCACCACTGCACTCCAGCCTGGGCAACAAAGTGAGACACCATCTCGAAAAGAAAGAAAACCTCAAGAAAAATCTGTAAAACTTTTAGACAATAACTGCTCTACTATAGCTAAACACCAGAGAAAAAATTCTATGGCTCCAACCCCCAAACACAATCCAAGAAAGGCCAAGTGGGGAGCCTGAGCCTCTACGCTCATAAGGCTGCAATAATGTTCCCCTACCCATGCACCCCATGTAAGGGGGATAGCGGACAGGGCAGAATAGGGAGCCAGGACTTTCATCCCTGAGGTGCCTCCCCCGTCCCCTTGAGGTGGTGTCAGAAGAGGCCTAGTCCAGACCCAAGACTTTTACCACTGCTCTGTGGTAATAAGGCCATCCCCTCACCGTGGTGTCAGTGGAAACTATGTGCAGAACAGTGAAAAGGCACTACTACTCTTCCCAGCCAAGGAGACCTCAGTCTCCAGTGAAGGCCTAATAGGGGGCCAGAACTCCCACCTCTGCCTGGAAGTTACCATGAACCCAAATCAGATGTCAACACGGAGGCTGAGTGGGGAGGCTGGACTTCTACTCTGACCTGGCAGCAGCAAGGTGGCGCCCCTCTCATGAGAAACACAGTGTCAAAGGAAGTCATCTTACATACTAAAGGTTTAAATAAGATCCAGACTCTCATAGCATAATAAGCAAAATGTCTGGGTTTCAATAAAAAAAAAATTCATCACACCAAGAACCAAGAAAATCTTAACTGAATGAAAATAGACAACCAGTAGACACCAACACTGTGACACAGAAGTTAGAATTAACTGACAAAGATGTTATAGCATCCTTGATAAAAATGCCTCAAGGAGCTTGAAATAAATGGAAAAAAAAAAGTCTCAGCAAAGAAATAAAGAAGAACCAAATGGAAATTTTAGAATTGAAAAATATATTAATTGAAATTTTAACAAATTAGTGGATGGGCTCAGCAGCAGAATAAAGGTGAAAAGGAAAGAATCAGTGAATTGGAAGATAAACAATCCAAACTACCCAATCTGAATGACAGAGAAAATCTACTGGTGTGTCAAGAAGTGTCAAGAATCTATGGCACTATAACAAAAAGTCTAAAGTCCCTACCATCAGAGCTTCAAATAAAGAGGAGAAAGAGGACAGATTTGTAAGTGTACTCAAAATAATAATGGCTGAAGACTTCCAAAATTTGGCAAAAGACATACATTACAAAGTCAAAAAGCTGAGTGAATCCAAAAATGGATAAACCCAAAAAACACACACTGAGACACATCATAGTCAAACTCTTGAAACTTCAGACAAACATCAAAACCTTAAAGCAGTAAGAGAGAAATAACATGCTACCTACAGAGCAAAATAATTATAATGCCAGCAAATTTCTCATCAGAAATCATGGACACCAGATGTAAGCTGCACAACATTTTTTAAGTGCTAAAAGAAAAAAAACCTGAAATCTTATATACAGTGAAAGCATTCTTTGGGAATTAAGAGAAAACATAGACATTCTCAGGTGAAGGAAAACTAAAAGACTTTGTTGCCAGCAGACCTACCCTAAAAGAAAGCTAAAGAAATTTGCTAAATAGAAGGAAAACAACAAAAGAACATCAGGAAGGAAGAACATAGTATGTAAAAATGTGAATAAATAAAATAGACTTTCCTTCTCTTGATTTTCTAAATTATGGTTTGACAATTGGAGCAAAAATTATAGTACAGTCTGATGTGATTATAAATATATGCAGAAGAAATATTTAAGAAAATTACATAATAAACAGTGGTGGTAAAATAACATATAAAGAGGTAAGATTTCTAGACTTCACTCAAACTAATAAAATAATGATACCAGTAGACTGTGATAAGTTACATATAAATAATGTAATATGTAGAGAAACCACTAAAAAGCTATACAGGGAGATACACTCAAAACCACTAGATAAATCAAAATGGAATTCTTAAAAATGTTCATGTAAAGCACAGAAAGGCAGGAAAAAAAAAGAAAACAGAAAAAAAAAATAAAATAAATGGCACTCTTAAGTCCTACAATGTCAATAACTACATTAAATGAAAATGGTCTAAATATACCAGTTAGGAGGAGATTTGCAGAGTAGATGTAAAAACATAACCCAACTATATACTGTCTAAAAGAAACTTACTTCAAATATAATGACGTAGGCAAGTTGAAAGGAAAGCATGGAAGAAGATATACCATGTAAACATTAATGAAAGGACAGCAGAAGTGGTCCTATTGATTTTAGATCAAGTAGACTTTATTAGGAAAGAAAATTACCAGATACAGAAAGGGACACTATATAGTGATAAAAGAGTCAATCCACCAAGAAGACATAGCAACCCTAAATATGTATGCACCAAACAACTCAGCTGCAAAATGTGTGAAGCAAAAACTGTTAGTACCGAAAAAATAAATAGACAAATCCACAGTTATACTTGGAGACTTCAACACCTCTCAACTACTAGGCAGAAAATCAGCCAAGGATACAGAAGAACTCAACAGCACCATCAACTGTTAGAATCTAATTAATATTTATGGTATGCTCCACCTAACAAGAGCAGAATACACATTCTTTTAAAATGTCCATGAATCATATGCCAATATACACCATATCTTGGGTCATAAGACAAACCTCGATATACTTAAAAGAATTGAAATCAGACAAAGTGTGCTCTCTGACCACAGTGGAATAAAACTAGAAATCAGTAACAGACAAATAACAGTAAAATTTCCAAACATGTGGAAACTAAACTACATACTTCTATATAATCATAAATTTAAGAGAAATTCTTAAGGGAAGTAAAGATACATTAAACTAAATGAAAATGAAAATACAATATATGTTAAATAGTGGAACAAACCTAAACCAGTGTAGAGAGGGATAGCACATAATACTTAAAGTAGAAAAGAGAAAAATCTCAAATTGAGAATCTAAGCTCCCACCTCAAGAACCTAGAAAAAGATGAGCAAAATAAGCACAAAGAATGTCAAAGGAAGTAAATGAAATAAAAACATAAATGGATGAAATTGGAAACAGAAAAACAACATGGAAAACCAGCAAAAATAAAAGAGTTGGTTGTTTGAAAAGATCAATAAAATTGGCAAATCTCTGGTAAGACTGGCAAAGAAGAAAAAAAAGGGAAGACACAAATAACCAATATCAGGAATGCAACAGGAGATATCACTATAAACTCTAAAGATATCAAGAGGGTAATAAGGGAATTCTACAAACAACTCTACAGACAACTTAGATGAAACTTCTTCAAAAACACAAACCACCACAACTCACTCAATGTGAAATAAGCAATTAGAATAGCTTGGAACTATTAAAGGAATTTAAATCTTTTTAAAACTCTGAAAAAAAGATCTTGGAGACCAGATGACTATACTGAATATTCATATCAAAAACTTAAAGAATTAACACTAATTCTATACAATGGCTTTGGGAACTAAATAGAAAATAGAACAGGAATGAACACATCTCAAATAAACTTTTGAAGGTAGGATTACCCAGACAAAAAGCAAACATAGACAGTAAAAAGAGAGAACTATAGACTAATACCCCCTTTTAAATATAGATACAAAAATTCTTAACAAATTATTAGCAAAGAGAATTCAGTATTATGAGTATGTAAGAATTGTATCCACATACAAAAGAATGACACCGGGCCCTCATCTTACACCATAATACACAAATTATCTAAAAGAGATTAAAGGCCTAAAACTATAAAACTCATAGAAGAAAACAGGGAGAAACTTCATGATATTGGACCGGACAATGATTTCCTGGGTATGACACCAAAAGCACAGGGAATAAAAGCAAAAATAGACAAATGAGACTACATCAAACTTGAAAAGTTTCATGGATCAAAGGACACCGCCAACAGAGTGAAAAGGCAACCTACAAAAGGGAGAAAATGTTTGCAAATTATGTAACTAACAAGGGATTAACATCCAAAGCATATAAAGAACTCCTACAACACAACAACAAAAAAATCAAATAACCCAATTTTAAAATGGGCAAAAAACTTGAATAGAAATTTCTCCAAAGATGATATGCAAATGGCCAATAAGCATATGAAAGGATACTTAACATCACTGATCATCAGAGAACTGCAAATCAGAACCACAATGAGATATTGCCTCACACCTATTAGGATGGTTACTATCAAAAAGACAGAAAATAGCAAGTGTGGTGAGGATGCAAAGGAATTAGAACCCTTGTGCGCTGTTGGTGGGATGGTAAAATGGTACAATTGCTGTGGAAAAAAATATGGAGACTCCTCAAAAAATTAAAAATAGAACTACTATATGATCTAGTAATCCCACGTCTGGGTATATATCCAAAAGAATTGAAAGCGAGGTCTCAGAGATATTTGCACATCAATGTTCAAAACAGTACTATTCACAATAGCCAAAAGGTGGAAGCAAGCCAAATGTCCATTGACTGATGAATGGATAAATAGAATGTGGCATATACATACAATGGACTATTATTCAGATTTTAAAAGGAAGGGAATCTTGGTCAAGGTGTACAGAGTTTCAGTTATGGAAGATGAAAGAGTGATGGAGATCTAATGTACAGCAATGTGACTGTATTAACAATATTGTATTGTATACATGAAACTTGCTAAGAGGGTAGAACTTAAGTGTTCTCACCAAAAAAAAAAAAAAAAAAAAGGAAGGGAAAGAAAAGAAAATGGTAACTATGTGAGGCGATAGATAAGCTAATTAGCTTGATTGTGGTGATTATTTCACAATGTATTTATATATCAAAACATCAAGTTGTACATCTTAAATATATAAAATTTTTATTTGTCAATTATGCCCCAATAAAGCTGGAGAAAAAGGAAGAAAATCCTGTTACATACTACAACATGGATTAACTTTGAGGACATTGTGCTAACTAAAATAAGCCAATCATAAAAAAAATACTGTATGATTCCCTTATTAATATATGAGGTATTTAAAGTAGTCAAATTCATGAAACAGAAAGGAGACTCATGGTTACTAGGAAAAGGAGAAGGGGGGAAAGGGAGTTGTTTAAGGGATATAGAGTTTCAAATTTGCAAAATGAAAAAGTTCTGGAGATCTGTTTCACAATAATATGAATACGTTTTATGCTACTAAACTGTACATTTAAAAATGGTTAAGATAGTAAAATTTATATTATGTACTTTTTACCACAACTTTACATACACCATGACCAATTGGCCTTTATTACAGGATGCAAGGCTTGTTCAATATTTGAAAATCAATAAGTGTAATCCACTATATTAACAGGCTAAAGAAGAAAAATGCCATGATCGTATTGCTGGATGCAGAAATAGCATTTGACAAAACTCAACACCCATTTATAATAAAAACTCTCCAAAAAATAAGAATAGAAGGAAACTTCCTCAATTTGATCAGAATTACCTACAAACAACATACAGCTAGCATTACACTGAGAGACTGAAAGCTTTTCGCCTGAGATCAAGATAAAGGCAAGGATGTCTGCTCTCACCATCCCATTCAGCACACTGCTGGGAGTTACAGCAAGTCCAACAGGCAAGAATAGAAAAGAAAAGGTATATAGATCAGAAGGAAAAAGATAATACTGTCCCTATTTGCAGATGACATAACTGTCTACATCAAAAATTCCAAGAAATCTCCAAAATGTCCTACAACTAATAAGTAAGTTTTACAAAACCACAGCATACAAGATTAATGAACAAAAAAGCAATTACACTTATATGTACTAGTAATAAACACATGGACACCACAATTTAAAATACAATACCATTTACAATTGCTCAAGAACATGAAATACCTGCTATATAGCTAAAAAAACATATACAGAACTTAAATACTTAGAACTACACAATTCTGATGAAAGAAGACCTAAATAAATGGAGAGACATGCTATGTTCATGGACTGTAAGCCTAAATATAATAAAGAAGTCAATCCTTATGATCTCATATCTAGAAAAACCTAGACTTCACCAAAAAACAATTAGATCTGATAAATTCAGTAAAGTTGAAGGATACAAAATCAATATACAAAAATCAGTAGTGTTTCTATACACCAGTAATGAACCAGTTGAGAAAGAAATCAAGAAGGCAATCCCATTTCAATATATTAAAAAAACCCAAAATACCTAGGAATAAATTTAACCAAGGAGGTAAAAGACCTCTACAAGGAAAACTATGAAGAAAAAACTTGAAGAGGATACAAACAAATCCATGCTCATGGATTGGAAGAATTGATAACATTAAAATGACCATATTGCCCAAAGCAATCTAGAGATTCAATGCAATCCCTATTAACGCAGCAATGTCATTTTTCATAGGAAAAAAAAAACTACTAAAATTCATATGGAACCAAAAAAGAGCCAGAATAGTCAAAGTAATTCTGGGTGAAAAGAACAAAGCTGGAGACATCACACTACCTCACTTTAAAATATATTACAAGGCTAGTAACCAAAGCAGCATGGTATTGGTATAAAATCAGACACGTTGGCCAGGCACAGTGGCTCACACCTGTAATCCCAGCACTTTGGGTGGCCAAGGCAGGAGGATCACTTGCGGCCAGTAATTCAAGACCAGCCTGGGCAACATAACAAGACCCCCATCTCTACAAATAATTTTCAAAAAATTAGCCAGGCATGGTGACTCACACCTGTAGTCCCAGCTACCTGGCAGGCTAAGGCAGGAGGATCTCTTAAGCCCAGAAGTTTGAGTTTGCAGTGAGCTATGAGAATACCTCTGCACTCCAGCCTGGATGACAGAGCAAGACCCTGTCTCAAAATAAATAAATGAATAAATAAAAAATAAAAATAAAAACAGACACATAGACCAATGGAAAAAAATTGAGAATCCAGAAATAAATCACATGTCTACAGCCAACTGATTTTCAATAAAGGCACGAAGAACATACATTGGGGAAAGGACATGCTCTTCAATAAATGGTGCTGGAAAAATTGGATAGCCATATGCAGAAGAATAAAAGTGGACCCCTATCTCTCATCATATACAAAAATCAACTCAAGATGGATTAAAGACTTAAACATAAGGCTCAAAACTATAAAACGTCCAGAAGAAAACACAGGGGAAACACTTTAGGACATTGGTCTAAACAAAGATTTTATGGCTAAGACCTCAAAATCACAGGTAACAAAAACAAAAGCAGACAAATGGGATTATAGTAAACTAAAAAGCTTCTGTACAGCAAAGGAAACAATCAACAGAGAGAAGAGACAACCTGTTAAATAAGAGAACATATTTGAAAACTATTCATCTGACAAGGAACTAATTAATATCCAGAATATACAAGGAACTCAAACAACTGAACAGTACAAAAACAAATAATCCCAGTAAAAAGTGTGCAAAGAACATGAATAAACAGTTTTCAAAAGAAGACATACAAATGACTAAGAGGTATATTTTTAAAATGCTCAACATCATTAATCATCAGGGAAATGCGAATCAAAACCACAATGAGATATCACCTCACCCCAGTTAGAATGGCTATATTAAAAAGACAAAAAATAACAGGTGCTGATGAGGATGCACAGAAAAGGGACCTCTTATACACTGTTGGTGGGAATGTAAATTAGTACTGCCACTATGGAAAACAGTATAAAGATTTTTCACAAAACTAAAAATAGAACTATCATATGATCCATCCATCCCACTACTGAGTATTTATTCAAAGGAAAAGAAATCAGTATATCAAAGGAATACCTACATTCACATGTTTATTGCAGTACTATTTACAATAGCAAAAATATGACCTAAGTGTCCATCAATGGATGAATAGATAAAGAAAATGTGGTATATATACACAATGGAATACTATTCAGCCATAAAAAAGAATTAAATCATTGCATTTGCAGCAACATGGATAGAGCTGGAGTGCATTATCTTAAGTGAAATAAGCCAGGCACAAAAAGACAAATATCGCATATTCTCATTCATATGTGGGAGTTAAAATAGTTGATCTCATGGAGGTAGAAAAGAGAGATAGATACCAGAGGCAGGGAAGGTGGGTTTATACAGAAAGGTTGGTTAATGGGTACATATATACAGTTAGATAGAAGTAATAAGTTCTAATGTTCTGTAGCAGAAGAGGATCACTATAGTTAAAAACAATGTATTGTATATTTTAAAATAGCTATAACAGATGACTTGAAATGTCTCAACATACAGAAATGATAAATACTCGAGGTGATGAACACCCCAAATACCTTGTCTTAATTATTACACAGTCTACACATGTAACAAAATATCATATGTACCCCATAAATATGTGCAAATATTTGTATCAATAAATTTTTTTTAAAAAGAAGCCAATCCTCTCCAAACTGATATAAAGGTTTAATGCAATTCCTGTCTAAATCCTGGCAAGAGCTTTTGACAATATAGACAAGATTATTTTAAAATATATATGGAAATACACAGGAACTAGGGTAACTAAAACAATTTTGAGAAAGAAGAATAAAATAGGATTAATCTTCCCAATTTCAAGATGCATTATTATCAACAGCAACCAAGACTGTGTGATATTGGCAGAGTGATAGACACATAAATCAATGGAACACTGAACTCAAAAGTAGACCCACACAAATATTCACAACTTCTTGATAATGGCTCAAAAGCTATTCAACAGAGTAAATGATATGCAGTAAAGATAGACTTTTCAATACACAGTGCAGGAACAACTGGGCATCCATAGGCAAAAGCATACAAACCTTCACTTAAACCTCACACCTTATACAAAAGTTAACTCAAAATGAATCACTGACTTAAATTTAAAACATAAGACTATAAAACCTTAAGAAAAAAAAACAGAAAATCTCGGGATCTAGCACTGGCAAAACAGTTCTTGGACACCAAAGTCAAGATCCATAAAAAGAAAAATTAATAAATTGGACTTTATTAAAATCTAAAATTTTTCTCTGTGAGAGATAATAAAAAGCTACTACAAATGAGGAGAAAATATTTGCATACTTTGTATGCTAAAAAGGACTAGTATTTGGAATATATAAAGAACTCTCAAAAACTCAATAGTAAAATAAACAAAATAATCCAATTAGAAAGTAGTTGAAATACACAAAGAGACATTTCACTGAAGAGGATATGCAGATGGCAAATAATCACATGAAAATGTGTTCAATATCTTTAGCCACTGGGGAAATGCAAATTAAAAACACAATGAGCTATCACTACTCACCATAGAGAATGGCTAAAATAAATAATAATGACAACACCAAATGCTGATGAGGATGAAGAAAAACTGGCTCACTCATACATTGCTGGTGGAAATATAAAATGGTACAGCAACTTTGGAAAATATAGTAGTTTGGCACTTTCTTTAAAAACCAAACTTGCCAAAACCATACAGCCCAAATTTTCACTCCTGAATATTTATCCCAGAGAAATGGAAACTTACATTCACTCAAAAAACCTGTACCTCAGTGTTTGTAGCAGCCTTATTTGCCATAGCCAAAACCTGTGTCAGCCCAGATGTGCTTCAATGGGTGAAAGAGTGGTACATCTTATCGACCCAAATAACAAACAGAGAAAGGCTCTCTGAAAGAAAATGATGTTTATTTGGGAATATAACATTGCAATGGGAATATGTGTGTCATAGTAAATGACATGTGTATTCAGGGAGGTAAAGGAAGACAAAGGCTTTTAAAGGAAAAATGAGGAGAATTACATAATTTTTTGATATTACTATCCTTGGCTACAAAGATCAATAACAAGGGTGATGCCAGTTAGAGGTTGATAGGCAGTTGCAGGGCAGATGTCCTTGCAGAAGTAGTTTTTGTGCAAGGTTATGGTTTTTGCAGAGTCTTTTGTGATAGTTTTTGTTATCAGGCATACAAGCATAAGAACCCTGTCTTCATAGCCTTCCTCGGCTCTATTTGTCAGGAATTTTTTTTTTTCACATTAGTGGCTTCATTTTGATTCTGACAACTTTCACATTTCCTCCTTTTAATCAAGATCTTTTTCTAAAAGCATCACTGATTAATCACTGTAGTTAGGTTTTAATGTCCCTCGGTGCCAGGATAGACCTGTCCTGGTTGCTGGTCTTGTCCTACATTGGAGGGGTGGGGAGTAACTGGCAACTAGGATCCAGTGTCGAAACCCTTTTAGTCAAATTCAAACAACAAGGGAGGTTTGAAGGGCTCTCAGGCAAAGTCTACTTGGAATCTATTATTAAGTTTAATTTTGTGTGTTTCATAGTATTTTGTTATCATCTCAAAGTTTTAGGCCAGCATTATGCTGTTAGAAATTGTACTTCCGTAAACATTTAACAAGTAACAAACATAACTTTTAAAAAGGGAAAATACGAAATAAAATTAATAGTAATAAGACAATCCTAGTTTGCATAGTGATTTTGAGCTAGGAACCTAGGCTTCAAGACAACCAATTGAATGAATCAATTGATCACAGGAAATTAGGTAAGACCTGTTGTAAATATGTGGCCTGTTTTCTTATTTTGTTTCTATAACTTTCCCAGAGTTTTTTATCCAGGTATAGCATGTAGTATTAGTAATAGCACAGACATTTTCTTATTTAAATAATGGATACTGAAGTATTTCTTAGGTTAGGTTCTGTTAAGTTACCAGCAGAAGTTACCAATCGTAAAATTTCAATCACACCATTATCCTACAAAGTGAAAAAGATAGCATTAAGGGGGTAAGAGTCTTATTATGATAGGGAGTCTTGTTCTGAAATCTTGGGAAAGCTGTCTACACTGTGAAAACATCAACTTCTCCTGGCTTGCAGTTCCAGTATCTCTGGTTAGGGCATCAGTCAGTTTGGTGAACTTTCTGTGTGACCTATGCATCAGGCAAGTGACTTATTTCTTAAAATTCCTCACGTTTCAGCCTCTGAACCTGTAGGAATAGCACAGCTTTTCTTTTTAGTTGAAGAGTTGTAACCAAATATTGGAGGGAATTAGGAGAATTCAGGTTCTAGTCCACTCTACAGGTAGATTACAAGAACTTGAAAACAATGCAAGGGCTACAATCTATAATAGTGTATTATAGTTTTTCTTTAGAAACATAAATTTTTTTCTGTACATTGATCACATAGGAATCTTAGATTTAAAAACCTCTTGAGCCGGGCGTGGTGGCTCACGCCTGTAATCCTAGCACTCTGGGAGGCTGAGGCGGGAGGATCGCTTGAGCTCAGGAGTTCGAGACCAGCCTGAGCAAGAGTGAGACCCCCGTCTTTAAAAAAATAAAATTTAAAAAAAAAAAAAAAAAAAAACCTCTTGAGGCTAGGAAGCCAAGCCACCGCATAATTTAAATTTTACTTACAGTCTTTAAGGTTCCCAGGCCTGCCAGGAAGTGATAATTTTTACTCACTCACTGTAAGGCTGGGAACCCTTGCATCCAGGCATGTTATATTCATTCTCAAATATGATCGTGAAAGTCTTGGTAATATAGCCAATGACCCCAATTGTATCCTGCCATAAAGAGAAAGCAGATTTTTATTAAACTTATGTAAATAATCATATTACCATAAAAAATAAAAATAGTTTCCAAACTTTGGAGGAATTAAAAAGGGAGAAAAAGCAAATGCTTCTTTTGTTTACAGAAGTATACTCTAACAAATTGTTGTAAACAATAGATAGCTTAAGAAGGAAAAATTTTCTTAATATGGAAAACAAGATATTTAAGTAAAGAACCAACAATGTTTTAAATGAAAGTCCTCAAAACATTATCTTCATCAATTACTTAATTTCATGTAATTAATTTTTTGTTTTGTTTGATCAGTTTTTTAAATTAGAGTTCTGGAAGTTTTTATTTAGTCCATTGATCGTAAAGTTATCAGAAATCTGTGTTCAAGAGTACTTATTGGGGTCTTTTCCATGAAAAGCAATTTTGGACTATAGATGTTTGCAAATGCTTTTAAGGAAGAATTCAAAACAATAACTGTGGATGACAAAAACTGAGAATAGCCATTATTAAAAATTTGACGACAGTTCACCATTGACAAAGAAACTTAGTTATTTTCATTACGTGTAGTGTTTTAAGATGTCAGCCCGAGTCATGACTGACAGCATCGCATCAGGGACAGCAGACTCTCATAGACTGTGTGTAATCTTTAGGGTACTCACATCAGTAACATACTCATACAAACATAACTTTAAAAAACTTAACACACTTACAATTATGACTAACATTAGATTTTTGTGAATTTATATAATTTTTGAAACATTTATATCAATGTCAAACCCATAAATGTAACTGAAAGAAGATCTAGCATCATCATTTGATGATGCCTCCCACACACTTTACCAAATAAGCCAAATCATTTAATATCTCTAAAAAGATGAGAGATACATTCTTTGAGGCTCTCCAGAGGCCCAAATGGAAAATCTCAAAGTAAGATTGGTCAAAAAGGCTTAATTTAGAATTTTGATCCTGGGGAAGCCTGCCAAAAATGTCAAAAGGTTCAAAACACTTCATCAAAACAGAATCACAGGCCAGGTACCATGGCTCACACCTATAATTCTAGGACTTTGGGAGGCTGAAGCAGGAGGATTGCTTGAGCCCAGGAGTTTGAGGTTGCAGTGAGCTATGGTGATGCCATTGCACTCCAGCCCTGGCAACAGAGCAAGACCCTGTCTCAAAAACAAAACAAACAAACAAAAAACCTAGAAGCACAGGTCACTGTAATGTAATAGTCATTAATTTAACCAGAATGATAATCAAAAGACTTCAAAAGCAAAGCAGAAAGTTTCATGGATGTAAATACCTTAAACTTTTTAAAGTTCAGTTTTCCTAAGTAATTGAAATCCTAATAAAGATAACATAGGAAATTATCTTGATAAAATATAAATTCTTTGTTTTTTAGACCAGTTAACAAAAAGATAAAATAAAAACTCCTGTAGTGTGATTGTTTCTCCCCTATGGGAAGCCTGTTTAGATAACCCAGAAGTCAAATCTGATGAAAAGAGTACTTAAATTTAATCAGACACAGGAAATATGTGTGTCCAAGATTATGAGTGCACACATGTTTACATTCTATTGTAGAAGAATGTAAACAAGAAAAGGAGTACCCTGAGCAGGGGAATACATGGCTCTTAGTAACATCATGGTTACTAAGTTTCCTGGTTACAATTCAGACACATCAAGAAAAGCCAAGAGTACAGAATCAAGTTATACTAAAGGAAAACATTGCTTGGCTAGGCCATTAAGATAAACATTTCAGCACCAGGCCATAACAGCAGAGTTAGAACCAGAAAAAAAAAGTTTCAGGAGTTCACGAAAAGGTTGAAAGAAAGAGTTTCACCCTAGCCAAGCAAAAAGATATATCCTTTTAATGGGAGAAAGAAGAAGAGCTGAAAACAATGATGCATGAACTACAGGTCACGTGCAGCAGGATATAGCAAGAGTTGAACCTCTGAGATATTTAATCTGAGAAGGTTCAAAAAGGAAAATTTTATCTCAAGAAATGAAATTACCATTCTGAATGAAAAAGACAGCATTTTTAACCTGAAACTAGGGAAATGAAATGGAACTCAGGAAAAAATGTGGCAGAAATAGAAACTGTCTGTAGTTTAAAAGAAGGCTGTTAAAGAAACAGATTTCATAATTAAAAATCAAAACCTTTTTCAATTTTATTAAAAACAAATCAATACTTTAAGAAAATCTTGTTGTTCTAATATAGGGGACCAGATTTTTTAGTTTTATATTAGTGGATTTTTAATATCAAAGCTCATATTTTTAGAAAGATGTAAATAATTTCTTTTTAATTATAGCCAACTTGATTATCCACAAAGTTCCTCTCATAAATTCCACCTTCACAAACATTGTCACAACTTACTCAGACCATTTACAACAGGCTTGGACTTTTTGCCTAGACTTATACTTCCTCTATTTAAAAAAATCACTGTGATTGATTAACCTAGGCCTGTGATAAATAGAAGGATGGAGATTGGCAAGATGCTCTTGCTTCTAAGCAACCCTGGGAGGAGGTGTCAAAAATGTTGCCCTACAAAGGTTCACCTAGTAACCTAGATTCTCCAGCACCTGTCCAGCATCTTGCATTTTCATCAGACAAAGAGGTGTAAGAATCTACAAAACCAATTCATTTTAATAAGACCTCATCTGGGAAGCTTCCAAATGGCACATTCTCATGTCTTATATCTTAATATTTTATTTCAGAATAAGGGCTTTATTTATTGTTATTTTTTGCTATGCCATTTATTTTTAAATTCACAGTTTTATGAAGGGCTGGTCTCTAGTTACAATTTCTTTGTACAACAGTGGTATTCAAACTTTCCTGACCACAGCACACTGAGGAGGTGAAATATTCAAGTCCTACCTATTTCCACTTCCCAGTGAAAAATACTTAAGTAATAAATAATTGGAAAGAAACATTTATGAATCACTAATTATTTTTATAAAATAAGAGGAACCTATTAACATGCTCTTATAAAATGATGCCCTGTGGACAAAGATATAAAATAAAAATGTTACATACCATAAGAATATGTTTCAGAGGTTCACAGGCAGTGTATAAACAATGTCACTATATGACACCATACAAGCAAACTTTAGGGTGATTACATATACAGTCATGCATTGTTTAACGACAATACATTTTGAGAAGTGTATTGTTAGGCAATTTCATCATTGTGCAAACATCATAGAGTGTACTTACACAAACCTAGATGGTACAGTCTACTACACACCTAGGCTGTATGGTATAGATAGCTTATTGCTCCTAGGCTTCAAACCTGTATAGCATGCTACTTTCCTAATACTGTAGGCAATTGTACTGAAATGGTGTATACTTCCCTTTCTTAAATAGCCAGTCATTTTATTTTAGGACAAAAATGTGTCACATAAGATTCTTTCTCATACAAAATTATTCTCTGTTTTTAAACTTTCTTGCCAAAAGTACATCTTCATACCCATAACTTTCTTCACATCTCTCTCTCCTACTTATTAGTTCCTTTATATCTTGTTTCTATTTCCTTCCCAAATCCATATTTTGAAACAACCCTTAAATAACCTCCAAATTAGACAAAATTATTCTTTATTTCTCAATAAAGAGCACAATTTTATGCACTGCTTATAATTTTTCTCATCAAAAACACATGTTACATTTTTTGGCACACTTTATATACAGACATATATATAAACTAATTGGAATTTTTAACCCTTAGTAACCTTAATTTTTAGCAAGCAATTTGGAGCCGTCACATATCAGTATTTTATAGATGACAACCATTTCATAATTTTTAGAGCCATATTTCCCCATAACATAATTTTTATGTGTATCGATAGACCCAAATATATTTAATCTTTTTATAAAATTTAAGAAGTCAAGAATAAACTTATATTTATGCTCAGCAATGTGTTTTAGTTTTTATCTTATTTGGAAATGACCCAGACATTTAATGAGTATTTATTAGTTAACATAGCATAACTTTAAGATTTCAAATTACATAAAAAGTTTATTTATATATGTTTAACCCATTTACATTTACCTAATTTATTTTTAATGATTTACCTAGATTATTTATGAAAACTGAGATATTAAATAAAGCTAGTAATCATTTCAAGTTATTTCCCTATTAATCATTTTTATAGCCAGTGAATATCAGGTGTTCATCTAAGTAAGAACTTTAAAGTTAAATATATGAGTATTTTGCCAATAACTCAGAAGAAACAGTTGTTTTCATTTAACCAACAATATTAAATTAGACTTTAGTATTACACAAAAAAATATCATTCTGTTGTAAGTCAGGTTAATAGTTGTGTAAGCTCTGTGCCAAACTCTGACAACTTAAAACATCAAGCAGAGACAAATATGAAACTATCTAACCAGTAAACCCAGGCAAAAATGTATGCTGACAATTCTGAAGACATATACATTTTTATTTTATCAATAATTATAAAACCAACTTATTTATTAAAGATTTACTTAAGTCATATGAACTAAAAGGCATTTGGGTTAATTGCTATATATTTTACATTTTATATGAGCAGTCATTTATCCAACTCAATCTAAATAAAATTTCTTAAGGCATTTCTGACTGACTACACCAGATTTTACCATGTAGACACAACATACAACATAATACATGTACATAAGTGTAAACACACCTAAACATATATACATACATACAAAAATCTTATAGCTTTCACTTTAAAATTTTAGCCATGAGATAGTAATACATACTCACTAGTTTATAAAGGACACTTGGATTCAAATTACATTTCTGACAAAATTGGGACCTGTTCACATGGCTAAACTTTATTTGCCCCAGTGGACAATCTAATGAAGGCTGTGGTCCAAAACCTTGGGTAGAGCAATTTCCGTGGCAGCTTAATTTTTTTAAAACTTCTTCCATCCTTTTTTTCACTTTTTTCAGTTTCAAATGAGTTTATGATTAAATTTTCCATGTTAACATTTTAGCTAGGACCAGCTAAGTTGTATAAGAAAAAATCTCCAAGTAGTCTTGAACTAGTAGCAAATCTGTCTTTTGTTTGCTGATCTGATTTGCTTGATTAGCAAATGTGGGTGAGAAGTATCTTAGCAGTTATTTTTTTTGGCCCCTCCATGACAGACAAAGCAATATTTTTACACCAGACAGAAATACCTTATATTATTACTCTGAGCCCAAGATTTTGACTTGTTTGATCTGAGAGACTAACTTTTATTAACATTTATTTAATTTTTTTCTTTCAGATTATTAATTTTTCAATTGTCTTGCATTACTGTAAACAATTATTATATAACTCTAAATTTACATTTCATAAAGGTGTTCACGTTGTTTGTTACCATGGAGTCGTTGTAATTTGTAAAACCATTAATTTGGAAGCCTTTTAAGACCCTTTTTTTAAATCTTGGCTGGAATGTCATAAGCAGTAAGTCTTATCTCAATGTCAGTAGAAAAGTCAGCAGATTCAAAATGGCAGGAAAGAAATAGAGAAGTAGACAGAGAACTTAGAAGACTCTACATGTTAACTCTATAATTGCAGGATTTTTTAGAAAGTTTGAATAATGACCACTTGAGCTCTGAATTTTCCTTGATATAATTTTGCCCATTGGTTTAAAAATGTGCACAAGGATGGGCCATACTATGTAGCCAGCTGGAGTCCCAAAAGACCTGGCATGTCTTAATGTTTGAGAATCCCATTCTGTTTCTTATTAATCTCTCAAGAGCAAAGAAAATCCTATAAATCCTGTCAAAGAATGTCAGGAGTTTGGACCAGTGTTTTATGGTGGTGACCACCCTAGTGGCTTTTAATCAGCCATCCTGTGGCCTACCATTTAGAATGTTTATTTTTGCTCCCAGATTTTCAGAAAAAAAGCAAGGGAAAAGAGTCAAACCAAATCAAAAGAAACCAAAATAAGAATGTTCACAAAAATTTTAACTCAGGCTTGCAGATCAATCAAAATATAAAACTAGGTGCACACACTAAAAGTGAATTCACCAGGAAATACACGCCTCACAAAACAGAATGTAAATTCTGCAGAAACAGAGAACTCAACCCAAAAGACACTGGTCTTTATATCAGAAAGGACTTACCAGAAAAGACAAAAAGTCTTTTATCATCCCAGGAGGGATGTATGGTCCCTTATTAAGGTGGCGTCATCCAAATCAGATCCTGAATAAAGTCAAGAGCTTCTACCAGAAAGAGGAAGGCTTGACCTCAGAACAGACTCAGGGCAGAGAAGGTGACGCATGGAAGCAGAGAGCTCAAAGGACTCAAGTGAGTACTGCGTGCTAGTTCCAAGAATCGCCAACTCCATGAAAAAGTGATCCTACTCTAGGTCCCGCTTCTGAACCCCATTTATGTCAACCTGAATAACACAGACAGACTGTCTAAAAGAAAATGATGTTTATTTGGGAATAGAGCACTGCAATGGGAATACGCGTGCCATAGTAAACTATGTATGCATTCAGGCAGGTAAATGAAGACTAAGGTTTTTAAAGAAAAAATGAGGAAGATTATACAATCATTTTGAAATGACTGTCCTTGGCTACAAAGATCATTAACAAGGGTGATGCCAGTTAGAGGTTGGACAGGCAGTTTCTAGGCAGATGTCCTTGAAGAAGTATTTTTTGTAAAGTTGCAATGGCCTTTATGCAAGGTTTTGGTTTGTGCACAGTCTTCTGTGGTAGTTTTGTTATAATATTAGGCATATCAACATGAGAGCTCTCTCTTCATAGCCCTCCCTGGCTCTGTCAGAGTTTTTTTAAACATTAGTGATTCCATTTTGATTTCACAATCTATACAATGTAAACACCAGTCAGCAATAAAAAGAAAAAAGTATTGACAGATGCTACAACCTGAATGTATCTCCAGAGCATTATATTTAGTCTAAAGAGCCAATCTGAAAAGGTTACACACTGTATGATCCCATTTCTATAACATATTTGAAATAACAAAATTATAGAAATGGAAACCAATTAGTGATTGACAAGTATTTAAAAAAAGGGAGGAGTTAGAAACAGGAGGGTGTGGTTATAAAAGAGCAACAAAAGGGATCCTGTGTGATGAAACTGTTGTGTGTCTTGAAAACTGTTGTGTGTCTTGACCGTAAAAGTGTCAATATCCTCGTTATGACATTACCCCATAGTTTTACAAGATGTTACCATTGGATGAAACAGGGTAAAGGGTACATGGATCTCCCTGTATTACTTTTTACAACTACATGTCAATCTACAGTTATCTCAAAATAAAAACTTTAATTTTAAAAAATGGCCTTTTGATTTCATTTATCAGTGTCCTGCAGTTGGCTACTGGGCGTTTGCCTCTATGAGACTCATATGATCAGGTGTCTAAGGGTCAGATTTCAACCACGACAAATCCAGCAAGGGTAACTAGTCTGTAAAGCCTTTTAGGACCTCTGGAAATATCCAGCCTTGACACTTGCCATATTATTTTCCATTTGCAAACCTCTGTAAGTTCCAACATTATTTCAGACAATTCAAGTCCCACTTTTGCAAGAAGCTCTGCTCAGCTCCTGAAGCTCGTTGATCCCCTCCTCTCTGGCTCCCTCACAGTCTTTACTTATAACTGTGCCGTCCAGTGTGGTGGCCACTAGCCCACAAGACTGTGGAGCATTTGAAATGTGCTCATGCAAATTGAGAGGTGCTATAAAGGAAAAATACACACCAGATTTTGAACTTGATATTAAAAAAAGTAAAATACTTTACTAATTTTTATATTGATTTCATGTTAAAATAATAATATTCTAGATATACTGGGTTAAATACATTATACTAATAAAATTAATTTCACCTGTTTCTTATTACTTTTTTTATGTGGTTACTAGAGAATGTAAACTCACATTTGTGGCTCACAACATGTTTCCGTTGGACAGTGCTGATCTACACATGCTCCTTAAGCATCAGCATACACTACTGCAGTCCATTCTCAACCATTTGATAACTGCCTACCACTAGTACTACTTGTATGAACTCCCAACTGATGGCAGACACAGAAGACAGGCTCATCTATTCTAACCGCCCTCCTAGCCTGTCTTTCGGTACCACTTAGACTATAAAGCTAAATTTCAGTTTCCCTGAGTCCCTCACTGCTAGGTTCAATATGACATCTAGCTTTCACGATTAGGCAGCACAATGCACAACTTAGAAGTAGAAGTGAGGAAATGGAGGAAGCAGCTGCAGGGGCAAGAGGCTTCTGGGGCAGCCATGGCAGGGGGTCCAGGGTCTGCTCCTGAGCACCACGGGTGCCAAGCCACGGGCCAGGGCTGCAGCATTGTGCTTCCAGAGCACCTTGTAGTGTAATTTCTGCTGGCTAGGTTGCTCCTCATTGCATAGTTTCTGGAGATGCAGCATCCCTGCCTGGTTCTCAGGCCCTCTCAGAGATTCTGTGAGCTACAGGTATGCTTTAATATATTCCTTTATGTTCAAATGTACTAGAATAGATGATGGGACCTGTGACTAATAATGTTGACCACACTCAATTGTATGTTTTTTGAGGCAAGAGATTATTCTATCCTTTTTGAATGTGCATCACTAACACAATGTGCACCACGCAGTAAATAGTTCAATAAATAAATGCTGTTAGTGATAAGGATTGAGACCATGTCAGACTCTGCCGCAGTATAACAGCCACGGCTTGTAAGACTAATCATGCATAGCATGGAAAAGGTTTATTCAAAGGTCTCAAGTCTTGTGCTAAAATACGAGAATTTCATTTGCCTCATTACGATGCGTTGTTGAGGAAAAACATCAAATTATAACGTACATCTTCCTCTCCTCACACTCTGTATTTATATGTATTACTAAGTGGTGTTAATTTTTCTGATCTCCAAGTTTCTTTTTGTACAAAGGACATTCATCAACCAATCCTAATAGTCTACATTTTAAATTCAGAAAGCTAAGAATGATATCTTTGTTACTTTGAATCAATTCTTATCCAAACTACATTGGGAGAGGAATCCGCCATGGCCCTCGACCTCCCTGTGGGTTCTTGATGGGTCTGTCAAGAATACAAGGCCTTGACACTAACCAAGCCATTTCTCTGGGTTGTGTCTGCAGTGAACAATCTTGAAATATGGCTAATGCCTCCCTCTGGGTCAAGAAGCTGGGTCGTTGGAGGTTTCCCAAAGTTACTCTTCTATAACACAACTCACCCCATGTGCAGCACCCTTCTGGGCGGTTCATCCCCTTTGAGGGCAAGGGAACTAATGCAAATCATTTCACTTGCTGTGCTGTCAGTAATAAAGTCTTTGTGTCTGGCCCAAAAGTCTTGTGTCTTCTGCTAGGATTCATAAAGCAGTAACAAGATAACTTAGCAGTTTAGTAAGTGAGATAAAATCAAATGCCAGACCCAAAAACATCTAATATTTAAGAGTGCTGTGTTTTGTTCCTTAATACCAAGGACACAATTATCGGGCTCCATGGTAATAACTTCAATGTAATTCAAAGATCTGGGCCATTTGTGAGTCTTCGGAAAGTAATGCTCTCTAATATGGGTAATGGAAATGTTTTAAGATCTATCGCCAGAAAGCCTGTTTAATTTTCAGAACCTATTAAAATGTGATTGCATTTTCTGCTAACAGTTATTACCTTTTGTTCTGTTTAATTACCCAGGAAGAGTATTTATAGCTTAATCTTCTTGTTCATTTCCAGCATAAGAGCATTAGTGAATTGCAACTGCGATCTTTTCCTATCTCGGTGGCCACTCCTGCTTCAGAAGTGGCTGCTGCCTAGCACGCCTCTATTCACCCATTCATTACACAAACATTTGTCCAGTGTCTGTGTTTCAAAAGGCATTGTGCCGAGTGCAGTGGGAAGCCTGGAGATGTATAAGGCAGGGTCTCTGCAGTGTGTATTATTCACGTGTCCGATGCGTGCGTGGAGGGGAGACGCCTCGAGGCCAGGCACTCTATAGGATGTGCCAGCATGAGCTGCCAGCATGGAAACCAGTGGGTACAGAAAGGGAGAGTCTGATGGAAGAAAAGTTGACTTAGAAGGGTTGAGCAGGTACAGGGCTGGAGGCAAGGGAAAAGAAGCCACAGATGATGATTTTGAGGTTTAAGATTGGGTGCCATGAATGCCGATAATACCTGGCCACTCAAATAGAGAATTCTGAAACAGAAAGTACCATGGAGGTGGAAAGGAAAGGAAATGATGTGCTCTGTTTTAGCCATGAGTATCTAGGGAAGGGAGAGAATGCCTCTGAATGCAAAGGAAGTTGAGAAGGTACAACTTGAACTCTGGGAAGAATGTGTGGCTGGTTGTGCTCTGTGAACTGTGTGTGTACAGCTAATTTCTGGCACTGTGAGAAGGAGTGATTTCCCTCTGGCAGGGCTGGAGAGAAGCACAGTAGGTAAGGACAGAACCTTCTGGGCCTCACATCTGGAAGAAAGCAGATAGAAGCAGATAGAAGGAAGGACATGAGAGTGACAGAGAATCTGTATAATGCAGTGAATGCAAAATCAAATAAGCAGATATCCAGTAGGAAACATCCAAATGCTACAGAGCAGTCAGAGAAAATGGTTCCTGAAAAAAAAACACTGATGGGTGATTTGTATCTGCAAAGCAAAAGCACAGCTGCACAGGTGAGGGACTGAGCTACAAGTGGGTAGCAGGCCACACGCACCTGGTGATTATTGCTAACTACAGAGGAACCTACCAGTTCTTCTTCCTTTTAATCCAGAGTGATATCACCTAGAGATGTCCCCAGGCCACACTAAAGTCCTTAGCAACAGACATCACCACAAGGATCAGGAACTGGAGGTGTTGAGGAAGAAAACTGCACAGCCCATGGTACGTGATGGATGGGGTGTTGCTTAGGGGTTTACCTGAAATCAGGTGTGGCCTATGTAAAAATGCAGCAATGTAAATGGATATAGTAGCAACAGATCTATCCAGCAAAACAAATTCATACGGCTGCAATGTGCTTTCTCTCAGCAATTATGTAGTATTTCAGGCTCAAGTGACCATGACTGCTTCCCATATGAAAGATATTGGCGTCTCCACATGTCCTTACCACGTTCCAGATGATTTCATTTATAAACAGAACTGATTTCCCCACCTCTCCCCATTCGCCCACCCCCCATACAAACACAGCCACGCGCAGGCCAGAGGTCATCTTCCTTTACCGCAAAGAACAAGTTCAGCCTGAGGTCACACCAGATCTAATCTATTTCAGCAGTCTTCATTTTAGGTCTTATCAAAATCATGCATTTCTGTTTTGCTGTATCAAATCAAAAGTGCAAATGACCTCATCTTCTGACAGGCCCTTCTCAATTACACTGGAGCCACATTGCCTTTGTTTGAGCTTTGCCTGACATTCTGTAAATGTCGGTGTGCTGTTGTTTTTATAACTGGCTTTAGCCAAGCCCAAGTTTGACCCAGTGAAAGTGTATGTCCAATCAAACCAGTGGCTCTTTCGTCTACCATGGCACATCATAAACATGAGTTACTCACTATTCCTTGCACTTCTCCCTTGGTCACTATATTAGTAGTACTGGTAGTAGCAATGTCTTTATTTCTACCACTACAAGCAATAGTCACCATTGATTGTCGTTTATTTTTTGTGGGTTTTTTTGTTTTGTTTTTTGGTTTTTTGGTGGGTTTTTTTGTTGGTTTTTTTTTTTGAGACAGTCTTGCTAGGTCACCCAGGCTGGAGTGCAGTGGGATCATCGTAGCTCACTGAAACCTCAAACTCCTGGGCTCAAGCAAACCTCTTGCCTCAGCCTCTCCAGTAGCTGGGACTACATGCACGTGCCAGGACACCCAGCTAATTTTTCTATTTTTAGTAGAGACGGGGTCTCGCTCTTGCTCAGGCTGGTCTCAAACACCTGACTTCAAGCAATCTTCCTGCCTCAGCCTCCCAATGTGTTGGATTACAGGCATCAGCCATCCCACCCGGCCAGACTGAGTGTCAATCAAACACTTTGCATATCCGAGGACTTGTAAGCCCACACAGTAGTCATAATAATGACAATTATTATTTACGGAATACCCACCAGGTGCAGATGTGTGTGTCTCTCTTATGCTGCAGAGCTGAGACTCAGGACCCAGGTCTGTGTGACTCCAACAGCCTCTCCTGACCCTCCATTTATTCTCTTAGTTTATAGAGGTTGGCTGTCCTCCCTTGTTCTTAGGGCTCCCCCCGCTCCTTCTCGCCCTTCTGTCCGCAAGGCTCCGGACGCCTGCGCCCGGGGACTCCCTGAGCCTCAGTGCCGCTCAGATGCCACCAGGGTGCCGCTCGATGGCCCAGCAGCTGTGGAGGGGCAGGGTCAGAGCCCCTCTCTGGGTCACCGAAGAGGATGCTGGCAAAACTGCTTCAAACAATACACAAGGCCTCAGTTAAAAAAGAAAAGATGACCAATCAATTTGGATTTCCAAAAATGGAATTATATTATATTTTGTACCTGTTTCTAGAAGATGTGATATATACTCATGAAAAACAATGATTAAATGTTTAACTAACACAGGGTACCTATTTCAAAATTAAATGTACTACTGGATTATATGGAATATTGAATAAAAACCCATGGTTGGTATTTATTTGCAGTCCCCCGCTCCTTGACATGTCACTGTCCCTCGAGCCTACCTTTGAGGCACTTGGTAACGTTCTTGCCTGGGCTCTCGTCTTACTGCGTCAGAGCCAGTAAAGAAAAGGCTTCAAGCAACGGGCAGGGTCAGAGCCCTCCTCAGAATTTTCCGTGACTCTGGTGTGAGCAGTCGTTGCTGCAATGGCCCCAGTTTTCAGTGACAATTCACCAGGCCATACCTTCTTCTCCTGGTACAAGAGGTCGGGGGCCGGGGTGGGAGTGACCCCCTGGCTGGTCACTTGAGCTGAGATTCTCTCACCCAAGGCGCTCGGATGGCCCGGGTCTGGAGAGGGCGCACAGCAGGAAGAAGTGGAGAGTTGAGTCCGGGGGCCGGAGAGAGGCGGAATGCGGGGTCCCAGCACGGCGCGACACGGCAGATGTCAGCAGGTGGCATGAGGTCCTGGAGTGGGGGGACCCGGGCATCCCCGGCGCAAGCAGGGTCCCTGCCCGAGGGCCCCGCGCGCGACTGAGGGTCCTCGTCTGCCCCCTCGTGGCGGCGCGGGCACGGCCCCCCGCAGTGGAGACCGGTCGCCGCGGGCGGCCTGGGTCTCCCGGGAAGGGGCGCCAGGGCCAGGGAGGGAGAACAGGGGCAGACAGACGCAGAAGGGGCGGTGGGGGCTACCTGCTACCCGCAGCACGGGTTGAAATGTAGCCCGAGACAAGTCCTACGCAGGAAAGCGGAGCAGAACTCTCCCCTTCATCCTTTTCCCACCCACCCCCACCTCCCTACCCCCCACCCGCCACCCCGCCTTGTGTGGAAGAGTTCTGCTGTGTCACGTGGCAAGTGGATTTTGAAACTAGCCTTGACCCTTTTACGGTTTTTTTTCTTCTTTCTGTGTGAAAATGTGTTCCAAATTTCAAGCAATTAACGTAAAGTGTCAGGACGTGCTATGATTATGTCAAGAGCTGTTAAGAAAACAAACCTTATATATAAGGCTCTCCCACCAGACTTAGAGCATGTTCAAAGTACAACCTCTGCTTTGATAAACTTTATTTTTAAATTACATACTGAACTTTATGAGGGATTGGTCTTAGGGGGAACCCTACACAAAGCAGGGCCTAACCAGAAACCCACCGGGACTGGCACGGTTAGTTTTATGTGTCACCTTGGCAAAGCTATAGCCCTCAGCTTCTCCAATCCGCATCTAGTTGTGCTATGAATGTCTTCTGCACGCATGATTTAACCCATAAAGTTACCCATAGGTAAGGGAGGTTATTCTACATCATCTGGGTGGACCTGATTCAATCCATTGAAAGGTTGGAGCTGAGGCCTCCCTGAGGAAGAAAGAATCCCCCCACCACCACCCCCAAAAAGTTCAGCTGCCCTTTCTTAAGTCCTACTCAAGATTTGGACTTGCCTACTCAGCCCCACAATCATGTGAACCAATTCCTCACAAGAAATCTCTCAATACATCTGTCTCCTACTAGTTTCTTTTCTCTGGCTGAGCCCCAACTGGTACTACAGGGACTAACGTGGGCAGAGGTCAGGGATGCCCCTCTCCTGTGGTCACAGTCAGGACAGCCAGGGCACTGGAGATGTGTCCAGTTAAAGTCCAGGATAACAAGAAGAGGAAGTCCAAGTGAAGCAAGATCACCAAGGACTAGGCAGAGGTTGAGAGCTTCCATGGAGAATCAGAACAAGGCTGAGATCAGGAGTCTGAGGCTGGTTCAGATCTAGATCCAGACATGGCTGAGACTAAGCTGGGGTGAGTAAAGCATTGGCCTTAGGCCAAAAAAAACTCAGTCATCAAGACAAGTAGTATTTTAATACCATATTTTAAAAATCAAAATGAATGTGAAATATCTATGATGAACAAAATATTATACTTATAAATAAAGACAGGATCAGAAAGATCCAAATGCCTTCAGTGACTAAAAACTATATATATCAGCCCAGTGGCCTCTGAAGTTTCACCTTTCTCTTTCGATGGGCCTGGCTGTCAGTCCTTTAGGACCTACAGGAGGTTGTAGATGGTCTTACTTAATTTGTGGGTCAAATACTGGAGAGTAAATACCAGCAGAAAGTGGTGACCTAGCAAACCAGCCACAGTTATAGTCAAAAAGCACATTCAAACTGAGATCACCCAGCTAGATGAGCAGCAGGCCAATATGTGGAGCTGGGGTGGGGATGGAGGGCAAAGAACCTAGAGAGAAAAGCGGTAGAGCACAGAGAGGCTGGGCACGTGGCACTGAGGCTTAAACAGCACCAAGGGAAGACCTCTGTTGTAACTGCTGTGGGACAGCATCTGTGTAATTGGTGAGAAATAGTGAGATACTATTTGACTATGACTTGTTTGAAGATTAACTGATTCCAAATCAATGCAAGTTAGTTAGAATGGTCAAAACAAACTTTACTGAGTTAAGGGGAGTTATTGGCATTTTGCTTCTTTCTTTATTTTCTTCATATTATCAGAATGAAAACACTAATATTTAATATTTGTATAATAGCACTTTGCTGCTGGAATGTGAATGTGATATAGATCAGGAGGAGCCGATCAGAGGAGATGCTGGGCACACCCTCACACACTCACATATGCATGTGGAACTCCCTCCCCCATCATCCACTCTGAAAAGGACCTCTGATACACTGCTTATTCAAAATTAAGGCACAGGTGTGGTGGCTCAAACCTATAATCTTAGCATTTTGGGAGGCTGAGGCAGGAGGATCACTTGAGCCCAGGAGTTCGAGACCAACCTGGGCAAAATAGCAAGACTCCATCTCTTAAAAAAAAAAAAAAAAATCAGTCAGTACAGGAATGATAAATAAAATACCCTGTCTAATACACAAAACTTTATTTATTCAATGGGGTAAAAATTATAAATTTCTTTTTACACATTTTCTCATTATTACTAACTTCATTACCAAAAACCAGAACAAATATGTAATCACATAAAAATGTTTCATATTGATTATATTCATATTATATACTATAATCATAACAAGCAAAAATCCATTTCATCAATAGGGAAATGACAGATTTTGCCCTAAATTTATTTTTTCCTCCAGAAAGTGCTTCACATAACCAAAATATGTAAATCTCATAGCAATTCATGTCCACACAATATTGTTTATTGTTAATACCAAGTAGCAAGATTTCTGTGTAACAACAACTATATACAATAATATATGCATTTGATCTAAAATACTTTACAAATAATGGATCAAACAGTTCAAGTCCTGAGAGGCCAGGAAGTCATGACTTCCTTGGGAGTCCACATTGCCGATTTCAAATGGCTGAGCTGAGTCAAAGACATTTCACTTTGAGTGCAGACTCTGCCCTTTACCAGCTTGTGATCTTGCTCACATTAACTTCTCTGAGCCCATTTCCCATGTGCAAAATGGGGACAGTTAAAATAATTTCCCTAGGTTATTATAAGGATGATAGAAGATGAAATGTGTACAAAGTGCTGCTGGTGTAAGATCTGGCACTTTGAATAAATGTTCCTTCCTTTCCTCTGCTGGCTGAAGAAAGTGGTAGAGGGAAAGCATTTCTTTTACTTCTGATGAGGATTTTGCAAGGACTAAAATATGCAGGCCCTGTATTTCTAAACTTGAAACTATGTATTTCTGAGAACTTAGTCAGGGTGCTCAAAGCTGCAGCTGTCTGATCTTGTGAAGTCCTCTGAGGAAAGGCTCACTCACAGGGCAGCCTTGTCATCCATCCTGCACTGGACTCTCTTGCTCTGGCTAGTGGATACATGAAAGCACAGAATGGCACTGAATATCTTCATCAGGTTTGGCCAAGATAGGGAGTGAGCAAAGCTTCTCATGTCCTAGCTATTTCCAAGGCATAAAACATGGCACTCATACTTAATAATGTTTCATGTTTATGTTTGATCATTATTTAATACCCTTCAAATATTATCACTATTTGTATGAATGTCATGCCTATTTGATTGTCTCATGTAAGTGAATCCCAATCAAACAATGGGGATCAGACTTATTCCAAGTAAAATTTCTGAGGGGCTGTCTCTATGAGAAATCTGGACTTAAATAATGGCAATTATTTTTATAGACAATAAGCTTATATACAATAAAAAGTTACCAATAAGTATTTATAAACATTGCTGTGTATTTTTCCCTAGAAAATCAGATACCAGTTTTGAACATAAAGTAGTTTACTTATACTTCTTAGAACACGTGAGCTTTGGCTCAGGGTTTTTATTTTCTTTAGCACTTTCTTATCATAATGTGAGTGTAATTTAAAATTTCTCTAAGGTACTAAAGCAAACAACAGGGTTGGCAAGTGTTGACATGTCTGTTTAATCAACCCTGAGATAGATTGGCACATGCAGTACTTGGAAAACAGTTGTTGAATTAATGAATTAACACATTAAGGAGTTAGGTAAACATAATGCAGGGAAGAAAATTAAAAGCCTTGCAGAGAGGCTGGGGGTCTCATTCCATTCTGTGTGTCCCAAAGAAGTCTCTTAACTTCTCTCAACCTCAACTCCCTCATCTGTAAAATAGGGATTCTGAAACCACTAATGCTGCATGTTATCAGAAAGATTAAACTTTACAACATGCCTCAGTGACTTAGTACAGCATTGTAATAAATGTCAGTCTCTTCAATCCTGCAGGGAGATACGGTAAAATACCACAAGGGTAAAATTTAGGGAGTTATAATTTCAGTACTATTTGTGAAAGAGAATATCGAAGGGACGATTATGACTGCACTGGGTTGTCCTTCATAACAGTATTAGTCAAAACTCTTCTAGTTGCAAAAGACTAAAATCCAACCAGGCTAGTTAGGCAAAAAGGAGGGTTTCCTGGAATTTTCAAAAACCTTAAGAAAGGCAGGTGCACAGGGATCATGTTGCTCCAGGGGTTTCTGTCCAGCTTTTATTCTGCTATTCTGTATGCTGATTTCATTGTCTTTTCCACATGGCCAGAGCTACAGATATGGAACGGAGAAAGGACAGAATGACCCTGAGGTGTTGGATTAAGAGGAACTAGAGGTATCATATCATTATGACTGTTGTTTGTAGATATATAAATATAGGAGTGTATTGTGTGTATATATATTTCCTCACAAATTACATATTAATTACAAAGAAGAAAATAGGAACTTTACCGGAAAATAGGAAGTCTACAGATACCACATTAACTCAACCACTGGGTGCCTCAAAGAGGACATCAATCCTCATCCACTATTTAAAAAAAAAAAAAAAAATACATACTCTGAATCTAAACATAAGGAAATCCAAATTAAAAGAAATCCTTCAGAAGAGCAAAGCAATCCTAAAGCCAGCAGAAGAAAAGAAATAACCAAAATCAGAGCAGAATTAAATGAAATCGAGAACAAAAGAACAATACAGAAGATCAATGAAACGAAAAGTTGGTTCTTTGAAAAGATAAACAAAATAGACAGGCCACTTGCCAGGTTGACCAGAAGCAGAAAGGAAAGGACTCTAATAAGCTCAATTAGAAATGAAAAAGGAGAAGTCACAACTGATACCATGGAAATACAAAACATCATCTTTGAATACTACAAAAATCTCTATGCCCACAAACACGAAAACGTGGAAGAAATGGACAAATTCTTAGAAACACACTACCTCCCTAGGCTCAACCAGGAAGAAACAGAATTTCTAAACAGACCAATATCAAGCACCGAAATTGAAGCAGTAATTAAAAATCTACCCACAAAAAAAAGTCCCGGACTAGATGGGTTCACACCTGAATTCTACCAAGCCTACAAAGAAGAACTGGTGCCTATACTGCAGAAATTATTTGAAAATATCCAGAAGGATGGAATCCTCCCAAACTCATTCTACAAAGCCAATATCACCTTGATACCAAAGCCAGGAAAGGACACAACAAAAAAGAAAACTACAGACCAATATCCCTTATGAATATAGATGCAAAAATTCTCAATAAAATCCTTGCAAACCGAATTCAAATGTACATCAAAAAAATAATCCATCACGATCAGGTGGGCTTTATTCCCGAGATGCAGGGATGGTTCAACATATGCAAATCTATAAATGTAATTCACCATATAAATAAAAGCAAGAACAAAGATTATATGATCCTTTCAATAGATGCAGAAAAGGCTTTTGACAAAATCCAGAACCCTTTTATGATAAGAACTCTTAACAATATAGGCATAGAAGGCTCATTCCTAGAAACTATTAAAGCCATATACGATAAACCCACAGCCAATATCATATTGAATGGGGAAAAATTGAAGGCATTGCCCCTTAAAACTGGCACCAGACAAGGGTGCCCACTATCTCCACTTCTTTTCAACATAGTGCTGGAAGTCCTGGCCACAGCAATTAGACAAGACAGAGGAATCAGGGGCATCCAGATAGGGGCAGAAGAGGTCAAACTTTCACTATTCGCAGACGATATGATATTATACGTAGAAAACCCCAAGGATTCAACCAAGAGATTACTGGAATTGATAAATGAATTCAGCAAAGTCTCAGGATACAAAATTAATACACACAAATCCATAGCCTTCATATATGCTGATAACAATCAAGCCGAGAAACAAATTAAAGATGCAATACCTTTCACAATAGCAACAAAGAAAATTAAATATTTAGGAACATATCTAACTAAGGAGGTCAAAGACCTATATAGAGAGAATTATGAAACACTGAGAAAGGAAATTGCAGAGGATGTAAATAGATGGAAAGCCCTACCATGCTCTTGGATAGGCAGAGTCAACATAGTAAAAATGGCTTTGCTACCTAAATTAATTTACAGAATCAATGCAATCCCTATCAAAATACCAACATCATTTTTTGCCGATCTAGAAAAATAATTCTACGCTTCGTGTGGAACCAGAGAAGACCCCGTCTAGCCAAAGCAATCTTAAGCAAAAAGAACAAATTGGGAGGCATCTGTCTACCAGACTTCAAACTATACTACAAGGCTATAGTAACCAAAACTGCATGGTATTGGCACAAGAACAGACATGTAGACCAATGGAACAGAACTGAGAACCCAAATATAAAACCAACCTCATACAGTCACCTGATCTTTGACAAATTCCAGAAAAACGTACACTGGGGAAAAGAATCCCTATTCAACAAATGGTGCTGGGAAAACTGGATGGCCATATGTAGAAGACTGAAACTGGACCCACACCTCTCACCTCTCACAAAAATCAATTCACAATGGATAACAGATCTAAACCTAAGACATGAAACCATAAGAATTCTCGAAGAAAACGTTGGAAAAACTCTTATGGACATTGGCCTAGGCAAAGAATTTATGAAGAAGACCCCCAAAGCAATCACAGCAGCAACAAAAATAAATACATGGGACCTGATCAAATTGAAAAGCTTCTGCACAGCCAAGGAAACTATCACTAGAGTGAACAGACAACCTACAGAATGGGAGAAAATATTTGCATGCTACACCTCTGATAAAGGGCTGATAACCAGAATCTATACAGAACTTAGGAAAATCAACAAGAAAAAATCAAACAACCCTATTAAAAAATGGGCAAAGGACATGAACAAAAACTTTTCCAAAGAAGACAGAATGATGGCCAGCAAATACATAAAAAAGTCCTCAACTTCTCTAATCATCAGGCAAATGCAAATCAAAACCACAATGAGATATCACTTAACTCCAGTGAGATTGGCTCATATCAAAAAATCCCCAAATAACAAATGTTGGCGGGGATGTGGACAGATAGGAACACTCATACACTGCTGGTGGGACTGCAAATTAGTACAACCTCTATGGAAAAGAATATGGAGATACCTCAAAGAATAAAAAGTAGAATTACCATTTGACCCAACAATCCCACTACTGGGTATTTATCCAAAAGAAAAAAAGACATTTTATAATAAAGACATCTGCTCTCGAATGTTCATAGCAGCACAATTCACAATTGCAAAGTTGTGGAAACAACCCAGGTGCCCATCAATACACGAGTGGATCAATAAAATGTGGTATATGTATACCATGGAGTATTACTCAGCAATAAGGAACAACAGTGAATTAACACATCTGGTATTATCCTGGTCGGAGCTAGAACCCATTCTTCGAAGCGAAGTGTCACAGGATTGGAAAAACAAGCACCACTGGTACTCACCATCAAACTGGTACTAACTGATGAACACTTACATCACACAGGGCAATAACATTCATCTGAAGGCGGGCGGGCGGGAGGGGGGTGGAAGGGATGGGAAAAACTCTCACTGAATGGATGCGGGGAGCACAGTTTGGGAGATGACCACGATTGTGGCTCTGACACGGGCAGAACAGGGGCAATGTGTATGGCCAAAGTGTTGTACCCCCATGATATTCTGAAATTAAAAAGATAAATTAAAAAAAAAAAAAAAAAAGAAATCCTTCAGAATAAATGTCCTGTTCTATTAAAAAATGTCAAAGTCATTGCATGTAAGACTAAGAAACTGTCCCAGATTAAGGAAAATAAAGAGATATGACAACTAAATGCAATATCTAGTTCTTGATTGGATACTGGACTTGGGAAAAATAGCTCTAAAGGATATTATGGCAACAACTATCAAAATTTGAATATGGACTATAGATTGAATAACAACTTTGTATCAGTGTTAAATTTCCTAATTCAGATGACTGTACTGTGGTTGTATATTCTTAGGAAATACACACTGAAGTGTTTAGGGGTAAAGAGGCACAATGTCTAAAACTCATTCTCACACATTTGGTATAACATGACGAATGTAAACAACTAGTAAGTTTAAGTAAAAAGTATAGAAGAGTTCTTTGAATTATTCTTGCATCTTTTCTGTAAGTTTAAAATGTCAAAATTTAGAATTAAAGTAATAATAATTTTTAAAAGACTTATATTTAACTATGTTTCTGTAATCTACAGGCAGGTAAATGTATTGCAGTTTATCCAAAACAACTCTCTTAGGCCCTGTGAACACCGTGCTGTGGCGTGCGGGTCGTTGCCCTGCTTCCCTCAGGGTTGCTTTCTCTTTGCAGATGCTAGTTCTGTCTGGGCTCTGGACAAAGACTGTCTTTGATGTTGAAACAAAAACCTCCACTGCGAAGGAGCATACACGCTGGAACAATATCAGGACTTGAGAGAGCTAATTGCTTTTTCTAATGTTAGAATAATAACATATATACACATAGTAAAAATTACAACAGAGAAAAGAATGAAATGAAAAGTAAAAATGTCCTTCCCCAAATCCATTCCACTCCCCAGAGGAAACCACTACTAATGGTTTCTTGCATGTCTTGCCTTCAAATTTTGAGATATACATATAGAATTATGTATATATTATATATATAATATCTTCTTTACATTTTTAATATTTATATATACATATTTTTCAGTCGGTGCTTATCATTCTGAGGTTAGAAGGAATTTGCCACAGGGGGGAGGGCTAGGAAAGGGAGATTGTCCTTTGTCCTTTACAAGAACGCCAGGCTCAGAGAATCAAGAAATTTCACAATGTCAAGGGCTAGAAAAAAGCAGAGAAAATAGCTTCAAGTTATTTTTTTTTCAAACTCTTTTATGGTTCAAAGTCATACATCTGCAAAGGTGCCACTCCATCACTTTCAAAGACACACATACATATCCTGAAATATGAATGTATAAATAAAAACTTAAATATATATAATGTAAAAGAGACCTTGACTTATACATATATACATACATTTACACATATATACATTTAAATGCCTATTTCATGGAAAAAATGTAGTCATCCTTTTAACAACTTTAATATAATTTATTTTTCTCCCCATTTATATGACAAACTCTAAATTCACCAGAATGCCCCTGGTTCACCTTCTACATACATTGTCCCCCTCCCCAGCCATCAAGAGTCCTCGAAGAAAGAACTGACCCAATAGTTCCCCAGGACTAACTTTCCCAATCACGCCTCTGCTGTCTGGAGTCCCACGAAGCTGCTCCCGAGCACAAATCTTACAGAGACGATGTTCTCCTGCCCTCTTCCACCACCCTCCAGAGATGGTCAATATCAAGGAGAATATAATGACAATACAATTAACAAAACATGTCTCTAGATTGTATAAAACATTAAGTAGTGGCAAATAGGAATGATTTCTGGCTGGGTATCTACAATATCCTAATCATACTCCATTGGAAATCATAAGCCTTTTGATTAAATAATTAGATGCTTACATTTAAAATAACTCCATCTTTACTAAATAAAATCATTTAAAATATGCTCACTTACTACAATTTCTCCTTATATTAAAAAAAAAACCTCAAGAAAACTTTCTTAGGATGAAGTCCCTTCTATTATTACCCCTTTCCTAAATAATAGGCAAATATTAAATATTTTATACTTAATTAATATAAAATAATATTGTGTATATTTTGTTCCCTGTCATATCTCACTTTTTTCCCCTAATGGTTCAGCCTAGTTTATACTCTAGATAATCTAGGTTTCTTTCCTACTTTCTTTTTTACTTTCTTTCTCTTTTTTTTAACTAACAGTTTTTGCATTCCACCGAGCATCCTTTGGCTTGACTCTTCCTTCAGTCCCAAGAAGCTGCCGGGATCCCTGAGCTTCATATAGCATTCCAGACAACTATAACTGAGAATGCTAATGTTCTGGACCAAGAAGCTGCTAGAAAAGTGTCCAGTAAACAATGTCTTGAGTAAATAGCCGTGGGTTCCTTTGGGAGGGAACTACAGGAGTCATTGCCATGTATGCTTGCCATGGTGTTACAAGGTCCTTCCTCCTGAGAATCCAGCCTCCTCTTCCCTCCATGGGTTCCAAGTCTAAAAACTGCCTGAGGTCCAGAAACTGGGTGAGCAATGAGGACTTTATGGAGTAATTGCTCTCCCCCTGGCCATCCATCCTTGATTTCTTCTGCAAATATGAAACAAGAGTGGGTTAGGGTTAAGGTTTTGTCCTTAGAGGTACTAGGTTCTACTAAGCACCTCCATAACTCTCTGCAGGTCAGTCCTTCTTGGCCACCACTCTGATCCTGCCTCTCCTTATAATAGTTGTGTATATCTGGTTTCAGAAGGCTAAGTCTCACCACTCGGCTTCTATTGTTTCAGGTTCCTATGATGCCGTTTGTCATTGGTGAGCCTGATTCTGTGTTGGCCTCTTTCCAATCAGCCATGGCTTGTAGAGAGCTACCACCAAATATTTCAGTGATACTTTCTGCCAGTATGTTGCTTAAAGTCTTGATAAATAATGTATCCTCTGAGCTGTTCCATGGAAGATAATCTTCTAGTAGATCTTCCAGTTGTGAGACAAAGCATCAAATGTAGGAAGCCGTGTTTGCTCATTTCTGCTTGCCAGCATAATTTCACAAAGCCCCTGACCCTGTGATGCCAGGCAGCTCTCCAGAAAGAAGCTTTGAAGACAAAACAGGATAGAGCACATGGCCCCCACATCTCTTGCCTGAGTCACTATGTTCCTTAAAAGGTAAATGACTAGTCCTTGCCTTTTCCTGTGGGTACGATAACATCTGATAGGATTAGTAATTATGCCTCTGTAATCTATTATCAGATGTGCTCTTACACCTAAGCTTTGATGTGATTCTGCTTCAGTGCAACTTCTGAGGAAGTTTGATGTGATTTTTCACATACTGAACCTCTACAACCCATGTATAAACTGTGAGCTGATACACTGTTTCAGAGAAGTCCAAGAGAACTTCTCTATAGGGCTGCTCCCTGGCTGTATGTAGATCTTGCTCTACAGTCAGTCCATCCCCAGTAAGACTTTTGAATAAAACTAACTTTAATTCTTTAAAAGTTTGACTTTTTTCCTTTAGTTAACACATTGTACATGGTATATCCATAGCACACCAACTTCCCTGAGCCTTTTCACGCCTTCTGCCTTGGCAACTTTGGCTTTTCCACTTCACTTAGCATGTTGGGAGATAATTGTGGAGTTTCTGCATATCTTTTGAGCAAAAGGCATTGACAGTGTTGTTCTAAATATTTGCAAATCTGCCCTGGGGCAGAAAGCAGATTTGCTCACATTCCTGGTTAAAAATGCTAGAGTCTCTCCCCCCACCCTGAGACATTTCAGGGAATAAAAGATAATAGCTCTCCAGAAGGATAACAGATAGGTTTGTTAACAGCCCCTAAATGAGATCAGGGTATCCTGACCTTGGAATTTCTCAGCTGTGACAGAGACCCCTGTGTGCACAGCATTTGCCTGGGCCCACTCTGCATTTCCCCCACTGGACTTGGGGGGACAGGATGACCCAGTGTGTACCTGAAGCTCCTATTGCCTCTGTGCTAAGCTCTCTGGACCCAGCTGGGCTCATTGAGTCCTTCCCGACTGTGCATGAAGGTGTGGTGAGCTGACCCAGTGACTGCCTGCTGCTTACAGACAGTGAAACTGCCTATATTAAAGTAATTTAAGGCCATAAGGCAGGAACTGTGGTAAAAGTCTGAATTCTTCAGAAGTATAGACCTAGTTAAAAGTTAACCAGCCATTGTTTTCTAGCTTGTAACTGCTTACTGCTGTAACCCTTTGCTGCTTATGTGTCATGTGTCCTTGACTGGTGCAAGATTTGCTACTTCACCAATTGCTCCTATAGATAACGTGGCTATTGTAAAACCTAAGGCCGATCTTTGACATATCTTCCAGACTCTGCATTGGGGGTTGGGGGGACCAACTGACATCAACTAGACCAGTGGCCATGTGTGGGAACTGACCCAAAAGGTCCTATGACCCTCTACCCAGAAACTGCCTCAGCCAAGAGGAACAATTTCTGCTTCCCAGCACTATGAGTTCATTCCCAGCCAATCAGCAGACCCAATTCCCTAGCCCTTAGTTTACCAAACCACCTTTAAAAATCTTAGCCCCAAAATTCTTGGGGAGGTGGATTTGAGAAATTTCTCCCATCTCCTTGCTTGGTGCCTTGCAATATTAAACACTTTCTCTGCTGCAAGCCCTGCTGTCTCATTGTATTGGCCTCTATCTAGGCAGCAGGCAAGGGACCCGGTTGAGCAGTAACACTTGCTTGACCTCTTGATGAGCCTGAGTCATTGCTTTTTCCATACTTCTAGGAGCCAACCTAGGGGTGAGTCTGAGCCATCTCTGGATAGGGTGTTAAATCCAATATCTCAGGAGAGTGCTCCCAAAACACTAGGGTTGAATTAACTGACCCTAGAATTGCCTAAATCTTTTATTCTTGTTGTATGAGATTTAAGAGTGAGACTTATTATTAAGCTATAGTTGGTCAAGTATTATGTCACTTGCTACCAAAAGTGATGTTAGTGATTACCATACCTGGAAGGAGGGAAAGAATTGGCTTCTTAGTTACCAACTTTATTTGGATCATATTGGTTAAATTTATCAGCATCAATTTCTAAGAGTATTACTTAACTATTAGATCAATATAAGTCAAGGGTTTATTTAAATAACAATAATAAAAGAGTTTGTGCTGGAAGCTACATTAATAGCAGTAAAGCATATGGATAAAGCATATAAATAATGGCAGACACTATTTCTTATCTACCCCAAGCTAGCACTTCTTAGTCCTTGTTAATAAAACCCCAATTTTGACCAACTTCAGGGTTAGAGATATTTTGATCTTAGGGAAGCTCTCTACTCTGAAGTCTAAGGATGGGTTCAGGACACAAATCTGGCCAATGAGACATAAGTAAGATTTTCTGGGACTCTCTGGGATAGATTTTCCTCACTTATCAAAGGGAAGCCTGTGAGGAGAAATTCTGCCTGCCTGCACCACACCCACGTGTCACCTTTGACTGGAGTGAGGTGGAGCCATCTGACAGCCACAGGGAAGACGAGAAGGGCTGTCAGGATGCAGTTCCAGAGCGCTGCCTTTCTCAGTCAATGACAGTGACACCTCCACACCCTCACTTCCACATTTCTCGTGATGTGAGAAAATCAAATTCCTCTTTTTGGCTCACCAGTAGGTGAGCCATCTCTTACTTGCAGCCAAAGCTTTCTTAGAAGGTCCAAAAATCAAAGAAGTATACGGTTTACCTGGAAGACTACATTTGGATACTATTTATATCTATCTGATCTCTTGAATGGAAGCAATTAGAACAACCTTTATAAATAATTAATATATTTTTAAAATAATTCTCCTCCTACACATCAAAAAGAACATGATTAAGATTTTGATTACTCTTGACAGGTTATTTTAATTGGAATTGATTGTGCTTCTCTTTGGTTATAAAGAGGACAACAAAGCTCAGAATTCCAAACCTCCCCATGATAGAACCCAACCAGAACACCAAAAGTATCTGCATCATGCAAAGACTGTGCCAGCCTCCAACACTCCACAAGCATGGCTACACCTCCTCAGATGGATGTAATAAGAAGTATTTTCTGTTTGCTCTTCACAAAGAACAGGATCATTATGCTGCATCTTTGTCCAGGAAAGTTATACTTGCTTACTCTTAGAAATTAGTAATTTAATGACTTTGAAATCATAAAATTTGAAACACCAAAGGCAACTTGATGCATTTTTAGAACCTTATAGGGGTTGGAAAATATTTGCCAATGACTTAAAAAAAATCTCCTAGACTATGACTCTAATTTCTGAACTTATTCTCCAAATTACTATTGTTTATAAGAGACCTGGCTTTTAAAGAACAAACTGCTATATCAACATTTAAGAGTCTTAGAAAACACTAGTCAGTACAAGAATCAACAAGTCAATGGGGCAGATTAGATAAACTAAAAACAAACCTTAATACTGTGGTCCCCAATGCCCAGGGTGTATTCATGGATTGGAAGGTTCAGAACTGTAAAGATATGAATTCGAAATTAGCTTTTGCAATCCCAATCAAAACTCTGAGAATTTATGTGTATAAGTGTGTGCACGTGTGTGATTCAGAGTATGTCCATGTGTGTATAACTGGATAAGCTAATTCTTAAATATACATAGAAATGCAAAGGGAATAGCCAAGATACTTCTGAAAAGAATGAGGTGGAAGGATTTGCTCTACCAGATACCAAAGGTCATTATTAAGCCATAGTAATTGAGACAGTGTCCTATTAGTGCATTTATAGAAACATAGACTGATGGAGCAGAATACAGTATCCAGAGACAGGCACATAATTTACAACAAAGCAGAACAGTGAAGAAAAGATGGACTTTTCAGTAAAAGGTGCTAGGGCAATTAGGTATCCACGCAGGAAAAAATAGACTTGACTCCTACCTTGCATCTATACGAAAAGTCCATTTAGGAAGGATTAAAGGCCTAAATGTGAAAGGCAAAACTAGAAAAAAAATATTTAAGATAATATTTTCACAATCTCCTGGTGGGGAAAGATTTCTTAAGACAGAATTTTCATTCAAATAAATATGCCATAAAAGTGAAAAAGGACACCCAAAAAATGAGAGAAGATATTTGCAATATATATAACTACAAAAAAAATCCATATGCAAGATATATTTTTAAAAGTCTATAAATCAATAAGAAAAACACAGCTTGTCCAGTAAAAAATAGAAAGACTCAGATACTTGACAAAGAGGAAACCCCCATGGCCAATAAATGTATAAAAAGCTGCTCAACTGCATTTAAAAAAAAGGAAATTAAAACCACAATGAGATAGCATCATACACCCACAAGACTGGTAAAATATTTGAAGTTTCATAAGAGTTTACAAGAAAGTGGAGCCAAAGAACTGTAATAACTTGCTTATGGGAGAATAAATTAATATAACACTTCAGAAAATAGTTTGGTATGGAAGATTTAAAGACATCAATATCTTATGACCCAGCAAATCCCACGTCCAGGTGCACATCCCAGAGACATGAACATGTACATATGTATACATACCAGTGTACCTGTACAAGAATGTTGACAGCACCAGAGTTCATAATAACCAAAAATACAAATAAACCAAACTTTCATCAACAGTAAGTGAATAGATTGATGTATATTTGAAAATGGAATGTCATATAGCAACAAAAATAAATGAACTATAGCTACAAGCCACAAGATTGATGAATCCTATAATTATTATGTTGTAGAAGCAAGACATAAATAATGCATATGGGAAGATACACCTGTACGTCAATTTTTCATTTTTAGGGAGGCCTATTTATACAATAAACAGAAAAACAAGTAAATTATTACCATAAAGGTGAATCATGTATGGGTTTTCTATTGCTGCATAACAAATTATCCCAATACTTAGTTGCTTAAAACAACAAACATTTATTATCCTGTAGCTGCTGTAGGTCAGAAATCCCAGTATGGGTTAGCTGGGGGCCTCTGGCTCCCGGTCTGTCACAGGCTCAACCAAGGTGTTCTGGACTGCATTCATCTCAGGACTGGATTGGGAAAGGTGCTGCTTCTAACCTCATTCACATGGCTGTTGGTTGCCTCCAGTTCTCACTGGCTATTGGCAGGAGGCATCAGTTTCTTTCCCCATGGACCTCTCCATAGTGCATCTCACAGCATGGCGTCTGCATTCCCCCCAGAGCAAGGGCTAGGAGAGGGACAGGGAGTAGGATTGGAGGGGGAGGGAGAAACAGAAGCCACAGTTAGACCTAATCTCAAATGTGGCACACCAGTTGCTTCTGCTGGGTTCTGCTGGTTTGAAGCAAGTGAGTAAGAGTAGCCCACACTCAATAGAAGAGGATTACACAAGGGCGTGAATACCAATGGGGGTCTCACAGAGGATGCCTACCACAGGCAGTTATGGCTAGAAGAGGGACATTGTGATCAAAAAGAAAGAAAGAGACGAAGGGAGCTTCTGGAATATTGGCAATGTTTTATTTCTTCATACACATACACACACACCCCTATATGTTTTAAACACTCTTCAGAAAGTACATTATAATTCATAAAAAATTTTAAAAGTATAAAGTTACATATGTACAGAAAAATCACAATGAAAGCCACATTATTGATTTAAACATAGAAAAATATTTTAAACATCTTTCTACCTGACAACCCAAAATAAGTGACTGAGGCAAAAATCTCAATCAATGGATGTTTATTAAGCCAAAGTTTGAGGACACGCCTGGGAAAAACACAAGCCACAGGTGCTTCTGTGACTGTTTTTTTCTGAAGAAGGATTTGGGAACTCAGTATTCTAAGGGAGAAGATGTACAGAAAGAAAAAGGAGGAGGGGGTGGGTCGTGAGGCAAATGGTTGCATTTTTGGGAGGCCCAGGAAATCTACATTTTACATAAGATAAGGTGAACTGTTTGAAGGGAAAAGGGGAGTGAAGGAAAAATCAGTTATACAGATGTCCCAGAGAAGGCAGAAGAGTGATTGAGCTTGTCTTGTCTCTGTTCTGCACCTGGGAAGATGAACTTGGAATTAACATTGTCAGTGTGGAGTCAAACAGACTTTAGTTTTAGGAGCTAGCCTTAGCCTGCAGACCCAAAGTCACAATTTGTATAACCTCATTTATGGGAGGCCAGCAAGGAATTTCCTTATGAATGGTCTGTGGGGGCAGTCCTTGTAGATGCCTGGGGCCTTTTACCTTTCCCTGGGGATCTGGCTAATGCATAATGTCAGTGACAGCTATTCATTTGGAAGGGGTGTTGCATGACTCAGCCTCTAGGCTTGACATTCCCTTTTGCATCAGGAGCTAGGGGGTGGTCCCGAGATTTTCATTTCCTTTACATACCTAAAAACATTCTTTAACAAATTAAAAGGAGAAAATTGGAGATAAAAACAATACAATAATAAGACTACTTATTCCTTAATCTACACAGACCTTATATAAATCAATACAAAAAATACTACAATGGCAGAAGAAAAACAGGCAAAGACGTAAGTAACTCTTAGAAGAGCGTATACAAATGACGCATTAAATATAAAAATATTCGGCTGGGCACGGTGGCTTATGCTTGTAATCCTAACAGTCTGGGAGGACGAGGCGGGAGGATCACTTGAGGTCAGGAGTTCAAGACCAACCTGAGCAAGAGCGAGACCCCATCTCTACAAAAAATAGAAAAATTAGCTTGGCGTGGGAGCATGCACCTGTAGTCCCAGCTACTCGGGTGGCTGAGGCAGGCAGACCACTTGAACCCAGGAGTTTGAGGTTGCAGTGAGCTATGATGACACCACTGCACTCTACCCAGGGTGACAGAGAAAGACCTTCTCTCAAAAAAAAAGAAAAGGAAAAAAAGAAAATAAATAAATAAATATTCAAATATTCAGCCTTACCATCAAAGGGAAAGAATGACAGCAGAAAAAAAACATGTTTGTTTCTCAAATTAACAAAGATGTTTTGAAAGACAGCTCTCCCCAGTGGGGAGCATGTGGTGAGGTCAGCATTCTCATACACTATCCTAGGCTACATCTCACTATCCTGGAAAGCAATTCAATAATACATCAGGATTTTCCAAATCCTGGTTTGTTTCTTCCATGATCAGTTTATTTTTAATTGCCTTTCTTCCAAAACAGCTCCTACAAAACTACATTTGGTCTTTGTCCCTGGTTCCTAACACAGAGCTCCTAGACAGTTGGAATGTCCTGAGGGATAGGAGTGTCTTTTGTAATCCATAATGAATGCCTTTCATCACATCTGAGTTTATGCTAATGCCGTGATTTAGAGAGCCTCAGGATGGGTCTGGTCACCAGAAAGACCAAGTGAGTGGGGGTTGGGGATTGAGCTCAATAAAAACTCTGGGACAAGACTGGGAGAGCTTCTGGACTGGTGACACATGGAGGGGCTAGGAGGGTACCCCCAGAGAGGGTATGGAAGCTCCTGCACCATAACCCTCACACCTTGCCCTGTGCATCTCTTCCAGCTGGCTGTTCCTGAGTTGCATCCTTTGCAATAAACCAGTAAATGTAAATAAAGTGTTTCCCTAGTTGTGCTTGCCACTCTAGCAAATTATTGAACTGGAAGAGAGCGGTCATGGGAACACCTGATTTATTGCTGGTTAGTCAGAAGTATGGGTGGCTCGGGACTTGCAATTGGCATCCGAAGTGGAGGAATTTCTGGGACTGAGCCCTTAACCCTGTGGAATCTGAAGCTAATTCTGGGTCGTTAGTGTCAGAATTGAATTGAAGTGTTGTACACCACATTGGTGTCTGGAGAATTGGTTGTTGGTGTTAGAAAATACTTCCTCCAGTGGCAATTAAGGTGTGCAAGAGACTTCATTGCTCAGAACAAACCATTAATATAAATGAATCACAGGATGGGAGGCCTTTAGCAAGCATTCTAATATCGTTATCGTATATTTCAGCATGCCCTAGTCCCTCCTGAGCAGCTCGCAATTTCTAACTAACATTGACCTCCAGAGCTCCACTAGGCACCCCACTGATGATCTCAGCTCTACATTTCACCTCAACTCCACTGATTCTCGTACCTCTCCTCTGCGTGGGGTGCAGTACTGTGCTTGTTCAACATTGTTCACATCAGGGTACACGTAGAAAATTACGTCCTTTGTTTAGCCCCCCTGAAGATTCAGGGGCAACCATATGGAGCTCTGTAAAAAACGTGAATTATTTCTTTACATAACAATAAGAAAAAATAAAGCCTCCTAATAAAATCTGTTCCATTTCTTAATTAAAAATTTGAATTCGGTTTTACCAATAGATTTTTACTTGAAATAATCACATGCAACCCCTCATCAAGAGCTGTTACCAGTGGTTTCTTCAACCACTCGGTAGTCATCACCAGTGAGAAACTTTTACAAATTAGTGATAAAAAATATAAAATTATTTGTACAAGCTAAAATGACTTATAACAGTTAAAATTATCTTTCAAAGACCTAACAGGTCTTTCTTTTCTTTTATCAGTAAATGTAATAGAGACATTTCTTATAATAAAGCTAATGGGTTTTGAAACCAATAAAATAATTTCTACCAAGTATTCCAAAATAATAATGAAGCCTAATTTGCACAAATCACACGCATTGTTAGAGCGCAACCTGTAAATAGTTTGGATGGCACTAAAAGGATACTGTGGCTGCTAGTGAACAGAAATATCTGTCTATTTATAGCCAAAGCTCTGTGAGGGCCTCGGGCTGGAGCTGCACCCGCCAGGAGCCCCCAGCAAGGCTCCCCCTCCTGCCTGTGCGCTGCACACCAGGTTCTTAAATATCTGCAAGAAGACCTTCCCAGTAGCTCCCCCCCTTATCCACATCTGCATTGGTGTCCTCTGCAGATGGCTGCTGAGGTGCAAGTCCAGGGGCAGAGCCCCTCACTGGCCGTGCTCAGCATGTCACAGCAGACAACAAGCTTCAGGTGTTGTTCATCATGTCACCACCCGGTGACAGAGTGGTTTTTTTCATCCGACCCTGCTCTCTTTGGATCACCCTCCAAAGAGCCCTTGGCCGTGCATGGCAAGAGACAACCAAGCCAAGGGTTCTCATCACCAACTTCTCAAGGAAAATCTAAACTCAGTTCATGGAATAGTGGTTGGTAAGTTCCGGAGTGATAGGAAGACTTTATGGTCAAACAGGGGATTCAATGCCAGCTCTGCCCCACATCAGCTTGGAGATTTTAGAGACGCTGCCTGGCCTCTCTGAACCCATTTTGCCAGGTGTGTCATGGGAGGGAATGGGATAGAGAGAGACTAGGAAGAGAGATTAAAGGGATTCTAAGAGTGGGAGGGATATGTTGGAAAGTAAATTTCGGTTCATTTAAGTTTCTAATATGTAATTAGGTGCGGATAGTGTATCTAATCAGACATCCATTCTGGGATTCATTTATTTAACAAATATTTATTGCTTATCAGGCATTTTTTTTTTAGGTTCAGGGGATACAGTAATGAACAAACCAGAAAAAGAAATCCTGCTCTTGTAAGACCTTAAGTTCTACTTGGGACAGATGATAACCAAAAAAATAAGTTAGATAGCACAGTATGAGTATGGGGAGTTTGAAGGAGGATTAACCAGTAAGGGGAGATAGAGGACAGCAAGGGAACGGTCGGCTATTAATTTAAAGCGGGCAGTCAAGGAAAGCCCCAGGGGTAAGCAAAGACCTGGAGGCGGCCAGGACACGAGGCATGTGTGCATTTGGGGAAAGACGGTTCCACGAGGAGCGAGGTCTGCAAGGGCAGCGGCCGTGCGCGGGGAGCAGCTCCGCGAGCCGGGGCCAGCGAGGCCGGCCCTGCCAGCGCAAAGGCAGCGGTGCTGGGCGCAGGGACGGCAAGGCGGGCCGGAGGTGGAGAGAGCGCACCCAGGAGATAGAGGGGCCAAGAGGACAAAGCACTGAGTCCTGGCGCCTTCTAATCAGAGAGGAGAAGGAAACGGAGGAACCAGCGAGGGAGACTGAGAAGGAGCGAGGACGAGAAGCAGAAGAGCGGTGTCCTGGAGATGGAGAATGTTCGAGCGTTCCAGCAAAGGCGGACGGCCTCGGAATCCTGCCAGGAGATTTGGTGAGGTTGGAGCATACACCACTGCACTTTTTCTCAGGGAGATCATTTTTTACCTTAAAAAGGCAGTTTAAAGTAAATTCAAGGAATAATGGCATGAGAAAAATTGGATACCGTCCACACTGACAGCCCTTATGAAGAGAGTAAGGTGGAGCAGAGACGGGGGCAGTGGCTGGGCTGAGAAGCTGGGTCAGGAGAGTTGACTTTATATGGAATGAAAAAGCAGGATGGAAAGTTGATGGAAATGATCCAGGGGACACAAACTGGTGATACAAGAGAGAGAAGCAAAAATTGGTGGCTCAAGAGCTTGGACAGATGGAAGGATCCAGGGCACAAGTAAGGGGCTGGTCTCGGGTGGGTACAGACACCCTTCGTGCAGGGAACAGCCAGAAAGGCCTCATAAATGTGTTCAGATGCAAGAGGGAGTGGGGTGTGATGAGAGTCAGTTAGATTTCAAGTGAGACCAATTGGTGGGTCAACATGACCTGGGATTTTTTATTTGCTTGTTTGTTTGTTTTATGTCCATTTTCTACTATTTGGCTCAGCGTGAGCAGGAGGAGAGTTGCATTTCACCAGGTTTGGGGCTTGCCCTGCAAGTGGCAAGAAGGGAGGGGCAAGAGAACCAGGGGACCAGGCAAGAGGGAGAGTATGGTGACAGGCAGGAAGTGAGGCAGTGGAAATGTGGTGGGATGGGGAGATCATGGGGTTCAGTGTTGGAGTCCTGGTAGCACAGAGAGTGAGCTGAAGGGAGGAGCTGATGGTCCAAAAGTGAAATATTTGAAATTGGGATTGGAAGGGTTGAATATCTTAGTTATGACAAGGGTATGGGAACGGGAATATAATAGGAAAATAAAAATCCTACAGAAGAGTTCATGAATTAAAAGGCCAGAGTATCAGAAGTATTTTATTCCTAAAATTGCTGCATGTCTGTACAGTTAATTCCTATGATTTCCACGTGTGTTAAAGTAGTGGTAATGGCCCGACCCTAGTGCACATTAGGATCACGTGCAGAGCCTTCAGAAAATATTGATGCTGGTACCACAGTCGTGAGTTAGAATCTTTGAGGTTGAGGGTTTCTGTTTGAGAGTTTAAAAGAAGTATAAAATGTATTCAAAATTAAAATGCATTCTGTCCAAGTCTGGAAAATAAAATTAACAAAGCACAGTTTTTCTCCCACAGGCTCCCACATTGCCTGACACATGGGAGGCACTCAGATATTTTGGAAGGAATAAATTAATAAAATAATGCAGGAGGGAGTTTTTTGGTGAAGAAACTATCGTATATCTTTATTGTGGTGGCAACTACATGAATCTATACATGTGTTAAACTGTAAAATCGTACATTAAAAAATGTCTAAAAAGTTGATGGCAGCTCATAAGCTTATTTAATCTCTATTTTTTCAATTACTTTTGTCAATTAATAATTAGACTCAACCATCAAATAAATGTGAGTTCTTACTGGGAATTTCTGTATCCTTGAAATGCTGTTAGTTTCCTGACTGGCACTTATAATATTCCAAGAACCATAAAAGGGAATATGCTTTGGAGAATCAGAAGTTTAACAAGAGGATGCCTAAAATTCATCTATATTACTGCCACTTATATCTAAAACTGCTGCTTGGATTTTATTCACAAGATTTAACATATGAAAGCGACACACTCTGGAATTCCAGAAATTGAGTACAATATTTTTGTCCAATATTTGTCCTTAGTTTTGAGATTGGGGGGAGGGGGTAGTTTTATAAAATGAAAGTGTTCCCACTGATTTTAATATTTAATAGTCAATACTTGTTTATTGATTAAAAGAAAGCAAATTTATACTATGTATAGGTAGCATGAGCATTTTATGACTTTCTAGAGGCTAAAAATTTGTACTAACTATCAAAAGAAATAATTCATTTGCAGTGGTTTTTCAAAGCATTGCTCATTTTTTCCTCCTTTCCCCCATAAGTATGACCTTTAAGTTTAAAAGAAGTCTAATGTCTTTACCCTTTATAGAACACCAAAACACTCTTTATAAAAAGCTTAACTTGTACTTTTTAGAAAATCATATTCTTTGTGAACTCATTCCAGTTAATCATTTTCACAGGTTTAATCATTTTCTACCAAAACAAAACCAACAACAAAGCAACTTTAACCACATCAGGAGAAATCCAACAAGGGTAAATCTTACTACACCACAAACCAAAAGCAAACTAGTAGGTGATGACTTGCTCCGAAAACAGAAGCCCACTATGCTGCTGAACTATTTCAGCTCACCAATCACCCAGATTCAGTTCCATACCAAATATACTTTTCCACTATTTCGATACTTACCTAAACATGTTCTGACTGAAACTTATTCATTTCTCATTAAAACAGCTTCCACCCACTTTTGGTAATCACACTACTCTTATTCTATCCTACCAAAATAAAAATGTTTTAAATATTTTATTATTTCTTTATATTTAATTTTTTATCCTATTTTTTCTTTCTTTTTTGGAAATGCCTCTTCTATTTGCCATTATCTTTGTTTCAGGCCCTTTTCTCTGTAAGATTATATTATTGGAATAGCTTTCCAGTGGGCTACCCTGATTCCAGACTGCATCCAGAGTGCCAAAAATAGTTCTACAACTCTACTGTTGGAATGACACTTCTCTGACCCCAAAATGATTCTCCTTACTTATTGAATTAATTTCAAACTACTCCACTTGACTTTGAAGAGCCTGCACAATTGCCACCGAACCCTCAGTCCATTGTTCTCAGTGGTTTTTAGCTTTCATTCTCTAATCTGTCAAGAAATGTCAATCATCCTTTTCAGCATATACCATACTCAATCTCATCTTTAAGCCATTATTTGCTATAATCCATTGCTTAGAGAGCTTCCTTTTCTTAAAGGACCAGGTTAAGTTGCTCTTCCATTAAGCTCTTTATGGTCACTGTAAGTGTACTTGAACATTTAAGAACACTGAAAGTAATTTAATTGTTCCACTAATTATTCTTATATTCTAATTTGAATATTAGCTTTTTTTTAATGAAATTTGTAAGCTCTCTTAGAGACAGGCCTGTTTTTCATGACACAAGATAAACATGCAAAGAAAATAACAACTTTCTTACATAACAATAACAAATTGTAAAATGTAATGAGAAAAAGATCCCCTTTATAATATCAAAACAATAAAATAGATAGGAAGGTAACTAAAAGGAAATATGCAACAGAGAAAACCAGAAAAAAAAAGAAAGACATATCATCATTGTTGGAGGAGACTCAATACTCTAACTCAATACTCAATGCTCCCCAAATTAATCTATCAATCTAAAACAACCCTAAAAAAATTCCATATATTGACAACCTATTTCTAGCCCATTTAGGAAATAAAGTAAATGGAAAGAATGACCTAAATGCTTTTAGTAAAAAAGTATAATATATATTAACTTGCTCTAGCAGATACTCAAGCATTTTGTAATTATTCAGTAATTAAAACAGTGTGGTCTTGACATAGCAATAGGAAAATAAGAATAATGAATCAAGAAGCAGAATTAGCCATAATAATTTTTGAAATATAACAAAATAGCATTTTAAATTGATAAAGAAAAGTTGGACTGTTCAATGCATGGCTGAGTGAGAGCCTTAGCTCCTACTCTCACATTGAATACAAAAATAAATATCAGATAGGTTAAAATCAGATTAAACATCAGAAACAAAACTAATAATTCTACTTTCTGAAATTGTGGTAATAGTGTAACGGCAAAACCAGAGTCACGTTGCCAAGAGAAACACCGACAGGTACGAGCCCCCCCCCGCCCTCGCCACCAGTCAGGGGAACTTGTCTTTTGTACTTCAAGAGCAAGGAGGGAGGTACAGAGTGGCTCATACCAGGAAGTGTACACATAGGGAAGTTACTGTAATGTACAAGGTAGCTGCTGCAAGGGGGAGCTGTTTACAGGAGCATGAGCTGCAGCCATTGGTCAGTTTCACAAGGTGACAAGCAGTCTTATAGAAGCAGATGAGCAATTAACATAAACAGGGCTATGGCTTCTTGTTTCAGGGTAAAAGGCTTTTAGTGAATTTCTATTTTTCCCTCACATCAGCAAAACAATTTGAAAATGCCTGCGTGTTGATCATGGTAGAAGTAGTTAAATACATTGTAGTATAGACACGATACAATACTTTTCAGCCACTAAAAAGAGCAAGATAGACTTATTTGTACTGACATTTAAAGTTTCCAAGACATACTGTTGCAGGGAAAAAGCAAGTAAAATAAGCAGGCCTGTATCTTGATCCCATTTATGATTTTATAATGAGATATACAGACGTGTGTAAATGCACAGAGAATGAGCTAGGCACTAAGCAGTGAATGTGGTTGCCCAGGTCAGGGAGGCAGAGGGGAGTGTGTAGCCAGGGGATGGATGAGGAACGCAGACTTTCATGTTTCCTTCCAAGTTCTCAATCTATGACATGTGGTAATAAAGAGAAATACATTTAATTAATTTATACCAAAGAACATACAGGAAAATGGTACCACTGTCTTTTAGTAGAGATGGCATTCCTAAACACACAAATCTTTTAAAAGAAAAATACTGACACATTTGATCACACAAAAACATAAAACCTCTCTAGGCCAAAAGAACCCATGAACAAAGTTAAAATACGAGTCACATCTGAGAGAAGTATTTTAAAATGTATAGGAGATGAAGTATAAATAGTCATTGTCAACCCAATATAAGTTACTGATGCAAAAATCAGAATCAATGGAGGTTTATGAAGCTACAGTTGAAGACATGCTTGAGAAAAACATGAACCACAGACAAAACTAGTGACTGTTTTTCCAAAGGGGAATTTGGAATTTTCAGCATTTAAAGACATACAGAAAGAAAAAAGAAGGCAGGGGCTGGTGTGGGGGTGGGTGGGCAGTGAGACAAAATGGTTACACTCTTGTGAGACCCAGGAAAATCTACATTTTACATGAGATAAGGCAAACTTTAGAGGGGAAAAAGGGAGTGAAGGAAGCATCAACTATGAAGATGTCCCGGGCAGGTGGAAGAATGTCTGATCCTGTCTTGGCTCTGTTCTGTGCCTGTGGACATAAACTTGTAATTCATTATTAGTGTGGAATCAAACAGACTTTAGTTTTAGGAGCTAGATGTAGCCTGTAGACCTAAAGTTACAATTTGCATATGCTTGGTTATGGGATGTCAGCAAGGAATTTCCTTAATGAATGATCTGTGGGGCCTGTTCCTCACAGGTGCCTGAGGCCTTTATCTTCTCTTTTGTATAAGGAGTTGGGGGCAGGGAGAGTCCTGAGATTTTATTTTCCTTTTACATCCTAATATATGAAGAATTATAATGAATAACAAAAAGACCAACAACTCAATAGAAAAGTAGGCATCTTTTCTATAAACAGACAATTCACACACAATAACAAAATTACATGTGGAACATATAAAAAAGATATTCAACCTCTCTAGGTATAAGAAAAATACATATTAAAACAGTAAGTTTTGTCCATCAGATACACAAATTGTTTTAAAATATTGATATTACTGAAAGTTGGTGATAGTTGATGAAAGTGGGGTAAGTAAAAGCCAATTTAAACTTTTGGGAACACAATTTTGCAATATCATCAAAACATACAAATGGCCTACACTTTGACCCAGAAATTCCATCCCTATCAATGTATCCCTAAAGAAATAATCACATATGTGAAAAGATACAAGTATATTCAATGTAGTAGTATATATGATGTCAAGTAATTGGAAGCAACATAAATGTTTATCAATAATGTGATAGTTAAATAAATTACAGATTACCCATATTAGGGAATACTGCAGTCACATCTTCACGTTACATTGTTAAACAACAAAAAATATCACAGAAAAAAATTGTATACTGCACTCCTGCCTATGTTTGAAAAAGAAATTGCATCTATACATAATAATATGGGCTGAATTGTGTTCCCCCAAAATTCATATTTTGAAGCCCTAACCCCAGTATCTCAGGATGTGACTGATTTGGACATAGAAACTTTAAAGAGGTAATTAAGTTACAATCAGGCTGTTAGGGTGGACACTAATCCAATCTTACTGGTGTCCTCATAAAAAGAGGCAATTTAGACAGCCTGCCCACAGAGGAAAGGCCATACGCAAGCCAAGCAATCAGTGAGAAGGCAGCTATCTGTCAGCCAAAAAGAGAGACTTCAGGAGAAATTAAACATGCCGACACCTTGATCTTGGACTTCTTCCAGGATGGTGAGAAAATAAATTTTTGTTGTTTAAACCACCCAGGCTGTGGTATTTTGTTACGGCAGCCCTAGCACACTAAGACACATAGTAAGGATTTTAGGAAGATACACATCCAACTTAAAATTGCAGTCACCTCTGGAGTTCTGGACTGCAAGGGGAGAAAGGAAAAAGATCAAGAAGTAAATTTACTCTATACACTTTCATATTGCTAGAAATGTTCAGGGCAGACATTTACTTTCTTCATAATTTAAAAAAAAAGAAAAAGAAAAGGAATATCACTCAGATAAGTAGTAAGAACATTTGTAGACAGTACACAGTGTCATGGTGTACAAATTCATTACACAATTTTTAAAACAGAGTAGAACATAGAGTATATTTCTAGTTTATTTATACAGGAATCTCTTAGAGTTTATATTTGGGATACACCATTTGAAAAGACTTAAAATGTCATTTCTTATTTTTAGAAGATACATTTTCAAAAAAAGAAACTCACTACCATCTGATTTGAAGTCAGAGGACCCTCTCAGGTTCCTCTGCTCCATTTCCATTTCCACAATAAGCGAACACCGCATTTTGCAAAACCGGAGCTATTCAGAATAAAATAAAATAAAACACTGCATATATGAAATGAGAAACCTTTCTACCCTCCTTCCAGCAGCAGAGTCCACAACGACGCCCTCCTGGCTCAATCACACACAACGATTTGTATCACCTCACCTCCCGGAACTCAGACTCTGACAGGTTACCTTGATGGGACACGGGCTCCAGGAGCTTGCTTTAGGCTGAGGTGGCTGAAGGACTGATTCAAGAGAAAGAGGCAGAGGGATCAGCGGTCGCCGCTTCCCGTTCTAAAACAGCTGGAAACTTTAAATTGTTAGTGAGGATCACAAAAATCCTGCTTCTCAAATTTCCAGAATAATACAGGGCCATTTTTCATCCAGTGCACCCCTTTCTATTTCCTACCACCTCCACCCACCCTCCTCACCCCTGGGATTAGAGTTTTGGATCCAGTAGATGTTACATATTTGTCAAGCTGAACCCTGTGGTGTTATTTTTGCCAATATAAAATCCTGATCTCTTTAGGTTAATTGTTTTATATTAGTATAATATTCAAAATCATAAGACAAAACAGTAAAAAGCAAGGGAAAGAAAGGGAACCATTTAAAATAAAACCTTCTTATAGTATAAAATCAATGTACATGTTTTTAACAGAAGCCTTTAGAGGTGTGAACTAAAATTAAATAAAAATCCCCCCCTGACTGAATGGACCCCCTCCTGGCCAAGAGGATATCCTAAAACTAAATTGTCTGCCACGAGGAGGAGGTCAGACATGCCCCACCATGCCCCTCTCCCTTCTTGGAGATGTCCTTTGTAACTCATCAATAGGCCTAAGGCTATGCAAGACAAACCTGCAGATCCCCAATTTACACAACAAATGTATGTCTGGTGACTTGTCTCCTATCTAAAATATTCCAAGCCTTTAGACAAAGCTTCATTTTTTTAACCAACTACAAGTCAAGGAGTCTTCAAACCCACCTATAACCTGTAAGCCCCTCCCCCAGCCCCCCCCCCCCCCGCCCTTCAACATGGCCCGCCTTTTCAGGCCAAACCAATGTATGCCTTCCATGTATTGATTTATGACTTTACCTGTAACCCCTATTTCCCTAAAACGTATAAAACCAAACCATAACCCAACCACAGCGAGTCCACTTGCTCAAGGCTTCTTGGGTGTGGCTCCGGGTCATGGTCTTCAAATTTGGCTTGGAATAAACCCCTTTAAAATTATTTTACAGAGTTTGGCTTCTTTTCCGTCGACAGAGGTGACAATTTCCTTCTCTTTTCTACCATCTCTTCACATGAAAAGAATTAAGGTTATATTTGACTTTTAAAGCACTGAAAATATTTTTGACAGCCTACCATATACCAGACACTGTGCAAGAAAATAGAGGGGGAAAGGCCTCCAGGATGTCACTGAGCAATGCAGTGAGGCTGTCAGTGGAAAGCAAGCTACGATGCAAGGTCAAGAATCATGGACCATGTGAAGCTCCCTGGACTGAAAAAAAAAAAAAAAGAATCAAGGACCAGGCGAAGAAGACAAAGGTGTGACCAGTTTACCTGAAGATGGGTGCTTTATTCTATTTGGAAAACAAAGGGTTGGGGGGAGGTGCAGAGGGATCTTCACAGAAAGTGTTAGCCTTGAGCCTTGGTCAGTAGGAGGTACCTCTGCAAGCACTTTGAGTTAAAGGCTTCCAGGCAGAGGGAACCACTCACAAAAAGGCAACGATCTGTGCAGGTTGGATTTGGTATTTATAAGCAGCGATGGAAGACTCGTACCCAGGCTGCCGGGAGGACACTCACCTCTGTTGTCTAGAAAGAGAGGGGAACATGATCCCTGTGTAACCCCTGCCCTCATCATAACTCAACAAATTTCCCCCCCAAAAGAGGAAATTTTTAGGGGAGCCAAGTGTCTTCAGGACTCCCTACTTCTTGCCTCCTGCTTCGTAGGACTGTCTAATTTTTCATTCATCCTGTTCTGGCTGTGTGCGGGCCCCACCCTCCACCTGACCCACCCCTTCCCCAGTCACTTGTCCTTTGTGGATAACTGCTTTCTTATGGAGCGTATGGCACCCCCCAGGGATGGCCCAGGGAGAGTTCTGCACTGGACAAGGTCCCTTCTCTGGGCCCCACATCTAGCAGGATGGATATCAGATGGTACATGCTATGATAAGGAGGCCTGCCTGGAGCTCACAACCTGACTAGGCCGAAACAGATCACTGGTAGCTGGATGGAAAGTGGACTGCAAGGGGTCAAAGCTAGAGGCTCAATGACAAGTTTGTCTTCAAACCAGTTTTTACAGGAAAGAACAACTTGCATCAATCTAAGGTAATAGGAACAAATTTAAGAGATATCTGGATGGTAAACATCAATCTTTCTTCTTGACCAGGTGTCCGCAGGATGGAGAGAGAGGAAGATCACCCCCAGGTGATCACCCTGGCAACCAGTTCCTTGACAATGCCCTTATCTGAGATCAGGAAAAGGAGCAGTTCAGAGGAAATCTGCCTTCAGCTGTAGACATGGTATATTTGAAGTATCAACAGAATTTTGTCAAAAGTATGTAGAAATATAAATGAGGCAAATTATTTTAAAATTTGAGCAGTATGCTTTGGAGTTGTGCACTATTGTAGCACTATGCTGAAAAATACCTATGTTATTCACAGAAATTCTTTTAAAATTTGAGCTGAGTATGAGTAGTTACAGTAAATGTTAATATATTACTAACTGCTGATTAAAATATTAAGTGGTATGTCTACCACTTAGAAAATTATTAGTAATTTATTTGTAAAATCTAAAGCTGTCATCAGATCTTAGCAGTAAAGGAAAAAGTATCTAGAATTAATCATGTTCATTTTTTTCACCTAATGTTAAACATCAAAAGCAATTAATTTTCTAAAAATTACCTTTATAATGGCTCATAAAAGTATATAGAAAATGTATTTAGCCCAAAGCAACCATGGCTGAGATACTAGCATTTCTAGAAACCAAATAATACACTTCTTAACCATACATAATGATACCAAAATGTGCGCTAACACTTTCTAGAAAAAAGAAGCTTATAACTAATTGCATTGGCTGGGCAGGATGGCTCAGGCTTGTAATCCCAGCACTTTGGGAGGCTGAAGCAGCCAGAAGTTCAAGACCAGCCCAGGCAACATAGTGAGACCCCATCTCGACAATAAAAAAATGAGTAAATAAAAGATAAATAAAATTTTTTTTAAAAAACAGTAATTGCAGTAAAATTTTTTTGAATAGAATTTTTAGGAAAAATAACTCAAGATATTTCAAGTAGAATTACAACTACTAAGATCTTAGTATTATAAGATATTATGATATTAATTATCTTACCAGCTAGGGAAGAAAAAAGACATTAGAATTTTTCTGTATAAATATGAAAAGTGCTCTTGAAAGAAGATTCAGGCGGATAAGTGATTTTTTAAAAACCCACAACTACAATTTGTGGAGAATTTAGTATTAATACTATGCACTTTATATACAAATATATAATTTTTCCCTCAGAACAACATATGAGCACTCTTACTGTTTCTATTTAATCAATGAACGTTGTCCCAGAGGAGTGCAGTTACTTTCCTTAGGTTACATAAGAAAGGTCCCCCACAGGTGTATAGGGCCCCAAAGTCCATTCACGCTTCCACTTAACGAGCATTTCAGTGTCTACTGGGTGGCAAGAACTGCTCTAGAGATGAAGCGTGAAACAGGACAAAACAGGCAAATTCCCTGCCCCGGCGGAGCTTACATTCTAGCAGGAGCACAGATAATAAACGTAAAAAATGAATAAAATGTTAATAACTGTATGCTATTAGATAAAGATAAATGCTTATAGGGAAAATTAACCAAGAGGAACAGCCAGTGCCACGGGTCACATGGGCCGCGATGTTGGACAGGTGGCCTGAGAAGGCTGCGGCCACGAGGCGCCATCTGAACCAAGACCCGGAGTCCCTGAGCGAGAAGGTCACGAGGACGCACGCGGGAGGCGGATCGAGGCTGCAGGACGGGAACTGCGCCACGGGCCTGCGGGGCACACAGGTGCGGAGGTTGAGCGCACCAAGGCGGCCGCAAGGCGGAAACTAGTAGCAGAGGAAGCCGGAGACGCTTCTGCGCTGAGATCGCGTGTTTCGGGAGGGTCTGAGTGGAGAATAAACACAACTGGAATTCAGTTGTAAAAAGACACTCAGCGTGCTGTGTAGACTGTGAGGGTGGGAGAGAGCACACAGGCAGAATGGTTAGGCATCTGTTGAAATAATCCAAGAAACAGTAGTGGTTTAGACCAGAACGCAGGAGAGGAGGGGCGGGAAGCAGCCTGGTTATGGATAGTTTGAAGGTAGAGTCAAGAGGACTTGTGACGGTGGACCTGGGGGTGAGAGTAAAAGAAAGGAATCAGGGTAACGTGGAACTGTGGCCCATCCAGCTGTCAGATCAAGTCGCCAATAGCTGGATGGGGAGAACGTGGAGAATCAAGAGTGTGGTTTGGGCATATTTTGGAGATTTTACTTAGAACACGGGATATATGAGTAGAGTTTAGAGGAGAGGTCTGAGGCAAAAGCAAAGATTTGGGAGTGGCCTCCCTACATTTGGTGTGTAATGCCATGTTTCTTCTGTAAGGATACTGACAATGACAATTTGATGATGGATACTTGGTGATTCTATGCAACTCCTTTAAAAAATATACCCATGCAAAACTGGAAAACATTATTGTAGTTGCCTCTACTGTGCATATATATATTAAAATTCAAACAATTTCATTCAACTAACAAATATTTTCACATTGTATTATAAAACCTCTCTACTCTACATTAATCCAACCTCTGCCACAAGCCACAATGATCTCTAACCCACCATTTCAGCTTTCTTCTAATTTTACTCCAAATAATGAGGTATTTACTCCAAATAACTGATATGCTTTGTTTATTGCAATTCGTGCGTGACTACCAAACCAGATTGCAAAGTACCGTTTTCTATTTTTTTTTATGTCATAGGATAAAGCACAGTAATAGGTAGTAGTATCTGGAATAAGATTTCTTGTAATATATTGATATGAATCTATGTTGATGTGACAAAGAAGAGATACAAATGCATTAAAATATTTTTAATTAATTTGACAGGATACCATGGAGCCATAGATTAAAATAACAGAATCTTGTAAAAAGTTTATTTCTATATTTCTTCCCATTAAATCTTTGCCAGATCCCTAAAAAGCACAAAATTGACTAGCTGAGACTTTCTAAAATAGAGTCAAGGGCAGGGCTAAGGAAGAAGAGCAACGGCCCTGGATAATCCCCAAACTGAATAATCAGCAATCGCTAAAAAGCACCCCTAGTTCAGAGACAGCTGGGCTGCAGATCCAGAGCCTGCATTTCTGCGTGGTCTTTGTCACTGGCTTTGCTGCCTGAACTTTGACAGGCTCTTGGCCCTCCTGGGCCTCCATTTCTTCATGTATAAAACAAAGGAATAAAAATAGAACTTCCAGTTCTAAAAGTCTGTAAGTCTATAGCAGCATAATAACATTAGTGTCATTCAGAGCAATCTTTGAAGTTATGTATGAATGAACTCCATTCTTATATACATTTTTTAAGCCTAGAATATCGTTCTTATATTCAAACTCAACACTACTGATAGCTTTATTTCCTAGGACACTCATTCTCTATGCAAATAGACTGAGTCAAAGAGGTATTGGATGGATGTGACACTGTTGAATTGCTACATGCAGGGAATACTCAAATATTTACACCTTTTTCTTCCTCCCCAGAACCAGTAAATTCAAGAGATTTAGTAATAACAAGAGACGACTATACCCAACTGTCAAGAGCATGGAAATACTGACATTGTTCCCGTGGGCCCTCCAGGGACTGTAGCGCTAAATGAAATGTTTAGTTTCCAGCAAAGGGATCCTAAATATAATATAATATAATATCTCAAGCTTTGTCTATTGATGTAGCAGAACTGAAAGAAAATCAAATCCAAATGAAACACAGAACTCATTACTGGTGAAAGGTAAAAGTTAGATGAAGGTGTTTTTGTCTTCCAGAAATAAATAACAAAATGCAAATGCATGATTTATACACATTCACTGTCTGCATGAAATAGAATCAAGGAAACCCTATATAACAAAAATGGAAATCAGCACTCCAGGACAATAGAAATCTGAAGAAAGAACAACGTTGGCTTTAGAGTTCTTGTTGGCTGTCAGAAAATATTTATTAGCAAAAATAGCAAACCACCATTTTGCCTAGCAGATTTAAAATTTACCTAGCATTTTTAAAAATGACTTAATAAGATTAAAAGGAAGTTCATGGTGCCACTACCTGCCAGGCACTCACAAGGGGTTCAGCCTCCATCATGAACCAAGCAGGAAGTGTCACAATGAGGTAGCACATGACTAACATCAACAACACAGACAGATTATGTGTTTATACGTGACTAGTTAAATCTCCTAACATTTGCATGCCACTTTTTAAATTTATAATAAACTTTGTAGACACCACTTGTTTAATCATTCACTTAGTACAAGCACTTCTCACTGTTGAGTGCTTACTGTGGTCCAGCCCTTTACCAGACACTGAGGGGCAGTGAGGAACGAGATGGACATGGCCATCATCCCTCAGAGCCAGCATGGACAGATTCTCAAACCAGCTTTCCCAGCTTGGCAGGTTGAGTATTACTGTCCACGGTTTACAGAGGAAACTTGGGTCAAGCAATTGGTAAGTGGCAGAGTCAAGACTTAAATTCAAGCCTTCTGATTCCAAGGCAAGAACAACCCACACAAGATTCTACTTGATTTAAAAGACAGACCAGATACTGAAGTAACATGACCAACAAGAGCCAAGAAACAAATGTTACATGATACAGTCTGCAGTGTGATTTTGATGATTACTCCTCATGTATAGTAAGGGCTGAGTCTAGGCACTTGGTAGACACCGATGAATAAAAAAGACATGGTATAAAATGTTAATTTGGGGGGAAGCTATTCCAGGGCCTATGGGAATTCTCTGTACTATCTTTGCAACTTTTCTGTAAATCTGAAAGAATTCCAAAATAAAGAGTTGAATTTTAAAAATGATAACTTTATATACATATATGTTATAAAAAATTGAATTAAAAAAGTTAACTTGCATATATATTATGTGTTTATATGTGAGAAGTTAAGAGTTATATATATATAAGTTTATGTATATAGTGCATAGTTGCATTATAACATTGGAAAATGGAATTGTGATATTCTGGAAAATAAACCAGATGAACAGTATCAACATCATAAAAATTGTCCACTATAAAAATATCATAGATCGGTTGGCTGTTCTGAAACTGAAAAGCTATAAATTCTTGAAAGTGAAACTACTTGTTATATCAAAGAGTAAAATCTCCAAGCAGGACTATGCATGCTTGGTGTATACCTGGGGAGGTAGTGGCGTAAAACTCACATGTGACAGGGATGGGAGCACAATGTTCATTATGGTGGAAACCATTGTCGCGAGTTTTAGCACAATAGAATGTTCCTGAAAGATCCAAGAGTTCAGCTTTTCCCCAATGAGAAAGTCCTCAACTTCAGGCTCATCCTAACAGAGAAGGGAACAAGGCCAAACACAACTCAGTCAAGTCAAGGAGGGCATTTCAAGCCAGGGAAGGTTCAGAAGGTCTGAGTGATGAGGCCCATGAAGCTGACCATGAATAACAAGAGCAACAGGGACCTGCATGGCAGCAGCTTCGGAACACACCTCCCAAGAAAGACCTCAATTTCAGGCTTACTACTCAGCCAGCCTGACTCCCATCTGGGCCCAACACAGGAAGTTGGGGGCAGAACACAGTGCCTCCTCCCTGGGGTACAGAACAACCAAGTCTCGAGAGAGTGTGGTGTGGTTTATTCACCCTGTGCCAGGCTGAGAGGACACACACACGAGGGAGGTGCAGCCCCCGCTTTGGGGAAGAGCTAGCCAGTTCCGGGTTCCCCCAGGTCACCACCCCTCTCCTGCCAGCTTGCCAGAGCCAGGTGGCTGATTGGCCAATCTGACAAATAATGCCATTTGCATTTTCAATAACTGATTAAAGAAAAAATTGTTATTTTTCCCCCAAAACATTTCCATTTGTAAACTTGCCTTCAATGCTTTAACTTAAAGAAGTAATCAACATGCAAATTCCAGAAAGAGGGAAATTATTTGGGAGCACAGAGGTATTTCATGGTCCCTAAATTTATTCAACATAGTACTTGCCTATTCTTAGAGCCATTAAGGCTATGCTGGTTTATTTATGGTGAATTAAATGTTTCTGTATCATTTCACACAAAGGACTCGGAATGAAGGAAACTAAACATATTGAATGCATATATTTATTGAAAAAAATTTTAATATCTAAAAAATTCTACAGAGCTTCCTTTTCTAAAGCTGATAATAAAAATTAGCTCAGAGCCCCATTAAGGACTGCAGTCCTATAGACATCTTGATTTTAGCCCAGTGGACCTGTGTTGAACCCCTCGCCTACAGAAGTGTGAGATAATAAATTTGTGTTGTCTTTAGCCACTAAGTTTGTGGTAATTTGTTGCAGCAGCAGTAGAAAACTAATACAAGTGTTAGTTGATTAAAAAATAATCATCTCCTTCTGGGAAAGGCATTGAAATAAAAAATCAAAAATAAATAAATCATCAAATGACTAATGTTGCTAAAACAATCAGACAACATCCAACTGTTTAGACAATTTTTCAACACACAAGAACAGAGTGGACATGATAGATGCTGAGCTTCTCCAAGGACCACTCCAAACAACACCCCAAACTCCCTACCTGAACTTGTGCTTCCTTAGTCATCAGTCATTAACACCCAACTATGGATAAGCCCTGATCCTCTTCAGACTCTGCGAGGACATTAGGGAGGGGGTGGATTAAAATAACGAGACTATTGTGATGGCAGGAAAGAGAAGGAAGGGTATGTGAAGAAAAACATTATCTGTGTCACAATTCTATCTGCCACCAGTTTTAGTGTTCAGCCTGTTGTGACCAACAACTTGTCAAAAGATTCAATTTATTGCCAGAGAACCTTGTGCCATATCTACAAAACCTTTGGAAACTATTTGGCAATACTTTCCACTTTTCCTGTTGTTTTACTGGGGGGAATAAGATGACTCAGATAAAAAGTAGCATGTCTCAAAAGACATATTATCCTTATAAAAATAGTTTCCACAATTTTTTGTGAAAATGTTTTTATGAAAACATTTGAAGTAACAAAGAGCACGAGTCTTAGGCAAATTATTTAACTTTCCTAAGCCTTATTTTCTTCATCTTTAAAAGGGGCTATGAGTAGTTTATACTACATGAAATTGCAGTAAGGTTAAATAAAATAATACGTGCAAAGCATTAAGCACAGTGCCTGGAACACGAGCACTTGGACACAAATCACTCACATCATGGTTTGAAGCAGCTCAGCTCTCTGCGCATCCTGACAAACCTGCATGCAGGGTGGGGTTACGGAAAAGAAAAGGGCTTTGCCCACACACATCAGAGCTCACCTGTCTTCAATTGCTACGTCTCCACACCTCTCCACTTCTCAGCTGAAGACAAATGGATGAAAGTTCATGAAAGCTGTAGCCAGAAGACGTGGGCTAGTATCCGCTATGAGAGAATGGAAGCAATCCCTCTAACCACGACGGACGATGTTCTCGAGGGAGCTGTAGACACCGTTGTTCCACGGTGGGACAGGCATTCTACAGGATAAAGATTTAGGATTTAATTGGAAGGGAATCCAGTAGCAAAAAGTATGGAGAGGAATATGGGAAGAAATGGCACTGTTGAGCTCATATTTGGGGCACCAACCAAGGATCATAGGGTTAGAACTTGAGTGTCACTGCCAGGCAGTTAGGGTAACCGTGGCCTTCTGACATCATGGCAGGAGAACCTGCAGTGGTGGCTCAGCCAAAGCCCTGCAGACGTGGCCTCCTGGTGCCATCACACTTACAGTTGGAGTGCCTCTTGTCCCTTCCTTGCCTGGGAGTGCACACTGACACTTTTAAATGCATTCTATTTGCACAGGCCATTTAAACGGCCCCTCCCATGAGATGCCCTGAGCAGAACTGTGTTCCTGAATGGAACCTGGGTCCAGTCTCCCGGCACAGTCAAGCCAGACACCCATACTGAGGTTTGCAGCAAGAGAAAGGAGGGTGTTCATTTGCAGGACGCCAAGCAAGGAGAATCGGGCAGCTCACGCTTTAGAGCCGACCTCCCCAGTGGCTCACAAGCAAGGGTTATTAAAGGCAGGGGTATGTTTCAGGAAAGCAGTAGTTACAAGCAAAATACGTGGAAGGTATACATTGGCTTGGCCCCAAAAGGTGGAATATCTTGAAGCGGGGGCTTACAGGTCACAGGTAGATTCAGAGATTCTTTGACTTGCAATTGGTTAAGGAAGCAAGGCCTTGTCTAAAATCTTGGGGTCAGCTGCAAGGAACATTAAGGTTTGGCCTGTGGGTGTGATGCTCTCCAGGCCCCTCAGGAAGAAATTTCGAACAAAGAACACTGGTCAGAGTTCAGTCCTCAGTGCCCCCTAATCTGAGGTCTACGTGACAATGGTCAGCATTTTCCCAATGGTCAGCATTTTCCATCTGGTAGGGGTCCAGGTTTCTGAAAAACAAGTCGGGGACATATGTTAAGGTGTTATCTTTAGTTCCTATAGGGAACCAAACATCCTGTGTCTCTCACTTATTTGGGTGGGTATTGGTTTACGCTATTACCATGTTCTTGCTTAGCAGGTTGCTCATTTGCTCCTCAAGGCTGGCTCGGTGCCTGCAATTTCCCCTGAAGGAACTCAAGATTTTCCCTATTTCTATGCTTGGGGAGGGAGGCTGCAGGCCCCTAAGAAGGGTCCCTGCTGTGTATCAACTGTTGTCAGGGGACTAGCTTATTAAACTGAACTGTGGTAACTGACGTTCACACATATTAGAAGCATGCAAAACAAACACAGCCTGTATTTGGTTTTTACTCATATATGCCAATAATGTGGAAGAATCTTAGGGAGAGAGTAGGAACTGATCACTACCTCCTACCTCCCATCTCCCATTTCTATGCAAAATCTTTCCTTTACCTGCTTGACGCAGTAGCTAGGATTCCACGGGTGGTCAGCCATCCCTTGGTGTTACTACCTTGCCCTCATTTGAACAATATTTACTGAGTACATACTGTTCTATGCACAAGGAATATAGTGGAAAACAGGTAGAGATAGCCCCTGGCAAATGGAGCTTACATTTCAAAGGAGAGAGTCAGACAACAAAATTAACAAATAATCTAAAGCATGATTTCTGGCTATGAAACTTTTTTGGGAAAAAAATAGAAAAGGTGATGTGATGTGATGAAAAGTTAGGCCAGTGTGAGTGGGGAGGAAGTTGTATAGGGTTGAAGGGTTAATAGAGGCTCCTCTGAGATTCCAGATGAGCTGAGCCCTGAGTGATGGGAAGGGACCAGGTTACAGCAAATGAAAATGAAAATGTATTTGGAGTGTCTGAGAAAAAGCGAGGAGTGTGGCTGGGTCCCACGAGTAAGGAGAGGTGTAAATGGCAGAGGTGGGCCCGGTCACAGAAGGCTTCATGGGCCATGGCAAGGACTGGACATTTTTATGCAAAGGACTGGCATGATAAGGGCTTTGTTTAGATGGAAATATATCTCGGATCAGTGACAAGCTGTTGTCAGTTGGAAATAGAAGTGATAATTCTGTAGCTGAGCAGAAAGGAATAATTTTGGATGATGGGTGCCAGCCATACTGAGTAAGCCTAATTGGGACACCAGTGCAGTGCAGGGAAGGGGATGCTCCAGGGTGCCAAGGACCAGTGTGAAGACAATGGGTGCCTTCTGGGCAGGAGGCAGAAATGCACTGCCAATTTACCCTCCTGGCTGGGCGATGCTGGCCAACAACAATCACTGCACTGGAGACATAGAAGCTTCCTACTAAAAACGGCACTCTTGCTACTCTGAAGGTTTGCCATTGTCTGGCATCCCTTTTCATTTTTCATCCAATGTCACCAATCCAGATCCCCTATACCCAACAGAGACAGAAGGCAACTAAGAAAGAAAGAAGATTCAACAGTGAGATGCAGGAGAAATAATTACTGAACTCTACTTCCAAAATCTCTGAAGAAAGTTGAAGCTTTCTCCAATGCTTTGGGTTCTGAAAATAAATCTGCAGTTCTGCAAACTTGGAGGAAATCAGACTAAGAATCCTTCCTACAATACTGTGGAATAGGTCTTTTATTAACAGAACCCCCTCAGGTAGGGTGATAGCATGGAGGATGCCTGGGCTTTGAAGTCAACCAGGGTCAGATTCAAATTCCAGGTGCAAATCATTTTGGTTTTTTTGAACCTCAGCTTCCTATTTGTATGGAAAATGGGTATTATAACCATACTGACCCCATAATGTTCCTCTGGAAATCAAATGAGGCAAATATATAGTATATGAAAATCTCTTGCACATAATGAATGTTAAATAAATATTTAGTATATGAAATATGGAATATATGGAAATCCCTGGCACCTAATAAATGCTCACTTACACTAGTCATTCATCTTCCTTCTCCCTCTTGCCTCCTTCCTTTGAATGGGATGCATGACAAGTTAAGACCCTACTGAATTTTCCTAAGTAGCAAAATATTATTATTAGGTGCCAGAATAGAAAAAAAAAAATTAGAAAGTCAACAGAAACATTCGACTTGGAGCGGTTCTGGGGGAGGCAGAGTGAGGATACAATCAATACTCCCCTTGTAGTGCTGTTTTATGTAGCGGTTTGTTAAAATGATGGCTATCATTTTCAACCCTGTCCCAGCCCTGAAGCAATTGTAGTCAATTCCATACGCACAGAGTTCGTTGGCGCAGATGTTCTGTGAACTGCACAGCGAAGGGGGCCCTCCAGGCAGGCAGGCTCATGAAAACATTCTAAATTTTTTAAAAGATCAAATGATTGTGAAATTGAGTTGAATGTTAAAATCAGAATGGCAAGCTAGATAAGAATCTGGACTGGCCATCCAGCTAATTTCCTTGTCTTTCAGCCCAAACAGGGAAGACCCTAGTGATTAATGACATTCAATTTAACAGATATTTAATAATGCACATAGTATATTCTAGTCACGAAGCTAGGCAGTGAGAGTGCACAAATGAGTGCGCACAAAGGGCAAAAGATTCTAAACATCTGATAGCAAGTTACTTTTCCATTTAATAATCCTTGGCCAAATTGTCCCTGGTCCCTTATTGTGTCCCTGTGTGAGGGAAAAATGGAAATTCACTAAAAACCTTTTACCCTGAAACAGACAAGCTACAGCCCTATGTATGTCAATTGCTTAATCTGCTTCTGTAAGACTGCTTGTCGCCTTGTGAAACTGACTAATGGCTGCGGCTCATGCTCCGGTAAACAGCTCCCCTTGCAGCAGCTACCTGGTAAATTACAGTAACTTCCTTATGTGTGCACTTCCTGGTATAAGCCGCTCTGTACCCCCTCTCCCCTGGCTCTTGAAGTATAAAAGACAAGTCCCCCTGACCTGGGGTGCTCAAATTTTGGCAGAAGATCCCCTCTGAGCCTGCCCACGTTAATAAACCTGATCTTTCTGCATCCTGGTGTACCTCTCGGTGTTTCTCTCAACAATGTGACTCCAGTTTTGCAGTTGCACCTGAAGTAGAAAAAGCTCAGTGATGACCTCTCTTATGGGAATACTGGAGACATTTAGAGACCAGACTCTTATCTGGTTTCAAAGTTTTGGCCCTAACAAACAAAGCAAATAAATAGTGTCAAACTTCAAACCATTTGTCTTTCACAAAATGTTTAACTATAGTTAACTGGCATACTAGCCTTGGCCAAACAAACTCCTGTCTTGTATGTATCCTATAATTTGTATAATTTGAATATAAATACTGCCTGATTTAGAGGTAAATCTTATTTTTAAATTTTTTTTAAAAAATCTTTAAGCCAGTCATATTCAGCAGTGGGGGGGTCATATACTAACTTCAGTGGTTACTAATGTTTATAGGTTCTTACAACCCACTACCATCAGACAAGCTACTCTTATTTTTTTTTAAAGCTGTGTTGAAATAGAATTGAAGAAGTAAGTTAGTTCTCCTTTCTAACTCATCGTACTCTTCCATTTCCACTCTAAGGCTAAGCTATGCAGAAAATGTCGTACTTTCCTGATGTGACAGGGGCAAGAACCAAAAGAAAAGAGAAAGACACAGAATGATAGAAAAAATGTCTCAGGTTTACTGAGGGAAGATGACAAACAGAGATGGGGCAGAAATCTTGAGGTTAAACCTCACCCTGGGGCAGAATTTTCCATTTATGTTAGAGTCACACAGGTGTGAAGTAAAATTAAATAAAAGGCTTCCGCCCCACCGGCTGACTGAATGGACCCCCTCCTGGCCAAGAGGATGTCCTAAAACTAAATTGTCTGCCACGAGGAGGAGGTCAGACATGCCCCACCATGCCCCTCTCCCTTCTCAGAGATATCCTTTGTAACTCATCAACAGGCCTAAGGCTATGCAAGACAAACCTGCAGATTTACACAACAAATGTGTGTCTGGTGTCTTGTCTCTTATCTAAAATATTCCAAGCCTTTAGACAAAGCTTCATTTTTTAACCAATTACAAGTCAAGGAATCTTTAAACCCACCTATAACCTGTAAGCTCCCCCCTGCTTCGAGATGGCCCACCTTTTTGGGCCAAACCAATGTATGCCTTCCATGTATTGATTTATGACTTTACCTGTAACCTCTATCTCCCTAAAATGTATAAAACCAAACTGTAACCCAACCACAGAAAGTCCACTTGCTCAAGGCTTCTTAGGTGTGGCTCCAGGTCATGGTCCTCAAATTTGGCTCAGAAAAATACCCTTTAAAATTATTTTACAGAGTTTGGCTTCTTTTCTGTTGACATGGGTATACATTCTGTTGTTGTCGTTCCTAGTGTAAGAACCACAGTAGAATTGGTAAATCACTTAGGAAGCAAAGTCAGACTGGGCTATGTGGTTTGTTTTGTGCCTTATGTAATATGCATGTAAGAATCACCAAGCAATAAACAAAATACTAGGCAAAATTGGGAAAAAATATGCCCCAGATAGAAATGTTGACCTAAAAAAAAGGAGAGCTTTATTTCTTACAAAGGGCTACAACCCGCAGGCAGGTAAGTGGATCCTCCAGCTGAGACCGAAAGCAGGCACTTCATCAGAGAAAAGATGGGGTGGGAATTTATGCCCAATGGTTGGCTAAAAATATATATCCAACAGATTATAAGAGCAACTATGAATATTCACAAGGGGGGTCACGCACATGTGTGTAATAAGCAATATACGTGTTACATACATCCCATGTTCACTTTGGGGTAGAGATTTAACATTAAAATGCAGTAAAATTAGGCTCTACAAAGCAAAAGGTGAAGCAAATGACACAAAGGCGCTTTGTGAGCAGCCTCTGTAAACTAGCCAGAACCATCCATGACTGGTGGTCAAAATCCGGAAGGAATGCATTTTGAAATTTGCCAGCTGTCACATCAAAACTTCAAAAAGGAAGCAGCCACAATGTCAGCCAGTTGGTTGACGCCAGCGGAAGAAGGAGTCTTCCATTCCTTGTTTTGTAGAACTGGTTTAACTCTTAAGAGAAAATCCTGGTAAAGTTAGCAGGGAAGGGGGTATACTGTAGCATGATAGACTTCTATCCTGTCCTGGCTGGGAAACTTAGTTTTGCTGGGGTCACCTTGGCCAAGAGAGGTCCATTCAGTCAGTCAAGGTGGGCAGGGGGTGGGGGTGGGTCTTAGGATTTTAATTTTATTTCACAGAAACAACTCAAGTCATTCCTACACCCTATACTTTCTCCTAGTTTTCAGCCAGTTAATCACTTCGATGTTTTTAAATTTTGTATTATATTTTCTTTTTGTTTCTCTTAAAAATGTGGCCAGTATAAGATTAAATACTCAAATAATCCACCAACATTTTCTGCATTCAAAAATAAACAAGATTTATTGCAAATCCATTTACAATCCCATCAGTCTTTTTCATAGGAATTGACCAACCAATTCTTAAATTTATATGGAAATGCAAAGAACCCAGAATATGCAAAACAATCTTGAAGAAGACTAAAGTTAGAGAACTTATACTACCTGACTTCAAGATGTGCTACAAAGCCATGGTAATAAGGATCAAAAAATACAGAAAAAAAATAATTTTCAGCAAAGGAGCCAAAGTAATCAAGTTGGAAAAGGACAATTTTTTTCATCAAATGGTGCTGGAACAACTGGATATCCATTTGGGAAAAAATGAAGCCTGATCCTTAACTCACACCATACACAAAAATTAACTTGAGATGCAGCATACAGCTAAATATAGACGCTCAAATCTCAAAAATAAAACTTTCAGGAGAAAACATAGGAGAATATATTTGCGACTTGGGTTTAGGCAAATTTTTCTTAGGAAAAAATATAGAAAACAACAACATAACAGGAAAAAATCATTAAAAACAAAAACTCAGAAAAACCAAAAATTGATAAATTGGACATAAGCATAATTTAAAATTTCTGATTAAAAGATACCTTTAAGAAAGTGAATAAACCAGACACAAGCTGGAAGAAACATAGATCTGATAGAGGACTGATATTCAGGATATATGAGGACCCCCTACAACCTAATAATGAAAACAACCTGATGAAAAATGGGCCAAAGATTTGAGCAGACATTTCACAAAAGAAGACATATGAATGGTCAATAATCTCATTTTAAAATGCCCAGCATCATTAGCCATCAGGGATACGGAAATTAAAACCACAATAAGATATCATCTCACACTCACATTCAGAAGAGTGGTAATATCAAGTTCTAACAAAGATGTCGAGCAACTGGAGTGCTCATACATTATTGGTGGGAGTGTAAAATGGAACAACCACATTGTAAAATGACCTCTCAGTTTCTTTAAAAAGTAAACATACAGCTACCCTAACATTTCTACTCCCACAAAGTACTTTTACAACAATGTTCATAATAGCTTTATTCATGATAACCATGTATCCATCAATACATGCCAAGTGTCCAGCAATGGAATGGATAAACAAGCTGTGGTATGTCATAAAAAAGGAGGACTAACAAAAATTAAAAATTAAGAAACTACTAACACACACAATAACTTCGGAGCAATCTAAAAAACATTATGCTGAGTAAAAGCCTAACACAAAAGAGTAGATATTGTATGATTCTATTTATATGAAGTGCTGGCACAGAAAAAACTAACCTGGGGTGAAAATGAGCATAGTGGCTGCCTCTGGCTGTGCAGGGACAAAGACTGACTGCAAACAGGCTTGAGGGAGTTTTCTGAGGTGAAGGAGATGCTCTATACCCTGGTAGAGGTTTAGGATGCATAGGAGTACGCATTTGTCAAAACTCATAGAATAGTGGAATTAAGATTTGTCTATTTCATTGCGTGTAAATTTTATCTTAAAAATTAAAAACTGAAAACAGCATTGAATTTGGTGGAAATGTGCTGATGTTTGCAACTTACTTTGAAATGAACAAAAAAATAAGATGAGTTGATGGATGATAAAGGGATAGATTGATAGATACACAATAAACAACTATAATAAAATATTAATGGTAAAATCCAGGTTGTGGGTATACAGGCATATACTGTAAAATTCTTTCAACTTTTCTGTATGTTTGAAATTTCTCATAATGAAACTATAGAGAAAATGAACTTGAGCAATTTTTTATACTTCTTGTAAGTTTAGAATTAATATAGCACTACATTATTCACATTATTGACATTCATCTGGGATTGTCTATGTCTTCCAAATCCTTGGCCCTATTTGGCATTGCTCATCATGTTCCTAGCCAATCACCCCCTTTATATTTGCATAGTTCATTTCCCCCCCCACGCCTGTGCACTATGCTCTATTCAAACTTGTTATGAGGCATCATGATAATTATTGATCATGCCTCCATCTTTATGATCATTTTGAAATCATATACTTTTCAATCCCCCACTCTCATCCCCAAACCATGGCTGTGGTTGTTCTAGGGCTATTTATAATGTCTGATCTCAGTGCAGGGAGTTGGGAAAATGACAATCTCCTGTGTTGGCCAATAGCCAGTTTATTTGCCCGGGTGCCTAATTTCAACAGAGTCATCATGTTGAGATTATTTTTAGCCTCATAACTTTGTCAACTGGCAGGCACCTCACACGCCACATGGCTCCCTACCCCTACTTTTCTCAACAGGGTCTTCTAATAAGACTATTATATGCCTTGCTTACAGTGTCACAATTAGTCAGAGGTAAAATGAAGAGAGACACCCAGGCCCTCTGATTTCGCAAAGGCCCTTCCCATTAATCCCCACTGATGTAAATTACCTTAATCTCATTTTAGAAAGGAAAAGACAGTGCAGATAAGGGGAAAGTTTGCCTTCAAGTGACTAATTTAGGTAATATAAATATTATTTCCATGATTACTTGTGGAAATAATGTTTTCTAGGAATACATTTACTCCATCATCTTAAAAAGTGCAGCAGGACTTCTTTGTGGTCAGGAGGCTGGATGTCGTCAGCCCACCAAGACCATCATTAGAAGGAACCAAATCCAGCAGTCTGGACACCAACAGCCAGGGGCCACCACGACTCTCAGATGAACAGATGTGGGTGGGGAGCACGAGTCGATGGGAGAGCAGGAGGGAGTGGAATAAGGAAAATGAAGATGAAATCCCTATTGTCATCTTTTCCATTCTGTGATACTATTCTCTATAATTCTATAACGTTGAAATATTATCTTATTAATGACCATGAGCACATCTCAAAAGATTCCAAACCCCTGCCCTGCTCTGGCCTTTCAAAGATATTTTTGGTTGATCTCCTGGAGGTAGAGAGAAAAGTGATGGTTACCAGAGGCTGGGAAGGGGGTACAGTATGAGAGAGGTTGGTTAACAGGTACAAAAACATAGTCAGATAGAAGGAATAAGTTCTAGTGTTCCATAGCACAGCAGGGCGACTATAGTTAATAATTTATTATATATTTCAAAAGAGCTAGAAGATTTGAAATGTTCCCAACACAAAGAAATGATAAATATTTGAGGTGATGGATATCCTAAATACCTTGATTGGTTATTATGCATTGTGTGCATGTATCAAAATATTACATGTACCCCGTAAGTATGTACAGTTACTATGTATCAATAAAAAAGGATATTTTTGAATGCAAATTCAGACATTCTCTATGAGACTCTGGAGGGAGCCTAATCTGCCAGCAGGGACTACCACCAGGACCAATGGCCCAGGAGCCTCCAATCAGGCAACAGCAACTAGAATAGCAGTAGCTCACATTCTGGGGAAGCTCACAACTTCCCTGTAAAGCCCAAAGAACACCTGTCAACCTGTATTTTGGTTCCTATCAAGTCCACTTTCTACAGTGAGTGAACTCACCTCCATCTTTGATTTTTTTCCTTTCAACTCATCACATTGGTTAAAACATGGTTTTCAACAGTGCTGTGCCCCTGGCCTATCTCTTATTTTGGTTAATCTTTTGCATTGCACATCACACCCTTGTACTGATAATGTCTGTTTTAACCTTAGGGATTGTTTTCCTGTCATAGTCTCATGATTTACCTATTAGTCTTCACACATCAATATATAGTTTCCTCTCTCCAACCTCGTTATGGTAATCTACCAACCTTGTGGACAAGAACCTTGAATATAGGGATTCAAGATGTAGGGAAAAGAACCCAGAGCTTGAAGTCAGAAGACCAGTTCATCTCTCAACTCAGCTTCTTACTTGTGGGTGGCTTTGACAAATGCACAACCTCAGTTTCCTTTTTTAAAAGTGAAATAATATTATTCTGCCAGAGGTGTGGGCAGGGCCTTGAGAACATGTGCTTACACATTTTTCAAAATGGCGTAAGTTATATCATGATGCTAACTCCCGAGAGCCTCACCATTTGAGTCATGGGTGCCTCCTCACCCTGCATTCTGCCACCTTCCTTGTGTTGATTCTTCAATACCCTCTAGCATTGGCAGAGCTGCCGATGGTCTTTATCTTCATTCTACCTACCCATAAATATATGACAATCATCTATTGCCTAGACCTCCTCCACCTCCAAAGTCTTCAACTCTGAGATTTTCTTCTTTGAAATCAATTATCCTTTGGCTTTTCTTGCCTTCTCACTCCTGAGCCTTGTTTTGGTCATTGTCTTAATCACCAGTTCTTCCTTATTCTCCCATGCCCGTGAGGACACTCTTGGTTTCATCTGCCTCCTAACTTATCAGATGATCAGTGGTTTAGTCTACAATCCAGATGGCAACATAGAATTCCATAGTCTATCCATCTTCTAACAATTCATATTGCCAATTCCCAAAGTCATCTGCTTCTTTTGTGTTCTCAACATCTTAGGGCATTATGCTCAATATCTTGGATATTGAATATTGAATTGGATAAGAATACTGCTTGGAGCTCCTCTCATATCAGCATTGAAAGATCTAACAAATACAAAAAAATAAAAGCTCCTACACATCATATCAGACAGAATTACACAAACCTTTGATAGGTATCATGCAAAAGTAGCATTTTAAGTCAAATAATTTGGGAAAAATTATGGTTAAACAAGATTCAAAGGCTTATTATCATCTGACTTCGAGCTGGTAAATACACTCACATGCATTATGAATATTTAAGAAGACATATTCAGCAAAGTTTTCCAAATTTGTTTGACTCCAAGGGTTCCACAGAACAAACTTTGGGAAACACTGATTTATTATAATCACAAATCAATACATGTCACAACTTTCCAGAAACAGGTACATAATGTCTGGGTACTGTATGTAGCTAGGCAAGAGGGGCTTGAGGATACTGCAATCCCAAAAGAGACATACTTCATTTTGACTGTTTTTTTTTTTTTCAGCTGTGATCATAACAATACAATCGTCCACCTGCACTTGAAGCATAAACCTAATTCTTAAGGGGAGAGCATTCTGGTAATTTTCAAGCTAGGATAATTGGTAATTCTAACCTCCAGGAACTTTTACTTCTGTTCCTTAGTGACTTCCTGCATCATGATTATTGCTCAGGGCATAGTCTTTCCCTGCTAACCACAATGTCCCAGTCCTACCTGTCTGTGATTAAAACTAAGGTCGCATGTCCTTCAATGTCCAAAGTACCGTGGCTCTTGGCTTCCTGTCTGTTTTACTAGCAGGAGAGAATCCCCTAATATTTCTAAGAATCCCCTCTACCTCTAAACCCTCACTACTACAAATGTAACTGGCATTTGTTCATGAGATGGTCTTCCTTCTTGCTTGCCTTCTACCCATGGAGAAAGAAGAACTCAATGCTCCCCTGAAGGTAGACTCTGCAGCCACAATCACCAATGCCCTGTTGATGGTCCTGCTTATCCTCAGTGCCACCACCTGGCTTCCAGCTATGTCTGCACCAAAGCCCTGGAGGTCCAGCTGAGATAGGATGGTCAGACAAACCATTCCTACTGACCCTTAGTGGTCCACCCACCATTGCCACCTTGAAACCATAGGCTATGTGTGGCCACTTTCTGAACACTTGGCAGTTCATGGAGCTGAAGTCCCATTCAAGCCAGCAGCTTTGCAGCCTATGCACTGGCACTACAGCAGTAGATGCAGTTTTGTGCCAATTCACTCACTTTGAGCCGGTCTGAAAAGTATAAAAGAAGATACCTTCCCTTTGATGTCATCAGGTTTGGTCAGGGGCATTGCCCAGTACAACTGCCTGGACATCAAGGATAAGATGGTCAAACCCCTTTTATTCTCACTTGTAGCCACTTTCCCTGGCAGCCACTCACTAGCTCAGAATGTCCCTCCAAAGATCTAAACCCATTTCATTTACAGGAGGGACCCCCGGTGCCAGGCATTCACTGTACCCTGGAGAGTAGTTTGAGGACTAAAAAGTGTCAAGCAGATGTTTTCCACTATGGAAAAGGCCCCTGACCTCCAAAGCAGGTCTCATAAGCTGCCTCATTTGAAGCCTGGATCCCAAACACAAATGATGAAGAAACAGTAGTCCTATACTTAAAACTACCACTCAGAAGAAAAAAAAATCATTTAGGGTACAAAAATATCATTAGATAGAAGGAACAAGTGTTAGTATTCAATAATACAGAAGGGAAATTATAGTTAACAATAATTTATTGTATATTTTAAAACAGCTAGAAGAGAAGAATAGTAATGTTCCCAACACAAAGAAAGGATAAATGTTTGAGGTGATGGATACCCCAGTTACCCTGATTTGATCATTACACATTGTGTACATGTATCAAAATATCACAGTACCCCAAAAACATGTACAATTATGATACATTAATAAAAGGAAACAAAGAATAGAAAAAAGTATTCAGTAATACAAGAGGGTGCCAGGAATTAACTAACTTATGTGAAGCACAGCACAGTGCCAGCACATAACAAGTTGTCATTCACCAGAACTTGTAATAGTGGTGAGTATTAACACATCATTGGGAGTGAAGGTCATCTCCCCAAAGTAGAGCAGAAAATTTCCCTGATGACCACCCATGAGGAATCACTGGACCCATTCTCTTCTCTGGCTCGCGGAACATTAAGGTTCATACACAAAGGTGTGTGGATTGAAGCTGTGGTGTCTGCCATAAATTCCCTCCCCCATGTTAAAGGAGGGACAAAGGCCACCACAGTGACCAGCACAGCAAGCGCTGACTTCACACACTGGCCTTGTAAAGGGAGACACACCCAAAAAGAAACCACAGAGTAGTTCCCTCAGGGGAAGAAGTCAGTGGGGGAGCAGGGAGGGGGGTATGTGCTAGAAAGGGGGTGGGTGAGTCGTTGTATCTACACGAACTAGGGACTGAAGTTGCTCCCTGGATAGAATGAGTCTGAACGCTGTTGGATAAGACAAGTCCAGCTGTCCCCCGGTCAGGAGAGTCCTCGTTTGGCTTGGTGAGCATCTGGCGCAGAGGGCCGTCCAAGATTCCTGCTCCTTCATCAGCTGCAGCTGGTTCTGAACCCTGCTGCGCGCCCAGCGCCGTTCCAGGCGTTGGGGTCACATCAGTGGGGAGGGCATTGGCAAAACAGTGACCAACCCCTACAGCTATATCTTTGGAATCACAAACATCATAGGGCGTATTCTTACAATGTCCCTGAAAGGACATCAAGAGCATAAATCCAAAACAATCTGAAAGGAACAAGTCCATGGGCCGGGCGTGGTGGCTCACGCCCCTAATCCTAGCTCTCTGGGAGGCCAAGGCGGGTGGATCGCTTGAGCTCAGGAGTTCAAAACCAGCCTGAGCAAGAGTGAGACCCGGTCTCGAGGAAAAAAAAAAAAATCAGCCGGGCGTGGTGGTGCGCGCCTGTAGTGCCAGCTACTGGGAAGGCTGAGGCAGGAGGATCACTCGAGCCCAGGAGTTGGAGGTTGCAGTGAGCTACGATGACGCCACTGCACTCTAGCCAGGGCGACAGAGCAAGGACTCTGTCTCCACAAAAAAAAAAAAAAAAAAAAACAATGCAACTAGACGACCCTCCTCACAACTCCCCCCCCCCCTTAATATAAAAGAAAAAAAACCAAAACAATTCCATGAGGGGCCCAAGCCATGATGCCCAGGCTGGTCTGTCCTAACATGAGTTAAGGTACAGAATGACCAGAAATAAATTCCACTCGAGGGCGAGGAAGGGTAATGCTGAGAAAAGAGAACAGCACGGCTGTGCCAGGGTGCATGAAGCGTCTGGGGGACAGCTCAAGACCGTCTCGAGCCCCAAGGTCACTAGAACCAACATAGTCTAAAATTCCTCCATACAAAACAGTGAAGTATTACTTAAAATTTGCACTTCAGGCCCGAGGTGATTTTTTAAATAAACAATCGGAGAAATGCACAAGGCTATTAAGGTAGATTCTGCCATTTTTTCCTCCTTCACAAATACCTCCTCCCTCTAGAGATGAAACAGGTCTTGTGCTGGCTGTGAGCTGCTGTGAGTTTCAGGAAGCGTGTTCTGCTGTTACATCACGAAGAGACTGTGGTGGTCCAATTCGGTGCTCTCCCAAACTTTACTGTGCACACGAGTCACCTGGGGACCTTGTTAAAACAAAGACCCTGATGCAGCAGCCCGAGAAGCCTGAGATTCTGCATGTTTAACAAGCTCCCAGGCGATGCCCATGCTGTCGATCCAAGGGCTGAAGTTTGAATCCCAAGGTTTAATGTCTTAGAATTTGGCCACTTCTGAATTTGCCATGTCGTTCTAATTTATTTGAAACCCTGATTATACTGCAAGAATCGTTACTTTCTAACACTGTCCACTTTCTCTCGCTCCCATCACCGGAACCAGCAATTTAAAGTAACAATAGTAATAACAATAATAATAAAAATAATTGCTTCTCCCCCACCTGGGAGTTACCTGGGAGGACCAATACATAAAAGCAAAGCCACACGTAGAAGCAGATCCTGGGTTTTCGACCAACATGTGCTCCTTAAAGTTTAATGAGGGCCAGGCGTGGTGGCTCACGCCTGTAAACCGAGCACTTTGGGAGGCCGAGGCAGGAGGATCACCTGAGGCCAGGAGTTTGAGATCAGCCTGGCCAATAATAAGACCCCGTCTCTGCAGAAAATAAAACAATTAGCTGGGCATGGTGGCATGCATCTGTAGTCCCGGCTGCTAGGGAGGCTGAGGCAGGAGGATCACTTGAGCCCAGTAGTTTGAGATTGCCGTGAGCTATGATGACACCACTGCACTCTAGACCAAGCAACAGAGCAAGGCCCTGTCTCAAAAAAACAAAATAAAATAATAATTATGCCAGGATATACAATAACCCTGAGTTTAGATATAACGTAGCTGATCAATTTGAAAACATTTATAAACTTTGTGTGAACAAACATGGCCTTAGGATGCTGTTAGTCAAATTTAAAATGTCTCACACAAAAGCATTCCATGGCAGATAATCTCACTCTAAAATTTTTAACTGTGAACTAAACTCCCGTAACTTCTCCTTCTCCTGTAGTTAGGTGCTTTCATACTTTCATATAAAAAATATAGTTATTATTCATTTGAGGTTCTTTGACAATAAGCCTTTCTATCATAAAACACACACAAAAACTTTTCTTTCTTTATACTTTCTGTTCTAGGTTTGACCTTTGTTAATAACATTTAGCTTCTTTTGCCTCTTAAACAGTAGCTTGGAAAGCATTAAAGGTCTGTGCAAATACATTTTAATAACCTCTCTTTTTCCCATTGGGTTATTCAAAAATACTAATTTTACAGGTCAAATTTATTTGTATTGTTTTGCACCTTTTCTTTCTTTGACAATATAGCTAAATTCTCCCAAATTCTAAAATATGGGTAAGCTCAGCTTCATAGCATTGTTTTCTCTCTCTCCCTCTGCCTTTCTCCCTCTCAATAGGTAGATACATACATACACATGGATATAGACACAAAACCTCTAAGTTCTATATGCTAGCATATCACAGCTTTCCCAAATACATTCCTGTCTCATTTGTACCCACAGGATTTTAATTTCTGGAGGTGACTGAGTGACAGCACGGAGAGGTCAATACTGTTGAAAGAAGAATTTATTACTCACATTTACAGAGAGAAGGGGTGACAGGCCACACCACACCAACCAAGTCCACGTGGGAAGCACCAGGGTCTGGTCAGGAGGCAGAAGCGGGATGAGGACAAAGTGTAACTGGAGCCTTTATTGGGGTTCCCACAGGAAGGACAGGGCAGAGGAAACAGCTCAGGGTGGGCTAGTTTGGATAATTCTGGGGGGCTCTGGGCTGAGGGTGGTCTCTAGTTGTCTGGTAGCTGGCCCTGGGATGACTTAGGGCAGAGGAAATATTGGCTTGGTATGTGAGAGTTTGATCCAAAGGGGTGGCTGGGAGCATAAACTTGGAATTGGATGGTTTGCAATGAAAGACATACTCCTGCCTGGGCTCTTTGCTGTCTCCAGAATTGGCCAGTCCTGGGAGGGGCAGTCTCTACCAGGGCCAGCAAGATTTTTCAGATGTCACAACATCAGAAGATACAGAAAATTTAAAAACACATGATTAATACAATTCCATGTTAAACTTAATAGGTTTATAGGTTTACTGGAACAAGAAGAAATAATAATTAATACAAAAATATTCAGCAAATATTGAAAAGGGCCAGTAGAAAGGAAAGGACTGTAAAGATATTCTTTCTATTCTCTTCACTGTGTTTCTGAGACGTGACTTCATGTGCCTGATGAATTGAAAGTTTGGGATTAATTTAAATTTAGTCTCTTCCCAGTTGTCTTTGTGCAACTAATACAACCACCATGCTTTGAATGGAATTCTGTCCTGGGCAGTAACTAAACACTCCCGTTGAGGAACAGGCTTGCGGCTAGCTCCTCCTCCTCACGTTCCCAAAGGCACAAGGCTCCGAGGGACAGAGAAAGCCATTGGCAACATGGAACCGTGTGGACTACTACAAATAGATCTGCAGGGAAAGTGCCACTCTGGAAAACAAGAATCAAAAGGGATGGTCAAAGACCTTTGAAGGTGATTCTGGCTATGGCCACACATTTACATTCCTTTGTAAATGAAAACAAAAAAAAACTGGCAAATTCACGTTGATGGACTTCCATTAAATTTCACACAGATTTTTTAAAAAATTTATTCTCTACTTTTTCTGTATTCTCCCAGGAATGTTTAAATACAGACCTTCTCTCTCTCTTTGTCCTCCTGTGTGCTGCCAGCCTTTCAGAGCCCAGAGCATTTTCCTTCTCAGTGGGAGCCTACTGACTTCGGTCACCCATTTGCTCAGTCCTTCACTTATTCACCATTCACTCATGTGGCAGCTACTGGGCTGCAAGCCCTATATTGTCATTTACAGCATCCTCAGTTTTCACAATGCGAATGTTTCTAGACTACTGTGAAAAAAGAAAAATAATGAGGTCAAAAGCATCTAGTAATAGTTAAAGGTGCAAACTGCAAATACAGCCTCCACTACCTACTTGCTATGTGACTGTGGGCCTGTGAGCTGTCCTCTCTGAGTCTCAGTTTCATCATCTGTAAAATGGAAAGAAAAATATTATATACATAAAATTTGGGGTCATTGTGAGGAACTACAAGAGAGTAGAATATCTGAAGCTCCCAGAACTGTCCATGCCAATCAGCAAATCTGGACATCTTTTGCTCTGGATTTATAATCGCAGCTACCCATATCCAACTACAGCAGAGTTTCTGTTCCCCAAAGGTGCTGGCAACACACCTTAAAGGACAATATGCACACGCTCCACACAGCTAGTAATGGCAGCTCACTTTGTACTGTTATAAAGTCTGGGTGACAAATGATGCCTGGAAAACTATATGTGAACCTTTGGTTCTGACTGGACCCGTCTTGCAGGCTGGGCTTCTAACCATGTAGAACACCTGGACTTTACTCCTTCCATGGAGGAAGTATTTGTTAAAGCCATCCTGTTTCATGTAGCAAACTAATCATCTTTTCCAAACACACTGTGCACTTGCCCTCTTGTGTTTGGCCGTTCCCTTTTTTAGCACATCATTCTCCATCTTCTCTGTTTGTCAAAATTATACCGGCTTTTTCAGGGCCTGGTGTCAACATGACCTTCTCCTGGAAACTAGCTCTGACAGCCCCACGCCTACCAGGGGCAAAACTAACAATTCTTCCTAAGGCTCCACATAGCTCTGACCATATAAGAACTTAGCATTTTTTACCTCACAAATGTCAAGAAGATGCTAAATGGGGTTCTAAAGATTGACAAGCATATCTTTAGGACGAAGATAGTTGCACCCTGTGAGATTGCTCCTCTTAAAAGAGACCCCTTAGCAGCAGGCAGCTGGCTCAGCACCTCTCTCCTGCAGCACTCTTTCCTATAGCCTTGTGAAGTCTTTTGTGCATTTTTTAAAAGAAAAATAGAAGATTATCCTGGATAAACTTTCAGCTCGTCAGAGTAAATTGATTAACATATAGCCTTTGGGTCAAATACCGTACTCTCATTTGGAAGCACATCTGATATCTTCAATATTTTCCACTTCCCAATCAATCTAGCTAGTCAATATCACTTGTACTCCCATTCCCTGAAAAGGGGGTGGGGGGGACTTTCTTGCACTTGTGGCTTCTAATCTAGACCCCATCTCTACAAAAAAATAGAAAAATTAGCCAGGCATGGTGGCACACATCTGTAGTCCCAGCTGCTCATGAGGCTGAAGCAGGAGGATCACCTGAGCCCAGGAGTTTGAGGCTGCAGTGAGCTATGAAGATGCCACTGTACTCTAGCCCCGGGCAACAGAGCAAGACTTTGTCTCCAAAAAAAAGAGAAAAAGATAAGACAGGATTATCTTGTAGTGCCAGAAATTGAGAGAGTGCTTAAGACACACAATTATGGGAGTCTGTCAAAGTGACACTGGAACCAACTGAAAGAGCTTCCAGTGGCCAAAGGTGGAACAATTTGAACAGCCAAATGAAGTAGTATTGGATTATAACTCAAAGCAAAAAAATAAATATTCATGAATCCATACAGATATAAATAAATGACTGAATGAACTTTAAAAATAGGGGAGAATGGAAAATCTCCTTTGGATAAGAATTTCAAATAATTTATGTAGATACTCTGCCCTCAAGGATGTGAAATATAACTCCTCACTCCTCAAGTGTTGGCTGTGCATAGTAACTTCCAAAGAATAAAGTAATGAAAGGGGGGTGGGGAGAGTAACTTCATAGTGGAGAAACCTGACAAATACTGTATCAGCCTCTTGATCAAGGCCAACACTGACAATGACAAGTCATGTTGATATGCATCCTTGATGTCACTTGATAAAAATGGTACTTTACCTCTGTGATCTTCCCCCCAAAACACAGAACACCAGTCTAATCAAAAGAAAAACATCATCTCTGGTTTTGGCTTGGGGGTGGGGGGGCGGTTACAGCAAAACAAGAAAAACATCTGAAAAATCCCAAGCAAAGGATATTCTACAAAATACCTGACCAGTACTCCTCAAACTGTCAAGGTCATTAGAAATCAGGGAAGTCTGAGAAACTGTCACAGCCAAGGGGAGCTTAAGGAGACACGATGACTAAATGTAATGTGGGATCCTGGAAGAAAACTCAGGTAATCTGAATAACTAACCTGAGATCTTGAGAGACCAAGCTTTCTGGTAAGCAAAAGTTACTTTCAAACAATTTGGTTTTACATTTGTTAATAAAAATGGTTTTTAAAACTGAATCACTTACATACAAAGTTTTATTTTCTGACTGGGTCAATTCACATACATAACTGGCAGAGATAGACAACAAATTCAGAGGCTAAGATGAAAGAAGGTATTTTCTCACTGGACAAATTATTTTCTGACAGCTAAAACCTTGTCAGGCTCTCCCTATACAGCAGAGGAAGTACAGGACTGCATTCCAACAACCTTAACTCCATGTTCGTCCAGGGCTCAGCCACAAAAGCATGGCATAGACTTGAGGCCATTAGAATACGTCATTCTTCCGGTACTAGTCCTTTGGAAGACAAAATTTCAGCTCTACAAACACAAGAAAATATGCTATTTTTAGAATGTGTATATGGTATAAACAAAGTTAAAAGGTCAGGAAAATAAGCATACCTATCTGTAGTAGTATTTGTATTTGTTTGCACCCTGGTTTGGTTTTTTTCCCTCCTTCCCTCCTTCCTTCCTTTTTTCTTTCTTTCTTTTTTAATAGACAGGGTCTCACTGTGTTGCCCAGGCTGGTCTCGAGTTCCTAAGCTCAAGGGATCCTCCTGCCTCAGCCTCCTGAGTAGCTGGGACTACACATGTGTGCCACGACACCCAGCTTACACCTTGGTTTCTATGTAATCACTTAGCACTGATGGGAGGATCCAGCTATTATTAGTAATAATAATTTGTCACTTATCCATCAATTTAGGAGTATATGATGAAAATAAAATGTTGATATACGATGAATCATTTATGTAACACCTTGTCCTAGACAGGATTTGATGTAGCAACCCAGTTTCATATAGATTCATTAGTTTCTAACTGAAAATGTGGATTGATGCTCTGGGCAGACTAAACACATTCCTTCTATTGTGCCTCAGGAGGGTGGAGCAACCCAGATCCCTAACAAGCAGTCATGATACGGCTCACTAGTCCAACAGGAATTCGTGTTGCCATTGCTCAGGAATTGCTGCTAAGGTCTCACATTCTAAGTTCAGGTCGTTACCTAGGCCAGTCCTGTCTCACTTTGCTTACTGGGATGGTGAGAAAATAGGTCTCCCTGCCAACCACCCCCTCCCATAATCCCCTCCTGCCATCCTCAGTCTGCAGAAAGGAAGAGCAGCCCCAGCGACCACAGGTGGCTGAAGAAGCTGTTCTTGCTCCTCCCTCAAAGGGGGGTTCCCTCCTTTGGCCAAGGCAGGAGAGCCTCAGGGAGTCAACTGTGAAGACCGCAGGCTTACACTAGAAGAGGAGGCCAGCACTTTGTTCTCCACTTGGATGGCTGCCTACCACGGACTTGGAGACGTTCCCCTGGGTACTGTAGCAGTGGAAAAGAAAATGAAGGAGAGGTAGCGGAGAACTGCCCGCCAACCCCCTTCCTCATCCTGAGAGATGTGGCATAGATCCCCAAGTGTCTGATGGCTTGAGAGTTTGGCCTCAGAAAAGTAGACGCTTTGCAGCTATAGACTTGCCTGGAGCACCCTGTACATCAGAGAACTCAGCGTGATGCCCCCAGAAGATAAGAACAAAGCTGTCCAAGGACTGCAAAGCCCAGGAGAATTACAGGAAATCATTCCTCACCATGGAGATGTGTTGGAGCATCACACAACCTTACTGGACCCACAGATAATGAGTTCCAACAGCAGTTACCACCAACGAAACTGAGGGTTTCAACCTGCCCCCAGCAGGCATCGCTTTAAACATTTTCTTCTCCGGTCTGCCCTGGAGGAAGAAAAAACAACTGCTTTGCAGTTTTTTGTTTTTTTTTTTAAAAAGCAAAACCAAAAAACAGGTGTGAACTTTACGTGCTGGAGTGAGTGTTCCAATACCCGACATTACAGAGTATGGCCAAAGTGGCATCAGGGGAGCCACTCACCAGTCCGAAAGGTGGTTAATTTCTCCCATTTTCTCTTTTCTGAAAGTCTTCTGAGAGCCCAAATAAACATTCTAAAGTGTAGGTGTTGTTTCTTGAGAGGAGCTCAAGTAAAAAAATTTTTTAGATAGATAAATAAATTGTAGATGTAGGATGGCTAATTAAAAGCCACCATGGTGGTCATCACCATCTAAAACACCCATCCATAGCTGAGTGCATCCATGGCTGGGTTTATAGGTGTGAGCCACTGTGTCCAGCTATTTCTGCCTACTTTGAATCTGCTGACTTTTCTGCTGATGTTCAGAAAAAATTCACTGCTTATGGCATTCCAGTCAAGGTGAAAAAAAAAAATGTAAAAGCCAAAAAAACTGCTAGAACGCTTCCCTGCCCACATCGACTAGTCAAGCAAACCAGACTAGCAAATAAAAGATAGATTTATTACTACAAATTTAAGGCTACTTGGAGATTTTGTTTTCCTTATACAATTCAGCCAGTCCTAGCTAAAATGTAAACATTTGAATATTTAGCCTTAAACTTCTTTTAAACTGACAAAAGCGGAAAAAAAGTGTGAAAAGAAAATTTTTAAACCAAACTGCTTTACCCAAAATTCTGGTCCACAGCCTTTAATAGATTACCTATCAGGGGAAATAAAGTTTTGGTCATGTGAACAGGTTCCATTTTGTCAGATATATAATTTGGATCCAACTGTCTTTTATAAACCATTAAGTTTGTATGTGTTACTGTCTCAGGACTAAAACTCTAAAATTAAAGCTATAAGTTCCTTGTTTGTGTGCGTTTGCATGTTTAGATGTATTTATGCACACATACATGTATTATGTTGTATATTGTGTCTACGTGATAAAATCTGGCCTAGTCAGCCAGAAATCCCTTAAGAAATTCTAATTAGATTGGCCTAGATAAATGAGCACTCATATAAAATATTATAGTAATTAATCCAAATGCCTTTTAGTTCATGTGACTTCAGTAAATCTTTGATAAATAAGCTGGTTTTAAAATTGTTAGTAAGACAAAAATAGAAATGTCCTCAAAATTTTTGCCTGAGTTTACTGGTAAGCCAGTTTTATATTTGTCTCTGTTAGACGTTTAAGTTGCCAGGGTTTGGCACAAAAGTTATAAAACTATAAACCCAGCCTAAAAATACAGCCAGGAATTATTAAAAATGGGAACTGTTCTGTTCCTAGAGCCCTATAAGCTGAAAGTAGATGATTTTTAAGGAACATATCCTGTGTCTGATATATGCACCACACATAAAGTTCACCAGACCATGCAATGCCATAACCAGAGACATTCAAACTGCAAACCATGATGAGAAATAGATATTTTCATGCTGTAGACTTTTCCCAAGATGTTAGAAGAAGACTCTATATCATAATGAGATTCTTACCGCTCTTAATGCCTACCCCTTACACTTGACAGGATTATGATCATTTGTTTTATTCAATTGGTTGCCTTTAAGCTTAGATTCATGGATTAAAACTGTCATGCAAACTGGGATTGTCCTATTACTATTAATTTTGTATTTTCCCTTTATAAACTTTGTATCTGTTATTTGTTACTTGTTAAATTTTTGCAGAAGTACAACTCATAACAGAATAATGTTGGCCCAGCACTTTAAGATGACAGCAAAAGACTACAGAACAAAATTGAACTTAGTAATGGACTCCAGGTAGACTTAGCTTGAGATCCACTCCTTTCAAACTTCCCTTATTGCTTAAATGTGGCTAAAAAGGGTTTTGACACTGACTCCTAGCTACCAATCACTTCCTCCAATGTGGGATTAGGCCAGCAACCTGGGACAGGTCCATCCCATCACTGGGGAGAATCAAAACCTAACTATAGGGTGATTGATCAGTGATGCTTCTGGAGAAAGATCTTGATCACAAAGGGGAAATGTAAAAGTTGTCAGAATCAAAATGGAGTCACTTGTGCTGAAAAAAACAAAAAAAGGAAAAATCCTGACAAATACAGCTGGTGAAGCCCATGAAAGGAGGGTTCTCATGCACGAATGCCTTATAACAAAAACTAGCACAAAAGACTCAGAAAAAATCACAACTTGTACAAAGGCCATCACAACCTCACACACAAAAAATACTTCTGTGAGGACATCTGCCCAGCAATTGCCTGTCCAACCTCAGACTAGTGTTACCCTTGTTATTGATCTTTGTAGCCAAAAATAATCATTTCAAAAAAAATATGTAATTCTCTTCATATTTCCTTTGAAAAACTTTATCTTCCTTTACCTCCTTGAATATGCACACAGTTTACTACGGCATGCCTATTCCCATTGCAGTGCTCTATTCCCAAATAAATATCATTTTCTTTCAGAGAGCCTCTCTCTGTTATTTAGGGTGACTTTCAATGGTTCTGCTATGACCCCTATTATGTAAATTATGTAAACATAATTATATTATGTGAACTGTTAGAGAATAATTTTATTTCTCATTTTTATGATTTTGAGAAGCAACTCATTTTGCTTTTATGTACCACCTTTATCATTATAAACATCTTTCTATTTCTATTTTTTTAATTGTGGAAGTTTTCCCCCAGCAGAAAATTTTTTAGGGAAATTTAAAAAATTTTTAAAATTTTCTTCTGCTAAGCTTCCTTCTTCCCCTGTTCCTAGCAGAGTGGACACAGAGCAGAGGTTCTTAATGGATTTTCACTTACTTAGAATTACAATATATCACACTTTGTAAAACTAAAATTTAAAAAAATCCAAATTTACTTACCAATCATATTAGTTAGACTCTTTGGTTACAAGTGAGATAAATGCAACTCAAGGTAGGATAAGAAAAAAAGGGAAATTTACTAGCTTGCATAAGTAGAACATGAGAAGGGCAGAGGAGACAGTGGCTGAGTAGGATGTGGAGACCAGTAAGGGTGAGAATCTGTTAGCTCCTCATCTCACATCTACTATTGAGTTGGTTTTCTCAGATCCTCAAAGGAATGAGCTGCCCTGTGGATAGCTCTGGACTTACTTCCTGATGTTCTCATTACTATTGAGGAAAGAGATCCTCCAATCTGACATCCAGTTAAAAAGACCCCAGGGAAGGACTTTGATAGGCCTGGTGGGGGTCATCCTGCTCTGGCTGGACTGATCTCTGTGGCCAGGAGGTGAGGAACTGAGACTGACTTAGCTCAGGTAAGAGGTCTACCCAAGCCTAAGTGACAATGTGTAGAAGACGGTGCTCCCATTCAGACCATATGGCCTACGGTGGGCATGGGAGTGAATCTACCCAAAGAAGGAACTGACTATCCCAAGAGACAGGAGACATGCTGGGTAGACAATCGAATAAATGTCCTCCATGACTGACAAATTAGATGAATAGCATTAACATTATGGAACAATTCTTTATTTTACAAGGAAACAATGTACTGCTTAAGAATAATTGAGTCACTCAATGACCTGTTTCAACCATGGTCCATCATCATTTATAATCCCTCCTTTGCAAGTAATTTTGATTTCTCTGGCTCCACTCACCCTTCATCAAACTTGCCATAGTACAACCTGACACATCTGCCTTCTCAGAATCTTAAATTGAGCAGCTAGCAGTTGATGGCGGTCAACCCGTAATGGTACTGATGGATGTTACATTACATTTATGACTACAGATCCAAATGGGCACTCAACAATTATTTTTCTCTAGTAATATTTACTTTAATACTCAGGAAAACAACAATATCCTACCTAATCCTTCCTCTTCAAGCCTCCACTCCCTCTTACTCAGAGCAGATGACCTTGCTGGTTTTCAATTAATAGAAAGGCAGCAATGAATGGGCATCATCAATGAATGCTTTGTGGTGGTCAAACACACGTTTGCCAGATATTTGCAGCTCTACTTCCCTCTGTGCATACGGAAGGTTCATACTTCCTGGCTTCTTGGAGTGATTTGTCCTGGCCAATTAGTTAAGAGTAAAAATGACGAGTGTCACTCCAGAACTCTCTCTCTGGTATGATGCTGGCAGTACTGAAGATGGTGGCTGTTCAGTCGGCCTGGATCCCTCACTAAGGACATGTGCCTCAGCTGGGCGGTCAATGTGCAGTGTGTGTGAGAAATCAACTTCTCTTGTTTTAAGTTGCTGAGATTTGGGGCTGTGATACTGTGATATACTATGAAATATATAGTTGGTCTCTGCTCCCCCGTTCCTGGCACAGAGCTCCTAAAAACACCTGTAGATAGGGGCACTAGGAGAATCTTTTGTTCTGATATTTGGTCTTTGACAGCAGTTCCTGACACAAAGCTTCTAAGACCTTTGTAATTTCCGAGTGGTATGAGCATCTGACACAGAGTTTCTAAACCCCTTGGAATTTCCTGGGTAAGAGGAGCACCTTCTGCTGTAATGAGGGGACTCTTGGTGGGCTCCTGGATGGTCTTGGGATAGGGACTGATTGCCAGGAAACCAACTGTGCTTAGAGGGTTGAAACTTTCAGCTCCATCCCCCAACCTCGGGAGGTAGAGGGCTGAAGTTTGAGTACATCACAAATGGGCAACAATGTAATCATCATGCCTGTGTAATGAAGCCTCCATAAAAACCCAAAAGGACAAGGTTCAGATAAACTTCCAGATGGCTGAACACGTGTGGTTTCCTGGGGGGCAGCACTTCCAGAGAGAGCACGGAAGTTCCAACCCCTTCTCCCATACCTCGCCCTGTGCATCTCTTCCACCTGGCTGTTCATCTGTGTCCTTCGTAATGTCCTTTATAATAAATGGGTAAGCATATGTAACATTTTTCCCAGAATTCTGTGAGCCACTCTAGCAAATTAATCAAACCAGAAGAGGAGGTTAGGGGAACCTCGATTTATAGCTGGTTGGTCACAAACACAAGTCACAACCTGGAACTTGGCAATTGGCATGTAAAGTGGGGAGCAGGCTTGTGGGACTGAGCCCTCAACTTGTGGGATCTGACACTATCTCCAGGTAGATAGTGTCAGAACTAAATTGAACTAATTCAATTAATTAATTGGTGTCTGCTGGAGAGTTGCTTGGTGTGTGGGGAAAAACCCACATGTCTGGTGCCAGAAGTGAAGTATCGAGTGACTAGTAACAGAGAATAGGAAAAACTTCTTGGTCCTTGTCCTGCTCTTCTTTCCTATCTATAATTTTTCTAATTGTTCTCATCTGGTCATATGGTTTTCATTATTATCAATACAGTAATCAGTGTCCTAGCCTCCCCCCACCTAAGCACTGTCTGAGGATGAGCAGGGTGGGGCGGGTGTGAGCTTCCTAAAGTACTAATCTGATGATGTCATCAGCCAGTTTAAAAACCTTCAATGGCTCCCCTCAGCCATTTAGCTTGTCATAAGTAACTTCACAATCTTGCCTCAATTTACATCTGCTCTTTTGTGTCATACCATGCATGCTACACCCTCCAGGCTCAGAACTCTCAACTCCAATGGTATCTCGTTCTTTTTCCCCTTCCAGCCTTGGGTTTTTGCCAACACTGGCCCTTGGGACAGGGCAGGGCAGGGGAGAGGAGAAAGGACCTTTCTTCCATGGAGGCCAGATTCTCTGGCTTATCTTTCAGTTTATTTAGAAGACGACTCCAGCAGCACCCCTTTCTGAACCCCTTCTCCACCTCCCACCTCTCTACCCTTTGTTTTACCTCAAACAGGTGGGTGTCCCTCCTACAATAGCACAGCTGCCCAGTGCTGTTGCGCACACAGCAGTCACACCTACCGAGTGGCAGTCGCTGTGCTGACCGCTTACAAGACTCCCCTTCACAAGACTGTAAGTTCTTTGAGGACAAGACTTCGTCTCACTGGATTTTTTTTTTTTTTTTTTTTTTTTGCATTTCTTCTGCCTAGCACTGCCTGGAGCACAGGAGGGACCCAACACCTATTTGCTGAGTCAATGAATCCATCAGTCTATAGCAAGGAATTTGAGGAAACCCTTTCGCAGTTTCTCCTAGGGTGAACCAATATCCCATCTCCTCAGGCATCGGAGTAACTCCTACCTAAAGACCAAAAGTCTCTTTTGTCTTCTTTTAAATTTAAATTCGATGGCCATAGGTGGGGTAAATGCATAAATACCCACGAGGATTTAAAGAAGACAGTTCTGACATGTTGGTTCTGAATTTAGAGCGAGCGCATTTCTACAGCATTTACTTTCTTCTGCCTCTTAACATCTACCAAGAAAGGGTAAGAACTAGACTTTTACAATGTAATTGTGATATTTTTACCAATTGCTGTGTATTTCGAACACTAAACAAAAGTACTGAATTTATTTCTTACCTGCATAGAAAAGCAAAAATTGTTTGGGCATTTTCTGAGCATTTGTTTGATATTATGTCAAAGGAGTTTAAAAATCGTAAGTGTTTGAAAACATTTTTCGTTGTAGATTATTTTATTTAACTATGAATTAGATAATTTTCAAATAAAACTTTATTCTTTATATGTGAAAGCTAACTGACTAAGCCTTTGATCAAAGCAAACTAAAGAACCAAAAACGTTTTCAAAATAGAATTAACTGCATGGTCTTAGTACAAACCTGAAGTAGAGCAAAGTTAAATTTTTCTTCTTAGAGGAGAACAGTGGAAATGTGCTAAAGCATTTTTGGACGTAAGAAACTAAGAATTTTGGCCGGTTGCTGTCGTCAGCGCTGGTGGGCATGGTGGCAGGGCTGTTCGCTTTTTCCGGCTGCGGGCCTGAGGCCTCCCGCGGGGTGCTGCGGGCTTAGGAGGGGACCACACCCAGCGGCAGCGGGAGAACCCAGCCCGGGAGGGACGAGGGCCGGAGAGAAGAGGCGGCGGCGTCCCGCCCCCCGCGCCGGCCCCGGCCGCTGGTCTCCGGGAGAACGGGGCCGCCTCGCGCGGGCTCCCCGTGACTCACTGTCGCGGCTGGGTTGGCGTGAATCTGTGAGCCGCGTTTGCATAGAGAGAGCGGTAAACAGGTCTGATTTAAAAAACCATTTTTGCTATTAACGTTGGACCTTGGTTTAAACGTTCAGTGACAGGTCGTTCGAAATGCTGGGCACTGAAAGTCCCCACCCCCTCACCAGCTCAAAAAAAAAAAAAAAAAAAAGTGAAATCAGACCAGTAGGCAAGTCACTTCGCGAGCCATCTCGCCCTGGCCAAGGACGGGAGGGGGACGAACCTCGCGGCCTGCTCCACACCCTGGCCCTAAAAACGCGTGCTGTGCCAGCAACTAAGCTACACCACTTACCTGTACTATTTTATTTAATAGTCACAACCCCCACATGAGATAGTAACCTTTTTATTCTCAGGGTTACATCTAGTGTATTGTTGGGGCTAGGACCAGAACGCAGGTAACTTGGGTCTTTTCACAAAGTTTATTCAAGTGTGCCCCACTTTGATGTGAAATTAACCACGCAAGTAGAATTAGATTATCATAGTACTTGCTTTAACATTTAGTCATTAAGTTGCAGATAACTAGTCCTCTGATTTAAAGTGAAAAACCGACCAGGCGTGGTGGAGCGCGCTGTAGTTCCAGCTACTCAGGAGGCTGAGGCAGGAGGATCACTTGAGCCCAGGAGTTGGAGCTTGCAGTGAGCTACACACCAGTGCACTCTACCCAGGGCGACAAAGTGAGACTCTGTCTCAAAAAAAAAAACAAAAAACAGATGGGGTCTCATTGTATTAGCCAGGCTGGATTCCAACTCCTGGACTCAAGGTTCCTCCTGCTTCAGCCTCTCGAGTTGCTGTGACTACAGGCATGTGCCATCACTCCCTGCTTTAAATATCTTTTCTACTTAAACAATTTGTCTTCACTTAATAAATACTATTGTCCTCTCTAATACATTCTACATTTTAATTCTTATATGAGCAAACCTCTTTGGTTCCCCACTGACCCCAAACAAATGGAAATCTAACAAGCCCTTTTCACCTTCTGATAAGCTCTTTCCTCCCTGAAGGATGGAACATGCAAAGGCACTAATAAATATATACCTGTCTGCATCATAATGAAATACACAATTAGCCTATAGTGTCTTTTTAAATGAGTTTCCACAGGAATGAGGAAATATGCTTAAAGGCAATCACATAGCACCTCAAATGAAATCAATTCACAATCTTAAAATAAACTTCAGGGTAACGAAAACTTCAGGGTAACAATCATTTGTGATTTAAAATTGCACACACATTGCCTGTAATCGTAAGTGCTCGTGAGGCTGAGCGGGAGGACCACTTGGGCCCAGGAGTTTGAGGCCAGCATAGGCAACATAGTGAGATCCTTCTCTTGAAAAAAAAAAAAATGCATACTTTCCTGCACAATTTTGTTGCCTCCATATTCACTAACTTTTGGAAAAGCAATATGTAAATAATCCAAAGGAGAAGTTCAAGTTTTCAGCCTGAGTATATCTGGTTCTTTTAGATGAAGGTACTGACTTACACTTAGATTAGGCTGCTAATAAATAGAATTATAGTTATTATCAAAAACAGCCAATGGCCTTTGTGAAATGAGTTTGCTGAGTGCTGTGTTATTCCCGGCACAGACTTAGCTGTAGTTAAAGGCAAACTTGCAAAATGACCCTACTCTCAGTTATGCTTTGCAAAGAAGTGAGGTAGAAGACTAAAATGTCTATGGCCAACTTTCTAACCTGAGATCCTTGGTTCTCTATTAGCAAACATGGAATTTCATGTATTTTTTCTGTGTGAGAATGTCCATAGATTTAACCAATTCCAGATGGTGTTTCTGACCCCCTCCCCTGCTAAGACCTATAGTTTCGTAACAGGAAACTCTGTATTCTGTGTCTATCCCATCCATCTGACCTAAAAAATGAAAAGTATTCTATCTAATCTTCACCTTGCTTGTACTCTTTCTGATGTCTCCATTGTTCAATTTGCCTGCTAATTTTGAATAATAAATGTTGAATTCTGCTGTGGGTTAATATTTTTTCTACTTTGTGTATATCTGGATTGTATCTGTCACTGAGTATAAGCTTGTTAAGACTTAAATCTGAGTCCATGTAGTCAATTTAGTGTGCAATTTTATACCAGTGTTTAAAAAATAACTATAATAGGAGTTTCTTAAGTCTAGACTCAGAAACAGTACTTACAACACACAATCTTGGTACTTATCCATGTGTTACACTTGCTAACCATTTCCTTAGGCTGTAAGCTGGCTGTGAACCATTCATGTTGTACCCTCAGCTGCAGCACACAGCGCCAGGCACATAGGAGGTGCTCAGTAAACAACCTTTCTCATTCTTTTAACTATGATGTAACGCGCACTGAAGATAAAAATTTCAAACTACACAATAGCATTAAAAAGTGAAAAGAAGAGTTCTCTGCCCAACCCCAAACACGTTTATCCACTGCCTGGCAGTAACCACTGTTAGCAGTTCAGTGTTTTGCCATACTTTTTTCCCCAGTCCTTTACAAACAACATGAGCATATATTTGTGTGCATGTATGTGTGTATGTGTGTGTGTAGAACCTTACTATATACACACACTCTGAAAATTGCTTTTGTTCACTTAATATTTTCATATAAGCACAAATCTTTCCATCAGCACTACATTATTTTTTTGTAAATGGCTGGATAGTATTCCATTGTATGGATGTACGTTTTATAATTTGCTATTTGAATAAAAGTAGTGTTTGTCACAAGTATAAACAAATTAGTACTAGGGGCCAGGGTCTATGTCCCTCATACTATCACTAACATGGGATATTACTAGCTTCATATTTTTTATTATCTAAAGTACTATCTCATTATTTTTATTTTGTATTTTCCTGATAATGAAAGACTATGCATCTTTTCATATATGTATTTATCATTTACATTTCCCCACATGAATTAATTTTTCATATACTTTGCTCATTTTTCTCATTGGGCTGTTTGTTTTTCCTAATAGAGCCTGAGTATTAATCTTTATTCCCTTATAATAAGTGGTTTTTCCAAGGTTGTTGCTTCTTTTTTTTAACTTCATGATGTCTTTAGTCATGCAGATGCCTTTAATTTGTATGTAATCAAATCTCTTGGTATCTGGTTTTTCCATCTCACTTGTCTTGTAGTACATCTATGGTTTGGGCACTTACATTTGGACCTTACCCATCCATAAGTGTGATTGGGGTAGTGAGAGATGGACATCAGTGTGGATGCCCTCAGGCCCCAACACCAGATACAGAATAGTTTCTCCACACCTTTCATGTAATAAATTCACCATTACAGGAATTTGTTTCTGGACTCACCAATAGCATTTGCAAAATAGTCATTAGGAATGTAAGAATTGCAGTGGAATTCCATAACAGGACTCAATAGTTAAACAAGCCTTCATATAAGCTGCAGCTTTCTTTGTTATAAGGAAGAAAGTAGCAAGGTTTTTTTTTTTTTTTAAATGCTCAAGGCTAGGCACCATAAAATCACCAGCTCTTGCTCAATAAATACTAACTCATTGAAAGAAGAGATGAGGAAAAGTAATTGTTTCTCTAGCTGGAATGAGACCACGTGTAGGTGTTCCTGTGATTTGTGGACATCCCGAAATTAAATCCAGATCCTCCTAAGGACTATTTGTTAGTTTTTCAATAACCCTTTCCTCCCTACTCCCACACTATTTTTTAAGACTAAGATGACGTCTGAATTGTAAGATTGATAGTGATTCTCATTTACTGTTAAACATTTATATATAAACTAATGTATTGCCAGGCATGGACTTTTTGTTCCATTAATGAGTCATTATGTGTTTGGAAAATTGTGAACTGCTTAGAGTTTATGAGATCTAACAGCAAAGAAGCATATAACTTGATTTATGTAAAACTGAAGTAAATCAGATGTAATACATAGGAAATTCTGTGATTGATATGATCAGTAATCCACAGGGCTATAAAGGGATCCTGTAAGATCAAAGTAAAGAATGTTTTATTCTGTCCTCCAGATTGAGTTACTGATCCATTGAAAGGTGTAGTATGCTAGGCTATTGATTAAGGGTCTGGGATGGGGTATGTGATCTGGTGCCTTTTCATAGGGGTTCAAAATTTTACTGGAGATGCAGATATACTTGTGTATAATAACTAGATTACTGTTATGTTCAAGAAAATGATGCGACAGTGGGAGGGTGAGCAGCACAGAGAATAGGTGAGTGACTCAGTAAGTTCTATGAGCTTTCACAGAACACATGAATGCTTTGGGTGCTGAGGTTAGAAGCAAAGGCTTCCTGGAGGAGTTGGCACTGTAGCAGCGAAGTGAAACGAAGGTGATTTATTGATTTTTGGTAGGTGAAGGTCCTGGGGAGTAGAACTGGCCTAAGCAAATATTTAAGGTTGGAGGAGCATGAGGACAAGGCCAAAAGAAACCTGAGGAGGTCCCTGAAAGGCCTTCAGAGAAATGTTTGATTGGTTTCAGTTGGCTTGGGTGTGTTGGAGGCAGTGCTGGAGAGTGCAGGGTGACATCCTGCTGGGTGAGGAAGGAGTTGTACAGTATGGAATTAAGTTGACACTTAAGAATATGTGATCAGTATGGCCTGAGGGAGAAAGCATTAGACCAGGCTGTCTGGAAATTTGGCTCCTTTCAAGGAAAGCATTTAGGTTCATCCTTTGTGGTCATGAACCCCAGGACTGTCTCTTCTTTAGTGGATTTAACTGTGCCTAGATCCAGTTCAGTCTTCCCCCAAGGCCCATCCTTAAACAAAATGGCCCTCAGGAACTTGCGGAAAAGACTCCATGACCTCCTGTATAGTATTAGAATACTTAAAAAGCAGTAGATGGTTCAAGTTTAATTGTATGAGCACAAAACTATGAGCTGGATAGGATCTTAGAAATCTAGTTTCTTCCTAACAGATGGAAATTTAGGCAGAAAGATTATACTACCTGCAGCAAATTCAAGAATTCATCTTTCCCGATTTTAAGTCTGGCTTTGGCCACTGAACTATGATATGATATGTAATTTTTTTATGTCTATACCTCATGCTGATATGTAATTTTTGCAGGAAACAAGGATCCCCAACATTCCTGAAAGTATACTCCTTTGTCATTGTTTATCCGATTGTAGCAGTGCTTCTAAAAATCCTAAACGAAGAATTTTTACTTTATTTTTAGTTGAATTAAAATTGGACAGTTTAAAGATGATTAACTGTAATGCGGCTATTACAAAACCAGGGGTTTAAAAACATGATCTCACCAATAAGCAAGTATTCAAATAAAAATATTAACGACACCAAAAAAAAAAAAAAAAACTTAACGACTTACGTTAACATTTCTAACATGGTTGAAGATTTCTAGCCTACAGCGCCCCCTGGTGTTATGTTGAAAAACATGCGGAATGCTATTCCTGTCTCTAATCTTTAAGACCATCTATTGAAATAGCTCCTGGCAGGAGTGGGCCAATTCTATATAAAACAGCCCATTCCCAGTGGCCATGGGGTAAATAGCAAATTTCTCCAAAGGAAATTAGATTCCCTGAAATAACATACAAAAGAGCAACATTGTATGAGGTAATACCTATGCATGCTATTAAAAAATTTACAAAAGAAACTTTGTGAATTGATGAAACTCAATTTTATCAAGTCTCAATTATTAAAGTGATTTGATTTATGTGAAAAATAAAAGTAATTATATGAATTCAAACTTATCTGTAGCCTCGTGTAGTAGGTGGCATTGTACAAAAAGGTATAAAATATATTTTTTAAGTGTCTTAAAATTCATAATTATGTAGAATTATGTGTTCCCTCATGAATGGCAAATTTAAGAAATCTGTGGTCTGTGCAATTATATTAGACAGGTCTAAGTAACTCATACTGTGTACCAGAACATTCAACTCTGGACATGTTATTGTACTGAGAACAAACTTTTCACCTCAAATCTTTCATGGAATGTGGAGGGATGAAAAAGAAAGGAGAGAAGCAGAAAGAGAAAATATAGAAAGAAAAGAGGGGAAAGAAAGGAAGAGGAGAGAAAACATATGTTAGATGAATTATTGCTTCCTTAGAGTTTGCTGTTTGAGTCCTGATCACCACCAAAACTGCTGGGCCTGGTACAATGCCTGACATATATTAGGCTCAACAGGTGAACTGTCCTTCAGACAATGGCAATTTCATAAGGTTAAAATGGCTGGGCACAGTGGCTCACTCCAGTAATCCTAGCATTTTGGTAGGTTGAGGTGGGAGGACTGCTGGAGGCTCGGAGTTCAAGACCAGCCTGAGGAACATAGTGAGTCCTCCATCTCTACAAAAAAATTAAAAAAAAAAATTAGCTGAGGGTGGTGACAAGCACCTGTAGTGCCAGCTACTCGGGAGACTGAGGCAGGAAGATTGCTTGAGCCCAGGAGTTGGAGGTTGCAGTGAGCTGTGATGAGGCCACTGCACTTTATTTAGCCTGGGCAACAGAGTGAGACCCTGTCTCAAAAAATTATAAAATAAAAATTTTTTAAAAAGTTAAACTGTGTAAAGCTGACCGATTAAAACTGTGCTGAATGAATAATCTAACGTCTATACTTCCTGCCTAATGCATACAGAATCAGGTGGATGGGTAGTACTGCAAGCTTGAATTTCTTCTTTCTAATCAGGCTTCGCCATCAACCTAGCCTAGGTGAGGCCATGTATGTGGAAACTAAAGTTGTGTATGACTGCAAAGTATTGCCACCATGAAAGTAGCATGGGGTCCTTGGACAATCCTAGCAGCGGTAATGTGCACATTAAAACTTGAGGCCCAAGGTGGAGCGGGTGAGCAGTGGAGGGCGCCAGGGTGCTCGCTTTCGGGACTGAGTCTGCATCGGTGCACCACCTGAGCCCTCCCCGTGTGGTGGCGAGTCGGACTGCACTGCTGTGATCCATCACCTTCTAAAGATGCATCATGACTTATCTCCACACCTGCACACTGAGGGGTGCAACACCTTGATTAACCTGCTTAAGGAATGTCACAAAAATGTAGGAGTTCAGAAAAATGACTGTAAAGTCAAAACGAAACTTAGGTATAACACCCTGATATAAAATGTTATCTCCATTAACGGAAAGGAATGATGATGTTTTAGAAATGGGTCTGAGCTTGGTAAAGATTAGCAATTGATGTGAATGATACTTCAGAAACTATCTCCTTTTATGATCAGCAAAAATCAAGCATGGTAGTTTGTTAGGCAACTTCTGAAATGGTATGTAAGAGTTGGAATCTGTGTTCTTAAATAAAATGCTTTCCTTTTCCTAATTATAGGGCGCTAGAACAATTATATTCAACTCTGACTCCTCTGATCATAATGGAATTTAGTGTAGGATGGTCTGCTTTTTGATGGCTACCATTCTGTTTTTAATGGTAATGGAAACATTTTATGTAATTAGATGTTAATTATATTTGATTTATGATTGGCCTAATCTGATGTATTTACTTAATTGTTAATGGAATGGAAGAAAAATTCCATGGTTGGAACACAAATAGAAAAGGAACCCATATTTAGAATGCATTAAATCAAGCTGATATTTAAAAAAACAAACCAAAAAAACCCAACAAACAAACCTATGGCCCAGCAATAATGGACAGAACAAAAGTAGGTCTAATGGCTGTTAAATTAGGATTGTAAAGATGCTCCCCAGCCCAAAATGTTTCTCTAGTTGCTCAGATGATTCTTGGAAATCCCTTCGGAGAACATAGAATTCTTACCAAAATAAAAAATGGTGGTATAAAATGCAAGTATGTTTCCTAAAGTCAGTAATTGCACTTCCTTCCTTTAAGAGCCTAAAATGGAAAGATGGGAGAGAAGGGAAAGAGAAGGGGAAAAAAAAAAATAGAAACCAAAGCTGAGGACCATAGAAACTAACTTTGTGTTGCACAGTTTTGCTGAAAGCTAGGCCTATGGAAAATATCCTACCAGAAACAACAAAAGGGAAAGAATTTAGGGTGCTGAGTTAGAGAGGCCAAAGGAGCAAATAAAGGGAGACCAAATGTGGTCAAGTACCAGGGTTCCCTCAGCAGAAAGGGAGTAGAAAGCATAAATGGGCTCTAAATTGTGTTCCAAGGCATCAGTTTCCCGGATGGAAAACACAGGAATGTTTTTTCACTACCTAAGACCTTTTACTGTATGGAAGAACTCTACGAATGGCATGAGAAATTACTCATGATTTAATGTGGACTAAGGGAAGGAAAGAAAAAACAGATTTTCTTATGACACTTGTATAATTGTAAACTGTAGAAGCAAACGTGAAAAAATCCAAAATATCAATAATAAACCAGTTAATGGATGTTAATAAACCAGTGTAATGGTGTTACATCCATATAGATAGACTCATATTCTATGTAATGGAATACTACAAAGGCATTAAAAGAAATATAATAAAATCTATGTCTTCTGACATCATACATATTTATATACTTTTAAAAACATCTGGGAGAATAACATGTATCAGTGACTACCTCTCTTGGGAATAATTTGGGACAGGTAAGAAAAGAATGGAATTCTTTTATATAATTTCCTTTTTATTTTTTAACAAGATCTTTTTTATGATAAACATTATTTCAAGAATAACATCAAGATTGTCATCTAGTAGAGATCATTGTTTTTAGAAACTGTTTCGTTGTTACTGTGTGTAATTAACTGTGAAAGACATCTCCGAGAATAAGGATGCCTCTGACATTGACAATTTAATAATAGAGAAAAAGACAAGTACCCAGATAACTTCAGAAAGGCAGACTAGAGGACCACAGGAAAGGTTTGTAGTTCTATGAAGGTTCAGAGGACAAAGAAATCACAGCCAGTTGGGTAGACCAGGAAAAAAAGGCCAAAAAATTGGTAGTCCTTTGGCAGGAAGGTGAGAGGGAAAAATTCCAGGCTCAGCCTTACTAAAGGCACAAAACTGGAAAGGGGAAGAGTAGTTCTAGAACTAATAATAACAGACAGTGTTTGTTGAGTACTTACTACATGCCAGGCATTGTTTTCGGCTCTTTACAAGTATTACTTCATAATACGCTTACAAGTAGGTATTACGATTTTCATTTTAGAGATGGAGAAACTCAGGCACAGAAAAGGTGAGGTCTTTGCTCAAATCACCCTGCTGGTAAGAGGCATTGGCAGGATCTACGGCCAGTTGAGCTTTCTGTCTCCCCATAATTCTGCCTCATGTAGGTTGGGAGCACAATTTGAAGGGCCTAAACGGCTACCTAAGGACACTTTCAGACAGTAGGCAACAAGGCATTATTTGGTCCAGATGAGAAGTCATGAGAAAAATTAAGCTTTCGTCATCTACCATACCAGCTCTAAGATCAGCTCCGTGAGAGGTCACGATTCTTCATGCCTCTCTCCCTCCACATGGAAGGGGAGCGGCCTCTCCCGAAGAGGTGAGGTACTGTGCTTCCCCACCAGCTGTGATCATCCTTAAAAATAAAAGTTTTCCAATTGTCTTAAAAAAATTGTTTTTTTACTATTTAGAGATGGGTGTTTTCTATGTTGCCCAGGCTGGTCTTGAACTCCTGGGCTCAGGCTATCCTGTCCCAGCCTCCCAAGTTACAGACACACACTGCCATGTGTGGCTTCTAATTGTCTTTTCTCGTTGTGAATCGATAATTCATATGATTCGAAACTCAAATGATTCAAGAATATGCAGTGGAAAGTTTCCTTTACACACATGTGCCCAAGACATTCAGTGTCACTTCCTGGACGTAACCAGTGTTTCCTGTCTCTCAGTATTCTTCCAGAAGTATCTTAGAGATAATTATATAGTGTATGTATAAAGAGATTCCTTATTGTTTTGTCCTAGATGCACTGGATGTATGGACCATAATTTATTTAACCTGTCCTATTAATGGACAATCCATCCTTTACTATTACAAACAATATTCCAGTAACTATTCTTGTTCATATGTCCTTTTCCATACATGCAGATATATCTATAGAATAAATTAGAATTGACACTTTATTAATTGTAATATTAATTGTAATCAGTTGCCAAATTGCCCTCCCTTGAGGTTGTAGTAATTTACGCTTCCACAAATAAATAAGTGCCCATTTTCTCACACCCTTTTTAATATTGCATACTATTAAATGTGTCAAATTTTTACTTAAATGTTTTTGAGACCCATATTGGTACACGTAGCTCGAGTTCATGCATTTTTAATTACTGGGTACTATTAATTGTGTAAATTTATTTATCCACACACCTACTGATGGACAATTAGGTTTATCTTTGACACTGTGTGGGGGTGTCCTGCCTGGAAATTCACTTTAAATGCAATTCAGTTTTAAAAACTCTATGTCAAGCCCTGGTATACAGAGATAAACAAGATATGTTCTCTGTTCTAGAGGTATGCAGTGTTTGGGATAAGCAGAAAGGGTTGGTGGGCCATGAGGAGAAAGAGCAACCTGCACGCATACAAACATAACTAGTTATGAGCAAAATGGGGAGAATGGACAAAGCACCTTGTCAGACAGCATGGTCCATGACAGATGTTTATTGAGGGAATGAATTAACTAATGAATCAATGAGTTAGAAACTGATTGCAAGACATGCTAAATATTTAGGTGTGGACTCTGAGGGACTTGACTGATAAATTCCTCACTACTAATTGCAGTGTCTAAGGGAAAACAAAGTTCTTGAATACCTGGGAAATCCAACCCCAGTCCTGGGCTGTCAGATCAAGACCTTAGGTAAATTGGTTAGATTGGGAAGAACAGCCTCTTATTGCTTTTAAACTCTGGTTACTCTTTTGGTTTTCATAACTTGAATAAATAGCCCCTATCATTCAGTTAGTCAAGGAAACTGCATGTCAAGGCTAATTTTTCTACTTATAAATGTAAACAGTACTTAATTAGTCATCTTCCGAATTGCAGAGAAACTCCCAGTTGGCTAAAGGCCACCACACCCTGTCTATATTTACACTGAGTTAAGAATAAATCTGGCTAGGTTGGCTTGTTGTTAAAATAACCTACCAATTATTTAAAGCTCAAGTTAAAGTTCATACACTGTATTCTGACTCCCGAATTGGTTGTCATAGCATGACAAGGAGGCAGCTTCCATGTAAAAACTGCATAACATCAACTATCCACTGGTGGCAAGTTTTGGCATGGGACATTACTTGATATTTGGATAATGATGCATTTTTTGGCTGAGGCAAAGGAGCGCTTAATGTGATTAATTTTATTGAGGCCATGCTTGGAAAATCCAAAGCAAAATGGCACACATACTTCCTCTGGTATTTACCTTTCTAACATAGGAATGGAATTCACTCTGAAACTTTTATAATCGTAGATATGAAAGAACATTTTATATTTTCAAAGATGTCAGTTTTATTTTTCTCCTATCTCATATTTTAGACTAGGACTTTATTTTAATGATTCAATTTCCTCTTATATTTACCTGTCTTTCAAATTAAAATTCTGCACCAAGACTTAATGGATAGAGCCATTTCAGGGCAATTTTTCTTGGCACCAACTTCATGTTGACTAAATAAGCTATAAATTTAATACATTATGCCTTTAACAAGGGTTAAATACATGCTACAGAATGCATGGCACAAAGACTAGGCATCTATTAGATGCAAGCACTTATGTTTAAAGATTACTCTTAAAATATATACATGTACTGATTGTTTCATAATTTAAAACAGTAGTCTTGCCAGGAAGTATACTGTTGTATGAAAAAATAATTCATATTAAGAACTATCAGAAGTGCACTTTATAAAGTCACTTGTCATAGTGTATAAATAGTATGCCATTATATTGTTTGGTTTTTGAAAGAGCAAAAATCGGCTCAGGACTGAGATAGTAAAAAAATCTGCCAATAAAAGTTATTCATGCTATTGATAATTTTAAATAGAATCTAAAGGGCAAAACCCAATTAATTAAACTTTACATGAGCTCTAGTTTTCTCACGTAAAGTGGCAGTTTGTCATGAGAGATTAAAGAAGATATGTAAAGCACCTAGCCTAATACATCATGAATACTCATCAATTATGTTAGCTCCTGACTTTGCCAACCCCCTACTCCTCTGTAGCAACCTAAAGAATAATTTTGGGCCCAGGCGACTATGCAGATCAGAGCAAGGCACAGCTGAAGCTACAGAGCAGTTGAAGAATTAAGAATAGTCATTAATCTGTGACTTATCTTTCAAACATGTGGTTAGAACAGATGACAATTTACAAATCTTAGCCTATTGTCCAAAAACACAACAAGGAAATAAAAGCAGAACGTGAAAAATGCAATTCATCAATCTACTCATTTCAGAAGTTCTCAGTTTTTCCTTCTGGCCTCGCCCTCATTTCCTTAACCTTAAATTCCTGGACCCTATCGTCCTACCTCACCTTTTTCTTTTTTTTTCATCTTTGTGTGTACTCTCCCTGAATCAGTGGCGTGCATTGCACGTTTGACACCTGGTACAGATTATTTTTAGCATCTTCCTCCTCTAAAGGAAAAAATTATTTTTAATAGCATGCGATGAAATGAAAAATAATGTAGACCAGAAGGAAATGGAGATATCAAAATATTGTGTTGGTCTTCATTTATATAGTTATGCCATTAAAAGTTTATCAAATAAAAATTTAGATAAAATATTATAGTACAAAGAAGGGAACGAGTAATACATTAATACTTTTCTGTTACATGAATGAGTTTATTGAAAAAAGCGGGGGAAGGGACACGAGGAAATGCTTAGAAAGAACTGCGTAAGGTTCAGAGAGTGATCTGCACATAAAATGATAGAATTGAAGTCATTCAATTTCTGTTTTGACACCTTTAACAATCATGGTGCTATTTTAGTATATTTTGGATCTGCTGTTTACAGCTAGGATTTATATTATCACAGGGGTTGGAGACATAAACTGCACAAAACAAGCTGGAACAATTTAGAACTGTTAAGAATGTACTCTGAACACCAACACATATGTAAACCTTAGTCCTTGTGTGTTGAGGGCTGACTGAGAGTTCTTCAAACTAATTTGCCCGTAGAGAATGTTTATTAAAAGATAAATAATAAAAATGTGCTAATTTGAGGCTTACACATATGTTATTAAAGTTCAATAGAAAACCACAGCATTTATTTAGTTAGAACTTAAAATCAGTGGTTCTTAACCTTGGCAATTTTGCCTCTCGGGGGACATTTGGCAATGTCTGGAGACACTTTTGGTTGATACAGTTGGGGGCAACGGAGTGCTACTGAAACCATGTGTGTAGAAACCAGAAATGCAGCTACATATCCTAAGATGCACAGGATAGTCTCCCATAAGAAGGGATTATTTGGATTAAGATGACAAGAGAAAGAGAAACCCTGGCCGGGTGTGGTGGCCCGCATCAGTAGTCCCAGCTGTTTGCAAGGCTGAGGCATGAGGATCACTTGAGCCCAGGACTTCAAGTCCTGCCTGGACAACATAGTGAGACCTCATCTCTATAAATATATACATACATACATACATACATACATACCCTGACTTAGACTAACAAGATTTTGGGGAGGGGGAGGAATAATTTTTCAATGACATTGTTTAGGATTGATGGCACATGATGATAATAAAAGCAGACCGATTATACATTGTTTCTATTACTGTTTGTTAAATGATTAAAAATATAGACAGTTACCCGCTAAATGCCCGTAGCCACGGGTAACCACTCCCACACTCAACCCCATTTTGGCTATCATTCATTACTCTGTTAGATTTCTTCTTCTAAAGGACTGCCACTTCAGTGTTAAATGAACCAGAGCTTAGCAACAGGTGATTTATGTGGCTATTCTCTTGGTTCATTTCCTGCTTTTCTCATTTTTAAAAACATAATTAAAAAATTTTAAATAACAGCTTTCTTGAAATATAATTTATATACCAAAAATTCACCATTTTAAAGTGTAAATTTGGTGGTTTTCAATATATTCATAAGGTGGTGAAACCATCACCACTATCTAATTTCAGAAGATTTTCGTCATCCTCAAAAGAAACCTTATGCACATTAGCAGTCATAACCCATTCTTCCCTTCCTTCCTCCGACCCCTGATAACTACTAATCTATTTTCTGTCTATGAATTTGCCTATTCCGGACATTTTATATAAGGGGAAACATACACTATGTGGCCTTCTGTGACTGGCTTCTTTTATATGGATCATCCATGTTGTAGCATGTATCAGTACTTGGCTCCTTTTTATAGCCAGGCAATATTCCTTTGTATGGATAAACCACATTTGGTTTATCCATTCACCTGTCTATATTTGGGTTGCTTCCATTTTGGCTACTAAGAATGCTTCTGTGAACGTTTTTGCCCACATTTTTGTGTAGACATAGGTTTTTAATTCTCTTGGGTATATATCTAGGAGGGAATTGCTGGATCACATAGCAATTCTGTTTAATATTTGAGAAACTGAAATTCTTTCATCACATATGATCAATTTGGATATACCACATTTTGGTTATTTCATTAACTGAAGGACATTTTGGTTGTTTCCACTTTATAGCTGTTACGAATAATGCCATATGAACATCTGTGTGTAAATTTTTTGGTGATTTTGATTTGCACTTCCCTAATGACTAATGAAGTTGAACATTTTTTCATGTACTTATTGGCTATCTGTATTTCTTTGTAAAAATGTCTATTCAAATTTTTAGCCCATTTTAAAAATTGGGTTGTCTTTTTATTGTTGAGTTGTAAGAGCTCTTTATATGTACTGGATACTTGTGATCTGCAAATATTTTTTCACATTCTGTGTTTTGTCTTTTCACTTTCTTGATAGTGTCCTTTGAAGCACAAGTTTTTAATTTTGAAGAGGTCCAATTTATCTAATTTTGTTTGTTGACTGTACTTTCAGTGTCACATCTAAGACACTATTGTGTAATCCAAAGTCACAAAGATTTACTCCTATATTTTCTATGAATTGTATAGTTTTAGCTATCAAAGTTTTTGATCCAGTTTGAGTTAATTTTTGTATATGGTATGAGGTAAGAGCGCCACTTCATTCTTTTGCATGTGGATATCCAGTTCTCCCAACACCATTCTTCCTTCATTAAAATATCTTGGTGCTCTTGTTGAAAATTAATCAACTTTAAATCTAACAGTTCATTTCTGGACTCTTAATCTTATGCCAGTACCACACTATTGTGATTACTGTGGATTTGTAGTAAGTTTGAAATTGCACAGATGTTCTTTTCTAAGATTATTTTGGCTATTCTGGGTCCCTTCTATTCCCGTATGAATTTTAGGATGAGCATGCCTGTCTGCAAAAAAGCCACCTGGGATTTTGGCAGGGCTTTTGTTGAATCTGTAGATCAATTTGGAAAGTATTGCCACATTAATAAGTAGTCTTCTGATCCATAAAAAGGGGATCTATAATTTCTTTCAACAATTTTGCATAGTTCTTAGTGTACATAATGCAAAAATAGTTTTATGTACATTATACAAATAACACATAAGTTTTGATGCTAATTTAAATGGAATTGTTTTCTCAATTGCACTATAATTGTTCATTGCTATTGTATAAAAACACAGTAAGATGTTTTTAAGTAAAAACCTAATACTTCTGAAGCAGTTATGTGAAACAGGAAAAGGATAATTTTTTTAATCACTTAATGTAGATATTAACATTTTTACTTCTGTTGAATCTGTACTACCCACTGTGTTGAAGACATACATACTGTAACTTCTTAACAAATGCTGGGTGAACCTCCTTCCAGAAAACCTGTGATTTTCAGCTTATTTCTTGGTGATGTTGGATATTTTCAAAAAGATAAATCTTCTTAAAACAGGAATATAAAATTGTTCTTGGGAAACTTAAATATGGAAGGGAAAAGACAAACATTTCATACAAACATCTCTTTGATCAGCTTCCAGAACTTTAGGGGTATAAAGGAATGAAAGAAGAGGAGGAGGGAAAAGCCTATAACATAGGAATGTAAAGCGTAAGAAAGACGCAAAATTAAGAAATATTTTAAGGTAATTCTTTTTAAAAAATATTTTAAATGTAACTAGCTGTTTGTACTAAAATGCATACATAACACTTTATAAATTTAAAAACCGCTGGAGTTGCATTTTTCAAAAAAAGTATTGTGGCCATTGTATAATTTGTTTGGGGACCAGACAAATGTCAGAGCTGCAGTGTATGGCACAATGTAATTTTTCATTCTAACATATAGAACCATGTGAGGTAGCTAAAGTAGGTATTGCCAACACCATTTTAAAACAAGGAACTTGAATTTATAGATAAGTGATTGTCTAAATCCAAATGAGATCCCAGGTTTTCCAACTCCTAAAATGCAACCAACTTCACAATCTATTTGCATATAAAATACATACACATATTTTTAAAAATTAAGACACATTTGAGAATGACAAATGTTCAAATTACAAAGACAGAAAGCTCTGGGAGTAGATTAGGATTTATCTGTGGCAGTGACATCTATTGGTAGAAGGTAGACTTAGTAGGATTGTAAGGATCTTTAGAAATTTAGTCTTTTGTTTCTCAAGGCCATGATTTGCATTAGAATTACTCCTAGAGCTTATTAAAAAATGAAGAGTCCCGAGCTCTTGGTGTACTTAGTGTATCTGACACTCAGTGAAAAATTTTTTAACACTCCCATTCCTCTATAAATTAGTTTTAGTAACAATGAAATAATAATGGTCAGAAAAGGAAAAGAGACAGTACAAATATTTTTATTGAAACTTCATATAATCAAGGCAATGAAAAATTTAAAAGCTAAAAAAGAACATAATGCTAGAAAACCAAGAAGGAAAAAAGCTGAACTATTCAATAGTTTTTATATCTAAGAGTTTTAACTTTGATTCTTTGTTAACAAGTCATTTTATGCAAAATAATTTTCCAGCAACTAATAAGTGAATTTCAATAAAACAAACATCTGCAAAAGATATAACTTACATATCTCCTAATCATACTGATAACACAATGTTTTATTTCTTGATTTGTTTTTAATTTTAAACGAATAAGCAACGAAACAAGATAAATTTCATTTTTTAAGATACTTAAATTCTGTAAAATATTTCACATGAACTAAATTTTGCACTTACCAAGTGGTTCCACAGAATGACAGAATGAGGTGATAAAATGGGATGGAGTCAAAAGCCCACGACTACCTTAAATAGAAGGGACAGAATAGTGACTGGTGGGGAAAAGTGTAGATGCAAATAGCCTGGCAGATTTCATGGCAGAAGAGTGAGGAAGTTCTTTTCTCATGGCTTCTATTTCCTCAGTGATGTAGGAGGTGAGATTATTTACCAAGGAGAGAAGAATTGGGATGGGATGGGGATTAGGGATTTAAGAATAGTGCAGACAATTTGATGGAGAGTAGGGAGAAGGAGTGGACTACTAGGGAAACATAACACAGAATGTTGAGGTAGGACTGGTATGCAGATTTCCAGACATTTAGTTCAGTGTTCCTTTTAATAAATCATACTGAAAAGGAATGATTATTGGGAAAGTATTTTGCAAGCACAGAGAGCAGGTACAGTTGACTAAAACAAAGGGATCATTCGATGAAGTAATCGAAAAAACAAATGACGTTAATGAAACAAAGGGACTTCAGAAAACTGGAAAAAATCTTCCATTTTATATGATAAACAACAGAATCATTTTAAGTTACAAAAGACTAAGGATACATTTTTCAAAGATGTAGTTTGTAAAATGCAAAAAAAAATACACACAGAAAGGAAAAATCATTTAGAATCTTATTTTGTACTTATTTTAAAAGCTTTGTTAGACTTCATTATAGACATTTTTATCATTGCCCTTGTATAATACATACAAAAAAAGGAAAATTTGAGCAAAATATGCAAAAGGTATTTCTAAAATTTCATCATTTAAAAAAATGTAACTCTTTTGAATTACTTTTGACTCAGAAGTCATCTGGGTTTTTCCATACAATATATCCTTTGCGCCATTGAAAACACTGGCAATAAGCATTCTTTTGAAGAATCCATACAGGAACTAAAGCCATGGTGCTGGCCCCTAAGCTGTCTTTGGGAATGTTGTACAACATGTCTGATTAATCACTTCTCTCACCTTGCTCCACAAGCTTTTGGTATCTTGGGTTTAAAAGAATGCTTCACTATTATCTTTAGGATATTTTCCCCCAAGCTGATGTTATTGATGTTTTGCATACACAGAAAATGAATGGCAATTGGTTGACAAGACTGTAGGACCCCCATCCACCGTTAAATATACACTGATTTCAGAGATGTTAAAATATGAAAAATAGTAAAACACGGCAGCTCTTTAATTTAGGATATTTTCCTTTGTCTTTACACATTTTTCTAAAATATAATTGTAATGGCTGCATAGTATTTCATTATATAGCTGTGTACCATACTTTAGACCTGTGATTCTTGGAAAGGGGCTGATTCTGTCCCTCTGGGACCATTATAATATGTCCAGAGACATTTTTGGGCTATCATAATTGGGGTGCCACTGGCATCTAGAGAGTAGAAGCCAGGGCTATTGTTAAACATCCTAAAATGCACAGGACAGCCCCTTATGACAAAGAATTAACTGGCCCCAAATGCCAGAAGTCCCAAGATCGAGAAACTCTGTCATCTGTTGCTAGACATTTAAGTTTTCACTTTTTTCCCCCAGTAGGATTGACAGCAAATAAAGGGGCAGCATAATGGAGTGTTTAAAGATAAGCATGTAGAACTGGATTACCTGGGTTCAAATCTTGGCCCTGACAGTTACTAGTTGAAGAACACTAACTAGAAGGAAGTACACTGAATTAGTAACAACCTCTCCATGTCTCATTACCCATCTGTAAAATTGGAGAAAATTTATAGAAACTGGATAGGACTTTTAAGGCAACTAAAAAGGTTAATAAATGTAAAACCTACATCTGGCATCTAAGAGACACCCACAAGTATTTCATGAGCTTCAGTTATTTTTAAAAATAAACATCATCACAAACTTCACTATTGAAATACGTAATCAAAATAGGAAGGCACTGGTGGAAAAACCAGGAGCAAAGAATCTCAATGTTTGGGGCCTACGTCATTGAATCTAATGTCTTTCAAACCATTAAATGGTGGTAAAGTCAATTCAGTGAGGATGAAGGCTAGCATGGGGAAAAAAATAGAAAATATCAGAGTGCATCAGAAGCAGCAAGTATTTTTTTCCTGAATGTGTATAACCCAAGCACAATGTTAAATTGTATTTCTTAATCCAATAAGTTAGAAAGCCACCACCTAGTTAGAAAGTCCAACTACCACTTGATGTCTGAGTCAATTCTACATCTGTATCTATATGACTAATTTCTGCTTTAAGACATTGCAGAAATAGTGTCACTCTACTTTTGGACATTTTGCTAAGTAGCTCTTCAAGATAATGAAAGACAAGAACCTAATAAAATGTGATGATAAAGAGATGTCATCTATTTCAATGTGAAAATGACTACAAATGTTTTGTCTCAATCTATTGGTTTAAATCTCTGGAGAAATTAAGCATGCTAGAAGTATTTTCTTGAATGCATTGTTGCAGCCTTAGAAAGTGTTGCTCACGAGCTCATCAAGCTCATCACCAGCTTTGAAGATAGTCATTCATGAGTTAAATATCATTATCATTAATAACACGTGTGAGCACCAATAGACCAACTGAGTATGGCAGCTTTGAGGTCTGTAAATAGTACTGAAAACATTAACTTAATAATCATAGTGCAGCAGCCTCTAAATAGTGCATGACCTTATTATATACACCAAATTAGTTAAGATCTTAAAGCCATATTATGTGAATCAATGTTTCTGGCTGTTTGAACATCACCTAGAAAATTATGGCAATGACACTAAGTTTGAGAAATATCTAATGCATGTGCTGAATGAAATCTCAAATGAGGCAGTTGGCAATATTAAGATGTATATCATGATCTTCCCAATATCCAGAATGTATTTTGGTAAAGGATTAATGTTATATAATCATGTCACTGCAATTATTTTGAATGGTTCCCTGTACTAGCCTTTGAGATATTTGAGGGCAGGAATTTCCCACAGTGATTTATCTAGTTGACCTTCAATATAAATATTTGCAGAACTTACTATATTCAGCAAAAATTTTAATTGCTGACTATACCAAACTAAAAGGTTCTATGAATTTAAAAATTAGTAATGCATAGTTCCTAATCTTAAGAGTTTCAAGATTTAGAGGGGAAGCAAAAATTTATAGTTGTGTGATATAGAGCAGAGCTAGTAGAAGAGTGAGTGGTCACCGGACTATCTAGAGGTTAAGACTACTGACACCTAAGCTGTGTTTTAAAGAACGACTTTGAAAGGTGAACAAGTGCTGGGTGAGAACAGTCCTGGGTGAGGAAACTCATACAGGTCATGTATAAAGAGGAAGAGGGCTAGGGGATCAGGAGAGATGCGTTGGTACCTAATCATTAAGATATTCTTATACATGTTAGGAAGTTTAAGTTGTATCTAGCATACAACACAAAACCAATGAAGGCTGTTAGGGAAGAGACATGATTAGACTGGTCTTGGATGGAGTAAATAATGGAGACTAGTAGGTTCTTTTTCTTTTTTTTAATTTTTTTTTTTTCTTAGAGACAGGGTCTCACTCTTTGCTCGGGCTAGTCTCGAACTCCTGAGCTCAAGCAATGCTCCCTCGCCTGGGCCTCCCAGAGTGCTAGGATTACAGGCGTGAGCCACCACTCCTGGCTGAGACTAGTAGGTTAGTCCAGGGATAAATTGAGGGCTGGAACAAGTTGTGGGGCACTGTCAAATGTTTATTATTAAGTGCACACCACTGTACACCAAGTACTGGGGAAACAGTTCATCTTTTAAAAGGGAGCTTACAGTCAGCAGGTTAGATAGATACTGAAAGATACAATGAGAATCCAGGGAAATTACAGGCACATCAGGAAAGGATTCCTGAGAAAGTGACACTGAAGTTGAGAACTGAAGGAAAAGTAGGATTTGAACTGATTTGAAGTACTTAATGGTGTTTATCAAGAGACCTTGTATATAATCCCTCCATACTCCTAAAGACAATCACATTCTTTTTCCCTCATTGTAAATCTATTAAAGTATCTAAAATGGTTATAAAATTTTTTTAAAAAGTGATGCAACCAGGATTAAGACTCTCTCCTAATCTCCCACAGCACCTTGTCTTTGTATCATTCACACAATATTATAATTATTTGAAAATCTGGATGACCAAAGAATGGACAGAGATTTAGGAGTGCCAGAAGGGAGACAGCACAAAAGGGAAGAGGGAAATTCAAAGACTGAGTAATTTTAAAAAAGTAAATGATTTAGAAAGTTCAAATAAAGTCTCAGCACTGTCCATTTAACGTAATAATTTGGAGGTCCCTGTTAATCTGTTTGCAGTTTCAGTGAGAAAAGTACAGTAGACTGTGGATTGAGGACTTCCTATAGGGGAGCTTGGTTGAGAAGTGACGCTGCCGGATTTTGTTTGTCCTTGTTTTTATTAAGGAAGGAAGAGTAGAGGGTTTCAATAGGCTTGCATGAAGGAAAATAACTTGTCAAGACATTACTATGGATTCATGCATTATTAGTAACTTGTAATAGTATTTCCTCTAGATACTTGCATATACATACAATAAAATTAATGTTAATACATTTTCACTTATCCCTAGGAAAGAATTATAGATGCACACAAACTCTTAACATTTACATTGGAGGTGTAAACCTTTAAGGTATGAACTAGTCATTTCTGATAATTTATTGCAGTTTATGATTAAGACAGAAGGTCAGTATTAAATCACTTTCCTGAAGAAAGAAGTCTGAGAGAAATATTTTATTATATATAGTAAATTATCACTGGCATATTCCAAAGATGTTTTTACATTCTAAGTTGGATTGTATTTGTAATGATGAATGTCATTGATAATTAGGAAGTACAAGCACCTATATGTTCTTTAGAGGTCTCACATTGTTGTTTTTCTTAGCCAATTTTCTGGCCAACTCCTCCGCACCACTCATTGTCTATGTGCTGATATACGAAGTTGTGCCTAATAAAATCAGCTCTTTTCTTCAGTCTTGCCAGTTCACACCTTCCCCTAAGGTATAATAACAACACACTGCTTAATTTTCACTTCTCTGCTCTATCTTAATGGGGTGGTGTAATAAAATTCCAGCTTAAAAACTGAACAAGCAAAACGGCTTGCCCAAGATCACAGACAAGATTTTTCTGGGATATGTAGCAGTGCAAAGTGAAAAACAAATAAAACAAAAGCCCCTCTCAATCATAACTTTCAGATACCGGGTCAACGTGATGGAAACTGAAAATTGCTCTTGCTTACCAGTCTTCTCCTAACAAATGAACGACTGTAAACTCTGATCAGTTTGGCGTCCTCTTGTGCCGTTCATTTTTGCAAACACAACTCAAAAGTCCTGATGACTTAAAAGCTTAGACACCTCTAAGCTTTTACTAAGACCAGACATTTCTGCATGTAACAGGAATTTGAAAAGTAGTATGAAATTATGGTACGCGTAACATCTGTTCATTAGATTTCAATACTCAAGCCTTGTGGCTTCAAGTTATTGTCTGGGACTGATCATGTTCAGAAATGCAAGATTCCCCTGAAACCGTCTCCCATGCATCAGAATGCTCATGTTAACCACTAACCCACTAGATCCACTAGAGAATTCAGTATTTATAAAGCCGAAAACGTGGTCGTCGCATTTACATTTCATTCCAATCTGTCTAGCCTTAGCTCTCTTATCTCTTGGATGTTACCTAGTCTGAGGAAAATTGCGCCGCCTCGCCCTTACAGAGTTACCAGAGACACTTGCCAGGTGCCTGCAGTCCCGGCGGTCGGGGTATGTGGGGTGGCAGGATTGCCTGGACCGGGCACAGTCCTTCCGGTGTGTTATCCTGTCACGGACCTTGGCCTGGTCCGTGGTCTGCCCCAGGAACAGACCCTCTGTTGGCCCCGCTCCTCCGCGACAGGCTGAGGGGGACGAGCTCTCTTCCATGTGGGGCTAATCCAAAATTTAGCGGGCGGGCCTTCGTCCGGGCCTACTCGTTGCAGCAAGGAAGGTCAGGCCCACCTTGGAAACGTCCGCGTCGGGACGGCGGCTGGCACCGTAACAGGCCGCCCAGCAAAACCTCCCAGGGTCAGGGCAGGACACCCAGCTCGCCCGACCGGCCGAGAGCGTCCGGAGGCGGAGTCGCCCCCTTCCCGGCAGCCCGCCGACTTCCGGACCTGCGCGGACGCCTCTCCGCCCCACTTGGTGCGCCCCTCCCCCCGGGCCGGCCGTTTCCCGGCATGCTCCGCGGAGGAAGCGAAGGAGTCGACAATAACAAACCCAGCCGCGGCAGTGTCCGCGGCCCTGCCGAGCCCTCGGCGCTGCTTCGGGGTCCCCTAGTCGCCTGGGCCCCTCGGCTCTGACCGGCCGCGGCCCCCTGTCCACCGGCCCCAGACCCAGAGCCGAGGGGCCTGACCACGTCCCTCTCCGCCCCGACCTCTCCCTCCCGCCTGGAGTCCGGGGCCGCGGCGGGCGGGCAGGCGCCTGGGACGCCGGCGGTTGTGTCGGTTGGCGGTGCCGAATGGGCGGTTGGTAGCCGCCGCCGACGACTAGGCGGCGGCGGAAGATGGTGCCGGGGGTCGCCGGCTCTTCTGCTGCCGCCGGCGAAGGAGGAGGCGCTGCCGGGTAAGTGCTGCCGCCGCACGCATCCCCTTCCCCCATCTGGGCGCAGCGGTCGCGCGGCAAGCCTCGCACGGTGGGCCGGGGGCGCGGGGTCTGGGCCGTGCCCGTCCCGCGCGCAGGTGTGTGTGCACTGGCAGGCTCGGGCTCATCCGGCCCTGGCAGGTGTTACCCAGAGGCTGCCTTCCCGACTTGACAGCCCTGTGGAGACAAAAGCGGTTCGAGTCGATACCCCATCGGGCTGCAGGAGGTGTGGGGCCGGGCTCCCTTGGTGAGCCCGCGGCTTGCTCGGCCGCGACCCCGGGGTCCCTCCCTGTGCGCTCCGCGGGGCAGCACCCCGCCGAGGTGCGGGAGTGGCTGAGGGTGAGACGCTCGAACCCGCCGACACGCATTCTTACTCCGTGGTCACCGCTGCCGCGGCTCAGCCCTTATGGACTCGAGAAACCGGAGAGTGGAGTTGGGCCGAGACCGAACGAAACGCACAGAGTGGGAGGAACAGAGAGATGATGTCTTTGTCCCGACCCCAGAGTGCGAGGATCAGTATAAAGTTACTCCTGGGAATGACTCAGCCTCTGCCCGCCCCACTGATAGATTTGGGATGGGGTGTGCACGCGGATTTCACAACTTGGTAGAAACAAAAATACATTAACAGGCGAAATGGCAGCTTCTGAGTGGAATGTCTCTATAGTTTCTTCCGCTGCCAGGTGGATGGGCTGTGTTTACTGCTTATGGTTTCATAATCTAGTCTTTTCCACCATGACTCTTTAAAGGGTGGCCACACCATGAAGTGGTATATGCCTGGGTGCCAAAGAAGACTAATGTGCTTACTGTTGATAAAGAGTCACGTTACTACAAGACATTCAGCTAGATGGGAATGTTTTCCTCAAGTCGGCTAATAAACACTAAAAATGTGCCTATTTGCTAACCATTTTATTGTGTAGTGTAAGTTTTTGTGTGTTGATGGAGCTTGTATGCTTTATCTGAAAGTTTGGAGAGTTGTCAATTTAGGAGACTTCTAGTTAAATAGATTTAAATGCATGTTTAACCAAGAATGTTGTTATTATAGCTCAATAGATGATAAAAAGAGCATCCTTCCACTTCTGACCAGATATTTCCATGAGAAACAAAGGGAATACTGAGGGAAGTAGCTGATTTTATTTTTTGGATTATTGGATCTATAAGCAGACCATTACTAGGGGTGTGAAAATGTTTTTGTTTTTAATCTTGTAACAAAATATAGCCTGAATGAACATGTTTTCTCCCTAACGTGCCTGCCATGTTTTTATTTAAGTGTTTACAATTGTGTTCAAAACCTAGATAGAGTTTTATGTCAGGGATGCTTTTGGCACGTAATGTTTATGTCCATATATCTCTGTTGATGGAAATTGGATGTGGACTCAGGCCACGTTTTACAGGTAATTTTATTTATTTTGAATCTTTTATGTTAATCAAATTATTATTTATGGGCATAATTCTTTATATGTTTGTTATTGCATGACAGAAGACAAAGAAGCAGTACTGTTGTCCCTGAAAGAGAGCTTTTTGGCCCTTGCCAACAAACGCAAGGTCAGAAAGCATGGCAGTTGACTTTTAGCAAATCAAATTCATAAGGCCAAAAGGGCAGAGGACACAAGACCTTTGTTTTTGAAAGCCACAATTTTGAACGTAAATTTCAATTATGTAAGCCTGAGAAGAGCTATTATTTTGCCTCTGATTTTGAGGTTATCTTTAAATTTTTATTCATGCATTCATTAAATATTTGAACAGCTATATGCTTTACTTTGCAGATGTGTATGTTTTATGAATTTTTTTTTTTTTAAGAAAAGAATGGCTAGGAAAATGTTCATTCAGGTAATGGTATTTTCTAAACCCAATTACACTTTTCTTTTGTAGTACTACTGGCCCACGAAACTCAAGTGAAAATGTAGCAGTCCTTTCCACACACATTCACTATCCTTTTTTAATTTATTTACCACAGTGAGACCATTGAAGCAGCTACTACAAGGAATATAAGATTGCTTAAGAAATTGTTCTTCCCTTATAAAAGAAAGGAAATTGGAGTTCTCCACAAAAACAATTATAATGTGGGCACTATTAGAAATTGGTATGAAGGGATTTGAGCTTTTCAAGGGTGTAGGAGAATATTTTTGGTAGAAGAAAAAGCATGAGAAGACACAGATAAATCACTTCATGTCTCTTAAAAAATGTCCTAGCTACCTGACAGAGTTTTGACGGGTATTTATTGTGTACCTACTGTGTGCCAGGCACTGCTCCAGAAGTGCTGGGGATTCAGCAGTGAACAAAGCAAACCAAAATCTCTATCTTCATTCAAAAAAAAAAATGGAGTAAGAGAGTGATAATTTCTAAGGAGAAAAATAAAGTAGGTAAGGGAGGATATGAACTGTCATGGTTGGAGGGTTGAAACTTTAGATATGGAGGCCAGGGAACACCTCACTCATTAACTTTTTTTTTTGTTTTTCTTTTTAATTATTATGGGCACCTAATAGTTGTATATCTTTATAGGGTACATATTATGTTTTGATACAGACAATGTGAATTAATCAAATCAGGGTGATTGGGGTGTCCATCGCCTCAGGCATTTTTCATTTCTTTGTTAGGAACATTCCAATTTCACTCTTTTAGTTATTTTAAAATATACCCTAACTTATTGTTGATTATAGTCACTTTGTTGTGCTATCAAATACTGTTCACTCTGTCTAACTATATATTTGTACCCACTGGTCATCCCCATTTTATACCCCCCTACACTGATTGACTTTTGAGTGAAGACCCAAGAGAAGTAAGGGAGCTAAGTGTGTGACTATATTGCGAATGGAAGTTTTTTGGCAGAAGAAACAGTAAATGCGAAGGCCCTGAGATACATGGCATATACAGTGAAAAATGAAGAGGTTACTGAGCTGGACTTGTAGGACTGAGGGGGAAAGAAGTAGGAAATCGGGGAGCTCTACAGGTATTCAGGCTTTGTAGGTCATGGTAAGGAATCTGTAATGTACTCTAGTCCTGCATGTACAAAGGCATAGATAGAGGTGAGTTCCAGTAAACTCAACAAGGCGGGAAAGCAGTTGGAGCCAGATTCATTCACTCATTACTGAAATGTTAATTGAACCCCTGTGGCACACTCTATTAGCTTCAGCATTGTAATAGTGAATGAGAGAGACTATATATATATATCTGTTTATTTATAGGAAATGGTGAATGATTGGAAATTTTAAAGAAGGTAAATGATAAATGCAGGCTGCTTTAAAGTGGTGGAATAGATATAAGGCTAGACAAGCAGATTGTGGAGGGCTAGACTGAAGAGTTAAGAGTCAGTCTAACTCTCATAGATAAAAGGATGCAGCGATTTCTTAACACATTTGTCTGATTCTTTCATTATTATGGACCTAATAAACTTTATTTGCCCATAAACTATACCCCTATTGGTCAGGGCCCCAGAGGATGGTGTTTCTTTCTATTCCTTTGTAAATTTCAGGTTCTGATTATTTTGCAAGTGCGGTAATTGAGCATCTCCAAGCACCCTTTCTTTACTTGGTTAGTTTGTTTCTGCTTTCACAGCTGTTTAGTTAGTAGTCAGAGGATTGTGGAATAACAATTTTTCCCACCCATGATTTTGCTATTTTGAATTCTCATGTTTTATTGGCTTGTAATTATGCTAAGGGATGAAAATATTGTGGTCCATTTCCATTTTTTTGTTACTGATTTGGGACTATCCACATCATTTTTTCCATTTATATTCCACAATAATAATTGGTCAGTAGCTGTCCAGCATATCTGTTGAAATATTAATTCAGTATCATATTGTTAATATTTCCATGGGTTTTGGTAATTGTTGTACTGCAAATGCCGGATTTGTGCAGGCTTTTTGATATTGCTGTATATTTACAGATAGTCTTGGTTTTCTTCAATCATGCTAATTTAATATTTGCTATATAGATAATTATGGTTTTATTTTTTACTCTTAGTATCCATTATAAATAAAACATAAAACTAGAAATTTTTCAGTAAAATCATGTGTTTTTATATAGTTTTTATGAATGGCAGGAGACCAAAATGTGTATGTTCTGATATAGAAAATTTCTGTTATATTATGCAGTTCAATTGAAGTGCGTACTAGTATGCATGGCGTTGTCTCATTTTTATAAAACTAAATTGTATATATACATACACTTCCTGTATACGTAGGGGAAAAAATCTAAAGAGTATAGTCCAAACTATTTTTCATTTTTGCTGAGAGAAGTAAAAGCCATTGGAAATAAAGAAGGGTGGAGGGGAGGGGTAAAAACCTACCTATCAGGTACAATGAACACTATTCGGGTTATGGGCCCTGACTTAAGCATCACAAAGCTATCCATGTAATGAAAACATTTGTACCCCCTTAATATTTTGAAATAAATAAATAAGAATTATGATGTTTCTTATTTTTAAAGTATTCCTGTTATGCTATTTTTACCTCCTTATTTGCTGTCTTTGGGGCACTAGCTTTCTCAATGCTATCTCCATTCTTTTGGTGCTATTCTTACATGAAGTTGCTTGTCTGGTTGTAGGTATGGCATATATTTAGGAGACCCTGGACTTTTATGAAGAAGGTTTTCTTTCAGGGAATGTGAGGCAGGTGCCTGACCTACTCATCTTTTCTTCTTTTCCTCTTGGCAGAGAAAGGGTAGGACCAGGTGAGAATACATCTTATTTGAAGAGACTGACACCCAGTTTTTAGTCCCTGGGCAACCTAGACACTGCATTTGTAGTGGACATTATTTGCATTGATGCAGCAGCCAGTGACCCCTCAATCAGGTAGAATTACTAAGAATTGCGATTTACAGAATTCGAAGTCAGGCAGAATGATTCCCAGTTACCTTTTCTTTATGAAGCTTTTAGTCCACTTTATTGAGTCCATCCAAATCTCATGTGTTCCACTTGAAAGTAACTTGAAGATATTTGTATTCCAGGCACCTAGCTCAGTGTCTGGTTTATTTTAGATGCTCCCAAAATATATTGGGTGATTAGTGAATGAATGTCTTTAGTTTTGGAGGTCAGAAATTGTCACCTGGGGTTTTCCGCCTTCATCTTCCCATATAAGGAAGCTAATTCTAAGTTTTGCATATATTAGAATAGTCGACAATAAGGGTGGAACGACTGACCTAATCATCATGGCGGTAGCATCTGCAAAGGAAATCATAAGCTAATCTTCAGTTGATAAGTTAGATAGCCAGTTTTTCTTGAGTATGCATGATGCTTTCTGGCTCTTTTCCTTATATATTGGCATATATGAGTTCAGTTGTTATCCCTATACGTCTGGAATTAAAAGCAGTGGGATCAGTATTTTTAAAAATACACCTTCCTTCTGCCGCCTCACTTATACCTGACTGTAGGCCAGAAGGATCTAGGAGGAACAATTGTTCTTTCATGACATGAGATGGGTTTTTTCCTCTCACGTAAAATAATTCTTGCTACCTTACATCACTAGTTAAGAGCTAAATTCAGGGGAAGGGAAAAGATTACTGTGTGCCACCTGTGATAAGGGATTACTTCCCTGAAGTGGTAATAGGACCATACTTGGACTTCTAAGGATGAGTAAAATTCAAATAAGAAAGAGATGGTTGGGATCTTACCTGGCAGGCGTGTGTAAAGTGAGGGTATAGGCTTCATGTAGGGAAGTAGTTGATGATACTTCTACTAAGTATTGCCAACTGGAGTTAATTATGAAGTTCTCTGGTACTGGAGTTTAAAGTCTTAATTGCCGCTATTTTAAAAGCTTTACTCGTGGCACTATAAAGAAGTCTGAAGTACTTTATTGCTGTCCTTCTCACCTACCCTGTAGAAGGTGTCATTTCAGTTTATAGATGTGTAGAGGTTATCTGAGCCCCAGTGGGATAGATGGGATTCAGATGTTAATACAAGTAAATCTTGTTCTAAAGTCTGCCACTTTTATGTTCATCTAGGCTATTTGTAAAATTGGCAAATTCACTTGCTCAGAGGGGTGGGCAGATAATGCAATTAAATGAAACCGTGTGGGCCCTGAACCAGAGGTCACAGGAGAGGTAGCTGCAAAGAAAGAAACAACAGTGCTTGTTGGGCCGCTGATTTGTGCCTTACTATAAGCAGCAATAAGGTGCTGGGGAAGATATTTTAGGAGAGAAGCAGCCTGGCTACAGTGGTTGTAACTAACTGGTAGGGAGTGTTCAGGAAGGGTTGGAGCAGGATAGAGATTTAAAGATAGAAGAGTTTGCAGGCTTTAAAGTAAGGATTATGTCATTGGAAAATGAGGATTTGGTTAATTACAAGGGGAAAAATGGATAGGATTTGGACAGAAATAACTGAAGTTTTGGGTAGTAGGAGAGTGATAGTTTGGAAAGTATTAATAAAAAAGTCAAGGAATAGTTTTAAAGGAAAAGTACTGAAATGAAATTTAGATATGTTGAGATTGAAGTAAAAGTAGGATTTCCAATTGAAAATATTTAATGTCAGCTAGTGCTAGTCCAGAACTCAGGACAGAGATCTGGATTACTTTATATTTTGCACAGCTCTTCCATAATATGTATAGATCATTCACTGGACCCTCAACAACTGTGTGATGATAGGTAGTTTCTTTCCTTTTTGTAATCAAATGAAAAAAAACTTGTTAGATGCAATCAAGGTTGCGTAGTCAGAAGGGGCAGGATTAGAAATAGGTCTTTTGATTCCAAATCTCATGTCCTTTTCACAGTTCTTTTCTCCCTCTTATGTCTAGATAAAGATAACAATTGGAAGACTTACTATGAATGGCCATTTAGGGAAGACTATATATAGAGTGGGGAGTGGGGCAGAATTCCACTGGGACTCGACTGGGGGCTGAAAGGGTGAGAAAGCGGGTGGGGATCTTTTTCTTGCTCTCTTGGTTAGACCAGTTCTTCTAGGGTAGCAAATTCAGATTGTTTTCATTGTAATGCATAGAGTGTCGTCTTTTTTTTTTCTTTTTAAAAATGGATATAAGTGTTTTTCCCTCTGATTATTAATGTAATTTTAAAGAAATCAGAGAAAGTGAAAGTCCGGCATAGAGATAGCCAGTGTTGAAAAGATTGTTGTTAAATTGTTCCAGACTTCTGTAATGCTTGTGTGTACACATGCAACTCTCTGCGTTAGTTATAAAAATAAAACCCACAAACAGAATCGCGTTCTATATTCTGTAACTTGCTTTTCTTACTGGATAGTAAATATATCACTAATCAATATGTATAGATCTGAACAAACATTTTTAAATGTCTAAATAATGTCACCTTTTATAGTTGCATCATGTTGTAATTTATTTAACCAAACTCTATTGATAGTCAGTTTTCTAATTTTTCTTTGTGAAAAGTAAAAATGTAATGAAAATCACTGGGTGTATACCTTTGTATACATGTCTCATTGTTTGTTTTCAATACATTCCCAGAAGTAGAATTGCCAGTTTGCATATTTTAAATTTTGGCGCAAATTGCCAGATTAAATCTCCTTGACGGTTGTACCAATTTATATTTTTGTCAGAAATGTTCCAGTGGGCCCACTGTTATCTTGTCCACACTTAGTACTCATTTTATTCATTAGTAGTAATCTGGAGGGTAAAAAATGGTAACTTGTTGATGTTGTAGTTCTCATTTCTTAGTAAATATATACATCCAGACGGTTTATGCTGTGGATAGCCATTAGTCGAAATACCATTGCTTGAAAAGTTTGTCTTTTCTCCCATTTGAAATTCTACTGTTGTTGTATATCTGTGTGTGTGCATATATAAAGATATGTTTGGTTCTGTTCTGTTTCATACATTATCTGTTTATTAATGCACCCCAGTCCCACAATTTTAACTGCTATGAGTTTGTTTGACATGTTTTGGCAGTTCTCTCCTATAGTGTCTCAATATATATTATAGGCATTTAGTAGTTATTGTCTCAATGGGAAGAAACTGAAGACCTTGTTTAAGCAGAGGGCTTCTGCTTTTAAGATTTTAAGAAAATCTTGTGTCAATTGTTGAATTATTAACCTGTTACTTATTAGAATTGTTTTGTGTTAACTTGTGTAATATTAACTATGGCTTAGTTTATAAAAGATAAGAAAAATTTTATATAAAATGAGCATCATGTCAAATTTTAGGAATCTAAACTATTTGGTGAAAAGTAGTACTTATGTACTGGGCTTATATAAGGCTTATAAAATTAATTTCTTTTTTTTTAACACGTAAAGGAAGGAAAAAATTTCTTATTCCTTCAACAGCAGTTGATTTCTGTGCCTGTACCTTACAATTACATACAATAACTAGTTCTAGATCATAGAGACTCAACTCACTTGTGGAATTAATGGATTTTACATAAGTAGGGAAAATGTACATAATGAGCAGGCCCAAAGTTTGAAGTTGATAAAAGGATTAGCTTTTAAAATGATTGTTTCCTTAAAAGAAACTAGTGGCTTACTAAGTTTGTCCTCTTAAGTTTTTTAGTAATGTGTGATCAGTGAGGGTACATTCCTAGTTGGAACTTGATTTTACATACCCTTTTTTTGGGGGGGGGGTGGAAAATGGCACCTTCTCTGTATAAATTCTTGTCCATTCCTTCTCGGTATAACTTTTGCATACCTCTTCATCTTATTTAATATTATATTGTAATGTTGATTTTATGTGATTGAGCTTTTGGATGACAGATAACATGTACTTTTTTATCTCTTTGGTCACTGGCCCACAAAGTAAGTTTTTTAAATTAATATTTGTCCCAATGACTGGATGTTAGAATTGGGTTTGGTGTGTAATTTGACTGCATGGCATTTTATAGAAGATTGGAAGAATCATCTAGTGTACCCCTTTTTTCAGATGAGGAGACTGAGATTTAGAAAATGGATAACTCAAGGTCACAAGACTAAAGGTGTGAAGCTAGTTTAGTGCTAAAACCCAGATCTCTTACTTCTGCCAAAGTCTGTGCCCCCATTGCTTAACATTTTAAACTATTATTACATATAAAGAAGAGAATTCAGCTTTGTTGGATCATCTTATTTTGATATCAACCATATAGGAATATGTACATAAACTATACATTTTGGTGCATAAATAGAGACAGTGTTCCTCTTTGAGTCACTTTCTTTTTTATTTCAGTGTTGGTTCTCACTGTAGTCCTTACCCATAGTTTTGGCCTCAAACATTTATTGACTACCCGCTATCTCTAGGCGTAGTATGTTAGGTACTGTGGTGTTTTGAAGAGACATATAAGGTAGGACCAAGTTTTCTTTAGCCGATTATAATACAGTTGAGGCAATATAAGGTATTTGGCAATTGGCCAAAAAAAAAAAAGTGTAGCAGGGTATTTATTTGTTTTGCATAGAAATGCTGTTATTTGATTAGTTGGAATTGGAAGTCTTAGCTGTAAGTGCTTCAGGAACAGATCATTGACAGCCAGTACATTGGGGAAGACGTTATGACAGAGTATTTGAGTTCTTGGTTACAAGATGGAAGCTGTGGAATGAAATGAGTAGAGGCATGAAAAACCAAGGCTCGTTCATTTCACGTCAAGAGATCACTTCAAATGGCGTGGAGCATCATGTATTAAGCCAAAGAAGGGAAACAATGCAGTCTAAGTCTTAGGAATTTATACTTCATTGAGTGGATGTCATGAAGCATTTTTAGTTGGAGAAGTAAAGTAACATTAAAAGAGGACTCAACAGGCCAGGCGTGGTGACTCATGCCTATAATCCCAGCACTTTGGGAGGCCAAGGCGATAGGATCTCTTTGAGGCCAAGGGTTCAAGAGCAGCTTGGGCAACATAACAAGACCCTGTCTCTACAAAAAAATTTCAAAAATTAGGAGAAAATATTAGCAAGCTATACATCCAATTAAGGACTAGTAACCAGAATCTGCAAAGAACTCAAGCAAATCAAAAAAAAATCAACCCCGTTAAAAAGTAGGCAAAAGACATGAACAGAAGCTTCTCAAAAGAAGATAGACAAATGGCCAATAAACATATGAAAAAATGCTCAAATGTCACTAATCATCAGGGAAATGCAAATTAAAACCACAATGAAATGTCACCTTACCCCAGTCAGAATGGCTTTTATTAAAAACTCCAAAAATAGTAGATGCTGGCATGGATACAGAGAGAAAGAAACACTTATACACCATTGGCGGGATTGCAAATTTGTATAACCTCTATGGAAAACAGTATGGAGATTCCTCAAAGAACTAAAAAGTCGACCTACCATTTGATCCAGCAAACCCACTTTCGGGTATTTAGCCAAAGAAAAAGAAGTCATTTTATCAAAAAGACACCTGCACTCGAATGTTTTTTGCAGCACAATCCACAATTGCAGAAGATGTGGAATCAACCCAAAGTGCCCATCAATTCCTGAGTGGATTAACAAAATGTGGTATATGTATACTATGGAATACTACTCAGCCATGAAGAAGGATGAACTAATGCCTTTTGCAACAATCTGGATGGAACTGGAGACCATTGTCCTAAGTGAAGTATCTAAAGAATGGAAAAACAAACACCACATGTACTCACTATTAAATTGGAACTAACTGATGAGCACACATGTGCATAGAGGGACGTAACACTCAATGGAAATCAAGTGGGGGGGGAGTGGATGGGCGAAAACCTACCTAATAGGTACAATGAACACTATCTGGATGATGGGCACACTTTTAACCCTGACTCTCAAGCATTACAAAAGTGATCCAAAAACATTTTTACCCCTGTAATATTTTGGGGGAAGAAAAGCCGAGCATGGTGGTGCACACCTGTATGTAGTCCTAGCTACCTGGGAGGCTAAGGCGGGAGGATCACTTGAGTTTGAGGCTGCAGTGAGCTATGATTGTGCCCCTGCATTCCAGACTGGATGACAGAGTGAGGCTTCGTCTCAAAAAGAAGAAAAGATTACCGAAAATTGTTAAGTTGTTATCCTCCAAGATGAATTTGAGATGGAGTCTGCAGATGGAAGGAGCTCAGGTAGGTAATTGTCAGAGCCTAGGTATGCAGCAGTAAGCACTGAGTTAGATTGCTTAATGGAAATAAAGTAGAAGATAGGATACAGAGACTTAGTAATTGTTAATGTGGAACCAGGGAGTACTTATTAACATAGGACGTTAAATCACATTAAACCAAGTTGATTGGTTACTTGTTTTGTTAACTATAAGAGCCTTGGAATACCCTGGTTAATAAAGAGACTGCCAAAAATTAGCTATTTGGATAACAGAGTTATCTGTTACTATTTGAAATCTGCTTTGTCATTTACATGGAGTACTGCTAGTAGCATCCTAAGAGTACATTTGCTTGTGAAACACTGTTCGATTAACAGATGCATCTGAGTGCTTTGTGTTATGTCATAGAGTTAGTTCCTGTCCCTAGATAACATTTTTGGAATATTTACTGTGAAGTTGGCATTGTACTAAATAAGCTCTCTTGTTTTCTACTTCAGACATAGGAGGTGGGTATTAACATCCCCATTTACAGATATAGGAATGGAGATTTATGGATGTGTACTGATGAGGAAGACTTTTTAATTTTTTTCCATATTTTTTCCTTGACAGTAAAGCTGTGTGGCTCATGGATCAGCTGGGAAAGATGCAATTCAATAAAATTTTATAACTTTGACTTAGATTACACAAAATTGGTCTTTATATAGGTTTTATGACATTTCTTTTAATAAGAGAATTTAAAACATTAGCATGAATGTATGTATTTTATTCATGCTGTTGCCCAAAGTATTTAATTAATTTTATAAGCCATACTTTTCAATTAAAATCTGACAAGCTATTATTTTGCTTACATAAAAATTCATATTTGCATTCCCTTAGTGTGTACAGTCTTTGAAATATGAAAAAAATAAAAACTTCCCTGTACCAAACACATTTACTTTGATGTGGAACTGTTACATGACCACTGAAAAATTAGTAATCCAGGATTGAAATAACAGCTCAAGATAGAAATAGATTTTTTTTTTTTAAAGAAGACTTTAGTGGTATAGGAACTAAGGTAAAGGAGAGAGAACTTGATCAGGCAGCTTTATGAACAGATTTAGGTGATAGAAAAGTGGCTTATCTATGTGAATAAAAATGAGATGATATCCTCTTGTTTTGACTGGAACAGAGCGCTTATTATGTAAGAAAGTAATCGGACTCTCTACCCATTTGCAGTTAGTATTACGAATCTGGCCTTTCACACATTGTTAAGATTGTACAGCTCTTCGGGAAGACCAGGTCTGTCTGTTTCCCTAAATAGCTGGCTTGAGAGCCTTATACCTACAATTTCCTTTATAGAATCTTGAGTACGTAGGCACTTTGGGTGTCATCTAGGACAGGTCCGGTGGAATTCAACTCAAGTAAACATTTCATTTTTCATAAACAATAAGATTGAGAATAAGAAATCCTTGACTATCCTCTATATTGGTTAGGTGTTGGCGCAAAATAGAAGTTTGATCTGTATGTTTCTGTGTACTCATCCTTACTTACAGGAGGCTGTGATTTTCACTGTATTTGCAATTGTTTCTGTTTTCCCTTTATTTCAAAAAGCGTATTTAGTGTTTATGTCTTGCCATGGATATAGAGTGGTCCACAAAGTCCCTATATGTTAGACATTATTTGCATATTCTGTTCATGTTCATGATTGGCTGCAAATATGGTATGCTGAGAACTGATATGATATGCTGAGTCCGGACTTTGAAGAACATGTTGATTATTAAGAGAATTTCTTAGCTTTGTCTTACAGCTGTGAAAGACTTCTTTCAATGTATTTCAATTACTTCTTCCCATCAATATGAGAAAAGATAACCAATAGGTATGGGAAATAATAAAAGTTTTCTGTGTAGCATGAATTGCAGGAGGGAGGTATGTAGATCATTTCTAGAACGCATGTAAGTAACTCTTCTAGATGCAGCCTTTTATAAAATGGACTCTTTTGTAAAATAGTTCCTCTTGCACTGCTCAATCATTTTTATCCTGTTGTAAGGGTGCAGACACTATGGAATTGTTCTATAGGTTTTGTTTTTCTGTTTTTCTAATTCGACTTGTGCAAATTAAAAACACAAAAAGTAGGCAGTACAGGAATGAGCCATGTGTACCTGTCATTTTGTTTCAGTAGTTATCATCTCATGGCCCACCTTGTTTCAGCTGTACCTTGTTTGGGTTAGATTAGGGTTATATATTTTTTCTCTGCATTCTTTTTACATGTTTGTGATCTTATTGTATGTACTGTTCAAAATTGCAAGATTTATTAAAAATTATACAATAACTTTTTTCTTTTGAGACAACGTCTTGTTCTGTCGCCTGGGCGATAGCAAAGTGGCGTGATCTTAGCTCACTGCAACCTCAAATTTCTTTTTTCTTTTCTTTCTCACTCACTCACTCATCCACTCTCTACAACCTCGAACTCCTGGCCTCAGTCAATTCTCCCAGTTCAGCCTAGAGGTGTGTGCCATCACCTAATTTTTTAATTTATTTTTTTGCAGAGACAGAGTCACTGTATCGCCCAGGCTGGTTTTGAACTCCTAGCCTCAAGCATTCCTACTGCCTTGGCCTCCTAAGGTGCTAGGATTACAGGCATGAGCCACTGTGCCCAGCCTCCATAACATTTTAAATCCTGTCTTACGATACGAATAAAGAATGAGTAGCCAAATAATTATTATTAATAAAAGTAGTGAAGTGTCTTATGTATGCTTTAACTGTATTTCAAATTATTTCCTTAAGACAGATTTTTATGTTACTGTTATAGGGTTAAGGGAAATTTGCAAACATATACAAAAGTAGAGAGAATATTATAGTGAACCAAATAATGCATTCCATTTGCTTTAATAAGTACCACAATTTTACTGATCTTATTTATCCACTGTCTAACTAACTCTGTTGCTCTTTCCTTCCAGCCTTCCTTCCTTTGCTTACTTTTACTGGAGTAATTAAAACAAGTATCAAGCATTCTTTCACAGATTAATTTTTCAGAATTCTTTTTTTTATAATTACAGTGCCATTATCATCCAGACAAAAGTAATAGTAATTCTTTAATATGATCTGATAACTAGTCCATTTTTAGATTTCCACATTTATCCCCAAAATGTCTTTCTTATAGTTGTTTTGATTCAGGACCCAAATAGGTCCACACATGGCATTTGTTTATTTTGTCTCTTACGTCTCTATTAATCTGTAAAAGGCTTCATCCCCCTGCTTTTTATTGAAGCCATTTATTTGTTGTAAAAACTAGATCATTGTCCCATGGAATGCTCATTATTCTTATAATACTGTTTGTTTTTTTCTCTATACCCCATATTTCCTGTAGACTGGAAACTGTAAGTAGATGTAGAAGCCTGATGAAATTCAGGTTTAATTTTTCTTGAGGTGGTGGAGGGGGGCCAAGAAAGCTTTATAGATGGTCTGTGTCCAGTTGAATCACATAAGGAAATACTTGTGCATGTAAGTAACTCTTCTAGATGCAGACTTTTATAAAATGGACTTACTTTTGTAAAATAGTTCCTCTTGCATTGCTCAGACATTTTTATCCTGTTGTAAGGGTGCGGAAACCCCAGTTAGAGCAGAGTGGTAAGTGTCCATTGTGTTCATGTTTTGTTAGCCTAATTTATCCAATATAAACGGATCTATCAAATTTCTCTTAATGATATCTAAATCCATTATTTCATTGCAAAATGATCATCTGTATTCCATCTACACCATTAGCTGGAATTTTTCTTTGTAAATGGACTTTGTCTCATCAACTATTTGATTATCCTGAGATACATTTCATAAAAGAAAGTCAGAATGGTGCTTAACTTCTTTCCATTTTTCACTTTTTATAATGGGTTCTGTCCTAGCTCTCTAAGGTTTTTGGAGTGTTTTTTTAAGGTATCATTGTGAAATATAAACTTTTATTTGATGCTATTCAGTTATTTGTAATCATTTTTTTTTGTTGCTCAGACTGTCCCATTGTAGCCAGTGGAAGCCATTTAAAGTTGGTTTCTTTGCCTTTTTGACATGTTCTCTTTAGTCTTTGATATAGGTTGCTTGCTTTATGGTACATTAAGATGTTCCAGCCTTATGTGATTGGTACATTTTCTACTTTAGACCTTTAGAATCAGCCACTTCTCCAAAGGTTCCTTTTAGAAACCACAATATGGATGTGTAGTGAGTTTAGCCAGCTCTACAGTCAAAAGAAACAGTTCCACAAAACTGCCCTCACATCAGATACTGGCTGCAATTTTGGTGGTACCCAGAACCACTCTCACTTCAGACCAGCTGACTACAAATTTGCAGGTCCCCATGACCACCCTCCTGTTGGAGAATTCACTAGAACAGCTCAAAGAACTCAGGAAAGCACTGCACTTACAATTTTACTATAGCAAAATAAATTAAAATCAGACAAAGGAAGATATGCAGAGAGCAGAGTTCGGAAGGAGTCCAAACTCAGAGCTTCTGGCCATCATCACCAGTGGTCACAGACAGGACTACCTTCTCTTGGCCACAACATATGAAAGTATACACAGAGTATGGCTAAGTAGGGCACCTTACTTGAGTCTTTGGTATCCAGAGTTTTTACTGGGGCTTGATCGCACATTGTCTTTATGACCGACCTTCCTGGAGGTCATACTAATGTCTTTAGTCTCCAGTTCCTCTGGAAATAGGAAATGAACTGATGCGTGTGTCCTAAAGCCCCCATCATAAATCACATTGTTAGGCTGGCCATGGCTAAAGCTCACAGGCAACAAAGACAATCCTATCTGTCAGGACCTTTCCAAGGGCCTTGAGATCACCTCCCAGTAGCCAAGGGCAAAGGCCAGACCTCTTTTAAGTAAGGTTAGTTCTTCACTGCCTGGAGTGCCATGGGTATTTAAGGCTCTAGGGTTGTCACTGCCTTTTTTTTCAGTGGAGCTATGAAGTATATAATTTATGGAAAGGGAAAAAATTCTTGCTTATACTAATAGCTAAAGTAATTTTTACTTCTTTATACATTTTATTTCTTTTGGGTTGAAAATCTTGAAATCTTAGGTTGGAAATCTTGCTAGTTTGATGGGTAAAAAATAATGTCTTCTTTTTATATTTGTATTTCTTTGATTACTGAAGAAGTTTCAAATAGTTCCACATTTGTTAACCATTTGAATTATCTACGCATGCCTTTTGCCTATATGTATTGTGGGTCTTTGTGATTTTCTTACTAATTCATAGGTACTCTTTTTTTAAAGTTAGTGATAACCGTTAGTCACTTGTTATAACATTGCCATTTCTCACCAGTTTTAAGGAGAAAGAAAAGTCACATCTTTGGATATTCAAATTAAGTGATAGGAGGCAGGTAATGGTAAACAAGTCTTTTTTTTAATTTTTATTTTTACTTTTTAAAATTTTCTACCCTTTCCACTCCCCCATAAGCCAGATCCCAAAAAACTGCTAGAAAAAAAACTGGGAAGTTGGGCCCTTCTGGGGGACTTCTCTGCTATTATTGCTGTCACTTCCATATTGTGGTACTGTTGTGAATGGCATGGGTTTACTAGGGGGCTTCAATCCTTGTCTGTTAGATGCCTGGTAGTAACTGAGGTATGTGTAGCTGTCCCTGACGTGGCTACCATGGCTCAAGCTTTAAAGGAGTCACTTACTTTTTCTATAAAGGACCAGATAGTTAAATATCTTAGGCTTTGCTGTCCAAGAGGCAAAATCAAGGCTATTATATAGGTGTTTATAGCAAGAGAGAAAATTCCTGCCCTGTCCCATATTTCTTGAGTGGGCCGCCAAGTTGACATCAGTTGGAGACTTTCTCTGGATCCAGAGGGACCAACTGAGGGGGATGGGCCTGGCAGCCTTGGAGTGCAGGCCAACACCATTTTACTTTCTGCCCAGAGAACAGATCCTGAATCACACTTCTCTTCTTCCTGAAAGCCCGGTGGCCTTTTGGGTCTCCCACTCTAGGGCTGAGATTCTATTCCTTGCTGCCCTGCAGTTGCCACAGTAGCCACAGAGTCCCCTTTGGGTAGGTGGCCCCAGTGTAGTGCCCTGGGCAGCAGGAGGCAGCACTGGGAGTGGAGTGGATAAGAAGGCAATGGGAAGGCTATGACAGTGATTCACACTGAGCCATATGTAAGGTAGGTTCTCCTTTGTACACTTCTTTAGTTATGAAGTTTTCAGTGTACATATTTCCAGAGAATTTCACACTGCCAAGATGACCAGGAAGAATTTCTAGTCCCTGTTACATGCCAAGAGTCACCTTTTCATTTATGGACCCCAAAAAATCTTGGTCTCCAAGGATCTGGGTCCATGTCGTTTCTTGGATGGTGACTTTCCTTTAGCTGAGAACTTTACCTGTTTGCATTTCCAAGTGTTTTGCCATCCTGTTCTTATTACCTAATATTGAAATGGCTTTTTTGGTATTGTTTTTAGGAAAGTGAATATTTGAAAATGACCACATAAAGGGGAAAATTAGTAGGGAAAAAAATGGTTGGGATTTCTAAAGGAACAGTAAAATGCCAAGTTATAGAATCTGCTTACTATGTGTGGTTACATGTAAGGGATCTTAATATTTTAGTAAAAGGCAAACTTCTTTGAGGCATAGTTTTGTCATTGGAATAATGTTGATAATACTAACCTTTCTCACAGTAGGATTGTGAGAATATCATGTTCTTGGTATAGTCCATACTTCTTGTTCCAATCAACCGTAGGTATTGCTATGCCAACAATGTTATTATCTCTAGAGAGAAAAACACAGCAAAGTGGAAGTATATATTTTGGAATGTAATTTTTGTTTTTACTTAAAAATAAATGCCTTTTTTTGTAGTTTTTTCCCCCCTGAAATAGATACGGATTTGTATATAAGTATAAAACTTTAAGGTTGCCCACTAGGATGTTAAGTTCCACAAGATCAGGCAATTTTATTATTTTCTATTTTATTCCCAAAGCTAAGAAAATGCCTGAGAATAGATTATCAGGTGATATTTTTCTTGAATGAATGTAGCGAAATGACCTGTGTTCCAGCCCCTCTGTCTTTTGTTTACTAAGTTTCTCCCTTTAGGCAAGTTGAGTAACTTCTGAATCTTTTCCCTTATCTGCAAATGGAAACAGTAATAATATGAATGTCTTATATGTTATGATAAATGAGGTGATGCATATAAAATTACTTAGCATAATGACTGATATATAATGAATCACTCTAATAAGTTAGCAGTGTTGATTATTTTATGTACCATGTACTTAGGACATGTGGAAAAAATAAGAGCATTTATGGCCATGAATGCCGTGAACATGACATTTGCTCACAGACTGCCAGCACTAGTAGACCCATGGGGAAATGATGCCTGGTCTCACTAGTTAGATTTTTGTCTGTGTTATTCTTGGTTAGATCTTTGGTGGTAGCTGGCAGTTAATGAGGATGTAGAGAGTGAAGGTTCAGATTCAGAAGGGGCTTCTGATTAAAGCTGCCAGTCTTATAGCTGTATTAAACAGTGGTTGAAAACGTGAGGAAACGATATTGTCTTTAACATCACTAGGAGCTGTTAGAAATGAACTAAATGATAAATAGTAATATCATGTGTACCTGTATGGTGGAATCAAATTTTAATGTAGGTTCTAGAGCCACTGTAATCAAAACTATCCATGAAATCATTTAAATTGTTCATAAAGTATGTAGACAAACTAATTCTCTAATAAGTTTAGATCTGTGAGCTTTTTTTGGCTAGCATTGTTAGTGATTGTGATTTCTTAGGTTGAAGTGTTTCTTCAGAAGTGTGAAGTGTGAACATCAGATGAAGAGATTGGTGTTTGTTCAAAGGCACATAGCTGCTACAGCTTATCTGAGTTTGTCTCAATTTACTGTAAGTAACACGGAACAGAGGAATGGAATAAGGTCACCTTTACTCTTCAGTGATTTCTAAAACCTCTGATAGACTGAGAGCAATATTGGCCATAGATCATGAAAAGGAAAGGAAAGGTTGAACTGCCCCAGATTGAAGAGATTAGATATTATAGCTCTAAATACAACATGTGATCCTGAAATGGATCCTGGATGGGTTGGGGGTACGGGGGGAAGCTATAAAGGATGTTATTGGGGCAGTAATTTGAATATGGATTGTGGCTTAGATAATAATAGTGCATCAATGTTAAATTTCATGATCTGATAAATGTTCCTGGGTTATGTAGGAGAAAATCCTTGCTGTTAGGGAGTACACATTCTGAAGTATTTATGAATAAAGGGACATTCTGCAAATTACTCTCAAGTATTTTGGAAAAAATATGTCTCTGTGTCTGTGCATATATATGTAGAGAGAGTGCACGCACTTGCACAGAGCGTGCAGTGGCACAGATGATAAAGCAAATAGAGCACACACGTTTACTGTTGGTGAATCTAGGTATGTGGGACAAGGGGAGTTCTTTGTACTATTCGTGTAACTTCTAAGTGTGAAATTGTATCAAAACAAAAAAATATATTCACAAGGAAAAAGAGAAAAGAAAAAATTTAATACAGTGATTATTAAGATTTTATGTTTAATCTCACAAAAACTGTGTGTTGTCTTTTACTGCTGTACCCCTACCTTGTCAGTACAGGCCTTTTCTCATCGCAAAGATCCCACTTAAATGTAACCTACATAGAGGCCTCCTTTAATCACCTAAATCTAAAGTAGTCCTCCTTCCTACCTACTCGTCTTTTTTTTTGGTTGCATTTACTACACCTTATGTTTGCTTTGCTCTTGTTTAATGCCTCTTTCTCCTTCAAGATTGTAAATTATATGAGTGCAAAGATGATGTCTAGTTTTTTCACAGAATATGCAGTCCTGGCACAGAAAATGAATAAGTATTTGGATGAATACTTGGATTTGGATGAATGAATGAATGAATATTCCTTCCCTTCTAGTCGCCATACTTTAGCTACCTAATCTTTCAGAAAACAAAATGACTCCTTTTAACCTGTGAGATAAAGCCTATTCTTTGGATTTGAAATAAATTAAATTGTTCATTCAGTGTATTTTTGTTGAACACAGTCATTTGATTCCCTGCTTATCTCTAGCTTCCTCTCATTAACATCTCTCAGATCTGCATGCCTTTTCTAGGTCTGCACCTTCTGACCTATCTTCTCTTTGTAGATGTGTTAAGTAGCTTTTACATTTCCCTGTTGCAATCTGCGTATTAGAAAGTATCACATTTATGACAATTATGCCTACTTTGCCTGGCTGCAAGCATTCTGCTTTTTTTCATCTTTTTTTTTTTAATCTCCAATGCCTTGCATGTTTGTGTACAAAATCTATTGAGTATATTTACTGAGTGCTTATCTTAGGCATTGTATTGCATGTATATAATATTTATATATATACACACACATGTTGTCTTGCTTAATCTTTAAGCTGATGCTTTGAGATGGAGTTATTTTTTCTAGTAACTGAGGTTCTTAGTAGTCTAGGAACTATGTTTATCTTGTTCCCTGCTACATTCTGTGTCTAGCATAGTGTCTGTACATACTAGGCAATCTGTGAGTAAATGACATCCAAACTCACTAATAATTAAAGATGACATGTATATATAAAATACTATTGGCAAGCATTTGGAAATGTAGTACTAGCAAGGATACAGTGCCTTTGTTGACTGGGTACATAGTCTGAGTAGTATTATTTGATAAAAGAAGCAATTTTGTATCATACTTTAATAGCCTTAAGATATTGGTGTGTTTTGACCCAGCAATTTTAGTTCTAGGAATATATCTTATGGAAATAATCTTAAACACAAGAAAAAAATGTATGTCTGTGAGATTAAAAAAACAAAAAAACCTGGGAGGTAGTAAGTAAATTACGGTGAATTCACAAGTGGGACTGCTTTTCAACCATTGGTATTGGTGATTATGAAGCGTTTGTGTTTGTTTTTTTTTTTTTAATTTGAGAATATTATGGGGGTACAAACACTTTGGTTACATATATTGCCTGTGCACTGCCCAAGTCAGAGCTACAATCATGCCCATCCCCCAGACAGTGCGCCCCACACCCATTAGGTTTGAGTTTACCCATCCCCTCCACCCCCATGAAGCATTTGTAATATGAAAAAACTCTTATTATGTGAAGGAAAAGTAATTATATGAATCAGGATAGGCTTAGTAATCCTATTATATGAAATTTTCAAAATTTAGCAATTTACCACATTTTTCTCTCTCCTGCATATAATGCCCAACAGAAGTTGGCAGAGGACCTTGCTCAGTGGTTATTCAGGATCCTAGCTGTGTTAATTGGAGGTTCTATGTCAGCTGCTTGTCACTTTAATCTATTGGCTTCCTAGTCATTTTCCCTTATTAAAAGATTTGTTCTAATGTGTAGTATAACAGGAAATATATTTTAGTCTCTATTTGTTAGGTAGAACTTTAGTATCTATTTAGTTGGGCTGAACTATGGGGGCTGCATTTTTAGAGTATCTGCATCACTCATAAATGGTAATGGTGAGAAGGGTGCATTAGTGATGGAGAAACTGGAGCCTTACCGTTGTCATGAAAATAATGATGTTGGAAAATCCAGGGATTTTTCTTAGAGAACAAGCTGAGAAAATCCTGGGGTAGATGTTAATGTGACTTTCTAAGAGTCTTAACAAGGATGTAGAATAATATTTGCCAGTGTTGGATTATTCATTTATTTTATTTAGAAATTATTTTACAGCTAATTTGCAGGAATGCATAGCCCTTACTTTGAAGAGGCTTCTTATTTAGTAGAGGTGAGAAATATAAAAAGAAACATCACAATGTATGCAAGCGTAGAAGCCCATATAGAGTACATAGCACAACTAATGAAGTGATTGATTCTGTGAAAGATAATGTATATCAAGGTTGTGCAAGCAGAAGGGGTGATCATAGCAAGTAGGGGAAGGAGAATTCTAAGGCAGGAGATCTGCCCCCTGAACACTCAGAAAGAGACTTTAACAGCCTATTTTGTTCAGGGAGTTTAAGCAATGTGGTATTTGGGAGTAAAAAGTTGGCGGAGGGGTTGGTGAAAGGATGAGGGTGAGAAGTTGTGGCAGAGAGGAAGAGGCCGTATTCTGTTTGCTCTCTTGGGTTACTATGATAATTAAAATCATGAAATGGCAGAGTTGGACTGTCATTCACTCACTAACCTATGACATTTCTTCACTCCTTAATTCTTAGTTTCCTTATCTACAAAATGAGGGTGACAGTAGTGTCTGCTTCAAAGGATTCTTGTGAGGATCACATGAAAACATTTCATTTAATAAAGCATTCAAAGTAGTTACCTGAGATACAGTAAGTACGAAATGGTAGCTGCTGCTGTTAAAAATCAGAATCTAAATGCTAGATCAACCTAGCATTTAGAATGATCTCTTTGAAGGCAGTATGGAGGGTGGTGGACATGGGATGGAGGAGATATGGTACAGGTTGAGAAGCTTTTGCAAAAATCTAGAGGAGGCACAGTGAGGGTCTGCTTTAAGGCAGAGTGACAATAGGAATAGGGATATAGTGCCAATAAGTATTTAAGTGTTAGAAGTGACAGGACAGATTCGCTAATGTGTTTATGTCTATTAGAAGGACAAAAGATCTAAGATAGTGTGTAAGAAATTGTGTTAATGCAGATTTCATCAACAGAGAGAAATAAAAAACTAAAAGCAAGGAGATTTAGGCAGCAGAGAAGATAATTCAGTTTTAGAAACAATACTGAAGAAATGAATATAGAAAATCAAGTTTGGATTTGTTGATTTTGAGAGGGGTTGGATGGATAGCTCAGGAGCGATTTGGGTAAGATTCAGGAGTCAGCAGCTAACAGTGGTAGTAGCTGCAGCTGTGGGGGTAGGTGAGGTCTACTGTATGAAGGTGAGTAAGGAGGGCTGAGCTCTCTCATAAGACTACAGTCAAGGTGTTGGTCAGCGCTGGAGTCTTGTCAGAGCTCAACTGGGAAAGGATCAGCTTCTGGGCTCACGTGGTTGTTGTCAAAATTCAGTTCCTTCAGGGGTGTCAGAATAAGGCTCTCTGCTGGCCAGAGGCGACCTTCATTTTCTTACCAAGTCGGCCTCTCCCCATGGTGGCTTAATTGGTCAAAGCTGGCAAAGGAGAGAGTCAGCTGGCTAGATGGAAGTTATAACCTTGAGTACCAATCAGGGACACAATAACCCATCACTTCTGGAATATTTATTGGTTAGAAAGAGATCACAGGCCCTGCCTGTATGTAGGGGGTGGGGGATTTCACTAGAGTGTGGATACTAAGAGGTGGAGGTGGAATAGATAATTGTTGCTGTTTTAGAAGCTGTCTGCTGCAGATACCATTTTTATTCCTGTGTACAAGAGGGGAAACTCAAATGGTTTCCAAGATCCTATGGTTGCAAGTATAATGAGGCCAAGACAAAACCCAGGCTGTGTGACTCTACTGTTACGTTTTAAGGACTGAGAAATGGCTATAGAGCGAGCAGTTTGGAGAGTTCGTTGGTGACTTTTGTTTGATGTCTTTTAGTGGAGTAATGTGGGTCGAAGTCATTGGTTGGGATTACAGTGAATATGCAGGTAGGAAAAGGGCCTAAGTAGAGACTGTTTTTACAGGTGATAATTTTAAGAGAAACAAGAGAAAAATAACTGTATGTCGTTGTTACATATTGAATTGTTTTTTTCTATAATAATCTAGAAAATTTTCCTTTTCAGTTCCTTGAGTTTAACCAGTAATGCCATTCAGTTGCCAATTTCAAGCAAAGGAAACATAAGCCAGTTTTAATCCGCTTTTTAAGAAAAGTGGTAGTCCTATTCACAGTGCCTGAGGTAAGTCATAGTTCCTACTTTTGTAAGTTTTTGATGTAATGCATTTAAAATAATGATTTTGGAAACTTTAATTTTAAAACCTTACTTGGTTTTTCTTTCGTCTCTGATAATTCAGAGAAGATAACTTTACGGCTTATGGGGAAAAGACCATAAATAAAGATGCCTGCTTCTTTCTGGGAATTTGTAGTTATCTTTCACCACTTTAAGTAATCTTAGAATTTCACCTCCATTTGTCAAAAATAAAATGGTAGATCCTGAAATCTGTTCTGTTTATATGTCCTCCTTTTATTGGTGTAGAAGCTTTATTTTATAGATGAGGTTTTAACTTGGACTCATTAATGGCAGAGTTGTTTTAAATATTCTGATCTCCAGACCTGTATACTTTCTCCTGTTGCTCAAGGTGATATAACTGTTAGGACCACAGTGCCTCATGGAGTGCTTAATAGCCCACTGTGGAGGTGGAACACTGATTAAGAAGCAGTTGGTAGAAGCAATTGGGACTCATTTCCCCTAATTTGCAAAGTAGTGGCTACTCTTACTTGCTTCTAGTAAGATTAACCTTAACACTAGTCTAGTTTTATTGTTTTGAGGAAGAAGTGGGGGAAGAAAGTTTGGGTATAAGAAGATGTTTGACCAAATGCTTTATTCTTAATGTAAAAAACAGTGTGAAATATGCATGCACATATGAACTTTTATTCTAACTGCTATCCTCTTTTTTCCTGAAAATAAACTTTTTTCCCATGGTAGAACTGTTATGCTTTTCACTAATCACATTTATTTTTTTAAAAGCATCCAGTTTACTGAACTGCCCAGTTAGCCATCTTAGACATCAAAACCCATTTTGATATATTATTTATATAGTAAAACTGTGCTGCATCTTCATGACGAAGATATTTTGCACTTGCAGTTGTGTCTGTAAAGTTGATTTCTTGTTTCTTCTAGTAACCATATCAGAGGGTGAGGTGTAAGCTCACAGAATCCAGAGAAGTCATCATGAAGTTGTATGTATTTCTGGTTAACACTGGAACTACTCTAACATTTGACACCGAACTTACAGTGCAAACGTGAGTTGTCTTTCATTTATCCTCTTCTGTTTTGCATTTGTCTGCATGCAGAAAGTTAAAGAAATTTTTGATTTTGAGGAAACTATTTCACTGTTAAAAAAGTGTAGTATATGGCAATTCTTAAATCTTTTATCCCAACACATTATGTTTGTAATTATCATCTTTCTCTGAAATGCTGGCTTAATTCTTTAAGCTGTGGTTTGTTCTGTTGCGTGAATGTAATGTTCAGAATAACCAGACCCACAAACAATCTGATTTCAAAGTGATGCTATTGTTATAAGTACCCACGGCAAATTGCTGTTTTAAGTTTCACGGGCCATTGCTAAGGAATTTATTGCTAGCTTTATAAAACAATATATATCACTTGCATGGTTTTTGGTCATTTGTTTTTATTCCTTTGCATGAATAAAGTCAATAGGTGTGTTTTGTTTGTTAATGAGAGAATAAAATAAGTTTAATATTTTTAGCCAAATTAGTGGGGCTCAGATGGCTAATAATTCTCTAGGTTTTCAGAGGTTTCCAATATTTAGCTAATGGATACCCTCCTTGATGTTTGTCAAAGGTATGGAGAGCTCAGAGTAAATAATTCTGACACTGAAATTATTATAAATAATTGGGGAAATCAATAATCTTTGTTTAAAAAGTGGAATGATGCAATTATTTTCCTTTTTTAGAGGACTCATTTTCATTAAACACAGCTTTATCTCTGAGAATGAATTTTTGAAAGATAGGAAAAGGGAGGAATTTTCTCATGGTTTACACTAATGTAGTTTCTATAAAGCTGTGTGGAGATTTGAACACAAATCTTGTGTTCTGAGGACTTTAGCAGACCTTATACCAATTTGATCATATTCCTTTATGTTATATAGAGAATACAAAAATAAATGTGTCTACTGCCTTTATTTTGTAGACTCACTTTTAGATATGTCACAATGGGTGATTTATTTACCTAACATCAGCCACTTGTTTATGAAATCCAGTTCAAGCCTTAAATTTTTTACTACTGTTTTGGGGGGAAGTTTTACAGTGAAATTCATTAACCTATCCAGGTATTTTTATATAGTACTTACTTGAAAATAAAGATACTGGACAAATGCAAATAACTGACTTATTTTATTTATTTATTTATTTATTTATTTAAGTGTGGCAGACCTTAAGCATGCCATTCAAAGCAAATACAAGATTGCTATTCAGCACCAAGTGCTGGTGGTCAATGGAGGAGAATGCATGGCTGCAGATAGAAGAGTGTGTACCTACAGTGCTGGGACGGTAGGTATCCAAGAGCCCTTTCATACAGGGATGCTCCACCTTCACATCAGAAGGGAGCTGGGAACTCAGTGTTCAAAATCAAGATTTATTCACTTCATATATTGAGAGCAATGTGCATGTTCAATAACATTTTGTTTCAGTTATGTCTGCTTTTTTTTATATATAGGACACAAATCCAATTTTTCTTTTTAACAAAGAAATGATCTTATGTGATCGTCCACCTGCTATTCCTAAAACTACCTTTTCAACAGAAAATGACATGGAAATAAAAGTTGAAGAATCTCTTATGATGCCTGCAGTTTTTCACACTGTTGCTTCAAGGACACAGCTTGCAGTGGTAAGATATAAACAATTATTTAACTAACTGATTTTCCTAAAGCATTCAAATCTAAATAGAGTAGTCTAAATTGCGTAGGAAGCATGCAAAAAACCACGAAAAATAACAAGCCATCCTAGAAATATATTTTGTGATTAATATAGTTTTTGAATTGCGGGCTCATACGTTGTTAGTCATTCTACATTGACAGTTGAAGTACTTTTGAGTGGAAAAGCTATCTTAGGATTTGGTCAACTTCTCTTCTAGATGACAATATGTGGATAATTACTTTTGAACATTCTTTAATTAATAAAGTACGTGTGTTGGAGTAGACATATACGAAGAGCTTAAGCAGCTCTAAAAATGCGATTCTTTTTCCCGTAAGCATGGTTAGTTCCTGGAGGACAATCACATTTCTTTACAATATATACCTTACACTGCTACTTGTCCCCACAGATTGTTTCCTAGCTATTTAGTTTTTCCCTTTTAACTTGCTTTTTACCTTACTCTAATATCACTGACATTTATTAAGCTGTCAGTAGTAAGCCAATTTTGCTTCCAGACATGACAAAAGGTAAAGTCTTAGAACAAATGAAATAACAGTACGTAGCTTTTGTAAACATAAACAGACAACATTCCTAAACATTTACTTTGGTTAGTAAAACTCTTAGGGATTTTTTAGCCATTTGCCTTATTAAAAGATGAATTGTATGATACAGCTATAAAACAAAAAAGCCCACAAGTGTATCAATTATTTGATTTTGAGGAAACTAGGCAATACAATTAAAACAGGTTGCTAAAGGATGAAAAGATAGGTATACACAGAGCTAATAGGTAAATGTAAACAAAGATAAAAATGGTAGTATTAATATTTGACAAAGTGGACTTCAAAGCATTAAACAGAACACAGTGAAATATAATGATAAAGTGTTCAGTTTATGAAAAAGATAAGTGAAATTGTGTATTTGCCTACCAACACAGGCTAAATAATAAGATAACAATTATTAGAAATTTCAGTGTAACTTAATAAAACAACGGTGTATGCCACTGTCCATAGTCGCACTATTAACAGTATCCAAAAAGTTCAACCTAAATGTCTATCAGTGGATAAATGAGTAATAAAAAAGTATGGTGTGTGTATGTATATATATATATATGTGTATATATATATGAATATCTTTCAGCTTAAAAAGGAAGGAAATTCTCATAACATGCTACAAAATGAAAGAACCTTGAGGATCTGAAACATGAACACAAAACAAATGAGAAGACATATCTTATTAATATGATCATGAACTTAATGAATTACAGTTACAATTGCCATGATTTTGCTTTTGGGGGGGTGGGAGGAGCTTTGGATTTCTTTTTTGTTTTTATTTTAGATCTAAAATGGTCTTCAAGTTCATATGGAAGGACGAGTGTCCAGGAATAGCCAAGAAAATTATGAGAAAGAAGAATGGAAGGTGGAGGGAAAAACTACTCACATTTTAAAACACATTCTAAAGCTGCTGTAACCAAAACAGTGACATAGGTCAGATCAATTCATTATGCAAGGAAATAGAGGTGCTGTAACTTAATGCTCAAGAGTGTGGTTTCTAAAGTCAGATTACCTAAGTTTATATCGGGTCACCCCATTTATTCCTGGTGTGACCTTGGATTCAGTTACATCATTGGTAAAATTAAGAATAGATTTTTGTTTATTGAGGCATATACATTTTGCAAAATGCACAAACCATATTGTACATTAGCTCTTAGTGAATTTTCACAAAGTGAATGCGGATAAAAGCATAGTATTATCCCAGAACCCCCACTTCATGTTTTCTCCCTACTAGTACCCATGCTCCTTCTTCATTAAAGCTAGCCAATATCTTGACTTCTAAATCATAGATTATTTTGCCTCTTTTTGAACTTCAAGTAAGTGGAATCATACGGCTTGTGTTCTTTTGTGTCTGGCCCCTTTTAGTCAACATTATGTTCTTTAGAATCATTCAGGCCATTCCGTGTATTGATAGTTTGAATTCATTGCTCCATTGTATTCCATTGTACAAATATCCCACAGTTAATCTACTCAACTACTGGTGGACATTAAGATTGTTTCCAGTTTTGAACTACTGTGACTAAGGCTGCCATGAATGTTTTTGTACTTTGTTTGGTACACTTTGATTTGCATTCCTCTGGAGTTCATAACTAGGCGGTGCCTCTGTTCAACATTACATTTTGCTAATGTTTTTGAAAGTGATTGTATAGTAGTAGTCCCCCCTTGTCTGTGGCAGATACATTCCTAGACCACCAGTGGATGTCTGAAACCATGGATAATACTGAACCTGATTGCAGTCCATTGGAACGTGTTTCTATTCACATCTTCCACCCACAAATTTAATGCCTCTTCCATCTTACCTAAGCATTTGTCACTCACTGTAGCCATAACTTTTGCAGCTTGAGATGTAACAGCAAAACTAGCATGAACTTCTTTTTCCTTCTGAATTTCACGGATAGAAAATTTGTTCTTAGCACAGATCCTAGCAACCTCAGCATGCAGTATTTTTCTTATTAAGTCGAGAACTTTCACCTTTTCACTGAGAAGCAATTCAAGGCTTCTCTTTGGCATGTCCGAATTGCCAGCATCACTACTGTTACTACACCTTGGGGCCATTATTTAATAAAATAAGGGTTACTTGAACACAAGCTGTGTGATACTGCCACAGTCTAGATAGCTAAGTGATTAATGGGTGGGTGGATAACTTACACAACATGGTTACACTGGACAAAGGGATGATTCTCATCCCAGGTGGTATGGCACAAGATTTCATCATGATACTCTGAATGGCTCACAACTAAAACTTATGATTGTTTACTTCTGGAATTTTCCATTTAATATTTTTGGAATATGGTTAAACATAGGTAACCGAAACCATGGAAAGCAAAACCGCAGATTGGGAGCAGGGGGACTGCAGTATTCATTTATAGTAATAGGAGCCATGTCTGCATGTTTCACTTGTTCAAGAAACTCGCTGATACTCGGTTTTCTTGGTGCTTTTAATTTTAATTATTCCGGTGGGTATGTGGTGGTGGGCCATTGTGATTTAATTTGCTTTCTTAAGTAATTACTGAGGGTGAGTATGTTCCCTTACATTCATGACTCATTTGGATATCCTTTTTGTGAAGGTACACTTCCACATTTCTTGCCTGTTTTCTGTTGTGTTGCCAATCCTTTTCTAATTGTTTTATAGCCTCTTTTATATAATCTTCATATGCTTTTTGTTGGTTATATATGTTGAGAATATCTTACGCCATTCTTTGGCTTGCCCTTTCACTTGACTAATGGTGTCTTGTGATGAATAGAAATTTCTAGTTTAATATCCATTCTATGAATAGTCTTGTTCTTGGGTTTTACTTTATATTTTTTTGCTTATCCCAGAGTCCCAAAGGGGACAACCAATACAGATTCCCTTGAGTATATCATCTAGTGTATTATCTTCCAGAGTCTCCTTTTCTTTTTAACCTTTCACATGTAGATCTCTAGGTCACCTGTAATTGATTTTTTATATACTGGTATAAAAATAGAAAATTCACTTACGAATCCAGCACCCTGCTTTTTAAAACTTAATGCTGTATCTTGATCTTTCCAAATCCATATATAAAAAGATATATATGTATATATTTTACTTCCCTGTCCAGCAGAGAAGATATTTTATTTTTTATAATGGGTACATAAATTCCATTGTGTAGATGTAAATAATTTGATAGACATTGAGGTTTCCATTTTCTGTTATGGAGTCGAAATAAAGAACTTTTTAGTATTCTTTGTTTAAACATAGATAGGATAAATTCCTAGAAGAGGAATCACTGTGCCAAATGATAAATTAATTTTAATTTCAGTAGTTACTGCTTAGCTGCCCTCTGCAGGTGCTCCAACAGTATATAATTCCAACAGCAGTGAGTAGGTGTTTCTCTTCCTCCCCATTGTCATAACAGAGGGCATTACCAAACTATAGGTGATAGTGTCTTCTTGTAATTTTATTTTGCTTGAATTGAATGACTTTTTATAGATTTAAACTACCAATTGTATTTCCTGTTGTTATGTCTGTGCCTGTTCTTTGTCCTGTCTCTTCTCTTTCATAAAGTTTTGTGTTTTCCCCTGATTGCTTTGTGGAAACCTTATATGTGGGGGGAAAATTGCCCTATTATCTATGACATTTTGTGCAAATATCTTTTCCCACTTTTTCATTTGTATTTTGTCTTTGTGCTATTTTCTCATGGGAATCTTTTAATTTTATGTTTTTAAACTTATAAAACTTTTTAAATTTCTACATTTTGTGTCATACTTAGAAAAGAGTTACTTATTTCAAGATCATACTTTTTTCCTAGTTCCTTTATGTATATGTTTATTAGTTTCATAATTTGTTCCTTTGAAATTTTTATGTACCGTGTGAAAGTGATATTCTTGTTGATTATTTTTCCAACTTGCCACCCAGGTATCCCCATTCAAAATACTATCTTTAGTTCATAGTAAATTTCAATATGTGTGTAGTTCTATGTTTTGTAAAACTTGTTACTTTTTTGCATGATGTATTATTAAAAATGTTTCTCTTCCCAGTATTTAGTATATTTTAGTTTCTGTATATTGATTTATTTTTTCATATAAATTTTAGCATCAGGTGAAATTTATGGAAATGTTGATTTGAATAATTGTATAGATTCATATAGGGAAAACTAAATTACTCATCAAAATTTCTATTTTTAAATGTGATCTTATATTTCTGTTTTATGTATAAGAAGACGATGGACTTTTATGCAGTTATTTGGTAAACAACTACTTTCTCATTCTTCTCTTTTTCTTTTATAAAATTAAAACTGTTCATGTCTTACATGTTCATACATGCTTTTTGTTGGTTATGTATGTTGAAAATATGCCATTCTGTAGCTTACCTTTTCATTTGAATAATGGTGTCTGGAAATTGGCATGTATCTATCCCTATTTCTATCTGTGTATTTTGTTCTTTTCTTCAGTGATACTACCTTTTAGTCACCATTTTCTTGGTAATTCCATTTATTTCACTTGTCTTGCTTGTTAAAGGCTGACTTACACTTCCCTTTGTTTTCAGCAGTGTCTTCTTCCAGTGTAGCCTTCAATTAAGTGATTTGTTTGTTCCTCTCCTACTTATTTCCTGAGCTGAATCTCTGCATTGAGCTCCTTTTAAAGGAGCAAAATTAGGTTAAGTTCTTAGGAAAGAATTTGGTCATAATTCCTTTTGATCCAGGGGGGAAGTTTTTCTGCCTTTGGTTTCTCTCTTTCTTCCTCCCTTTTTTTTTTTTCATGGAATAATTTAGTATAGATTTTATATTTTAAAATTTTTGCTCATCTTTGAATGAGTTGAATTCTTTCTAGAAGACAGGGTAGGAAAGGACGTAAGACAGAGCCTTCTGGCTAGCAGGAAGTCTCCCTGGGTTATAGGGCATCCCTAATAAGCTGAATGTGTATGTGTGAGAGAAGCAGAAATGACTTACTCTTTCCTTCACTTTAGACAACGTTTAGCAGCGTGAGGGCTGCTATTACTCACAGTTTTTCCTCTGGCCTCTTTGCTCAATTAGCAAGTATGTCATATAGATAGGTTTTACAATTTTTTCTGCTATGCTTGGATTTTATATAGGGCCCAGAGAGGTTTGTGCGGTCCATCTGGGTTTCCACAAGGAGGCTTCAGTTCTCCCCAGTTTTGTTAAAAATCTGCAATAGTAGGTACCCTCTTTATCTGACCCAGCTTGATCCAGTTTTCATGTTCTTCACAGGTTTGCTGCATATATTGTATGTGTGGGGGTGGTAGTAGTTGTTACCTAGTTTATGAAGATGGTATCTTTGTTTCTTGTTTTCCTTTTGTATATGGCTGGTTTCAGGAAGGAGAAGCAGGGAGAGACATGTTTATGTCATCTTAAACTGTCACTGCTATCCCTTTCTTAAACACATATGGAAACACGAACAGGTGAGGTTAAGTAGTTTCTTCAAGGCCAAATAGCCAATGAGAATGAAGAGGGGCCTCTTCTCTCTAAGGCTCACGTTCTTTTCATTCACATCATCTTGCACATCACATTTTGCTGCCACAAAAGCCAACATTCATATTTTATCTATAAAGACATTCTTTTCAGCTCAGTTTGTTCGTTAACAGTATTATTTTCTAAAACAGAATGGTAATAATGATTTTTGCATGCTTATAAAACTTGAGCAAAATATATGGAGGAAAAGTGAACTTCCCTTTTCATTTCATCCCCCATGCGGTCCCCGTGATGATCAAACGTTTGTTTTGTATTTTCCCAGACTTTTATATATACTCACGGGATGTTGCTATCCCATACCTCTGTTGTTTCGCATTTTCTAATTCTACTCAGCCTCCCCAAATAAATGGAAGCATACTATTATTATTCCTTTTTCATTGGTGCAAGGTACTTCATTTTTGAAATATCAGATTATCTTTGTTTTGCTCTTAAACAGCGCCGCAGTCAACATATTTGAATGTTTATATTCGTGTATGTCTGTGCCAGTGTTTCTGTAGGATAGATACTTAGAAGCAGAATTTCTATGTCAAATTATATATTTTATTTTGATAATTGTTCTCAAATTGCCCTTCCGCCAATTTGAAAGTGTCCATTTCCCCACCCTAAAGATGATTTTCTGCCTTTAATTTTGTCATTGTGATAGATGAGGGTAATCATACCTGTTTTTTATTTCCTGTATTATTACTGAAGTTGAATATTTTTCATTTATTCTTTGTATATCTGGCATTCTCCTGCTCATATTCTTTGTCTAGTTTCCTATTGGGTTGTGTTTTCATAAATTATAGGTATCTCTATGCATTATGGATATTATGCCTCCCTTTCTGTTGTTTACATTCACCTCCAATATATTTTTAATTATTATTTATATTTGTTAACAGTTTTTCACAATTCCAGAAATGTAAATATTGATGTAGAATGATTTTTTTAATGTTCTCTGTCTTTTGCGTTTATGAATCTTCTCTCTACATTTTCTGCATGTACTGCAAGAAACTCTTTCTTTAATGTACACAACAACTTTTGTTTTCACTGGTCTTTTCAGGTGTGTCACCTGCCTTCCTTCTGTTTTTAAAAATGTGAAAACATTTTTTCCTTTCTTGTGCTTCATAATTCCAGAGTTTTTTTAAAATCTATTTTAGAGTCAGCGTGATAGGTGACTTTTTAATGACATAACACCCAAGCATCCTGTTGACATCCCTAGCCCATAGAGAGTGCCTTATTTCTTGTTTCTCTTGATAACTAGATAACTGTTGCTCCATTTATGAGTAGTCTTTTTACAACTAGCCTGTGGCATCTTGAAAATAATCATTTCACATCCATTGTTTCAGGTATCTACTCCCCATTCCACCTTATAAACTTTTTCCATATTGTCAGTCTTAAAGCATATGGTTGATCATGTTCTTCCACGTTAAAGAATTCTTCAGGAGGTCTTCCTTTTTTGAGTAAAGTCCAACTCCTTCCTTACCTTAGTATTTTCTGGATCTTTTTGTCATCTGGCCCTGTCTCTTTTCTTACTTTTTCCTCCAGACTACTTGTTCCTAACCAATGGTAGTTTACATTTTCTTCCCATTGGCACCTTATTATGTTCCAACCTTTTTAAATGCTTCTTTCCCTAGGTTTATTTGTCTATGTTCTCGTCACTCCTTAATACTTAAGTTAAATGTTCTCAGCTTTAAAAAGCTTTGACTTCTCCTGTCCTGTCTCTCTTGTGACTTTTATATCTGTCTTAGGTAACAAAGAGAGAGAATGTTCTCTTTCATTTCCTAGCTGATTAAGATCTTTTGTGACAGAAGACTTCTCTTACTCATATATCTCCTACATTGCTTTCTAGTAGTTTATACTTGATAAATATTGTCATACTTTATTCCTTGAAACTGAATGTCAGATATCAATTATGAAGGTATTTTCACTGCATAAAATATCTTCTAGAATCTCCTTAGGTTACAAAATGTTTTATAGTTATATTAATCTAAAAGTAGATAATGTATTTTATTCTTCAGTTTTTGCCTTCTGCAAAATTTGTTTTTAATAAGTATGTCAGCCTTCAGAAAACTCTAGAGGACAGTGACATTTGAGATGGCACAATTTAGTCATTAGTCAAATCACTGGAACCCCTACTCCTTTGTTTTCCAGAGGTAACTTACAGAATTCTTCTATTAATCATCTCTTAGGATACCTGGTCAGAAACACAGGATTCATATCCTGTGTTATGTTTAGGTTCTTTCCTATAGGCACAAACAATGAAATAAACTGAAACAGTCCTTTAGAAACACTGTTTTAAAAATGTGCTCAGAACACATTCATGCATACATATTTGTACACATATGGAAACATTTGCACACAAACCATTGCCTTCTTTTATTTTTTCTTTTCTTTTTTAATATAGGAAATGTATGAAGTTGCCAAGAAACTTTGTTCTTTTTGTGAAGGTCTTGTCCATGATGAACATCTTCAACACCAAGGCTGGGCTGCAATCATGGCCAATCTGGAGGACTGTTCAAATTCGTACCAAAAGCTACTTTTCAAGTTTGAAAGTATTTATTCAAATTATCTGCAATCCATAGAAGACATCAAGTTAAAACTTACTCAGTATGTTTGCCATTAAAATGGATAATAAGATGTTTGTTTAAATGCCTTTTAAATTTGTCATAGTTTTAGTCACTGTAAGTTTGTTTTTCATAGGCCGTGTATGTTTATTTTTTGAGCCTTTTATGATAGTGCTTTATGGATTTTAGTTTTTGTAGATAGTATAATCTTAAAATTGCAGTCAGTTTTATTTAAGAGGTATTTTATGAGTCTCCCATATTTCCTTTTCTTGGGTTTTATTTATGAAAAAGGCTCAGTACTTTTGAAGTCATTTACAAAACCAGGCATCTTTGCCTATCTCTTGTGCAATATAGAAAGGGCAAGATGTAAAAATAATATAACCAATGGAAATGGAAAAGTTTTCAAACATTGGGCAATCAAGGAAAATTTTAAGGTCCTTTTTAAATATTGCTGTCCTGATAGAGGTTTAATGAGGTGGAAAAAAGCCATTGTGTTCTAACTCTAATTTGAGAAAGCTTTCTAGGTCTTTGCATGGAAGCACATCTAATACATAGCGGTTCTTTTTAAAAAGGGCTAATTAATTTTAAAATGTAGTGATAATTCAATAGCAATATAATCTTTATTGTGTCTGCACATGTGCTTTTAATATTTTGTGTTCAGTTTTTTGGTTATTGGTTCTGTTTTTTAATTGTTACCTTGAATTAGACGCAAGTACCTTGTTCTTTATTTTTCTCTTTTCTTTTCCTTTCCTTCTTTTCTTTCTTTCTTCTTCATTTTTTCTTTTTTCTTTTTTTTTTTTTTAAATTCAGGTAACCTCTTTAATTCAGGCTTCTCTATTTTGTGGTATGAGTATTAGATAGATTTTGGCCGTAAGTTGAAAATGGAAGAAATCTTTGGAGGAAAGAGAATGATTAATTAAGACTAGAAGGATCTTTTTAAAGTTTATGTGATAACGTCTTCAAGTAACTATTTTTTTTGAGAATTCTATTAGTTATGTCAATTTAATGGAGGAGCCTGAATCAATTTACATATGGTTTTATAGAAGTTAAATTATCAGGATTTCATTTTTCACGTGCTTTTCAACAATGCAAATCTGTCAATTATTAGGGCATAATGAATACAAGTTATCCTTATCTTTATTAGGATTCTTATTTTTATACTGTTCTTTCAATATATCGAATATATTTGATTAACTGAAGGACAAAAGGTTATACTTTAAGGTATTGCTATGGTGAATCTTTTTTGTAAATTTGAATTTATTATATTTCAAGATTTGATAAAAGCTGAGTGTTCACTTGTTTAGTATAGTCTAGCTAGATTTACTTCAGAGCAGTAATTTAATGTGTTAATGATGTGCTTCTCTCTCCTTTAATCTAGATGTCTTTTAGTGAACAGCTAGCTCATAGACTAGTTTGTGTATGTTTAATATAATAAAGAGGTGGTAAGATTTGTGTGTGTGACAGTAAAATGTGATTTCATTCAAACATGCTAATCCCTGACTTGAGCAATCTCATTACTGACAGATCTTTTTTATTTTAAGTTTAGGAACTGCGGTTTCAGTAATGGCCAAGATTCCACTGTTGGAGTGCCTAACCAGACATAGTTACAGGGAATGTTTGGGAAGACTGGATTCTTTACCTGAACATGAAGGCTCAGAAAGAGCTGAGATGAAAAGATCCACTGAACTGGTGCTCTCTCCTGATATGCCTAGAACAACTAGCAAATCCTTGTTAACCTCATTTCACAAGTCAGTGGAACATGGAGCCCCAGATACCACAGATGCTGAAAGTGGCAAAGAAATTAGGGAATCTTGTCAAAGTACTGTTCAGCAGGATGAAACATCAATAGATGCTAAAGACAGTGATCTGCCTTTTTTTAATGTTTCTTTGTTAGACTGGATAAATGTTCAAGATAGACCTAATGATGTGGAATCTTTGGTCAGGAAGTGCTTTGACTCTATGAGCAGGGTAAGTAATGTTGATTAGATATTTCGTGTGTCATTTAACTTCTTTGTATTATTTATACTTTATAATTTATTACTTTATATACTTTAAAGTATATACTTTATACTTTATATAATGAGAGAATGGGTATTATGTTTTAGTAGAAATAAATGAGCATGAGAGTGAAACTTTTGAACCTAGTTTGAATCAAATTATTTAACTCATAACCTTATCTATGAATTGATTGTAAATTTGTGAAGATTATTTTGAGATCATGGGAGTAAAATTTCTAGTGCAGTGAGAATAATTTACATAGAATTAACTACACAGGTCTTGAGTGGTCAGTTCAAGGAATAACCACCACACAAAAGAAGGTACTGAATATTTCCATTGCCCAAAAAGTCTCCTTTTTGTGCCTCTTTCCAATCACCATCTCTGTAAAGGGAACCTCTTTCTAACTTTTTAATGAAGAAATTTTAAATACTGCGCCTGCCTGAAATCTTTAAAATTCAAAACTTATACATGGTGTTTTTAGTTGTATTTAACAATTATAGTAAGTTTGTATTTTGGATTAAGATCTCCTCCATACATGCTTGAAAACCTTTTACACCTGAGGAATACATACCTCTCCATATCTATTACTATGTAAACTGATCCAAAATCTTTGAATCCAGGAAGGAAGTTGATAGGGGACATGTTTCAGTGATGCAGAAATATTAAATAATGTTTTGAATGCAGCTACTGTCAAAAGATAATGGTTAAAAATAGTTAAACTTTTCTCAGAGGGCACTCAGTTGGAAAAGCATTAATCTTTGATTCACTGTTTACAGAAAGCACATTGTCTGGGATGCCTGGAAAACAGCACAATACTTTTCTTAAGTTATATGATGTAGTAAAATGGAAAACTTAGAAAAAAAATCTACATTCTTAATTCTCTCAGTATCCAATATCTTGATGGCATCCTACAGGGTAGGCATTTTATTCGATTAAGGACAGTTGGTAGGGAAGTATATATGTATATGTACAGGGAAGTATGTAGTATATTACGCAAAGATTACTGACGAATGAAAGCCAGTGTTCCTGCTTAAACTATTGACATTTTAGTAGCCTAAAAATTCTATTTATGGTTGTAGATAATCACCCACATGATTGTGGTCAGAATAACTGAAGTCTCATTTTTTATAATTAATAAGCTGTGCCAGAAGTCAGAACAGGGTTGTAGACTGAGGAGAAGCTGAAATTGGCATTGTGTTTGCATGTTTAACGTGAAATCTAACAGTCATAGGTTTTATTCACTTTTTATGACAAGAGGAAAGAAGCAATGATTCTCTTCTGTCTTAATAATTAAAATTCACAAATGTTTGTACCTATAAAAAATAGATGTTAGTTATACTGTTATTACTAAGGAATTACATTTGTTTACTTTTCAGAGGTTAATGGTTACTTTGATAGGGCATAGCAACAGCATCTGAAGTCTTTGTGATATTTTACATAGCCATTATATTGTGAAAGCAAAGTATAAACTTTCAATTAGCTATACTTGTTTATTATAAAATGACTTAAAATAGTGTATATAATGCAGTACTCACTAGTCACATGTGCCCATTAGATGTGAAAGCCCATTTTGGAAAAATTTGTTTATATATTTTTGCTTTTATTTTACAAAATATGTGATGATGTGATGTTCTGTAAATGGGTTGTATTGCATAGTAGATGGCACTTTGCCATGAATTTTTTTTAGGATTAATATTTTTCTCCTCTCAGTATTTCTATGTATTTATTTTTGATACCACCAGTTCCATTTGTAAAGATTGATTGACCTGAGTGTGGGAGTTCTCTCTGATTAGAAATGCTTCCTTTTTCTCACATTGATTAAATAGTTGTCCAAAACAACTAACCTACTTGATATCTGGTAGCAGTAATGCTGTTTGCCAATGAAGTATTAATAATAAATAAGAAGAAAAATGTGCCAGGGTTTGATTTTCTCCTAGAAATGCTAATTGTATTTAAGGCATCATTTTTGCATTCTGATCCCAATTGCAACAGTATTTGCAACATGTATTTTCAACTGCCAAATTAAAATATCTTTCTCAGGAAATTAGTTACAATATAGGTATTTTGGATTTTAGGATTTGGAATCACAGGGGCTTGAATCTTGGCGTTGCCATTCATTGTTAACTCCGTCATCCCTTATAAGTCACTTAACAATTGTGAATCCTCAGTTTTATACTTTCATGGATTAACAGATGCTAGTTTTGTTAATTGCTAGTTTTGTTAATTATTTAGTTCTTCCCCCAATTTTAATCTATCAGAAAAATTTTAGAGTTGTTGCTGCATTTTTGTAGACTCACATATTTTCTTAGATTTTAGTGTGTTCTTGCTAGAATGACTCTTGGATGTTCTATTTCAGATTATACTGCACAAGGCAAACTGACCTGTGTTTCTGATGAAAAGATTGTATTCTGCAGCAGTTGGGTGTGAAATGTTCTGTAAATGTCAGTTAGGCCTATTATATCTAATGTGTAGTTTAACTTTGCTGTTTCTTTTTTAGTTTTCTGTCTGGATGATCTGTCTCTTACTGAATGTGGGGTGTCAAAGTCCCCTACTATTATTATCTATGTATCTGTTACTCCCTTTAGATCTATTAATGTTTGCATTATAAATTTGGGAGCTCTGGTGTTTGGTGCGTTGATATTTATAATCGTTACAGCCTCTTGCTGAATTGACCTTTGTATCATTATATAGTGACCTACCTTATCTTTTAATATAGTCTTTGATTTGTAGTTTATTTTATGATATGAGAATAGGTATTCCTGCTCTTTGTTGGTTTCCAATTGCATGGAATTATCTTTTTCCACCCTTTCACTTTCAATCTGTGGTGTCTCTTTAGGTAAAGTGGGTTTCTTGAAGGCAGCGTATAGTTGGGTCTTATTTCTATATCCATTCAGCCACTCTATGCCTATTAATTGGAGAATTGAAGCCATTTATATTCAGTGTTGTTATTGGTAAGGAAGGACTTACTAATGCCATTTTGTTGCTTATTTTCTGGTTGTTTTGAGACTCCTCTCTTCCTTCTGACTGCCTTCCTTTGTGGGTAAGTGAATATCTCTGGTTAGTTTGTTGCTTTTTATTTTTAGTGAATCTGTTGTAGGTTTTTGTGCTGTGGTTACCATGAGGCTTACAAAAAAACATTGTGTAGATAGAAGAAGTTATTTTAAAGAGATGACAACTTGTCTTAGAACACAAATTAAAAGAGTAAAAACAAAGGCAAAAAAAACACACAGAAATCTTCCATTTTTGACTCTATCTTCTCCACGTTTTGAATATTAGTTGTCTCAGCTTACCTGTTTTTGAATTACCTCTTAAAAGGTTGTAGTAGCTATTATTGTTTTTGATAGATTTGTCTTGTGGGCTTTGTACTAGAATTATGGGTGGATTCCACATCACAAATACAGTAATAGAGTATTCTGGGTTTGTCCAGGTACTAATTTTATCAGTGGATTTTTATACCTTGAAAAGTTTCTTGTGCACATTAGTGGTTTTTTTCTTTCAGATTGAAGAACTCCCTTTAGCATTTCTTGCAAGATGGGTCTGGTGGTGATGAATTGTCTCAGCTTTTGTTTGTCTGAAAGACTTCATCTCTTCTTCATATTTGAATGACAATTTTGCTGGACACAATGTTTTTGGGTCGCAGTTTTTTTTTTTTTCTTTGAGTACTTTGAAAATGTCGTTTCACTCACTCCTGGCCTGTGGGATTTTTGTTGAGAAGTCTGTTGCCAGATGAGTTGGAACTCGATGTATTTTATTTGTTTCTTATCTCCCACTGCTTTTAAGATCTTCTCTTTGTCCCTTGGCCTTTGAGAGTTTGGTTATTAAATGCCTTGGGATAGTCTTATTTGGGCTAAATCTGTTTGGTTGTTCTAAGATTTTCCTGTACTTAGATATTTATATATTTCTCACATTTTTGAAAGTTTTCTGTTATTTTGTCGAATAAGCTTTCTACCCCTTACTCTCGCCCAGCTCCTTCATGAACACCAATATTTCTTAGATTTGAGCTTATGAGGTAATTTTCTATGTCTTGTAGGTAGTCTTTGTTCCTTCTCATTCTTTTTTTTCTTTTTCTTCTTCTGACTGTGTATTTTCAAATAGCTGGTCTTCAGACTTCACTGATTCTTTGCTCTGCTTGGTTCATTCTGCTGTTTACAGCCTCGAAAGTATTTCTCATTTTAGCCAATATACTTCTCAGTTTTAAGATTTCTATTTGATTTCTTTTAATTATTTCAATGTCTTTGTTAAATGTATCTGATAAATTTCTGAATTGCTTTTCTATGTTATCTTAGAGATCACTGAGTTTCCTTAAAACTGCTGTTTTTGAATTCTTGGTCAGAGAGCTCACACCATTTTGTTAGGGTCAGTGACTAGATTTTTGCTTTTTCCTTTTCGGAAGGTCATGGCTCCTTGTTTGCTATTGTTTCTTGTGGGTATACATCTATGTCTTTGCATTGAAGGATTATTTATTCCACTTTCCTCTATCCAGCTTGTTTTGGTTTTTACTGAATATATTTGCTTAGTGAATCTCCACTGCTAGGTTGTTGCCTCCTTTTCGGTTCCAGGTTGCACCTTGAGGCCAGGTTCTCCTCGGCACTAGTAAATGGTGGGCACACTGCCTGTCCCAAATGGGGGAGGTCCCAAAAGGATTATCCCAACAGTGTGGGATAACCCGGCAGTTCATGCCCAGGGGAACTTCTCTGAGGCCCTGGGAACTATCTTATCCTTATACTCAATGAGCATTGAGAAGCTCTCAGTGCTGTTTATATATATATTTTTTGTTTTTTGGTTTTTTGATAGGGGTGGGAGCCTGGGGGACAGAAGCCAGCTTACCTCTACACTGCCATTTTGGAACCAGAACTCTCTGACAATTAATAATTGGAAAAATGTGCACTTAGCTCATTTCTGAGCTGTCCAGAGTAATGGCAGGATAACTTATTGAACCTTAGTATTTCTTTCAGGCAATTTATGATCTTAAGGAATGCTGTTGCTTGCTTTGTGCACTGGGGATGGGTTTGAAGGTGGGATGATTAAGAATGGAGAACATAAAAACCTTTTATTTTTATAGTTTCTTCTCAAATACAACAATAGTGTTAGTCTTTGTAGATACCAAAGAAAGAGCCCAAGAGTAAAAATTAGTGTAGCAACAAGTGTTAATTATTGATAATTGGGTGAATAATTATTAGTATGATTCTGTGGCTTAAACATTTTTTCAAAGACATTATTTGGAAATTTTAATTTTCATTACCTATGGACAAATGTGATCAAATATTAACAAGTATAATAAGATTTTAGGGAGTCATGTTATGTAAACTGTATTAGTGAACCATAAAATACTCTTCCTTGTCAGTGCAGTTATATCATACTTTCAATTTATTATGAAATACAAAACATATTCAGGAGTTGTTGGTTTTTGTTTTGTTGTTTTAATCATTGCTCTGTTAAGTTTATGTGTAGTTGTAATTGTGCCCACATTCAAAGTTAGAACCAAATTTAGTTGTCTTCTTCAGCCTTTATTACCCTAATAATTTATAAGCAGACTTTTATTTGCATAGTACTCTGGGATGGAAATGTGTTCGTATTGGGACTCCTTTACCACAAAACTGAGAAAGTTAAAAAATGTTCACACATGAACAACTTTCAGTTAAGACAATACTGTGCAAAGTGAGTGCTGCCTGTACTTAAATAATGGCTCTGTTAACTTTTTTGGTGGTGTTAGAAATGCATCCTCTTATTAAGAACCTTTTTTGATTTATAATAGTTTAGTTTTAATTGTTTTTGTATGCTCTCTGTGTATGAGACACTATACATAAAATACATAGTGACCTCTACCACAGTACTGTAGAGGTAAGAGAAGGCCTCCTTAAGGAGGTGGTATTTGACTAGGACCTTTGAATAGGGGCAGTGATTGGCTTAAACAGTTAGGAAGTACAAGCATGTGAACAAAGATTAGACATAGAAAACACATGGTTTTTCTTGAAGTAGTAATAGGCAATTCAGTTTGAAAAGATGAGAGGCCTGGAAAGATTTACTGGGTGTATTGGATGTTATCTGTGGGGAGAAGGAAGCCATTTGGGGGTTTTATTAGAAGCAACCATAATAAGTCATAATTGGAGATACTATGGTTGATGTCCACTTGTAGATATTATCAAGTAGTCAGAAACAAGGTTTGAAAATTTGTGAGACAGATCAGGGATTGAAATAGGTTTGAGAGTTACCTCCATAGAAGTTATATTTAATGCTGAAATCATATAGAGGAGAGTAAAAATGGGCTGAGGTTAAAGTTCTACTTATTCATCTATATTTAAAGACTAGACAGAGGAAAAGGAGCCAGAAAAGGATGTCGTGAAGTAATCGGCAGAGGTAATGTCCCAAAGTCCATAATGTTCAGGAAAGGTTGTCTGCTGTGCTAAATGTACAGAAGCCTCCAGTGAAGCATTGGTGATCTTTGGCTGAGTAGTTTTTAGGGGAATTGTAGACAGAAATGCAGTCCTTTCGCAGGAAAGAGAATGGTGTCAAGTTTTTTTAGGTTCTGTGAAGTCCAGCAAATTTGTAAAATTAAAGTGAATTTGTAGCCAACAGGAGAGGTGGAAGAGATAGAAATCATAGGTGGCCAAGCAAATTCCTTGAGGAGATAGAGACTGAGAATAAAGATGTTTTATCTTCTGCTTCCAGGAGGAAGGTAAGTTTGTCAAAAGTTAATATGTTTTAGAGAGAAGTTGGATTGATAAGAGAATGACATCATTCTGTACTTTATAAGAATTGAAAATAACATTTTCTGAGTGATATTGGGAATTGTGGCATTGATTGAAATGTGTTATTCTTGGAACTATATTCCTCATTATGTATTCTAGTGTATTTACTATTAATTAAGTTTTTTATCCCATTCTTGACCTCGAGAAAGTGTATAATTTAGATTTCCCATGCTTTTGTTTTTCTGTATCTTTCTTTATCACTTTTATTTTCTCGGACGCTTTATAACAAAATAGTGTGAAATATATCATATAATGATTGGCTGAAAATTTTATTCATATGTATTTCCTGGTCATTTAGCTCGACCCAAGGATTATTCGACCATTTATAGCAGAATGCCGTCAAACTATTGCCAAACTTGATAATCAGAATATGAAGGCCATTAAAGGGCTTGAAGATCGGCTGTACGCCCTGGACCAGATGATCGCCAGCTGCGGCCGGCTGGTGAATGAACAGAAAGAGCTCGCTCAGGTACCTATATTAGCATTCTCTCAGGAAAAAGAATTTGTGGTTTGTCTATACAAGTGTCTTATGTGCAATATCAATTTGGTATGCACCATGTTTTCATTTCATCCTTGAGTATAGTTAATGTATTATTGTTGTTTACATATGATAAGAAGAAAGGCATGTTCTTAATGGTTGGGTTTGATAAAATATAGTGAGTGAGCTGAAGCTACTACTGTAGATAAACCATGAAAGTCCGACTTGCAAGTGGGAAAAATAATCAACATTTTAAAATAAGTTAATAGGATATGATAAAAGCAGTCATTCTACTAAACATTCAGGTACCTCCTGCTCTGTCAAAAAAGGAAAAAGGATAAGAAATGAAATTTTAAAAGGACAAAAAAAGAGAAATCTTGAAGAACTTACTAATTAGATTTTAGGGCTCATTTAATGCAATGTTACAAGAATTCTGCTGTCGAAGTAGGTTTATAACCCAATGAAGGTAGTGGAATGGCAAAGAGGGCTAAGCCTGGACATTGCCCCACAAACCAGTGTCTCCCCCCTGACAAGTACTATGGCAAAATACCCCATAGCCAAACTGTTGAATTTCGTAATTGGATTCTAATGCACTATTTTCCAGTTTAACTTTCCTCTGCAAGTATTATCCCTTTAAAATGTGCTCTTATGTTAGGACATATGAATAATAATATTCCCCATATTAACTTTTTTCGTTTTTAAAAAAGTAAACCATGCATCCTTCGTGTCGTTAAGGTTGATAAATTAGAATGTCAGATATCTAGTATTTCCTTTTAGTGACAAATTCCATTTTCTCATTTGGAAATCTTTGAATCACCTTGATTTCTGGAGGATATTTTTGCTTGGCACATGTAGAATTCTAGGTTGTTTGCTATTTACTTTTAGTGCTTTCTTTGTCTTTGGTTTGATTTTTAGCAGTTTTACTTTGGTGTGACAAGATGTTGCAGTCTTTTTATTTACCCTGCATTGGGCTTGTAGTGCTTCTTGAATCTGTGGCTTAATGACTGTATTATTTGGGGAAATTCCCAATTTCTCTCCAAATCTTGCTTTTGCCTCACTTGCTTTCCCTTCTCTTTCAGTGATCCCAGTTACACGTGTTAGACCTTTCACCGCATCCATTTTGTTTACATTTGTTTCCTGTATTTTCTGCCCTTTCGTCTGTCTGCTTCATTAGAGATATTTACGTTTGACTTATCTAACAATTCTAATTATTTTTAGCAGTGACTTGCTGTAGTTAACCATTTCCTGATTTCTTAGTTCTCTTGTTTATTTTTCAGCTCTACAATTTCACTTTGGTTCTTTTGTTTATATGGTTTTAAATTTTCAACCAGAATATTCAGTCTTAGCCATCCATCATCTCTTTGATCACATAGTAATTTAAAAGTCTTTATCTGTTAACTTCGTTATCTGTGCCTGTGTCTGTTTATATTTTGTGTTGTTTCATACAGTTTTTAGTCCTTTGGTCTTGCCTTTTCATGTGCATGATTATTTTTTAATAAGAAAAACCAAAGCAATATTATGAGGCCTAAAATAACATCTACAAAGATTTTATGTTTGCTTTTGGCATGTGTTAGGGGCTATTACAATCTTAAATTACATTAATCTAGTTACAGAAATGTAGATGATTGGAAGTTGGTCCTTCAGTTCTTACGATGGCCAGTCTACTCTTGCTTTAACCTCAATTGTACGAAGTAGCTTTTCTGGATCTGAATGTATGTGTGTTCCATTGTCCCTTCCCTTGTTTGGCTCTGGCGTACAATTTTTTATTTCCTAGCTCCACAGAAATACCAGGACTGCTTACTACTTATTTTTAGCTTTGGTCTCCTCTTCAGAAATCAGGAGTCTCCAGGGCAAAGCATTCCTAGTTAGCTAACTTCCCTCTCTTAGTTTCCTTCTCCTGGATCCTGGCACCTTCACTGCCTCCTTCACTGCTGTCTTAGATTTCCCATACCTAAAGCCACAGGGAGCTTGGTCAGCATTACCATTACATTAAAGGCTACCATTACTAGAGACAACTGCATTCCTCATCTTTTGCTTCTTCTCCAGTGTTATTCTTTTTTAATCTTGCACAAAATGAGTCAATTTATTTCACCATACTTCTTTTGATCGTCATTTAGTTTGTTTCAGTTTTTCCTTATTACAAATACTGTTTGAATATCCCAATGTATTTATCTTTACATACATGTTCTAGTATTTCTTTCGATACAATCTCCAGTAATGGAATTGCTTGCATAAGGTCTCTGTGCATTAAATATTCATTAATAATGTTAAAATGCCATTCATAAAAGCAAAATCAGTCAACATTCCCAGTAAATAATAAGAGTAATTTCCCTTTAATCAATGTTTGCCATGTATTTCCTCTGAATGTTTCATTTGCCAAATTTTCTTTATCTTAATGTTTTTGTAAGAATTTATCATATACAGTCTGGGTAACTTTTTGTATATTTTAAGTTATACAGATATTGTGTGTGTCCGTTGAAACTTTATAGATTTTAATACAGAAGTTTTAAATTTTGGTGTCAAATTTATTCCCATGTTTTTCCATATTTAATTTTTTGAAACCGTCATTCCTTTAAAATCCTTCAGATTTCTTTATAACCGTTTCTCAGATTGAATAAAGCAGGACTTCCAGTTCTCTTAGATACTCTATTTTCTCTCTCTTCCTTTCTTCTCTCCCCACAATCTCTATTGATTTTTAAAAATACTGCTAATATTTCTGCCACTTTATATGACTTGAAATCTTCTATAGTTAATCTGGTAGATACATTGGAACAGTGTTATACTTGATGGTAATAAAAAAGAAATATATTGCTGATGTTATTCTCAAAGCCACATTGGATTCAGCAAATGGAGCTTTGTCATATAAGAAGTCATCTTATTTTTCTGGGAATGTGGTTGCTATTATGAATGGGGTAATAGTATTACTTTATTTTCTCAAAATAATGGAAGAGTGCTTTTCTAAATGTATGTATTTAAGCTGTTCTTGTTTACTATCTAAGTTTAACCATTTAACCTTCTTGAATCCAAACTGGAATAAAATTCAGTGAATTCCTTACCCTGTTCCCACGGAAATTACAAAATTAATTTTAGTTGTTTTATGATCATAGAGCACCTGTTTAAACAACTTCTTTCCGCTTAATTTATTTGCAATATTTTGCTGCTGTTTTGCAAACTATATTAGTTCATGGAATTTACCCTTTAGAATGTGTAATGAAAAGTAGACATCGTATTCTTAATTTTTTAACAATATCATTTCCTTCGTTCTTTGATTTTGATACCTTAGTAGCATAGTCCTTTTAAACGTTGAAAGGTGATTAAATACTTAACTGTTTATATTCTACAGTGAATATTTCTTGATATTCCTAAGTACTCATATTGAGTGTATTTAGAAGTCATCTAGATTGCCTGGTTACATATTGGGAGCAAAATCTTTAAGACAGAAATGCAGGCCCCAAGCTGGACAGGTTTCAGCTGGGCATACCTGAGTGAATCTGGATATGAGAGCATTAGGTTTAATAAGATTATTTTCAGTGAGTTCATGAGAGAAAGCTATAAGCTGTTGAAGTTGGTATGTGGTCTGTGGGATAACTTTTCACACCTGTATTGTCATGTGTTTGGCTGTCAAGGGATGTACAAAGTCAAGGTTTTCTGATCTAGAAGTCTTCATCAGATCAGGTTTATTTTCTGTTAGCCTGCTTGTATTTATCCTGTATCACAACTGTAATTAAACTAGTGCATGCTTTTAATACAGTCTCTTCTCTTAGAATATAACCTCCAAGAAGGCATGACTCTAGTCTGTCTTTTGTTGGTCTATCCACAAAGCCTTACTGCCATTCCTGACACATAGTAGGAACACATTAATACTTAATACAATGAGAATTTGGGTTTGAGAACTCTTAAAATTCTCTTTAGTCTTTTGCTGGTCTGGAATTTTTCACATTTTATTACTTCCAGATGTCTGTTGCTGTTAGTAGTATTTCCCCATTGCATTTATTTTGTTTATCAGCACTTTCTTCAGAATGTAGTTGATGAAAGTAGATAAATTCAGATTAGCCAGCTCTAGGAGTAGATTTTACATCTTGCCATACACACTTACGACTTGAAGTAGTACATTCTAGCTACGTAGTAATTAAAACTTCCAAAACACTCCCAGTTTTTAAAAGGGAAAATAAAATCATGGAAAGGGATTTATTGGCTGAACATTTCATAAAATAAAGACCAGTCTAAATGTCTTTAAATGAGTAATTTTTTAAAATTATGACATTTATGAGTATCCTTGTAGATCCTTCTACCTGGCCTTGGCAGAAAAACCTTACCAAAGTTGTCAGCCTGTGTAACACTGGAGCCCTGAATATTCATTCTCTAGCCATTCTTATCCTTTACAGCTTATGAGCAAAGTAAGGAAACGACAGGGAGTCTTCTTCTTAACCAAAGTTGACAGAATTCATCTGAAGGGGGGTTGTACTATAGTGCTTATTTACATGTAGAAATATTAGTACTAAATTAGTGGGGATGATTTATCACAATGTCTAGTATATATGTTGAGGATGTTTTAACAAATATGAAATTTAATTTATTGAAAAACATTTATATTTTAACTTCCTTCAGCAATACAGTACTTACAAACACATGCTTTTGGTGTCAGGAAATCCTTTATTAATGGTTTGGAATTTAGATTTGGTATTGATTCTGTATTTTTCATGGATTCAGTTAAAACGTAATCAAAACCTATTAAGACCTTACCAAAGGAGATAAAGGCAGCAAACTGTTCTTTAATAGATTAAATTACAGAAAAGTTATAGCTGCAGTTGACCATAGAACATATTGAAAGAAAAAAAGTCTGGGCACTGTGACTCATGCCTGTAATCCCAGCACTTTGGGAGGCTGAGACTGGAGGATCAATTGAGTCCAGGAGTTTAAGACCCACCTGGGCCATATAGCAACACCCCATCTCTACAAAAAATTAAAAAATTAGTCATGCAATACACACCTGTATTCCCAGATACTTGGGAGGATCACTTGAGCCCAGGAGTTTGAGGTTGCATGAGCTACGATGACGCCACTGCAGTCTCTTGCAGCCTGGACAGGAGAGCGTGACCCTGTCTTTTTGAAAAAAAGAAAGAAAGAATAAAAGACATAAGGTTGACTGTTGAAATCGTCGTCTTTTCAGATATCGAACCAGTTTGACTTCAGTACACACCATTTAAATTTAAATATCATTATGATATTTGGAAAAACATGAAATAGAAAGGAAAGAAAACTACCAGAAAATATGACAACATATTTTCCTTTGGTTATATGGTTAAGTTTCTGGAAGGATAAGTATTAATTTACAATGGAAATACAGCAGTCAGAGGGATGTACATATGAACTAGTATATATAGTAGGGAAGAAACCTTATTGTAGCAGTAAAATACATAGTGATAACCTTATTAAGTTATTTTTGGACCTTGTATAAAGAGAACTAAAAATATTTGAGATATGAAAGAACACTGTGGCAGATCTTTCTAAATTAATTTGTAACCTAAACGCATTCCCTGCTTGACAAAATGATACAGTATTTACCTACAAAAATAAATAAGGAAGGGTAGCTAAGGAAATTAGAAAAATTTTTTTTCTGCCAAATAATGAAGTATACTGTGAAAGCCCACAATTTAGTCATTGTTTTAAAAATAGGAGCACAGATCGGTGGAAGAAAATGTAGTTCAGAAATAACTGGAGACCGCAATGACTTTTCAATAAATACTTGAAGGAAAGTTGATTATTTTTTGTTTGGAGGAAATGTATAATAATACTGCTGTATCATATTGGCTAGATTAAATCCATCATTGTTTTTCAGTAAGCACGTTTTATTTATGCTCTGACTGACCTATGATTTCATAGTAGTGTAGACACATAGGTTCGAGTTCTAATTCAGCTATTAAGTGTGTCCAGGATAAGTTACTTTATCTTCCCAGAATTCATTTTTTTCTAGTTTGAAAAGTGAAATAAAGTTGGGTGAGCATAGGTTTTTTAAAAATTCTGGCTCTTGTACTATGATTGCATCTTTTACATTCAGAACAATGGGGGATATTAAAATCTTATTTGAAAATAGAACAGTTGTGTTTAACATAAAGATACTCCTCTTAAGTGAATGTTCATTTCTTTCATGAAACAAAATTAATGTTCTTTAAAATATTTTTTCTCAAAGGGATTTTTAGCTAATCAGATGAGAGCTGAAAACTTGAAGGATGCATCTGTATTACCTGATTTGTGCCTGAGTCATGCAAATCAGTTGATGATTATGTTGCAAAATCATAGAAAACTGTTAGATATTAAACAGAAGTGTACCACTGCCAAACAGGAACTAGCAAATAACCTACATGTCAGGCTCAAGTAAGTGATTCTTTTATGTCTACTTTAGTATATTTAGAGTTGTTGTTTATGTTTATTTCTCCCAAGTGATGGGTAATTTTCACATACCATTGTATTGAAATACTTGATTGATTAACTTTGGAATTAGACTGTTTTTATAGAGTCTTATGTGTCTTGATTTCCTTAGCTTAACTAGTAAGGAATTATTTTTACCAAACTTTTGTGAATGTTGAAAATAATGAGTTTCATTCTGTAGGTGGTGTTGCTTCGTAATGCTTCATGCTGATCAAGATGGAGAGAAATTACAAGCTTTGCTCCGCCTTGTAATAGAGCTGTTAGAAAGAGTCAAAATTGTTGAAGCTCTTAGTACAGTTCCTCAGATGTACTGCTTAGCTGTTGTTGAGGTTGTAAGGAGAAAAATGTTCATAAAACACTACAGGGAGGTATGCAAGTTGAATTCTATTTTAATTGTATATGAACTTTAATGAACTGGCGTGTGTTGTTTACCATAAGCTTTCCTCTTCTAGTGGGCTGGTGCTTTAGTCAAAGATGGAAAGCGATTATATGAAGCGGAAAAATCAAAAAGGGAATCCTTTGGGAAGTTATTTAGTAAGTGTTCTTCATTAATAACTTTATTTACTTATTTAAAGAAAACAATGTTTTTATGTTCTAGACTTGAATTACCTGTAGCATAATGCATGTGTATGCTATTAATTATCATTGAAATCTAGAAAAACATTCCTTTTAAAGCCTATAGAGGCTTTAATTTTCTTAAATTTTAAATTTGAAGCATTGTCAAATTTTAGTTTACTTTTTTCAAAAACCAGAGATAATTTTTTGCCTTAAATAAAGTTCTAAAATAACCATATTGTTAATTTCTTTATACAGGGAAGTCTTTTTTAAGAAATCGTCTGTTTAGGGGACTGGACTCCTGGCCCCCTTCCTTTTGTGTATGTATTTATTTTCTAACCATGATAAATTCCGTATGTTTTAAAACCTTTTTTCCAGTTTATCAGAAACTTACAGAAATGTTGTGGTTTTTAAAAAATCAGCATAAAAATGTTTGGGCTTAAAAAGCCAGTTGGCATAAAGCTTTAAGATATATTCATAATTTTTGATCAAGAATCTTCGTAACACAGGAAGTGCCTTATACTACGTTGTTAGGATTGGTGGGAATAGATTCACTTGTTCTTTTTTGTGTGTGTATATTTCTTCCTTCCCCTTCACACCCTCCTTTTTTCTTCCCACTATTCACTCTCCTCTCCTCCTTCTTCTCTTCCTCCTCCTCCTCTCCCCCCTTCTCCTCTTTATTTCCTTTCACAAACCTCCCTTTCTGCTTTGACAAATCAGAATAGGGTGACGTTTCAGTAAGTCTTCACTGGAATTAAACCGGGAAACATTAGTTTCGTATATTTCTAAACCAGTATTACCTGGGACCATTAATTTTATTACATGAGAAGAAACATTTCCATGATCAGAGCAGTTTGGGAGATGCTGGGATTTTTTTCCCCCTCCTCAGATATTCTGCTTAGGTGTTAATCATGTTTCTGTACTGCGGGGATTTGTTAGGGCTTAAAATGTATACATTTTTTAATATCTAAGAATGAGTGATGTAATAGAAAGGGACTCCCATACTCATTTATCCTGGAACACCTTTTTATGAAGAGTATTTTGACATCTCCAAATCTGCTTGACTAATGAATTAAAACAACTAAAGTTAAAAGGCACAGTTTTTGGCACCATTATAAAGAAAGAAATGGTAGGTTCACTATTTTTTAAAGAAGATGAGATTGACTAAGAGTTTGTATTTTGGAAAATGTAATGGAAAGGTCGAGAGAGAGGTGCAAGGAAGGAAGTGTTACATGGAAAAAATTATTTTTGGACCTCTTAAAGCAACAAGGCATGCTAACTGGTTATAGTAATAGATGTAGGGCATGATATTTATGATCATGCTAATAAGCTATGGAAAAATTTTGGAGTAGCCTTTCACTAGTGAAACAAGTGGTTTTATTTAATGTTGATGGGAATACTAGAATTGCCGTAAAATGATGCTAAAAACAGAAGGGGAGGAACAAGCACATCACTTGATCACCAACAGCTCATGTCCTAGTCTTCTGAAAGCTCAGAAAAATAGAATACCACATCATCATTGGATGATCTTTCATTTTTATTTTTCATTCTATTTCTTAAGTTTGATTAGATCATTTGAAGCATGTTTGCTTGTTATAGTAAATTTAATTATGGTAGGAAACCATATATAAATTTGTCCTTTATATTATTTGGAAAGAAAATTGGGTTTTTTTTGTTGTTATTGTTTTTTTTTTGAGTACAGACTCAGAAGCCTCGAAAGTTTGACTGTGAACTTCCAGATATTTCATTAAAAGATTTACAGTTTCTGCAATCATTTTGTCCTTCGGAAGTTCAACCATTCCTCAGGTAAATGTGATTAGTATTTTTAACTTGCATTATAACCTTAAAATGTTTTCACTATTCTGGGGCTGTGAAGAGTGCTAGGTAGAGAAATGTTTTATATTGGACCAGCTCTCCTATGACTGCTTTAGGAAATTTCTGAGGAATACAGAAATGATCAGAAAATGACGATAACCTGGGTAACATAGCAAGACCCCATGTCTAAAAAAAAAAAATTTTTTTTAATTAAAAACAAATGAAGATAAAGTAGAAATTTTGTGCCTTATATGCAGTTTATTTTTTTCTGCTAGTTACTCTAACTTTGCATGCCATTGGGAAATTTCTAATTTATCAATGTGCTGATTATGACTCAGACTTCTTAAAATACCCCTGGTATTGATTAAAAAGGTATGATAATGCTCTCATTATTTTTGGCATGTTAAAATAATTGGTTGCAGTTACATATCTTTTCATTAAGAAATCAGAAGTCTAACATGATTGCATTCTGTTGCAGGGTTCCCTTACTTTGTGACTTTGAACCTCTACACCAGCATGTACTTGCTCTACATAATTTGGTAAAAGCAGCACAAAGTTTGGATGAAATGTCACAGACCATTACAGATCTACTGAGTGAACAAAAGGCAAATTCAGTTTTTCAATTGGTTCTCTTCATTAGTATAAAATGTTTGTGCCACTGCAACTCCTTAAGCCTTTCTCTCTGTTTTCCAGGCATCTGTGAGTCAGGCATCCCCCCAGTCGGCCTCTTCACCAAGGATAGAAAGTGTAACAGGAATTACAACTACTACCTCACCAAGAACTCCTCCTCCACTTACTGTTCAGGATCCCTTATGTCCTGCAGTATGTCCCTTAGAAGAATTATCTCCAGATAGCATTGATGCACATACCTTTGATTTTGAAACTATCCCCCATCCAAACATAGAACAAACTATTCACCAAGTTTCTTTAGACTTGGATTCATTAGCAGAAAGTCCTGAATCAGATTTTATGTCTGCTGTGAATGAGTTTGTAATAGAAGAAAATTTATCATCTCCTAATCCTATAAGTGATCCACAAAGTCCAGAAATGATGGTGGAATCACTTTATTCGTCAGTTATCAATGCAATAGACAGTAGACGTATGCAGGATACAAATATATGTGGTAAAGAGGACTTTGGAGATCATGCTTCTCTGAATGTCCAATTGGAAAAATGTAGAGTTGTGGCCCAAGACTCTCACATCAGTATACAAAGCATCAAGGAAGACCTTTGCCACTTCAGAACATTTGTACAAAAAGAACAGTGTGATTTCTCAAATTCTTTAAAATGTATAGCAGTAGAAATAAGAAACACTATTGAAAAAGTAAAATATTCTTTGGAAATAACACTAAAAGAAAAACATCAAAAAGAACTACAGTCTTTAAAAAATGAATATGAAGGTAAACTTGATGCACTAATAAAGGAGAGTGAAGAAAGTGAAAACAAAATTAAAAAACTGAAAGGAGATTTAGTATGCCTTGAGGAGGTTTTACAAAATAAAGATAATGAATTTGCTTTGGTTAAACATGAAAAAGAAGCTGTCATCTGCCTCCAGAATGAAAAGGATCAGAAGTTGTTAGAGATGGAAAATCTAATGCACACTCAGGATTGTGAAATTAAAGAACTGAAGCAGTCTCGAGAGACAGTGTTAGAGGACTTAAAAAAGCTCCATGTCGAAAATGATGAGAAGTTACAGTTATTGAGGACAGAACTTCAGTCCTTAGAGCAAAGTCACCTAAAGGAATTAGAGGACACACTGCACATTAGGCACACACAGGAGTTTGAGAAAGTTATGACAGACCACAAAGTTTCTTTGGAGGAATTAAAAAAGGAAAATCAAGAAAAAATGAATCAAATACAAGAGTCTCATGCCACAGTTATCCAGGAAAAAGAAGAACAGCTACAGGAATTAAAACTTAAGGTTTCTGATTTGTCAGACATGAGATGCAAGTTAGAGGTGGAACTTGCATTGAAGGAAGCAGAAACTGATGAAATAAAGATTTTGCTGGAAGAAAGCAGAGCCCAGCAGAAGGAGACCTTGAAATCTCTTCTTGAACAAGAGACCGAAAATTTGAGAACAGAAATAAGTATACTGAACCAAAAGATTCAGGATAATAATGAAAACTATCAGGTGGGCTTAGCAGAGCTAAGAACTTTAATGACAATTGAAAAAGATCAGTGCATTTCAGAGTTAATTAGTAGACATGAAGAAGAATCTAATGTACTTAAAGCTGAATTAAACAAAGTAACATCTTTGCATCACCAAGCATTTGAAATAGAAAAAAACCTGAAAGAACAAATAATTCAACTGCAGAGTAAATTGGACTCTGAATTGACTGCTCTTGAAAAACAGAAAGATGAAAAGATCACTCAACAAGAAGAGAAATATGAAGCTATTATCCAGAACCTTGAGAAAGACAAGGAGAAATTGGTCATGAGCCAGGAACAAGACAGAGAACAGTTAATTCAGAAGCTTAATTGTGAAAAAGATGAAGCGATTCAGACTGCCCTAAAAGAATTTAAGTTGGAGAGAGAAGTTGTTGAAAAAGAGTTACTAGAAAAGGTTAAACATCTTGAAAATCAAATAGCACAAAGGTAAGAATTAAATTTAGTGTGTAATTATAAAATTAAAATATTAGTGATTCAAATGTATGCACATGTATAATCAGGGTACTTTGTTTTACTAATTTACCTCAGGTAAATCTAGCAACTGGGATATTTTCAGGAAGCAAAAACTTTTACTTTTAAAAATAATGTTTCTTGCAAACATAAAAATTACAGGCTTTTACAAAATGAATTCGTATTTTGGATTTTCACAGAAATGATTTTGAAATGTTTTAAAGAGCTTCTTTTTTCTTTAACTCATAACTCATAAATTTCTTTTTCTTGATTTATTTGCAGTTGTTTGTAAATTCTTTAGTTGAAAATTATTTCTGTTCTCTTTAAATTTAGTATGTATGTATTAAAAACTAAAATTTTTCTGTAAGTGGTATTTAGGCAAAGGCTTTATCATAGATTGGGATTATGTAGATATGTAGAGTGTTCCTCACTGTTATTTTCTTAATATTATAATTTCAATTATTCCTCTGTGTTTGAAAGGTAATATTTTTAAATTCCAGGGCTGATCCTGTGGTTGTGGGTTGGTGTTTTTGCATTTTTATTATTTTTACTATTTGATATTACTGCCTTTTGATGACAGTTGATGGTTTTTAGTATTTCTACTTTTTAAAAATTTATGAAGGGGTTTTGTGACCTAATAAACAGTTTCTAGAACATAATCAATAGATCAATTAGTTCTATCATTAATTCTCCAAGTGAATATGTTTTATAGGTATATATATTACGTAGCTTCCTCTGTTTCGAGCCTCATCACTTTTAAATAATCTCTTGTGATTGTCTGCCATGTAATACTCATATTGGTGTACAGTTAAACCTCCCCTTCTGGTTTGAAAATAGAAGCTCTTTATGTATCCTGGGGGGATTAGAGGGTTTAATAGAGGAATTAGGGCTTACACGAATGTTTACAGATCTGGAGGAGCGAAGGTCAATGTAGTCACTGCTGTAGGCTAGGAAAGCTTGTCAGAGAGGATCAGAGCTGGACAGTAGTTAACTTGGTAAAAACAGTTTATACTGAGGAACTATTGCAATAGGGGATAAGAGACCTCAATATAGAACTGAGCTCAGTTCAGAATACAGCATGGACTAGTTGAGATTTATAGCCAGGGAGCCCAGAATAGGGGTGTGTGGAAGGAAAATTACTGAAAGGAAATATGAGGGGTAAGGAGGAAGGAGTCTAGCTAAATTGACATAATAGGATTCTTGGTTAAGGCAGACCAGCGTGGTAAGATAACAAAGGTCGGGTGAGACATTGGTTCTCTCTAAAGTGACATAGCGAGATTCTTGCTGCAACTGGGCAGAGCAGCCCTAACAAGAACAGATGCCATGATGAAAGCCTGGAGGGCCTAGAGGAGTCTAACTCATGTTTAGTCAGAGAGCCTTTGTCAAGCTCTCAGTGAAATCGCAGGAAGACAGACGCTGAAACACCCACCAAAGCTGATGGTTTTCCATGGCTCACTGTGAAGCTGCTGCAACATTCAAGAATCTCCTCAAAGCACCAATGGTCTGGCTCAACCTGCAGCACAAAATGGCCAGTTCTTACTTACTTGCCAGGAAGTAGCTGTGAAAGTGCATTTGGCTACAACCACCTCTGGAAAATAAGCCTGGCCTTCTTTTCTACCTTCTAAACTTTGCAGGTGTTCTTTTCATTGGCAAACTTGAAAGCTATACAAGGAGATCTGGGAAATGCAGAGTTTCTGGATTGCAGTGTATACGAGATCATAAAAGAGGGGTGAGGGCAATGCCTACAAGACCCTAAACAGTCCAGCACTGTATACCCCATTTTAACTCAGAAGTCAGACATATATCTCTTTCGCTTATGTTGAACTTCCAAATAAAGTCACTTACCATATCATGTTTCTTTCTGACATGATGCAACTTGTATCCCTCATATTATCTCAGATATTCTCACATTGTCTTCAAAAGTTAAGACTCAAAGTTATTTCCCTCTGGGCTGCCTAAAATGAACATTTTGATGTTCATTTCCTTCTGTCACAGTCTGTCTTTGATATTCTATAGGTTAAATGCTGAAATATGACCTTATTTTATGTACTAGGGGGATTAGAGGAGGGGATAATGATGAAAAAATGATTAATATGTGCAGGCTTAATTACTAGAGTCTTTATTTCTGTAACCAGCCTCACAACTCTAGTAGGTATTTACAGCTTTCCTCTGTTACCCACTCTATTTTTTACTTTAGCCAGTGCCTCAACTGATTTTGGTTCTTTACTTGATAGGCATGATTCAGATGTTTGTTCCTAAAGAGACTGCCATTAATGATAACTCCCTGTAATAGAGTTGCTGTAGTTTTTCATTGACTTTTTTCATCACTGGACATGGCACTGCCAAGAGACACCCCAGAAGGTCCACCTGTGTTCCTATAATATTCCTCTCGGCCCTTCATTTTATAGGAGCAACTTGTTTCCCATTGATAATGAAGTTCAGTCATGTCAATCCATACAGCAGCAGCCTCCTTTGCCTGTTGGTTCAGCTGCATGAGGAGCCTTAAGTGCATAAACTTCCTTAAGTAGCATAAATTTACAGTTCAGTGGGATCTTGGTTGTGTCTCCTGATAATGTAATTCTTTCTTAGGGAACTAAATCACCCCTGAACTAGCATGGCCCAAAATTGCAGGCACAGGAAGCAAAATTTTGCTTATAGCTCATTAGGATAATAGAGTAGTCGTTCCAGTTTTCATCCCTGTTTCTCCAACCTATACATTCTAACTATGGGAGAATTACTATCACATAGTGGTGTCTCTTTCATTGCATGTACTACCCTTGGATATTACCCTAGCCATGTGAAATGCCACCCATTTGCTACTGTAACTGAGTCTTCAGTAAACTGTTACCAAGTTGTACCAGACCAGCTGCTTTCTTTAGAATGTGGCATATGTGGTAAGACCAGTGATTTCCATGGCCTTGAGGCAATGGCTACACACCTTTCATTACAAATGAATTCCCTTGTTTTAGAAGCAATTCTAGTGGAATACCATAGCAGTGAATATGGCACGTTGCACATTAGGGAATGGTGGTTTTGGTAGAAATATCATGGGCACGGGATGTAAACACATAGAAAAACTGTCAGCTCTTGGATATGGTCCAACCAGGTGGCTATCTCATTCCCTAGAGAACACTGCAGAGTGGGCTCTTAGTTACTTGATGTGTGGAAATCCATGTTGCTGAGCCCACGCACAGCCTCACTTCCTGTCTCCATCAGCAGTTTTTTACGAGTCTGTTGAATGGGGAGTGGTGTGACTAGAGAAAGAAGTTGATATCCACCAAATTATGCAACTTCCCCTTGTGATTATTAGCAGGTTCCTCACATTTTGGGCCCATTTTAAGAGGTTCATCCATATTCCTCTTCCACAATCTCTTGTCACAAATTTTAATCTAGTTCCTTCCAGGTCTTTCACACTCCAACTAAGCCTTTTAGCCAGTCTCCACGAATCATTGTAAATCTGTACCCCTGGCCATTTTTCCTTCTAGGTAACTTGAAATGCACTGCTGCTTGACATACTGCCACTGGGAAGATTTCCTTCACTACTGTTCTTCAAGATAGCCCGTCCGTGGGGCTCTAATGCTTAAACTGTGCTTTTGTATCAGCATATTGTGCAGAATCATCAGGAAACCAGGCCTGCCAATTGTTTTTCCTCATAGTGAATGCCATAGTTACAGATGGAGAAAGAAGGCAATGTAGCAGGAACCTGAAGCTCTTGTACCTTCCTTGTGCCTTCAGGACTTATTTGATCTGGATCCTGTGTATGTTACATCTACCTGATGGAGTGCTGCTGTGTATACCCAATTTCATGGCTTGATGGTTAGACAATACTTGCTTTATGGTGTGCAGCTCAAGTCTCATTCTAACTTAGGAGTCTTTAGTCAAGGTCTTTAAGTCTGTACAAGGACCCAGTAGTAAGCTGTAAGCTATTTTGCGAAAGGAAGATCATTATCTACTCAAATACTAGGGGTTTTAATTGTGATTTTCCTATAGGACTTGCCAAAGGCTCCGTATAACATCCATTTTTGCTACAGACACTTTAAACATCTGCTGGGAAATACAGCCCAAGTATTAGAGCATGTTAATCTGAACCTATAGGAAGAGAGTCTCTTTGCTCTGGGCCCTACCCAGACAGGCAACCTTTTAAGTTTATTGATAAATAACTCAGAGCAGCATACCCAAATTATATGTTGCCTCAGACACTTAGAGAGGCTATCCTAGCAGCTGCTTATCTCTTCACTTTAGAGGGGACATCTCTAATGATAGGCCCCTGCAATTTCATGGGTTTTATTGCCAACTCCCTGGCATGTATGTGTCTTGCCCATGGAGTCCAGGTAGTTGCTACTTCCTATTTACTAAGTCTTACCAGCATGCTGCTGTAAATTGTATTGGATCAGTGTGATCTCCTGAGGAATAGCAAGAAGACCAACATTCCTGCCAACTAGGGTTTTTTCCCACCTGAAGAATTATTTTAGGAAGTAAACATACTTAAGTCATATTATTCCAAGATTATCAAATACAAACAGTGAGATTGTTCATGAGGGTCAAGTATCTTGTCCATGTCTACTTTGCTCAGAGAACTGTCCTACACAGCCAGCCTCCAATATATGGAGACAGATTTTTTTTTTTAACATATTCTTGCTAACTAGATTTTAACAGTACTAAAAAGTTGATATAATCCCAAGATAAGGCAGTGAAAGTATACTGCTGTCCATGTAGGTAAAAGGAAACTGCTTCTTGTGATGTATAGCAAGGGTTGACAAACTATGAGATTCTGTGGCAATCTGTCTACTGCTTATTTTTGTAAATACAACCTTATGGGAATACAGCCATGCCCATTCCTTTACATATTGTCTGTGACTGCTTTTGGACAGAGATCATCTGGATCATCTGTCTAACATTTTTACTATCTGTCCCTTTACAACAAGTTTGTTGACCCCTGTTCTATACTAATAGAAATAGAAGGGGAAAATCACCAAGTCTATTGACTTGTCAGGTAGTAGGGGCAAGAGCCTTGTTAATTTGATCCAGCAAAGAGGTCATATTTGAAACAACAGTTGAATTGGAGCCACCACTTGATTACATTTTTGATAATCCATTGCTCAGTCTTCTGGACAAGCCACATTTATTTTGAATAAGAATGTGATAGAAATCTCCTCCCTTATGTCATGTGAAGTGAGAGAGAGTTCTAGGAGGTTTACTTCGCCTTTTCTACCGTGATAGTACTCATTCCATGAGGGAATGGAACCAACAGGGTAAGGGAACCAACAGGGGATTCTGCCAGTTGCTTTTATGTCTGTTCCACTACAGATCCTGGACCTAAGGTTACACAGGTTGAGCATCCCAAATCCAAAATGTTCCAAAATTTAAAACTTTTTGAGCACCAACATTATACACAAAGGAAATGCTCATTGGAGCATTTCAGATTTCAGATTTTCACATTTCGGGTGCTCATCTGGTAAGTATATGCAAATATCCCAAACACTTCAGGTCCCAAACATTTTGAATAAGAGATACTCAACCTGTATCTGTCTACTGAGAGGACCACTGGGCCTAGACTCTCTCACCTGAGTACCAATAATCTTTTCATTGAGGACCATGGTGACATTAGGATCCTTGCAGACCCCAGTGTTCAGTATTCCCCCAAAATTCTGGAAAATGGCCACAGATCCCTTTGGCAGTGCCGTTGATTACTGGCTGGAATCTCATAATTGGGTGAGAGGTAAGATTCTCCTTGATTTAAGTTAGATCTCTGAATACTAAATGTGAAGGTTTTTGTTTTGTTTTTATATTTTTATTAAGCCTTTAATTGGCCCATTCTATTAGGGCCTAGGGGCAACCTCTGCCAAAGATTTTTATGGGTCAAACCTTCTGATTAGTCTGGCTCTGTGACCTATAATAGAGCCACATTATGTCTCTGGTGGTGAAGTGCCATTCCTTGGCCTCTGCCACTCCAGAATGCCATCATTTCCATTAAACTCATTAAATTTCAGTGGCCTTGTCTCTCTGTGTTGTCCCTGTCCTGCAGAGCAGCATTACAGAGCCCTTGAAGCTTGAGAAAGCCGTGGTAAAGGGAGTATTCTCTGGGCCTTGTCAGAGTGTACATAATAAATCCCTTCCAGTGTACCTGCCTTTGGATGCCTTACAGACTAGGGGGTCAGTAAACTTGTTCTCTGAAGGGCCAGATAGTAAAAATTTTAGGATTTGCGGGTCACATGCAGTCTTAGTCACATATTCTGTGTGCATGTATGTGTTACCGTCCTTTAAATATGTAAAAGCCAAAAGTAGTGGTTCTGTAACTTTGCTCCCAGTACACTTTTACAGTCTCAGAAAACTGAGAACTCCAAACTTGTTTTGTTTATATGAATTATATCTGTCAGTATTCTCTGTACTAAAAATTAAAACCAAGGAATTTGAAATATTTAGTCATTTTAAAATAACCCTATTACATGTTAGCATAAATCAGATTTTTTAATGAAAACATTTCTAATATGAAAACTAGTAAGAAAAGTGATATTGTTTTATATATTTGCAGATTTGTTGGATTTGATGGATTCTCATACCTGCTTTCACATTCACTCTGTTGCAGTATGTTTCGATTGAAGTGTATGAAGAAATTCAGCCTTATTTACACTGATAGAAGTTGAAAAAGAGGAATATTTAAATAGACTTTTCAGATAATTGTGGATATTCTTGTTATTAAATCAGAATTGAACAAGTGGTAATCTCTTGAACATTAGTTTCATTGTGGAATTTGAAACTATATCAGTGGATTTTCTTACAATCTTACGTTAACATCCATTGATCTCCCCCCCTTATATACACACACACACTTTTAAATGTATCTTTCACTCATGCATGATTTTGTGGCACCGTGACTTGGTCATTTGGAGTACATAGCTCACTGAGTTATGCATATATTCCAAAATTTTCACATATTTTTAAAAATAACTACTTCACACTGCTGAAACAATTGGACAAGTGCTTTTCCATAAGACAAATACTATAATTTGGTAAGCGGCAGAAGTGCTTTATAAGTACTTCCCATTTGGTCATACAAAATATTAAAGAGATGTGTACTCAAGGGTTGGGATTTTCATATTGTTAATAATTTTTACTATATCAAGGATGTTCTAAAACTGACCCCCTTTCCCCCGTCATATGAGTGCCTTGCAGTGAAGGATACAAGGACTACAAGTAAAGTTTTGTCTTTAATTTGTGTTAAGGTGCCAACAGTTTTATCATCAGTGCAGATGTCAACAAAGTGAAAAGACAATAACATCTTCATATGAAAACAGTTTTGACTGACTTCATCCCCTGAATGTTTCCTGGTTACCCCCAGGATTCTGTGGATCACACTTTGAGAATCATTGGTCTAGAAAATGATTGGTAAACTTTCTGTAAAGGGCCAGATAGTAAATATTTTAGGGTTTTTGGGCCAGATGTGCTCTATCCAAACTACTCAACTGTACCGTTGTAGCAAGAGAGTAGTGAGACAATATAAGTGAATGGGTTTGGCTATGTTCTTATGAGACTTTAATTACAGAAGCAGTTAGTTGGCTGTATTTGCCTACCTTTGTTGTAGAGTATCTCATTTTTCCATCTCATTTTCATTTAATGTTGGCCTTTAGGTCCAGGATTTAGGCAGTCAACTTTAGCAAAGTGTTAATAGCCAACATTGAATCTGGAATCTGTAGTCATTGCATCCATGTAAATAATTTTGGCCTGATTGTGCATTAAATTTTTCCTCCCTCTTCTAACTCTCATTGAGCCATTCTTGTAAATATTAAGTTTGTTTCTGCAAAATAAATTTAAAATCTTGCAATTGCTTTGCAATTCCTCTTTTGTTAGATTTTTATCTCTCCTAGGATCCTAGGGATTTGAAAGTGCAGTGGGTGTGGAAGTAATTAAATGGTGGGAGACATTATTGAAAAGTATCAGCTTGTTGAGAAGTGGACTGCCTCAGGTGAAGTGACACTGATTTCCTCAGACAAGGAAGAAGAATCTGTTGCTTCTGGCAAGAGAGGCTTGGTGGGATTTGGAAGGACATGTCCAAAAGCCTTGCCGCCTTCAAGTCACTTGATCTGAAACAACTACAGGTGTCAGTTCTGCCATGTAATGCCCCAGTCAGTGAGTAAGTGATTTTGCACTGGCAGCGAGGTTACCGCTTTCAGATCTGATTAGATTAGAGAATCAATCTCAGATTTCCATGTTTTGTTTCCTCTACAATCATTTTTGTTTCTGTATGGATTGAGTTTAGAAAACAGAACCACTTTTAAGTGTTTCAGTATTAAAGGCTTCAATATTAGCTTTAGTGCTTTACATGAATATTGGGAGAACTGAGAAATTGAATGGTAAGGGTGTCACTGGTGAAGGCCAGGAAATCAGTCTGTGGGTGGAAAGTCATATGAAGCACCAAAGCTGGTGGCTTGTCAGGGGACTGCTACAATTCCTTGAAGACTTTCACCATGCATCTACTGGGACAGCAAAGCAGGTAGTTTCCTTAGAAACCTCATGAATTTCACATTGCCCACATGTCTGGCTACAGCCACCTCTGGAGACACTCCTCTACAGCATCCCAGATCATGTGTGGGTAGTTTTCATTGGCAAGCTCTAACCCAGAACCAACTAGGAAGGGGGTTCTGGATAATGTAGTTCTTGGCTTCTCTGTCATACAGAGGAAACCTTTGAAGAGGAATGATGCCTATGTGAGGACAGAGAATCCAGCACATTTCCCTCCCACCACATGGTTGGTTTCATGTATGCTGGAAGCAACATTGAGAGGCCAATTTCCAGGGGAAAACATTTGTAAGATATAAATAAGTATATTAGCTATATCTGTAATGTCAAAGAGCTCCTATATGTCAATAAGAAAAAGACAAAAGACACAAACCATTAGAAAAATAGGAGAGGATATGAACAGAAAGATCAAAGGAGAAATACAAATGGCCAGTATGTGAATAGCTATTCAGTCTATTTGGAATTGAAGAAATGCAAAATTAAAATACCCTTTTTTCTATTGGGAAATATTAAATCAGTAGTTTAAATTCTTGAAAATGTAGGGGAAAAGGCTTTCTCATATACCTGTGTGCAAAGAAATGAATGTGCAATGTGTGTGTGTGATTTGCATGAGTCTGGAAGTCTACCTACTACACGGTTCATCTCCTTCCAAGAATTAGTAATATAGATCTGGATGAGGATGGGTGGGAACATAGTAATTTTGTAATTTTAATCTCAAAAGAAGACTTTTAAAAAAGTAAGTGACAGTTTGTTACTAGCTCCCAATTTAGTACAGTCAGTGTTAAAAGAATTCAAGCATAAAGTCAGTCTCTTTTCTATTAATGCAGATTTTCTAGTTGCTAGAAATATCTGGCTATGATAATAGAATTGTTTGTTAGAACTAATTTGTTAATAGTGGGAGGAATGGTATTAAATTTCCCGACTAATAACAAATATGTCTACTTCCTTGAGTTGTAACATCCAGGCCTCCTCAGGGTATTGGGGTATGCAAAGACAGGATTATGTAAGTTTCTTTTGGGGTGGGGGAGCAACAATTATTGATAAATCTCTTAGATTTCTGTGGTAGTTTTTTTAATTCAAATACAGTAGTTCCCCTTTATGTACAGTTTTGCTTTGTGTGGTTTTGCTTTCCACGGTTTCACTTACCTGTAGTCCAAAAATATTAAGTGGAAAATTCCCAGAAATAATATGTAAGTTTTAAGTTGGGCACTGTTTCGAATAGCATGATAAAATCTTGCTCTGTCCTGTCTGGGACGTGAATCCTCCCTTTGTCTAGCATATCCATAGATGCTCCTTGTCCATGAGTCAGTTAGTAGCTGTCTGGGTTATCAGATTGACTGTGGCCATATAGCAGTGCTTGTGTTCAAGTAACCCTTCTTTTACTTAATAATAGCCTCAAAGCACAGGAGTAGCAATACTGGCAGTTCGGATATGCCAAAGAGAAGCTGTAAAGTGCTTCCTTTAAGGGAAAAAAGGCAAAAGTTCTTGACTTAATAAGAAAGGAAATTGTATGCTGAGGTTGGTGAGATATACAGTAAGAATGGATTTTCTGTCCTTGAAATTGTGAAGAAGGAAAAGATTTGTGCTAGTTTTACTGTCACACCTTAAACTGCAAAAATTATAGCCACAGTGAATATATAGGAAAAAATACAGTGTTTGGTGCTCTCTGTGGTTTCAGGTATCCACCGGGCGTCCTGGAACATGCCCCAGCAGATTGGGGCGGGGGCCTACTGTATTTTTCTAACTAAACTGTGATACAACTTTTTCTTCATGTCCTCCCTCCTGTCAATATTGGTCCTTGCTCCCCAAAGAAAGCCAGGCTGTGGTGCTAGTTAAAAAAAACAAAACCTGTTTTACTTGTTAGTGTTTCATTACTAGGGTTAGTTCCCCGGATAGCAGGGCCATTTCAGGTCTTAGGGTAATGTAAAATAAAACAGAATTATGTGGCTGACAGTCACTTGGAACATTTTCTAATGGGAGCTTCAAACAATATGGTATAGTGTAAACTTTTGGCCATAAGAAACCTCTGTCTCAGGCAGAGGATAATTATTGATCTTCATTTCATAAGCTGTTTTTCCTTTGCTTTTATTGTCAGAAGTCTTTTACCTTACGAGCCAGCATATACTATACCCTGTGCTAATCACCTAGTGTGCTCATGCTGGGTTTGGGGATGATCAGGTGTTACAGAGAGACAATAGTATCGTATATGTTTGTGTGCCTGGAACTATCTCCTCTCCTATCTCCTCTCAGCACAGCATTGACCGTGAAATAGAGTTCACCATGCAATCCAAAGATGCAAGACATCTAGAAATTATAAGTACTACCCACCTACATGTGGCCCCGCCACACACAATTTGAATCACACCTTTTCATTCTCTCTAATATGTTACTAGCATCTTTTATCGTACCGAAACCTCTTTTTCTGCCTTGCTTACTGTGCTCCAATTACTTACCAGTATCCCTCGGCACAATAGTCTTTTCAAAACCTAAATTCACACTATACCATTCTCTAGACCAAACATTTCAATAACTTTACGTAGTACTTGCAGTAAAATTCAAAACTCTTACCATTCATGATCTGTCTTCCTCCCACTTCTCCAACCTCATTCCATGCTGTGCTGTCCCTTGATTTCCTGCCTGGAACCTGGGCTTGACTTTTACTCAGTTCCAGTTTACCTTATAACTGTAGGTCTTAGACTCTGAGACATAATATTATTGTCACAAACTACATATTCTGTGTTTGGCCATTTAAACCTATCCCTTTGAAGAAAAGTATATCTGAGCAGCAGATTTGAACTATTTGATTTTATTAGTAAATTTGGAAGTATGAATAAAAGAATAGCAATTGTTTGCGTGATTATTAACTGCTATAGTATTAATATATTCCTATCACATAATTAGATGAGGAAATTACATAAGGCATACAGAAAGCAAACATTTTAAATACGTACCCACATTGATTGTGAAATGCACCCTGATTCCAAAAACATTAAAATATTTAAATCAAGTAGCTACACAATTAAACCAATAATTGACCTGATAAGGTCAATTTTTAATAACACATCAGCTTCTTTCTTGTGGCTTAGCCTATTTTAACACTTCATGGGATTAGTTATATACTTCTTGGACAAACTTTATAATGCAAAGGATAATTAGGATGAAAGTAGGTAAGGTTAATAATTAGAGTATACCAGAAGTTAAAATAATCAGTAGCCTGTGTTTACTCTTTTTTGCTTGACTTGACCTCCTCTCGTCTCTGGTGCTTTGTCAGCAACCCCTAAGAGGTTAGCAAGTTTCAAGGGAAGTGAATATGACTTCAAGAATATGTAATTTTGCTTTGTGTGAACATTTTTTGGTTTTAGCTTTGTATTCATTAGCTAGCAAAATGAACCAAAATCTATTTGATGGAAATTAAAACCTTTCAACATACGTAATTTTTAGATATGTCTTTCTTTTTTCCTTAGTTGTCATATAATTTGCATTTATAGGAATAGCAAGACTGAAATTTGAAGCTGGCCTCTTAGGAGTTTTATTAATTTTTATATATGCTGATAGATGTGGATTATCTTGAATTTATCTGATCAAATTGTTCAACCTTATTATTGTCAGAGAGCGTATAATCTGTCCTAAGCTTTTGCCTTTTACTTTTTTCCCTATTTAGATCTAAAGAGAGAAGGTGTGCATCAATATCTTTCACACATATTAGGCTTAAGGCAGATAAATAGCCTAAATGGATATTTGGTACATTTGTGATTGTGTCTGTAATTTAAAAAATTTTTTAATACTATATTTATTTAATTTTTAAGTCCTGCTGTTGAATCTGCCAGAGAAGATTCTTCAAGCTTAGTTGCTGAACTTCAAGAAAAGCTTCAGGAAGAAAAAGCTAAGTTTCTAGAACAGCTTGAAGAACAAGAAAAAAGAAAGAACGAAGAAATGCAAAATGTTCGAACATCTTTGATTGCTGAACAACAAGTATGTACCTCTTTCCACATTTCATTTGAGATCTGAAGAAAGTAGATGTAAATTAACAAATATAATTTCTTCGTGTAGGTGAAGGTTTCTTATATCTTAGATGTGGTTTTCCTTACATTGACCCTATTAATATTAAATATCTTCTTCATGATAAAAGCATGTATCTTTAAAGAAATTTTTAACAGTAATTGTGTATCACTTGACAATATCAGGTGCTTCAAAATGATACAGTTGTAGATAAATTTTACAGTTGTAGATAAATTGGGAAATCTGAATTCTGTTTCTGGTTTCTTCACTACCTGTGTGATCTTGGGTAGATCGTTCAACTTCTTTAGAACTAAGATTAGTTTTCTATAAAATCATGGTGTTTATACTACCACATGGATGATTTTTAATTTAAAATTTTTTTCCCTAAGCCCTGAAATTCTCTAAATTGTGTTATCCTAATTTACATGCTGATCAATACAAATTTCTCACTCTTTCTATAATTTTTACCCATATGATAGGCTGATGGTAGATTAGGATGGAATATTGTTGAACTTTATTAGTTTATCAATTCATTGTTGGTTAGTGGTAAGAGGTAGTGCTTGTAAGGTAAGGGGGGTCAGATCACCGAGGACTAGGATGCCGTATTAGGGAGCTTGTACTTCACCTAAAGTATTGGACAACAGCTAAGAGAAAAATAAAAGAATGACATAATTGGATTTACCCTTAATGACTATTGCCCACTAGAACGTGGAGAATGATTGGAGGACTGCAAGGCAGACAGCTATAGGAGCAATTGGGTGGCTGCTGCTGTAATTCAGTCCAGGGATAATATTGACCATACTTGTTTCATTTTGATGGATACATTTGTGAAACTGCATGTTATGTTTGATGTACACATTTAATACTATGTGGTATTTTTTTCCTGAAGTGCTTTGATTAATTAGTGTCTTTTTAGAATTTGAATAAATGTAAATCAGGGAACTGAAAGAAAATAAGTAAGTATAGTTCAAACCTCTAGGAACTTCAGATTTTAAGGCCCAGGGAAAGAGGAGGGAGCCTAGAAAAGGTGAATTAGAACATCCAGAAAAGAGAGGATTGTGGTGTCATCAAAGCCAAGAAAGGAAGTGTTTAGGGAGAGAGAGTAGCCAAGAGTTTTAAGTAAGAATTATCAATGAAGAGCACTGGTAACATCTCTCCTTTTAAGACTCTGAATTTATACATTCTTTTGTATGATTCACTTTACATATAATTGATCCTTTGTCTTGCATTGTCTGTCTGTGTGCTGCTTTATAAGCATGTATACAATTTTAGATTTCCAAAATGAAGTAGAGGATGTAATGAACTGATTGAAACCAAAACTGAAAATTGACAGCTATCTAATTTAGTTCTTCACATTTTAGTAACTTTTTTGATATTTGTAAAATGAGACTTAAGACAGATAACTTCTAAGGTACCTTCCAATTTTCAATAGTGTACATGTTAGGTTGTGCTTATTTTGTGTGATTTGTACCTAGCTTTATGCAGGTGATTTTGAGTTGGGCCTAGTTGGTTCTTATCTTAACTAGCCCTTTCTTTTTTGTTTGTTTGTTTTGAGATAGAGTCTGGTTCTGTCACACTGGCTAGAGTACAGTGGCATCATCATAGCTCACTGCAACCTCAAATTCCTGGGCCTAAACCACCCTTCTTCCTCAGCCTCCTGAGTAGCTGGGACTACAGGTGTACTCCACCACGTCCAGCTAATTTTTCTATTTTTTTGTAGAGCTGAGGTCTTTCTCTTGCTCAATATGGTCTCCAACTCCTGAGCTCAAGCAGTCCTCCCACTTCAGCTTCCTAGAGTGCTAAGACTACAGGCGTGAGCCACCCCGCCCAGCTTTAACTAGCCCTTTCTAATATACCTATTACAAATTCTGATAATGTTCCTAAAAATCCATGTTAAATTATGGTAATAGCAAAAGTCATGAAAACAAAATGGTTAATGTGCTTTTACAAACATTTATTAATTTTCCATATATACATAATATACATAGACACGGCTTAATACAAAGCTGTATTATAAATGTTCTTTTATGAGGAATCTTCCTATATGCTTTCAGGCTAGAAATTATTTACTCAGCTATTAATGAATTTATTGAATTTTAATCCAAAATTGCCATATTCTTTTCCTGGTAAATCTCCCTATTTTCCTCATTATTGGCATTATTCATTGATCCAAGGGCCATAGAACTCTTGAAATTTTGGAATTAGAAGTGCTGGGCAAATAGGAAGAGTCAATTTAGGTAATTTCATCTTTCCTCTGCTCACATTTCAAGAAGCTCTTCTTAGTGAAATATTATAAATGAAATTTTTAACAAATTCAGTAATGTTTATAAAAGAGATTATGTTTATTAAAATTTCCAAATTGTCTTATGAGATTCATGCAGACAGTTGGACATATGACGCTTTGTAGTAAGAACATTTATAAAAGTTGGGAAATTATAAGTCTAGCCAGTATAAATCACAGTTCCAGTAGCCATTGCAAATACCCAAATAAGAGATGAAAACAGGATAGACTCATATATAAAATGTCGGCTATGGTAGTTGAGATTTAGCTAAAGACCAAAAGAAGGTTTCAGAGGCAGGATGGTTACTCACAGAATAAGTCAAGTGTACAACAGCAATCTTTAAGTTGTTGATTGTTTTAATTCTTTCTTCCAGATTTCAGAATCTCTGACAGTAACTATATGGACAATAATGAGAAAATAGAATTTGTTTTTGAAATATTAAATTGCAACCTAGAAAATGTAACCTTTACCATGGTACACAGCATTTTTATTTAAAAAACGTTCATAAATCACACTATACCTTCTCCACATACAAATATACTACAGAAATATTTGCAAATTTATTTTCTTAGCACTGTCTCCTAAGTACATACACGTAGTTTAAATAATTGTTATTCTGTTGTTCTAGACCAATTTTAACACTGTTTTAACAAGAGAGAAAATGAGAAAAGAAAACATCATAAATGATCTTACTGATAAGTTGAAAAGTACGATGCAGCAACAAGAACGGGATAAAGGTTAGTACTGTTTTGTAGGATAGTGTTTTTAATTTCTTTTTACTCATCCAAAATGTTTTTTCGTTACATAATGTTTATTTCAATTTGGGGGTCTTTCAGATTTGATAGAGTCACTTTCTGAAGATCGAGCTCGTTTGCTTGAGGAAAAGAAAAAGCTTGAAGAAGAAGTCAGTAAGTTGCGTAGTAGCAGTTTTGTTCCTTCACCTTATGTGGCTTCAGCCCCAGAACTTTATGGAGCTTGTGCACCTGAACTCCCAGGTGAAACAGACAGATCAACCATGGAAACACCAGATGAGGGAAGAGTAGATTCAGCAATGGAGACAAGCATGATGTCTGTACAGTAAGTATGTCTGTCTTCAACTGTGTTATTTGAGGCTTTTAAGCCACTAGTGCAGCTCTGTAAGTTATAAAGCTCTAAAGAAGTATTTTTAAAATTACTGGTTGTCCACAGCCCATATATCTGAAAGTTGAGCTTTTTAAAACTCTTTAAGCTGTAAATGTGAGAAATAATTTTAACATTACTGAATGAATCACTTTGGGATGTTTTTATACTACACATAATAATGTGCAACATAATTTTCCTAGGCTGTCAGGATAAAGATCACCACAGTAGTGTTGAGCCATTATTTACAAGGAATGTTTAAGTTTTGCGGTCCATTTTCTAGGAGGAAAAATACATTCATTTTGGTGGGAGTGTGTTTGGTGGAGAAAGGTAGGGGAGCTTTTTTGAAAAATAAAATGTATTTAGGTTTCTATCTAGGAAACTACTAGAAACTGGTTACTTTAAACTTTGGAAAGGTATAAGGCTTAAGAATATGCATTAAAAATAAAGAAAATAGAACAAATTAAGTGTAATTCAAAAAGGCAAGCCATAAACATATGAAGATATCATGGTTATTAGAAAACATAAATGACAGAAATATGTCCAGACATATGTGAAAAAAGTAAACCAACTTTTCAAAGCAAAATCTCTCAGGAAAAAAAAAATACATCCAACTGCATCCTACGTATAGGGAAGGCACCTAAAGCAAAATGATACAGAAAGTTTATTATAATGTGATTGAAAAAGATACATAAGGCAAATAACAGGGGAAATATATATAAGCAATTCAAAGCTAAAGGCTTTATAAAGTTAGAGGAAATTTCATATTTAGAGAGGGCCCAGTTCACCAGAAAGTGATTAGTTGTTAGCTGGTAGGTGCTTTAAAATGTGATTTTGATCAACTGTATATGGGTTGAAAATGGATTAAAACTAGAATGAAAGTTTTCAAGGCCCACAGAGTAGGACATCTGTCTCTCACAGGAAACAGAGAAATAAAATAATGCAACTGTAATCTAATAGAATTGTTAAGAAAATCAACCATATACCAAATTACAAAGGAAGTCTCAGAATTCCAAATAATGATATTAATACCAAAAATAGGAGGCTATATGTCTGGAAATGTGAATATCTATTACATAATAGGTATATATACATATTATAAATATATAAGTATTGCTACCTATATGTAGATACTTATATTAGGGTTTTGTTTTTAAGTTTTATTTTCTTTTTAATTGACACATAATTGTACATATTTATGGGATACAGTGTAATGTGTAGACACATGCACACATTGCTTAGTGATTAAATCAGTGTAGTTAGCAAAACCATCACCTAAAACATTTATAATTTCTTTGTGGTGAGAACATTTAAAATCTTCTCTTCTAGCTATGTTGAGATATACAATACATTGTTGTTAACTGTAGTTAGTAACTTACTGTACAGTAGGACACCAGAACTTATTCCTCATATCTAACCATAACTTTATACCTGTTGACCAATCTCTCCTCATACCCACTTTCTCCTACCCACTGCAGTCTCTGGTAACCGCTATTCTACTCTCCACTTCTATGAGATCAGCTTTTTTAGATTCCACATGTGAGTAAGATTATAAATAGGTTTTGATATAAAAATGGGAATTGAATTATTCAAAACTAAACAAAACTATCAAAAACAGATACAATCAAGATAGTTCTGAGAGAACTACATAGCCTCAGGTACATTTATGTAAAAATGAATTAATAAAAGTAATGAGCCACAATAAAAGTAAAGCTGTTTAGTAGATAAATAAATAGAAGATACAAATAAATACGTGGAATGAAAAGAGGGATATAACCACAGATATGGTTTTAAAAATTACAGACAGTATAAGTTAATCTGACTTGTGAATTATAGATACAAAGACTGCTAAAGACAGTTTTAGCATATCAAATGCCATGATGTTTTAAGATGATGTAGTCATCATGACCCAGTGGAGTATTTCATGAATGCCAAAGTAATAGCTAAACAGTAGAATATCTCTTAATATAAGCAGATTCACTGGTTACTTGAAAAGGATTATATAATCATCTCAATAGAAGTAGAAATGCCAGTTGACAAAATTCAGTGCCCATTCATTGACAATAATAATTTTTTTTAAAAAACCTTTATTTGATTAGTATGTATGAGAGACTTATAACAAACATCATATTTAATGTTAACATTTAGAAATGTTTCCATAAATTTAGGAAGAACCTAAGAATGCAAGCTGCCACCATAGCTATTCAGCAAGAAAATAATAAATAAACAATAAAAACTGGAAAATAGTCTGAACTGCCATCATTTCAGAATAGTATCCTTTTCAAACCACAAAGACCTAAAGAAATACTAGAACTAGTAGAGTACATCAGAGTGTAGGTCATAGACATATCCAAAAAGGAGTAGTTTGCATATTTACCAGGCAAAGGCTGATTTGAATATGTATAAAAGATCCCAATAAAGATTTAAAGGAATAATTTGTTAATAATAAATTTAACAAAAATGTGCAAGACCTTGTGGAGAAAACTGTAAAATTTTATGAAGGATATGAAGAGACCTGAAAGTTATACATAGAAAGATGGATAGAAATACAGTATTATAAAGATACCATTTTTCTCCTCAGATTTACTCAGTTATTTAATCTATACCCAATTAAAATCCTAACAGAATATGTTAGGTAAAAATTGATGTCTTGTGCCAAAATTCATACGAAAAATTTGCAAAAATAGTTGGTAATATTTCCAAATAAAAGAGAGTAGAGATTTGTCCTGCTGGATGTTAAGGTATAGTCTCAAAACTATATACATAGTATTTATATTTAATTAAATACATTGTTAGTACAGCCACATTCAAATAGATTAATAGAATTAGTAATCATGAAACAAATCCATGCATTTATGGAAATCTGTATATGGCATTTTAGTCACTTTGGTAAAGGATAGACTCCTCAGAATGGGACATTAGAGTAATTGGTAATCTATTCATGAGAGGTAACCCATATTTTATATTATACATAAAAACAAATGATACATACAGTAAAGACTAATTTTTTTTAACTTAAAGAATTTTTTTTAAAGAAAATACAAGATTACTCTGAAATCAGGGTAGGGAAGCAATTGGAAAAGAATAATAAATGTTGTTTTGAAATTTAAAACTTTAACCCACCATAGCAAAAGACTGGTGGTTAATATTTTTAACAAATATAAGATAAAAGAACCCCAAACTTTTAAATAATTAATGCCAGTTCTTCACAGTCTCTACCAAAATATTAATAGAAGAGAACTCTTCCCAATGCTTTCTGGGGCCAGTATTGTACACTAGGCCAGTATTATACACTAATACCAAATTAGACAAGTACATCACAAAAAAATATATATCTTTTCTAACTATGGACACAAATATTCTTAACAAAATACTAATAAACCAAATCTAGTAACATACAAAAGAAATTCCAATTTGCTTAACTTTAGGAATGCAAGTTTTGTTTAACATCTGAAAATCAATTTATGTAATGCACCGTATCAGTAGAATAAAAGGACCAAAAAAACATGATCATCTCAATAGATGAACAAAAAGCATGTGAAAAAATCCAACAGCCTTCATGATGGAAACACTCAACAAATTGGGAATTGAAGGGGACTTCCTCACCCTCATAAAAGCCATCTGTGAAAACCCACAACTGACATCATGCTCTGTGGTGAATGACTGAATGTTTTTCACCTAAAATCAAGACAAAGATGGCCAGCTTTTGCCACTGGTACTCCACATTGTACTTGGAGGTTCTAGCAAGGGCAGTTAGGGAAGAAAGAAATTAAAGGCATCCAGATTGGAAAGGAAGATATAAAACTCTATTTGCATATATAACATGATCTTACATACAGAAAGTCCTAAGAATTCTACTAAAAAACTATGGTAACTAATGAAGTAGTTCAGTAAGGTTGCAGGATACAAGCTCTATGTATAAAAATTTGTCAGGGTGGGCACACTGGCATGCATCAATAGTCCCAGCTACTTTGGAGGCAGAGGCAGGAGTATCGCTTGTGCCCAGGAGTTTGAGGTTGCAATGGGCTATGATGATGCCAGTGCACTCTAACCCAGCCAACAGAGCAAGACCCTGTTTCAAAAAAAAAAAGAAAAACCAAAACAAAAAAAGGAGTCCAGAAATAAGTCCTTATATTTGTGGTCATTGAACCCTTGCATTATGGTCAAGGATGCTGAGACAGTTCAGTGGGGGAAATAGCCTTTCCAACAAATGGTGCTGGGATAGGATAGCTGGATATTCACAGACAAAAGAATAAAGTTGGACCCTTTCCTTACCATGCATACAAGCTAACCTAAAATAGACCATAGGTTTAAATGTAAAAACTAAAATTATAAAACTCTTAATAGGAGTAAATCTTCATGATCTTACATTAGGCAATGGTTATTCCTAATGAATTAACATTTAGAAGAAGACACAATTCCTGCCTTGGGTCAAGTTGCTTGAAATATAATGGGGGAACCAGCCTGGGCAACCCCATCTGTACCAAAAAAAAATTTGTGTGTGTGTGTGTATGTGTGTATGTATGTGTATATATATATATATAAAAAAAAATTGGGGGATTATACCTATAGAAGAATTTAAAAACCTAAACAATATTTCTTTTCTTCTTTATTAATTTTAGAACATTTTTTTCTTTTCTAATTTTTGGATGTTTTAGTGTGATAGGCAGATTCACATCTGGCACTGTGACTAATATGTACATTGCAGCCATTTAGTAAATATCTGTTGAAATCTTTATGAAGCCACTCAAGAACTACAACTCTGTCAGTCACATGGATTTACTCACCCATAGGAAGAAGAGTGGTTCTAAATACCTGGGGAAAAATAGGAAATTTAAAGACATTATCCCTGGATAAGTGCATACACAAAGTTTTCCTTATCATTCCAAAAGGTTTATAGATCTAGGTCTCCCACAAAGATAATACAACATTGAAATTATGTCCTTACTTAAATAAAAGGCTGCTTTTGAAAATTTAGTACAAACCCTTAAATTATTGAAGTGATCTGTATCGATATTTAAATTTCTAAAATCTTATTGAAGAATGTCCAGTTTAGAATTTCAAAAGACTGAAATTAAAATAAATCACTTTCTCACTTTTAGAGAAAATATCCATATGCTGTCTGAAGAAAAACAGAGGATAATGCTGTTAGAACGAGTAAGTAAATTCTCTTCTTGAAGTACCGTGTTTAATATGTTCACTTTGGGGATACAGTTAAATAAATTTTCTTTTTTGAGAAGTCCTTTTTGTTATCCTAGTAGCTAAACAAATTGCAGCAGCATTTCAGGCCTCTCATTTGTCATAACTTCTCAGTGAATGAAGTCTGTATCAGAGGAAAAGGTTGGTAGTTTTAAGAAAATATATAAAATAATAGTTTTTAAGTAATAGTTCAGAATTTAGCAAAATAAAACAACTATGAAATTTATATGTTTGTTTCAAAAACAAAGTATTAAATATTTTTTACACATGGGCAAAAATAAAAGAATAATGAAGAAAAGAGTTAATGTCTTTAATAAAGATTAAATGAAATGAACAAGAAAAAATTGGCAATAAGGGGCTTCCCTCTAGTTGTACTATAAGATAAAATTTTGTACGCATTTGGCAAATCTTTGTTCATAGACCAGTTTTTCTTTTTTAGGCCTTTAAGATTTTCAACAAATGTCTTCTACTCTTAAAAGCTTAATTGATAAAAAATCCAATGTCAGAATTATACAACTGAGTTCAAATATAGCATACGCTCTTCTGTTATTAAAGGGTTATGTGATTACCTACCTCACAATAACCTGAGATGTATGTTGTAAATGCAGATTTCTTCTCTTAGGTGAGACCTACTAACAAAGTGTTTGAGGATAGATCTCTAATATTTACTACGTATTTATAAATTCCACAGGTGTTTCTAATGCATATTAAAGTTTGACATCCCTTGGCTTAGGTAAATGTATGTAAAATTGTTCTGGTTGTCATTTAAACCAGTAAATAATTAAAACAGTTGGAATGGATTCATAGAAAATAATATCCCCATTAACCTTTCATAGCGCCAGAACTGAACATTAGTTTGATAATGAGAACTTTCTAACTAACAATCATTATATTTAGATTTATTTGAGTAGGTACAAGGATAAACTGCAGGTCTCTTTGTTTCCACTTGCAGACATTGCAGTTGAAAGAAGAAGAAAATAAACGGTTAAATCAAAGATTGGTAAGTTTTTTTCTTGATAAATTGATCTTAATATTTTGAAATTATTTGCCTTGTATTTCATTATGAAGATAGACTATCAGACGGATGCATGCTTTGATTAATTTATTTATAGTAGTTGTGTTGACTGGTGTTGGTCATTGTATACTATTGATTCTCAGAGTGCTGAAGTCAGATCAGAGTTTTCACCTGTGACTGTAGATTCAGACTTTTTGTTCTTAGTGTAAAAATAAATATGTCTTGTGAGACTTAAGTCTGTAGATCTGGCTGGGTGTGGTGGCTCACACTTGTAATCCCAGTACTTTGGGAGGCTAAGGCAGGAGGATCGCTTGAGGGGTGGGAGTTTGAGACCAGCTTGGGCAATATATCGAGACCCAGTCCCTACAAAAAAATGAAAAAATTTAGCCAGATATGGTGGTGTGAGCCTGTAGTCTTAGCTATTCAGGAGGCAGAGGTAGAAGGATCACTTGAGCCCAGGAGTTCCAAGCTGCTGTGAGCTATGATTGTGCCACTGCACTCCATCCTGGGGCAACAAAGCAGGACCTATTTCACACACACAAAAAAAAGACTGTGGATATGACCAAATGAACTACCATACTAAGATACTTTTTTAAAAAATCAACAAAATCAATGGAGTACTTTCTGCTTATTAATAAAACTATTAACTTCTTAGGATTCCATGATTACATGTCTTTTTAATCTCAGTTATGATTCTTAACTCAGAATATTAAAAATTAGAGCTAGGCTTCATAAGCCCTTTGAAGATTAACATGTATCACAAGTGTGCATAATTTTAGTACATTATATCCTGTCATGAATTGTATCTTTTCTTTAAGAGAGGGTGTCTGAAAGGCGAGAGACCCTGTATGGTCTTCTGAATTACCTTTGCTTTACTCCAACCTGTGAATTTAACATACTATTTGAACAGCCCATTTTACAGCCAATCATATATGTTTTAATAAAGCAATTACTTCAATTTTCAAATTCCAATAATTACAGTTTACAAGGAAATACAAACAGTTTAAAGCTTATGTTCTATACTTTTGAGATACTTTTCAGAGTTGAGTTTTTAAAAAATAAAATATCTTGTAGTAAAATATCTGCTTTCTTTCTTGTACCTTAACTTGGATGGCAAAAACTGCACGTTTGGTAGTGATGAATACTGTTAATTGTTAATTTTCCAAAAAGACTTAGCAAAGAATCACCTATGCCAGGCATCACTCAACATGTGTTTTATGTAGTGTCCACAATAGAACATAAGCTCTATTTGGCAGAGATTTTAATCTTTTTGGTGACTGCTGTGTTCCTAACACCTAGAATAGTAACTTTTATACTATAGATGTCAGCAAAATAGATGAATTTTGCGTTTCATTCCCAGAGAGCACCACACTTACATCCAGAAGAGTGTCTAAATGTAAATCACACTTTCACATAGATTTACAACTATAGTCACCTAATTTTTATTCCGGTCTAAATCCTCATTTATAATAAAAATATGAAAAACTTAAGCTTTTAAAAAATCTAAATAAAGTTGAATATGGTCTTAAAACGGATGGTCAATCTTATCTTCACTGGCAAGATGTAGTTCATTTGTCTGGATGATTTTAATAAATTGTTATACAATTTTAGGCCTTTCTAGTACTTACTTGTTGTTGTTTTCCTTCTCTCTCTCTGTTAAACACTATTTTAAACACCTTACATTGTACCAGAGAGTGTTCAGATGGAAATAGAGGAAGTTCAGAGCGTCAAAATTAGATTTAAGAAACAAAACAAAATGAAATCCACATTTGTTCTTGGTTTGTGCAGCCACGCATTGAGCTCCCTTTGCTTGGGAAGGAAAGGCATTCTTACCACCGTTTTAGGCCCCAAACCTTGGAACCCGTGCCCCAGGTATTATGAGATGGTGTGAAACATAGATTGAATCCTGTTTGAAGAATTGAGCTGTCCCAGCTGAGCAAGGACAACAGCAAATCAGTTAGCTAGGGCCATTCCATTGTGCTTATTGTCAAGAGAGGGTGGGTAATCACTTCTGTCTTTGTTTAGTGATTTTTCAGAATAGTGGTTTTTTAAACTGAGGCATCTCAGGAGTTACCTTGAAGATGAGAGAGGAGGGACTTTCTTCTCAACCCTTAAACATTATGCTTTTACGACCCCATTTCGACCAGAGTAGTATTGTTTGCTTTTTCTATTTAGATACTGGGCTAATAAGATTTTTTGCGGGTCTTTTTTGGTTTGTTTTGTTGTTCCAAAAGGAAAATTTTAAAAAACTGTGTGGTAGAATTTTCAAACTCTTCTTGAAAAATTCCAAATTCTTCTTGAGAAATTTTTCTCTGTGATATTTTAAGATTACATATGTAATATCAATAAAATTTGATTCTAAAATCAGTTTTTAATCCAACCAAATTTGATAAAATAAGTAACATAAGTTAAAATGTAGGTAAATTTGTCTAATGAAGCTAATTGTTGAAGTAAAGGATTTATAATAACGAACAAACATACTACATTAGTTTGTACCTTTCAAAACTGGGGCACAGGCTTGAGTGAGTGTAACATTGAAAGAAATTTTTGCAGTGAAGTACCTAGTAAATAGTTGTATGTGGTTCTCGCAGTCTATAAGGTTCATAAACTACTTTTTTTTTTTTTTAAAGATGTCTCAGAGCATGTCTTCGGTATCTTCAAGGCATTCTGAAAAGATAGCTATTAGAGAGTAAGTATTTTAATTTAGGGTTTTTTTTTTTTCTATGATAAAAATTTGCTGAATTGTATTGTTAATAATAGTGTTTTTCAGCGGCAGTAATCCTTCAGGGCTGGGTTTACTGAGCTGAGTGTTTTATACTCAGAGGTAGTAAAAGTTTTTTACTGGAAGGCAAGATTTTTCTAAATTGTTATCTTGGAAACATTAGGATTGCATTTCAAAACATTCCTAGTATAGTTTTATGATTTACACAAATGTCCTTGAAGCCTCTTTTACTCTAGTTAATTTTCAGTTAGTGCCACCTCTTTTAAATCTCATTTATCTCCTTCGTCTTTTTCATTTTATATTGGTCTTGATTTGTTTTTAAGTAGCAATATTTCCTCATTTTTATTTTTCAGATATTATGGATATGTTACAAATAAATAATACACTATGAAATTTATCAGTTGAACAGTTTAATAGTCAATTTTCCTGGACCAGATATACCCCATAGTAATTTTTCTTTGGTTTGGGTTATTTGAAAGGAGCTGTGGAATAATAAAGAAAAGGATTGTTAGCAACTCATGAATGTGTTCAGTTTCTTATACGCAACAGGAAGGTTGTGGAAATTAAAGACCTTTAATATTATTTCTAAATTTTTTTACCAAACTTTGTTTGTCAGATAACTGTGGTTCTGACCTTTCACATCTCATTACAATTTGATCTTCTCTCAGTGATTTGAAAGGGCTGAGTGGTATCTGTCTTTACCAGCTGTATGTCACATAAAGGGGAAGTTGATTTATGGCCTTTAGAAGATTAGAGGGAAAGATGAGTGTAAAAAAAAAAAAACTGCCTCGGAGAGCCCCCTCCCCCCACTTTGCAGTATTAGCTTTTGGTCGTGGAGCCAGAACAGTTTCTGGCACATTGTTATTAGTAGGTGTAAGCATTTGTAGGATAATCAATTAATGAATAAAAGGCTGCCATACTTTAAAAGCCTCACCAGCTGATTTTGATGATTTATTGGGTGTAGGACCTGCTAAATTAAGTGATCTTGACAGCTAAGAAATCGAGATTAATTTTCAAGTCCTATTGATGTTTTGAACAAGAGTTCCAATAGGCTTTAAGGAGACAGGCACCACTTAGGCATGTGGGCAGTTGTGCCTACTTCTTTCTTTTCTTTCCTTCATTCAGGCCTGTTAAGCCGGTAACATCCATTGACTTGTTTAGACCTGATTAAGTGCCTGGCTTATGGACCTAGCTCAGTTGCTTTTTCTTTGAAATTGAAGAGCACTACACTTAGAAGGTGTAGCAACAAGATCTAGTTCTTTCTTTGACACTGTCTGAATTTATGTTTCTTGGTGTGAAATGAAAGATTAGGAAAAAATCTTCCTGTGACTAGATGAACTATAATGAGTGGTTTTTCTGCCCCTCATCCAAGCAATTTTTTTATTTCTTTTTTTAAACTTTAGATAATGGAAACTTTATTAAGGAAACTTCTGATTTTTGACAGTTGCTGGCATTATCCTTTGCACAGTCCCATTAGGATCTGGGCAGAATACAAAGAGAGTATCATGTAAATGTGAAATTTAATATTGCATTAATATTTTAATATGTACTTGAACATTGTAGAATATATGCTTAAGTTTTCAGAATAGGGGGATTGATAGTAACTCACTCTGGGTCAGTAAAACTACGTTTCTTTGCTCAGTTTTCAGGTGGGAGATTTGGTGCTCATCATCCTGGATGAACGCCACGACAATTATGTCTTATTTACTGTTAGTCCTACTTTATATTTTCTGCATTCAGAGTCTTTGCCTGCCCTGGATCTCAAACCAGGTGAGGGTGGTAAGTGTCATTTCATAACTAAATTATTAAAACTGGAGTGGAGGAAATATATTAAAGATGTTTTTGCCCTGTTGTCTAATTATATCAGAATTAAGTCACTAAGAGGGAACTCTGCTGCTTAATCTGTTTTTTATAAAATTTGCATTATCCAGATTATTTTCACAGGTTCTACTGACATTTCAAAATTAGCTTATACCAGTGAATCAGTTGATCAGAATATGTGATGATTCAGACATCTCATACCCTAGCAATTACAGAATTATATTATCAAAATTCTCATGTGCAACCTGTTCAAACTTAATACATGCTTATTTGTTTATAAAGCCATTACTGTTTTTTGGCCAAAAAAAATTTAGTTTTCTTCAATTATAAAATATCTTTTCTATCCTATTTGTCATCTTGTGTTCCTACCTTATTTTTCATTATAGTAGTCAACATTTTTTAAGGCAATAGGCTTTGTTAACATATACTAAGTAACAGTGTCTATTATCTATTTCATCTTTAAAGAACTCAAAAAGAACGGAATAGGTATTGTGGTATATATTTAGCCGAAGTAGAATTATTTAAAAAGAAAAAACAAAAATATTTCCATTTAGATTGATGTTCCTACGTGGAATGACTTGTGAACAGAGTCAAATACCTATTCTTGACCTAGACCAGTGTCCCATGACAACTTCATCATGGCTATTTCCGATGGGCTATTTAGAATGTCTATAGTACAATAGTCATGTAAGCATGAAAAATAAGATAATCTTACTATTTCTAGTCAGTATTTTTTTTCCTTGAAAATAATGAACCTGGTTTTTTTTTTTTTTTTTGGTTTTTTGGTGGCTTTTTCATTTGTTTAAACTTTATTTAAAAATGATTTTTAAACTTTGAAAAAGTTAGGAAAATTAATACAGTACAGTGAAAACCCATGTACCTTTACCCAGCTTCACCTGTTACTAGCATTCTGTCCTATTTGCATCATTTCTATATATGCATATATTTAATAGACAAATACATAATACCTCAGACTCTTGGCCTCCTAAAGTGTTGGGATTACAGGCATGAGCCACTACGCCTGGCCTGGCTGAATACTTTTGAAGTGAACTTCAATATGGCAACTTCTCTTCTGCTGAATGTAAAAAAAAGAACGGATATTTACCCCTTTAGCCTGTTACACTTTGGCTCTGTGAGGACTGGCCTTCTCATCTCACAAATCCCTACCCCCCCCCGCCCCCCCACCCACATATCCATCTTCCCTTCACACAAATACTGCCCTTTTAGACCTTCTAGACTTTCTTTGATTCGTAACCCTTCTTAGTTATTTATTGAGCACCAACTGTGTACACACTGCCATGCCAGGCACTGTGGCATACAGATGTGGGAAAGGCACAGTTCCTGCCCTTGAAGATTTATGTTGAAAGCACTGCCCCTCAAAAAACATTGCTTTGCTTTTAACCTAACAAATACATTTTGTCTGCTTTCAAAAATGGGATTGGTCATCTTTGTTAGTTCTTTCAGTAGGTGGCACTGTTGAGTTAGCCTGGAATTCCTAGATTTATTTGTTCGTGATTTGTACTTAGATTATTAGTATTTCCTGAACTATGTTAGCTCTGTGATTTGATGTACCATGTATATTTAGTTAATAAGTAATAAAAGCCACCCACATATTGCTGGTTGAAAATAACATGAATTCAGTGTTGTTTTATAAAATTGTTAAGCATGTCAGTGATTTCAGCAGTTTTAAATGTTTTACATATTCTTTCACTCATGAGAACTTCATTAGTCTGTTTTCATTCTGACAGTCATGTTTTCACTAATAAGTATAACTTTACTTTCAAAAAGAAATTAACTACTTGATTCATTAGCTTCAGGTGCATCTAGAAGACCATGGGTACTTGGAAAAGTAATGGAAAAGGAATATTGTCAAGCCAAAAAGGTAAAAACTACATCACGTGATATAAGCCTAGGAATTATAAAGAAGATTTTCATACTATTTTATATAGAAATCTTTACCAGTACTGTTTTTGGCCTTCTACATATTTATGTTTTCTTTAAATAGTAGAGTAAGATTGCCAGCAATCCATCAACCTATTCAGAATAAGTACTACACAGTTTCTTTTCTATAACTGTGAAGTTACCAGGGTAACTTACACACAAAAAAAGTACTCTGCATAACTGATGACAAAAAGTGAATTCTTTTCGGAGGTGGAGTTGATGCATTCTTATTTTTGTACATTATCCCCATTGAAGAAAGATAGTGTAAAGTATTTGGCTTAAAAATGGACATGATTGTAATATCAACAATATCATTGCTATAGAATCAGTGAAATCTACTGAGCATTATTCCTGACTCACTGTAATTTGAGGCCTCAGGGTACAAAATACTAATAGAACTTGCACTGTATAGTATTGAGGTTTCTTGGTATTTAATGACATACTGCTCACTTTGTATTATGTTCTTTAGCAGTGGCTACAGAATTTGTCTTCCATCAGTATTAGTTGCTCTGTAATCTCAGGTGTGAGGAGTGGATCTTGTGTAGTTAGATAAAGACTCCCCCACACCTACTCCCCCCACCCTAAATATTCTAGCAATGAGTAGTGTGATAGGAGGGTATCTGTGTGATTTGGTTACTCATTCAGATGATTCCCTTTTTTCTTTCCCTCTTAGGCACAAAACAGGTTTAAAGTTCCTTTGGGGACAAAGTTTTACAGAGTGAAAGCCGTGTCATGGAATAAGAAAGTATAACTTCTGGAAGAAATTAATACATTTTATGACATTTTCCTGATTTATCTTAAGTGCTCATTCATCACTCCAAACCGCAGGCCATCTTTTTATGCAAAAGTCAGTGTGACAGTAGACTGCATTGATGTACTTCATTTACTTTTTAACTGGCTACATTTTAAGAATAATAAATTCATCAGAACCCTTGGCTTAATTAAAATGGTTTTGTTTTTGTTTTTCTTACCCAGACAACTCTAGAAATGCGGACCAAACTAGTTCATTTTCTCAAAGGGCATACCTTGTGCGTTGTGGCCTATGATTAGCCATATTAATTGCCTGTTAAATATACATTAGCTTGAAGTTAGATGTTAAATGTTAGTTATTATTACCAGCATTTGTCCTTTTGTGAAACCAATATCAGAATACTTGCACTCTTTAACACATTCTTTATAAAATGTATAAATTCTTCAAAACTATTTAAAGAGGAGTGTTATTGCATGCAGATAATCATAATTTTGAGTTTGCCTCAGTAGATTACTAAAGCAAATTGTTTCATTTATTTTTTTAAATGCCCTTTGATATTTAAAAAAAAGGAACTGTAATTTGGTTGACTGATTTTAAGATCAGCCATAAATAATCAGCAATCTTCAAAAGCACTTTCAATGGATTGGTCATCTGGGTTCTAAAGGGAAGAGTCTGTGCCATTGACTATTTCAAATGCAGCACTCAAATCTTCCCACCGTCTTTATGACTCTTTAGAATAATCATATTGATGAAATCGTAATTCATGGTTGAGTTTCAGAAAAAAAGATATTCATTGTACATTAACCATTTAGAGGTCATTTAAATAAAAAAATATTGTATTGTAAAAGACCTGTACAATTTTAAAACAATAAAGATTCCAACCTGTAAATGTGTGTGCCTTTTAAAGAAGGATACATTTTTAATATATTTGAGTGATTGCTGGGAGGTGTGAAAAAATTGTTCTGTATCATATCAAAGAGAAACATGTTTATTACAAAAATGTTCTTTAACTATATACTATGTAACAGGGTAAAACAGTGTTATGTAGAATAGAACTGTGTAAACTAGAACTTTAGAGAAGTTGCCATTGTGCAAAGGTATTTAAATGAGTTAGTTAAGTTGGATGAGACTTGTTTCAGGTTTGTTGCTAGAGAACAATAATAAAATTCTTTTTCAGAAAATATTTAATTTCTTCATAAAAATAAGTTAAATATTTTTTTAAATATGTATATCTAATAGTATAAAAATGGAATAAACATCATAGTGTATAGAAAACTGAATTTGACAACATTAATGAATAAATGAACAAATGATTTCACATGTTTCTATTCAATCCTTCTATGACATATTTATGCAAAGAATACCAAAGCAATAAGTTTCTTTATATAGAGAGTGGTTTTGTTAAGCAGATTTGGTTGGGTCTAAATGAATTTGCCTGGTAGGCTATTTTTACTTACTTGGTGCCCTTCAAATTTAATATGTGATCATTTTGCTCTGGAATTGTAGTGAGCTGTGACACATGACATCATCTCATTAATGTTGCTGTTGGATGTTGTTGCTTATAATTTTGTTTATATCCTATTTTATATACTGCTGTCAGTACTGATTCACATATATCTTTGTAAAACAAACAAAAAACTGAAATAATTTTCTTAGTTTAAAAAGAAGAAGAAAAATGAAACTTGGAAATCTAAAGTCATCAATTGAGTTCTTTGCTTTGGATAATCAAAGACAACATGCCGTGAGCTTTGACATCAGAATGACTTGCAGTTCTGGATTTAACTTGAAAGGCACTATTCAGACTCTAATAGAAATGTAGCTTTCTTTTTTACATGAATGAATACTTAAATCACATTTTACTGCAAGTAAACTTTTGTATTTTTTTATCTTTAGAGACAGGGTCTTGCTCTGTTGCCCAGGCTGGAGTGCAGTGGGGAGATCATAGCTCACTGTAGCCTTGAACTCTTGGGTTCAAGGGATCCTCCCACCTTAGCCTATAAGCAGCCTATAGGCAAGGACTATAGGCATGGGCCACCATGCCCAGCTAATTTTATCGTTTTTGGTAGAGACAGGGTTCTGCTATGTTGCTCAGGCTGGTCTAGAACTGGCCTTAACCAATCTTCCTGCCTCAGCCTCCCAAAGTGCTGCGATTACGGGCATGAGCCGCTGTGTCCAGCTGGCAAGTAAACTTTAAATACACATGAATTATAGATTTGTTTTGGAAAAGGTAATAATATACTAAGAACAAAAAGCAATAAAATCATATAAACTGTCATTTTTATTGATTTTAAAAATCATCAAGGTGCAAAACATGAACAATTTTTCAAAATAATAACATGCTTCAAGGTCCCTGTCCTATTTCCCAGTGTTGCCACCTAGAGGCAATTACTTTATTAGCCATTTTTAAATGGCTAAATTATGACTATACTGATAATTCTTGATAAATCAATTTGCATTTTTATTGACTTTCTCATATGATAGCAAGATTTATTTCTTTCATAAACTAACTTCCCCACTTCTGTCTTTTATATGTAGCGCATCACTTTTGAGTGTGCTCGTTAGGATTTGCATTATGACAGTTCACTATTTCCTGCTGAGCCAAGTCCTGAACTATGAGTATATTTCTTGTGTAGCTCATGAATTTTTATTTGAAGATCTTGGGGTTTTTTTTCTTGTGCTATTATCTCATAATTATCACAGCTTTAATGTTTTCAGATGCTTCTTTGTATTTTATTCTAATACGTCACATTTCTCAGAGACTTCCATTTTGAAACCATTAGTTCTGCTTCAAACATCTGATTGCTCTCTAAGCCTACTATTTCATATTCTAGGACTTACCTTAACATTTTTGTTAAAAAGCTACTGTTTTGTGGGCCCTCATCTCTCTCTTGCTGGAGTTTATGATCAAATAACTTCTTAGGAAAAAATCAGAGAAATTTTCTGAATGTGCCAATTAATAGGCTCACACTTGATGGATGGTTTAACTGGATATAGTTTTTTGCTCGCATTGCCTCATTGTCTTCTATCATCCCGGTTATTGTTTAGAAATGTGATCATTCCATCTGTGTTCGTTTGTTTCCTACACCACCCCCATAGCTCCCAGAAATTTTTAGGAGCTGTTTTTTAGTCCTGATATTATAAAATGGTGTGATATAATGTCTTGCAATTCCAACCCAACCATTCTTGCTACTAGGCAATCAGTGAACCCTTGTAACCTAGACCTGCATGTCCTGCAGCACTAAGGGGATTTTAAAAAAATTTCTTGTTATGTTATCTCCTATTTTCCATCTAATTAATATTTTAGGTTTTTTCTAGGAGTTTTCTCAGTATTTCTTTTAAACTGTTCCGTTGAATTTTTATGTTGGCAATTGTGACTTTAACTTTCAAGTGTGCTAATCACCTTTTGATGAATCCTATGGATGTTATTTTTTCAAATTTCTGAAGATATGAATTAGTGTTTCCCTAACATTTTTTTCTATCCCCTGTATTTTTTCCCAAGGCCTTTTTTCCCCCTCATTAATTAACTTTGATCTTTTTATTTCTGGTGGAAGTGATCCTCAAATGTCTCATGATCCTTGCTTGCCACCTCATATTCAAGAGTAGGGCATTAAATAGGTGATTGTGAACTCTATACTTCCACCCTATATCCAGAAAATAGGGAAGAATTAATACACAGTTACAAGCCTTTATGAAATATTGGATATTATCCAGACTACTCCCTTTTGTTTGTTTCATTCTTTATATCGAAGTGAAATTCACATCAAGTTAACCGTTTGAAAGTGAAAAATGCCAATACTTCATCCTTATGGCTAGATAATAGTCCATTTTATATATTATATATGCCATAATTTGTTTATCTACTCACCTGTTGATGAGCATTTTGATTGTTTTCACCTTTTGGCTATAGTTAGTAGCACTGCTGTGAACATGTATGTACATGTGTCTGTTTGGGTTCCTGTTTTCTACAGTGACTGGACCATTTTACACTCCCACCAGCAATGTATGAGGGTTCAAATTTCTTCATAGCCTTCCTAACACTTATCCCGTACCCCCTGTTTTTTAAAATTATGGCATCCTACTGGGTGTTTCATGCACTTGTAGGTGATTTGTGTGTCTTCATTGGAGAAATACCTATTCAAGCTCTTTGCCCATTGTTTAGTTGTGGTTTTTTTTGTAAGAGTTCTTTATATTTTCTTTATTCTAAACTCACATGATTTATAAATATTTTCTCTCATTTTGTAGATCATATTGTTTTCTTGACAATCTCCTTCAATGCCCAGAAGTTTTTTATTTCGATGAAGCCCAAGTTACCTTTTTTTTTTTTCTTTTTTGCTTGTGTTCTCGGTGTCTTAAGAGTCCATTGTCAAATCCAAGGTCAGGAAGATTTACCTATGTGTTTTCTAGTGTTCTTATATTCACGTTGTTGATCCATTTTGAGTTAATTTTTTAATTTTTTTATGTGATGTGACTTAGGGGTCCAACTTCATTCTTTTGCATGTGAATATCCAGTACTTTGAGCACATTTGGAGATACTGTCCTCATATAACAGGAGTACAGCAATGTTTTCATGAGTGTAGCTTTGTAATAAAGTTTTGTTTTGGGGGTTTTTTTGTTTGTTTTTTTGTTTTAAACAGTCACTGATGCATGTAGTAAGTTTTGAAATCTGGAAGTATGAGTCCTCCAACATTGTTTTTTTCCAAAGTTGTTCTGGCTGTAGGGGTTTCACCACATTCAATATGAATTTTAGGACCTTTTTTTTTTTTTCTGTTTTGGAAAAAGCCATTGAGATGTTGATAGAGATTGTGTTGAATCTGTAGATCACTTTAGGAGAATGTTGCCCTCTCAACATTAAGTGTACCAATCCATAAACAAACACAGGATATTTTTCCATTTATTCATGTCTAATTTTTTTCAGCGGAATTCATAGTTTTCCATTTTTAAGTCTTTCATCGCCTTGGTCAAATTTATTCCTAATTATTTTGTTCTTTTGGATGCTATTATAAATAGAATTGTTTTCTTAATTTCCTTATTGGGTTATTCATTGCTGGTGTATAGAAACGTGACTGATTTTTGTGTATTGCTCTTGTACTCTGAAAACTTTGCTGCGTTATTAGCTCTCCTGTGTGTGTGTGTATGTGTGGGCACATGTGTGTTCTTTGGGATTTTCAGGTCATCTGCAGAGATAGCCGTACTTCTTCCTTTCCGGTTTGGATGCCTTTTATTTCTTTTTCCTACCTAATTGCTTTGGCTAGAACTTCAATACTGTGTCAAAGAGATGATGTGAAAATGAGCATCCTTGTTGTGTTCCTGATCTTACAGAAAAAGCTTTCATTCTTTCACCATGGATTATGATTTTAGCTGTGGGTTTTTCACATATGGCCTTTATGTTAAAGAAGTTTTCCTCTATTCCTATTTTATTGAGTGTTTTTGATCATGAAAAGGTGTTGAATTTTGTCAAATGCTTTTCCTGCCTCAACTAAGATGATTTTATGGGGCTTTTCTTTCATTCTATTAATGTAATGTATTATGTCAATTGATTTTCATATGTTGAACCATTCTTGCATTCTGGGAATAGATTCCACTTGGTCATGGTGTATAATCCTGCTGAATTCAATTTACCAGTATTTTGTTCAGGACTTTTATATGAGGTACTTAAGTGGAGGGACAAATTCTCTGAGAGTCCTAATTTGCCATTTTCTGTGACATCGCTACTGGCCTAATCTTTTTAAAGATAAAACAGACTGGGGGAGTTTAGTGAGTTGGCCAATGTCTCAGAATTTGGATCTCAGCTGGGAGTCAAATTGATCATTCCTGACTTCTAGCACGATGATCTTCCCAATAGGGGAAAAGATCTGAGTGTATGGCTTAATTTCCTCCGGTGGTTAGAAGGGTTTTTGTCATTACTTTAAGGCATGAACCCAAGAGAAGAAAAAGGGACTAAGAGATACACATTTGCTAGAAATTAAGACTATATCATTTGCCTCAAGTGCTCTGAAGTAGATTTATGCAATAGATGGGCCTAGAGATCTTTGTGCATATTTTTTCAGCAAAGTACAAATCCCTTCAAAACTTTGGGTCTCCTTTAAAACTAATTGAAATTCATTCTCTACATTCCCTTTAAAAGCTAAATCATAATTCACACAGACTTCTTTCTGGAGTGCTAGAGTACTGTGGAAGACACTCAAGATTCCTTGGAGCCCACGTGTTGAGCTAAAAGGATCTATTAAGCACTGACTTAAACCTGAAGTCTTAACAAAGGGCATAACAGTCACAGCCTTGATTTGATAATGACCCTGAAACTGTTTCTTTCTTTGAGAATCTTCAGCTTGTTGGAGAGATTGGATCCAACACAACAGCTCCTAAGTCTCCTATATTTTTGCTATATTCTTGCAGACTGAACAATTTCTTCTCTATTTGGTCTCTCTCTTCCCGTATCTCATTATATACAGCTTAGATAAGCCTGTGGAAACCACCTTAAAATCACAAGTTCATTGGTTTTGCCAGTTGTTTTGCTACTACATGACATGAGTCACCATCTTTCCAGCTTTCAGTAGTAGTTTCTTCACTTGTCCAGCTTCTACTAACAATTTGTTCACCATTCTTCCAGCCTTGGTTTGGCAGTGTCATATGTTCTTAAGTTTTTATACCAGTTTCTGTGTCAGGTATACATTGTGTAACTGATCAATCCAACACTTAGTGGCTTAAAGTGACAGCCATTTGCCCATGAGACAACAATTATCTATCCACCCTGCTAGGGCTGGATGATCTATAATGCCTTCTTTCACATGTCTCAGCTTAGTTTGGGATACTTTGGTTCCTTGTGTAGCCTCTATCAAAGTGCCCTGAGTTTCTTAAACAGTGGCAGCAGCATTCCAAAAGTGTCACTTCTACCACATTCTCGGTCACAGAGCCAACCAAAATTCAAAGTGTGGGAGTAGCTGCCAAAAAAAAAAAAGTGATCTTTTAAAAACCATCACGTTTCTTTTTTAAGTTAGGTCTAAAATAGCTGTGCCTATTAAGATTTAGATATACTTAGAGATTTTTTTTTACAGCACGTGGCTTAATGGTGCCTAAAGGCAACCAAACTTGGTAATGTTTATTTTAAAATCTAATTTTCATGAATTTACCTATTCTACTTAACTAGTAAAAACTGGGAAACGGTTAAAACTTAATGTCCACTAATTGATAGCTCTTATGTTAGTCATAGTCTTAGGACATAAACAAGCTGTCTTTGGCCAGTTTTTAAGAATACTTTGTATAATTTACGATTCTTACGGTTAAGATGGAAATTCTTTCACACAATTCTTAACATAGTGGCAATGAGACTGAATAGTCAGCTGTAAGCTATTTGGTTTACATACTTCTTAGGTGTCTCAGTCTTGCAGACCATTAGATCAGTTCCACCTGTTTCATTCCCACCTTAAGTAAAGCTCAGTAGCAATACCAATTCTAATGTTAGTAGAAACATGTAGCAAGCCTCAAGATAACAAACTACAAGATTAGTTCTCCATGTACTCTCATCAAAGCAATAATCCTACACGTGTCATGTGAGAATACACCTAGGGCTGCTTCCACCCAGTGTCTATGCCCCATTAAAATACTGTGCCCTTGAACCGTTTCAGACAGGTGTTACCCTTCTCTTCCTTCTGAGCAGGGTGCTAGGCCTTCTAGAGACAGGAATCCCTCCAACTGTACTAAACTGTCACTAAAGTTTAATGTTGACAATTTAGGAATTTGCAACACTCAGTGGCTCTCAAGAGCTATTTTTATAAATGTTATGTTTTGCTTCAGAATGATCTCTCCAGTTTTGTGGAACCTAATAGCAAAGATGCCTCTGACAATCTAATTCCAAATGGATGTTGTAATACTCCTTTCTTAGACTACTTTAGAAATGCCACCAATCAATTCCTCCAGTTGTCATAGCAGTAATATTACTACTCAGTGAATAATGTAGGTGTCACTTGTAATCTCTTTGGAATTCTGTTCTACCAGTGGATGTCTCCTTAACCAGCCCAGGCTTCTCACATGAATTGCCTAGTTTCTTAAAGAATGAATTTTTAAACTTCTTCAAATGTGTAAAGCCTATCTCACAAACATAGACTATGCCTGAATTCTCTTAGCAATTTTGGTCATAATTATGTATTACAAGCTCATCTCTACATCTCAACCTGTTTTAGAAGTATGACTTCTGGAGATGGCAACATATTACCTTTAAAACAGGTTATCCAATGTACACACACATACATATATATATATAAAAGTTGTCATTACTTGAAATTCTAATTTCTTCCCTTTTATAAGAATAGCAGTGCTGTTGTGTCTTCTAAATATCTTCAAACTGTTTTCTAAAATAACAAAAAAAATTATGAGCAGAGCATGGTGGCTCACACCTGTAATCCCAGCACTTTTGAGAGGCCAAGGCGGGGGGATTGCTTGAGGCCAGGAGTTTCAGACCAGCCTGGGCAACATAGCAAGACCCTGTCTCTAAAAAAACAAAAAAACAAAAAAAAGCTGGGTGTAGTGGCACACACCTGTAGTCCTAGCTACTTGGGAGGCTGATGCAGGAGGATCATTTGAGCCTAGGAATTGGAGGTTACAACAAGCTATGATCGTGCCACTGCATTCCAACATGAGTGACAGAGCAAGACCCTCTCTCAAAAAAAAATTAAGAATCAGTACTAATTTTTCCATGTTTTTGTGTAAGTGCAGGCTATATCACAAAGGGTATGATAGTGGGATAAACCAAAAAGATACTCATTTGTGGTAAGTAGTATAGTTGCCAAGAGAAATATGCTAATGAATGAATTCTTTCTTTTTGTTGGAAAGCAGAATTATCAAACAATTGCCTGAAGAGCTGGAAATGGGAGCAAGAGTCAATAGTCAGTTGGCCATAGTGGTCCAGCCTTGGTAGCCTAACGTGGGGACCTGCCTTCTCAGTGCTGTTCACACATGGCACGTCTTTCCCCCAGCTCTCTTTTCTAGGTCCCTTCCTCTCGTTGTTGTTCAGTTCATACTGTCTTTTTCAATTGTTCAGGTGTTAGCTTTTTTTGAGATTATAATTGCATTCTAGTCATGTCTCCCTGAGACTACAGGCAAGTCCACATTGTCTTGGTTGGACAGCTCATTGTTTTAAAGTTCCAGCCACACATCTGCAGCCTCCTGGACTGTTTCTCCAGATAATTAATTGAATTAGTTTTTTAAACTTTTCTAATTTTACTCAAGCTATAGGGGGTGCCTGATACCGTGTGTGTTCTCTGTAGTGTTTGTTTATTGGAATAAAACAGCCTGGAATTGGAAATAGCCCAACTTATTTACATAGATCTTGAAAATTCCAAGGCATATTTTGACATACTGAAATATTTGCCTAATGCCTCACTACAATATTATTTCTAATTATTTTAATTAAGAGCATGTCACTAAAAGTATATGATTAGAATGAGGTTGAGAATGTCTCTATTCAATAATGCCTGAAATCAAAATGATCTGTGTTCTCACGTAACAATGAAATCCAAAAGTTTTATTTTGGTTAGAAGGGCCAAAGCAAAATGCCTACAATTGCAAAATGAAAGTTGACTATAATCGTAGAATATCAATTCTTTGAAATTACTTTGCATGATATTTTCTCGCAAGCTCTTTTCAGAGTTTTTCAGATCATATATTTAAGATTATTATAGTAACAAAGTTGGATGTTACTGGTGGTTGCCATGACACCTTCCTGGAGCAAGTTCCACACATTAATATAAGAAGAGATAACCAACCATACCTTGAAAGGATATGGTTTATCAGACAAGTAGTGTGTTGACTTTTCTGCAGTGGGCCTCTTGTATGAAGTGTCCTACTATAGGAAGTAGTCCACATTTTTAGAACTAACACCCAAGAAACTAAGAGTTTGCCAGGCTGACCTTTGTCATTCTGTGTAAATCTAGCCTTTGTACTTGAAAGAAATACACCTTTGCTTCAAGGAAAAGTTCTGAACCTGATCAAACACGATGAACCAATTACACTTAACCAGGAGGCCAAAACAATGCTGAAGCCTAAGACTTAGAAAATACATCTGTGACTGCACTCTGCGGGTGACATTGAAGTTGCTTATGTCCACTGCTTGCAGTCTACTTCAGTTCATGTTAGGATTTCAATACTGCCTGCGCCTCACCCAAGTTTATCAATAGCCCCACATCATCAGTGTCCATAGTCAAACCTCAAAATTACTGGAGTTGAAAATAGCCATCATTATTTATTTGATGCAATGTTATCAAACCAAATTGGGGTCCACTGGCCCAGTGCAGCAAAGCCAGGCACTGAAGCCAAGAGTTGCAGAAGAAGAAAGAGGCATTTTTATTGCCTGGTACCATGCAAGGAGAACGGTCAACTAATACTAAAGACCCAAACTCCCCAATGGCTTACAATCCAAGTTTTTAAAGGCAGGGGTACATTTCAGGCAGGGAAAATTGAAAATCAATACATGGCGGTAACAACCCAAAATAAGTGACTGAGGCAAAGACCTCAGTCAATGGAGGTTTAAGTAAGCCGAAGTTTGAGGATGCGCCAGGGAAAAACACAAGCAAATGTTTAGTGAGGCAAATGGTTACATTCTTGTGAAACCCAGGAAATCTACATTGTAAATAAGATAAGGTAAATGTTTGAAAAGAAAAAGAGAGGGAAGGAAGAATAGATGATGCAGATGTCCCTGGGTGAGGAGAGGAGTGACTGATCTTTTCTCTGTTCTGCACCTGAGCTGATAAGCTTGTAATCAACATTATCAACATGGAATGAACAGACTTTAGTTTTAGAACCTGGGCTTTGCCTGCAGACCCAAAGTTACAATTTGCATGTCCTTGTTTTTGGGAGGCCAGCAAAGAATTTCCTTATGAATGATCTGTGGGGGCCTGAGGCCTCTTACCCTTCAGTGGAGATCTGGCTACTGCCTAATGTAATAGCTGTGCGTTTGGAAGGGGGTGCTGCAGGACTCAGCCTCCAGGCTTGACTCCTTTTGCATAAGGAGTTGGGGAGTGGTCCTGAGATTTTCATTTTCCTTTATAGCGGTATATGGGCCTGGCCTAAAAAGGTAGGATATCCTGAAGCAGAGGGGCCTCCAGATCACAGGTGGATCCAGGGATTCTTGAATTAGCCAAAAGGAATGTTAAGGTGGTTATGACTCTCTCCAGACCCCTCGGAGAAACTCACAACAAAGAACAGCTGTCAAGAGTTGAATTCCTCAGTTCCCCTTTACCAGCATTTTCCATCCAGTGGGAGTTTCTGAAAGAGAGCTCGAGAAGGTATGTTACGATGCCATCTTTTAGTTTCCATAGGAAACCAGAACTCCTTGTGACTCTGGCTTGCCTGGAGGTCCATCGTTATTCCCATTCACGTTTCTAGGGTAGTTACGTGCCGACAACTTGCCCTGAAGGGACTCAAGATTTTCCTTTATTTCCATGCTGGCCCAGCCTGGCAGGCCCCTAAGACGGGTCCCTGCTCCCTTTCAATAAGTCTTTAAGCATCTTCAGAACTTGTTTCCTCTGGAAAATTCCAATGTTTTATACAGATCCTACTGCCTAGAATCATAGATATGATACAATGTAACAATCTGACAAGTGGCAAAACAGTTTTAGTTTATAACTGGGTTCAAATACTTATTCCAAAGGAAATTACTAGTTAACGTTTGTAGATTTTTTTAGCCTCAATTTCCTTACCTGTAAGAAGTAAACCTCCCAGTTGATTGTGATGATCACAATGAGAGAAAGTGAAAATGTTTTGTATGTTGAAAAGGGCCGTACAGATATTTACACCTTCCTAGAAAAGATTTCAGAAAGCTTCTTCATGCTTTCAAAACACTTATTAGAAGTTGCAAGGTGTTCTTCCTAGGCTTGTATATCAATACTGTTGTTACTCAGTTTCTTTTTTAAAAAAAGGCACCCTACCTCACCCCATCCCCATATCCCACAAAAGTTGAATCATAGTACACTAAGATATGTGGCAGATGACACTCATGTATTTAAAGATACAAAGAGACACTAAAAAAGCATCTCTGCTCCCTTTGCTCTGTTTTTCCTTGAGAAAAAGATTGTATTCATCTTTCAAAAATGAACACTTATTTACAAATATTTTACTTGCTGTTCCAAAATTAATGGGGGTGTAGCAGCACTTAAAGATTATTTAATATCCATATTTTATGTTTCAAAATAATTTTAGCAAATTTTTTGTAGTTTTAAATACTTTGTTGTTTCAATTTAAATCATTAATTAGAGACAACCTTTTTATTTTCAAAATTCAATTTTGCTTTTCTCTAAAACTAAGTATAATTTTCAAGGAAAATATGACATATATGAAATATAGAGCTTTTTCCCCCCATAGGAATTAAAAATTTTTAGAGAACTAATCACATTGCACAGTAAGAGGATTAAAGTGCAGGTGCAAATTTATTTTTTCCTTTCCAAATGAGAGAAGTTAATTAAACATCTTGAAATTTAAATGAGCCCTCTTTGGGCTGTTATGAAAGTGCCTCCTAAATGTTTCTTAAGTCATTTTTTATGTGAAGGAAATCAAAATATTTTCCCCAGAATATATTTTTTGGCTTATTTTGAGATGGCTGTCACCCCGCAAACAGAAATAGTCCTGCAAAGCTGTCTTTTGTGGCAAAAATTTACATCTGTGAAAAATTGTTCATGTAGCCAGGCCTTCCCTTGTCTGGATCTAGGAGAGATTAACTGACAGTCTGACACATTTAAAGGTCTGAAAAAAACATTTACTATCTATTTCCTCTGCGGGCTGCTACCTGTGAGGTTTCATTTACATAACAAGACCACCTCTGCTAGCCAGGCCTCCTCTTATCCCTCTCCCATAGTGTGTTTTGCCAAGATCCAAGCCCCCATGCTTTCTGTAACCTCAAGATGGTATATAAGTTTCTGAACATCATCGGGGCATGGGGGTAACCACTCTGGTTCTCCCCTCTGTGCACATTAATAAATTTTGCATGCTTTTTCTCCAATTAATCTGCCTTTATGTGAGTTGATTTTTCAGCAAACCTTCAGAGGGCAAAGGGGAAGTTTTCCTTGACCCCTGCACATGATTCAAAAATAATTGAACTAGGAAAATAATCAGCTATATCACTTCTTCCACATCTCTATGCTTTAACTCTGTTTGGCTTATCTTCACAAACTACGGTCTTCAAAGGAGCATCTCAGGCAAAAATGTGATTCCTTTTTGGTCTTTACTCTGCATATATTGTGGATGCACACAAACTGTAGATTTTCCACAATGATAATTAGCCCAAATTGGCTTCTGTTGAACATCTCCTAGTTATTCTAAGTTTATTCTATTAACAGGACCTTCCTCAGCTAAATGATTCAAATAACTGTCATTTTATAATATCAGCTGCCGTTTTTCCATGTTTTTTATATGGGACCTTAGAAGGGTCATCTAACATTGTGAGGAAGCAAGATTCTAGGGAGAAGAGAAAAGAGAAATCCATAATTTCACAGTTGAAGCTACACATATTGCTTCTTGTATTTGTCTTTATGAGAGCCAGGTGCATTCTGAGATAGACTTTAGAAATTTTCAGAAGGCATTAAATGTTATAGCCCAACCAGGTCCATTGCCAATACCTGGCTCAAGAAGAAGCCAAATCTCTGAGACAGCAGGTGTTTAATATCGCAGGCACCACACGAGGAGACAGGAGGAATTTCTCAAATGCATGTTCCTGAGAATTTGGGAGAAAGGATTTTTAAAGACAGTTTGGTGGGCAAAGGGCTAGGGAATTGGATCTGCTGATTGGCTGGGTTCCAGGTGGAACCATGGGGGTATAGAAATTGTTTTCTTGTGCTGAGTCAATTCCTGGGTGGGGGTCAAAAGACCAGTTGAGTCAGTTCCTTGGTATGGGCCAAACTGGTCTAGGTGGGTCAGCTGGTCCACCAGAATGCAGGGCCTGGAAGACATCTCAAAAACTAGCCTTAGGTTTCACAGGGGTGATGTTATCTATGGGAGCAATGAAAGAAGCTAAGAACCTTTATGACCATCAGCTATGTGACTCCTGAGTAGCAAGCAATTATAGGAAATCAAGCTAAGGAACACTAGCTGGTTATATATATATTTTAATTATGACTATACCTTTCCAGAGTTCAGGCCCCTACCACAGTTCACAACTCATGGCCTTTTATTAACTTTATAACATGTGGTTTCATAAGTGTTCAGTGACCAAGTACTTGTAGAGAATTGAATTAGGTATACTAGTTATAAGACATACCAGGGAAACTGATTAACACTTAAGTCAGGAGTTTTTTTTAGTTGTCAGTTTACGAAGAATATACGGAATCAGTTCACTAAAATATCACAGCCAAAGTGTATATAAATTTTTCTTCTTGTAGCTAGTGTTTTCATTCACAAGCAAGAGCTAAAAATGTACTTTCCTAATTAAAAGATAATTTAAAATATTGTACATTGCAAATAAAGAGATTGCATGAATAACTCTAATAACTAAATTAACAGCTAACATTAAAGATAAAGTGATATAATATTTCTCTTTACAAATAAAAAAATAGGAAAAGGAAAAGTTAAAATCCCAGATTGTAGCATTATCTGTTATTTCTGAGATGTGAAAACATTTGTAGAATATTTCTAGTAGGTGTTCATATATACTGTCAGGGATACAGAAAAGGAATTATGAATAATGCAAAATAAAATCTCCTTAGTATTTGTGTAATTTCACTTCCCTTTCTGGGTATTGGATTAAGGAACGTATTAAATTTTACATTATTAAACTGTTTCTATCAGAAAAAGTAAACGTAATAGAATTCATGGAAAAAATGTCTGGGGTTACCCCTGCCAGTCCATGTCCTTGCGCTCACTGCTATCTTTGTCCTTATAAAGGAATGGAAAGTAAGCAAGGGAAAAGAATCAAAAGAACTCTATCAAGACAAAACTGATCATGTTGCAATCTAAAAATAGCATTTTGGGAAATTACTATCTCCACATTTCAAATACAGGCTTGGTTTGTGATCACAAAGTAAAGTGGAAAACAGAGTACAGAAATAGACCCATGTATATACAGTCACCTGACTTACTACAAAGACACCAGTGTAATTCTGTAGGGAAAGGAAGGTGTTACTAAAAGGTACTGGATGGAAAGTAAATGAACCTTGGCTTTGACTGCATTCTATCCACAAACTTTATTTGAGACATGTAAAAATGCATTTGAAATGGATCACAAAACTGAATGTGAAAAGTGAAATAATAGACAAAAGAATAGACAAAAGAACCATGATGATAGAAGTCAGTTTTGTAGCATGACAGGGATTTCTTGGGTGCTAGATATAGTTTATATTTTCATCAGAGTAGGGTTAAATGGGTGTATTCATAGGCTTTATGTGTGTGCTTTACCTCATTAATTTTTTAAAAATAACTACAATGGTTGATTTATATATTCTCACAATTCTGTCAAATGTTGCTCTGTGTATTTTTAGACTATATTGTTGGGTGGATCTATGTTCATAGTTATTGTATCTTCTTAATATATTTTCCCTTTAACCTCTATACATTTCACTTTGTTTTGTATGATGCTTGTAGATTTAACTTTTTTTCTTTTATAATTTCAAATATTCTTTCTTCTTTTTATCACTATGTTTAACATGCAAAGCTTATAGCTTTAAAAATATTTTGTCTTATATTTAATTGCTACTCTTGCTTTCTTTCAATTTATATTTTTTCATTTCTTCATTTTTATCTTTTCTTGCATTTTGTTTTAAGTGTCTCTTGTAGAAAATATGTTGATGAATTTTTTTAAACATTTACTTTAAATATTGTTATTTTAGGACTTAATTCTCCTGTCTGATGTTGGCAGAATTTTACCCCGCTTCTTTATCATTACTATTTATGTAAAAGTTATACACTTTAAAAATCTTTCTGATTAGATATCTCTAATGTAGAGATTACATTAGATATCTCTAATGTACTGAGATCCATACATATACTTCATTTTTTCATGAGTGTCTATGACTTTATTTATTTCTGTTCATGCTTCCCCCTAAGTGAAGTCTTAGCAAGCTCATAAGTCCCTTTTGTTTCTCTTGACACTGTTCATATTTGCGTTGTTCAGAGTTTTAGTTCCAAATTATTTTGACCACCTATTTCTTTCCTAGAATTTCAAGGATTGACTTAAGAGTCAAGTTCACCATCTTTTTCAACCTGGAAATAAAATCTCTTTCTCTCTGTTTTCACATATAAGGACAGTGAAGCTTAGAGAGGTCAATGGACTAGCCTAGGGTCAGGGCCATGAATTCTGTTCATTACTCAGCAATTCAGCTATTACAGCTGAATGGAAATGCTCTCATCTCACACTAAGTCCTACTTCCAGCTTCCCATTTTTGACCACAGGCAGTATTATACTCCCTTTAACTAAGACTTAAAATCTGTTTCATTCATACCCACTCATTGTCTACTGCTATGTGTCTACTACAAGGGCAATGAAACCACCCTCATAAAATTAGTAAAAATAAATTGCTAGGTTTTAAACAAAAGCATAAGCTTTGAGGAGAAGCACAGCTAAGCATTAACCAGCCTGCCCTACAGCCCACTTCCAGTGCTTAGAAGTCAAGAAGTTCCCATCACAAGGTCCTAACTTCTATAGCTAACATCTTTAACATTAAGAAAACTCAAATTTTCCATTTAAGGTATTTTCCAGATCCTGCGTTGCTGTGGGTCTACTGACGCCAGCCAGTCTGAAGACCTCCTCTGAGGAACCTACTTAGCACAGGAATGGGTTTCTTCATCTTCCTGTCTGGTGACTTACCCCTCACTCCTCAACCAATAGCAACCCCCAGCTCCTCAGCCCCTTACCCGCCAAAATTCCCTTAAAAACTCCAGTCCAAAACTCCTTGAGGAGGTGGGTTGGAGGTTGCCTCCCACCTCCTCTTTGGGCTCCCATTCAATTATTAAACTCTGCTGTTTCTCCCTCTTCTCCCGCCGTTTCAGTGTATTGGTCTGTTAACACGCAAGAGGCACAAATCTCGTGGTCCTGTAACAGCAAAGGGATATGCACTTGAGAGGAAGTGGTCCTCTACCCCGGTTAAGTGGCTACCACCTCCCCTTTAGCCTCCAGACATTTTAAACATCAAATTGTACCACTACTTTAAGGTAGTTAATAAATCTGAAGATGCCTTAAATTTTCTACTTATTGTCTGCCTTTGCATGTGTTTATCTTGCATTTAGCAATCTGTCTTTATGTCTATCTCATTAGGCTATAAGTTCCAGAAAGGCAAGAAGAGTGTGGCTGGCAAAGATGCCCAAAACAAGTTTATTTTATTTTGGAGAAGTGTTTCATGTCTAGCCTAAATCTATCCTGATGCAATTTCAGACAATAGACTCCTTTGTCCATGTGTGCTTACAGGATAAAGATGGTAAAAGGGGGAATTCAAAGAAAGAAAACTGGGAAGATCTGACACTTTAAAAGACTGTGCATTGCTGCAATTGTTAACAACACCCCTAGAAAAGATTCAGTGTTCAGAATAAATGATCTTCCCTTTTTTTAAATTCAAATTAAATAATGTAGCTTGTACCTAAGGAAGTATTTGCATGAAAATGAGAAGGGAGGTTTTATCTTTGTTGATGGTAAAAGGATAATAATAGGATGATTTATTTTGGATTTTTAAACCCAGCCTCTCCTCCAGTCTGCCTGGTAGCACCCATGAAGCACCATTTAGTGCACACCAGCCCCAAGACTTTCTCTCCCTCCCCGGACAACAGGAGATTCCACAGCTATCTCTGCCCTGGGGAAAAAACCATCACTTAAGACTGCAACACTGTCAGAAGGGAGGGACCCTAGTCCACTCTGTGCCTTTCACAAAGCACCAGAGGAAAGCAGCCAATTCAGCCAAATCAAACCCACCTTATAAATGTAGGCAATGGAAACGCCTGCACTGCTTCCAAAAAAAAAAAAGCCATCTTAGCTTTTTGCCCATCATACCCCAGAATAACATCCAGATGAACTGAAGATAGGAATTGTAGACCATATTAAAAAGCAAGAATAGTCATAGGATTAAATACTATTAATATTAAAAACAGGTGGATCTGTCCACACACAAATGAAAAATTTTCTTCAGTCTATGTAGTAACCAAAATGAAATGGTCAACAATGCACAAAGGATTATTTCTACAAATATAAGAAAGGCTTACTATTTTACATGACTAAAAATAAATACAAATTGAAAAAAGAAAAGTACTTTTATCTGAGGAATATAATGTAAGTCCTTTTAAATTATCAGGCCCAGAGAGAAATTAAAATGAAATGGCAATCATGGCCTACTTCACCTTGAGCTACGCATGTATCTTTTTTTTTTCATAATTGTTTTGGTACCTGTATTCATCTTTTTCTTTTCTTTTTTTTTTTTTTTTTCGAGACAGGGTCTCACTCTGTTGCCTGGGCTAGAGTGCAGTGGCATCATCATAGCTCACTGCAACCTCACACTTCAAGGCTCAAGCGATCCTTCTGCCTCAGCCTCCCTAGTAGCTGGGACTACAGGCACTAGCACCACCACACCCAGCTAATTTTTCTATTTTTTGTAGAGATGGGGTCTTGCTCTTGCTCAGGCTGGTCTTAAACTCCTGGCCTCAAGTGATCCTCCTGCCTCAGCTCCCAGAGTGCTGGGTTTATAGGTGTGAGCCACCACGCCTGACCTGTATTCATCTTTTGAAACTGCTTGCTATTGCCACAAGTAGCTACAAATTAACCTATTAATGTTGTACCAGACACTATAACCCACACCATATAGCTTAACAATGTATAGCCAATCACTAATCAATATTTCTGTAAACCGATGAATATTCCTGACAGACTACTTTGTAGCAGCCCTCTTCCTGTCCCCCATTTTTGACTTTAAAGATATACTTGTAACTGTTGCTAATTGCAGTGTATATTTGCGGCAACTTGAATGTGTGCTCCAGGTTGCAATCCACAAGTTTGGCCCAAATAAACTCTCTACTTATATTAATTTTGCCTAAACTTCCTTTTAGGTTGACAAAATTAAAATCACTAAGATTGTAACAGGGGGAATGGCCTGAAAAAGGGTAAAAATGTTTTCTGTCTCTCAAAACCTCCCCCACTTACCCCCACCCATTTAGGGAACTAAAACCTGCATCCTTGCCCCAGGCCAGTGGTCAGGAGGGGAAGGGGAATGTCCTTTGTTCTTTGCACCACAGGAGATGGCTCAAGGGAATTGTCTGGCAAATCAATAAACTTCTCTTTCCTTCTCCTTAAAGCACTTGTCCTCATTCTCCTGATGCAGTCTCTGGGACAAGTACTGAGCTTTCGGTTAACAAGATCAATAGATCAATGGGTCAAATTTTTTCAAAAGATGCTAAGAAATTCTCTAAACAAATTGCATCCTGTTTTATTGTTTAACTTGAGAAGAGAATATATTAAAAGAGAAAGTTGAAACTGAAAATTTTGTTGCTCACTGGTCTAAATCACAGACTGTTTACTTTAAAGTTTACCTTAATAATTTAATCCCATCTACTTCTTGGTAGGTTTTAATTTCTCTTCTGGGGGAAATTCAACTTTTAAGTAGCTTCAAAATTGTTACATCAAAATGTTTAGTCTTCTTTCTGTTTGTGACTTTAAAACCTTTGGTAATTGGTATATGCTACATGCAGATTCAAGCTTGCCCTTCCCCAGTTGTTATTTTATTTCTTTTTTTCCCCTTCTAATCTATGCATCTCTGTGTTGTACTTACAGTGTTTCTGAGCTACCTGGTAGGCAAACGCTACAGTTACATCATGTGCCACTGCTGGTGAGGCATCTGGGAGCTCTGAACCTTAATTTGTATAGAAGAAATATAATCAGGCATTGTAACAAATTCAATAATGTTTTGGCAATCTCATCAAATTTGGATTTGTACAAACTGTTAGGTCATAGACGTTCAAGTGTTTTGGGGAACTGCCTTTTAGCAAGCACCAAGTTCTTCAAAACTTAAAGTATCTGCGATTACCGGCCTTTCTACCCAACTCCAGTGATTTCTGTTCCGGCCACCAGAAATCTCCAGTGAGACTGTCCCCAGCTGCCTCATTTGCTTCCTACCTCTAGAAATTTCGTCCTAGAGCCCTCCTTCTCAGCGTGGCTCATTGAATTCACCTTCTAAACTCACTGCCAACTTCCAGAAGAGAGGGTATGGAAAACCAGGGTGGCCTGCTGTCCCTCCCTGCTGATTCCAGTATGCAGTGGCCATCGGGAGTGACCCAGAAAGGAGTCCTAGGAAGTCCAGGTTAGTCCCCAGATTGGATATCAGGAAAGCCTAGGCTTGTTCCTCCTACATCGCTAAGAGGGCTGCCTGTGAAAATGCTACCAATGAACACATTGAAGGAATGTTTGTTTTATACATGTCCTATATTGTATACGAACAATTATAAAATTAACATATATTACAACATGACATTTTAAAAATTGCCTTAAATTAATAAATCGTTCCGTACATAAATATCGCCTTAGGCCGGGCACAGTGGCTCACGCCTGTAATACTAGCACTTTGGGAGGCCGAGGCAGGATTGTTTGAGCCCAGGAGTTTGAGGTTGCAGTGAGCTATGATTACCCCACTGCACTCTAGTCCTGCACTCTAGCCGGGGCGACAAGAGACTCAGCTCAAAAAAAAAAAAAAAATGTTGCCTCGTAAGCATCTTAGAGCGGGAACAAATCTAATGGAAGTTCCTGGCCAAATGCTTTGCCATGCAGTGTGACTGTGATTGCACATCAGCCTGGGAGTTTGGTGACTTAGAGTAGAAGGGTAGGCCAGTGTCCTCTGGGCACAATGACCACTGAGAGTGCTATGGCAGGCAAGTACTGCTTCTTAGGTGATCACTGTTCGTATAAAATTTTGGCCCTTTTGTGTCTACTGCATTCTAACAGATAACGCTGCTGGTTGAAAAGTAGGAGTTGTTTATTATCTTAGCAGTTATGTGAAAATGCTTGCAGCCAAGCCAAGGACCTAATTGCTAATTTTGCAGAGATGCAAATGTTCTGTCTGTAGATAAGGAAAGCCAAATTAATAAAAACCTCTCAAGTACCATCCTAAAACAGGTCAGAGAAAAAAAAAAAAAAAAAAGCCACCTGACATGCAAAACTGGTGAAATTTTGACTTGGTTTCAACCATTATGTTCAGTGAATAAATGAATGTAGAGTGAGGAAACTAGCAAGTTATCAGTTGAGAGTTAAGAACATGAAGTACAGAGCAGATTGCCCGGTTCAAACTCTGACTCTGCCATGGATCAGCTCTGACCTTGGACCAGTGACTCATTCCCTGATTCAGTTCTTCATCTATACAATGAAAACGGCGACAGTATTGTTATTAACAACTGGAAGGGCAGTTGTGAAAATCAAAGATGTTAGGATTTGTAATGTATTTTGAATGATGCTAGCATAATCTATGTGTTAGACAGGGAGCTGCCATCTCTGCAGAGCCCTGCCTGCTCCTCCATTATGTAAGCCCAGGGCACAAGTGCAGCGTGTCTTTATCTTTTTTATAATTACTGCATTGTCCCCAAATTTATATGTACTAACAATAGAAGGATTACATTATGATATATTTTGGTAAAATTATTCTGTATTCATACGTGGCATTAGTGACTTCAGAGTCATGTGTTAATAATTTTTTACTGGTGAGTATTGATTATTTGAAGAGCATGATCTATTAGAAATTATGACTTTAAACCAATGGAAAATAGCCTTCTTAGATACTCTCAGTTTTGTTCATCAAACTTAATATTGACAATGGTTTGAATTAAAAATGATCTACACAGTAGCCACTTATTTATTAAAATTATTATACTTGACTTAAATTGTATAATTTATGATCCTAACGATGTTCTAAAACATAAGTTTTAAGCCAATAATTCTCAAGCTAGTTAGTATTCACAGATGTAGTCTAATGGTTCTATTACAATTGTCTTTTAATTTAGAAATGATACTTAAAATTATAGTACCAGTAATGAAGACAAGATACCTTATTTACAGGGATAAATCACAATTGAAAGAGATTTTCATACAATGAGACAATATTTAGTCCTGCTAAGATGCTTTTCTTTCCACTCTAATTTCTCATAAAAGTCTGAAGGACCAATTTACAAAAAGGGCTTAAAGAGACATTCCAAAATATGTCACCAGAGCCACATGACTAAAGCCTCAATGCTAATTGCTGACAGCGTCAGAAAAAAATAGTTGAGATTTTAATGTCTGAAACAATAGCCTGTGAATGAGAGACGCCTCAAATAAAGGGAATCTATACAGATACCAATATCTAAGTCATCTGAACTCTTCTAACAGCATAATAAGGAGATAAATAAGTAAAAGAGCATTTAGATTTAGGGTGATACACTTAGGAAACATGTATTATTACTGCCCATCTGCTCCTCTCAAATATGCCTGGACATGTTTCCTAGCGGCAGAAGGTGAGACCAGGCAAAATCTCACAATTATCAGAGTATGGTCCCACTGAAGACAACAATAATTATCTTGCTAAAGTAAGTGTGGTGTTTCAATTATTGGTAATCAACTTTATGAGACTCTATTTTTGCTCTTCAATTTGACATCTAGGAATACTGGCTATAAAAAAGACAATTGCTTTAATAATTAGGGCACCAAAAGAACATATGAAATTAACCTTGTTTCCTTGAAATTGGCCAATATTGACATGCAGCATGCAGCAAGCCTCTCTATCATACATCTACCTCAAATCTCTCTTTGAACTGAGGAAGAATGGATGAAAAATCTAATGTCAACATGTAATTTTTTCAATTATTGAGATATTATACATACAATAAATATTTAATGGATTCTTTCTGCAATTAATGACTTAAAATCTATACTTTTAATTAGTAGACAATTTACCAGGGAAATCAAAATTTAATGGACGACTTCTTTGAATTGCATATGATCTTTTTGGTTGTGGTTTAGATACAAAGCATGAATTCAAACATTCACATTAGCCCTTGTATTCAAAATTCAACATCAATAGAGTTGTACAAAATCATGAAACATCAGAGATCATGGTGGCCATCACTATCAATAACATAAACAATGCTTAAATCTTGTCTGCAATAAATCTGAATTCCCTCGGGATATCTAACTGAGGTTTGAATTGCTCCAGAGGTGGGAAAAATTACTACCACCCAGGGCAATCCCATTTCATCTTTGTATAATCTCTGATTCTTAAAATATTCTCCCTTAACTCTAACTCATTGGTTTTCTTGAAGGCACACAGAACAATTCTAATCCATTTTCCATAGAGAAAACCTTAAAATATGGGCAATAAACCCTCCTAAGCTTTCCAGTTCTACCATTAATTTATATAAATAATTTAACATCTGTGAAATTTAATTCATAGACTGAAGAAAAATTGAAAAAATGCATATTAGGCAACCCTAAAGTGTGAGTCAAAAATTAGTTATGTGAGTGGTTTGGAAGCAGGTGATTTTAAAACTAATTATTTGAGCACTTCTTTATTAAATTTAAGAAAAGCCTGGATAAAATATGAGGTCATAGAACAGCTGGGCTCTGAATGAACCTTATATGAATTACATCAGAAGGTGATAAAGCAATGAATGACTTTGCACTTTTGGTGATAGGTAGAATCAAATTTGGAACAACTTTCAGAAATTTGGAGCAACTGAGTTTTTTGTTTGTTTTCTTTTTTGAAATAATTTTTATTCATTTCCTTTGGCTTCAGAAATAGGAAGCAAGAGTTTTGTTTTGTTTTGCCTTGTTTGATACTGAATTGTAAAATCTTTAATCCAGAAGTGGGACTTATGGTGACACCATTATAAGGCCTCTTGATGAGTGACCCTCTGAAAAAACAATTGAGACCGAGGATAATTAAACTTGCACCACACAGACTTCTGGGTCTGGAGCAAGATGGAGTAGACACAATTCTTTCCTACCATAAAGTACAGCTAAAAACTCTAAATATTATATATAAAACAAGCATAAGAAGCCTCTGAAAGGTAGAGACAAGACAGACCAGCTGGCAGCTGCAGCACACAGTGGGGAGTCCCCTGAGTTTTCTTGTTGCCTTATACATCTCAGAGTGGGCGCTGGAGAAGCTGGCAACACAGAAATGCCAAGAGGGTACAGAAAAAAAAATCTCTGCCATAAATATCTTGCTCTATTTAGTGAGAGGATTGGGAAAAGAGAGGCCTAACAAAACAGAACTTTAGACAATAACCACCCCACTAAGCCAAATACAATGGGAAAAACTGCACCCCCGTTAGAAAAAGTGAAGTGATTAGCACATATTGCTACTCTTGCCTGAATGTTGAGGCAGTTTCTTCCCCTGTGCTAAGGTAGCGTCAAAGAAGATTGATTGGGGAGCCTGAACTTTCACTGCCACTTAGGAATAGTGAGGAGTAGTGAGTTAAGACTTCAGCAGAGGCTAAGGAGAAAATCTGGATTTCCACCCCACCTGGCGGTGACAAGGTGGGGCCCACCTTCCCTCACTAGGGTGTCAGGGGAGGCCTAGTTAAACAGAAGATTTAGATAAGATCTGGAGTATCATAATATAATACCTTAAATGCCCAGGAAACATTTGAAAATCACTACTCCTAAAAAGAACAAGAAAACTCTCAAATTGAGTGGGAAAAGACAATCAACAGACACAAAACCCAGGATGATGCAGATGTTGGAATTGTCAGACAAAGATTAAAAATATTCATCATAAAATGCTTCAACAAGCAATTACAAACGTGTTTGACATAAATGTGAAAGTAGAGTCTCAGCAAGAAAGAGAAAATATGAAGGAGAGCGAAATGGACAGTTTAGAGTAAAGAATATAATAATCAAAAGTCAAAAGCTTACTAGAGGAGGCCAACAGCACAGTGAAGAGAAAATAGGAACAAATCAGTGAACTTGAAAGTAGAACGGTGGAAAATATTCAGTCTGAACAACAGAGAGAAAATGGACTGAAAAAAATGAGCACAGTCTGGGGACGTGTGGGGTCACAAGAGATACGACGTTCACATCATCACAGAGAAAAGAAAGATTATGGGGCTAAAAAAGTGTTGGAAGAAATAACAACTGAAAATGTCTCAAATTTGGAAAAGACATAAACCTACAGAGGCAAGAAGCTGAGAACATTTTTGACAAAATAAACCCAAAGAAATCCACACCAAGGCACATCATAATCAAACTCCTGAAAACTAAAGATAAAGAAAAATCTTGAAAGTAGTGACTTTTGTCTTCTGCTTTTACCTGAGTGTGGCCCGAGTCACAGAACTAAAGAAAGAACAGAGAACAAGAACTCAGAGAAAACCCTCTTTCTGGCTAGAAAACTAGACAAAAAAGGCCGCTGTGAGCTGAGCGTGGAGCACGTGGAGGAAACCCCCATTGCTTTGCCCCTGTTAACTTATCTCTGCTCTTTTCTCCTGCTGCTTCACACAGAGCGTGGCCTCAAATGCAGGAAAACATGCAGCAGCATGGAGCCTAATACTCTAAAAGAACCTTATTTTTCTTTCCCAGAGCAACTGGGGAAAGGGACCAGCGTGCATGGGGGAAAACCCCAGAGAGAAGAGAGAAGGGGCTCCTCAATTCTGTGTATGAACCCACACACGTCCCGGGCTCACACCCAAACGGTTCCTACTCACATCAGACCCAAAGAAGCTCAGCAAAGGCTGTGAGAACTGAACCAGGATATGAACACCACCTCTCTCCAGGATATACCTCCCTGCATTCTGCCAGGCACCGACGGTGCTAGGATCTCCCCTCAACCCATGGTTCCTACACTGGAAGAAGTGAAATTGAAGTGGTCAACCAGCTTCCCCATCTTCTTGGGCTCAATGGCAGGAGGCTTATCCTTGCCTTAACCCACAGGTAGCATCGTGACTGCCTGAAGGGAGAAACATCCTGGAGAACAGGCAGAGACAAAGAGGGGAGAGGTAGGACTACCATTCCCAAGCTGCAAACTCTGCTCTGTATCTTGGCCAAAGGAGACACCAAATTAAGAGCAGCAGTAGTATGTTCCGCGGGTCCCCTGGGCACGAACTGCCGGGTTACCCCAGTCTGTTGGGATAATCCTTTTGGGACCTCCCCCATTTGGGGCAGGCAGTGCTCGGACCATTTACTAGTGCCGAGGTGAACCTGGGCTTAAGGTGCAACCTGGAGTCAAAAAGGAGGGAATGACCTAGCAGTGGAGATTCACTAAGCAAATACATTCAATAAAAACCAAAACAAGCTGGACAGAGAAAAGTGGAATAAATAATCCTTCAATGCAAAGACATAGATGTATACCCACAAGAAACAACAGCAAACAAGGAGCATGACCTTCCCAAAAGGACAAAGCAAAAATCCAGTCACTGACCCTAACAAGATGGCGTTGTAAGCTCTCTGACCAAGAATTCAAAATAGCAGTTTTAAGGAAACTCAGTGATTTCTAAGATAACACAGAAAAGCAATTCAGAAATTTATCAGAGAAAATTAACAAAGAGATTGAAATAATTAAAATAAATCAAGTAGAAATCTTGGAACTTAGAAGTGTATGTGCTGAACTGAGAAACACTTTAGAGCAGTGGTCCCCAACCTATGGTGGGTTGTATAATTATTTCATTATATATTACGATGTAATGATAATAGAAATAAAGTGTACAATAAATGTGATGTGTTTGAATCATCCTGAAACCATCCCCCCCATCCCCCCACCCCCGGTCCATGGAAAATGCTCCCTGGTGCCAAAAAGGTTGGAGACTGCTGCTAGAGGCTCTAAACAGCAGAATGAACCAAGCAGAAGAAACAGTCAGTGAAGCGGGAAGACTGGTTATTTGAAAATACACAGTGAGAGGAGAAAATTGAGTGACTATATTAATATCAGACAAAATTGACTTTAGAAGGGTAATTACCAAAGATAAAAAAGAACATAGCATAATATAATAATAAAAGAGTCAACTTACTAGAAATACATAACATTCCTAAGTATGCATACACATAAAAACAGAGCTTCAAAATATGTGAACAAAAACAGATAGAACTAAAAGAAGAAATAGACAAATTTAAAATTATACATGGAGACTTCAACATTTCTCTCTTTTTTTCATGTTCCACGTTAATTTGTACTTTTAAATTTTGCTTAAAACATTGTCAGTTTGAGAAGAAATGTATTGTAATGTGGTAGAACCATCTTGCCATTTTAATTTCTAATTCAATTTATAAATTATTTTTGGCCCTTGGTAAAATTTCATTTAAGATAAATAAATTTATGTATACTGGGCACCAGCTCTAAAGATTTTAGCAGATTAGAAGGATAAGTCAATTCAAGTATCTGCAATGGCTGGGCATGGTGGCTCACGCCTGTACTTCCAGCACTTTGAAAGGCCACGGTGGGATGATCCCCTAAGGCCAGGGGTTCGAGACCAGCATAGAAAACATAGCAACAGCCCATGTCTAAAAAAAAAAAAAGTATCTGTAGGATAAAATAAAATAAGAAACCAACCATACCCTATTCCATCTATAAAAAGAATTGAAAAAACTCTCAAAGAGTTTGGGTACATGATGTAATTTTAGTATAATTCAGAAATACCATTTATATCGTACCTTCATAATCAATAGATATTTAGAGTTATGACTTGTAAATAATAAATGTATGTATATGTATTTGTTTAGTGGACAATGATTTTTTTCCTTTTTTAATTCACCATCTCAAATTCTCATGAAAATATTTTTTTTTTTAGGGGTGGAGTCTTGCTCTGTCACCCAGGCTAGAGCACAGTGGTGCCACCACAGCTCACTGCAGCCTCGAACTCCTAGGCTCAAGCCATCCTCCCACCTCAGCCTCCTGTGTAGCTGGGACTACAGGTGCACAACATTGCGCCTGGCCATGAGTTTTTTGTTTTTTGTTTCTTAATAGTGTTTAAATCTAGGTAGGAAAAAAAGCAATGATTTTCAAAGAAATTCATGCACAATGTTGATTACTGTTCTACTTGCCAATATTTAGTTAAAACAAAAGTTTCCACAGTGTTCTCATATCTTAGTGCTTCACATTTATAACAAATTTCCACTAAAAAGTAAATAAACAGAATAGAAACAAAGTAGTGAATCTATTGAATAATGTCATACTGATTTTTATTGGGGATATAAAAGCAAAGGGAAAGTAACACTTAAAAACATCACAATTGCTTTTTTCTTTTAAGAGATGAGGGTCTCACTATGTTGCCCAGGCTGGCCTGCAACCCCCGGGCTAACGCAATCCTCCCATCTCAGCCTCCCAAGTAGCTGGAAGTACATGCACCTGGCGTGATTATTTTTTTTAAAGAAATAAAATAATAAAAGAAAAGCCATTATTTTTCTGCAAATGGGCTGGGGGCATTCGGTGGATCAATTCAAAGCCCTTCCTGGCACAAATGTTTACAATTTTTTTCAGCTTTACTCTCCTCTGGTAAGAATTTTCTTGTGCTTCACATATTTTTCTTCTGAGACCTCAGAGTCTTCATGTTAATTCTTTCCAGATTGCCTCCTATTTTAAGCTTCCTGTGGAGATGGTGACTTTTTCCCAGCTGAAGGGCCCCGGTCTCCTCCCTCATTGACATCAGTGTCTGACTCTTGGGACGGTGAATTGTCTGTAGCCTTCCCTTTTCTGACAGGCCGATGCCTACTTGCTGGGCCAAGTTGGGAATCCAAAGTCCAGGGCACCGACCCACCCAACAAAGCTGGTTGCTCACCTTCCATTTCCAACTGTTGCTGGGGTTGTGCCTGCCCAGGTGGGGGCCTGGGGGCTGCCGCCAGCAGCTTCTCACACTTATGTGTGGCTCCCTGGCATCCCAAGCTCAGCTGTGCCCTGCTAACCTACTCTTCAAAATAGATCTGTACTGTCTTCTCAATCTGTCTTAACTCTGTCATGTATTAATGGTAAAGTCAAATCCTTGATGTAACTAGGAAATGTATTTTTAAAATATTTTTATTTCTATCAGTGTCCATTTTCATAATAATAGCATTTTTGTGGTGTGGACTTGCAGTTTTAGTATACCTGGTTAAATAGCTGTCATGCTTACATTACTTTAGGAAAGATATCCTTCAAAATATAAATTAGCAAAACAAAATTCTGTGACCCAAAGTATGAGTGAGAGAAAACACACACACACACACACACACACACACACACACACACACAAAATATATGCATTAGAGGATAAGCTCTGAAATCAAGAATAATTTCAGTTTTTGGTGGTCCTTTGATTTAAACATTTTTTATTGATACATAATATTTTTACCTTTTGGGGTGCTTGTGATGCTTTGATACATGTGTACAATGTGTAATGGTCCTTTGGTTTGGGGGTTGGGCATCAGAATAGAAAGATAAGTGGCTTCAACTCTCTTTAAAACAAAACAAACAAAACAAAACCTCACAAAAAAACAACCAAACCCCATGCCTCCCCATAAAAAGAACTGAAAAACCCTCAAACTGTGTCATGTGACTCCTTACCCATTGCTGGACAAGACATCATTGTTTGTATATACACTCATCTCCTGACAGACCCTTGAGTTGTGTCTGCACTTTGGCTCTTGAGAATAAAGCCGCTGTGAGCGTAGGTGTACAAGTATCTGTTTGAGTCTCTGCTTTCAATTCTTTTGGGTATATATACTCAGCAGTGAAATTGCTGGCTCATATGGTAATGCTGTGTTTAATGTTTTGAGGAACTGCCAGACTTTTTAGCGGCTACACCATTTTACATGCCCAATAGCAATGCACAAAGATTTCATTCTCCACATCTTCCACATCCTCACTGACATGTTATTTTCTGTACTCTCTCGGCTGTGGTACTGAAAGTCCCTGTCCCGGGAACCCCCCATTCCCAGGCAAACTGAGATGGTTGACGCCCCCTCATTGCAGCACCACTGGAGTCCCTCTATAACATGTATTTCTGTCACCTGTGGGGCTGCCCTTCTGCACTGGTGGAGACTATGCCTTACTCGTTCTTTGTGCTACAAGGCTCCTGTTGGCCCCCCAGTGCACCTGCCAGCCCTCTCTACCCACTGCCTGCCCTGCCACCCTGCCAATCTGTAGGCCCTCAGGCTTCGGGTGGGATTGAGCCATGGGGAACCCTGGCCAGGGATTGGAGGCAGCTGGAGGTCATGGTTCTCTCCTGCAGTGCATCTGACAGGCAGTAGGTCTCTGCCCTGCAGCCCTTCCAGCACAGACTTCCCTGTTCCCAGGGGCCCTATCCTGGCTCCTAGACCTAGGGGTGGTGATGCTGCCTCTCCTGTTAGTGGCACTTATGATTTCTTATTGCTCTGTTCATATTTTTGTACATTGTTTATTAAACTCTTCAAATTATCCATATTTGCTGGGGGCCCAATTACCCATGTGTTTCTGTGAGGATCCTGGCTAATCCTTTAATCCAGTGGCTCTCAAACAAGAAAGTGTGGCAACCTGTTGGGCCTGTTAAACACAGACTGCTGGCCCTGCCCCAGAGCTTCTGACCCAGCAGGTCTGGGCAGGCCCACAACTCCCAGTTCCAGGGGAGGCTTGGAGAACCACTTTGAGAACCAGAGAACCACTCTTAGAAACAGAGGGGAAACAGTCTCCTTGCCTTTTTTAAAAGGAAGGCAATTGATAGATGGGCACAGAGTTGAATTAATTCCTGAAGCCAAGTTGATGATATAAATATTTACGGCAAAATTAATGTCTAAGCAACAGATCACAACAGAGGTCTCAGGCCCAGGTTCCAGGAGGTTGCGGGTAGCACAGAAACACTGGTCCAGCGTGATGAAAAAGGGAAGTGTATTTAGCAGTAATTTGGCTAAAGAGATGGAAAATATTCTTTTAATCACTATATATAGATAGATAGATATTTAATCCCCCAAAGAGAAATCGCAGGCAAGAGAAGGAAGCATAGAAAAGTCCTCTCAGGTGGGATGTCCATGATGTGCCCCAGGGATTTCATTGTGACGAGGGGAGGCTGGGACGCAGGTGGCAGATCCGGAGGAAGCATGGCATGGACTCTGACTGGGCTGAGTCTGAGCAGGACAGCACTCAACAGCTGAGAGGAAAAGGACCATAAAAAAGAAAATAACTAATTCCCTCATAAAACTGTCAAAAATCCCCTTTGGACAGTTGGGCTTAAGTAATCATATTAATCACCCTCAGGAGGTTTACAAGGAGATTAGCAGATACATAAAGTAACTTTTTTCCCTTAAAGGGTTTGAGGGTTTTTTTCTATTTAAGACTGTTTAAAAAGATAGAAGAGAGAAATTTAAACAAACTTTATGGTAGGCTTAGCACGCTCAGCAGCGCGGGACGGCTGGAGTCTTTCCCTCTGACGGTTTTCTCAGCTTCGCCATTGATCTCACTCAGAAAAAATTCATTAATTTAACTTGTGGCACAGAATCCATTCATAAGAAATAAACCATCACATGAATGGTTTATTTAGAGCAATAAATAATATCTCTACCTATATAGCTCAAATTATATTTATTATAAATTTATTTATTATAAATGAACATTCTTTTTGCTGCTGAATAGATCAAACGAAACAAGAGATAGCATGTAAATTGATGATACTCTGTTGCGGAGGAAAAAGTCATCTCCCCTATTATTTTAATCATATTTAAACATTTTTACAATCTGAGTAGAATGTAGTACTTTCCTTAGAAAATCCTAAGCAATGAGGGTTAATTCTCTTTATTTCTAAAAATGAAAATCATAAAAAGTTGTTTATGGCCCATTATAAAGGTTATTTATGTGAGTTGTAGTTGAAACAAGAAATGCTTCCCTGCATCATGAGCTCCTGGGAACCTCATCCATTCCTTGTGAGATTGGCACAGCAGATACCAGGATTGCCCTGTTCTACTGATGAGGAAGCGAAAACTCAGAGCTCTCCCGTGATTGCCCAAATTCACGGACTAGGAAGTGGAGTAGTTGCTTCTAAATTCTGGCCTTCGACTACAAACCTTCAAATAGACTCTCCTGACTCTACCGTACTTCAGGTCCTCCTTGGAAAGGAAGTCAAAACTGTACAAACATACACAAAACTGCCATTGAGTATACTTTTTTTTTTTTTTGAGACAAGGTCTCACTCTGTCACCTGGGCTAGAGTGCAGTGGCATCATCATAGTTCACTGCAACCTCCAACTCCTGGGCTCTAGCAATCCTCTTGCCTCAGCCTCCCAAGTACCTGGGACTACAGGCGCGTGGCACCATGCCCAGCTAATTTTTGTATTTTTTGTAGAGACGGGGTCTCACTCTTTCTCAGGCTGGTTTCAAACTTCTGAGCTCAAGCAATCCTCCCACCTCAGCCTCCCAAAATGCTAGGATTACAGGCGTGAGCCACTGAGCCCGGCTGAATATGCTTAAACATAGTAACGCTTTACAACTTTTTGAGCTACAATATATGTTTTATTGGTATTCCTGTGGTGGTCTACACAACAAGCCTTGGATCACCCAGAGCCCTCAAAAGAGCAGGATTAGTCAAAACCACCTATTTTCAATACAGCTAACAAGCACTCTGGTCATACAACCTTCAATGACCAGAAAACCAGTGTTTTTCATCCTCCACAAATGTTTTTCTCCATTGGTCAGAGAAGCTGATGGGTCCTGGGAAAGGGTGATGGCCCTAAATAAAAGAATTGTTCATATGCTTCAGAAAAGAAGCAGCATTTTTCTGAAGAACTGAAAATGCATCTTGTAATTAAAAACATGCCAAAGTGGAAGAGACTGACTTGCTGCTTCAGAAGGCCTTGCAAAGAGTTTAAGGCTCCGTCAGAGCTCTGTCTACAGTAGTTTCTCCAGTGTAGACCTTGCCACTTGCATCTTAATCATTAAGAACCCGTAGCAACAAATGCAGATGACCTGGTCTCTTTCTGGCTCTACGGAGTCCGACCCTGGAGTGTCTGCATGTTTCCTGAGTTTCCTCAGTGATTCTTATGTTCACTAAAATTTGAGAGGTTGGTATTATTATAGAAGTTCAATTATCAACTCAGTCTCATAAAGCAGGCTTGGGGAAAATAAGTTATGCTAATCAAACTCACTTGTGTCTAATCAATAAACTAGAATGTTCTCAAGAGCAAGAACTATTATTACTCACTTACTTGTCCCAGAGCTTAGAGCAAAGCCAAATTGATCACAGAAATTCAAAAAATGTTGGTTGAATTCTTCGAAGCGAAGTGTCACAGGATTGGAAAAACAAGCACCGCTGGTACTCACCATCAAACTGCTACTAACTGATGAACACTTACATCACACAGGGCAATAACACTCATCTGAGGGCGGGCGGGCGGGAGCGGGGTGGAAGGGATGGGAAAAACTCTCACTGAATGGATGCAGGGAGCACAGTTTGGGGGATGACCGCGATTGTGGCTCTGACACGGGCAGAACAGGGGCAATGTGTATGGCCAAAGTGTTGTACCCCCATGATATTCTGAAATTAAAAAAATAAATTAAAAAAAAAAAAAAAAAAGAACCACTTTAATAGCCAGATACTCACAATGTTATTTTAGTTGCCAGAATGATGGCCTGCCAACTAATACCCATGTCCTAATTCTGGAACCTATGACTATGTTACCTTACATGGCAAAAGGGACTTTGCAGATGCAGTTAAGGTTATGGACCTTAAAAGGAGAACATATCCTGGATGATCCAGGTGAGCCCAATCTAATCACATGAGCCCTTAAAATTGAGAAACATTCCTAGCTGTTGTGAGACAGATGCAAGGGAGAAGGACAATATCCACTGTTGCTGGCTTGGAAGATGGGGAAGGAGCCAGGAGCTGAAGAGTGTGGGCAGCCCTAGACACTGGGGGTGGTCCTCAGTGTACAGCTAGCAAGAAATGAGAGCCTTGGTTCTACAACTATTGAGAAAACTAGATTCTGCTAACAAGCTGCATGAGTAAGGAAATGGATTCTCCCCTACGGCCTCCAAAAAGGAATGCCCTGCCAACACTTTAATTTTAATCCTGCAAGACCTTCTGATTTATAGAACTGCAGGATCAGAAAAATGTTGTGGTTGTAAGCCACTAAGTTTGTAATAACTTATCATAGTATACATAAATACATATATATATATATGTATATATGTGTGTGTGTGTGTGTACTAGAAAATACACCAAAATGTTAACAGCAAAAAAAAAAAAAAATGTTGGTTGAATACACAGAGAGTTACTCAAATATAAACAAGGAATTGCATAAATATAAATAATTAAATAAATAAACGAGGGAGAAGGGATGGTTCTACTTTGTGGTAGACTTCCAATTAATAAATTCAAAAGTATTGATAATGATGGAAACTCACTATTTAGCAAACACACAGTAACTGTTACAACTGTCTGTCAGCAATGGATGCTAAAATTAGTGGATTAAAGTACGATGAGGATTTTCTCCCATTCTGTAGGTTGTCTATTTGCTCTGTTGATCATTTCCTTAGCTGTACAGAAGCCCTTTTGATTTAATCAAGTCCCATTTATTTATTTTTCTTGTTGCTGTAATTGCCTTTGGGGATCTTAGTCATAAATTCTTTGCCTAGGCCAATATCTAGAAGACTTTTTCCTACATTTTCTTCTAGAATTCTTATGGTTTCATACCTTACATTTAAGTATTTTATCCATCTTGAATTAATTTTTGCGAGTGGTGAGAGATATGGATCATGTTTCATTCTTCTGCATGTGGCCATCCAAGTCTCCCAGCAAACTATACACCCGTTAAAGAGCTAATATCGAGAATCTACAAAGAACTCAAACAAATCAGCAAGAAAAAAATGAACAACACCATTAAAAAGTAGGCAAAAGACATGAACAGAAGCTTTTCAAAAGAAGATAGACAATAGCCAATAAACATATGAAAAAATACTCAACATCGCCAATCAGGGAAATGCAAATTAAAACCACAATAAGATATCACCTTACCCCTGTTAGAATAGATTTTATTAAAAAGCCCAATAACAGTAGATGCAGAGAGGAAGGAATGCTTATACACTGCTGGTGGGACTGAAAATTAGTACAACTTCTATGGAAAACAGGAAGGAGATTACTCAAAGAACTAAAAGTAGACCTACCATTTGATCCACCAATCCCATTACTGAATATCTACCCAAAGGAAAGAAGTTATTTTATCAAAAAGACACCTGCACTCGAATGTTTATTGCAGCACAATTCACAATTGCAAAGATGTGGAATCAACCCAAGTGCTCATCAATATATGAGCGGATTAACAAAATACGGTATATGGGAGGTGAGTCAAGATGGCCGACTAGAGACATTGCTTGTCGGATTGTCCTGGCTAGAAGGTAGAATATTGGACTGAGGAGAGTGGCGAGCAGTTGCAGCTCAGGTGTAGATCACAGGGAGAGACAACAGAGACGTCTGGGGACCCAACTGAGAAAAAACTGTCAAGGTGAGAAAGAAGAAGACAGAGAGGAGAAGGCAGCTCCAAACCCAGAGAGGCTCGGAGCCTAGTGACAGGGTTAGGGTGGCTTCCCCTCACCCACCTAGGTACCTTTGGTGAACAGTGGGACATAAAACATTAGAGGTACTTCCACCCTCCACCAGCCCAGGCACAGTGGCTAAATAGAAATAGCAGGGTGAACCAGTGAACACCAGGGAGTTCAGGTGTTCAAAAGGGACACTCCACAGGAGAGTGCCAAGAGATACCAGACTGCTGGCTTTCCCACACCTAGACACTTCCTCCTCTGCACCTTCTCCAATCATGGCATCAAAGAATAATTTTGGCTTGGGCCAGCTGGTAGCCACAGCCCCTCCCCCCACCATTGCAACCGTTAGAATATTCTGAACTGAGAAGCACATAAACAGCTGCTTTCCTACAGCGGGTGTGTGTTCCCAACCCAGCCTGCCACTGAGAGTTAGACTACTGTAATTTGAAAGCTTCCTGCCAACTAGTGTTTTGCACACTGGCAGCTTAGACAGGCTGGCCAGACCCAGTGCTCCCCGGAAATGAAAGCAGTGCAGGGAGATACAGGGGAGAGATCTTGGTCCCAGACTTGGGCAATGAGGAAGCCCTCATGGACATGTCCAACAGGAGAGTGTGGAGGGGTGCTGAAGAGCAGTGATCTATGAGCATGCCCATCCCCCAACCCCACTGGAGAGCAGCCATATTGGATAGGGTGCAGCACTTGGAGTGAATTAGCCTAGCCCCTGGTTACCATGATGACTAAATGCCTTTGGGGTGCCAGCTGAATGGGAACAGTGGCCACTGCCCCCACTCATTACAATAGGAAGTGTAGCTTGAGCCAAGAATTCCAAAAATGGCACTTCTCCCCAGTGCAAGCATGCCCCTGGCAGAAGACCCTGTGGACAGAGAGGCCTACCTCTTTCCTCCTGGGGTCTTGTGGTGAAAGAGGCATACACAAATGGGGATCCCCCTACCTGCCAGCATCTTGGGGAGATGCACACTAGTGGGTCGTAAACATGGACTGAGGAGTAGCTTGAGAACTGGTATTGGGTGGTGAGGGAACTCATGGAGACTGATCTGATGGGAGAGTGCTGTGGAGTTCCAGGGATCAAATAGGGAGGGCACTCACCTCACCCCACAGAGAAACTGCACTAGTGGACAAGGGCGGAAAGAGCCTGGCCCAGGACCTTACCACTCAAGCGATTAGGCCCCTCCCTTGGGAGCAGCCTTCCTGGCTTTGAGAGATTGCCCTGAACTTCATACCAGCAGCTCCCCCTACTGGCTGGATAAGCAACCTCTGAGCTTCCCTGAGGCTTTGCAAAGCCTCTTAGGCTCTCCCAATCCAGCCATGATCTGTCTTGCTCCTCCCCCACCTCAGGGGGAGTAGAGATCAAGCAACCCCCTGGGAGCTAAAGAGTCCCTCCTAAAGCTTGGGGCATTCATGTGCCACACCTGGGGGACCAGAGCTTACCACAGGCACAAAAGACCATCTTGGCAGCTGGCTCTTCCAAGCAAACTTCAATCAATGACAGGGAGAACAACCCCATAGCTAAGCATAGCGCCTTCCATCTCAAGCAAACAGGGAACAGCTGATTCATACTCACAAGTACCACCCACCATCTCGGAGATTAAGCTGGGGGACATAACTCACTACACACTGTTGGAAAGAGGTGAAGACAGCAGTCAGAGGTAAGCGAGTGGTACACCAAACCTGCTAGAACACCTCATAGACAACTCAGGACCAGCGCTTCTCTCCCTGGCATGCTCAGGGATTGATCGTCATGGACTTGGAGACAGGCCTGTAAGCCAGGCCTAGCGCCCCCAGGTCTTGACCAAGAGGCTAGATGAGAAGGAATCAGTGAAAGAACAATGGAAACACGAAAAATCAGAGTGAAAGGACACCCTCAAAAGAAAATAATAACTCCTTACCAACAGACACCAACCAAAATGAAAAGATTGAAATGACAGATGAAGAATTTCAAAAATGGATTGTAAGGAAGCTAAATGAAATACAAGAGAAAATAGAAATCCAACACAAAGAAACCACAAAAAAATGCAAGAAATGAATGAAAAATTCACTAAAGAAATCAAATTATTTAAAAAAATCAAACAAAACTTCTGGAAATGAAAAATTCATTCAAGGAAATACAAAACACAGTGGAAAACCTTAAGAATAGGCTAGATTGGGCATGAGAAAGAATCTCAGAGCTTGAAGACAACACCTTTGAATTAAACAAGTCAGTCAAAGAGAAAGAACTGAGAAATAAGAGGAACGAACAAAGCCTACAAGAAACACAGGATTATGTTAAGAGGCCTAACACAAGAATCATAGGCATCCCTGAGGGAGAAGAAGAAAATACGCAAGGGTTGGAAAACCTATTTGAGGGAATAATTAGGAAAATTTCCCTAGTGTTGCTAGAAATATAGATATCCAGGTACAAGAAGCTCAAAGGACTCCCGGGAGATTCATTGTGAAGAGGCAGTCACTATGACACAGAGTCATCAGACTGGCCAATGTAAACACAAAAGAGGCAATCCTTTGAGCTGTAAGGCAAAAGCCTTAGGTAACTTACAGAGGAAAACCTGTCAGACTAACTGCAGACTCCTCAACTGAGACCTCACAAGCCAGAAGGGATTGAGGCCCCATTCTTTGTCTTCTCAAACAGAATAATGGCCAGCATAGAATTTTGTGTCCTGCAAAACTAAGTTTCTTATGTGAGGGAGAAATAAAGACTTTCTCAGACAAGCAAACCCTGAGGGAATTTGTCAAGAACAGACCTGCCCTGTAGGAAGTACTCAGAACTGCATTATACACGGAACAGCACAATAGACACCCACCAGTGTAAGATCACCCAAAAGCTAAAGGTCAGAGACAAGATACCACAATGGCTTAAGAGGTAAAACAAAGCAATGAAGTTCCACTCAACAGGATGAACAGAAATCCACTCCACTTATCAATTTTTTCAATAAATGTGAATGGCTTGAACTCCCCACTCAAGAGACACAGGCTGGCTGAATGGATAAAAAACTACAAGGCAAGTATCTGCTGTCTCCAGGAAACACATCTAACCCACAAGGATTCATTCAGACTCAAGGTGAAGGGATGGAAAGTAATATTCCCTGCAAATGGAAACCAAAAGAAAGCTGTTGTAGCCATTCCTATATCAGATAACATAGACTTCAAATCAACAAAAGTAAATAAAGACAAAGATGGTCATTATGTAATGGTGAAGGGAAAAATTCAACAGGAAGACATAACAATCCTAAATATTTATGCACCTAACACAGGTGTGCCCAGAAACATAAAGCAAACCCTACTTGATCTGAACAAAATGATAAACAGCAGCATCATAATAGCTGGGGACTTCAACTCCCCACTGACAGAATGGGCCAGATCCTCCAAGCAGAAAGTAAACAAAGCAACAACGGATGTAAATAGGACTCTAGAACAAATGGGCCTAACAGACATCTACAGAACATTCTACACAAAAACTACTGAATATACCTTCTTCTCATCAGCTCATGGAACATTCTGTAAGACTGATCACATCCTAGGTCACAAAACAGGTGTCAACAAATTTTAAAAAGTAGAAATTATACCACATATTGTAGACCACAGTGGAATAAAATTAGAAATAAATTCCAACAGAAACACTCTACTCTACACCAAGTCATGGAAGTTAAACAACCTACTGCTGAATGATTATTGGAGTCAAGGAGGAAATTAAGATGGAATCAAAAGATTCTTCAAACTAAACGACAAAGGGGACACAAGTTATCAAAATCTTTGGGATTTGCAAAAGCAGTCCTAAGAGGAAAATTCATAACCTTAAATGCTATGTCCAAAAGACAGAAAGATCACAACTCAAACAACCTAATGAATCATCTCAAGGAATTGGAGAAAGAAGAGCAAACTGATCCTAAACCCAGCAGAAGAAAAGAAATAACTAAGGTCAGAGCAGAACTAAATGAAATTAACAAAAGAATTATACAGAAGATTAATGAAACAAAAAGCTGGTTCTTTGAAAAGATAAACAAAATTGATAGACCTCTCACTAGATTAACCAGAAATAGAAAAGAAAGAACCCAAATAAGCTCAATCAGAAATGAAAAAGGAGATATTACAACTGATATCACAGAAATACAAAATATCATCTCTGAATACTATTATATAAAAATCTCTATGCACATAAACTTGAAATGTTGAGGAAATGGATAAATTCTTGGAAACACACAACCTCCCTAGGCTCAATCAGGAAGAAACAGAATTCCTAAACAGACAAATATCAAGTACCAAAATTGAAGCAGCAATACAAAATCTCCCAACAAATAAAGTCCTGGACCAGATGGTCTCACAGCTGAAATTTACCAGACCTACAAAGAAGAATTGATATCCATACTGCAGAAATTATTTCATAACATTGAGAAGGAACAAATCCTCCCCAACTTGTTCTACAAAGCCAATATCACCTTGATACCAAAGCCAGAAAAGGACACAACCAAAAAAGCAAACTACAGACCAATATCCCTTATGAATATAGGTGCAAAAATTCTCAATAAAATCCTAGCAAACTGGACTCAGCTGCTCATCAAAAAAATAATCCACCACAATCAAGTGGGCTTCATCCCAGAGATTCAAGGATGGTTCAACATATGCAAATCTATAAATGCGATTCACCACATAAATAGAAGCAAAAACAAAGACGATATGATCCTCTCGATGGATGCAGAAAAAGCATTTGACAACATTCAGCACACTTTCAGTATAAGAACTCTTAACAAAATAGGCATAGATGAAACATACCTCAAAATGATAAAAGCCATATATGACAAACCCACAGCCAACATCATACTGAACAGAGAAAAATTGAAAGCATTCCTCCTTAAAACTGGAACCAGACAAGGTTGCCCACTATCACCACTTCTATTCAACATAGTGCTAGAAATCCTAGTCAGAGCAATCAGGCAAGAGAAGGAAACCAAGGATATCGAAATGGGGAAAGAAGAGGTCAAACTATCGCTCTTTGTTGATGACATGATCTTATATCTAGAAAACCTCAAAATGCCTCCCAAGAGACTCCTGGAATTGATAAATATATTCAGCAAAGTCTCAGGTTACAAAATCCATGTACACAAATCAGTAGTATTCCTATACACCAACAACAGTCAAGCTGAGAATCAAATCAAACACTCAATACTTTTCACAATAGTAAGAAAGAAAATAAAATATCTTGTAATATATTTAACCAAGGAGGTGAAAGACCTCTACAGGGAGAACTATGAAACACTGAGGAAGGAAATCACAGAGGATGTAACTAAATGGAAAAACATTCATGCTCATGGATTGGCAGAATCAACATTGTTAAAATGTCTATACTAGCCAAAATGATTTAGATATTCAATGCAATCCCCATTAAAATATCAATGTCATTTTTCAGAGGCCTACAAAAAATAATTCTACAGTTCATATGGAACCAGAAAAGACCATGAATAGCCAAAGCAACCTTAAGCAAAAACAACAAATCAGAAGGCATCACTTTAACAGACTTCAAGTTATACTACAAGGCTATAGTAACCAAAATAGCATGGTACTGGCACAAGAACAGACACATAGACCAATGGATCAGAATAGAGAATCCAGATATAAAACTATCCTCATATTGCCCTCTGATCTTAGACAAAGCAGAAAAATAAAACATATACTGGGTAAAAGAATCCCTATTCCATAAATGGTGCTGGGAAAATTGGATAGCCACATGTAGAAGACTGAAACAGGATCCACACCTCTCACCTCTCACAAAAATTAATTCATGATGGATAACAGACTTAAACCTAAGCCATGAAACTATAAGAATTCTAGAAGAAAATGTTGGAAAAACTCTTATAGATATTGGCCTAGGCAAAGAATTTATGAAGAAGACCCCAAAGGCATTCACAGGAAAAACAAAAATAAATAAACAGGACCTAGTTAAATTAAAAAGCTTCTGCACAGCCAAGGAAACAATCAATAGAGTGAATAGACCTACAGAATGGGAGAAAATATTTGCATGCTATACATCTGATAAAGCACTAATAACTAGAATCTACAAGGAACTCAAGGAAATCATCAAGAAAAATATCAAACAACCCTATTAAAAAGTGGACAAAAGACATGAACAGAAGCTTTTCAAAAGAAGATAGACTAATGGTCACGAAACATGAAAAAATGCTTAACATCTCTAATCATCAGGGAAATACAAATCAAAATCACAATGAGATATCACCTAACTCCAGTGAGAAAGGCTTTTATCATAAAGTCCCAACACAATGGATGCTGGCAAGGATGGAGAGAGAAAGGTACACTTATACACTCTTGCTGGGACTGCAAACTAGTACACCTCTATGGAAAGTAGTATAGAGTTACCTGAAAGAACTAAAAGTAGACCTACCATTTGATGCAGCAACCCCATTATTGGGTGTTTATCCAAAGGATTAAATGTCATTTTATCAAAAAGATACTTACACTCAAATGTTTATTGCAGCACAATTCACAATTGCAAAGATCAACCCAAGTGTCCATCAATACATTAGTGGATTAATAAAATGTGGTATGTGTATACCATGGAGTACTACTTAGTAAAAAGAAAATGGTGAACTAAGGTTTTACCTTCTGTAAAAACCTGGATGGAACCGGAGACCATTCTTCTAAGCAAAGTATTGCAAGAATGGAAAAACAACCACCACATGTACTCACTATTAAATTTGAACTAATTGATGAACACTCATGTGCACATATGGTAGTAAAACTCAACGGAATTCAAGCAGGTGCGAGGGGGGAGGAGGGGATGGGTAAATTCACACCTAACTGGTACAATGCACACTATCTGGGTGATGGGCACACTTATAACTTTGACTCAAATGGTACAAGAGCAATTCACGTAACCAAAACGTTTGTATCCCTATAATATTCTGAGCTAAAAATGTGCTATATGTACACCATGGAGTACTACTCAGCCATAAAAAGGATGAATTAATGCCTTTTGCAGCAATTTGGATGGAACTGGAGACCATTACCCCAAGTATCTAAAGAATGGAAAAACAAACACCACATGTTTGCTATTAAATTGGAACCAACTGATGAGCACACTTGTGCACAGAGGGAAGTAACAGTCATTAGAAATCAAGCAGGGGAGAGGGGGGAAGGAGGGGGGAGCAAAAACCTACCTCATAGTTACAATGACTACTATTTGGGTGATGGGCGCACTTATACCTGTGACAAAACCAATCCACATAACCAAAAACATTTGTACCCCTGTAATATTTTGAAATTAAAAATAGTATGATGAGAAACAAGATATTTGGTGGAGAAGTATCAACCCACAGGATATCTTTTATTTTATTTTATTTTGTTTTTATTTATTTATTTTTTAAATTTCAGAATATTATGGGGGTACAACACTTTGGTTATATATATTGCCTATGCACTGCCCAAGTCAGAGCTACAATTGTGAACATCCCCCAAACTGTGCACCCCACACCCATTCAGTGAGAGTTTTCTCATCCTCTCCACCCGCCTCCCACCTGTCTGACCCCGATGAATATTATTTCCATGTGTGGATGTAAGTATTGATCAGTTAGTACCAATTTGATGGTGAGTACCAGTGGTGCTTGTTTTTCCATTCTTGAGACACTTCGCTTCAAAGAATGGGCTCTACCTCCATCCAGGATAATACCAGATGCGTTAATTCACCCTTGTTTTTTATTGCTGAGTAATACTCCATGGTATACATATACCACACTTTATTGACCCACTCATGTATTTATGGGCACCTGGGTTGTTTCCACATCTTTGCAATTGTTAATTGTGCTACTATAAACATTCCAGTGCAGATGTCTTTATTATAGAATGTCTTTTTTTCCTTTGGGTAAATACCCAGTAGTGGGATTGCTGGATCAAATGGTAGCTCTACTTTTAGTTCTTTGAGGTATCTCCATATTATTTTCCATAGAGGTTGTACTAATTTTCAGTCCCACCAGAAGTGTATGAGTGTTCCTATCTGTCCACATCCCACCAACATTTGTTGTTTTGGGACTTTTTGATATGAGCCAATCTCACTGGAGTTAAGTGATATCTCATTGTGGTTTTGATTTGCATTTCCATGATGATTAGAGAAGTTGAGCAATTTTTTATATGCTTTTTGGCCATTACTCTGTCTTCTTTTGAAAAGTTTCTGTTCATGTCCTTTGCCCATTTTTTAATGGGGTTGTTTGATTTTTTCTTGTTGATTTTCCTAAGTTCTGTATAGATTCTGGTTATCAGCCCTTTATCAGAGGTGTAGCATGCAAATATTTTCTCCCATTCTGTAAGTTGTCTGTTCACTCTAGTGATAGTTTCCTTGGCTGTGCAGAAGCTTTTTAATTTGATCAGGTCCCATTTATTTATTTTTGTTGCTGCTGTGATTGCTTTGGGGGTCTTCTTCATAAATTCTTTGCCTTGTCCAATGTCTCTAAGAGTTTTTCCAATGTTTTATTCTAGAATTCTTATGGTTTCAGGTCTTAGGTTTAAGTCTGTTACCCATCGTGAGTTGATTTTTGTGAGAGGTGAGAGGTGCAGATCCTGTTTCAGTATTGTACATGTGGCTATCCAATTTTCTCAGCACCATTTATGGAATAGGGATTCTTTTCCCCAGTGTATGTTTTTTTCTACTTTGTTAAAGATCAGATGACAGTATGCGGATGGTTTTATATTTGGGTTCTCAGTCCTGTTCTGTTGGTCTATGTCTCTGTTCTTATGCCGGTACCATGCTGTTTTGGTTACTATAGCCTTGTAGTATAGTTTGAAGTCTGGTAGATTGATGCCTCCCCATTTGTTCTTTTTGCTTAATATTGCTTTGGCTAGACGAGGTCTTCTCTGGTTCCACATGAAGCATAGAATTATTTTTTATAGATCTGCAAAAAATCATGTTGGTATTTTGATAGGGACTGCATTGATTCTGTAGATAACTTTAGGTAGCAAAAACATTTTAACAATGTTGATTCTACCTATCCAAGAACATGTTAGGGTTTTCCATCTGTTTTCATCCTCTGCAATTTCTTTTGTCAGTGTTTTGTAGTTCTGTCTATATAGGTCTCTCACCTCCTTAGTTAAATATGTTCCTAAATATTTAATTTTCTTTGGTGCTATTGTGAAAGGAATTGCATCTTTGATTTGTTTCTCGGTTCAACTGTAATTGGTGTATATGAAAGCTACTGATTTGTGTGCACTGATTTTGTATCCTGAGACTTTGCTGAATTCATTTATCAATTCTAGTAGTCTCTTGGTTGAATCTTTCGGGTTTTCTAGACATAACATATCGTCAGCAAAGAGTGAATGTTTGATCTCTTCTGCCCCCATTTGGACGCCCCTGAAAAGAGGACATTCCTCTCTCTTGTCTGATTGCTCTGGCAAGGACTTCTAGCACTATGTTGAATAGAAGTGGAGATAGTGGGCAACATTTGCTGGTTCTAGTTTTAAGGGGGAAAGCTTTCAATTTTTCCCTATTCAGTATGATATTGGCTGTGGGTTTTTTTGTATATGGCTTTAATAATTTTGAGGTATGAGCCATCTATGCCTATATTGTTAAGAAGAGTTCTTATCATAAAAAGATGCTGAATTTTGCCAAAAGCCTTTTCTGCATCTATTGAGAGGACCATATAGTCTTTCTTCTTGCTTTTATTTATATGGTGAATTACATTTATAGATTTGTGCATGTTGAACCATCTCTGCATCTCGGGGATGAAGCCCACCTGATCATGATGAATTATTTTTTTTGATGTACATTTGAATTCAGTTTGCTAGGATTTTATTCATGATTTTTGCATCTATATTCATAAGGAATATTGGTCTGTAGTTTTCTTTTCTTGTTGTGTCCTTTCCTGGCTTTGGTATCAAGGCGATATTGGCTTCATAGAATGAGTTTGGGAGGATTCCATCCTTTTCGATGTTATGGAATAATTTGTGAAGTAAAGGCACCAGTTCTTCTTTGTAGGTTTGGTAGGATTCAGGCATGAATCCATCTGGTTCAGGACTTTTTTTTTTTGGAAAATTTTTTATTACTGCTTCAATTTTGGTGCTTGATATTGGTCTGTTTAGGAATTCTATTTCTTCCTGATTGAGCCTAGGGAGGTAGTGTGTTTGTAAGAATTTCTCCATTTCCCCCAAGTTTTCATGTTTTTGGTCATAGAGATTTTTGTAGTATTCGAAGATGATGTTTTGTATTTCCGTGATATCAGTTGTGACCTCTCCTTTTTCATTTCTAATTGAGCTTATTAGAGTCCTTTCCTTTCTGCTTCTGGTCACCCTGGCAAGTGGCCTGTCTATTTTGTTTATCTTTTCAAAGAACAAACTTTTCATTTTATTAATCTTCTGTATCATTCTTTTGTTCTCAATTTCATTTAATTCTGCTCTGATATTGATTATTTATTTTCTTCTGCTGGGTTTAGGGTTGGTTTGCTCTTCCTTTTCCATTTCCTTGAGATGATTCATTAGCTTACTGATTTGTAAGCTTTTTTTCTTTTGGATGTGGGCATTTACGGAGATAAGTTTTCCTCTCAGTACTGCTTTTGCTGTATCCCACAGATTTTAATAACTTGTGTCCCCATTATCATTTCATTTGAAGAATCTTTTGATTTCCATCTGTATCTCCTCTTTGACCCAATAGCCATTCAGCAATAGATTATTTAATTTCCATGTTTTTGGATAGAGATGTGTGTTTCTGTTGGAGTTGATTTCTAATTTTATTCTGCTGTGGTCTGAAAAGATACATGGTATGATTTCTATTTTTTAAAATTTGTTGAGATCTGTTTTGTGTCCTAGGATGTGATCAATTTTAGAGAAAGTTCCATGAGCTGATAAGAAGAACGTTTATTCAGTGTTATTTGGGTGGAGTGTTCTGTAGATGTCTGTCAGGCCCAAATGTTCTAGAGTCCTGTTTAGGTCCATTGTTTCTTTGCTTATTTTCTGTTTGGAGGATCTGTCCAGTTCTGTCAGTGGGGTGTTGAAATCCCCGGCTATTATTCCATTGCTACTTATTATGTTGTCTAGATCAAGCAGTATTTGCTTTATGTATCTGGGCACACCTGTGTTGGGTGCGTTAATATTTAGGATTGTTAAGTCTTCTTGTAAGATTTTTTTCCTTCACCACTATATAGCGACCATCTTTGTCTTTCTTTACTTTGGTTGCTTTAAAGTTTATAATATCTGATATAAGAATGGCTACCTCAGATTTCTTTTGGTTTCCAGTTGCCTGGAAAATTATATGCCATCCTTTCACCTCCAGTCTGGATGAGTCCTTGTATGTAAGATGTGTTTCCTGGTGACAGCAGATATTTGGCTTGTATTTTTTTATCCATTCAGCCAGCCTATGTCCCTTCAATGTGCAATTCAAGCCCTTCATATTTACTGAGGGAATTGATATTTGGGGTGGATTTCTGTTTATCCTGTTGAGTAGACTCTTGTTTTGTTTTATCTCTTGAGCCATTGTGAAATCTGGGTTCTGGAGTTTTGGCTTTTGGGTAGTTTTACACTGGTGGGTGTCTATTGTGCTGGTTAGTGTACAATGCAGGTCTAAGTACTTCTTGCCGAGCAGGTTTGGTCTTCGCAAATTCTATCAGTGATTGCTTATCTGGAAAAGTCTTTATTTCTCCCTCATGTAAGAAGCTTAGTTTTGCAGGATAAAAAATTCTGATTTGGCCATTATTTTGTTTTAGAAGACTGAGGATGGGCCCCCAGTCCCTTGTGGCTTGTAAGGTTTCAGTTGAGAAATCTGCAGTTAATCTGATAGGTTTCCCTTTGTAGGTTACCTGCTGTTTTTGCCTTACTTCTCAAAGGAGGGCCTCTTTCTTGTTTACTTTGGTCAGCCTAATAATTATGTGGTGTGGTGAATGCCTTTTCACATTGAGTCTCCCAGGAGTTCTATGTGCTTCTTGTACTTGGATATCAAGATTTCTGGCTAGGCCATGGAAATTTTTCTCTATTGTTCCTTCAAATAGATTTTCCAGCCCATGCGAATATTCTTCCTCACCCTTAGGGATGCCTATGATTCTTATGTTTGGCCTCTTTACACAATCCCACATTTCTTGTATGCTTTGTTCATGCCTCTTGTTTTTGTGTTCTTTCTCTTCAACTGATTTATTTAGCTCATGGGAGTTATCTTCCAGCTCTGAGATTCTTTCCTCTGAGTGATCCAGCCTATTCTTCAGGCTTTCCACTGTGTTTTGTAGATCCTTGAATGCCTTTTTCATTTCTAGAATTTCTGTTTGATTTTTCCATAATACTTCAGTTTCTTTAGAAAATTTTTCATTCATTTCTTGCATTTTTCTTGTGGTTTCTTTGTGCTGGGATTCAATATTCTCTTAAATTTGATTGAGGTTTCTTATAATCCATAAAAAAAGTTCTTCTTCTGTCATTCTACCCATTTCATTTAAGTTGGTATCTGTTGCTGAGGAATTAATGATTTCTTTTGGGGGTGACTTTTCACTCTGATTTTTCATGTTTCCTGAGTTTCTTTTGCTGATTCTTTCTCATCTGTCCTCTTGGTCGAGAGCTGGGGGTGTTAGGGCTAGTTTATGGCCCTGTCTCCAAGCCCGCAAGGCTCATTCCTTGGCAGAGCCAGGGAGAGAAGTACTGGTCTGTATTGCTTTAGGTGTATTTTAGCAAGTTTGGTGGACCTCTTGGGTTACCTCTGACCTGTTGTCTTCACCTCTTCCCAGTGAATGGAGTGAGTTTGTTTTCCCAGCTTGAGCTCCAAGCTGGTGGATTGTACTTGAGGGTATGAATCCATTGCTCCCTAATAGCTTGAAATGGAAGGCAATAGTTTTAGCTGTGGGGTTGTTCCTGCTGTCATTGATTGTAGTTTGTGTGGAGTAGCCAATTACCTAGGTATTCTGTTGTGCTTGTGGCAGGCTCTGATCCCCCAGGTGGGGTGTACAAAAGCCCCAGGGTTTTGGAGGGGTCTTGTAGCTTGCAGGGGTTACTTTGACCCTGTTCCTCCTGAGGTGGGGGAAGAAGCAATATAGCTTGCAGCTGCAGTGCGAGAGCTAGTTTGGGTAAATTCTACACAGCTCAGAGGTTGCTTATCCAGCCGCGGGGGGTGGTGGTGTGCGCACTGCTATGGAGTTCAGAGCGCTCTCTCTCTGGGCTTGGAGGGCTGCTTCTGATGGGAGGGGCCAGCTGTTGGGATTGCTGAGGTCTCTACTGCGTTTTTTCTTCCCTGTCCACAAGCTCAGGCACTTTCCCCTCCGGACCACTTGTGGGCTCTCAAGTTTTCCCACAGTTTGCGTGTCTGGCCCTCTGACGTGTGTCTCCATGTGTCACTGGCTGATGGGGGATCTCCAATTGTGCACCCCTTTTCCACCACTAGATCCCAAGGTGAGGCAGGTGGGCGTCTCTAGCCCCAGAAGTCTCCGCCAGGGGTATATTCCCACTGGGGGAAATAGCGGCTGCTGGAGGCACTCTTGGATCGAGTGAAATTCCCTAATAAAGTGTGCAGGGTTAGGGAGATCCACTCTGGTTCAGCCTGTGGCACTTGGGGCATTCGGTTGCCATGAGAACTGGTACTTATACAAGATGAGTCACTATGACAAGCAACCTTCAAAATGACTGATCTCTAGGGTACTGGAGGGCTGGGACCTGAAGAGCGGGCACTAGGACCAGCACATAGTGGGCCAGAGCCGGGGAGGCAGGACCGGATGGACGGGCTGCAAACTGTTTCCAATACACAAAGGTCCCACCAGTACAGATCAGGGACTTCACCCCACCTGGAACAAACGGCGACAACTGTCCGTGGCCACCAAGAGCATAGCCTGTTGTGCCCAGGCCAAAGAGCCCCCAGGCCGGGGTGGGATGAAGTTAGAGACCTAGCTAACAGTCAGCTCCAGGCGGGAGACCTTAAAGATGGCTGCCGACTGCCAGTCTGGCGTACAGCAGGGTTCATATCACACCATGAACACAGCTCTTCTCAACCAGCTTGGGTCCCACGGAGGCAATTGTCAGCAGCCCCTAAGGGCGTGTCCTGTTGCTCTCTGTTCAACTCCTGTGCCCTGGTCCTGCTGACTTCCAGTGGTGAGGTGCCCGTCCCCAGATTCCCACATACCGTCCCAGGATGCTGTATCTCAGCCCAGTCCCTATCTGGCCCTGAGCAGTCTACAGTACACCTAAGAGTTCCCTATGGCTCCCACAATTGCTTCCTCTCCACAGAGCCTGCTGTCTCGAGCAACAGCTTTGTACCAACTCTGGGCTTCGTCCCTGACTGAGTGGATGGGAAGTCTGTGGGGATGGTGCGTGACCACCTGTAGGTCAGGTTGCACTGTGGGGTCCTGGCGAGCTCCTCCTTTCTGCACTTTGGTCTCTATTGTATTCCCTGTGCTTTCCGATATTTGTGAATTTATCTCCCAGTCACCTGTTTTCTTGGGCTGAGTGTCCCACAATGTTTCTCTGTAAATTCACAATGCTGTTTTAGGAGGGAGCGATCTGCGTGTAGGCAACCGATGGCATTTTTCACCTCCTTCCCTAGGAGTGGTGAGATGGGAAGTCTCTATCAGACTGCCAGTTTTTCCCACAACCTCCACAGGATATTTTTTAACTACAAAACTAGTAAATTTACCATAGAGATATCTGGCAGATACACTTTAACCAAGTGATCAAGTATAACATCAGCAGTAAGGAGACACAGCAATACCACGTGCCTTCCGACAAGATGCCCTGAGATGGCACACCATCACTTCTGCGGTATTCTTGCCGAAATGCATGAGCAAAATTTGATCACAAAGAGACATCAGAAAATCCCAACTGAGGGACATTCTACAAAATAACAACCAGTGCTCTTGAAAAATGTCAAGGTCATGAAAGACATAAGACTGAAGAGCTGCCCCAGATTGGAGAAGACTAAGAAGACATGACTCCTAAAATGCAGTGCAGGATTCTGAATTATGTCCTGGACCAGGAAAAGTAGAAAATTGATGAAGTGGGACCGGTGTGGAGAGTAGTTAATAATGTATTAATTTTAATTTTCTGGGTTTGATGACTGTACTATGGTTATGGAAGATGTTAAAATTTAGGGTAGTTGGGTAAATGGTATAAAGGAACTCTTTGTACTATTTTTGCAACTTTTCTGTAAGTCTAAAATAATTTCAATATGAAGTGTTAAAAAATTAAAAACGTTTAAAAAGTGATTCACAGACTCTCTGCACAGAATTTTTTTTTGGGTGGGAGGAGGCAGCTGCTTATTGAAAACCCAGATCCCTGGACCCCACACTCAGATCTGCAAATCAGAATTTCCAAAGATGGGCATTGAGAAACTGTTTTCACACAATCCCTGTGTGTTCTTAGGAATAGTAGAGTTTGAGAAGAGTAGAAACTCCTGTCTTAAACTCCAAAAAGAACATTTGAGCAGGTCAGAAAAAGTTTATATTCTGGATTGAAGATTGTGAGAACCAACAGATAATGGATTGATTTAGCCACAGGTCATACAAATTCATCATAGACTGATATAAAGGAAACTGTAATTATACTAAAATAATGCTGTAATTTATAGTACCTTCCATGAAGCCATGATGCTTCTGGTGACAGATTTTTAAAAAGTTAATGTGAAACCACTTGACAATAGTTATCTCTTACTAGGTAGATTTTCTTGTTTTAAATCATTCACTTGTTATCTGGAGAGAAAAATCCCCAAAGTGGAGGAAAAAGTTTCAAGGAAATAGTCCTTAAAACTATTTAGCTTTCTTTCTTCTAAAGCCCATGTTTATCAAGAGAACTTTGTGTCTAACTTGGCCTTTTGTGTGTTTCTACTTGCCAGCAGGAAGTGTCTTGGCCAGTATGTTCTACCTCTGTTATCCTGTCTGGTATATTTTCGTGGTTTAGGCTGCATTTCTAAAACAACATTTGAAAGAAAATGTGGTGGATGGTGAACGTTGAGTTAACCACAAAATTAAGTTAACCAGGAATCTCTTTCCTGAAATAGTCACAAAAATATAATATATTCATTACGGAGTCAATTCTGTTTTCATTTTTTTTGTTGATGCTATTACTTTGGAAAGTAACTTCCAATGTTTTCCTAAATAAAACTTACCATGCAAACTTAAAAAAAAATGAAAGTATATATGTCAAATATAACCTCATCTTTACAGAAGATCGCAGCTGATAAAGGAGAGGATGTAGGATGTAAGAATTAATTATAATGAAAGTCCAAGAACTTAACTATATATTCCCTTAAAATATAATTAACTTTAAATCAATGAAATTCTGTCTTGTGATAATAAAACTGTACATTCTTTTTAGTGAGCAAGAGGAAGAATAATGTAATTTATGTATGTGAGTAGCGCCAAACTTCTCTTGCGCCTGCATGTCGGTTACAATGAGGAGTCGGTGCGAGAGACTCAGCTCATTTCAGCTATTTCCCCAAACTAAGAAACTTAGATTCACTTGCATTCACACATAAAAAAACAACCAGAGAATTGTGATAGGAATGGCTTCTGACTCATGTGAGGGTGCCACAAAACCTCTGTATTTCTCAAGTTACTGATTTATAATATGAAGTGACTGTTCTAGCTCTTTCACAGGACTTTATTGAAGAAAATGACAATAAGAAAAAGTAATCTTAATATGTAAAAGGGGTACCAAACCAAGATGGTGGAAATAATAGTACAATTTAGTCCCATGATTGGATAGTTTGTATACTTGGAAAATGGAAATAATACTTAATTCCATCTCAAGGGTTTGTCAGTGAAGTGCCTATTGGTATTTGGGGCAGGAAAATTATTCACTGTGTGGGACTATCCTTTGATTTGCAGAATTTTTACATTGTAATTTTTTAAGAGACAAGGACTTGCTGTGTTGCCCAGGCTCGAGTGCAGTGGCTATTCACAGATGAGATCATAGTGCACTGTAACCTCAAACTTCTGGGCTCACATGATCCTCCTGCCTCAGCCTCCCGAGTAGCTAGCTGAGACTATAGGTGTGTGCCACCACACCCAGCTAATTTTTCTATTTTTTTGTAGAGATGGGGTCTCACTATGTTGCCCTAGCTGGTCTTGAACTCCTGGCCTCGAGCAGTCCTCCTGCCTCAGCCTCCCAAAGTGCTGGGATTACAGGTGTGAGCCACTGTGCCCAGTCTAATGTGTCTTCTTAGGCTCCTCTTGGCTGTGAGAGTTTTCCAGACTTTCCTTGTTTTTCATGATGTTGGCAGTTTTGTTCAGTTATTTTATACAATGTCCCTCAATTGAGATTTGTCTGATATTTTTCTCATGATTGAACTGGGAATATGAGTTTTAGGGAGGAAGACCAGAAAGGTAAAGTGCCATTTTTTATCCCATCATATCAAGGATACATACTATCAAAATGATATCACTGTTTATGCTGCCCTGCATCACCTGGCTGAGGTGGTTTGTCAGGTCTCTCCACTGTCAAGTTGTTCTTTTCCCCTCTCCCCATACTGTACTCCTTGGAAGGAGATCACTACCCTCAGCCCACATTTAAGGACTGGGGAGTTGGGCTTCCCTTCCTTGGGGGCATAGTGTGTACATGAATTATTTAGAATTCTTCTGCATGGGAGGTTTGTCTCTTCCTTCCTATTTATTAAATTGCATATACCAGTACAGACTTAGGAATATTTATTTTACACCATGGATTATAATATAGCACTATTTTATTTTGTTGCTTAAATCATTCTAGTTTTGGCCGTTGGAAGCTCTTTAAGTTGGCTCTTGTATCCCTTTCACAAATCCCCCCCCAATCCCCTCATTGCATGTATGTGTATTTTTATTTTTTTATTTTTTAGTACTTCCTTACTTTTGGCACTACAAGATGCTTTGGGCTCATCTTGTATATTTCCTGCCCCAGTCTTAGAATCAGCTATTTGTCCAAGTAGCCCAGGTTCCTTTTATGCTACTAGAAACCAAGATCTGGACTTTAGGCGCGCTCCTTGTTACTGGGGTGTTATTGCCTCTAGGCCCTCTGAGATGACAGAGCAAGGTAATATGCGTGTATGCTAACCAGTGTATATACATATATCCACAAATATTTCTTCATGTAACATTTGTATCTATATTAAGCCAAACATGAGTTCATATTGAAGTTTCCAATTCTAATCCATTATCACATGGATCATTCTAGCTTCTTCCCTTGTTTATCTATAAATTGCACTCCAACAGTAAGAAACCTGGCTCTCACTATCCACGTCCAATTGCTTAACAGTTCAACTCCACTATCCATGTACAGTGGCATCAAATTGTGAACCTGACACCTCATGAGAAGCAATATTATCAACTAGAGTACAGTGCTATGGGCAATTTCTTTTGCTTTTAGTTTTACAGACTTCACTTATTTCCAATGCTACCTAGGTTGGCACCTTCAGTAAGGTTGTTTTATATATTTGTAATACAGTTAGATTGTTTTGTTACATTCTATTAATATGTTCCATCCTGGGATCTCACAAACTTGTAAATGAATTTTTGGAAAGTTTGAATACACTATCCTAAAAGTCCCCTGTACTTCATCTATTCAACCCTCCTCCCCACCTTGAGCCCCTGGCAATCACTGATCTCTCTACTATTGCTATAACTTTCCAAAATATCATATAATTGGAATCATAGAGTATGTAACCTTTTCAGACTGCCTTCTTTTTCTCAGCAGTATGCATTTGCTATTCATCCATGTCTTTTCATGGCTTGATAGCTAATTTGTTTTTATTGCTGAACAATATTTCCTTTCACTGGGTGGATATAACAGAGTTGGTTTATGTATTCACCTCTTGAAAGTCATTTTAACTGATTCCAGTTTTTGGCAATTATGAATAAAGCTGCTATAAACATTTGCATGCATTAAGTTTTCAAATCAGTAGGGTAAACGCTCAGGAGTGTGATTGTTGGATTGTATGTTAAGATCATGTTTAGCTTTGTAAGAAACTACCAAACTGTCTTCCAAGGTGGTTGGACCATTTTGTATTTCCACCAGCAATTAATGAAAATTCCTGTTGCTCAAGCAATTGATATGTTAGTTTTTTGGTTCTTAATTATTCTATTAAATAGTAGGTTTGTATCGGTATCTCATTGTTTTAATTTGCAATTCCCTAATTACAAAAGATGTTGAGCACCTTTTTACATGCTTATTTGCCATGTTATTATTTTCTTTGGTGAGATATCTGTTCAGATCTTTTGTTTATTTTTAAATTGAGTTGTTTGTTTTCTTATTGCTGAGTTTTAAGAGTTCTTTTTGTATTTTGAATACAAGTTATTTATCAGCTATATGTTTTACAATTATTTTCTCCTAGTGTGTAGCTTGTCTTTTTATTCTCTTAACAGTATCTTTCACAGAGCAAATGTTTTAATTTTAATAAAGTCAAACTTATCAATTTTTTTCATGGATTATACATACCTTTGGTAATGTATTTAAACACTCATTACTAAATCCAGGGTCAACTGGATTTTCTCCTGACCTAAGTTTTCTTCTAGAAGTTATAGTTTTGCATTTTATATTTAAGTCTATTATGCATTTTAAGTTACTATTTGTGAAAGGTGTATGCTTTCTATATTTTTTTTTTTGGATATGAGTGTCCAATTTCTTCAGCATCATTTTTTGAAAAGACTATTCTTCCTTCGTGGAATTGCCTTTGCTTCTTTGTGATGGTATTGGCAAGCATTTTGTAATCAAAGCACAATGACAGTTTGTTAAACTTTTCAACTAATGTTGTGAGTATGTACTCTTTCTCTCTGTCGTGAACACACACATATCCCTCCCTCTCTGGAGGTTTACAATATTTTGAAAGAGAGTACATGTCCCTCATCTGATCCTGAAAAACAATCCTGGTGGGATAGAAAGCCTCAAAGGAACCAAATGCTTTGGGAATAAGGAATGGAGAGATTAATTTCAACTGGGCAGGCTGCAGGGAATGGGCAGGAGTATAGGGATGGATATGTATGTGGTATACATATAGGATTTATACATTTACATGCATAATATGTATATATCTGAATAATATATATTCTAAAGATATATCAGGCTCAGAGCAATAGAATACCCTCGCTTGGAAAAACAAACAGTTGGGAAGACCAGCGCAGCTGGATAGTAAAGTAAAAGTAAAAATTACAAAGTTTCCAAATGATGACAGTTTTGAAAACCAGTTTGTTTGGACTTGGCACCATAAACCTGAGGAGTACCCTTGAGGTTTGAGCAGGAGATTGACACGATCAGATCGGCTTTTATGAATGTGATTTGGTAGAAATACCAGGGGTGGCTTGGAAAAGGGTTGAGAGTGGGAACCTGGTTAAGATGCTACTCAAACTGTTCAGGCAGCAGTGACATAGGGCAGTGGCAGAGAGAGCTGAGACGGGTGGCAAGGGCATTGGAAGTTGGTAGAAAATGTATTGCAGAGACGGAAAATGAAGTCAGGCATTTTTAGCAGTGTACCGATTTTCTGTTATAATGATTGGTCCAGAAATTAAATCGCCACTGCCATCTATTGGTGGATAAGCTTCCCATCCCAATGTTGCCCTAATACACAGGAAGAGAAATGTTTTACAGTATATTGGCAAGAATGATGTTGATTTCTCTCACCCTCTCTAATCTGCCAAAATATTTATTGAGCTATGTTCACAGTGCTGAGGGGGAATGAAAAATAAATGCCCTGTCTTCAGGCTGGAGAAGTTTGAGACACAATTTGGGAGATTACATATGCCAAGCAGCTACCTGCTAATCTGGTTAAGTGCAATGTGAGGTCCCAAAAGAAGGAATTTGATGGGACTAATTTTACTTGTCACTGGCTGGAGAGGTGGTGGGGTGTGGACCATTCAGAAAGGATACTCACAAGAGGCATGCTTTTGATGTGGTCTAAAAGGGAAATCCACAGGTCCAATGTATCTAAGAGAGCTTTCAACCTCAGATTCTGGTGACATTTCCAACAAACTGATCTGAGAGTGAAATATCTCAAGCTTTAAGCCCGCTGTACTTTTCTGAGATGTATGAGGTGGTATGAAGGGGATAGGAACATCTCCCCTCTTGTTTGCTGGCAAAAGCCCTCTGTGGCCACCTCATCAGAAGTAGAAGATTCAGATCTCTTCAAAGAAACAGAAATGTTATTCAGATTGCTAGAAGACAACTGAACCACGAGTGGTTATCTGAGTGTGCTGAAATGGAGTAGAGAATTAAATGGCAACTGGCCTTTGGCTGCCTTAAAATCTCTGCTGTGGTACTTACTTCAAAGGAGCCTAAAATTAAGTCTAACCAAGACGTGGCAATCACCAAAAGGGGTGGGTTATTGTTCCTGTCTCACAGTGCGGAAACTGAGGGTTGGAGAGAGTTCAATATTCCTTTAAGATCATGCAGCTATTAAGCGGCGGAGCTGGGATTTTAATCCAGGTGAACTCATTTCGGGGCCTGTTGTCTGAACCACCATACTCAACGACTTCCCGTATTCCGTTCTCACTTGGGGTAACATCAGCTCAACAACACACCGTCAGTAAATTGTTGGTACCATGTGTTATGACTAACTTTTATTATTTTAAGCACAGTCCAACAGTTGTTAAAGTATTCAAGAGTATTTTCAGTGATACATTTTGTTTATGCCAATTGGATATATTAACAGCATTTTATTTAATTTATTATTTTAGTGGCATACTTACCTGATCCCTCTTTCACCTTAATATGTGAATTATTGAAATGTGTCCTCTGACTCTCCATTTAGGGTCTCTTAAGATTTTGTTGTCATTGCCTCACATTTTGGCATTTCAACATATGCTCTCTTGTTTCCCCTTCACGATCAGGGTGGTGCCTTATAATTCAATTTTACTCTGTATAGCATTTTACATATCAGAGTTTATGAAATACTTTTAAATTAAATTCCAACCTTTTGCCTTTTTTAATTATTCCCAATCACTTGGAAGTTTTATGTGCCCTCAGCTTAGGAAAAACTTTTTGAAAGTTTGTAATTATTCAAACAGTTCCCTAAGAATATAATAATTTTTAAAATTTTTGTATCTGAGTATCTCAGCTCAAAAATATGAATAGAATGTCTATGATGCCCTTGCTGTAAGATTATAAATATGATATTTTTCCTCTCTAGGTATGCCACTTGGCTGATTCAGAGTCACAACAGTGATGTAAGGTAGACTATTTATGTAAAAGTGGAAGCACACAGAAATTTATAAATTAAGCTTTTTATAATTCTGGCATAATTTAATAATGTCTTTAAAATTCTCCCATGTGTTCAGAGTGGCTACTTTTTGCAGCGCTGTCATCTGTGTTTGTATGTATCCAAAGCAGCTCTTCTGTGACATCCAGTTTGTTGCCTGCTTTGGCAGAGATTTTCAAGGTGGAATCAGCAAGCCTACTCACCTAAGGAGAAGCATGCAGTGTAAATATACGGTATAATTCTCTTCTTGCCTGGCCTTGATTAAAGGGTAAATAAGAACAAGGAGTCTTGCTCAGAAAGAAATTTCCTAATTTCCTTGGACCTAAACATATTTTCTTTATTTAGATGCTGCCCTGTAAAATTCTTTCTTTTTCCTAAGATGATAAGAAATACAGAATAATTACCACTAAGCATACCAAACAAAAAGCTTCATGTTACCTGTGGAAATTACAGGTTATCATAAAACCAGTTTGTTATAGGAAATAAGTTAGTTCATAAATATGCCTGTTACTTATTCATTTAAGTTACAAATGACCCTACTCATCTTCTTCCTTCATTTTCTTTTCTTTGTTCTACTATATAGTTGTATAAATCACACACACACATACACATGCACACACTGAAAACTCTGAAAGCCAGTAGCTATAAAAGGGAAAATTAAAAACACATTTGAAAAAATAATTTTAAGGGCTTAGAAACAACCACATGAACTCATGACCTTTAACACTTAGATCTTTGATACCCTGCCGTGTTATCTCATGTGGAACAATCTGATATTCATCTCCACTAAAATCTGGAGAGTAGCCAATTCAATGTCTCTCCCTGATAGGAAGGAATCAGGGAAGTCCAGATGAGCCTGGACGCCTTTGCTGCTTGTCACAGATGATGTGGAGTGCCACAGAGAAAAGGGATAGCTCACAGGGCTCCAGCTGGCCAGATGGTGGTGTTTGAGCATCAAAAAGGAATAAATAATTTTGTGAAGATTATTATGAATTCTTAATGTTACTCAAAAGGGGAAAGTTACGTAGTATAATAAAGAAAAATCATACATGATTTAAAAACCATATTTATAGGAAACATCACATATTGCTCAATTCGTACTATCTGTATATTGAATGATGTTTAGGCCAAATTGGACAGTAAAATATTAAGTAACAATATTGCAAGCACGCTTGTGTACATGCACAAAATTTCATGAATATAGGCAGAAAAAAACTGTGAAAAAATTATTTTAAAAGTTGTGTAAGAGATTATAGTTAAAAAGAAAAAAAAAGGCCAGAGTGAAATGAAACACACCAAGTTCTAGAGGGATATGGGTGTGAAAGATTTTATTGCAATAAGATGGTGCCTGGCTCCATAAATTCTACAGCACAGTTTTATCATCTTGGAAGTTCTCCAGGTTTTTGTGTTACTGTCCTGACCTGTTCCCCAAATTCATAATTGAATTAAGATTCTGAATTTCTAACAGATAACCCCTACTCAATAATCTAAGCTGACCTGAAACAGGACTTCTATTCATCTTGAGCAGAAAAATAACCTTGTTATCCAAGAAGTTACAAAATATGTACAGAGAGAGAGATGATGATTTTTAAAAAATTATTTCCATTACCAATATTTTTGGGAAGGTATAGCAGTAGATTTTCCAATACTTATGCCTTTTAAAATTCTATCTGCTTTTAAAAATGCTTGAGAAAATCAGCTATTTTAAATTTGCAATTGTAATTTGAAATGTTTAATAGGGTTTGCTGGTGTTAAATATTTAGGGGAACTTCACCTGTTCAATTTATTGGCTAATTTATAAAGAAAATAAATGCTGTGAGTTTCAAGGCATAAAAAATAGCATTTAACATGTATGCTTTTAAAAAACTGAATTATTTAGAACGTTAGTTGCTGTCTAAGTACCTCTTCCTACATAGATAACCCCTCCTTTATAAATTAAATAATAAGTTAGCAAGTGTTACTGAGATTGTATCAACATGAACATGAACATCAACTTCAAGTTGCCCCTGAACTAACTAGCAAGAGGTAGGGCACGTAGCATTTAGTTGGGGCAGTAAGAATTAGTCAAGGACATACAATGAACAAAACAAAGATCAAAAGCAAAAAGTAACTTAGCTATAGGCAACCTGCTTATTTATGATAAAATCATTGTGTTGGGGAACTCTAGATGCTTCACAAAGACAAGGGTTTTGTCTATTTTACCCACAGATGTGGCTCCACTGTGTTTGCACTACTTGGCCCATGGTTTGCATTCAAATAATTTTTGTTGAATGAATAAAAGTGGGTTTCAAGGACCCCTCGCTGCAGAACTACCCAGAGTCCCTTAAAATGCGTCCCCCAGGGTGTTGGAATCTGCGTTCTCAAACGCACACCTCAAGCCTCTTTTTCATGTGCTGTATAGTCTGAGAACCCCTGAAGTTCAGCCTCTTCATTCCGTCAGAGAGAACTCTGAGGCTAAATGGTTTGCTCAGGGTCACGTGGCTAATGACCCAGCAGGAAGTAGAGTCCAAACTGTCAGGCCGGAAAAGTTCACTGGTTTGTTTGCTTCCTCTAACTTTCAACGTGTAGAAAGTTTTTCCAGGTTTTGTTTTGCATTTCCCTGATAGACAGTCGGTGCCGAGTCCATTTCGCATTGTTGTTTCTGTATCCCTCCTTCTCCCACAGCATTTTTCCATTTTTTTCACAGTAGTCACTACCTTATTTTCTAATTAAAATTAATTTTTGAAATTCTTGTCCATGTCTGTGAACTTCTAATGTTTTCTTATTTCACTTTAGTAGAGCTCTGAGAAAGGGTTTATTCCACCTAACGAGGGCCCTCAGAGACTCTTAATTAATTTTTCTAAGAAGGTTCTTTCGTGTCTTCCACAGTGAAAGCCATTCTCTTATGCCAATGCGTTTGCTTAGGCTATACCAGATTTTATGCCCCCTTAACAGTAAAGTGATTGGAAGAGGCAGTTTTCACCTGTACAACTTCCTCAAAAGAGTTTCATCCCTTTGAATGATTTTATAGGGCTCCTGTAAAGATTGTTTTCTTTCCCAATTTCCTGGGCTTGTTAGAAATGCCAAACCTAGATAAACCATTTGAACGAGTTGGGATTATTTTTCAGCATCTGTGAGAGTTGTTCAATGCCTAGTGAATAATGGGGCCTCGGTTTCCCATGGTTGTTCCTTTCCTCTTTCTTTCACCTATTTGCCACTTTGCATATGAGAAGATAATTAGCAATCAATTGATTAGCGAGCAATTTCAATACTTCTCAATGTAGTTTATATAAAGCGATAAAGTAGGCAGATGCTTTAGCACAATAATTTACAGAACACGGTTTGATCAGAGATGCTCACTTTATTTTAATCAGAACGAGTGGTCTTAATTTCGTTTTTTAATTGTTAGCATCGATAAAACTTTCAGAGAATTCCCTAACTTAAAAAGACCCAGCCGTCTGCGTCCCGGGGCGTACTGGTCAACCTGGGCGACTTCACCTGCAGAAGCACTCACAAGGGTGACTCCTGGGAGGAACCCCAGGGAGGCTGGGGGAGCTCCGCGTCTGCGTCCCCGGGGCAGAGCCCCAGACCTCTAGGTCCTCCGCTCTGCCCCGGCTGGGTGGAGAACGCCGCACGCGCCCGGGCGGAGCCGCCTGCGGGGCAGATCGGGGCTCCGGGGCTGAGGCAGGGGCGGCAGGTGCGACGGGACGAGAGGAGCAGGGGGTCTGGGCAGGGGAGGGTGAACTCCGCACCTTTCTGCCTGGGGAATCGCGATCTCCGCCCGCCCCAGGCCGAACCTCGGCGCTCTTTCTTCCGTCCAGACCTGGAAGCCGTGACAGAGAGACCCGCAAAACTGCGGCAGGGCGAGTGCGACGCGGCGGGTCCCCTAAACGGAGCCCAGTGCTCGGGACCCCGGGGAGGCGTTCTGTAGGAAGCCCGAAGACCAGGCTGAGCCCGAGGCTGGTGTTCGCCGGGGGAGTCTGCGCGGACTTCCGAGGGTCCTGCGCGTTGAGGCACGCCCTCGGCGGGGCGGACGACACCGGGGACCCAAGACGCCGCCCCGCCTCCGGAGCCCGCCCCGCGCCCCCTAGGCGCATGGGCTTCTGCACGCGCGGGGCTGAGTCCTAGTGCAGCTCCAGCCCGACGGCCCCGGCACGCAGACGAGAACAGGCGGGCTGTGAGGACTCCAGCCGGCCCGGCAGCTGCGATCTCGGCCCCGCTGTCCCTGTCCTGGGCTGCGGACCCTCCGGACCCGCCCGGGGATCCTCCCTGAGCCTCCTGCTCTCCTCCAGACATGCGGCCGGCTAAGCCAGGCGCCCCGCTGCCCGCGCTCCTCCTGCTGGCGCTGGCTTTGTCCCCGCACGGGATCCACGGAAGGCCCCGTGGGCGCAGGGGAGCCCAAGTCGCAGAAAAGGAGCCAAGGCCGTTGCTTTTCCTGCCCGCGACCGGGGCCGGTCCGGCTCCCAGCGCCTCCTGGAGCGCAGGTAAAATGTCCCGTCCCAGCCCCATCCATCCTTTGCCCCGCGCCTGGGTCCTAGTGGATGACTCTCGGAGCCCGGGCTGGCACTCGCTTTGGGAAGCCCGAGTTAAGCACAGCAGAGAACAGGACATCTCTGCAGATTCCCGGCTCTCAGGGAAAGAGGTAATGAGTTTATTAGATTTACCACGTCGAGATGTAAATAACAAAATCCTGCCGGCAAAGGAACCAGCTTTATATGCCTCTTTCCAGGTGTGGGAATTCTTTTTGGAAATAAACTGGTAGAGCAGCCGAAAGACGTGGGTTTCAGCCCCACCCGCCCAGGGATAGTGGACAGGCCTCATTGCTGGGTCCTCCGGGGTTTCGAGAATTAACTAGGATTGCTGGCCTCAGACACCTGAGCGCGCTCAGGAGTGCCCTTTCCTCCCGCCCGGCTGCTGGCCGCAGGGTGGGGCTGACGAACGCGCGGATTTGTGCAGGCTGCTGTGGTTTAGGTTAACTCCGACTTTCCCAGGTCGGTTCAGAAGGGCCCACGACGCTGCCGGCTGCCCAAGTCAACTTTGGACACTCAGGGTCCTGCTACTTAGATGCCCAAGGGAAGTGGGAGGAACGAGGAGGGAGAAAAAGTAGCCACTGTAGAGGGTCATGAGACACCCAAAGGTAGAGAAGTCGTGCGAAAGCGGAGGAAAGTGACAAGCTCAGGGGAAAGGAGGTCAGAGGGGCGGCTGGGCGGCAGGGTGGGGGTGGGGGTGGGGGTGGGGGTGGGGGGAGTCGGGAAGGCAGGCAGTGAGGGCAGAAGAGAGAAACTACTCAAAAGTGTCTGTTCGAGCCCTGCAAAAACAGAGCAAGGTGGAGCTGCTGGCTCAGGCTGGGAGCAGAAGGGCCCCTGTTCAGGGCTACTTCGTGGCCTTCACCAGCGTGGTGAGAGGACAAACCCCGGGGGTGCCTCAGGATGCCCGGCAGTTTCCACCTGGCTGTCGTGCCACAGCTTAGAAGGCGTCTTCTGCTGCGTGCTTCACTTCTAAGAAAGCAAAGAGGGACTTCTTAGTATCATTTTTCTTTCATAATAGTCATGACATAAAAATATACTCATTCATGCCACAAACTTTCATCGAGTTCCTGCCTGGTACGTGCCAGTCGTGATGCAGAGGGCCAGGCTACCAAAAAAGCAGGCGGGGGGTGTGTGCACTCCCCCAGCACACCTGGGTGTGCGGGGAGGAGGAGTGCACACCCGCACTGAGTGAGCAGGGTGTCCTGCACCTGGGGAGTGAGGCCACGGGAGGTGATGGGGAGGGCACCGCAGGCTGTGCTGGGCTGCCTAGCTCGGTTCAGTGCGGTCGGTGCGGGGAGGACGTGGGCAGATATTTTCCGTCCACCGGCCAGTGAGGAGCCTGGGGGTGGGGTGGGGGGGCAGGGACGGTGACCACAGCTGCGGATGCAGTGATGGTGCCACACTGATCATACACCTTGACTTAAAATTATTGTTAGCCCAAATATTTATCTCAGAGAATGAAATGTCACTTTGTAATGTGAAAGGAGTCGGAGAAAGTCTCAAACTACAGAAAAGTTTATGGTAACATGTTAATTCAGACCTTCGGTTTCACTTAAGTTGAACAGATATTTCCTCTTTGGCTCAAAGACGGTGGAGACTTACTGAAGTGAGCTACAAGGGATAGAACAGAACATTTTATTAAAAGTTGAAATAAAAGTGACAACAATCTGAAGTTTTAAAAAACAATATAGCCTGACAGAAAGAGATCTGTGGTTGCCCTCAAAGTCCATTGCTTTCTATAGTGGTTTGTGGTCTCATCTTTTGATTGCTGTACCTTATTCACACATTGGGGGGAAGGAAGGTGGCTCCTTACATCCGTATGGAAGACTGTGAATAGAACACATGGACATAGATCAGGGACACACAAGGACATGGGAACATGAGAATAGAGAGGACAAGGACCTATTTGGATGTTCTCGTGGGACATGCTCAGGGAGTGGTAGGGGTTATAGTTCATTGAGGAGGAAACATCTCCCAGGCCCTAGAGGTCAACGACTCTCATCCCTGCCATATGTGCCTGGAATTCTGCCCCCATAATCCTGCAGCAATATAGTAAGCACTATCACTCAGACCTAACATACCTGTTCTGGGTTCTGGAATCTTTGCTGCACCTGCAATTGTGCATTCTCCCTTTTCAGTAGGCTAGGCAACTTCCCTAAATACAGATGTGAGGCTGGAGGTGGGGGGATCCTTCCCAGGCAGAGGGTGCAGTAAATAGGAAAGCCTGAGGCAGGAGGGGCCAGGGAGGACTCCCCTAGGATTGGGTGGGAGAAGGGAGGAGATGTGTGTTAGGGTCCCAGAGACTCTCGTGATTCACCATCCTTGGCTCTCCTTCCTCCTCACAGCCCACCCATTGTTCATGCATGTGTTCATCCATTCGTGTAGCCATTCAACATACATTTGAGGTTGCTCTGATGGGCTAGGAATATGAAGTTAACCAACGTTGTTGAATGTTGTTGACCGCTGTTGACTGTTGTTCTTAAAGAGCTCGGTTCTGTTAATAAATACTGCCTCAGATGTCAGTGCAGTGGTGTCACCATAGCTCACTACAGCCTCCAACTCCTGGGCTCAGGCGATCCTCCCGTCTTGGCCTCCCGATTAGCTAGGACTATAGTTGCTCACCGTGCCCGGCCATTTCTTCCTTTCTGTCATCCTTCCCACCACCCTAGTTCAGACCTGTGTGAGCATTAGAGTGACCTTCTGATTGTCTCCCTAGCTCCGTTAGCGCCCCCGCCCTCTTATGCCCATGCGCCCCCCCTGCTGCCTCTGATCATCACACAGCAGAAGGGAACAAACGCGGACTCCCACCTCTGACTCTGCTGAAAGAAGGGGGGCATCCGAGTTCTCACCCACTGAAAGAAAGGCCAGATCAGAAGGCTGAGAAATGGGCGGTAGTGGGAGTAGGGCAGAGGTTTGGAGGAGTTTGTGACAGAAATTGGTGTGAAATGTAGGAGACAAATGTGAGGGGGACTGTCAGGAAGCATTGATACGTATCATGTCCTCTTTGCTGCCTCTGCCTTTTCAAGAGATTTCTGCAAGTATTTACATTATTTCTTTGGACTTTCTGGAGTCAGATTTGTGCTGCTCTTATTGATGTTGTTTTGATGTAAAACCTTGCTGACATGGAGCTTAGAGAACGTGAAGGTCATTTTGGTGAGGTTATTCTGAACAATTGCAAATGAACATTCTTAGTAAGTAGTGTGGGGCTGGTCCCTCCCCGGTCACAAATCTGCAGTGGCTTTTTTTGATTTTCCAGGAAAGTCCTAACTTCCTTGTAAAGGAAAACAGGATATTTAAATACCTTTGTGACCTCCCCACCTGCCTCTGTGTCAGTCACACACTGGGTACCTGCTTCTCACAGACGCCATTGTGACTGTGTGTGTGCTCTTCTGCTGGCTTCTGGAATATGCTTCTCTCACCTCTGCCTATTGGAATTCTATTATACATATAGGCCCTCTTCCTTTGTGATGTCTTTGTAGCTATTTCTGTATTCAAAAATATCCAAACTCTAAAATCACTTCACAAATATGCCCACAGATCTGATCAAACTTTAGAAAACTCCAGATATACTTGAAAGCTGCAGGGACTTACATAATAATGGAATTTTATTTGTACAACCCATATTCCCTCTGTTGCAAGTCTGTAACTATGATATCTGCCCACTTAGACAGTCATGCCTGGTAAGTGACAATTTTCTTCCACGTAAATAATAAAAAAATAATTTTTTGCTGCTTTGTATATCACCAAGGAGGGGGTATAGATGGGTACTTTTTAAAAAATTATTTTTTATTTTATCTTTAAGGTGTGCAACACGATGTTTTGATGTACGTATGTACGTATACATAGGAAATGATTACTACAGTCAAACAAATGAACTTATCCCTTACCTTCCATTTTAATATTTTATTTGCAGAGTTACTTGAAGCTATTTGTTTTACTGAAAACTGTTAGCATGGGAAGACGTCAAGGTGGAAATGTTATATATTTTGGCCAGAAGTCTGTTGGATGTGGTAGCCAGCTGCTATGATCATAAACACTGATTATGAGTAGCCAGAGCTAACTTACCTGAAAGAACACTGCCCATTCACAGTGTTTTTGGCAGTAATTGTTGCCTATTTGCTGCTAAGTAGGGAAATTCTGCTCAGGAAGTTGACAGAATCACCCACCCACTGTGGCTTCTGTCTCCCTGGAATGACACAATCCCAGGAGGCTACTTTTCACTAACACACTGCTTAGGAAAAACAGGATTTTAAAAACTCCTTTTAAAAAGGTTAATGTTTTTTCCCTTTGCCCTTCGGTTTTATTGCTGAAAATAAACTCTACAGTGTTTAAGAGCAAATTTCTAAGATCTTTGTTGCTGTGTAGAAGGATAGAAAAATGTGGCCAGGTGACATTTCCCTCCTGTGTCTGCAAGTGTAGAGAACATCACGGCAGTGGGAAGTAGTGTGCTCTGGAGGTTAGACATTTGTTGTAACTCTAATTCTGTATCTATCAACATAAACCGTCAGGAGATAGTAGCTACAATATTTATATTATGTTTGAGAAATGTCTTTTTATTTAATAAAATAGTCTTTTTATTTAATAAAATAAAATGAGATTTTATTAAAATGTGATTTAGTTGCAGTTATTGTTAGTCTTTTATTTAGATTGTCTTTCAGTAATGATTTCTTTCTCCACTGAACACAGATAGATTTTCTCTATCTGCAGCACTCCTCGTACTGTAACCCATGTTAGTTTGATTTTATGTTATTATATCTGTTTGAATATAAGCCCTTTTAAGTTGAGGAGTGAGGGTTACTCAGTTTTTTAAAAACTGTATTTTATTTATTGATTTATTTTTCTCATTCCATATCCCATTTCAAAAGGGTTACTCAGTTTTTAATACCCTGTGGCCTACCAAAGTCATTGTATAAAGTCTACATTTAGGAAAGTGTTTTTTCTTTTTTGAAGGAAATGAATTTTCAAAAAGAATCTTTGAGAGTTTTAAAAAACTGTAGTTTTAAAAGTAAAAGAATTGGAATTTTTATTTGTTCCAAAGCCAAACCGGACCTATCATCTTACTATTAATTTGTACCATTATGAGTTATAAGCTAATTTCTTAGCATTTGGTTCTATTTAGACAATACAGAATTTGCTATCCTTCTTACATTCTAGAGCAGGGGTTCTTAAAATGAGGCTCCTGGAATCATATGTCTCAGAACCAACTGGGAGGCAAGTGTCAAATGTAATTCTTGGATTTTGTCCTGGAAATAATAAATCTCTGTGAGTGCAGTATGTGGATCTGCATTTCAAAAAGCTCTTTGAGAATTCTTATGTACATTAAATTTTGGAACCGCCAGAGATTTTTTTAATTGGGGAGGGCGGGGAGGAGAAACGTGGCATATCAGAATCTTCTGGAAAGTTTCTTCCAGATAGAGACAATTCGTGACTGCCCTCCCCAACTTTAGCCACACTTCTACCTTAGCAGCTCACTGTCCACTCTCTACTCATCCTCGCACGCACGCACAGCTCTACAGCTGCACCTTCCAGTGTGTTTTTAAAGATAGGCAGTGAAAACATGGCCATCAAGCCCCTTCTTAGAGAATCATTGTAGGAGCACGCTATGGTTTGGATGTTTGTCGCCTCCAAATCTCATGTTGAACTTTGATCCCAGTGTTGGAGATGGGGCCTAATGAGGTGTTTGGGTCCTGGGGGCAGATCCCTCATGAACAGATCAAATGGGGGAGGCAAGTGAGTTATCACTACTTCCCTGTGAGAGCTGGTTGTCAAAAAAAGCTTAGCACCTCCCCCCTCTCTGGCCACATGATCTCCACACAGTCTGGCTCCCCTTCGCCTTCCCCCATGAGTGGAGGCAGCCTGAGGCCTTCAGCAGATGCAGCTGCCCAATCTGTAACTTTTCAGCCATCAGAACCATGGAGCCAAATAAACCTCTTTTCTTTACAAATTCCCCAGCCTCAGGTATTTCTTTATAGCAACACAAAACAGACTAAGACAAAGCACTATGAAGTCCTGTAGTAAAGGAAACTTTATGTAAACTAGTATTATCTAAACTTATAAAAATTGAGCATTTATTTACATCTCATAGAACTAGGTTTTGAAGGAGCCCACTTTTGAAAACATCGTTTCAGCCACTGGACATAGGCCAGCCCTACTACAGCACCTGGGGGACACCAGGAAGGAACAGCTGAACTGTAGAGGTAATGAAGGAGAGAAGGAAGGGGGAACCAAGGAGGCTGAGGGGCTGGGTGGGGCCACCCTAGGAGAGTCACTGAGAAGTGATCACATGCCAGATGCTAGTCAAAAAGGCACACTGTTGTTCAATGGAAAAATAAGTTATCTAGAGATAAGTTCAGTAAAATGGCAAGTTACTCATCTAAAATTTAAATGCTGTTCTTGAAGAGTGTGTCCATTGTGAACATTTGTACTTCTGCTGTTTTACGATTTTAATATATGAGCAACAACCAAGGTGTTTTGAAATCCTACAGAATCCATAATTACTTAATTATGACTATAATTGAATCAGTTGACACGTCTGGTGCACACTTGGCAGACTATGTTTTCTCTGTGGACATACAACAAATTATGTGAGCCAATTATTAAAGAAAATGTCTTATCATTATCAAGTGGTAGTTACTTGTCAGAAAATAAGAAAACAAAAACACTAAAAAATTTAAACCCTGAAAGACAATCATTTCTGGCTGACAGTTTTGTAAGGAGTTTATCAATAGTATCACAGTGGCTGTTGATCATTTCCACGACACAGAAAGCAAGGGTTTACTTTAGTCACGGAGCTGCGGACCCTGCACAGGGCACATCTCTGAGTTCCGGGTGTCTCGTCTGTGCCACGGGGAGGAGCCCATCGTGGGGCTTCTCGTGAAGATGGAGCAGCAGAGGAGGTGTGTGAGCACCTGACAGGGTTCCTGGTCTAGGGAGCTGACAGGGTTCTTGCTCTCTTGAAGCAACGCACGGGCGTCAGCCATGGTGAATCTGGACAGACAGATGTCATGGTGACTGCTCCAAACCTGGTCATGCTTACTTATAGGACATTTTTCTTTTTCTTTTGAGACACAGTCTTACTCCATCATCCAGGCTGGAGTGCAGTGGCCCAATCATAGCTCACTGCAGCCTCAAACTCCTGGGCTCAAGCAATTCTCTGGCCTCAGCCGCCCATGTAGCTGGGACTACAGGCATGCAACACCATGCTCAGCTAATTTTTAAATTTTTTGTAGAGATGAGGGTTTCGCTCTTGCTCAGGCTAGTCTCGAACTCCTGGCCTCGAGAGATCCTCCCGCCTCAGCCTCCCAAAGTGCTAGGATTACTGGCATGAGCCACCATGCCCGGCCTATAGGAGATTTTTCCATTGCCAGAAGATATGTGTGTCTGTTGCTAAGAAAGGAAACACGACTTCCCAGTTGGGTTTGGAACACTATCCGTTTGTGTAACTCTTTCTTGTGACTATCTCCTGTGTTCCGTAATAGATTTAAAAACAAAGTCTTATTTAAATAGGGCAGTATTTATAGTCTGAATTTTAAGTTGCAAGAATAGAAATTAATTACTATGTTAAATAATTACTCATTACTACTAAATTAATTGGTGAAGTGTTAAAACAGCCATTTCTTCAACAATTTTTCATAGATAGAGTGAAAATAAAAGATATTTCAGAAGAAAGAAAAGAAACCTAACACACAGGCTAAGGTATGTGGGCAATGAGAAGTAAACCTGTTTATCCCACATGTTGATGAATTAAATTTTGGTTCAGATTTATTACTGTATTATTACTGTTTGTGACCTTTATTCATCTGATCTTCTAAACCATATGTATCCATTCTTAGGAAAAATATTTCCTGTGAGTGCTTATTCTATTTTACTATCTAATTAAATATTTAAAATTACTTTGGTAAAATTTTTAACTTGTGGTAATCAGGTAGTAATTGAACATTTCAAAAATGTTCATGGTAAGGTGTTTTGAAATATACTGGAAATTTTTTCCTGCACAGAGAATTCCGTTGCCTCATCTAGAAAGCAACATAGTGTATTTAGAAAAAGGTAGTTTAAAGTTGTTATAGAAATTTACAGGGCGAGATATAAGCTTTCTTGTAACCATTTTTTGCATTGTTGGCAGAGGATAAAGAACAAATGTGATTAGGTTACCATTCCTCCCAGTACCCGTCACCACCTGTTTTAAAACGTACCCGGGATTTGTTTTAATCAGGGATGGTGAGACCCCAGACATGGAAATGATGTCTCGAAGGAAGAAATTTATCTTCACAAGTCCCTAAAAACTGGGGGCGCAGCACACCACACAGGCCCACGTGGGGAACCGGGGCCACTTAGGAGGAAGAAGGAATGGGGGAAATGTGGGCAAGAGCTTTGGTTGTGGCAGGAAAGCCAAGGCGAGGGAGGGTAAGCAGCTTCAGGACTGGCCGGTTTGAATCATTTCAGTGTGATTAGGACACTGAATCGTGGCCTGGAGTGTGAGAGCCCCATAGAGGAGGTGGTGGGGAGCGGGCTCTGGATGGGCTGGTTTGCACATGAAAGGTGAACTTCTAGGAGAGTCCTTTACTCTCTCTAGGAACTGGCTACCCTGGGAGGGACAGTCCCTCTCGAGGCAGCCAGGCCCAGGATGTCAGAAATAAAGAAAATAAAAAGGCATGATTAACACAACCCACAGGGCAAAATCCGCCCTTCTCTGCCACTCCGCCTGTGTAGGTGTGGGCCCTCTGTTCACTGTTCCTGGCCACGGTGCAGCCGGGACCTCGGCTGACTCCCAGTGGGCAGTTGTCTGTCTTTACCTTATGTGCCCCCTTGGAAGCTTTGCTGCTGTTGACGCCTCCCTGTCCTCTTTAAATGATTCCTGTGTTTCCACAGTCATTCTCACTTTGTTCTCTTGCTTCTCTGACCATTCCTTCTTTCTCTCCTGAACACCTCTTCTTCAGCTGCTCTGTATGTGTTTATGCACCCAGGGTCCCATGCTTGTCCAGGGTTTTCCACACTCTAGTGTTCCCTTGTGTGATCCTGTGCACTTTTCTCGTTTCAACTGCTGCCTCTCCGTGACTGATTCTGATTCTCCTTCCCTTTGTTTCCCTTGTTCTTTAAATTCATGTATCTACTATCTGCTGAATGTCTCCACTCCAGGAATCTCAAACTTCACCTTTCTCTGCATGAACCTGTGCTCTGCCTTCAGACCTGCGCTCTGTCCTTTATTTCTGGTCTCAATAAAGGAGAGTTTTTGCTTCTTGGAGACTGTGCCTCTAGGGTGGTGTGACTTTACTACTGCGTTTAGAGCCCTCTGGGGTTTTCCTGTGGCTCAGTTTGTTGATAAGGCTTCTAACTGCCTAATCCAAGAACATCATTAGGGCTGGATCCTGTGTTTTCTGCTAGTACTAATCTACTGTCATTTGGTTGTCGTTCTTAATAACTGATTGCACATGAAAATGTTATCACAGTGTAAAATGCTGTACATCTATTTGTTTTTGAAATGTTTTAGCATTTTTATAAGAATCTCACTTGTCTTTTTAAGTGTCTATGGAAATGATAATTTTAAATCTGGGAAGGGGATTAACTAGATTAAACCAGAAACTGCATAAATCATTTTCATGAGAGCAGTCTTCAAATTAAATGGCTAAAGTTTAAATTAAACATGAATTGGCTGTGGTTTAAAACCAGAAGGAAATCTATTTTGCAACATGATTTTGTATTTTTTTCAAGTCTTCTGGACTCATTTAATATTTTGTCCTTTGGTAAATAAGCAATATAATGTTAGAATTTTGTCATAATATTTTATAACTTAGGACTTAGAAAGGACTTTAGAGATTATTTAGTTTGTTTACCTCAATTTATGAAAGAAACCCAAGACATCTTTGGAGGTGTTTGGCTTGACCCAGAATTTTGCTTTGGTCAAGAAGGCAAAGTGTGGCTGTCAGGTCTTAGGATAGGACACGGGGCACAGTTGAGTGTAGAGTGTGGTTCAATATAACTACATGTTTTGAACTCAGATCATTTAAAATGACTTTTATGTGGTCCTTGTAATATCTATCATCAGTGAAATACCACAGATACTGTACATTCCAAAAATATATTCTATTAAATATTAAGCACCATAGTACAATTTTAGAAATAATTTAAACATTGGGTGTATTAAAAATCAAGTCCCTTATTTCCACCACATGTGTATTTCCTTGCTCTGTCAGCTGAAAGGGCCTGGGAGTCACCACACCCCAGTAGCAAGGAACATACCGAGGGCCCAGGGCTTGGTTCTAATACTATTCCCCAGTGAAGGGCCCCAGGGCTCCTTGGAGAAACCTCTGATGCTAGGACTGGGACAGGACATGATACAAGATAAAACTGGAGCATCTGGGATGCCAGAAAGTACAAAAAAGTGATAAATAACACTACAAAGCCATAACAATGACAACAAACCCCATCCCCACGATGACAGGGAGATGTCAAAGAGACACAGGAACCAACAAAAACAGTTCCCAGTGGCCAAAGCCGGAGCCATCTGAGCAACAAAATAAAGAAAGTTGTATCAAAGTATAACCCAAAGTATAAAATAAATACCTATGAGTCTCTACTGGTGTAAATATTAATAAATGATTGAATAAATAAAGAAAGAACTGAGGGGAGAGAGACAAACCTCCCATGCAGAAGAATTCTAAATAATGCATGTGGATACTGTGCCCTCAAGGAAGGGAAGCCCAACTCCCCAGTCCTTGTATGTGGCTGAGCACAGGGACCTCCTTCTGAGGAGTACGGTATGGAGAGGGGGAAAGAGTAACTTCGCAGTGGAGAGACCTGACAAACGCTGCCTCAGCCAGGGGGTCAAGGTCAACATCAACAATCGCAAACCACAGGGATAACGTGCACCCTCGATAAGAGGTGATGAAAATGGCACTTTACCTTGGTGGTCTTAATTCCGGTTTAATCATGAGAAAAAATATCACAAAAATCTCAAATGAGGGACATTCTACAAAATACCTGACTAGGATTCCTCAAAACTGTCAGTCAAAAACAAGGAAAGTTTGAGAAACGGTCACAGCCGACAGAAGCCTAAGGAGATATGACAACTAAATGTAATGTGGGATCCCGGGACAGAAAAAGAACATTAAGTGAAAACTAAGGAAATCTGAATGAAGTATGGACTTTAGTGAGTAATGTATCAGTATTGGTTCATTAATTGCAGGAAATGTGCCATACTAATGTAAGATGTTAATAATGGGAGAAGCTGGGTGAAGGGTATATGGGAATGCTCTGTATTACATACGTTTTCTGTACATCTAAAACTGCTCAATGATAAAAATCTTATTTAAAAAATATTATATCATCTTTGTAAGCAGTTAAGATCTTCCAAAACATTCTGTTTCTTAGTTTTAGGATGTAAATTCTGTCTTTTGAAGCTATTTGTGAGAAACAGAAGGATTAATTAAATAAATAATAATTCATTTTTTCAAAAGCTATGTAGAATATCAGAAAAAATCTAAATAATATCACTACAACAATTTTAAGTAATCTATTATAAATAACCTATAATGAGTGATATTTTAAAAATATTTTCTATTTTGAGAAGTTTTTTAGTCAGGATATTTTTTGTAGATGGGTCTTTGCAACTTGTACTGTTCCAATTGACTAGCTGATTTCTTTCACAAGGGATAGTAATGGAACCTCATATTACAGAATACATGTGTTTATGTAAAAGTTGTGCACATATTGAAATTTTGTAAATGTCATGTTTTTGATATCTTGGTTAAACCATTTAAAAATAATTTTGAACAAATTATTGTTAAAATAAATAACTTTTATAATGCAAATAATCAATTTCAATTTATTAGTTTAGTAAACTCTGGTTCCCATGTTAGGAGTTGAATTGTGTCCCCCCAAAATATGTTAAATTTTTAGTCTCCCAGTGTCTCAGAATGTAACCTTATTAGGAAAAAGGGTCATTGCAGATGTAATTAGTTAAAATGAGGTTATAATGGAGTAGAGTGGCTGGGCCCTTAATTCAATATTACTGGTATCGTACCGATACCATATTAACAAGATGGCGGCCGTGTGAAGATACATAGACACAGAACTCCATGTGATGGTGAAGGCAGAGGTTGCAGTGATGCACGGACAAGCCAAGCAATGCTAAGGATGGCCAGTAACCACCAGAAGCTGGAAAATGCAAGGAAGCATCCTTCTCCTGAGCCTTCAGAGAGAGCAGAGCCCTACCCTTGCCGTGATATTAGATTTCTAGACTCCAGGATTATGAAGCAGTAAGTTTCTGTTGGTGAAAGCCATCCAATTTGTGGAACTTTGTTATGGTAGCTCTAGGAAACAAATACACGATATGGTGCCTTTTCTTAAGGGAGAACATATCTATACTTACTCTGTGCATAAAGTATGAGAAAGTACTTACAACTACTCACCTCTGTCTCTGTAGCTCAAATGCAATCATAGACAATACTTATACAAATGGGAGTATACCCAGTATACTGTGTTCCAATCGAAAAAAAAGTCTGACTCTACTGGTGCGGGCCTACTCTGCATTTCTAACAAGCTCCTAGGATATGCCGATGCTGCTGGTCTATGGAACATACTTTAAATAGCAAAAACTTGGAAGATAATAAGCAGTCAGTTTGAATTTACTTTTTTATCTTGTGTGTAATTTGCAGCCTAAATATTAATAACATTAGGCCTCATAAAAAGTTACATAAAAAAGAAAGTTACACACATCCCTCTATTTAAATATCTTAATCTCTAATAGAAGAGGCATGATATAAAAATATATTTTTTATAAATATTTATACATTTACAAGTATATACTGGTATAGATGCAATATAACTACATAAAGAAAAACGGTTCACATTTTATGACAGTTTAATTTTAAATACTTTTATTTTTGTATTTTAAAAGTATTGCTTCACAATGTTTAAAAGTCAACAGCTTTTTCTACCATATACTTAATAAGTTTGAATTTTTCTCTAAACACATTTTCTATCAGCAATTCTCTCAGCATTGAGGTAATAAAGGTAATTGTTCTTATTTTTGAAAATAGAACTGTTTTTATATATTAAAAAGACATTAATAGTGCCATCTGTTTAACTAAAAGAAATGATAATTCAAAGAAATATACAGCATGCATTTTAAATACTTAATGTAGTAACAGATTAAAACATAAAATAATGTCCCACAGCACCTCCCAAAGGACTGAGGATCAATTAACATGGCTTTTCAAGAGTAAATCATATCAAAACAAATTATCTTTATGGTAAAATAGTAAAGTTATATGCAAACAGAAGCAAACAATAAACATTTTCTATTATTTTATTTTTTAGTTGTACTGTGTTACAGTTTTTTATTATTTCACATGATCTCTGCTCATTTTTTAACAAGAATATAAGAATGAGACAAACACACAGACATACACATATATACACACACACGCAAATCTATTCTTTTATTTATTTATTCATTTTATGTATTTTATTTTATTTTATTATTTTTTATTTTAGAATATTATGGGGGTACAAATGTAATAGTCACATAAATTGCCTTTGCACCGCCGGAGTCAGAGCTACAAGCATGCCCATCCCCCAGACAGTGCACACCGCACCTGTTAGGTGTGAATTTACAAATCTATTCTTTTAAAAGATATTGTAAATTTAAAATTGATGAGGGATGGCAGACGGCAACTGTTTTGGTTAAATAAAAACTAGAAAGTTTTACAAATTGGATGATTTGAGATACCAGTTTATTCAAGTTGTTCCAGGATAATGATCATGTATTAACTAGAGACTCCTTTGATTTTAATCCCTCCAAATATGTAACCCTTTATACCTGCGGTCCCCAAGCTTTTTGGCACCAGGGACAATTTTCATGGAAGACAATTTTTCCACAGACTGGGGAGTGGGGGGATGGTTTCAGAATGATTCAAGTGCATTACATTTATTGTGCACTTTATTTCTATTATTATTACATTGTAATATATAATGAAATAATTATACAACTTACCATACGTTGGGGACCCCTGCTTTATACGACTGTCCTTACATATCACAGGAATGAAGTGTACATTTTAGACTGTGCTGTCCAACATGCAGCCACAAGCTACGTGTGGCTCTTGAGCAGTTGAAATGTGGCTGGTCCAAATTGAGAAGTGCTGTAAGTGTAAAATACACCCTGGATTTTGAAAACTTAGTATAAAAAATGTTAAAATATCTCATTAGTAATTTTAAAATGTTGATTACATGTTGAAATGGTAATAGTTTGGATATATTGGGGTAGATAAAATAAATTATTAAATTAATTCATGTTTCCTTTTACTTTTTTAATGTGTCTACTAAAAAATTTAAAATTGTGTATGTGGTTCACATTTCTATCATTATAGACATTGCTTTCTTAGACCATTTTCCATCAGAGATCAATCAACTAATTTTGTTGTTTGGAGTAGTTCTCTTATATCCAGTTGGTCATTTAATATTTTGTGGATCATAAACTATCATAAGGCTGGGCACAGTGACTCACACCTGTAATCCCAGCACTTTGGGAAGCCAAGGAGGGAGGATTGCTTGAGACCAGGAGTTCAAGACCAGCCTGAGCAACATAGCAAGACCCTATCTCTAAAAAAAATTTTAAAATTAGCTGGATGTGGTGATGTGCACCTGTAGTCCCAGCTACTCAGGAGTCTGAGGCAGGAGGCTCTCTTGAGTCCAGGAGTTTGAGGCTGCAGTGAGCTGTCATTACACCACTGCATCCAGCCTGGGTGACAGAGTGAGACACTGTCTCTTAAAAAAAAAGTATCATAGGTGCATCTAGTCGCTAAATGCAAATTCATTGTCAATCAACTAGTTTTTTATTAAGAAATTAATAGTTTTTATTAAAAAATTAATACAGATTTATGTTCAAAAAAGTTAAAAGTAATAAAAACAGTATTCATGAAAAAGTATCTCTTCTCTTCCATGCCCAGAATTCTGCTCCCTGGTGCCTTCCATTTTAGTTTGTTTTAATACAAATAGGAATGTACTACAGAGCAGGGGTTGGCAAACTTTTTCTAGAAAGGCCCAGATAGTGTGTATTTTGAGCTTTGTGGACCATACTGTCTTTGCATCAACTAGTCAATTCTGCCATTGTTAGTGAAAAAGCAGTCATTGGCAACACATAAACAAATAGACGTGGCTGTGTGCCAATAAAACTTTATTTACACACACAGCTGGATTTGGCTTGTGAGCCATAGTTTGCTGACCCCTGCATAGGCCAGTGCTAGGCAGTAGAAATACAGTTACAGTCATGCACCACATAAGAATGTTTCAGTTAATGATGGACCACATATATGATGGTGGTCCCATAAGAGTGTAATACCATATTTTTATTGTACCTTTTCTATGTTTAGATATGTTCGGATACACAAATCTTTACCATTGTGTTACAGTTGCCTACGGTATTCAGTACAGGAACATGCTGTACAGGTTTGTAGTCTAGGAGCAACAGGCTCTACCATATAGCCTAGGTGTGTAGTAGGCTAGACCTGTGGTTCCCAAACCCTGGGCCGCGGACTGGTACTGGTCCATGGCCTGTTAGGAACCAGGTTGCACAGCAGGTGGTGAGTGGCAGGCCAGCGAGTGAAGCTTCATCTGTATTTACAGCCTCTCCCCCATTGCTTGCATCACTGCCTGAGCTCCACCTCACCCTGGTCCATGGAAAAATTGTCTCCCATGAAACCAGTCCCTGGTGCCAAAAAGGTTGGGGACCGCTGGGCTAGATCATCTAGGTTTGTGTAAGTGCACTCTGTGATAGTCACAATGAAATTACCTAACAAAGCATTTCTCAGAATGTGTCTCATCCTTAAGTGATACATGATGGTACTTCTTTGTAAACCTTTTAACTTGTCTCTCTGTGTCTATTCTTGCCATATTAGGCATAATGATCCTTTTATTATTTAAAAAATTATTTATTTATTAAATTTTTTGGACTTGTATACATAATTTTATTTATTTTAATTGTATATATTTAAAGTACACAGCATGATGTTTTGACACACTTATACACAGTGAAATGGTTATTATGGTCAAGGAATTAACATATCCATCATCTCATAGTTACCCTTTTTTTGTGTATGGTAAGAACACCCAAAATCTACTCTCTTAGCAATTATCCCGAATACCACACAGTATTATAACCTGTAGTCTTCATGTTGTACATTAGATCTCTAGACTTGTTCATCCTACATATCTGCAACTTTGTATCCTCTGACCAACATCTCCCCGTTTCCTCCTTCCTCCATAAGGATCTTTTTTTAAAATGAAGCTTAGGCCAGGCATGATGGCTTATGCCCATAATCCCATCACTTGGAGAGGTTGAGGTGGGAGGATCGCTTGAGGCCAGGAGTTCAAAACAGCCTGAGCAACATAGTGAGACCCCATCTCTTAAAAAAAAAAAAAAAAAATTATCCGGGTGTGGTGGTGGCGCCTGTAGTCCCAACTACTTGAATGGCTGAGGTGGGAGGATCGCTTGAGCCCAGGAGTTTGACACTGCAGTGAGCTGTGATTGGGCCACCACACTCTAGCCTGGGTGACACAGGGAGACCTCGTCACAAAAAAAAGAGAAAATGAAGCTTAGCCATGCCTAAGACTCTTTGACTTTTCATCACCCATAAAACTAAGTACAAAGTTTGTAAACGACTATAAGGTCCATCTACACCTGTCTCTCTCCTTCAGCCACCTGGATATTTCTCAAATACTTTAACACACTGCAGTCCTTCCTTCTTCCATCTCTTCTTACCTGGTTATCTCTGGCTCGTCACCTTGGTTGTCATCTTAAATGTCACTTCTCTGTTCAGTTAAATCGATCTGTTACATATTCCTGTATTCCTATCTGATGTTTGCACCTTGAAATTAAAATTCAAGTGTATTAGAATTGTGGTTGTCTTGGTGGCCTATACCGAGTGCAAGTGAGGCATTGATTGTTTCTGCCTAAAAGTTAACAGCCCTCTCAGCTTTGCATTGCTCAAACTCGTGCCAGGTGCCCGCTCTCAGCACAGCACTGTTGCACATGCTGCAGGTGACAACAGGTGAGTAAGACAGCATCCCTTTCCTCAAGGAACCCGCAGACGTGCATAGTGCACTATCATGCTAATCGGAATGTGACAACTGCTTTGATAGAAGTTACAAAATGTGTTACCGGGGTGGAGAAGAGGGGAAAATTTTCTTAAAATTTGTAATTCTCTACAAACCTGAATGTTATTGTCCCAGGGTCTACAGATTAAAATTATAGTCTAAGTGCTTTCAGAAATAGAATTATTTACAGAGTCTTGGAATGTGCCTTAGCCATAGTAGGTACTTGCACTGCACTCAGCTGGCTCATGTTTCAGAAAGCGCCAGTGTGGCTACCCGGCCCCAAGGTCACAAGGAGAATCGATGCCTCAGACGCCAATTTGCTACATTTGGTTTCTGAGAAGAGTGGGGGAAAGACCCATGTTAGGGTTGGAATATTATTGAAGAGAACACCGAAAGATTTATATGAGGAAATACTTTCATATTCACTGCTGTTTTGTTTTTCTGGATTAGTTTTAATTGTAAAATGCAGCTGTTCATTGTCAAATGGGAGGGGAGCTTCCATCTCGCTGCACCCCTGCTGTGCCCGCACAAGCATGCCCTGAGCTCACACAGGGCCATCAGGGGCTGGGGGCTGCCTGACTCACCTGTGCCGAGATGACAAATGTTCACTTACCTGTTATACTCATACTATGCTTGACATACACTCGAGTCTTTTTATAATGAAAATATTGTAAGTTTAAATGTGTAACTGCCAACAAATATTGAGGCCCAAGTATTTTATCAAAGTTTAAGTTTTCTGTCCCTTTAAAAGAGTTGCATACTCTCCTGATTGTTTTTATAAATTGCTTTTTCTGGATGGTGTATTTTTAGTGAGTACATGGTAAATTCTGAGATGCAGTTTGATTTTTAAATTTTATTTTAAGCACAAAGCTTTTTACGTGGGAGAGCATCATGACCTGAAGTGCATTGCAATTCATTTGCTCTGGCTACTGCAGAGAAAAAGGATTATAGGGAGGAGGAAACAGGTTGGAAGGCTGCTGCTGAAGTAGTCACAAAAGTACGATGGCTTGGACCAGCCTTGTGTTGATGGACAGAGAAAGAGGTACAAGGGTCTGGGATAATTTTTGGAGACTGGATGTTGTGGTGAGGGAAAGAGGAAGTCAAGCTAACTGCTTGATTTGGGGCCTGAGCAGGGAACATGGAGTGATGGATGCCATTAACTGAGACTGAGGAACACGGAAGAGAGAGAGGTCTGGGCAGAGGGAAAATAGGACGTCCCGCTCCATTTGTGCACTTCTGGGAGGCCTGTAAGTTGCCTTTAGAGAGCAGTAGAGCAAGAATTTAGCTCTGCTGGAGTTCTGGAGCCCCAGCAAGTGGCCAGGACTGGAGATACAGATTTGGGATCAGCTACATAAACTGCCATGGATTCATGTGTTTAGTGCTTTATTAAGTGCATAATAAGGATATTATTAACGATGGAAATGCATTCAAGAAATTCTGAAATTTTTTTTCTTTTCAGAAATATTCCCAAGAGATTTGAACTTAAAAGACAAGGACAAATTCATAAAACATTTCACAGGCAAGTATAAAATTTATCAGTGATTCCATTAAATAAAAAGATTGTGTACAGATTACTATGTTAGGCACTGAGGATACAATGATAATGTGTGTAGGAGACTCACTGTGTAGTTGTGGAGATGGACAAATGCTATTAACTTGTGTTAACTATAATGTAAAACAGATTTTTTTTTTTTTAAGAGACAGTGTCTCACTCTGTCGTCCAGGCTAGAGTGCAGTGGTGTCATCACAGCTCACTGCAACCTCCCTCCTGGGCTCAAGCGATCCTCCTGCCTCAGCATCCTGAGTAGCTGAGATTAGAGGCTCGTGCGTGCCACCAGACCTGACTAATTTTTAAATTTTTTGTAGAAACAAGATCTTGCTATGTTTCCCACGTTGATCTTGAACTCCTTGGCTCAAGCAATTCTCCTGCCTCAGCCTCCCAAAGTGCTAGGATTACGGATGTGGGCCACTGTGCCCAGTCCAGATCTTGATGAGTAATAGAAATATAAACAAAGTTTTAGGAATACAGAGGAAGTGAATAATTTGGCCAAGAACTACCGGGAAAAGTATGTAGTGGACACGAATTTAAGTTTGGCTTTAAGGGATAAATAAGGTTTTCCTCATGATGAGAGAGGCATTCAGGTCAGAAGAAGCCCATTGAGCAAGGCATGAAGACACATAGTGTGGTCTGGGGAAGGACAGGTAGATGGTGTGTGTGGACAAGGGCGGTTAGGTAGGGATGTATATGGCCGCTGGGCAAATATATGGCTGGAAAGGTAGGAAGGGGTCATACTGTGGAAATCTTAAATGGCGTGCTGAAGCATTTAGACTGTGTTCTGCAGCTAGTGGGAACAACAGAAGTTTTTTGAACAGGGAAGAGACAGACTTTCTTTCATCTGCCGCATCTGAAGCACAGATGAAATGTTCTCTTATGATGCTGTTTGGTTCTTTGTATCAACTTTGTGAATCATTTTTACACATCATTCTGTGCCCCAAATTCTAGCAAATCACTAAATTATTTTGAACAGTACCTCCCCCCCCATATTTACTATTGTTATTGCCTCTCTTTTCCTAATCATCCCAGCTACCTTTTATTCTTTTACATCTCAGGCCTGTCATATGGGAAAGATGTGGTTTTCCCACTTAATTAAATCCAAGGGCCATATTTGTTTACTAACTTCAGTATGATGGCCCTGAAGAGCAAGTGGAGATCCACCTGCGGGTGAGGACGTGGAAGGATGTTGAATAATTCCAGGCGTCTGTGAGCAGCATGACTGGGACTGCCCTGCTTCTATCATTTTCATGAAAAGCAGACTCCAAAGGAAGGGATGAAAATTCTGATGGGGCCTCCCTTGGATTTATGGGGAGAGATAAGGGAAATCTGAGGCACTGCATGCTTTACAATAGTCCTTGACACTAATAAAGACACAAAATTACAGTAATTAGAAAATGGAATAAATGTCTTTGAACATAAACATTAATTCCCATTAAATAAAAAACTAGGAAACAAAAAGTAGAAACGAAGGATATTTATTTTTCATTCTTCACGTCCACTTTGCTCTCTGCAGATTTTTATTTTTCAGTCTAGAGCTTTTCCTTGCTAATTATTCTAGAGAGTTCTACTGATGGTGAAGATTCCATTATGTGAGATGTTGAGAATGTGGAATGAATTTAGATAATTTTTCGCAGACCACAGCTCACTACCTCCCACATAGCTGGGTGAGGGAAACAGCTCTCAGGCAAGTTCTTTTAAGGGCGTGGAAGGGTGTAAACTACCGTATATTATCTCCATCCATAAAGTGCTGGCATATTTGTTTGGAAAACATGCCTATGTTTATAATAAGCATTATTTTCCTGTCCACTAGGGCCAGTCACATTTTCAGCTGAATGTAGCAAACATTTCCATCGACTCTATTACAATACCAGGGATTGCTCAACACCAGCCTGTAAGTAGCTTTGGCAGTTTTTAGAAAAAATCCTTGTTCAACAATAAATGCATGTAATTTTAAACTTCAACTGTCTGCGGGTGGGAAGTAATAGACTAAACACTGTATGAGATGCTATTTATAACACTGACAGCACCTAAGGTTTATGCATGTTGTTGAAACTGTAAGGAATGAACCCACATTCTAGTTGGGAATATATCCAAACCTGAAAATAGCCAGATTGCCTTAAAGACCAAAATGTTTGTCAGGATCTAAACCTTTTATTATTATTCAAATTCCTTGGCATAAATAAAGTGCTCTCTCATATAAATGAAAAAAAAAATAAGAGGACTATGAAGTGCAAGTCAAAATTTCCTCATAAGTTATTTTAAAGTAACTATTTTTTGTATCACTCATTTATACAATGGGTGCTGGATGTTTTGGAGTAATTATAGCATGTATTTTAAAGGTTGCTCTAGTGAATTCTTTTGGATACTTAAGTTACTGGAGTTGATAATAATTCAAAACATAATATTTAATTGCTATCATTTAAAGTGCTCAAATTGTGATTATGTGTGGTAACTCAGCTGGCTGTTTTTAAATTCCTTTCTAAGCCCCAACTTTCCTTTTAAAGAAAATCAATTCTAAGAATTTTCTTTCTTTTTAACTAGATTGCTCATCTTGAGGAATATTTAATTTTATTCAGGATGTTGAGTCAGATGTTATACTTTTTTCAACAACTTGTATTTAATGACTAGGGAAAAGTAATCACATTGGACTCAAGGCAAAATGACTAACTGATAGCACAACATGGTGGAGAAAGTGCAAGTTTTGGGATCAAACCATTTACTAGTTATGAGATAATTAACATTTTGAGGCTCTTTTCTCATCTCTAAAGTGAATACTATAATAGCCCTTTCCTGATTGTATTATTAGGAGAATTGATTTTAAAAAATCCATGTTAAGCACTTGATATATTAGGTGCTTATTAAAATGTAGCTATCATTATATGTTTAGTGACAGTAATTAACATGATTCCTTTCACATTTACAGGCACTATATATATAATTTACCTTTAAATGTTTTTCCTAGATTACAAAAGATGTGCTAGATTGCTAACAAGATTATCAATGAGTCCACTGTGCTCACAGACCTAGCTAGAAAACCTATCCTGTGAGTATGTATTTATTTTTCTTATCCTACTTAATAGTTTAATTTAATTTTTTTTTACATTTTTTCTTTTGCCTTTTAGTTGACATAGAATAATTTTACATATTTATGGGGTACAGTGCAACTTTTCAACACTTGTATATCTTAAACATTTATCATTTCTTTGTGTTGTAAACATTAAAAATCCTATCTTCCAGCTTTATGAAAATATACAATAAATTATAGTTAGCCATATTCACCCTGCAGTGCTGAACTCACCCTGTCAGAACTTATTCCTCCTCTCCAGCTGTGAGAGGAGTTGTATCTGTTAACCAACTTCTCCCCATCCGTCTCCCCGCCTCCCTTTCCAGCTTCTAATACCCACAAGTCTACTCTTTACTTCCAGGGCTCAAATTTTTTTAAGCTCCCACTTATGGATGATGATACGTGGTATTTAGCTTTCTGTGCTTGACTTACTTCACTTAACATAATGTTCTCCAGACTCATCCATGTTGCCTTGAATGACAGAATTTCATTCTTTTCTATGACTGAATGGTATTACATTGTATACTACATTTTCTTTATCTGTTCATCTGTTGATGAAAATTTAGGTTGATTCTATATTTTGGCTTTTGTGAATAGTGCTGTAATAAACATGGGGGTACAGGTATCCCTCTGGTATACTGATTTCCTTTCCTTTGGATAAATACCCAGTAGTGGGATTTTGGGGTCATATGGTAGCTCTATTTTTACTTTTTTGAGGAACCTCCATACTGCTATTCAAAGTGGCTGCGCTAATTTACATTCCCACCAACAATGTGTGAGGGTTCCCTGAGAGTTCCCTTTTCTCTGCATCCTCACCAGCATTTGTTATTTTTTGTCTTTTTGGTAATAGCCGTTCTAAATGGGGTGAGATGATATCTCATTGTGGTTATGATTTGCATTTCCCTGATGATTAGTGATGTTGAGCATTTTGTTCATATATCTGTTGGTCATTTGTATGTCTTCTTTTGAGAAATGTCTATTCAGATCTTTTGCCTACTTTTAAATTAGATTTTTTTTTTTTGCTGTTGAGTTGTTTGAGTTCTTTGTATTTTCTGGATATTAGTTCCTTGTCAGATGAATAGTTTGTAAATATTTTCTCTGATTCTACATGTTGTCTCTTCACTCTGTTAATTGTCTAACTTACTTAAGAAAATTTTGAACAATGTAAGAAGCCAGGAAGCTAATCTTAGCAATACCTAGTAAACTTAATCTGTGGGCTTTTCACTAAGTGTTAAAACTTGGTCTAAATGCACAGACTGTTTTATTGGATTAATTTAAAATATCCTCAAGAGTGATTGAATTAAGTAAGATAAATAGCTTTTTGGCAACTTTACCAGCTCTGGGTGATTTTTAAAAAATCTTTCAATCTTTGGTGTTATTTTATCATTGTGCAGAAACATTATGCAGATAGACATTAGATGAACAAAACTACTTACAGGTCTATCTTTTTTTAACTGCCCAAAAGATGTAATAAAAGTAAAACTCGGTCTTAAACTTTGCTTTACACAGTGTAGGTAAGAGCAGAGAGAAAGTAGTGGAAGAATAGAAGAAAAAACAAAGAATAAAGATGTAATAAACATGTAATCATCATCTGCTCTAGCCTATTACTTTACAAGAGTGAAAAGATCAGAATTTTCATTCTGGCTAAATTACCCTAGGAGCCCTAGGGCAATAAAGTATTTGTACAGTCCTAAGTAAATGTAATGTAAATTGTAACATTATTTACAAAGGTAGAATCTAAACAACACACTGAAAGATATCCATTTCTTTGCAAATATTTTTCCAATCAGTAGTTCTTTCCCACTATGGTACAAAGCGAACATTTTGGGGGCCATCATTTCAGTACCATGGACAAGTCCCTGTAGGGAAAATGGTTCCTCAGGTTTTGAAGGTGGGAAAGAAAGTCACCAGGTACCTGTAGTCTACAAGTATCCATGAATATTTTGAACTGGCCAGTAGAACTCAATCTATCCCAAATAACTGCATGGGGGTTTACTTAAACCATCTTACAGGTTTGTTGTGACAGTTCCTGAGACAATCCTGACCTTATTGCTATTGCTATTCTTATTTTAAAAGCTATTATTACAAATTAATGATAACAATTAGAACTGTTAATTCTGCATATCTATAGTTGCTAAATTAAAGACATTTTCTTTTTTTGATAAAGAAAAGGGACTAGATCATTTCAGTTGTAAGATACTTGAATCAATTACTCTCAACTGTCTCAAAGTTTTTGAATAATGTGAAACATGAATCAATCAAGAAAATTCATTTGGCTATTGAAATGATTTGAATCAAGTCATATTTATCTCTTTCTTTGTTTTTAATATATTATATGTAAATGAGTAAATTTACATAAAGTTCAAAAACAACATAATACTAGAAAAGTTCCCCCCAAACAAGTACTATATTATAATTTAAAATAATGTACACAAACTTAATAATGTACACATTCTTCTGGGACTAGATACATAGAAGACAGAGGAAATAAATATGACTCTTTAAAATTGTAGAGTTTAGAAATTTAGTGATTGCCCCTGTATGAGTTATCGGTGATAGTATCTGTTTCTAATTGTTTATTTAACAAGATATTACAATCACAATATTACAAATAAATTATAGGGATATTTTATGAGTTATTTAAGAGATATCAAGTTCATTTTTTGGGATGTATCTAGATGTCATAAAACTTTAAGGGGGAAATCATCATTTAAAGTCTTTAAAAGTACTGGTCAGCTGTCCTCCTTTTCCACACACACAATAGTCTGCATTCTTAGGATTAGACTGTAAACTAAGGGTCCATAGATTCTTTAAGCAAAAAAAATATATATATATAACTATTAAAACTGTATGCATTTTAAAGTGTGCTAAAAACCAGGTCATAAATGATGTATTTCTTCTTCCCCCCCTCACAGGCATTTCTTAAGAATGTATTTTTGAAGAAAAAAGTACCTGGAATCATACTAAATGTAAAAAGAGATGAAATTTATAATTTTATAGATATTATGATAAGTAAGATGAGAGACTTCCCAGAAATAACTGATTAGCTGTGTCCCATCACAGAATGGAGTCTTTATTGGTTTATCCTTGTGTATACAGTAATCTATAACTTTTAAAACAGAGTTTATATCACATATTGCAAATTGAATATTAAAAGTTATGCTTTTCTACTTTATTGTTGCTAGATATATTATTTTCTTATATGGTTAACATTCTGTATTAAACATTTAATTATGTAAGTTATACCTGAGAGTACTAGTGAGAAATGATGATTTTTTTGTATGTGATTTTTAGTAACATGTTTGTCAAATAGTCATGTAAGAAAGTAAATTATATAATTCTTATTTATAATATTTAAATACATTTATTTAGAATTTGTTGTCTTTACTTGCATTAATTTGAAATGTGAATTTTATTAAAACTGAAATATGAAAAAATGGGTTGTTTTCTTTGAATTAAAGATATTTGTAGCAGAGGTTATACTATTGAAGTATGATTACTCTGTATGTATGTGTGTGTATAAATATGTACTTTTTGAATTGGTAACTAGGATCCTGAGACAATTTCTGTCTTTTGAAGTTAGAACATACTGTATTGCTGTCTTACATAAAACGATGTCCATTTGTTCTCAGACCGGAGAAGTGTATGTCAGGGAGTGAGAAGAATGTGTGGTTTGCCTGGATGCTCTGTTTAGAATATAACAAAATACTCTGATACATTCAAGTAGTGTCATTTAAAAACAATAATGAAAAAATCAGAAACCTACAGCAAAATAATGGAAAATGCCCATCCTTTTAAAGAATAGACAAAGCATGAGTTGCTCAACACATATACAGTACCATCATTGACTTCTTGTCACTTTCCAACTGTTTGTGTTGGTGTCGTGAAAACATGTTTTTATTAATAATATCTCTGTACCATATGGAAGGCATCACTTCAGTTTTTCAGGTTTTGGTCTCTTCCACAACTGAATGTATTATGTCTATTTGTGTATGTAAACATATACACTCTTTTGTTTATCCAAAAAACAAGCTCAAAAATGCCCTTTGGCTTCAGGAATATTATGAAGATATATTCTTAATTTTTAGTTTCACTTGCTTTGGCCTATGGGCAAAGATTTATAAATAATTATGTTTAAAAATATGGAGGGAAAGGAAAATTCTGCAATAATGCTATGTAATAAAGAATGAAAAAAACTATGTTTTTAGTTAGTTATACTTATAATAATTATAATATTTATTACATCTGGAAAAATGAAGTAGATTTTGATTATAACTATGTAGAGAGCTGAGAGTTATTTATATAAAATTGAAGAGGCTATTGAATGATGACAAATAAGACTTATTGGTGAGACATATTTGGCTGAAACACAGAAAATAGCCTAAAAGGGCTTCATGATTAGTATGGTTTCAATAAGGTAAATTATTTCATATGCAATTCTATGAAAATAGATTTTAAACATTCTCATAGATGAATAATGTGCCTCAGAAACGTATCTATGCTATATATTTTTTAAAAATCCACAAAGATTGATTAAAAGTATCTACAGTTAAAATAACTTTATTTTACTACATGATACTCATTTTCTCATTGTATTAATTTCAATTTAGAGAGGTTGAGAGGGTAAGGAATAAAGAGATTTTTTTATTTGTTTCCATAGAGAACATTTTCTCACATGGGGAAATAAGTGATTGAAAGGTGAGTAGGATAAAATATTCATGGTTAATGGTAAACTAATATCCACACATCAGAGAAGTGATCTCGTTGTCTAAGCAGCAAGCCAGGAGGCTAACAATGTTTTCTTCAGAATATTTAGAGCTGCATCAACTAAGCGGGCTTTCCCACCTAGGGGATTTAGGAAGACAACCCAGTTAAGCTCGGAACTGTTTGTATAATTGGCCTAACCTTCCAACTTCACTTTTTATTGTACATCTTTTGCTTTCAAAGGCAAGATGCAGTTACTAAAGCTAGCTCTTCAGAACTCCTAGAAGACAAGAAGTATGCCTTAATTTTTGGGGGGTGGGAAGAGGAGGTGTATGTGACATCACTTTCTACATGTTAAAAAAAATGGTTGATTGATTGGAAAATCTAACCCTATCTAAAGTAGTCTTCTTCCACATTTCCTTGCTTACTTTGCTTTGTATCATTTATCAGTTTATGCAATAATGATATTTGCTTGTTTCTTATTGAACTCTCCACAATAAATAAAGTCTACAAGAGGAGAGATTGTCTTCTGAAGCATTTCTTGAGCCTAGAACAGTGTCTGGCTCCCAATAGGTGCTTTGTGTAATAAAAGAATAAATAATTATCTCATAATCCAATGAATGAGATTAGAGAACACACTTTAACTCATAAAAAGCAGACAATGATTTATGAAACACTGTTGCATGGTTGCCTAGTTACTCATTTCAAAACTCTTTTGTGTTTTATAAAAACACTGTTTACCTATGAGGACAAGAGTGTCCGCTTCAGTTCTATCCCTATAACTGCTTCAATTTAGCCAACTCACAGATGCAAAGAACACATCAGTTGTCAAACTGCTAGAGCCATTTCACCTTGGAGGTGGAAACTCAATGCCTACAGGGCCAGATGATTAACACAAATGATTTGAGTGGGCTACAGGGACAGTACTCACAGCTTGGGGGTGAGATGGCAGGGGTTAGGTTTCCAGCTCTGGCCTTTGCTGCCAGAGCTGGAATGATTCCCCTCTGAGAGTGAATGGAACACACACACACATATGTATATGTGTATATATATATAAATTTGTACATATATAATTTATATATAACGTATTATTTTATATTATCCATGCTTCATTTTTCTTAGGAAAGAATCCATGGCTTTCATTAAATGCGTAGAAATGTACATGACCCTCAGCAGATTAAGAACCACTGATTTAACTGATTGGAGCCTGAGAGCTAATGTATAATGAGAGGTGCAAAAAAGGCCTCAAGCAGTGTCCTACGGAGCCTTTGGAGGGGGGAGGCGTTGATGGTGCTAGCAATTTCAGTGAGTTTGGGGCAAAGGTTCTAGGGTAGTGGGTTGTGGAATTGGATGGGGCTAAGAAAGTGGAGGTGATGAGTATAGATTGCTGTTCAAGAAGTTGGAGCTGCCTGGACGTGGTGAGAGAGAAGGCAGAGTCAGAGTATAATAATGCAAGGCCCATGGGAGTTTTTGGTAAGAGGTATGGTCCTGTTTAAATATTAATGAGAGAAGTGCAAGTCAGTAGAGCAGGTTTTTGAAAGGTCAGAGGGGATCAATTCTGGAACAAAGGAGAAAGGAACTGAGGCTTGTTGTAGGTGTTTGAGTAAAGCAAAAAGTTAACACATTTGTCATATGAATTTTATTGGGTAAATTTTTTGAATAAATAAATGATCACGAGTTATATGACTTCGGGCGAGTGACCAAACCGCTGTGCCTCCATTTTCTCATCTGTATGGGGATGAAAACAGTTCTTGCCTCACAAAGAAATAGATCAGTTAATATTAAAGTACTTGGAAAAGTGCCAGGACACAATGAGCTCCACAAATTGTTAAATAAATCAGTGAGATGACAGGCCTTATGTCCTATGCATTACACCTGCCATTATGGCCTTAGGTGAGGCTTGTCCCCAAGGTGGTGCAGTGATCTTGGTCCCAGGTTTGTCCTCCCCAGGACTGAACTGCCAACACAGGTGTTTCCACCAGACTGTGGGCACGGTGCTGGAAGAGGAAAAACAAGCCTGCTATATATAATGACTATAGTTGCTGTACTCTTGTTGCAAAACCTTTGTGCTCCTTAATTATCTGCTCAGAGCTTGCTTTGGATTTGCTGGTTGTTATGAACAACTTTATGTAGAAAGCGATATGCAAGCAATGGGTCTGTGGAGCAGCTCTGCCATTTTGCTCTGGAAAAATCAAATAATATACTTTGCTTCAAATGGCTTTCTAGACCAAAAAAGATCAGTTAGGAAATTCAAATAGGCTTTTTACAGAACACGTACATCAGCAGCAGAACGAGTTCCTGTCATGCTTAGTGCTGTCATACTCAGCACAGCAGGGGCACATGGATGCACTTCTTTTTTTTTTTTTTTAATTTATTTTTTTAAATTTCAGAATATCATGCGGGTACAACACTTTGGCCATACACATTGCCCCTGTGTCAGAGCCACAATCGATGCACTTCTTAAGCCAACGTTGACCAGAAAGCTCCAGATGTTTAGAGGACTGCTTCTAGAAGTTGTGTATTTTGATAAATGTTCCACTCCAGAAAATAAAAGTAAACTTCCTTCAGAATCCAGTAGAGGCTTGTGTTTAAAAATTAATTTAATCTTAATGAACATTTATTGATTTTCTTTGTGAATTCAGAGTGTTTTAGGTAACCCAGCAGTCTGCCTGACTCTGGTTCATGGCAGATTTTATCTTCTCTGGGAAGGCTTCTGCTTTTTTCTCTTTTTTTTTTACTCTCCAACGCAGATGGAAGTTTCTATGATAGATAAATCTGGTATAAGTATATTGACTATTCTTCAACAATAATAATTATAGACTAAAGAAACAGAAAGAATAAAAATCCTTGGAAATTAATTTGAAGGCATTAAAGAATATTTTCTCCTTATGAATCTCCTGTTGGTAATATATTCTATTATCGAACAACCCATATTTTATTTTGTCCAATCTTAAAATTTAGGAACTTCTTTATAGATTCTGTATTTTAAAAGTTAATTTTAATTCTTTGTTATTAAAATAATTTAAATACATTTCAGAACAATCTGGAAAACAGAAAAACCAAGACAAATTGTGTATAATTCTTTTGCCCAACATAATCATTCTGAGAACTGATTTTTGTTTTTTCTGCATTTTTCACATAATCGTATTCTGTTTTACTTATTATACCAAAACATTTTATTTGATTATAATATGGCTTTTCTAGCCCCATTAGGATTGTGCCCTATTTTACTTTAAAATATTTTTTGTCTATGTAAGTTATTTTCAAAATTTTACTTAAAAAGAATTTTGTGATGAACATCTTCAGAGTTTAAAACGTGTTATGTCAGTTGTGACACATCCACTCTGGATGGGAAAGAAAATGGCTTTGCACATTGGCAGTAACCTTTGGGAAAAGAGGTAGGGACCAAATAATTCATTTGATTTATTTTTATTATTTGAACATTTGAGGAAGAATAAATTATTACTTGTGTAATTTTAAAATGTCACCTATGCTTTCCAGCACCAGACAGTATCTTCATTTTTAACCTATAGAAGTGTGACATACCGAAAGGAAAATACACACGCATGATTGTCTTTCTGCACTATGAGCACACCTGGATGGCCAGCACCCCAACCGGGAGCAGGATGTGATCCGAATCCCAGAAGCCACCTTGCCCTCCATCTGTCACAGCCTCAGCCCCAGAACGACTTCCCTCCTGACTTCTAACACCATAGATTAGCTTTTTTTCCTTTTGAACTTCATGTATATGGAATTGTACTGAATATCCTGTTTTGTGTCCCCTTCCTTTGCTCATCGTATACTCATGAGCTCTATCTCTAGTATCGTATGTTGTCATTAGCATCTACAAAATGCTGCTTTAGATGGTTGCAAAGGAGGCTGTTCTTAGATTGAACATTTCCCCACTTGTTTATTAGTCATATTTTGTCTTTTGCCAGTTCTCTTTGTATGCACTTTTTAGGGAGGTTATACATTGATGTGACAGATATGTTTTATGGAAAAGATTGGTATATGGACACCTGCAAGTAGCTCTAAGGAAGCAGCATGGAGCAGTGGTTAAGGATATTGGCTCATGGGGGGAGGAGGGGATGGGTAAATTCATACCTAATGGGTGCGGGGTGCACTCTCTGGGGGGATGGGCACGCTTGTATCTTTGATTTGGCTGGTGCAAAGGCAATACATGTGACCAAAGTGTTTTGTACCCCCGTAATATTCTGAAATAAATAAATAAATAAATAAATAAAATAAATACACTTTTTAAAACATAATATTATTAGATATAAGATGTACTTATATCAAAAATACGTAGTAAAAATCTTAAAATGAAACATAATATTACAGGTGTCCATCCTTAGATCTTCATAAATTTAACTTCAATAACTGCTTCTTAGAAGTGTATTTCCAAGGAATTTACTGATAGTCTTGATGGTTTTCCAAATTATGTTTTAAAAATGATGTCAGGTTTATTGCTTTTTATCACTGATGAAAAGATTTAGTTGCATACATTCTTAACATTGCTACCTTTCATTTGATAAACATCAGGAAAACATTAAGAGCACTGTGATTATACATTTGCAGGCTTTAGTCCTTTTTATTGATGGTTTTACTTACATACACAGTGTTGCCCCAAACTAGTAATAGCAGACATAGTTTTCAACACTTTTAGTGCCACTGCGTGCATCTCCTTTCAGGCCCCACCCCATTGGCTTGTAATGCAGTGTGTGATTACATCTAAGTTCTTGAAATAAAGCTCAGTTAAAGGATTAAAAAAGCCCCAACCAAACAAACATACAAAAAAGAATATTGGCTCATGAAGTTAGATCTGAGTTATGCCACTTTCCAGCTAGGTACCTAATCAGCCCACTTATCCTCCCTAGACTCCAGTTTTACAGTCTGTAAATGGAATAAAACCCCTTAACTCATAATGCCTGTAAACTACTTAGCCCAGTGTTGGGCACATGTGAGCATCCACAGATAGGGGTTCTCATTATAACGTCATGGGCTCACTCAGTTCTAAAAAGCAAGCTTGAAAACGTGTCTGAATCAGCCTCAAACTCTTTTCAATAATCAGTTTATGCCTCTTACTCCTAAAACTACAATAGAGAATATTCTGTTTGATTAAATGGAACTAGCTGTCCATTCAAAATTAAGCATAAACTTAATAGTGGTGTGGTTTGCTTTTCATGAATTAGAGAAAATTCAGCTGAAAATGTTGCTGCCCCCTGGTGGATTCTAATGCCAAAACACATAAAACAATTTCTAGTTTTGTAGCAAAATATCTCACATAAATAAATGTTTACTACTCTCAACAGACACACCCCCAACGCCTGCCAAACAACCTATGCCTGCCCCCTGTCTATGTACACCGTGGAATACCATCCAGCCACAAAAAAGAACGAAATCCTGTCATTTGAGGCAATGTAGATGGAACAGGAGGGCTTTATGTTAAGTGAAATAAGCCAGGAACAGAAAGTTAAACACCACAGATTCTCATTTATATGTGGAAGCTAAAAAAAAGTTGATATCATAGAAGTAAAAAGTAGAATAGAGGATACTAGAGACTGAGAAGTGCAGAAGGGAGGAGATAGGGAGAGATTTGCTAAAGAATACAAAATCACAGCTAGATAGGAGGAACAAGTTCTAGTGCTCTATACCGCTATAGAATGACTTTAGTTAACAATCACATCTTATTAGTATATACTTTCAGATAGCCAGGAGGAGGATATTGAATGTTCCCAACACAAAGAAATGACAAATGTTTGAAATGATGGATATGCTAATGACCCTTATCTGATCAGTATACATTATGTGTATTGCAACATCACTATGTACCCCTTAAATATTTACAATTATTATGTCAATTTAAAAATAAAATAAAAATAAGTTTAATAAAAAAGCTATTTTGTTGGCCTGAAATATAAAAATAAACAAATAAATGAATGTTTAATTTTTAAATTTTATCAAATATATTTGTATACATGTTCAAGATTACCTAGATTCCAAATACAGAAACAATCTGATTTAGATTAAGCAAAAAGAGATATTTTATAGGTATGAGTTCCTAGGATAACTCTTGGGTTCCAACTTTGGCCGTGGGAAGGACAGGCATTGAGAAGCTCCCAGGACCTTAACAGGCACTTTATGGAGCACTGCCACTGGTGAGACCTAGCTCTGAAAATGCTCACTTTCGAGGTTTGTCCAGTCCAAAGTGAAAGTCCTTGGTGGGGAAATCTGACTGACTCAGACTGAATCTGTGAATCAGATCAGAATCTTAGAATTCTGTGAGGTAGGTATCATCAGTGTCCAGCCTTACTTTAAAGTTAAAGATTCTTTGTTGACATCAGAGAATCTTATGAAATTAACTAACATGAGAAACAAGGAAATAAAACTGCCATCCGCTGGACACTTTGCCTCCTAGCGGGTACACATTTCTAGCAATCTGTCAAGGCTTCTGGCTTCTGTGAAATACTGAAAGTCTCTTTAATCCATTTTCTGGAGTTAAATGCCAAGAAAAGAAGCTGTCATAGGGACAAGAAGGAAGAAGGTGGCCTCTGTTTATTTTACTAATTCCACTGCATGACTGATTTATCATCAGTGTGTAAAAGGGCCTTCAGTGAGTCATGGAATGTACTTGGTTTGCTGGACAGAATTAGTCTCCCTTCATCATGGTTATGGTATTACTATTAAAACAGCAGCTTCCAAAATTAGAATTTTAGTTCAGAAGCTCTAAAACATTTGTGGAATGACTTAAAACTTGAAAATATCAATAAATAAATTTCTAACCTGTGTTCTAGTAAAAACTATTTTATCATGTTTATTAGAGTAAAACATAGACAATAACCATTTATTTTTGAATGCATGGCATGTGCAAAACATTAGACTGAGCGGTTTCTCATATCAGTTAATTTCATTAGAATTCTGTGAGGTAGATATCATCAGTGTCCAGCCTTACTTTAAAGTTAAAGAGACTGAAGCTAATATACAGGTAACAAATAGCAGAGGTAAGATTCGATCCCAGGTTTCCTGACTCTAAGTCTGATATTCTTTGGACAATATCACATTGTGTCACATAGTATGAATCCTTCCAATTGTGTCTAAATGACTCCAGCAGGTACATTGTCACTCATGGGATGGAGTCCAGGGTGGGTGTCTGTGGGGCAGATCCGACTGGAAGTGGAGTTCCTGAGTCAGCCTGGACAGACAGGATGAGGTACATTAACAACAACAGAAAAACCCCCAATAAATCACAGTCATAACCAGAAAAGGCAAAAGCATGCAGAAAATCTTAGATGTATGTTTAGGATACGACAAAGAATGACATGTGGGAAAGTGAAGGAGAGCAGAGGAGATCTGAAGAGGCTTTAGGTAAGATATTTAAGAAAGAGTCTGTGAACAGGATAGATTTAGATATATTGGGGTATGCAGGAGAGGCAATGGGTGGGTTTCATAGCATGAAGGAACCACCTGGGGCTGGGTGCCTCCTTTTCTGCACCTTGACAAACTGCACAGATCTAGGGTTTCTCTGGGGCATTTTGGTGGGAGGCTATGTGAAGTGACATCCCAGATGTGTGTCCCCCAGCCACAGCTGTCTTACTGAATCAGGTACTGGCAACTGTTGTCTGTGGTACTTGGAGGCTAGGCTCTCTTGTTTCGAGGATTTGGGTTGTATTTCCCAAGAAAGGGATTTAAGATACTTCTCAGTGGGTCGTCTAAAGCAAGAAATGGTAAAAATGAGTTAGCTGTGGATGGAATGGGACATTCTAGGCTGTTGGATGATGAATGCATGATTTCAGATATCTGGAACGTCCCCAAAGATTGGTGCTCCAGAGGGTACAAAGCTGCTTCCCACTGACTGAACCCAGCCTCTTCCAGCTTAAGCTCATATAAGGTGCAGACTGACTCATAGACCAGGTAAGTCTTCCCAGATTTTCTCTGATGGTTGAGTACTACCACGTGGCCTCTACCATTTCAGAAACCCAGTATTCCACTAGATCGGGTAAATTAATTCCACTGTAGCATCCACCACATTATCTCTGCCTACAGAGCCAGAGTGCTTGTCAAGGATGTTGATGGCCCTTTTGGCAATGCATTTCATGTTGTTTTGGTGAATGGAGTTTCTTTGGGGCTGTCTGAAGGGATGGCTAGCAGATTGCACCTCATAGAACCATATAAAATACCCATTTGCCAGAACCTTCAGACTCCTTTCTATTCAGTGCTCTAGTGACATGGTGGCATTTTGACCTCAATAACTATAGGACATGGCTAAGTTCAACCTTCAATTAGCCAACTGAACAGACTATTAATACCACCCACAAAGCCTCAAGCCTCAAGCCTCAGTAAATCCTGCATCCCATATGAGATTGTACCCATTTCAATGAATTCAGACAGACTGAATCTTTTATTCCATCCCTCTTGGCCTTACATCTTTAGAATCCACTTCCACAGATGCCCCTGGGCTTCTATCAGTAAATTTGGAAAAGTTTTGTTTTAATTCCTTTGGTGTATAAATTATCTCTTTCTAGAGCGAGTCTTATTCCTCTCCATCTGGGATATTTAAGGATCTTCCTGGAGGCTATGACAGGTAATGAGGTTTGTCTTGAGAAAACCCCATTTGTTTGTAAAGCAATGTTCACAGGTGTATCACTGAAAGATTTGTATGCAGAAGAGGACGGATTTCCTCAGAAGAGGGGTGGTGGGGCCTATGGAGAAGGGAATTTCAGTGATTTCAGAAGGTCAAATTTTACCTTCATCTATTTCTGCCCAAATGTCCCCATTCCATGATTCAGAGCCCCACTTATTCTGAACAGAACTCTTATTTTAACATAAGAGATGTGGGCTCGGTGCCGTGGCTCATGCCTGTAATCCTAGCACTCTGGGAGGCCAGAGTGGGAGGATCGCTTGAGCTCAAGAGCTCGAGATCAGCCTGAGCAAGAGCAAGACCCTGTCTCTACCAAAACCAGAAAAAAATTAGCCAGGTGTGGTGGCGCGAGCCTGTAGTCCCAGCTGCTTGGGAGGCTGAGGCAGGAGGATTGCTTGAGCCCAGGAGTTTGAGGTTGCAGTGAGCTATGATGACGCCACTGCACTCTACCTGGGGCGACAAAGAGAGACCCTGTCTCAAAAAAAGAAAAAAAAATAACATAAACTACATGAATGGGGCAAGTATTCACTTGGTGCTGTAACTCTTCTAATGCTACGATCAGACTCTGGCTTAATATATCTAAGTTATACCTACTCTGTGACTAGGAGTTGAGGGACCCATTCAGAGTTGTCATGGAAGCTTTCTGGTTCTCCATGAATACTCCCAACTGTATGTTCGTATTCATATTCCTGTTCAAATCTGAATTCACATTTATATTATTTAGTTTTCCTCCCCCAACACTGTATGCTCTGTATAGCCCTGAGGAGAAGCAGCAGGGCTCCAGAACCTCTATCCTCACTATTGTGCCCACACTGCCTCAGACACTTGACAGCTCAGTAACTTGCCCTCCATCTGCACATGATGTAATATTGCCTATAGTGACAGTTTGAGACAGTTGGAGTAATCCTGATGTTGTAGCATGTTGTAGATTACCTGTGTCCTATTTCTGCTTGGTAAGCTTATTCTTACATTCCTTAAATATATGAACAAATTCCACCCAATTCCAGAATCTGGTTTTGAGAGTCTTTTCCGGGATCTACACTATGGTCAGGTTTATGTGTAAATGGGACCAGGCTGGAGTCCCCAGCCATTCAGTCAAGTGCTAATCTAGGTGTTGCTGTGAAATTATTTTGCAGATGTGATTAAGTTAAGGATCTTGAGATGGGGAGATCATCCTGGATTATCCGGGTGGGTCCGATGTAATCGCAAAGGTCCTTATGAAAGGGAGGCAGGAGGAACAGAGTAAGTGGTAGGAGAGGAGACAATGGAAGCAAGAGGCTGGAATGATGCAAGAAAGGGTCCCTGAGCCAAAGAATGCGGGTAACCTCCAGGAGCCAAAAGGGCAAGGGAATGAATTCTCCCCTGAAGCCTCCAGAGGGAACATAGCCTTGTTGACACCTTGATTTTAGACTTCTGATCTTTGAAACTTTAATATAATAAGTTTGTGTTGTTTTAAGCCACTAACTCAGAGGTCATTTGTTACAGCAGCAATAGGAAACAAATGCAGATTTTAGTACGAGAAGTGGGGTGCTGCTTCCAGTGCAAATGACTGTATTTATCAGGATGCTAACAGGAAGTAGAAGGCATACTCAAAACAAGATAATTTGAGGGGGTTTATTTACAAATGGGCTATTTATTAAAAGGTGTAGTTGTAGAAAAACCACAAGTGATAGTGCAGTAATTAGGGGCCTAGTACCTCTTGGACTGTAACAACCTCTATCTGACAAAATGGGGAGAGAACATTTACAGGAACCCAGAGGAAGAGTGTTGTATGGACTTGGTTGCCTTCGGATGAGATACACTGTTAGCATAGAGGAAGCTGAAGGCATAAGCAAACTGACCTTGCTTTCCTCCCTCCTGTGATCCCCTGCTGGATTCCCCACTGTTGACCCAGAGGGCATGGGCTATTGACGAAGTCATACAACCAACCTACTGGGACAAAGATCATGGCAGATGAGGATCAAGGGTGGACCTGAGGGGAAAATAGAAGATTTCTAGTACATCACATAATATTTTAGCTAGCTCCTTCAAATTTGGGAATGACATATAAGAAGTGAAATCAACATTTATGTTTATAATTGTTCAGAAAATAGTCGAGCCAGCATTTGTTGTGTGTGTGTGTGCAAATGTGTATTCTTCTTTATCCCTAAAATGATTTATACGAATATTTATATCTTATTTGCATCTTGTGTTGACTGCTCAAAAAAAAAATGAATGCTACCAATGCTGGATTATTTAAATTCTGACTATAACCATGGAAACAGGAACTATGCAGTGCAACAAGCCTCAAGGCTACCACTTCAATAGCAAAGAGGATGCAAAGATGGATCCTCATGCCATGCATGTTCCCAGGCCACCTGCTGTTTTCCCTACATGTCAGCCTCATGACCTGTACAAACCTAGAGTGGGCCAAGCTGTTGGAACATTAACAGAATGGAATTTCAGTATTTTCATTTCACCTATTTCTATTCCCAGATTGGTCATTACGATTGTTGATGCTTTGTTCAGCCAATGCTAGTGGGGTTTTTCGCATGGTGGTCGTTACATTTGGTCACCGTCATTCCTTGCATCCCACTCATTCCTGTAGGTTTAATTTTCCTTTTCCCGAAACGCATCCTTCGCTGTTTTTTCAGTGAGAATCTGTGAGTAGTTAACCCTTTCAGTCTTTGTTAGTTCATTAATGTCTTTATTTTGTTCTCGTCCTTGACAGATGGTTATAGACTTCTAGGTTGAGAGTCATTTTCCTTCAACATTTAAGATATTATTTCATTACTTCTGGCCTCTTTTGATGCCATTGAAAAGTCTTTTGTCAATCTAATTATTGTGTCTTGTAATCTATTTTTTTTTGTCATGGGTTACTTTTAAGCTTTTCTTTTTTTCTTTGGTGTTGTGTCGATTCACTGTGTTATTACTACTACTATTATTATTATTTTATTTATCTTGCTTGAGACTCATTGTATTTCCAGAATCTGAGGATTCATGTCTTTCTTTCATTTTTTAAAATCTTCAGCCACCACATCTTGGAGTATTGTCTATTCTTAATTCTCTCTGTATTCTCCTTTTAGAGTTCTTTTCATTCTAAGGCCGTGATTCTCAATTGGGGTGATTTTGCATCTCTCTTGTCCTGCAAAGATGTTTGGCAATGCCAGGAGACATCTTTGGTTGCCACTGCAGGAAGGTGTTTGGATCACCTCCTCTCCACTGCATTGACGAGATTCCCACCCTAGGGTTATGTGGATACATGACACTTGACACTGGACAGACGAGATGGGCAGCCTTGTGTAAGTCACCTATACTTACAGCCTGGGGGAAGAGGACCTCTTATGCCACACAGGATCATATGGGGGTTGCACTGCAGCAGAGATTGCAGGAGTAAGCTTTGTAGTATCAAGAGGATGGGGTGACCCCTGGTTCTCAGGGGAGATATGATTGGCTTATTTGAATAATTCCATAAACTAGCAGGAAACTGAAACCTGCTACTCAGGGATAAGCAGAAACTGTACCTGGTCTGTTTGATAAGGAGGATGGCTTGGCTAAGGGCCCTTATTTGTGGGGGTAGAATAGGGAGGGGAACTTGTGATTAGGCCATTCAAGGCCATACTAAATTTTCAGATGTCAAAGCAGTATATAATATTGAACCACGAGTCTAGGTCTTACACCACTGGAGGGGTGTTAACTGGCATCTTGTATAGAGACCAGAGATGCTGTTAATCATCCTACAAAACATTGGACCACTCCCACAACAAAGTATCTGCCTCAAATTGCCTATTGTGCTGAGGTCAAGAAACACTGATCTAAAGATATTATTTGTTTTAAAGTTTTTTCTTCTTGTATAATCTTTATTTCTCTCCAGGATTCTCTCTCTTGTCATATTTTTTGATCTCTATCTTTCATATTAAAGATGCTGCTTAGATCAGGGTGAGAAAGATATAGCCTGCAGGCCAAAGCTTGTCCATGGCTTATTTTTATACAGCCCACAATCTGAGAATTACTTTACACTTTAAAACATAAAAGAATGTGCAACAGACATCTACGGCAAAACCTAAAATAATGTCAAATATAAAATAAGGCAAACAAGGGTGGGGGAAAGAAGGAGGTGGATATATAGGAAACATATACCAGAAAATTTCAGGATCAATCTATGATGTCTAACATCTGAATACTAGGAGCTTTGGAAAGACAGAACAGAAAAAAGTGGGGATAAAATCACAAATAAAATGACAGAAAATATCTCATATTGAAGGATGCGGGTTTTCAGAGTGGAAGGTCTCACTGAGTGGCCAGGGGACACATCACTGTGAAATTTAAGAACACTCAGTACAGGCACAAAGTTTCTCTAACCCTCTGGAGAGACCAAAAAACCCAATTTATGTCATCTACAAAAGATTAGGGTGATTTTGGATTTCTCAACAGAATTCTTGGAGCAGAGGGACAGTGGAAAAATATTTTCAAAACTCTGAAGAAAATTATATTCTCCCTCAAATTCCACTCCCAGTGAAAAAATTAATCATGTGGAAGGGTAAAACAAATATATTTACAGGTGCTTAAGACTTCCAAAGTATACTGCCATGCTCTTTTTCTCAAAAAGCTACTGGAGGATGTGCTCCATCTGACAGTAAGAGTAGAAGAGGAAAACATCTCAAATGGGAAACATAGGATCCATTGCAGAACATGTGGTTCCCCAGGATGATAGCAAATGGAGATCCCAGGATTGTAGCTGTGCCCCCCAAGAGAGGGTGGCCAGTCTAGATCAGGGCAACATGACTCAAGAGACAGATACAAAGGGAATTGTTATCACTGAGATCTTGGCAGCAATTGTATCCTCTTTTTACCCAGAGGACACAATACCCAGTTAGACCTGGCCAAGAGTCTTCTTTGTCTTTGGCTTGTCTTGACCATGTGCTGATAAGGTTCCTGTAATCCTGTCCATAGCCTGCCCATTGGCGTCCCAAGAAGTGGTTTTATAACACCACAGGGTGGCTCAGTCCAGATTATGATCCAGAGATCCTAAATTTTTATTCTTAGGGAAAATTTATGTGCTATGGGAAGTATTAACTTTTCTTGTGGGTAAGTTCAGTTTTCCATATGCTATTTTCCAAACAAAAGTAACATTTTATATAGGGATGCAATCACACAGTGGTAAAACCATAAAGGAAATGTTTAATAAAAAAAGTCAGGATAGTGGGCACCTCTAAGGGGAAAGGAAGGAGACCCTGTTGGAGAAGGACCACAGCAGCCTTTTAAGGTTTTGTAATATTTTTTATTTGAAGTGGGTAGCATGTAAATGGGTGTTTCTCATTCTTTAAACAATTATTAAATAGTTTAAATTTGAGAGAAAAGAGCAGAGACTAACTTTGCTTAGCATTTTGTGATTCCAATGCTGATAATTTGGAATTTATGGGAGATTTAATTCTTGAGGAGTGGATCTTTTGGAATGGTTTGATCAATTCAGGCTCTCCTTTTTTTGTGTGATATTGTTCACAATAGATGAAAAAAGAAAAGAGGATTAGCATTTCACATGTCACCAAAAAGAAAATCAATTCACTGCTTCATTTAATACGATGTTTACTCTGGAGTGACTCCCACGTGCTGGCTTTCTGCTGTGAGTGTAATGAGGTGGACAAGAAGTGGTCCTTGTCGCCACAGAGCTCCTAGTCTGGGGGGGAGTTCTAGCAAGATGGTGGATAAAGCACAAACCCTCGTGCCATAGCTAGAAGTCCTACAGAAAGAACAACAAAAATACTTTAAAATACGTAGTTGGATTTTTCAGAAAGAAAAGGAAATTCTCAGATGATGATAGTGAAGAAAGAACTAAAAATTAAAAAGGTAAGCACATGAGCTGATGCTGTGGCTTCCCTGTGTCTGGGATTTACTGATCTCCCTGACTGGGGCCTTAGTGCAAGAAGAAGGCTGGGTCCATGCAAGGTGGGAAATTATTTGAATGCACTTACCTAACTCATTGATTACAGCCCTGAAATCTTAAAACATTGAGAGTAGACTAAAAGTGAAAATGTAGCAAACATCAAACCAAGGTTCCAAATTTGGGCAAAAAGTGGTAAGATATGGCTGAGACAAACTTTTTGTGATCTCAGTGCTAATACCTGTGGAATTTATTAAGGTTATAATCCTCAGGGAGTGTAGGTTTTGGAGGCTTTTGTCAATCCAAAGCCCATCGCCACAGATGCATCTTTTGTGCCCTCCGAATCTTCCTTCTTTACATATCTAGGAAAAGCAGGAAAAGACATCGAGGTTCAGAAATCAAAGATCAAAACAAAACACCAATAAGAGCTCCCAAGTATCTTATTCTCCTCTAAATTGAAGTTACTGAAATGTAAATGGTTATGCCAAACGTTTATTTCTTAAAAGGCACTATTCAGACAAATTAATTTAGGACCAAAATGTCTTTTGCAAAATTTGAGTTCTTGGTTCTTTTTCTCATAAGCAGATTTATTCCCTGACCCTTATGTCATATAATAAAATTAGAGATTTAGACTCAGATTTGGAATCTCATAGTCAGCAAAAAGTTAAAAATAGATTCCTTAGGAGGAGAAAGGGAAAAGTCATTTAGAATTTTCTCTTTCTTCCCTTAGAATACTTAGTATTCTTCGTAAGCTGTCAATGACCAGTGACTATGGCAGAGGATGTGAGAGTTGAAATTCTTGATACGGTTTAGTTAATCATGTCTTAATTAACTCAGCAAATAAAGCTCAGAAAATATTTGTTATTAATAGTAACTATAAAAATAATATATAATTGAGATATGATGAGCCATTGTTTTATCATATTTTTAAATTATGGAAAACTCCAAACATACAAAAATAGGGAAAACAGTAAAGTATAAAAGAATGCCAATGTCTTCACCATTCAGAGTCAGTAGTTATTAACTCTGTTTTCTTTGCTCCTCCCTCACTGCCCTTTGCTTCTGGATTATTTTGAGGCAAGTTTCATTCATTTATTTAATCAACAAATATTTCAGTATACATTTCTAGAAGACAAAGACTCTTTATAAAAAATATGACGTGACCCTAATATCATTATCACCTCTAAAAATTAAACATTATTCCATAATATCATCAATGTTCACATTTCTTCAGTGATCAGCCCTTCTCAACCTATACAAGACTTAACAAAGCAAAAAGAGAGTCCTAAACTGTATCAGGAAGCTCCACAGTTATGATAGAACACAAAGAAGAGACTATTTTGACATAAAAGTCAGACATTAAGTGCAGTGTGATTTCATTTGTCTGTGGTTCAGCTCTGCCTAATCCATTTCAGCAGGCACAGTGGAAAACTGCTCCAAAGTTGCATCAGACGTTAACTTTCGACTGAACAACTTAGTCATGCACTTTGATACATTTACTGGGCCATGTATTCGATCTGTGCTCCTTCTATATTTGCTTAAAATACTCACATTTCCAGAAAGTTACTGAGGAATGGTGTGAACAGCTGGCTCTGTGATGTGCCTATGGAGAGACGACTTTGGGGAATATGGGAGAACTCATTTAGTGATGGAAGATTGGAGAACTAGACTAGGAAATAGAGTTGGGGGAATTCAAGTGGTCTGGGTGTCTGATTTGATAGAGTCCATCTGCTGGAATAACAAGCAAGCAAGTTTTGTTCCTCTGTTCAGCTTTCAGATACTAGGGAGGAAGAGAGATTGTCCTTGCTTTCTGGCATGTGTCCAGGCTTGGCTAGGGGAGCCTCCACGCTCTGATTCATAGTCTTACTAGACACTCAATGGGGCAAGGTAATTCTCCCAAAGCAATCGGGGTGCTACTATTGAAATAAAATAGAATAAATACCAGGAAGCCAAAGAGCCATAGGGAGAACAGAAATGGTCATAATGACAGCTTTTTGCTTCACTGAGGCAATTAAGAAATGAATTCTTAACTAATTCTTAATTAATTCTAGAAAGATCTAGAATGAAAAACAGAGGGAAACATTTTTTTCTTTTAATGTGCTGGGCTATGGCTGAAAGTAAAATGGCCAAAGAGCTGAATACTGTAATGAGGTGATGAGAGGTGTCATTCATTTCTAACTGTGCTGAGAATTAAGAAACCAAGAAATCTTTGGTGTTTAGTAATCTGGTCATACCTTCAAATTTTCAATCTCTGTATATTTTTGCTTACGTTAATTATGAATAGTTAGTGTTACATGACTTTTCTTTTTATCTTGTCATTTGTTACTTATTGATTCAACTTCTATAGGAACAGCCTTTTATGAAGAAACTTTACATTTTAGGATGAGTTTACATTTGCAGAAAAGTTACAAAGATAGTATAGACTTCAGTATACCCCTTGCACAGTTTCTTCCATCATTAAAATCTTACATTTTTATGGTCCATTTGTCAAAACTAAGAAATTGATGTTTGTACATTACTAACTTAATCCCAGACTTTATTTGGATTCCACCAGGTTTTCCATGAATGTCCTCCCCCAATCCCAGGATCCAGTTCAGGGTACCATGATGCATTTAGTCACCCTGTCTCCTTGCTCTCCTCTAGTCTGCGACAGTTTCTCAGTCTTTCCTTGTTTTTATAACCCTGACAGGCTTGAGGAGTAGTGGCCAGGTATCCTGTAGAATATCCCCCAATCTGAGTTTGTTCGATGTTTTCCTCATGATTAGACTGGGGTTATGGGTTTTTGGAATGGAGACCACAGAGGTGAGTGCCCTTCTTGTCACATGTTGGGGAACACCTTGTATCTACATGGTTTTGCCGGTGATGTTAATCTTCATCACTCGGGTATGGTGGTGTCTGCCAGGTCTCCCTGCTGCAGCGTTACTCTTTTCCCCTTTCCCTGCTGTGTTGTTTGGAAACATGTAACTAAGCCCAGCCTGTCCTCAAGGGGTGGGGGTGGGGATTAAGTTCCACCTACTGGACAGGGAAATATCTGCATATAATTCTCCTGTAAGGAAGGTTTGTGAGAGAAGACCTTCTAAATTTTACTTCAGAACGTTCAAGAAATATTGTGTGCTGAGGAACACAGGCATTTGACCAGTGGTCTCTGTGGTGGGGAAGTCAGACCAAACCATCGGTCTGATGAAATGGGTGCTCTGGACTCATTCTCAAGGTGGGACCCTGACAAGCTAAAAAGAGAGATGGTGAATTTGTATTTACAGTGACATTAGTGGTCTCTTCTTTTCCAGAGAGAGACTTAAAGGGCTTCAAATAGAACACCAACATGACACAAGCAGCAGATGGGGCCCACTTGGAATGGAATCTGACCCTTTATCTGTGTATAAAAAAGAAGGTGGTGTCTCATCCTCTTTCAAACTCTGGGAATTGGAATCCAATAATTTGGCTTGGAATCTCGGCCTCTGCAAAATTAAGCAAATACCATTTTTAGCCTCTGAACACAGCTTGTGGTGATTTCTGATGCCGTGATACATTTTGAACTCCCTGAGGAAGCAAAGGCACATATTTGAATAGTCCTTAAACACACACACATCTATAGTGACAAATTCACAAAGATGTAACATCATGTGACAACTGGTTTATATGATGAACAAGAGTGCTCTACTATATAGGGTACAGTTCCCAGAAGTTTACAGCTGAGAAACCATAAAATATCTCACAAGTGGTATAGATAAAGACTCTCGTACTTACTAGCACTTCATAAAGAAAAGTTAGAGTCATATACCTCTATGGGCCTTGGTGTTTTTTGTTATTATTTTTTCAATCAGAATATAATGAATCATATTCTTGTATTATAGTACTTTGCTTCTCTTGCAAGACTGTAACTATATTTGGTCAGAGACCACTCACCATTGCATATGTAGTGCATAGCACTGTACCTGGCATATAGCAGATGCTTAATATATAGTTGTTGAATGAATAAACAAACTCTAAAATGGAGAGGTAGGATTAACTTGTTTCTAGTTTTGTCATTTTATGATCTTATACAAGTGTAGAAACTTAAGAAAATGTTTACTGTATCTTTTAATATAGAAATATATTTTGATTTTGAGGGAATTCAGATATTTTGACAGAATAAATGGCAAAGATTGTGCCTAGTCTGATTCAACAGACATTTTTTGAGAGTGAATTTTGAGCAAGGCACTCCGGTAAGTGCTGCGGGAGGTGAAAGCGGGTAAGGCATTCTCTCCGCTGTGCACTGGTTCGTTTCTTCAAGTGTCCAGCCCACCCAACATGTACAGTGAATCTTCATCCTGTCTGACAGGCTCTTGCCATTGAGTTCTATGTAGCACAGCTGGCGAGAAGCCATGCTGGTCCTGTGGTAGCCTGGAGCCCAGTGCCCAGTGCACCTGGTGCGCTAGATCCTGTCACCTCTCCTGTAGTGGATTTTCCTTTCACAAACTCCAGCACCAAGGTCTCTTCCAATAGCCACGGCTGGAGATCATCCTCAGTTCAACAGTGCTCCGGGACTCCACTGTCAATGCTGCATTCACTGTCAGATGCTTCCCAGGAGTGCGAGCAATTTTCCTTTGAAACAACTTGGGAAATATCTTTTTATATTCTCTCTTGTTTTCCCCTACATTCCTGTGATGAGGTGTGATCATTCACGCCTAGGTGCATGAGGACTTCTGTACCTACACAAGGTAGCCAGTCCCTCATCTTGACCCTAGGGGTCACGGTTCCTGGCCCCGTTTACATTGTGTGAAACAATGTTTCTCTCTGGCGCTGGTGGCCTTCATCCCCCTACAATCTCCTCATGTGAAAATTCTGACTTCAATTTCCCAGGTGTCTGGAAACATTTTAGTTCTATAGGCTCACAGTTCTCCTGTGTTCTGTACAAACATGTTAAAAGACAAACAGAGGCACATTAAAATATTATAGAGTTTGTTTGAGCAAATGGCGATTCGCGAATGGGCAGTGCGGACTGCCAGTGGTTTGGGGATCCACGGAAGGGACCTAAGGGGAAGGCTTTTATAACATGGCTGTGGAAACAGAGCAAAGAAATTATTTAATTGGTTGAAGTTTGAGCAATCTTTTGCTGGGTCTTTTTGTGTGTCCAAATATCCTCTCCTTATAATGACTTAGTCAGACTGGATGGGACCCACCCTAACAGCCTCATTTTAACTTAATCCCCTCTTTAAAGGTCTAAACTCCACAATGAAGTCACACTCTGAGGTACTGGGGGTTAGGGCTTCAACACACAAATTTTGGGGGTACATAATTCAGCCCCCAACACTGTCTCTGCCTAGGGCTAGAAGCTCTGGGTTACATTGCTCCGGGGAACTCTGCTTTCTGGCAACTGATCCTGTTGCCAGCACCACCTTCTGGCAGATACCCCAAGACAGAAACTGCCCTTGTGATCGAACAGGCCAAATGGATGTCCCACATCGAGGCACGTTCCTTATTTGCCCCCTTCCGATCACCTGGCATGGGGAAGCTGCTTGGCAGAGCCAAATTCTCCCGCCTGGGAGTACTGGCTTCGATGCAGGGAGGATAGGACTCAAAGTGCGAGAAGGTTCCCAAACATAGAAGGCTCTTCAAAGCCTGACCAGCAGCCCTGACGCTGCAGTGTGAACATATGCCACCAAAACACAGCACCAAACAGAAGCGGATCATTCACAATAGCCTAAGGGCAGAAACAACTCCTATGCTCAGTGACAGAAGCCAGTCACGAAAGGACGAATGCTGTGTGATTCCACTCTTAGGAGGCATCCTGAGGGGTCCAATTCACAGAGACAGAGAGTAGAATGGTGGTTGCTGGGGAAAGGGGAGTGGAGAATGGGGAGTTAGGGTTTCTTGGGCCCAGAGTTTCAGTTTGGGAAGATAAAAAATTCTAGATATGGATGGTGCTGACGATTGCACAACATCGTGAACCTACTTAATGCCACCGAACTGTACACCTAAAAATGGTTAAGATGGTCAATTTTATGTTATGTATATTTTACCACAATAAAAACACGAGCAAAAAACAAAAACAAAAACCCCAACCAGAAGAAGCTGTTGCCAGCGCCCAGGGCTGGCTCTGCCTGGAAGGCCGGCGGCCGCGAGGGAGCTGGAGACCCCGAAAGGCCTGGGAGAGGGGACCCTGCCGAGGCCCTGCCCAGCGCCCCCCAGTCTGCAGGTGACACAAGAGCTTGCTCTGCCTTTTGTGCGGTTATTCGGCGGCCTCTCCTGCCTAGTCTGGTGTCCAGAGAGTGCATTGATTAGGCCTGGGTTCAGCTAAACGTTACACAAAACCCGGAATGATAAAGGGTACATAAAGTTACCAAAAAGTCACAAATGGCCTGAACAAGTAAGCAGCTTGTCTCTGGTGTCCCGAGAGGCAGAGCCTGTGCCAGGGGCTTTCATGTAAGTGGCTTATTGCAGGAGGGCTTCCGGGAGCTCTGAAAGGGACTGAGGAGAACAAGACAAGGCAGGGACAGAATCAAGATCACGATGTGGGCCTAGTGGGGTCCGGCCTCGGCTTGACCCTTGGGGGTCTGGAGTGTGAACAGCACCACAGAGTGACCCCTCGAGGCCAAGGGGCCAGGCTTTCAAATCCCCCAGCATCGGTCAGTCCGTCAGTCAGTCCTGAGCTGTGGGCTGACTGTGTGACCTCCAGGGCATCTCTGGGGAGCCCGAGGACACTTCGGGACCACGGTGAGCCAAGCAGCCAACACTGCCAGCATCTGGGGACCACGTGGGCTGTGCCGGGTGGAGTCGGTCTTTGCGCGGGACTCCTGCTTCTCCGCTGTCGTGCGCAGACCCGCGTCAGGGGCTGGAGCCAGGGCACTGCCAGGCACCAGGTGTGTCCTCCCGGGAGAAAGAAGGTGATTGGAGTGAGGAGCCGGGAAGGCAAAGTGCCAAAAACAAAAGAAAACAAAAAAACCCCAGCAAGAGCTGTCACTTTCACAAGCTGCTGAGACTTCCTCTTGGACATCCCAGGCCAGAACCGGGTACCCCGGGCCCTCCGGGTGCAAAGGAGGCGGAATTCCGAGTGTTCCTTGTGGCTTCACGGTGGAGGAGGGCGAGGGAAGGCGGGCGTGGAAGGCCGCGGGTGCCGACTTAAGGAGGGTCTCCCCAGCCCCCTGACCCGTGATGCCGCGGGTGCAGACAGCCCGGGGATTCCAGGCCCCACCTGTGTCTCCTCCAACATGTGCAGATTTAACTTAGAATTGGTTTTGCCAGCAGAAGTTCCTTGCTTCTGTGTTATTTTGTCTTTAGATTTCTTAAAAGCATATCTGCAATGGGACCTTCGCTCACATGAGCAAATGCTTAGTGACAATTTTAGTGGCAAATGGTGGCAGATGTAAGAATTTGTCTGTGATTATTTTTTAGCCTCTGGAGCAGTCAGATGTAATGAGTTCTTGTAAAATCCCATTGGTTTAAGAATCTTCACCTGCATTATGAAATCGTGCTCTTCTTCCTCTCTCATGCTGGTGGATTTAAGTGGAAAAGGCTGTGGATACTCCTAGGACATTCCTGTCGGTTGTGCTAACAGCCTAACCGGGTGGAGGGCCTGACTTTTTTAATTTGAGTGTTAGAGGCAGGAAAAAGCCAGTACCAGATCAATTTTCTTTCAGATGAGTTTTCTTCAAGGGAAAAAATCCAATGGAATATTTTTCCATTATGTCCCACTATGGGGATCAAATTAAAGTTGATTCTCTTGGAAAATAATGTCACTATAAAGAGTGGTGGCCTTTGGATTTTGTAAAAAGCAAGCCTTGCTGAGTGTGTTTGCCACATAAGCAGGGAACGTCATGTGAGGAATTAAATGAAACAGAGTGGCAGCATCCCCCACAAAGCATTTCATTTTTCAAAAAGTTAAAAAAATTTTTAATTGTAAAATATACATAATATAAAATTTACCTCTTTAACCAATAAGCATAGTTCAGTGACGTTACGTACATTCACATTGTGCAAACATCACCACCATCCATCTGGAAAGTTTCATCTGGCAAAACTGAAACTCTGTACCCAGGAAACACTAACCCTCCGTTCCCTCCTCACCCAGGCCCTGGCAACCACCACTCTACATTCCGTCTCTGTGACACTTGGGACTCCACTTTCTATCTCTCTGACTCTTTGGGAGAGACCTAGTTTCTTGGATCTCTCACTCTTTGGATCTCCGCTGAGATCTGGGACTGTCTTGGCTTGGTGGGGGCTTGTGGAATGGGCCTGCGTGGCAGAGCCGGTGGAGCTTGGAGAATGCCCCTCGGAGGGTTTGCTCCACATCTTCAGCTCCTGGAAGGAATTAACCTGTTCAGTGATGCTCAAAGAACAGGCAGCTTCAGCTCCATTTGGGAGCTGGCTGGATGTGAAATTTTCCAGCTTCACTCCAGACCTACTGAATCAGAGGTATCCCTCCATACTTTCTACATCTTTTTACATCAATCACAAACCATACCTACTATGCTCCAGGGACTATGCTGAACACACTCACGTTCCCACGTGACTTGAAAACACGACTTACATTCAATGAGCAAAGTGAAGGTATTCAGACTGATTGCTGGGAGCCATACAGATAAATTGGCTATTTTCTGATTTTTTTGTCTCAGCAATTTGAAGTTCTTTCCTCTTAACTTTCACAGAATTTGCCAGCAAAGGGCCCCTGGAAAATCTCAAAGGCTTTGTAAAAGACAGTAAAAGAGAGACGTTAAACTAATTAGATGTATTTGATATGCTAAATTACATGGGAAGCATTGTCAAATGAAAAGTGATGCTTAATCTTCCCCATGTTATATTTGTACAGGTAAATATTATTAATGTAAATATTTGAGAAATCATATGAAATTCATAGAAATCTGTCAATACCTTCCCTGTTCATGATATATCTGGCATAATGTTATCAGTCATAATTCCAGTTATTGTGTTAAAATGTTATATGCCACAGAAATAACTAAATTTCTTTACTAAATGAACTCTCGTCAGATCTTTAACCATGGCTACCTTAAATCTTCTGTCATTCCCAGACAGCTTTTATTTTACTCCGATGCTTTACCTAAAAGCTTTTGCAAGCAGCTATAATTCAAAAGTGCTTCATCTTTAAAGAGATTTATGGAAAAGACTGTGACAAGCACAGGTTTCTGAGAACTTTAAGATCACACCATTGGACCAGGTAAGAATTTCCAGAACTCTAATGAAGAAACTGACAGGTTCATGTGACTGCTAACCTAAGAGCAGACAGAACAAGATGAATTACATAGGAATGAATGAACCAATAAAGGATTGTTATGGTTTTTATTTTGGAACATTGCTTGTTCTTTAATATTTTATTTTTCAGATTTAAAGAACCCCTTTCCCTTTTCTCTAAAACTTTTTATAGCTTACAGCTATTTGGTAAAGTATGCCATTATAAACAAAAATGAAACGTTTATTTTTACACACTGCACAATACCCCCAGACTGAGTATTCCTATTATTATGGCAAATATAGTTATTTGCATAAGTTTAATAAGAATCTCCTTATAAAAAGACATTGTTGAATTGGAAACATTTGTTATACCACCGAGGCTTTGGCTGTAATGTCGTATTTAAATGATGTGCACAGAATCAGATATGACCAGACAGTTTTAAGGAACCAAAATTGACTTTATGGAGCCAATGCTTACAAAGCCCTCTTGGACAGGGTTTCTTGCCTTACAGATGAGTAAAGAAGGTCACTTCCTGGCCCAGGAAACTTTAAACGTCTTATGGACCTTGAGTAGAGGAATTTACCCAAATCTATAGGTACTAAAGGTAAAGTCTGGTGGCAAGTTCTTGGCTTGACTTCCTAGCCTCAAGAGGCTTTTAAAAGTCTAATATAAGATTCTTTATAAAAAGCTCTAGCAAGGCAAACTCAGCAAAGGCCTTTTGATCAACTGCCATTTTTACTATACTTATGAAAATAATCAGCCTAAGGTTAATGAGATTAGATTTATTTTGCAAGCAAAGTAGTTTTACTTTGATAGAAATGGGGGTGGCTGTAGAGAGAAAAATTATGTTTCACCAGAAAACCATGGCACACCCTATGGGTTATTAGGTTGTATCCCTGTTTATTGCTTTTGAAGTTTTTTTTAATCTACCCGTGGACTGGCCTGTCCTGCTCAATTCTGCTAGCTTCCTCCGGTATCTGGCTATAACTATCTAAATTAACATTTCCAACTTTCTCCCACCTTCCTGACCTGGCATCAATAAAAACTAAAACTTCCTTTTTCCCAGAGCCTTGCAAGCCAAAGATGGATGACTTAAAAAAACTTCAGGGAAATAACCGCAACAGATCAAGTATAGACAACCTTCCTGCCTGTTGCTGTGTGGGCCATTTGGAAAGTTCACTGGAATACCCAGTGGCATCACCAGAGACATTCAAGCTGCAAAGAAAATTTGTCAGACGGCCACTGCCATTCTCACTTTACCATCTGAAGATGCTTCAAGCTTAAGTCTGAAAGTCTTGACTGGCTGCCCTCTGGACTCAGAAACTGAGTTTCCAACTCAGTTTCCAAAGGAAAGAAGAACATTTCTTCTTTTCTTGAATAAGAGGGGCACTGACAAAGATTCTTTGCTTGACCAAACTTTAGTCAGCCTCCTAGACCTTTTCCTAGGCCCACCTGTGCACTTCCTTGTAAAATCTGGTTCTAGTCTAATAAGAAATCTGCTAAGTTTAGCCACAATCCGTATCTGATCACCCTCAATATCTAATTAGGTTTCCCATCCTCCCCCCAACCCCATGTGTTGTCTGGTCAGCCTGGCCTGCCTTTGAGAGTCTTGCTAGGTTGCTTTAGCCAGAATCCCCCTTATCCCTGACTCTTTTCCTAGTAATTTTCCATCCACTGACCCCCCACCCTGCTCCTTGGCTATCAATTTCCACTTGCCTATGCTGTATTTGGAGTTGAGCCCAATTTCTCCCCTACTGCAAAATCCTCTGCAGTAGTGTATGCCTATTGAGATGGTCCTGAATAAAGTCTGCCTTACTATGCTTTAACAAGTGTCATTCAATGATTTTTTCTTTCCCAGTTAATGGTTCACAACAGTTAATGGGGAAATAAGTACTTTTCCCTAGAAGTCATATAATTACATAAGATAAATTAGATATTCTTTAAAGCTTACAGTTAAAAACTAGAAGGAATAGCTATTTGATGAAAATTTGTTGAATCTGCAAATAAGAAAACAACAACAACAAAAAAAGCGCCTACTTGTTCAATCATCGCTGGATTATAATTTCAAGCTTGGAAGCTTTCAATCATCTTCCAAGGACACAAACTTTAACAGTTGTAAAATGCTCATGATTTAGAGATTACGAGAAGGAAGAAAATTCATTTAAAAATAACTTCTAGTGGAATCACAGTACATTTTCTGCTTAGATAATCATTACATGTATTACTTAAAATTCTCTTCTGTAAAATTTTTCAAACACATTTTTAGGCAACTGGTTAATGGTTCATCCTTATTTCAAGTTTTAATATTTCATTCTTCTGGACATCATTTTAACATTTAGTGATACAAATTGATATTTACATCTGCCTCTGTAATGTTAACTGAATTCGTACTTTCTGGTTTATTTATCTCTAATCAGCCAGCTCATTGGTCAATTAGATTTTAAAAAGTAAAGTGCAAAACATCTATTTTTATTTTAGCTATTGTATTGTGTTTTTAAATTTTCTCCACTTAATCATTGTGGTGGCATTGTATAAATGGTACCAAAATGTCAAATGCAAAGTAAATAATGAAAAGGAAAAAAACAAAATAGAAAGCCTCATGTTAACTCATAGCAACAGATTGTTTTAGGAATATGAACTCTTAATAAGAGGAAAACAAAACAAAATACAAACAGCAAATACAAATTTTAAATAAATACAAGAAATGTTATGAGTGTATGTTGATTGGGTGGGAGGTCTGTGTTAGAATTGGTGGTTAATTCAAACCAGTGCAGAATCTACATTTGCATTTAGACATGCATGTTTGTTCTTCCATTCTAATAAAGGAAACTCTTTCTACAAAAATAAAGGTTCCTATCAGCTTGCACATTAAGCAGTGCAACCAGTGGGCTATTGTTACTGGCCCAACGTGAGGACATGCAAGAGGAAGCATTGGAACTTTTATAGCAATTTGAATCTAAACTAATATTTTGCATGTTTTGTGCATTTTTAATGTTTTTTAATTTTATCTTTCCAAAAAATCATTATCTTTTATCAAAATATTTTTAGTTTGTGACAGATTGCAGGAAAAATAAGGCAAAAAACAAAAAACCATACCTTGTCCACTACACACGTCATTTTCATGTAGTGCCCATATTCTTCCACAAGATGGCGCCTTAATGTAAAAGTTGCTCCTGAAAAGGCTGGAGAAATTCCGGACGTGCCAGCTTCCAAGCTGGCTTTATACTATACACTATTCTAGTTACAGGTTTGGAACAGAACGTCGGTCCTTAACAGCCTGTGCCAATAGGTTGCTACTCGGTATAATTCTTCATCCTCAGCAAGCGATCAGAAGGTATAATTCCACTGAAGGACGGGTGAAATTTGTGAGAGCCTTTGTCCGAGCGCCTCCGGGGTTATGCTCTTAACAGCGGGGAAATCACGGTATGTTGTGAGGACACGGGGGTGCTTACGACCTCCCAGACTATATTCTAGGAGAGTGGTTCTCAAACTTTAGTGTGCACCAGAATCACCTGGAGAGCCTGTTATGCTAGGGATTATGGGGCTCAAGCCTTGGGGTTCTGATTGGGCAGGTAGGACACGTTCCCAGGGGACCTGAGGCTGCTGGCCCAGGGCCCACACTTTGAGAACTCCCGTCCTATGACTAGGTGTGCGGGCCTTGCAGTTAGAGAGTGGTTCAAATCCAAGCTCTGCCTCAGAGATAGGATAGTAACCTGGGGCAGGTGACTGGGCTGTTCCAAGCCTCAGTTTCCTTGTGTTTAAATGGAAGTGCCGATGGTGGCAGGTTGGAACAGTCCATGCAGCAGTTTAGCAGACAGCCCCGTCTGTGCTAAAGAGAATCTGGATTTTGTGGAGCCTGAAGCTTATACAATTTTGAAAAAGATTACAAAATTAGGTAAACAAATACATATTTATTTAGAATGAGCAAATAAAAGCAAATCCAAATATTTAAAAAGCAGATCAATGACATAATTGTCATAAAACCAAGCAAAATAGCATCATATTTTTATTAATTGCCTGACACATCTCCCTAATAGTTATTGTTTTTCTGCACTTTTGCCTTTATTCTCTTTAATTGCACCTTCAATGACAATTATTATATACTATGATTTATATAACAAAATTAGAAAGTCTTACCTTTAGCATGGTTAATCAAGGTTTGTTTTTTATTCTTAATAGTTTAAGAAATTTCTTTCAGCCTTCACAAAGGATAATATATAAAGTTTTAGAATTGTTATCAAATTAGGGAAAACTTCTATCATCTCTCTGTCATAAATGAGCTGTATGATTTTAGGGCATTTCAAGTTTTTCTGTGCAGGGACTAACTTTAAATGCTCTTTGAATCATTGATAGTCTAACCAGTTAGTTGTGGATGTCCTTGTTGTAGTATTTTAAGTTTTATATTATTGTATTAGTTTCTTATTGCCACCATAAAGGTTATTAAACACTTAGTGGCTTAAAACATCACAAATTTAATCCTTTAAATTTCTGCAAGTTAGAAGTCCGCCAGTGGCCTTTTAGCCTCAGTGGGCTAAAATCAAGGTACCAACAGGGCTTTGTTACTTCTGGAGGCTCAAGTCCATTTCCTTGCCTTTTTCAGCTTGTAGAGAACACCTGCCTTCCTTGACATGGTTTCTTCCCTCTCCTTCAAAGCCAGCAGTGTAGCAACTTCCGGTTTCCTGCTGACTCTGACTCTGATGTCTCCTTTTTTCACTTACAAGGACCCTTGAGATTACAGTGGGCCCACCCCTATATTCCAGGACAATCAGCTCACTAGCAAATTTAATTCTCTCTGCTGCCTTAATTCCCCTTTGCCATATAAGGTAACATACTCATGGGTTCCAGGGATTAGGATGGGGCATCTTTGGGGGTCCCATTATTCTGCCTACCACAGTTGTCTTCACAGATGTTGATGTTTTATTTAAAATCAGCAACACATGTAAATCTTTTTTAGTGTTCTTATGATTCACTACTCCATACTGGCAATAAAAGAGCTCATTCATTATTTCTTTTATTTTTAATTTTTTTTTCTGTACTTCCATGGATGCAGATCATTGTTTCTATTTGAAATTTATTTCTTTCTCTTAATGAATTACTGCTTTTGGTCTGATCTGAAAATTTAGAAAATCACTTCTCAATATCAGAATATTTTCTATTGATTTCATTACTGTTCTTTATTCATTTCATTTCACATACTGTAATTTTATTTGACTATTCTCTAAATAAAGATGGGGAAAGAAGGTATGCTTCATATGTGTCCAAATTAGGAGGCTATGCTTTTTCATTTGTTTTAAAAAATTATTACAAAGCCTTTTTCCAAATTGCATATTTAAGTGTTATCAACTTTTTGAATAAACTTTTGCATCTTATTCGTGATCATATTTCTTTCCTGGTGTTAGAAGATATATCTGAGATCTTTAAAATGTTACTTGCTTTGCAAGCCGGCTTTAAATGCAGATATTTGTACATAAGTCTTCAGAACTGACCTTAGACAGCATATAAAACTACCAGCAGAATATCATTAGTGCAAAACACTGAAATGGTCAACATCTTTGGATGCTGTGGAGACAATTTTTCTCTGACTACATTAAGCAACTATATTGTGTACCCACATCTCCTGTGACACCTCAGTGTCATGATGCTGGGTAAGTTGCTGCAGTGGGTGGTAGAAATATTCCTTGAAGCCATTCCTACATCAGGGCAGCTGCCCATTACTTAATTATATGCAGAAGTGGCTGCTAACCTTGTGAATATTAGTGTATCTACAATTCACATAAACGTATCACTACCTCCACTTCCTAACTGGATCAAGAAGTTTTCTGACTAACCGTTAAACTATCTTATTTTGAACACTGTATGAAGCATGGCCATGTGAAGACAATGTTAGACCCTTGTCAGCCTTCTCAGGGCCTTGGAAGGGGCCCATGCAGATGCAGGGTTCTGAAGCTTAGACTTCATTAGCTTTAGAGCACAGCTGTCTCTGCCCAGCATGTCGTAAATTAATGGTTAGTTGTTATTATGTGATGGGCTCCTAACTTCAGCATGTAGCTTTCTTCTGAAATGTTAACAAGTCTAAATGAACTGAATAAGCACAAGGAATTATAACTTTTGTTAGTATTTGGAGATAAGGTTAGTAGTATTTTATATATATATAAAATAACACATGCACATTTTTTAAATGAAAAAGTCACTTTCATTTGAAGTCAAGAATGTTTCTTTTAAAACTGTATTTAGCTTCTAAAAAATTGTTACAAACCAGAAGCAATAAATCAAGCAACAAATGATGATGGATCTCCCAAATGTCCATCCCAGTCTGTTTTCTGACTTTTTTTTTCCTGCCAGAGAACTCTATTTTATTTAACCAAGTGAATCTTTTCAAGTTTCAAGATGAAAACCAGATAACTAAATACATTTTGTAAACATTAGAAACCAACCAAAATCTAAGTGATTCAGCAAATTTCAGAAAGGAGATGAGGACTCCTAGAACTTAGACTGAAAAACAAAATAAAACAAAACAAACATAAACACACTTCAATAAATGATATCCTCATTATTCCCACAGCTCTACCAATATATGCCATCTGTACCTGTGACTTTGTCCATCTAGGAAAAACAGACACCATCATAAAAATCCTGATTCCTCAGTCAGGATGAATCTCTCTCCTGGTGAAGTTTCTACATATTACTCTTTGGCTTCTTAAGGAATCAGACTCCCCTTTGCCCTGAATATTGTAAAGATATTTACATATTTAGTCAGCAATATTTATTAAACACCTATGATGTTCCAGGTATTACTAGAGACAGGGATCAATAGTGACAACTGAGGTAAGTGGCTGAGGCAAAGGTCTCAATCCATGAAGGTTTATTAAGCCAAGGTTTCAGGATGCACCTGGGAAAAACACAAGCCACAGACAAATCCACAACTGTTTTTCTGAAGCGGGATTTGGGAACTCAGGTTTTAAAGGGTATAGGGCATACAGAAAGAAAAAAGGAAGAGGGGGTGGGCAGCGAGACAAATGGTTACATTTTTGTGAAGCCCAGAAAATCTGTATTTTATATAAGATAAAGCAAATGTCAGAAGAAAAAAGGGAGTGAAGGAAGCACCAATTATGCAGATGTCCCTGGGTGGGTGGACAAATATTTGATCTTGTCTTGTTTCTGTTCTGCACCTGTGAAGATAAACCTGTAATCAACATTATCAGTGTGGAATCAAACAGACTTTAGTATTAGGAGCTAGACTTAGCCTGTAGACCCAAAGTCACAATTTGTATAACCTTGTTTATGGGAGGCCAGCAAGGAATTTCCTTATGAATGATATGTGGGGGCAGTCCTTGTAGATGCCGGGGACCTTTTACTCTTCCATAGGGTTCTGGCTAATGCATAATATCAGCAACTGCTGTTCATTTGGAAGGGGTGCTGTATGACTCAGCCTCCAGGCTTGACTTTCCCTTTTGCATAAGGAGTTGGGGGGGAGTGTTGTTTTGAGACTTTTATTTTCCTTTACAGTAGTCATCAGCTCTGGCTCTTCAGAAGTTCACTGTCTAGTAAAGAAAACAGATTGCTAATGAATTAATAAAAGAATGATATCAATGCTAAATAGAATAAAGTATAAGGTGCTAAGGCACTAAACAAAACAGAACACTTAAGAAATTGAGGGTGTGGGTTTTCCTTGTTGTTATTAATAAATCTTCATTATCATAATTTACCATACTTGTTAATCCCTGGACACCAGGAATCAATTCTATTTGCTTTATTTTGTGTGAAATCTGGCATGGCTGACCCCAGGGCCTGAAAGGCTTGTGAAGTCATCTAGGAAACACTCAGCATACTTTGGAGAAGGATGTGGATACAGCAGAAGCAAAGACAATTCTTTCAAGCAGCAATAAGACCTGGAAACAATGCCACTGAAGCAACTTGTAAACAAGTAACAAGTACAAGTTACTTGTAAAGTAACTTATATACTCAGGAAAAAAGGGAAGCCATTCAGTGTTGTTGAAATTGTGAAAGAATGCATTGTCGAAGTTGTAGGATGCTTAGACCCCAATAACATTTCAAAGTACAAACAACTGTCTCTTCCAAATAGAACCATAACTGATCAGCAGTATGAATTAGCCTTCAATTTAACAGAACAACTTCATGCAATACTTCAAAAGGAAAATATATATTATTCAATTGCTTTGGATGAATCAACTGATACTACTGACTTGGTACAGGTTTTATACTTCATTTGGGTCATAACAGAAGATTTTCTTTGCTACAAAGAGTTACTCGCTTTGGGCACTCTTGTGAACAGAACACAAGGAATAAATATCTTCAATAACTTTCAAGATAAATGTAGTGAAGTTGGACTGAATTTGGTAAATTTAGTGAGTGTATGTATAGACGTTGCAACTTCTATGACAGGAAACTTCCATACTTTTGTTATTGCACAGATAAAAAAAGCATTAACAGATCCAGATGTTCTCATTTCTTTTCAAAATCTCTGTGTTAAAGCTACTATTTTAAGTGACACTTTACAACAAGTTACAAGTATTGTTAACTATAGTCACGCAAATGCAACATGGCATTGTCAGTTTTGTAACATGCTAAACTTGAATGATGAGGTATTCAGTGTGGATTTGCCCTATCATCCTAAAGTGTGTTGGCTATTGCAGGGACAGGTGTTAGCCAAAATTTTATCTCTGCAAGAACAGATAGTTAAATTTTATGGAGAACAGTATCAGCAACGTGAATTATTGAAAGAAGATTTCTATAGGAATGCAGCATTTCTGTGTGATATCATGTCAAATCAAAATGACTTGAATATTTCTTTGCACGGTAAAACTAAGTCTATATATGATACGTGGCAAAAAATCTAAGCATTTCAAAAAAAAGCTATCTATTTTCAAAACACTTCTTCTTCAAAAGGAAATTTTGGATGAACATTTTCTCCAGTTAGCAAAGGTCATCGATGAGCAGGATGATATATGTGAATCATTTGAAGAATATGCAGCTATTACAGACCTATTAATTGGAGAATACGATGAAAATTTCACTGACTTTGAGAATCATGACATCCCACTCAAATTAGCATTTCAACCTCACTAAGTTGGTATCACCAAGGCACTTAAAGAACTACAGATGGAATTGATTGAGCTCTCAGTAGATGACATTTTAAAGTCATTGTTTGATGCTAAGAAAAATCCAGCTGAAATATGGAAAAATGCAGTAGAATACCCACACCTTTGGCAACATGCCTGAAAAATGGTTTCTTGATTTTCAACCACTTATTGCTGTGAATCTACATTCTCTTACCTAACCCAAATCAAGACTCCCTTAAGGTCACAAATGACTGATACCCATCTAGAGGATCAAATGGAACTGCGGACCTCCACACTGCAACCAAATATTCAAATGCTTTCCAACAAAAAGCAGACAGAACAAAGTCATTAAAAGGTTAGTTCACTTTAAAATTAACAAACAGTTTTCATTTTTTGAAATTATTAAGTACATAGCAGTTAGATTTTTACAAAATAATGTACATTTTTAAGTATATCTAATTGAAGTTTCTTGAATGTGGCCTTACTTGATTATAGCTAAATTAATGTGGCCTTTCAACATGAAAAGGTTCCCCACCCTGGGACATACTTTCCTGTTTCTTTGCATGCTTCATAATTTTTTATTAAAACTGGATATTTGGAATATTATGATGTACCAAAAAAAGCAAAAGAAAAAAGAAAGAAAGGAAGGAAAAATATATACTCTCCAGGTATTTTTGATTTATTTAAATTGACATTTTTTCATTATCTCTTTGATTTGTTAATCCTCACTGGTCCCACTGAGATGGACAATGGATGTGAACTCACTCAAAAGGAATCTCAACAGAGAAAGAGAAACTGCCTGGGCAGAAGGGTGGGAAAGAGCAGTTGTGGACTTTTCAGGCTGCTACACACACCCATTGTGCAGCCACATAGAAGCTCTGAGAAGGAGGTTGGGAGATCGTATTTAACCCTGTAGAATGTTACTCTTTTAAGGCAGATGCAGGGACATCAAGGTTGCTGTGGGAAGGATAAATTTCTGGGATATGAGAGTTGTTAAAAGCAAAACATTTTCCTAAAGAATTGTCCATATTAAGCTGAATTGCTTATTTTACTGTAACATTATAATGCAATGATAAAAGGCAGAGCCTCATGAGCAAGAAGCCAAGACATCTGGAGTCTAGACTGTCACTAACAAGTTCAGCACGGTATGCCTCCTCTCAGGGTGAGGTGACTTGAAGATTTCCTGTTGTTCCATAACCTCCTAAACGGTGAGCATTGCATCTTTTGCTTTTTTCCCCCACCCAAATGCCTATGCCAATGTTTCACACCAACAGCTGCTCAGCAAATTTTATAAATGCATGGATATGGCTGAATATCCTCATTTGTCAAGGACAAAGTTTAGATTTAATGATCTTGGAGGTCTTCTCAGGGTCTAAGATTCTCATCTAAAGCATTTTAAGACAGTTATTTTAATTCCTTTGTTACACATTCAACAAACTTACCAAAAATTCTTTTTCTGTTGTTTAACAATATTAAATGTCATGGTCAGGCATGAGAGGTCAGGGCACTGGCTCTGGAGTCAGACCTGAATTTGAATCCTGACTCTGCCTCTACTAGCTGAGTGACTCCAGGCAAAGGTTGTGATAACACCTATCTTAGAGTGTTGCTACATAGAGCAAATAACAGCATCAACAATAATAACAAAAATAACAGGTAATGGGTTTTGAGGCCCTTCTAGAGGCCAGGAGCCTGTTACACACTATAAGTGGGATAATGCCCTTGATCCTCAGTTATCCAATGAGGCAGGACTATTATTACCCCATATTACAGATAAGGTCACTGAGGCACCAGTAGTCTAAGTGACATGCTCAAGTCTGCACAGCTGGCAAGTGGTGAATTTGCCAAGTGGATTAAAACTCAGGCAGATTAAAATGAATTGATGCCCATAGTAAGTGTTCAATAAATGATAAGTAGTAGACACAGTGATCACAGCAGTGGAAGGCAACAGGAGGGTCCTGCATGGGATACAAATGCACGGTGAGCAAGGCTGAGTAACTGCCGTTAAAGTTCTTGCAGACCAGTAGTAGGGAAGGTAAACATCCACACCTAAATACATAAAGAAGAAATAATCAAAGCTCTCTTGGGGCACATAAGAGAGTAATTTGGGCTGGTGAGGGGGACAAGAAGGGCTTTCACAGGATGTGGCCTTTCTGCCAAGCCTTGGAGGATATGGACGAGCTAGCTCAAGGGGGTAGGAGAGAGCACAATGTGAGGACAGAATTATGACTTCAACAGAGTGTGGCTTTGAGGAAATGGAGTGGTTGGGGGCCACACTGGGAAGGCAGTGTAAGATTGGACTGTGGAGACCCTGAATGTCCTGCTAAGGAGCTGGATTTTACCCTGCAGGTAATGAGGATTTTAGTACCAGTCTGAATAGCATCTTGTGTACTTCCATGGAACGTCCTGCCTTTGGCGAGGTTGGAGCCATGGTAGCTCTTGGCCTAGAATTTGAGCTAAACAAATGGGTGTCGTATAGAAAATCGCTGCCAGACACACGGGCGGGCGCAGGAGCAGGGACAGGGGAGCATCTGCTCCTCCTCGCAAAGCTGCAGCCGGCTCCCCCCAGCTCCACGGTTTTAATACCAGCATCATTTGGTCGTGTTTGCCACCTGCTGAAAAATCTCAAAGTCAGGTTGCTGTTCTCTGCCCTATCTCCCCTCCCCCACCACTACTCCACAGGCCACTTGGCTCTGTAGAACCGTTTTCAAAAAATGTTTATAATGTCTTACTACTGCCTGTTCCATCTGCTCCTCACTGGTGGAGGCCTGGCTCCTTCACAAGGCCTGGAAGTCAGGCTTACGATGCCAGGAAAGGTTAAAAATGTGGCTTTGCTTTCTATCATGTGGTTTTTTACTATCTTTGCATCCATCCTTCCTTAGGTGACTCAGTGCAGTCTTTCTTTTGAACGAAGCCAAGTCTGTTGCTGATTCTCAAGTAAAGAAAAAGAAAAAATATAGGCCATCTTCCCATTAATATCAGTGGCCAGTATGACAGTGGTAACACACACACACAGGAGCACATGTACACACACATACATAAGCACACACTCACACACAAGCACACTATGGTTCCAAATAAATCTTCCATAGTTGTGTTTTGCTAAAACTCTGTGTGTGAGGCCATCAATGTATAAACTTTATTTTTAAAATAAATGTTAAAGGTAAAATTCATAATAGAAATCATTTGCACTCGAGATGGAGAGAAGCAACACATTCAAGACATGGATGGTCAAGGTCATCACAGTGAAAGTGATACAGGTTTTCAGGTAAGCTTCTGAATTCTGCAGAAGCATTTGATCAGAAACACATTTTAGCATTATAATTTAAAAACTATCAGCAAATAGAAATGGAATGTTTTTGAAATAGAAATATTTAACTGAAGTTTTAAGAAAATCTCAGCTTTTATCCTCTTGTTAAAATATAACATTTTTTTGAAAAATAAGTCATGTTGAATTATCTGCAGATGTACATATTATTTTTTGCCTTAATTTAGGTGGTAGTATAAGTTTCTGAAAAATTGGCCTAAATTACCATCCTTGCCTCTTTTATTTAATAAACTCTTATTTGAATATTTTCATATTTGCATCTGCTGCCTATGGAGCATGAATTTTTGTTTGCCAATAGAAGTATACAGAAAAATTAAGAAAAATACCAAAGGTCTCAATCAGCAAATAGCAAGAGCTATCTTTTGTTTTATAGTTGTAGCAAGAACTCCTCCTAGTGGACTTTCTCAGAATTATTTACTACATTTGCAGAAAAAGGCATGAGGCACAGTAGTGGCATAAATCAATACATCCTAATAGCTGACTTCTTTCACCAGTGGTGCAGAACACATTTGCCTGCCATTATGGAATAAATTGAAAGAACTTACGAAGTATGTAAAGCAAGTGTTGAGAACCGAAACAACCTAGATTGAACCTCTGGTTATTGTCTACCTTACACTGTGTTATTTTTTTGGGGAAAGAAACATAATTTTAATTATAGAATTATACATGAAAACTTTTCCAAAATTTATTTTTAATAGACCCATTATTATTGTACATATTTACGAGGTACAATTCGATGTTTTGATACATATATATGTTGTATGATGATCAAATCAGGGTGTTTAGCATATCTATCACTTTATGCATTTATCATTTCTTTGTGGTGAGAAGATTCAAAAGCCTCTCTGTAGCTATTTTGTAACATACAATATTTACTGTTAGCCATCTGTCACCCTACCACGCAATAGGACACCAGAATTTACTCCTCCTGTCTCATTGTAACTTTGTCCACATTGGACACCCTCTCCCCATCCTCCCCTCCCCTCCCCTGAATGTGTTAGCATTTTCTAGGTGTACTCTCATGTTTGTGAAATTGCTTAAAAAATTATTTTTTTACAGTTATAGAACAAGATGACTGCTAAATGTCCAAATTTTTAAAAAAGAGCACAAACATAGTGACTATTAATTCTTATTTGGTCAAAAACCTACACTCTGAACACTTCCTTAGTGATAGGGAACAGAGAGTGAAAGTTTTTTATTTTTTTTAACAATTTGTGTCAAATTATAGAATTTTAACACAAGAAAAATAAAGTTTATAATTTAAGAAAATACTATATATGGGATAACTTCCAGTGTGCTTATTCTGAAAGTAACACAAGAGCTTAGCAGAAGAAGATAATGTAATTGCAGTTACCAGGGCGATGCCAGACACTGCTGTTTTTCACTCTATTGGTCGGATCCAGTTTGGCTTCTTCCCTGAACTCTGTGCGGGATGTTTTCTCCCACGTCCTGTTTGCTGAATATACATGTGAAGTAAAATCCCAAATAGGCCTGTGGGTCCTTGACTACAATATTTATTTTTACTAGATGTACTACAACACTGCTGCAGTAACTTCCTTCCTCATCTAGTATCCATAAGATGATTCTTGAGCAGCGAAACACTTAGCATTTGACATTATTACAAGGTGAATAACCACAGACTTTACCTAATAATCTACTCTATGTTACAAATGATAAAAGAAGATAATTTTTTAAAAAGCCGCTCTCCTACAGCTCATTAAAATGAAAAAGCCCTTTTATTGGGACACAGTACTTCCCTGTTTTCGTTCTTACAAGCAGTTTAATTATAGTACATGACATTATCCCATACGTCTGTGATAAGAGAAGTTGTAAGCCACATTCTTGACTCAAATTATTTATTAGTAGTTCAAACAGTGCAAATGGCTTTCTGAGATAAAGCTTTTTGGGATTAATGTACTTCTATCCTGCAATTTAATGAACACATTTTGGTGTCTTTTTATTGCTAACTACAACTCCTCTTTAATCACGATACATCATTCTGTACGTGTAACATATTGGATGCACATATAGTTTATTAAGCATTACTGCTTTGAAATCTGTTGACTTTTTACCACTTTCAAAAAACACACTTTTCCCCCCAGTATCTGAACAAATTTATCATTTAATTGGTACAGATGGAATGCTAAATGTAAACTAAACAAATACTGTAAAACATCACACCGTCTATGGTGGTCTTTACATATCAGTCGTGATTTATTCAGAAAGCTATGTTTAAACATGAAGCCACTAAGAGCAACTGTTCAGCATAGACTCACTTTCTACCACAGTGAGTGTAAGGGATGGCCTGTGGTTGCAATAGGAGGAAGGGCTCGTGCTTTATAGGTAACAATCACACACTAATCACTGAATAGCGTAACAGATATAGTCGCTGTTTCAGTTTGTTTATGACACATTTTACTTTTTTTTTTTTTAGAGATGTGGTCCTGCTGTGTCACCCAGGCTGGAGTACAGTGGCACAATCACAGCTCCCTGCAGCCTCGAACTCCTGGGCTCAAGCGATCCTCCTGCCTCAACCTCCCGAGTAGCTGCGACTACAGGCATGTGCCACCACGCCTGGCTAATTTTAAAAATTTTTTGTAGGGACGGGGTCCCAGCTACTCAGAAGGCTTCATATCGAGGGGCCAAGGAGGAGGAGCTGGAGGAGAAAAGGGGCATAAGCACAGGAGAGACAGTGCTGCGTGTCGTTTTGGAGGAGCGGGAGGGCGGAAGCGAGGAGGTGGGGTCTGGGCATCTCTTCGTACTGTGAGAGCGCAGTAGTGGGCCCCAGCGCGGGCAAGGTGTGCGGTACAGGAAGGGTGGGGTGACCTCCTCTGGGAGCCTTTCTTTTATTGATAAAATTATAGGCAAGTTCATCTTCTAAGAATGAAGAAGTTAGGGACTGCGCCGGCATCTTGAGGAAAGTAGTCAAGATTTGGAACAGACAAGGAAAGGAACGAATCAGTGATAAGGAAAAGGTCTGCACGGTGGTGGTGACCGTCCGGCTGGGTGGGAGACCACACGTTTTAATGGTACCTTCTGCATGACTTCCCAAACTTCTTCACTAGCATCCGGGAAGTATGCAAAGAAGAAAGGCAGGAAGGAATTAAAGACGTCTGTGAGCGAGCAGTTCTGGCAGACAGTTGTGGCACCCGGGAAGGACAGCAAAGGGAGACAGAAACTCGACAGTCAGTTCACAAAGTAAGGAGCTGCTGCTAAGCCTTGAGTCGAATTATTCAATTACTGAATTGAATAGTTGTCCTCTTTCTCTCCTTCTATTTCCTGGGGGTAGAAGTTTATGGTCTAGCTACTTTGTGAACCAAATTAAGTCATACATATAGAACACATGAAAAATACAATGAGACACACATAATAAAATGAGCAAGGACACCTCATAGCTACTTAGTGTTTTACAGTTCTCAGAGATTATTAAAATGTTTTTGTCCTTTTTCAGACTTTCAGTTAGAAGATGAAGAATTTCTGGGGGTCTAAGGTACCGGATGGTGACTGTAGTTAATAATACTATATTGTATACTTGAAATTTGCTAAGACTGTAGATCTTAAGTGTCCTCACCCCCCCTCCACCACACACAAAATAGTAACTATGTGAGGTGATGTGTATGTTAATTAACTTGATTATGGCAATCATTTCACAATGTATACATACATCAAATCATCATATCTTACACCTTGAATATATACAATTTTTGTCAATTATACCTCAATAAAGCTAGAAAACATATATTTTCATCCTTTTCAAAACCAGTAATGAATGAACGTATTCTGGTTGTAAAAAATTCAAATATTATAGAAAGAACAAAAGATGCAAGACTTTTGCAATGCCATTCTCCACCTTGATGGGAAGCACCACCCAGAGTTTGGTGTGCAAGGAGCTATTTCTCTAGTCCTTAAGACGGGAGGGTGCCTGGCAGGGAGAGAAAAGAAAAGCGCTTGGAGTTGAGGAGCTCTACAACCAGTCCTGTGTGTCGTCTGTGTGATCTCGGGCAGGCGTCTTAAATTCCCAGGTCCTCAGTTTCCTCACTTCTAAAATGGGTTAGGAGGTACTTTTAATTGAAATCTCTTTTCAAACTGGGGACAGAAACGGGACAGAAAACAAAATTTTAATAAAATGTATCAAGTCAAGAAAATTTCCACCCTAAGAAAGTATATCCTTTCCAAGCTTTAGTTTCTTCTCACAGGGATGATGGAAGTACCAAACAAGACCAAATAAGAGAATACACACTACAGAGTTATAGCAACGTTGGGGTTTTTGTATTCTTAGAAAAAGAAATGTTTCTGTGAAGTGCCACCCGCATTTTCCCTGGGCGCATTTGTTTAGCTGAGGTGTCTTCAGAAGAATGAAACTCAAACACTCCTTAAACATGGCAAAAAATAAGACAACATGAAACAGCAAAGTTGCTTCATGATTTCAAGGAGGATCGGTGCCTTCCAGATAAGACTGGTGCCTTCCCTTCCCCACTGCTGTCTGCAAGAAAATCCTTAGATTTTGTTTGGGTAAAGTTGACCATTCTCCTATTGCAGAGTTTGTTTTTTCTTTTGCCAGAGATGATTGTTTTGTCCCTGACCAGAGAATTAACCTTTTGGAGGCCTTGCTACAAGTTTCTCACGGCCCATTTTTGTTCAGGAGAACTTTTCTGCACGCGCCACATCAGAATTCAAGTAGAAAGACTTAGACAAACAGGTGTCATGAAACCTGCCCTCCTGGGTGCTGGCTTACTCCCAGGCCCCCTTTCTTGCACACAGGAGGCTGGATCTGAAAGCAACCGAGGACCCGTCCCCTGTGGCTCCGAGTGTGCCAAGGAGTCACTTTGCAGTGTGGAGGACTCAGGGTGCATGTTTTAAACATAAAACATTTATTTGGTATTTTTTTCAGAATCGGAAACTTCAGGTTTGGGTCATGTCACTGTTCTTGAGGAAGTCACTCAGCACGTTTGTTCTGATTTGTGACTTATTCTGGTCCATTGAAGCCGGTGCCAGTAGAAACACAGTTAACTAAAATATGTAATTTTCTCAGAGCTACAGCCTTTCAGCTTGTGCCTGGTTCTGTGCACAGACCTCAAGCCCTCGCCATTTGCTTGTGTCACATTAGGAGTTGCACAACAGTGAGAAGACAGAAAGAGAGAAAAAGGAACAAACTCAAAGCCGACCTTGTTGCTGCCAGCTGATTCCATGGGCCGTTATTTCCAGGGAGAGGGATAAAGGGTTCTGTCTTGAGAGTAACTAGTTTTTGAGCCTCTGGGCTTTAGATCTTTGCTCCAAGAAAAAAAAAATAAAAGTTTAACACAAAATGGGATAGAATTTTGGACTTGGGAGCACTGCTGTGAATCTTGCATAGCAAGGCTCCATATTTCTAAGACTCTTTCAGTCACAGCCATTTTTAGAGACATTCTCTCTGTTGACCCTCAACTGAGTCCATCAAGGAGACTGCACAGGTCTTGTTGGCCCCACTGCTCAGGGGAGGAAAGCTCAAGGTGGATGGGGTCAGGACATGGGCATCAAGCCTGCTGGTCTGCCCAGTAAGCAGCTTCATCAGCATATCCAACTGGAATTTCAGAGGGATGTGGTAATATGCCAAAAGTCTCATACATTTCCCATTTCTATTTCTATATTTGTATGCATAATAATACAAAATTTTAGGAAAACAAAACAGATGAGTCTTAGATTCTACCTGCTTTGCCAAATAGAGTTTCAACTACTTCAATTCTTAAAGTCATCTAACAGATTTACCTTTGTAAATGAGAACAAAATATTCTGTTCCTGAGAAAATGTTAATGTTCTTAAGGTAGAACTAACTATACCTTGTATTTACTTGGTGTTTTTTCAAGGACAGCACAATAATTCCCAAATTTTAATTAGCCAATTAATATTCACTGTAAGAGTCAGATTATAGAATTAAAAAATTCTGTATAGTATCCTAATTAGGGTGATTTTGTCTGAAGTAACAGAGAACTCAACTCCAAGTGGCTTAAACATTAAGGCTATTCATTGGCTCACGCGATTAATCCCGGAGTCAGGAGCAACTCCAGAACTGATTCACTAAGCGGTTCAGCACTGTGATATGGGCCAGGTTCTTCCTGACTCTCCACTCTGCCATTCCCACTGTTGCATTGCCTGCGACTCCCAGGGTCTTCTGCAGGCTGCTTGCTAAGGCTCCATGCTTTCCTGCTGTGTCCAAAGGAGGGTTGCCCGCTGAAGCCTTTGCAGAACAATGAATATGATCTTTCCTGGAAGCCCCTCCTCATGTCTAATCAGCCCTAACTGAATCCTAATCCCAATCCTGAGCAGATCACTAACAAGGTAAATGGACCTACTCAAACGGGATTAGACTAATCAGGGTCCATTTCGGGATCTGGGATAGGTCTGGCTTCATGCAGTCATGTGGGCTCTGGGGGAGTGGTTACAACAAATCTCAGGATGAGGGAGAGAGGAAGACCCACAGAGAAATCTCGATTCTACCACGTCTCAATTGGCTTTCCACTTCATCTGCAGTAGCATGAACTCCAAGACGCATCCTGTGCGTATGAAACGATCACTACCCAGAATGATTACCGGGTGATGGGGGTTACAGTCTCCCAGGAAAAACAACCAACTCAGGACAAGACAGGCGTGGGCTTGAACCTGTTTTTCCACTTCAAGCAACATAATGTTTGGCAAATTACTTAAATCCTTGAGCTTCCATTTATTAATTTGTGAAGTGAGAATAATGACAGCAAATTTAGGAATGCCATTGTGAACCTAAAAGTAGAATGTAAGCACACACAAATGTGATTTGACACTTTAACCAAATTCTCCAGTAGCTGAAAATACCATGAAAACACCAGAGCAAAAGAGATCTTCCATCTCTAAATCTTGGGAAGTAAGTCTGTAAGACCAGTGTGAATTCTTGGTTCATAGCATTTTGTTACATCCTATGGAAAAGTGAATACCTCCAATAAACTATGTGGAGTAGCTTGCCATATGCTGGTCTTGTCAATATCGGAACCACTTTCAGGCCACTAGACTTGCAAATCCTTTGTTGTAAGAATTCTCAGATGTTTTACATGTAGTGTGATCAAGAGAACATTCAACAACTATTTATTGCACACTCAGTATGTGCCAGGCAGTTCTGCAGGTGCCAGGGCTACAGCAGTGATACATGATACACATGTTCCGATAACAGTTTCACTTCCTGTAAGCAATATCCTTTATGTGTAGGAAATTTTTGGTGATGCCTTCTGAATGGCTTGAATTACTCTAATAGTTACATATTCCTTACCCAGATCCACAAACAGTTTTAACATAAAAGTCAAACTGGGGTCTCATAATGTTCTTAATATTTTAATATTTACTTGATGATAAGAAAGTGGTTAGATAGAGCTTAATATTAGCTACCATTTTTTAAAAGTTCACCACATGCCAGGTCTTATACTAAATACCTTCCAACTCATGTATTTTTAAGGATAGAACTTCCCCAGGAGTGAGCGGCAGGCTGTAGCCCGGGATTTGCTGTAGCACATACATAGGAGCTGGCGCCTGCTGGTGTTTGCTAGTGCCCTGGAGCTCGAGATGACTAGGAGCCCAAGCACAGAGTGACACATGAGAGCTGGCTGCTTAAGTCAGTGTGTATGGCTCTGCCTTGAATATCAAAATCAGCACTGGAAGCTGCCTTTCCTTTGACCTTCTGACCCTGTCAACGAAAGCCCTCTCCTGATATGCTGTAGTTAACATTTATTCTACTTTAGAAATTGCTTCTTTACTTTCCATGTCATTGACTTTATGCAGCACCTTCATCTTGTACCTTTTATTAGGCTGTTCACATATCAAATCTGGCTCTGTTAAGACAGGCTGTTTGGGGGCTTTGTTGTAAGCCAGGTGAACAAGGTTATGTTGCAGCATATCATGTTAAAGGCCTCCCCTGAATTACTTTGCTAAGATAGATGGTGAAGTTTAAATACGTAGGTGGTGTCTGATGGTGTCTGTGAGAAGCACAACGTCAATCATACTATGACTTATCAAACGTCCCGGTTGCGGGTAGAACAGGGCAAATATGCACAGCACATCCACAGCCAGGAGCTTGGTCTGCTTTGGGCTCTAGGTGGTGTTTGTGTCTAGACAGAGGAGAGCTGTCTGGCTGGTAGCCCGAAGGTGACTTACGAAATGGACTAGCAACCATGGCAAGGGGCCTCTTCAAGGGTGTCAGAAGAATTTAGTTTTCTTTTGCTGTCTGATTTTTTTTTTAACCAGAATTTTATTTCTAGGAAAGGTTGCGCTGCATAGCAGCAAACCATCAGCAAGAAAAGAGCAGACAGAGATCTGTATTACAACCTGATGTCCATCCCTCCCATTTCTGCTGTGCGTCACGTCACCCCCATTTCAGAACTGTCACTCGGTAACACAGCACAAAGTGTCAGAACCCCAGGCTTGGAACAAAGGGCATCCTGGCAAATATAATGTTAGCTGTAGTGTTCTACTTGCAACAATTTGACCGTAAGAGTACAAACATTTCTCTACACTTTCCTTTCAATGGGTTTTATTTTTGTCACATCTCCTAAGATGTGATTTGATACTGTTTAACAAAATTCTCTGATAGCTGAAAATACCACAGATACAACAGAGCAGGAAACAGGAATGGCGAGATAAATTCTTCTTACACACTTGAGGAAGGAGGAAAACAGATAAGGTGTATTTAAGAAGAGGAAAGGAGGATAATTGTATGAGCATTCATTAAGAACATTAGGGCTTATTTATGAATAGCTTCTATTGCCCTCATTAATTGTTCCCATTTGTTTTTAATTTCAGTTTGTCATCAAGCCAGTATATCTTCACATTTAGAGAGCATAATGCAGTGCTAGTCTTATATATATTCATCCACCCCCGTATCCATCCATCCATCTATCCATTATTTTTAATTCAACAAATATGCATTATGTGCTTCCCAGAGGCCACACCTGCGAGGCTGTGAGGATGTTGTCATGTGCCTTGTGACTGTTCCTACACTGTCTGTAGCCTCAGTCTCCTCATGTGTAAAATGGGAATAATTATGTCAAGAGGGTGCTGCCTGCACTATAATGTTTACTCTGATGAATTGCATTGCATGATAGAGTGACCAGGGTGCCCTGTGCAGGGCCTGGCAAGTAGCAAGGCTTCCTGTCAGTGGGACGCACCGTGCAAGGACCTGGGTGTCTTTGGGAGAGAGAGTGAACTTTGAGGGAGGTGGCGACTTGTTCAGAGTTTCGTACTGACCATGTGACTTCAAGCAAGTTCTCTCTGTTCCTTGGTATCTGTCTTTTAAAAATAGGTGTAATAATATTTACAGAGAGTTCTTGTGGCATTAGAGATAATGTAAGAATAAAGGCTTAGTGCAGCCACCAGCAGGAAAAAAGGGACTCAAATACTGGATTGTTTGGGAGGAATGTGAAATATCCCTTTTGTCTCTAACTGAATATTTCCCTCAACCCTACTATTGTGTTTAAAAAGTCATACTGTACAGTCCTTTCTGTTGAGGCATCAAAACATCCTGGGAAAAGTACTAAAATGATCTGTTTGATCAGTTATTAGTTATGTAAACTAATCTGATGGGTGCAGCAGATCCCAGAGCCCAGAGACTGAGAGATGAGGGAAGGGGATTCTGAAGGTGCCACAAAGATCTAAAGGGAAGAATCATGCTGAGAACCCAGCCCAGGGGAGTGGGAGGCCCCCAGTGTGGGTGTTGAGGCCCCAGGATGGAAAGCAGATTGAGGAGGGGGCTCCACAGTGGAGTGTTGTCTGGGACACACAGCAAACCACATCAGATTTACAGGCACTTCTTAGGTAGCTCTTTCTATAGGATGATTATTACTAATGGAATTGTACCTGATCTTCAGTGATTGATAAATTCTTATCAAAATAAAAAACAAGAAAAAATTACTTTAAGAAGAAGTAGCCTGATTAGCCCTCCATAACCATTAGGACACTGGAAGAACTAGCATAGCATCTGCAGAGTGCATTGGAGGACTAGTTGCCTATGTCAAAAGGGTCCCAGGGTCAATTCATTTTGGGATTTGCTACATGTATTGTTCTTCTCTTGTATAAGATCAACAATAATTATTAGTGCATTAAAAGTGTGAGAAGTCCTGCAGTAAATATATCTGCTTGACTGCGTTTAAGCCAGTGTTTCCCAAATTTATTTGACCACAGGCCACTTATTTAGGTCCCACAGAATCTGAGAAACATGGACCTCTGAATGAGGTTGACCTCATGGTGACGTATTGTGGGGTCCACTATTGGGTATCATGTAGCCTAGAGTAATGTCTTAGTCTGTTTCATGTTGCTGTAACAGAATACCTCAGACTGAGTACTTTATAAAGAAAAAAAGGTTTATTTAGCTCATACTTCTGCAGGCTGGGAAGTATGAAAAGCATGGTGCTGGTATCTGCTCAGCTTCTGTAAGGGCTACATGCAAGGTCAAAACATGGTGGAAAAGGTCAAAGGGGAAGTAGACATGTGTGAAGAGAGACCAAACAGGAGGAGGAAGCTCACTTTATAACAACCTGTTCTTGCAGGAACTAATCCATTCCTGAAAGAACTAATCCAGTCTTGCCAGAGTGAGAACTTACCACCCTGAGAACACATCAAGCCATTCTTGAGGGATCTGCCCAATGATTCAAACACCTCCCACTAGGCCCCAACTTCCAACATTGACATACCAGGGACCACATTTGAACATGAGTTTTGGTGGCGACAAACTCAATCCATATCCAAGCCATAGCAAGTAGGTAGTAAATCCCTGGAGTTGCCCTGAAGTCAGGAGTATGGATTCATGCATTCATTCAGTCAATTGGTACTGAGGACCTATCCTGTGCCAAGCACACTCTGGGCAAGGGAAACATGGCAGTGAACTAAGCAGACAAAATCTCGGTTCTCTTGGAGCTTACCTTCCACTGAAGATGCAGAAGTAAATGCGCAAATGTCTGATGTGCATGTGGAGCTCCAGCTCTGAAGGAGAAATGGGGCCTAATCAATGAGGGTGCTGTTTTCTCCCAGGTGCTAGAGGAAGGCGGCTGGGCTAAAGTGACAGTCGAGCAGAGGTCTGATGAGGAGTGGACGTGAGCCACCAGGACACCTGGGGGAGAGTGTTCCAGGCACAGAGGGTAGTCATTGCATAGCCCCTGAGCAGAACCTGCCTGGCCCGCTCTAGGAGCAGCCAGGAGGGGAGTGACCAGAGCTGAAGGAAAGAGGGAGAGGACAGAGAGGGGGCTGGGGCAAGGCAGATGGACGGAGCCCTCGGGCCATGGCAAGGTCTCAAGACTAGATCCTAAAGGGGATGTGGGGCCCAGAAAGGGTCCTGAGCAGAAGGGTGTCAGGCTGAGTCTTTGTTTTAATGGGCTACTGTGGCAGGCATGTGTAGGGTCGAATGTACAGGGGCAGGGATGCAGCAGGGATGCTCAGGAAGCTTCTTCTCTAACCCAGGCAAGAGGGCATAATGGCTGGGCCCAGCTGGGTGGCAGTGGAGATGATGAAAAGGAGTTGAATTCTGTAGGTATTTTTAAGCTACAGCAGAGTGTGTCTATGCATCAGGTGTAGAATCAAGTTAGGATCATGGGGGTTTGATGAGCAAACTGATGATGTAAACAAGCTGGTATCCCAGGACCACTCTAGGTCACTCAGGCTTTACTACCAACCAGCTATATGACCTGGAGCAGGGCACATACCTTCTCCAACTGTCCTCCCTCCTCTGTGCAACAAAGGTCAAAATACCTACCCATAGGATGAGCTGAGAAAATGTAAGCGAAGTACCTGTAAGGGGCTCCGTATCATATGTCATCAGGGAAATGAAAGTTAAAACAACAATGACTTAATGCTACTCACCTATTAGAATGGCCAGAATCCAGAACACTGACAACACCAAATGTTTGTGAGGTTGTGGAGCAACAGGAACTCTCACTTATGGCTGATAGGAATGCAAAATGGTACAGCTACAGCATGTTGATAATTATACATGCTCTTACCATGTGATCCAGAAATGGTGTTCCTCAGTATTTACCCAAAGGAATTAGAAACTATGTCTGCATAAAATCCTGTACATGGATGTTTGTAGCAGCTTTATTTATAATTGTCCACACTTGGAAGCAACCAAGATATTCTTTAGTAGGAGAATGAATAAATAAACTGTGGTACACTTAGGCACTGGGATATTATTCAGCACTAAAAAGAAAAGATACCAAGGCATGAAAAGACATGGAGGAAACTTAAATGCACATTACTAAGTGAAAGAAGCCAGTTGGAAAAGTCTGCATACTGTGTGATTCCAACTATATGACATTCTGGAAAAGGCAAAACTATGGAGACAGTAAAAGATGAGTGGTTCCCAGGCATTAGTGGGGAAGGAGGGATGAATAAGTGGAGCACAGAGGGTTTTTAGGGCAGTGAAGCCATGTCATTATACACTTATCCAAACCCATAGAATGTATACCACCAAGAGTGAACCCTAATGTAAACTGTGGACTTTGGGTGACAGTGATGTGTCAGTGTAGGTTCCTCAATTGTAACAAATGCACCACTCTCTGGGGTATGTTGATAATGGGTGAGGTTGTGCAAGTGTGAGGCAGGAGGTATATGGGAAATCTCTTTACCTTCTGCTCAGTTTTGCTGCTAAAACTTCTCTAAAAAAAGTCTTTAAAAAAAAATAGTACCCATAAGGGCTCTACTACCATAATTTATGTAATTGATAGCAGGTATATGTAGAAATGAAATATTTAAATAATTAACCACAATTTAAACACACGTATACCAATTAAATAAGTACAATTAAAGGAATGGATATTGGGAAAGGGAAAAAGTTGGATCCTTAAAAGTGACTGTATTCTGCCATATGAACAGGAGAGCAAGCAGCCGAGTTAAGCGGTAGGTAATGCATCTACGTGAACAAACATCCAGTGAAACTTGTTGGTCTGTGAGCAAATGGGCAGCACCAGGTGTGCATAATTAATCTTTTGTTCCAATTCCTGAATGCAGTACAGAAGTCAGCTCTTTAGAAATCCTCTCCTCACGTAGCATGGAAGCCGTTGTGGCCAAGTGCCCTCAGTCTGAAGTAATTAAAAACCCCTCACTGCAGCAGCAGAAACCCCCTCCTTGCAAAAACCATGCCAAGCTGTTATGAGAGGACTGCGGGGTGAGGAGGAGGTAAACTAAAGGATCTTTGTGAGGTCAAGTTTTCAGCTTTGTCGTGAGCGAAGGAGGTGGTGTGCCCTGATCGCATGACCTCTTTGGTCTGGTGCAGCGGCGGGTGGTCAGTTCTTCCCATTCAGGGAAGACCACGCGGGGCCGCCCAGAGAGCAAGGAGGAGGCTGGAGGGGGCGTGGGTGCCGCCTACTCAGGCAGCATGAGTATTTGTGTACCACTCCCGCACTGCTTGGCAATCTCATGTAGACAATGTGGTTTTACAAGTCAGGCAACATCTTCAGATGTGAATTTCACCTAAGTAAATAAAGCCATCTGTCTAGTCCAAAGTTTTCTTTTGTTCCATGGTGAAGTGGCTTCTTAGGAAAATGACTAAATGTTCAGCTGTTTCAGGAGAAACAAGAAACACTGCTTTCTTTTCCCTTTTATCTTTAAGGAAAATTAACCACTTTAAAATGAAAGAGTAAAGAAAACAAATTTTTTTAAATGCCAGAATAGTTTGAGAATTTTTTCATCAAGTTTTTAAAGCATGGTATGACCTAAAGTAACTAAGAAAAACCTTTTCAAAAAATCATGTGTCTTCTCACTTAATCCCACTAGGTTTAAAAAAAAAAAAATCGTGTCTACAGAATGGTCATACTATACATAATTTTTCCGTCTATAACTTTACAAACCAATATAACTATAATTAGACATGTAAGTAATCATTAGCTCTACTCTGCATTGCAAATTTAAAACTCTTCTCCCTGGAATAATATATTTAAAAGTTCCCAAAGTCATAATAAAATGACTGTGAGTGTGACCCAGTCATCCCCACAGAGGGTATGTGTCATCACAAACTTAGGGAGGCCATAAATCAAATGGAGGAAGCTGTGGCAAACTGGTCAAAATGAAAAGCAAGACGGTTTTTATTTTCAAATTGAAATTAGCTTATGCTAAATTTTGATCTAAAATTAAACTACATTAGGAAAAAAACCCAGGGAAACACAAACTTCAAAGTTGTTACTAGAACTTAATTCCTTTTGGAAATTAGCTCATGCTGAACATACAAGCTAATATGAACAAATATAAGCTGATACTATTCTCTCATGATGATAATATGATAATAAAATGGCAAAAAATTATTACCAAAATTGCTTTTGAACAGATTAAGAGTCAGTTTGTTCATTATTGATTTTGGGTGCCTAATTTCTTTATTAAATGAAAGTGACAAAGAGACAATTTGGTAACTTGCCTAAAATTATTTAAATTATGTGTTTCCTAAGAGAAAGAATATTTAATTAAAAAGAAAAATATTGAAGAAACTATTTTTCAGTGAGGTTTTTCAAATCCACCTAGAAATCTTCATTCTAAAGTTTATTGGTAATTTTGTATCCTGGATTTGATACATAATTGTTTGGACAAAATGCTGTCCTGGTTTATTAATAATATATTACTTACAAGTGTTGGTAAATTATGCTTTGCATCTTTATTGATTTTATTATTGAATATTGAAGAACTAACTATTGAATGTTGATTCTGGAACATTCTTCTTTCTGCCCAACTGCATTTTTAAGTACAACTTAAACTTGTTTTATTTTGTTCTTTGAAAATATCCATGTAGGGCAGATAAAGAGTGGGCCTCGTGGACCAAAATAATGAAAAAAACAAATATCTAAAAATCTAAAAATCGCCTAGTCTAATCCTCTCTCTCCAATCTAAATTTTATAAACTATTTAGAAATAATCTGTGTTATACTTAGTGCTTTATGTAACTTTCACTGTATTTAATTCATTATTTTATAGCAGAAAAAATGCCTTGCATACGTATTAAGCAACTTTTTTTTTCCATAAGGCCCTCAAATGGCAGACAGAGAGGCAGTTGTAGTGTTTGGGATCAGTGAGCTGGGAGTGCACTGTGCCCAGAGCCAGGGTAGGTGATGTGTAGTGAGCAGGAGCCTAGAAGATCAACTGGATCTGGATTATGGGATAGATTTACCAAAAGTTTAAAAAATGTGGATCTTATTCTCCAGGTAAGTGACATGCCCACATCATTGTTAGCTCCAGTAGGAGGAGGGTTGAAATGTGAAGAGGTCAGCAGATCATTTAGGAGGTTCATATAAAGTCTTGACAAGATTATAAGGCTTGAATCAAGGCAATTGACAGAGAGAAAGCAAATTTGAGAGAAATTTATTTCATGGATGAAATTTGCAGGATTTTCTGGCTAGCACAATGTTGAGTAAAAAGGAAAAAGAAGGGTTGAAACCTCTGGGAGGTTTATCCTGGGAACATGATGATGATAATTACAACAGCAAGGGGAGAACTGGGATGACAGTGGCATGTTAATGTGAAGGTTGCCAAAACTGCCATGCACTGCTGTACCAAGAATGAGAGTTTGAAATGCTACAGGCCACAAGCCATGAGGTTTAACAACCCTATTTAAATTGTAGTCAACACTGAACCACTTCCTCAATCATATTTCACTTCTTCATCTAGTTTAAGCAATTTAGAAATCTCAAAGGTCTACCTACCTCATGGGTAGAAACCTAGGTCAGGTCCTGCTAGAGTAAGGAGTCTAACCAGCAGCTTTGGTTGGAGAAATGCACATAATGTTTACCTCGTCCATCATTGGGTAGCATTTGTTGACTTTTTGGTATTCATGCCATTTAAATCATGCTAAGAGTGCCGTTCTCAAAGGTTGTTTCTGGATTTGATAACATGAAGCCTTCAGGGAAAAAAACCAAAGGATCTGTGTTGCACTGTGACAAAATCCTGAGATGCTGTGTTGCTTTCTGGCTTAAGTGCAGGTAATGTTGACTCGTTCATGTGATCACTTGTTCCACAAGTTATGTGTTGAGCACTTTCGGCAGGCCTTCCCTTCAATGTGAGTTTGCTCTGCCTCTGTAATGTGACAATACTTATTATCCATAGCATTTTAACAACTTGGGGAGAGCGTAACATAGGTTATAGTTTGTTAGCTAAGTGAGTTAGTAACAATTTTACCAAATGTTAAAAAATATACTAGATGATTAGATATGTTTTTTCATGTTTAACTTGTTTAAATTTATTTGGCTGTCTTTATGTTAATTTCCATACTTCCTTAAAAGTCTGGGTCATTTCAAAATGTAATTCTCTTGAACTAAGTAAAAAAAAATACAATGAAGATTCATTTCGACTATAGGATTCAATATTTATTTTTGTGCTTATGATGGAATTCTCATTCCTAACCATGTGGCTGAAAGGATGACTTTGTGTATGTAAACCAATGCAAAGCTGCTCATGCAAATGTTTTTGAAACTGCTGGAGTCTTGCTCTGGCTGATTTGACTGCTGGTTCGGATTTTTTTTTTTTTTTTTCCTGTTCTGTATTATTGATGAAGTTGGGTTCCAAGTAAATTTCCAAGGTTTGGCACACTTCAAAGTATTGTTCCTTGATTCTAAAATAACACTTAAGTTATCCACTGAAAAATTCTAATTTGATAAACGTTTCAAAGCATATTTCAAGCATCATTCAAAATTTCAAACCACATTTTAGAATTTATAATAGCCTGTGAAAAGTTTTGAATCTTGCCAAGAAGTGATATAAAAGTTGAACTTCAAAGTTTTACAAATATTCAGTTACTTTCAGTTACTTTTCTAGTCTTTCTGATTCTTGCTTGAAGCAGAAGTAAGGCATTTTCAAGAAAGAGCCTAAGATGTTCTGAAAGAGAACTCCATCTTTTATTATTGTTCACTTGATTTCTATAGCAACAGGGTGCTCGGTATTTGCTTTTCAAATATATTTGGTTACAGGTATTAATACTATCTAGAGCTAGCACCAAACTGTTCAATGTTAAAGCTAACCATATGCACCTGTCCTAAACTTGAATAACTTTGTATTGTTATTTTCCAGACTTCATAACAGGACAATATTGAAATTTTGATTCTATTTTTGGCCAAAAATTCTTGCTTCTGAATGAAAGTTTCATCACTGAATGATGAAATTGGTGATGGATATTTTTCTATTGCCACTTTGTTAGGAATTACGTAGTGTAAGGTCAACACTGATGGTTATCTTAAACAGCATGGAATCTAATGAGACTATCCCAGACTAAATGCTTTGGTTTAGCTTTTTGGTAGCTTCCAGTTTGTTTGCCTATTGTTGCTGTTGTAGTATAGAAATAAGAATTTCTAAGAAGTAGTTTTGAAAAACAAATTTGACATAGTTTTCATAATCATTCTGGAAAAGCAGTCTTCGTTGTTTTTTTTTTTTAAATAAATGATCAGTAAATGTCACTAGAGAGGTCAATAAATATTTGCCATTTAGCATCATTAGTTACATTGAAAATTGGGGCTGGATTAAAAAAAAATCTGTGCTTTAAAACAAAAGCTAAGGGAAGACTTATCTTTTAACTTTTTGTCCCAAGAAATTCTTTGCACATTTTGATCAATTTGGATTATGGCTAATAATCTTTATTGACATAGTCAAATTTATTGGCTGGCATAAACCTGAAGCTTTTCTACAACAAAAGAAATGCCTTAGGATTTCTTTTTCTCTCAGTTATTTACTTAATTATACAACAATATTGGTCCTGTTTAAGATGAGAGAGAAAAAAAATTCTAATTTTTTTTTCTGATCCAAGTGGGGCAAGGTGAAAGTAGTCTGAGAAATATTGAACCTATTAATAGAAACATTATAATACTTAGGTATGGGGTTTTTGTTTGTTTTGCTTTATTTTGTTTTTGCTTTTCTATGAATATTACCTTCTCAAAAAACATTTATTCTACCTAGCTCATATGGATCCCAAATATTTAAAGTCAGTAATATATGTGTGGAATTTGCTTTTCTAATAATAGACTAATAACTAAAGGTAATGCAAAATGTCAAACATCACACCAAATAGTGCTTTGTACAAGAACCCTTGGTATTTTTTTCTGTTGGACTTCTGGCAGCCCATGCAGGAGGTACTGCTCTGAGGCTGCTGACATGCTGGTGTCAGGGTTTCTTTCCTACGTATTCCCTCTTGGATATTTGTTTGTTGTTTATACCATTGAACCATGACAACCTCGGATGAACTAAATGAAGCTAATGGTAAATATGTCAAAGCAATTAAAATAGTTTCTCTGTAAGGTAACAGTTTGTATAGTCTTTATAGTAATTAAGAAAGTCATAGAAAAGAAGTTCAATTTTTCACAAAAAGATACTTCATTTCTGATTCAGTCTTACACACAAAAGAACTAAATGCAAATCACCTGCTTATAATAAATAAATCTGTATACATTAGCATGAAAGTTTTGAATATGAACAAATAGGGGAAAAGGAGAAGTTGCTACAGGGACTAAAGTTGGAGTCACATGGCTTCAAAGTTTGTGGAAAGTTTTCTTTCCTTTTTTTATGTTCTGTGTATGTGTCAAGGTTTTAGATGTGAGTTCTTCAAAGTTGTCAGACTACGTTTCCCTTCAGCTGGTTTGGAGCTCATTTTCCAACTGCTTTTACAAGTAAGATTTTAAACAACTTTTAAAGAACTTATAAACTGGCTTTTTAATTCAAAATTCAGATGGAGGTATTGCTGTGGTTTCATTGCTGAGAATTCTTCTCTTTCTGACTTTCATTTTCTTTCTGACACAAATTGATTGGGACATTTTAAAGTTTTACTGCCGGTGTAAAAAATGATCTTTCTTTTTAGTGTAGGATGAATTATGTTTGGTTTGGGATGCTTTTTCTTTCTTGTTATTTCTGACTAGTCTGTGCTTACTTTGAAAGGGAACTTAATATACATTACCTTGTCAAAGCTTCGGTATTGTTTACACTTGGTGACTAAAGCTAGAGGAAAATTGCTCGATGTGTACATGAGAGTATGTACTTAGTGCTGAAATCCCCGACCTACACTGGGGAAGGGAGAGCACAGCCACAGCTTTTTGCTACTCTTATTAAGTTCTGAAAAAAATATATATTTTTCCAAATCCCAGTGAGTCAGTCTGTCCTGCTGGAACTGCTCTGTGTTACTCACCAGCACATCTGCTACAAAGGTTTAAAAACCCCAGGACACAGCCTTGGCCTGAGGCATGTCTCCCAGGGACGACCCTCAGCACCCTCAAGGCTGCTAGTCCTCTTCACCCACTTCCCCTTTGTACTTGTGTGTGAAACGCAGAGCCCTCAGTGACCCTCATGACTGCACCCCTTCTGCATGCATACGCCAGCATCTCATGGATCTGGGCTTTGTATATTCACCTAAACTTAAGAACCTCATAGGACAAAAATATTGTGTTGTCTACTTTGCAAATTTTTCTTCCTCTCCAACTATCTTAAAATGATGTAGTGTTGCATGAATAATAGGCATTCAAAGCGTTATTGCTGAACACATGAAATTAAACGTCTGTTTGTAGAGAATGATTGTTATTTTTTGGTATCATAAAAAATCTCTTATGCTATGATTTCTGTTTATTAATTTCTTGATTCTTAGGGTATAATATTTATCCCATAATACATATAGAGTTTGTGATTAAAAATATCCTCTATCTTCTATTCATTGTACAGAAGCATGAGGTGACTACTTTCTTTTCCCTTAAAACAACAATTCACAAAACTAGTTGATAAGGACCGTATGTTGTATGATCACTAACACTCATTATTAGTAAGCCTTAAATCTGCTTTTTCTTCATTTGTTTTGGAGATGTTATGTTACTGGGCTGCCAAATGCAGGTGCTTGCATAAATTTATATTTGACTGGATTTCAGAAAGTCAGCAAAAAGTGACATTCTATTAATATTTTGCATCTTTCCTCATTGGGCAGGAGTTTTGGAATGTCCTTTGCTGATTTTCTCCCTGCCTTTCTTCCTTCCTTAAAATAAGCCCTCTATTTGATTTATTTTAGTTACTTAAAAGGGCTACATAAAATTATTTTTATGGCTCTTAAAACATAAACAAAATGTCAAAAAGATGTAACTAGTTGAACAGAGGGATGCTGGTGATGAAAAAATAGATATTGATCACCAATTATTACATTATGACAAAAACTATCATAGGAGCTAGTTTGAGTTAAAAAAACAACTGATTTTTTGAAAAGGAAATGAACCATCACAATGAAGGATATAACATTAGAATAAAAAATGTAGGTGGAAAATATGGGGAAGAGAAAATAAGGGCCAGGGAGTTTTATGACTACAGGATCCTTATTTAAGGGTCACTTCTAGAGGTGCATTACAAATTTGGCTCTGCACTTCCTCGCAGCAAACAGATAGTTATGATTTTCACATCACCCATATAAAAATATACCAGTCACTCAAGATAGGTAAAGCTTTTCCTGATACTGAAAATAGCGAAATGGCTATTTCCAGTTTTATATAATGAGGGCACTGAATGATACTGGACTATGTATCAACAATGTCCTCCTAATATTTACAATATGGAATTTCTTACACATTTCTTATAATGTCCTGTGTAGAGCATCATGTCAGTTCTAGGAAGGAATCTAACAATATTGTATCTACTATTTTGATACAAATGTCTTTAGATCCATGATAGTCTGGCTTGATCTAAGGATAAATGTATCATTCAATGAATGGATCTTTTTTTTTTCTAGCAGAGGCAGGGAAACAACCCTCACTTTGTTGTTTGCAAAATATTTGCATGCTTTGACTATCAACTGACGGTGAGGTGAGACTTCTCTCTGCAGAGTGAGGTGCTCAGAGCAGGTATAGTCTGAACCAGTGTCCTCCCTGGGCGGGTGGCTTAAGGAAGATATTTTGGGCAGGGCCAAAGTGTTTTTAGAAAACAATTCTGCATCTAATATAAGGCTCTGAGGCTTTTATAACATAGAACTTGACTACAAAAGTTTTATATTTTGTCACCTAGGTCCTTATATTGTGTTTAGCACACATATGTGTACTTATGCCTGTGTACAAATACACACGTATGGATATATAAATTTCCACAAAAATACATGTGTTTCATAAAAACATCCAATATTTTTACTTCAAAAAACTTCAAGCATAAGACAAAATTAACACAACTTTACCATAAAAGCCATAAACCCACAACTGAAATTCTACCATTAACACTTTATGATGCTTGTTTTGTCACATGGCCATCCATCTCTCCCTCCCTCTGTCCATCACAGTACATTGCAGACATCTGTATACTTCTCCCCAAATAATGATTAAAAATCATTAGAGTTCAATACTTGTTTATAATTTTTGTTATAAACAAGTATTTAATATAAGTATGTATCAAATATAATACATATTAGGTGATATAAAATATTATCTGTCTTAGTCTGTTTAGTGTTGCTATAAAGGAATACTGGAGGCTGGGTAATTTATAAAGAAAAAAGGTTTGTTTGACTTATGATTGTGATGTCTGGAAAAGTTCAGAATTGAGCATTTGCATCTGGCAAGGGCCACAGGCTGCTTCCAATAATGGCAGGAGGTGAAGGGGAGCTGGCAAGTGCAGAGATCACATGGAGAGAGAGGAAGCAAGAGAGAGAGGAGGGCGGTGCCAGCCTCTTTTAACAACCAGCTCTCTTGGGAACTAATAGAGTGAGAACTCACTAATCCTCACCCCCCACCAAGGGAGGAGATTAATCTATTCGTGAGGGATCCACCCTCATGACCCAAACACCTGCCATTAGGCCCCCCCTTCAACATTGGGGATCAAATTTCAACATGAGGTTCGTGGGAACAAACATCCAAACTATAGCAGATAATATAAAGCATTATCTAATATATTATAATATCCATTGTATATTATTATGTAATATTTTATTATAATTTTATATAAAATTTTCATATACAGTCACAAATCTTAAGTATGCATTAGTTGGCTTTTGAAAAATGTACACACCTGTTTATCCACACCATTTATCCAAAAATGTGCACACATTATTTCTACCTCAGGGAGTTTCTCATATACCTTCTCGGTTAATCTCCATCTTTAACATCCAGAGGCAATCATTGTTGTGATTCTTTTCCACCATAGATTAGGCTTGCTGTTCTAAAAATTCACATAAATGGAATCATACAAATTGTATTCTTTTTTATAGGTTTTTTCACTCAGCATTGTGTTTTTGAGATTCATCCAAATTGTTGTATGCATTAGTTGTCTTTCAAAAAAATACTGAGTAGTATTCTATTGTGTGGATATACCACCATTTATTTATTTATGGACATGTAGGCCATTTCCAGATTTAGGCTATTGTGAATAAAACTGCTTTTAACATGCTTGTTTTCATTTTATTTGGATATACACCTAAGTGTGAAATTGTGGGGTTGGATGTATGTTTTGTTTTAGCAGTAACTGCCAGTCCATTTTGCAAGGTAGTTGTGCCATTTAACACTCCCATCATCAATGTCCAAGATTTCCAGTTGCTCCTTATCTTCACCAGCATTTAGTGTTATTGATCTTTTTAATTTTAGTCATTCTTGTGCACATGTGGTGCTCTCTTATTTGCTTTTAATTTGCATTTCTCTGATGGCTAATGATGTTGGGTACTTTTTCATGTACTTATTGGTCACTTATACATCTTTTCTGAAGTATCTGTTTAAAATTTGCCTGTTTAAAAAATTGGGGTATTTGTTTTATTCTTTAGTAGTAAGAATTCTTTATATATCTTAGATGCAAGTCCTTTGTCAGATAAAGGTTTTTGAATATTTTCTTCCTGCCTGTGAATCTCATTTATGTTGTTAGTGATATCTTTTCACGAACATAAGGTTTTAATTTTGATGGAGTCTAATTCATTAATTTTTTCTCTCATAATTATTGCTTTCTGTAACCTGAAAAGCCTTTGCATACATACTCCCAAATATGAAAGCTAATCTGTATTTTCCTCTAAAAGCTTTATGGTTTTAGCTTTTACATTTAGGTCTATGGTGCATCTTGAATTAATTTTTGTATGGATTGTGTGTCATTTTTTTTCCATAAAGATATCCAGTTATTCCAGTTCCACTTGTTAAAATGACTATATCCTTTCTCCAACAGATTCCTTTGTGACTTTTTCAAAACTCAGATTATCATTAAATGTGAATATCTATTGCCAGGCTCTCTATTCTTTTCCCTTAATCTATTTGTTGATCCTTAGGAGCTATACTACCCTGATTATCAGAGCTTGACAGTAATTCTTGGAGTCAGGTAGTTGTAAGTTCTCCAACTTGGTTACTCTTTTACAAGATCTCTTTGGACAGTCTAGGTCCTCACTCATTTCTATAAAAACTTTATAATCAATTTGTCAAAATTTATTTAAAACCCCTTTTGGGATTGTGATTATGATTCTTTCAAACTAGAGATCAATTTGGGGAAGAACTGACATCATAACAACGTTGAGCTTTGCAACCTCTGAACATGGCACATGTCTTCATTTCTTTAGGTCACTAATTTTTCTTGACAGTGTTCTATAGTTTTAAATGTTGATATCTGGTTTCCATTTTATGTTAAATTTATTTCTTGGTATTTTATACTTTTGGGTGGTATTGTAATTTGATTTAAGCATTTTTTAATTTTCAGTTGTTTTCTGTGAGTGTATAAAATACATTATGTATATGCATATATCACTTTGTATCTTGCAACCTTGTTAATATCATTTATTAGTTCAGTAATGTTTAGACTTTTCTCTATAAACAATCATGTTATTTGCAAATAAAGACAATTTTACTTCTTTCCTGCTGATCTTTTTACTGGTTATTTCTTTTTCTTGTCTCTTTGCAATGGCTAGAACTTCCATATGTTAAATATAATAGAAGTAAAAAGAGTGGTCATTCCTCCCTTGTTCATGATCTTAGGAAGAAAGTGTTTAATGTTTTGCCATTAAGTGTGATATTAGCTGTAGGCTTTTTGTAGATGCCCTTTATTAGATTTAGAAAGTTTTCTTTCATTCTTGGTTTTCTGGGTGTTTATTAAAAATCAAAAATGAATTTTTTTTGTTAAATGATTTTTCTACGTCTATTAAAATGATCATATAGTTTTCAATTTTATTCTGTTAATGCGATGGATTACATTGATTCTTAAATGTTAAACCACACTTGCAATACAGGGATTAACACTGTTTGATCATAATTGCTGGGTTTAATTTGCTAATTTTGTTACATATATTTGCATCTATTTTTATGGAAGATATAGTCTGAAATTTCCTTTAATTCTTCTGTAATACCTTTGTCAGATTGTGGAATGACCTTATATGATGAGTTGGGAAGTATCCTCTTTCCTCTGTTTTCTGAAAGAGTTCATATAAGATTGGTTCATATAAGATTGGTTTAGAATTTACCAGTGAAACCATCTGAACCTGGAGTTCTTTACAGAAAGGGTTTTGACAACAAATTCGTTTTGTTAAATAATTGTAGAATTATTCACATTTCCTGTTTCATTGTGTCAATTTTTGTAGGATGTATTTTTCAAAGAAATTTTCTATTTCATCTAAGTTTTCATATTTGGTGGCATAAAATTTTGGGTAATATTAATCTAATTATCCTTTAATGTTTGTAGGATCTGTATTGATTTCCTCTTTTTCATTGTTGATGTCGACAATTTGTATTCTTTCTCTTTTTTGCTTGATCAATCTAGTGTGTATCAATTTTGTTGATCTTTTCAAAGAACTGCCTTTTTTTTTTTTTGAGACAGAGTCTTGCTGTGTTGCCCTGGGTAGAGTGCAGCGGCGGCGTCATAGCTCACTGCAAGCTCCAACTCCTGGGCTCAAGCCACCGTTCTGCCTCAGCCTCCTGAGTAGCTGGGACTATGGGCCGGTGGGCCCGCACCTGGCTATTTTTTTTCTATTTTTGGTAGAGACAGGGTCTCACTTTTACTTAGGCTGGTCTCTGGGACTCCTGAGTTCACGGATCCTCCTGTTGGGGCCTCCCAGAGTGCTAGGATTACAGACTTGAGCCACCTTTTGACTTGCTAATTTTTCCTATTTTTTTCCTTCTTTCAAAATAAGTTTCATTGATTTCTGCATTTACCTTCATGATTTCCTTCTTCCCACATACACTGGGTTTACTTTTCTTTTTCTAATTCATCAAATAGAAACTTAGTCATTAATTTCAGAACTTTCTTCTTTTTAATACAGGCATTTAAAGCTATAAATTTCTTTCAAAACCCTTCTTTAGCTACATCTCACAAGTTTTGATATGTTTTTCCTTGGAATCACCTAGAAATATTTTCTAACTTTCTTGATGATTTTTTTTCTTTGATTTATGGATCATTTAGAAATGTACTATGTAATTTTCAAATATATAAAGAGTTTCTAGTTATTTGTTTGATTTCTAGTTATATTCTGTGGTGGTCAAAAAATATTCTTTGTGACTTCAAATCTTTTAAAACTATTTAGACTTGTTGTATGGCCTTGTATATGGTTTATTTTTTGAATGTACTGTGTGCACTTGAAAAGAGTATATATTCTGCAATTGTGCTATAAATATCAATTAGAGAAAGGTGGTTAAAAATCCTCTGATCATCCATGTAATTTATTTTGTCTAGTTGCTGTATCAATTGTTAGGAGAAAAGTGTTATAATCTTTAATTTTTGTTGCAGAATTGTGTATTTCTTCTCTTACTGCTATCAGTTTTTGCTTTGTGCATTTTTAACTTTGAACTAGGCACACACACATTTATGATTGTTATGTCTTTCTAATGAATTGAACCTTTCATCATTATGAAATGTCCCTCTTTATCTCTGTTACCACTTTTTGTCTTGAAGTATATTTTACCTGATATTAATATAGTCACTCCAGCCTTCATATGGTTACTGTATTCATAGTATACCTTTTCCTACCTATATTAGTCAGGGTTTCCCAAAAATACAAAACCAATAGGATATATAGATATATAAGAAGGGATTTATATGGGAATTGGCTCACGTGCTTATGGAGGCCGAGAAGTCCCATGATCTGATGTCTGCAAAGCGGAGACCCAGGAGAGCCAGTGGTGCAGCTCAGTCAGTCTGAAGGTATGAGACTGAGGGTAGAAGGTGAGGGATGGGGGCAGGGAGTCTGCCAGAGGAATTCCTTAGCCCAAGAAACTGGAGCTCAGATGTCCCAGTGCAGGAGATGGGTGTCCCAGCTCCAGAAGAAAGGGCAAATTTTCTTTTCCTCTGCCTTTTTGTTCTATTCAGGCCCTCAGGGATTGGATGTCACCTGCTCACATTGGTGAGGGAAATCTGCTTTACTCAGCGTACTGATTCAAACGCCAGTCTCTTTTGGAGACACCCTCACAGACACATCCAGAAATAATGTTTAACCAGCTGCCTAGGAATTCCTTAACCCAGTCACACTGACACATAAAATTAACTATCACACTATCTATTTACGTTTAACCTATCTGGGTCTTTATTTTTATAGTGTGTTTCTTCAGACAGAATGTAGTTGTGTCTTGCTTTTTTGTCTATTCTTATAATTTCTGTCTTTTAATTGAAGTATTTAATCCAATAACTTTAAATGTAATTGTGTCATCATTGATATTTTATTATCTATCACCTATTTTTTTATTCCTTTATTCCTCCTTTCTTGCCTTCTTTTGGACTTTTGAATATTTATTAGAATGCCATTTAAATTTGCCTATTAAGCTTTTTGATCTCTACCTATTTGTATTATTTTTAAAATGGTTGTTCTAGGAATGTATTGTGAACTAAAATAAAATCTTAAGCCCCCCAGCTGAGGGAATGGATCCCTTCCTGGCCAAGGGGGGCTCAGAAATTCTATAAAGCTGAGTTGCTGGACATGAGAAGGGAGGTCAGACACACCTCATCATGCACAGCCTCCCTTCTTGAAGATATCCTTTGAAACTCATTATCAGGCCTAAGGCTATGCAAGACAAAGCTTAAACCACACTTGCAGGTTATCAATTTACTTGACAGATCTTGTGAGTCTGAGTATATGTTTGATGACTTTTCTCTGATTAACAGACTTCCTTATTTTAACTTAAAACATTCCAAGCCTGTAGACAAAGCTTCATTTCTTTAACCAATTACAAATCAAAGAATCTTCAAGCTCACCTATAACCTGTAATTCCCTGCTTTGAGATGTCCCACCTTTTTGGGCCAAACCAATGTATGCCTTCCAGGTATTGATTTATGACTTTACGCTTAATTCCTGTCTCCCTGAAATGTATAAAACCAAACTGTAACCCAGCCATGGCAAGACCACTTGCTCTTGGTTTCTTGGGTGTGGCTCTCCGGACCATGGTCACACATATTTGGCTCAAAATAAACCTCTTTAAATTATTTTACAGAGATTGGGTCTTTTCTGTTATCAGTATCTTAACTTTTTGCAATATATTTAGAATTGGAATTGCACACTTTATGAAATGTAGAAACTTTATAACCATAAAGGACTATTTATCATACTCCCTGCTGTTATCTATGTGGTAGTTGTCATGTGTATGTTATTACACTTATATACATTGTAAGTCTCACTAAATCATGTTATAATTTTTGCTTTAAACAGTCATGTATTTTAGAGAAATTAAGAGTTAAAAATAGTCTTTCTGTATTTTTAAAATCTATATTTATCTAGATTTTTACCATTTCTGGTGCTTTTCATTTCTTCCCGAAAATCTGAATTTCCCTCTAGTGTCATTTCACTTCCGCCTGGATAATTTTTTAATGAATTTTTTGTAGCACATGTTTTTTTTAAGCAAATGCTTTGCTTTTGTCTTTTTTAAATGTCTTTATTTTACCTTCATTCTTGAAGAGTATTTTCACTGGTGTGACAGTTTTTTTCCTCACTTGAGAGGTATTATCTCACCCGTTTTTTTTGGCTTCCTTAATTTCTGATGAGAAGTCAGTGAGCATTCAAACATTGTTTCCCTGAGTGTAATAGGTTGGCTTTTTTCTGGCAGCTTTCAAGATTTTCTGTCTTTGGTTTTCAACAGTTTGTGTCTATGTACCTGGGTGTGGCTTTATTTGTATTTATCCTACCTGGGGTACACTGAGCTTCTTGAACATGTAAATTCACATCTTTCACCAAATTGAGAAATTTTTTGGCTATTATTTCTTCAAAGATTGTTCTTCCCCATTCCCTGTCCTCTCCTTCTGAATTGTATAATATATAGTGATAGTACATTAGACATTTGGATCTTGTCCCACTAGTCTTTGAGCCTCTGTTATAATTTAAAACATTTTTTTCTTTTTTTTTCAGATTGGATAATTTCTGTGGTTCTGTTTTTAAACTAATTGACTTTTCCCTCTGTATTCCCATTCCTGCTGTTAGACTTATTCAGTGATTTTTTAATTTCAGAATTAAAAGCAGTCTCAGAATTTTTGTTTGATTCTTTTTACATTTTTTTAAATCTCTCTGCTGAGCTTCCCTATCTTTCCATCCCACTAGAGGTATGTAGGCGTCTGAGAATCATTTCTTTTGGGGACCATGGCTTTATTATCCTGCTAGTACTGCTGTGCTTCCGTGGGCAAATTTCCACATGGAGAAATACCTTCCTACTCACCCGTCTTCCTGTTCTCTACTGCATACTGTTTATTATAAAGATATCAACTGTTTGACATTTGTGTTAAGAAAAAGAGAATCAAAATTCGTTATTATTTTTCTCAAATCAGTGTTATCTGGTCTATCAATAGATGATTCTCACATTCTGATGTGTGTTGCGGTACTAAGGGGCAGATTATACATTAGGTGTGTGGAGGTGTCAGTGTGGGAGGGCAGAGGAGGAAATCTTATTGTGCATATACAAAGTGGTCGTTACAGCTTTATTCCGAAGGAGAACCAAGATCTTGTTCTGTTTATTACTCTATTTAATAACTAGATTTCTAATATTATGAAACATTTAATATTGTGAAATTCTTTGATATGTATCTTACTTGGCTGGAATATATTTCCAAATATTTTTTCTCAAGCATATATAAGAGATATATTTTGTAAAAGATTTCCCCCTTTTAAATTGACATATAATTCACATGCCACAAAATTCATCCTGTTTAAGTGTACAATTCAGTGGTTTTCAGTATAGTCACAAAGTTGTGCAGCCATGACTACTATCTAATACCATCTAATTCCAGGACATTTCCAACACCCCCAAAAGACACCCTGCACCTACTTGTAGTTACTCTTCATCCCTCCTTCCCTGAGCCCCTGGAAACCTCTAATCTACTTTCTGTCCCTATAGATTTGCCTATTCTGAACATTTTATAAATCATACAATATATGGCCTTTTACATCTGGCTGTGTTTGGGTTTTTTCTGCTTTTTAGCTATTATGAATAATGCTGCTGTGAACATCTGTGTGCAAGTTTTTGCATGGACATATGTTTTCATTTCTCTTGGGTATATATATCTGGGAGTGAAGTTGCTAAGTTCTAAGCCCCCTGTCTTAGAAATTTATTCTGTTAGTGTTGCACGTGACAGATAATACAATTAATGATCATATCTTGGAGTTTTAACTTTTTCTTTTAAAAACTAAGTAAATATTTCTTTGTAATCATTTTTTCCTACATAGATGTGTAGAGAATTTTGTTCTGTCATAAATCCAGGTAGCCTACATAACGTGGGCTTGGGAAGAGCAGACTTCACTATTTGCTGTCTGATTGCTCTCTTTCCAGCACCCTTTGTTTGCACTGTGTTGTGTGCAAGTGTGTGTGTGTGCATGTGTGCGTGTATTTTCAATTCATTTTCATCAACCTTACCATTAGTGGAAAAGTAAGTCTTCAGTGGAAACTCTTTTTAGTGAATAATCTTCTAGGATTTTTGCCAGGTTTTAGAGATTGCATAAATTTTCATCTTTTCTGTTTTCTTTTTCTCATGGTTACTTTAGTGGGAAGTTGAGAGAGACTGTGACGGAGACACATCTTCTTAAATAGATGTTATTGGAAGCAGATGTTTAGGTTCCTCTTTCTTCAGGGGTTAGCCCATATTTGAGTCAAACAGTGGACCATACTTTTAAGAAGGGTCCTAACAAATTATCAAGAAGCAGAGTCAATATATTCATAGTATAGCTTGGACAATGGTGGTAGTATAAAATTTTCATAGGATGTTTTGTTTAGCACTTTTCCAGGGCATTTTACTGGGACTCTTTTCAGGTGTAGTTGACCTTAGTTTTAAAAACCCCTCAAAAATAAGCCTCCAGGGTGGAATTTGAGTGTCTGCATTCTTAGCCACCAAAAGCCTGCTATTAAATCTAGTTTAGAAACAATATATACATTGAAAAGATGTTCAGGGAAAATGGGCAAACTAACTGCATCATCTGCTCTGTTCAAGGCATCATGGAAATGTATCTGGGAAGGACAGAGCTCAGGGAAGCTTCTGAATGTGAACTGCAGAGTGCAGACTCCAGTGGTCACCTGGCCAGTCTCAGGAAGTCATTATTTTTTTCACAAATGAGTCTGAAATATTAACTTCTTATTTAGATTTACTAAGCTTCTTCATTTAGCTTCCCCACTAGAAGTATTTTTTCTAATTTCAGACCATTATGGGGTACAAAAGCTTTGATTATATAAATTGCCTTTGTACCACCCGAGTTGGAGCTACAAGCGTGCCCATCCCCCAGACAGCGCACACGGCATCCATTAGGTGTGAATTTACCCATCCCCCCTCACCTGCCAGACACCCAGTGAATGTAACTTCCATATGTGCACATAAGTGTTGATCGATTAGTACCAATTTAATGGTGAGTACATGTGGTATTTGTTTTTCCATTCTTGTGATACTTCACTTAGAAGAATGGGCTCCAGCTCCACCCAGAATAATACAAGAGGTGCTAGCTCACCAGTTTTTTATGGCTAAATAGTACTCCATGGTATACATATACCATGTTTTATTAATCCACTCATGTATTGATGGGCACTTGGGTTGTTTTCACATCTTTGCAATTGTGAATTGTGCTGCTATAAACACTCAGGTGCAGGTGTCTTTTTTATAAAATGTCTTTTTTCCTTTTGGGTAAATACCCAGTAGTGGGATTGCTGGATCAAATGGTAGTTCTACTTTTAGTTCTTTGAGGTATCTTCATGCTACTTTCCATGGAGGTTGTACTAGTTTGCAGTTCCACCAGCAGTGTATGAGTGTTCCTATCTCTCCACATCCACACCAACATTTGTTTTGGGATTTTTTGATAAAAGCCATTCTCACTGGAGTTAAGTGATATCTCATTGTGGTTTACAGAGACATAGACCAATGGAACAGGACTGAGAACCCAGATATAAAACCATCCTCATATAGCCAGCTGATCTTTGACAAAGCAGAAAAAAACATACACCAGGGAAAAGGATACCTATTCAATAAATGGTGCTGGGAAAATTGTAGCCACATGTTGAAGACTGAAACAGGATCCGCACCTCTCACCTCTCACAAAAATCAACTCATGAAGGATAACAGACTTAAACCTAAGGCATGAAACCATTAGGACTCTAGAAGAAACTGTTGGAAAAACACTTATAGACATCGGCCTAGGCAAAGAATTTATGAAGATGACCCCAAAAGCAATCACGGAAACAACAAAAATAAATAAGTGGGACCTGATCAAATTAAAAATCTTCTGCACAGCCAAGGAAACTATCATAGAGCGAATAGACAACCTACAGAATGGGAGAAAATATTTGCATGCTATACATCTGATAAAGGGCTGATAACCAGAATCTATATAGAACTCAGGAAAATCAGCAAGAAAAAAAGTCAAACAACCCCATTAGAATGTGGACAAAGGACATGAAGAGAAACTTTTCAAAAGAAGATAGACTAATGGCCAAGAAACATGAAAAAATGCTCAACGTCTCTAATCATTAGAAGTACTTTTTAAATGTTCTTTATTACATTAATATATGTAAAATACAATGCTATAAAAAGAAAATACTTGAATTTTCTCAGTTTTTCATATTGGATGTTATATAATCTATGTTTTGTATCACTAGAATGTGAGCTCCTTAAGGAAAATAATCTAAATTTACTTATTTATGTGTCTTCAGGGTTTGGTATATTATGTGGCTCATTCTATTCTTAGTAAATATTTACTAACTACTTACAACATGACAGTCCCTCTCTAGACCTTGGGGATAGGAATGTTGTCAGGATAGATAGTCACATAATATTAAATAGTTACCCTCCACCAGCTATCCACCAAGAACAGATGATGAAAACAGCAGTATTACAAAGCCAGAGTGCTGTCCTCTGGGTGCACTTGAATGAAGTAGGGCACAGTGTCCAGGGGAGGCTCTGGAGGAAGAGATGTTCATGCCGAAATCGGGAGTCAGTCAGGTGAAACGGGACAGGGAGGGTGTCTCAGCCAGAATGAATGGGGCGGGGGAGAGAGAGAGAGAGATTGGCAGGTTTAGGAAGGAGAGAAGCCCAGTGTGGTGTGGATGTGGTGGGGAGGATAAGGCAGAGACCCGTCATCATGGCCTCCAAACCAGAGCATGTTGCCCTCAGAGAAAGGCCAGGCTGGAATGTGCTGTGATCAGTTTTGCATTTTAAGAAACAGACCTCTGGTTGTAGGGTGGGCAATGGCTTGGTGGGTGCGGGAGAAGATGCTGGTTGATGGCATGATAGCAGTAGACATGGAGAAAAAAGGATGGACAGGTAGATATTTAGAGACATTCTGGTTAGAAATAGCAGAGTAAAGACATTTATGGCCCTGAAACTGCTAAAAGCAAGAAAAAGATGGTAAAGAAGAAGATTTTATCTTTCATTATCCTAAGTCTTGTGATAAAAATATTTGCCAAACATAATACAGCTTGAGCTGAATGAAAGGAGACTGAACACACAGAATGGGGATATATTTCTGAAATTTCATGTTAACCAGCAGTAGGTGGCACAATTCCGATGGGGCCAATCAATGACCCCTTACATGGGTCGGCATGGGCTGGCGTCGTTGGGTGTCTACAGGGCTCCTGACCCTACCACATATCACAGAGTGGAGGGATGCCACATGGAGGAAACTATCATAGAGTGAATAGACAACTCCAAAGACATCTTTATAAAGAACAATTGCCAGGTGCCAATCAGCTTTGAGGCTGCTGTTCACAGTACATACACATACTTGTGTACATAAAGTCTCAATCGTGACACAAACCCTCATGACAGAAAGGGGTTTGACGAGAAGCCCGCCTATCAACCACAAGGAGGAAAGCAAGGTATGATCATACATACCACTATTAATCATCTAGGAGAAAAATGGAAACAAGTTATCAACTAAAATTACAATAAAACTACAGAGTTTCTAGAAAATTATCCAGCAAAGAATGGACCATATCATTAGGGGAAAAAATTTTAAACTATCTAAAAACATTTTAGAAAGAGCCCCCATAAAGGAGATATATGGTATACCCATGAATAGGATAACTAATAATGATAAAATGTTACTTTTTCCAATTTAGTTTATATATTCAATTCCGTTTCAATTAAAATCCTGGCAGATATTTATGGACATTTGGGAAACCAATTCTGAAATTTATATGAAAGAAGAAGGGTCCACAAAAAGGTTAGACAATTTTGAAAAAGTAGAGCAAGGAGACAGAGTACTGCCATTTTACAAAGCCATAATCATGGATAGTGTGGTTGTCTGTGATTGCCAAGCAAGAATCCAGCAGAGCAGATGTGTGATGTGTGGTAGCAGAGGCAACACGAATTGGTGGGAAGCATGTCTTATTTGTTGATAAGACTTGGAAAACTGGCTCACTACTGTATTTGGAGAAAAACATTAAATCCCACTTAACTTTGGATACAGAGGTGAGCTCCAGGTCAATTCAAACCCTAAATGTGAAAGATAAAACTATAAATCAAATAGAAGAAAACATAGGAGAATATCTTTGTGATTTTTCAAGTAGGAATATTTTCTTTAAAAAGAGACCAAAGTAAAACCGTAAGTGGGAAAATAGATGCATTTTATTTTATCAAAGTTAAAGATTTCTATTCTATAAAGGACAACAAAGACAAAATTAAAAATGAATGATGAACTAGATGAAGATATTTGCAATGTCCAAAGCCAATAAGCAATCAGTAGCTAGGCTATTAGAAATCAGAAAGAAAAATACAGTAAACCCAACAGAAAGTGGACAAAAGGTACAAATAGACATTTTGTAGGAGAAAACTGAATGGTTAATAAGCGTGTGAAAAGATGTTTAACTATCCCAGTAAATGAGAAACACAAAGTAAAACAACAATAAAAGAAGACTTTGAGGCCACATGGATAGCAACAATTAGAAAACTGATCAATATTAAGTGCTGATGAAAATATGAGTAATGGGGGTTCTTCAAACACTGTTAGTTGCAACTTAAACTGGTCACCCAGATGTGACAGCATCTAAATAATATTAAGAATGTACATGTTTCTATGACCCAGGAAGCCAATTTCTGGTTACACATTCCAGGAAAAATTTTGTATAAGACCATGAAGAGCTATGTACAGAAATGTTTATTGAATCATAGTTCATTTCATCAAGGAATTGGAGGTAAGTTGGGTGGCCATAAGTAGGGGAATTGGGGAATAAACCCCGGGGCTCATAAGTAGAGTGTTGTGCAGCCGCCGGAAATAACAAACTAGGATTCACATACAGCAATGAATAGATCTCAGAACACACAACGAGTATAAAATAGGAAGAAACAGGGTTAATATTTATTGCACAGTATTATTTATGTAGGTTAAAATATGCACATAGTAAAATACTATATGTTTTTAAAAATACATGTATAAATAAATAAACATACGTATAATTTATTAGCAGTATATGTGAATTAAATATAATAGAATAGGCACCTGTGGAGAAAAGTAATGATAATAAAGGTCAAAGTATAGAAAATAATAAAATAAGAAAAAGAGGCCTTGTAGGAACAAAGATTTATGAAAGGAACTAAGAAATATTATTTTCCAGTTAGTGCACCTAAGGTCTGAATAGAGACACAAAATAAAATAAAAACAAAACAGAAAATCTCAAAGGCATACTAAAGAAGAAAACTTTTTTTAAAATAAAGGAATTTCTAAGTCTGCAGATTTAAATGGCACCCTGTGGCCCAGAAGAAAAAGGACAAAAGCTCCCTAAGATATCCTGGTATGTTCCACAGCTAGACAGAGGCAGAACCCACTGAATCAAAACAACCACAGCCAAACACAGAGGGAAAACCGTGTTGATCTCAGACTTAGCAGCAACTTCTGATGCAAGGAGATAGTGGAGAAATGTCAAAGCATACCTTTGGAAGGAAAGAATTTTATACAGAGTTTAGTTCAACGATAATTCAAATACAAAGGCAACAGATATTTTTAGTTATTAAAAAACTCAGGAAATACACTGAGTCCTTCTGAAGAAATTATTTGATAAAGACATCTAGCCAAAAGATAAAAAATTGAAAACAGAATTAAGGCTAAATATTACCGACAGGGATTCTAGTTATGAGATTGAATATAAGCATCACACCTCTCGATGATGTAGAAGTGACAATAGAATGCTCGGAGAGCAGGCAGTGGGATGGAAAACCAAGACCAGAGACGAAGGGCTTTCCTATGCTGTGTAGTGAGGACGTGGAAGACAATATTTAAAGCACACAAATCAAATAAAGAGATTTAAGTGTACAATTATTTAAAAGCAAGAAGGACATGAAGTAATGGTTTACTTAATCAAAATTAGGAAGAGAGAGGAGGCATATGAGGTGGGGCAATTGTAATATGCAAACATATTGATCTTTCATGGGTGGGAGTCAATAAAACAATCTAACACTAGTAAATCAAGAAACGGAGCTAAAACAAATTAACAAAAGTTAAACAGGCCACTAGAAAAACTAGAGTCAGATTAAATGAGCGACCACCAGGAAGAAAAGGAAGTTGTGGTGAGATTGCGGAATTTTAGAAATAGTGATATATCAGGAGTGGTGCCAACTTTTCTGGTCTAAATCACGGGGATAATAGGAAATTTAACTTTTTCACAGCATATGGGGAAATGGTGATTGTTTCTAAGGTGACAACCTCTGAGTTTGCCTATAAAATGGAACATCCTGTTGATATTGAGGCTTCTTGTTGTGCAGCAGACAGAACAGATCCCAGTCACTTAGCAGTTTCTCCCTTGGAAGTCTCAAAACACAATAATATCAGGAGGCAGATGCTTCAAGGGCCAGAGTAACCATGTTTTCTTTTGGAACAACAGGATGAGGTAAAATAAAAGGTCCATAGGAGATAAGAAGAGTGAAAAGCTCCCCAGATGTATATAGATTTGGCTATATCTGAGTCATTAACGGATTTCTCGGATACACTTTTTCAGAAAAATAGAACGCCAGACTGAGGAGTTAGTTTGTTCTTTCTTTCTTTTTCTCTTTCTTCCTCTTTTTTTTCTTTTCTTTTCTTTTTTTTTAATTGAGGATCTTTGTCATGGTGTATTCAGTGAGTGGTGGAATTAACACCCCTGCTTGAGATTCCTTTTTAGTTACTTTGGGATTAAAGTTGCCAGATGAAATACAAGATGCCCAGTGAAATTTGAATTTCACATAGACGAGTAATTTTTTAGCTTACGTTCCATGTGGTGTTCGGGATATGCTTACACTCAAAAATTATTTGTTGTTTATCTGAAATTCATATTTAAGTGGATGTCCTGTATTGTTTGTTAAATGTGGCAATCTTATTTGGGATAAATGGGAAGTTGCCAGAAGAGACAAAAAGAAAGGAATCCTCTTTTAGAAGCATAGGTAATATTTTCTGAAGCTGGTCAAAATTTCCAAATGCTTTGGGAACCTATTTTCCTGGAAACAAAAGAGATTTGTACCACATAAACATGAAATCATCCTGCTTGACCTTGGGCACGTTCCTATGCCTCCATCTCCTCAGCTGGTTGAAGCTATCATACATGGCGATAGAGTGGGTATTTTTCACAGTTTCACGAGTTGACTTTTTTCTCTGTAACGTGAATCTACTTGCCCCTTTGATTTCTGCTCTATGGCCCATTGGCTGTCATTTCCAATCAATGGAACAAGCAGATCAAGCCAGATTCTCTCTTCTCTTTAAGAAAATAGAATCTCCTTATCTTTTTAGGTCAACTAGGCATACATCAGTAGGGGAAGAAGGTCCCTGGTAAAGCTGAACGGATAATAAAGACAATTATCAAAATGCCAGAATAAAACCCTTCATTGAGAATAAGGATTTTTTTTTTTTTTTTGGCAAGGAGGGAGATTGCTAGTTTTGGGTTGATCCTAGCGTATTTCAACAACTCTCCTTCCCCACGTGGATTTGCCCTGGCACCTGGCTATGGTGTGGCTCTCTTAGTACTTTACATTTCGAGATTCATGAAGTATAATTTGTTTTCAGCTCTTTCAGGGAATTAAATCTTTGGGAAAATAAATTCAGTGAAAAATTACTTCTTCCCAAAGTTATTTTGAGGATGAAATAAAGTAATATTTATTAAATTGTGTTGTGAACCTACAGATTTAAGTTGAAGGCTGATCTGTGAGTTGAGTAAGGATATTATAAGGTTTTTGTTAAAATTCTATTAAAGACAAATTATTTCAATCATAAATCATAACTCTTCTAGGAATAGAGTTTTTGTCACATTTTTATAATCCTAAAATAATAATTATTAATTTCTTTAATACATTTTCATTATCAGCAATTCTTAAGACCAAGGTAACAGTACTATGTTACTCAAGATTGAAAGAAGGGTTTGTTGTATGTGCAGGGACAAACTAGTGTGGGATTAAACATTTAGTTTTTTATTTTTATTTTAAGGACAAAATTTATCTTGGCATGCTTGGTAAAGTATGCTGTTTTCTCTCTAAAGGAAGGAAAAGGAAGACAATTTTTTGGTAGGTGGATTCTTCTGTGTACAAACATGTATCCCTGAATAGTAGGGTGTAAATCGAATTTTGGCAGGTCAAATTCTACTTGTTAGAAAGTCCTTCTTCATTCTGACCGATGTTAATTTTCAGGAGCATAGTAGACATGTAGGTGCAGTGGGAAGAGGGGATCTCACTGAAGCACCACTAAAATCTTTGGCATATTCGTTCCTTTGCTAGTTTTGGGCAACTTGTCATTGTCTGAAATGAAAAGAAGTACTATACAGGAAGGAATCTTTGTAGGAAGAAAGAAGTAAAACCAGGGTTCTCAAAATGACTTTCTACAATTTAACCTGAGTGTATTTCCACGTCAAGAACTTCCTATTATTAGCATATAAACATTTGCCATCTATACAGAATGGTCCCTACTCTTCTTCCATGCTGTCACCAGGCATTGCTCTCCAATGAAATGCCGCCCATGTCATTCTTCCGCTCAGACCCTTCTCACACGCAGCCCAGCCTGGGCATGACGTTGCAGTCCGAGTGCGACAGGCCTGCTGCCCCCTTCCCCCCTTCTCCCTCCCCACGCCGGTGCTCGCTCCTAGGGACCCCCTCACACTGAGCTAGCGCTGGCTTTCTGTTTCCCGACTGGACGTTTAGATTCAGATGACAAGAGAGATCTTAAAGTTAACGTGCCCAAACCTGAGCTTCTGCTATCTTGCCTTTCCCTCTAAAATCTCTTCCTGTATTTTATCAGTAAATGGTAATTTCATTCTTCAAGTTTCTCAGACCCAGAATCGGGGTGCTATTCGTCCCTGGCCCCTGCCCTCGCGCTCCGGCATCCACGTCTCGTCGCGCCCGGGACCCCACCCCGGCCCGCCGGGGGCACAGCGGACCCCGCCACTCTGGGGCAGTGGGGGTCACAGCCCACGTGTCCTTGCTCCAGCCTTTCAGGGCTGCCTCCTCCATTCCTTAGTAGGTCCTGGAGGAGCCCCTCTCTCGGCTCTCTGGCCTCTCTCTCCTGTCCCGCCCCCGCCTCACGCCGCACGCTGACCTCCAGAGAGTTCTCGAACGGGCAGCATATTCCTGCTTCGGGAGGTCCCCTGCCTGGGGCTCTGCCTCCCCTCCCTCAGGCGTCCTTCCAATGTCACCTTCCCCCTGAGGCCTTCCCTGAACAGGGATCTACAGCTGCACACCACACACAGCACATATCACACACACACACCACACACACAAAACCCCACAACATACCACACATAACACACACAGCATCCCCCCACATGCACCACACACACACACCACACATACACAGCACACCCCCCCCACACCAACCCTCCCACCACACACACACAACAAACACAAACACCACTAATACATGCACATACACCCCTCCACACCTCACACTATACCACACATCACACACACACACCACCCACGTACACACCTCCCCACACACCATACTCCCCACCACGCACACCCACACCACACACAAACACAAACAACACATACTACACACACCCCCAAATACAACACACAGACTTGTACCACATCCCTCCTACACCAACACCCACATCACAAACACACACCACACACATCCACACCACACATACACACATATAAACACACCCCCTACACCCTGTGACACCACATACAGATACACACACACACACATCAGACACTCATACCCACATCACACACACGCACACCACACACATACATATACTATACCCACAAACACTCCCCCACACCCCTCCACACCATACACACACACACACAGCCTATCCCTTCTCCTTAGCAGGTACATGGCCTCACATATTAAATATTTTACTTTCTTAGCTAGCTCAGGAATGTCGTGTCCACTAGAATGTAAGCACCGTGAGGGTAGGGATTTTTTTTTTTTAACCTATGTTGGTCAGTGCCTGGACCAATACCTATTTATGAAATGAATTAAATAAATAGCAGCATGCAGTAGTTACTAAATACATGAATGGAGCAAGGCCTTGTTCTCTTGGTTCTTCAGTGAATTTCTGTTTGAAATCACAGGGGAATGTAGGAGAATGTGCTGGATAGGAGGGGTGAAACCCCTGCTCCTATTCAATATGCTGGTCTTCTGAGGTAGTGCCTCAATTTGGCATTTGTAAGCATGTTCTGGGGAATAGTCATTAGAGAAACTCCTTAAGGATCTATTTCCATGATACATTGCCAAGGCAGGAAACTGGGAACTCTGCAAGGAAGAATAATTGATCATCCGTTTCCCAAACTTATAGATCATGGATCCTTTTTTTTTTTTTTTTTTTAACACCAAAGACCTTTTAAAAACTCCTAGAACAAATATTGCGTGAAACGTGCTTTGGGAAACAGAAGGGTTTTGTCCTCTGAGAATCCAGTGTGATCAAAATGCCTTGGCACTACAGGAGTACATTCAGTACAGGAACACTACTGGTAACTGTGAGACGTGCCACTCTAGCGTCTAAATCCGGAATTTAGATTGGGATTTGGTATCACTTTGTTAAGCTGCCCACTCAGAATGTGTTTTAGACGCTTAAACAGATAGATCTAGTCCGTTCAAAGCAGGCGTGAAAACAGAGTGAAGAAATTAGCCCAGATCTCGTGTCCTGGATGCGTGCTCAGGACACACTCTTTTCATCCAATGAACACAAGCACAACAGCATTTTTCTTTCAACAAATCGTACTGAGCAGCTACTATGTGCCAGACTGGTTGTTAGGTGCTGGGACAGAGCACTGAGCTGGTGGGGCTTCCACGCGAGTGGGAGAAGGAAGATGGATAAAGAAACGAATGAGTGTATAGTTTACTCCGGCAGGCATTGAAGAGGAAAATGGGCCGGGCGAGGAAAATGACAGCGACCTCTGGGACCTGCGTGTGGCGCCGCCGAGGATGCTGCGTCTGAACCGAGACTGGCGCCGGGCAGTGCGTGCGGACCCCCGGGAGGCTGGCGAGGCTGGGCCTGCGGAGGTCCAGGGACAGGCGTGGGCTGGGCACCCCCTGACAGCCTTCTCGGGCTGCTGTGTGCAGACCGAGAGGAACCGCAGGGCCAAGAGCGCGCATTGGAGACGGTTGCAGGGATCCGGTGAGAGTCAGGATGCACTTTAAAGGCAGAGCTGACAGGATTCGCCCACTCGCTGGATGTGAGGTTTAATGGCCAGGGAACAGGACAGCACGACGGTTTGGAATGATGGAATTGCACTACCTGGGAGGGAAACCCGGAGGAGCAGATTTGGAGTGGCGGTGCTGTGTGGATCAGGAGGTAGAATTGGGCTTGTTAAGTTGAAAGGGCCTATCGACTGATTATTCGAGTGGCGATGTTCAGACAAGATGTAAAATGTACACATATTCTAAAATATGGTCTCAAGTGCCTTTTACTATCTGATATTTTGATGCTTAATGAATGCAGTTGTACCTCATATTCATTTGCCTGGAAAGTTGTATTCAAAATGATTCATAGTACATATCCCATAAGTCCTTGTTTAAACCAACAACATCAGAGCAGCAACTGGGTGGGGTATTCACACGGAACTGAGAAGGGCCTAGATTACTTTGTGCCCCCCCAACTCAACCTCCCCCCCCAAAAGAAACCACAACAGGAACCCACACAGGGCTTTTATCCTAATGAAACTAAGTAGGTACAAAGAATATTCTCCAAGAATTCAATTAATAGCTTTGGAAAATGGTGGTCATCTGTAAGGTCTAAATACAGTTCTCCTGTTTGAGAGATATCGGTTGAGATTTCAGCTTTGGTTTGAGGTTCCTCATTAGGCTAAATTACTCTATTTTACGCTTTACACTTGGAGAAGAGGATTTCTGTACCAGTGTCTAGAATTACCATTGTATGGATCTCTTAACTGGGGAACAGTGAGTGAAGAGACTAGCAGGATATAATGGGGATATGTACATTATTTTTAGAAATGGAGATGCATTATAATTTACTTAACACCTTCACTGTGTCTGAATCAGAAGAGAAATCAGGATTATGGAGACTCTCGGGGTCCTATAAACATGAATGGTAAATTAACAAAACTCTGAAGGATTAATTAAGAGAAAATTTGGGTAAGAGGCTACCAAATAATGGCAGGGCTGGCCATCAGTACTCTGAATGCCCCTGAAATAAGTTTCAGCATAAATGAGAAGGTATTCTTTATCTTAAACTAAAAAAACTTATCTTCTCCTTGGAATTATTTTTCTCCCAAATATTTCTTTTCTCTTTCAAGAGGAGGAATGGGCAGGGCTCCTGATGAAGCTATTTGTTTTGGAATAAATAAAACACATTTTCACTGGACTTTTGAATTATAACTTTAACTGATTTACTAAGATTTACCAAGTTGGTGGCTATGGACTGACTCCTTGTGTCCAGTGACCACATTTACTTTTTTAAAATAGGAGGATGGAGAGGTGAGCCCAGTACTGAGCTCCACCAATCCTGCCTCCTCTGTTGCTCTTCCCCAAAAGCCAAAATGACACAGAATATTTCTGCACCTGGGATTAATTTTTAGTTGAAGTCTGGTTCTGAAATGAACAAGAGGGGCAGTTTGCTTCCATTCTGAAAAATTTGGAGACGGTTAAGTTATCAGTGATTCAAGCCAAACCATGTTATACACGGTTATTCAATTGATAGAAATGGTCTCCATTAAAATTTTTTTCTGTGGGCTGCTAATTGCTATTTTCAGCCTACAATTTCTTGCAGATGATTTGTTTGAAACCATGATTGTGGCTTCTGCTAAAGCCTTTGAAATTCAGCCCTTTAATCCTATGCTTTACAAATTGTTTTAAAAGTACTGATCTAATTAAGCAAATTGATGCAAATATCACTTGCCAAGACTAAATTCTTCTTGTCTAATGGACACTCTTTGTTCACATCATAACTTTAATTAAACTCATGGATTCTGACACACACAGTCAAATGTGCCTCAATCATCTGTAACATCAATGTCTGTGAAATTGGAGTGTGCTAAGGTTTCACGGCACAGTGATGCCTTGGACCTTCCAGCTTACTTTTTTGTTTTGTTTGTTGAGTCTCTGGAGAGCTTTTGTCTTTATGAACAAAGATGGTCCAATGACTAATAGTTAATGGTTAGAATGATACACTGAGGAATTGTTGCCACTGTCTCCTTTATATCCATCCAGTGTGTTCTCATTTAAATGTTGCATTTCTCATCTCCAGAAGTTCTATATGAGTTTTTTGTATCTTCCTTTTCCTCACTAAATTGTGCTCATGGTTTCCTTTAGATTCTTGAGCACAAGAAACATATTTATAATAGTTATTTTAACATCCTAGATGTTAAATGATGGAAATAATTCCATTATCTCTGTCATTTCTGAGTCTGTTCTTTATTATTAATTTATCTCCTAGTTATGGACCATATTTCCCTGTTCCTTTTGTGTCTGGTAAATTTTGATCAGATGTTGGCCATTATTAGCCATTGTAAATGATGTTGGGTGCTGGGTTTTGTTGTATTTCTTTAAATAGTGTTGGACTTAGTTCTGTAATGCAGTTACTTATAACCCATTGAATCCTTTCAAGGCTTGCTTTTGTTTGGAACAGTCTAGAGCAGTCTTTTGTCTAGGGCTAATTTAGTGCCATTCGTTAGGCAATCCTCTTCTGAGGATCTTACACAGATTTTAAGAAGTCTTTCCATTCTGGATGGTGGGAACGCAAATTATTTCCAGCCTCCTGCTTTCTGGCTATTTGTCCCCCTGCCTCAGATAATTTCCTCTTGTGCAGAATCAGTACTCAGCTGAGGATGTGAGGGGAGTTTAATTAAAATCTGCAAATCTGAGGAGTTCTCTCTATGCGTGTCTCCTTTCTAATGCTGCTCTGTGAATTCCACCCACCTTGTCCTCCCTGACTCAGATTTCTGTCTTCTCAGCTAAGCCAAGCTGTCAGGCTTCTGCCTAGAGGCTCAGAAAGTGCCTGCTCTTTGTGTCCCTTCTTTCAGAGGTCATAGCCCTGCACACCTATTGTCTGCTGTCTGAACATTGTCGTTTCTTGTGTTTTGTGTGCTTTTCTAGTTGTTTAAGGTGGAAGGTCAAATCTGATCCTTATTGCTTAGTCATGGCCAGAAGAGGAAGTTAAAATAATCCCCCACTACCATCAGCAGATGGTTCCAACACCCCCAATGGATGCCTGAAACCTCACATAGTAAGTACCAAACCTTATACATATTTAGTCATTCATCCATTGATGACGGGGATACATTGTGAGAAATGCATCGTTAGGCAATTTTGTCATTGTTCAAACACAACAGAGTGCACTTATGCAAACTAGATGGTACAGCCTACTATACACATAGGCCATAAGGTACAATCTCTTGCTCCTAGGCTATAAACCCATACAGCATGTTATTATACTGAACACTGTAAGCAATAGGAACAAAATAGTACGTGTTTGTGGATCTAAACATATCTAAATATAGAAGAGGTACAGTAAAAATATGGTATAAAGATAAAAAAATGGTACATCTATTATCCTCCTTTACCATAAATGGAGTTTACAGGGCTGGAAGTTGCTCTGTGTGAGTCAGTGGGTGAGCGGTGAGTGAATGTGAAGGTCCAGGACACTACTGTATACTACTGTAGACTTTAAAAACACTGGACACTTAGGCTACACTAAATTTACAAAAAAATTTCTTTCTTCAATAATAAATTAACCTTAGCTTACAGTAACTTTTTTACTTTATAAACTTTAAAATTTTTGACTCTTTTGTAATAAAACTTAGCTTAAAACATGACCACATCCAGCTGTGCAAAAATATTTTTTTCTTTATATCCTTATTCTTTAAGCTTTTTTTATTTTTAAAAACTTGATTTTTATTTTACTTTTTAAATTTCCTTCTTAAAAACTAAGACACACACACATTAGCCTAGTCCTACACAGGGTCAGGGTCATCAGTATCACTCACTGTCTTCCACCTCCACATCTTGTCCTACTGGAAAGTCTTCAGGGACAATAACACACATGGAGCTGTCATCTCCTATGATGACAATGCCTTCTGGAATACCTCCTGGAGGATGTGCCTGAGGCTGTTTTACAGTTAACTTTTTTAATAAGTAGAAGAAGTACACTCTGAAACAACGATAAAAAGTGTAGCACATATGTAACAAGTAACATAGTTATTTATTATCATTATCAAGTATTCTGTACTGTACATAATTGTATGTGCTATACTTTTATAAGACTGGCAGCACAATAGGTTTGTTTGCACCAGCATCACCACAAACATGTGGTGCCTTGTGCTGCAATATTAGGATGGCTATGACCTCACTAGGCAACAGGAATTTTTCAGTTTCATTATAATCTTATGGAGGCCACCATAATACATTTATCATTGACCAAAATGTCATTATGTAGTGCATGACTATACTGTTTTTCTTACACATACATACCTATGATAGAGATTAATTTATAAATTAGGCACAGCAAGAGATAAGCAATAATAACTAATAATAAAATAGAACAATTATAACAGTATACTGTAATAAAAGTTATATGAATGTGGTCTGTCTCTCAAAATATCTTATTGTACTGTACTCACCTATTTTTGGACCACAGTCGACATCTGGTAACGGGAACCCTGGAAAGTGAAACTGCAAACTAGGCAGGACTACTGTATCTTCTTTGTGTCTGACAATCAGCTTCACATATTAAAGTGATGTACTAGGAAATCAACAAATGCTCATTGAACACACGCTAAGTGCAAGTGTCACATTAAGCATTCTGAGGAATTAAAGAAGAATCAAGAGTTGTATTTATTTTTCTCACAATACACTCAAATAAACGGGAGCAGAATGTATTGCATGTCATAAAGGAGGTATGAACAACATGTCACAGGGATTTAGAGGATGAAGAAATTAATTAGGCTGGCAGGAATAAGGAGCACACAGCGCGAACACCTAAGAGAATGAGGGGGACTGGTGTAGAAGGAAGGTGCGTGTGTCGTGCGGGGTGGAGGGAGGCAGGAGAGGCCAGGCTGGGTTAGTAAAGCACCGTGGTGGGAAGCGGCTTCACCGCAGCTGAGCTCAGTGTCTGCCTCGTTAATATGTATTTTAACATTTTAAGGTCAACGGAGGAATTCGGTTTAATTTTAGCACCTTTTATCAATAATCATAACAATAACTTATATACTCTAAAAAATTGTTTTAGAATTTGTGGTAGGCTGAATAATGGTCCCCCCAAATATGTCTGTGCCCAAATCTCCAGAACTGTGAATGTTAGTTTATATGAGAAAGGGTACTTGCATATAGTAGCCACACTAAAACAAGGAAAAAGGAGCTGGGTGCAGTGGCACACACCTGTAGTCCCAGCTATTCATACTTGTGAGGCTGAGGTGGGAGGATCATGTGAGCCCAGGAGTTTGAGTCCAGCTTGGGCAACACAGTGAGATCCCACCTGTAAAAAAAAAAAGGCAAAGGTAATATTAAGAATTATTTAACTCAATATCTCAATATAATCAGAATATTAACATTGTAACATCTAATCAACATAAAAATTATTGATGAGTTATTTTACCTTCTTTATGTAGTCATATCACTTCTTTGAAATCCAGTGTGTACTTCACACTTAATGACACATCTGAATTTGATTGGCCACATCACAAGTGCTCAGTGGCTACAGCTCAGCGTGCTAGGGGCTACCACATTGGACAGTGCAGACATAAACGGTGCTGTACGTAGGTCATCTGACACCCTGGTATCCACTGACACCCTGGAATTAAGGGGAGCTGGAAATTCTCTCACATTTTCAGGTTCCTGGGGAGGGTTCTGTAGGAAATAACACTGAGACCCCAGTTTGTGCTTTGCAGTGCCCCATACCCCACCCAGGGTCTGTGTGTTTGGGTCATTAGAGGAAAAACCCTTATTGTATCTAGTACCAATGTTCAGGTCAGTAAAACCAATTCCTCCTGCTGTACATGCAGAAGCACCTACACACACAGCTCCAATTCTAGCAGTGCTTTGTCACCTAGCTCAACCTTGAAAAGAAGTGGAGTAGTGGCGTATTTTGCTAGATGTCAAGTTTATCTTTATGTTGAGTACATTGTAGTCATCAAACCTGGCCACTCCAGCAGCAGAAATGGCAGGGGTGTGTGTGTGTGTGTGAGAGAGAGATTTATGCATAACACAAAAGTGAAAAATGGTGTTTCTAGGGAGGGTTTCTGGGAGAGCATCTGGGAGGCGCTGTGGATCAAGCAGCACTGCAACACAACAGGAGGAAAGTCCTCCCGGCTGACTGGCAGCCCCCGGTCCGCACCTCTCTGCAGACAGCTGCGCTGTGAGCTCGCTTCATTTAGTTCCTGTTGAGGTTCAGTTTCCTCCCAGTCAGCCTGTTTATCTAATTTCGCATTAAGAGAATTATGTTTTCATTTGAAGGAAATAATATGTCTTTAAATTTAACACTTCTATGAGTAGCTTTTCAGTCTTCCCTTCAGCTGTTAGGCTTTGAGCATCCTTGCAGAACATGGATCATATGAGGGAATAAAAGAAAAAACAAAATACAGCATTTGCATTCAAGTTCACTATCTAGGGGTGGCAAAGTAAGGATTCCAAAAGCAACTGTTGTGGTAGCTCAACTGAATGAGATTACAAATGGTTTTCTAGTTAATCCTGAAGTAAAGAACCTTTCTGATTAAAGATCCCAAAGGCCCTTAGTATGGGGCAGTGTCACAGGATCACAGGGTTTGAGAGCTACAGCAGCTAACACATCCTATAGCTTACACCAAAGGAGATTAAACCCTACACAGTACAAAATGGAACACCCAGAAGTAGACATGGACTCAAAGGGAGAATTAAGAATATATTATTAATGAAAAGGGCCTTTAAAATTCCTGAAGAAAAGATTATTTATTCAGTGACTATCTAGATACTTAGGGAAAAATAAATTTTGACATTTTATCTTGCTCCTTACAGCAAAATAAATTCTTGCTAGACATGTAATTCCTATGTGACAGGCACAGAAACAGACACGGGATTGCCTCTGCCATGTTCAGGGAATAATATGTAAATTAATTAGGCTGTGTGGTGAGATCAGGATCATGAGTCTTGAAAAACAAGGTTGACATGGCAGGTAGGGGCCCATTTGTAAATAATCTTGAATGCTGAGCCAAAGAGTTGAGATTTGAGCTGTTGGCAGTAGGAAGAGAAGCATGGACTAGTACTGGGTAGGGCTGTGGTCTGGGAAGATGATCATTCTTTAAGCATGTTAGCCTGGTGGATTAAATCCTTATATAGCATTATGAAGCTCCTAAATACACCATGATTTGAGAGTCTTTTAGCTCTTCTATGAAAGGCTTTCATTTGTCTATGTGTTTGACATATTGGATGAATTGTGGAATGTTATCAAAATAACATGGTTATTGGTGTTGTTCCCAGTTTTCCAAAGATCAGACATGGCACACGGTTTTTTTCTCCTCGATAGTCTGCTAGTTCCTGAAGAAAAATAATCTTCTTTTATTCATCTCTATATTCACACTGTTGTTACAATGCCTGGCACATTTAACAAATATTTATAATCACCTATTATACCCAGACACAAGTATGGGTGCAGAGAAAACACTGATTAGCATATTGGATGCAGTCCCTGCTATTACGGAATCTGTGGCCCAGTGGGGCAGACAGGCAACTAGGTGAGAACAACCCGAGGGATGGGAAGACTCTACAGCACCATGGGAATATGCACAGGAGAACTTATTTTGGTCTAGGGTAAGGATCAAGAAAGAGTTTCTAGAGAAAATGCCCTTTATTCTGTGTGCCAGTCCTGCTTGTCGGCTCCAATCCTGCCTCTGAAGAATGTGGGGAGCTGGGGCAGGAAATGTGCCAACCCCCTCCATCCTCTGACAGCCCATCCCTGTTAGCTTCTGCCAATAGGGGGTGCTAGCGGGAGGCTGGCAGGCAGGACCGGAGGAGGGTCTTGCACCTTCCTGTCAGTGTGCCCCAGGGATGGCCATTAACAGCTCTCTTCTCTGGGCACTCCTGAAATCACCCCATTGCATTCCCTAAGAGGTAAAGCATGCTGCCCCCTCAGGGATCCCACCCTGCTCTGTGGGATCCTCCCTTCCCAGGGAAGCAGCAGCCCCCATGCAGGGCCTCATGGGAGCTTCCCAAGGCTGAACCTCTGTTCCTTCAGCCCCGGGGCAGGGAAGCTGCTTTTCACAAGTCTTATCTCTGGGTTATTGCTGCTGTTCACTGTTTTACCCTATATTCCCTATATTAAATTCCTAGAAAACTAAAATTCCCTATATTAAATTCCTTCTGTGGAAACACTTAGCATGGTTTCTGATTTTTGGATTGCAGCCACAATCTTCCAGGATGAAGAGTTAGCTGTGCGAATAGCAAGATAAAAGTGTTTCTGGAAAAGGGGAAAAGTATTTAACACGACTGAGTGGCTCAAGTCAATGTGCATTTCAGAGGGTGTCCTCTGGCTTGGCAGGTGGAAAACGAGTCGGAGTGGAGCGAGATGGAGGCGGTGGTTAAGAAGCGGTTGCAGTTGACCCCAGCATCTGCCCAGCTGCTTAAGGGGAAGGCCTGGGGTTGCTCCTAAGCATGCTCCCCTCCCCACAGCTCTCAGCAACTCTCCCCAGAAAGCTCTTTTTCAACAATTCTCACTGAGCCTATTTGAAGTCTGTCACAGCACTGGTTGTTTAAAAACAAAGTTCCCCAGGTGATCCTAATGTGTACTGGGCCCTGGGCCTGGCTCAGAGGTCCTCACACTCCGCCCTGCATCAGAACCACTTTGGAAGGCTGGTAAACCACAGATTGCTGGGCCACCACCCAGAGACTCTGACTCCAGGGTTCAGGATGGGGCCTGGACCACAGTAGCCTTCTACCTGGTCACTCCCATCTCCCTGCTTCAAGCTCCCCAGTGTCTTCAGATGCAATTAGAGTCCAAAGCCCTTAGCCAGCCTACAGAAGTCCTCCATGATCTGCCCTACCCGCAAGGTGGATCTCGTCTCTTTTGGCTCTGCCCTGGCCTCGGCTCCCCCAGCCCACTGGGCTGCCTTCCAGTCTGTTCCTGCCGCAGGCTTGCCCCGGCCGCCCCCCGGCCTGTGAGCTCTCGCTGCTACTGCTGTTCCCACAGCTGCCTCCTCTCGTTTGGGCTCAGCTCAAATGTTGCCTCTGAGCCTCCCCACTCCTGGTAGTGACTCTCTTTCTCATGAGCTGATTTTATTTTCTTCATAACTCTTACCTCTTGCAGGTGTTTGTCTGCTTGGTTCCCTCTGCCCCCCTCGTGGGAATGTAAGCTATACGAAAACAGGGATGTAGTCTCTCTGGGAAAACTGCTGTGTCTGCAGCACCAGCAATGAGGCCTGGAATGTTGGAGGCTTTGATAAATATTAGTTGAATGAACAAACTAATATACTATTGTGAGGAAAAACTATCCCGGGTAAAGAGATAAGTAAACTAATACAGGCAGTCCCTGGGTCATGGACGACCGACTTACTGCATTGCATATTTACGAACAGGCTTCCAAGGCTCCCCATAAGGACATTTTAAATTAAATAATTAAATTAATAATTTGGGAGCTAGTTTCTTCGGCACACGTAAACAAACTTTGTTAGCGCAGCAGCATCCTCACGCGAGCAGCTGGTCTCTTTGTTTATAGGGTCTTTTACGCACAGTGTCACTTTCGCCTCAACCTTTTTATTCGGTTTTGTGAGTCTGTTTTACCCTCATGACCATGCCTCCAACGCGAAAGTGCACGGCAAGGCCAGGTGAGCCTGCGGCGAGGACAAAGGTGATTAGGATGGAAATGAAAGTAGGAACAGCGTTCGGAGAAAGGCAGACGCCATCATTCACTGGGAAAGCATTAGGCTCTAGTTGCTCGACTACGGGAACAATTAGAAAGGATGAAGTAAAGATAATGGAACATGTGAAGGGCAGTGCTCCAATGACAGCATCAGTTATTACTAAGCAGCGTTGTGGATTGATTATTGAAATGGAAAGGTTATTATTGGTTTGGTTAGAAGATCAAAATAGGCATAACATTCTAATTAGCCTAGGAGTTAAAGAATATGATAGTTTCTGAAACTTATTATTACAGTACAGGGGTAGTATTATCATTACAGTATTACACTGTATTATTACGACATACAAACCATTATAGTATTATTATTACTGTATATGTGCTGTTCATCAGGGATCTGAGTTACATACAAATCTAACCTAACAATGTTCTCAAGAACATATCTTGTCCATAACCAGGGGACTGCCTGTATGTATTTTTAGGGTGACCAACCTTCCAGGTTTGCCTGGGACGGAGGGGGGTTCCCAGGATGTGAGGCTTTCAGTGCTGAAACTGGGAAGGTCCTGGGCAAACTGGGACGAGTTGGTCACCCAGTGCCCACACGAGTGTGTGATCTCCCAGTGCTCTCGTGCTGAGCGGTCACTCTTCACTCTCTCTGTCATATCTTAGCAGTCCCTTACTCAGTCCCTCCAGCTTCTTTAATTTTTAAGACAATTGTAGCACTATATAACTAGGAAGCACCTTGGGAAGTCATCCTGTCTTTTGATATTGCTTTCAGGTAGAACCAGGAAATCATTCTAGATTTCTTAGGTTATCTCATCCTATTTGATACTGTTCTTTGTTTTGAAAACAAAAATCCTAGGTTGAAATTTAAACCTTTGTTCTTTAGCTAAAGGACATTTCAGGTTAGACCTTACACAAGGCAGGATCAAAATAAGCAACATAATTATAAGGAAGAGAAAAATCCAGTGGGTGTTGAAAGGCAGAAAAAGATCTGGGGAGCAAGGTGGAACACCAGTTTAATAAGGCCCACCCCAATCCAGAAAATAATGAGTGACTGAATCGTGTAGTGATACTAATATCCATGAAGATGAAGGGCAACATGTTTTCGTTGGGGTAACAGCACACCTCCCCGCTAAGAGGCAATATTTGATTTTGAAAAGATGATCTCTCCTGTCTGTCTCTGCTAAGGGCCTCTACTCTCCCTGTACTCCCAGCTCCACAATGCCTTAGCCACCAGCGCTGCCATCACTGAGTTCCTTGTCTTTTCCTCTTTAGACAATATGCACGTAGAGGACAGGAATATGTGCTTAGTCCAGGGTATGGCAAAAAGACTTTGGATTGACAAATAAATAAAAGGATAAGTAAATAAATAGGTATATAACATAAATATAGCAGTCCTTATTCATTCATTTAAAGATGAATAATGTATTTTATTCAGTTAAAGAAGTGCAGAGCCATTACCTGAGCCATTTTTTCTATTCATAATCCTAATAATAAAAATATAGACTGATGCTTCCTGTGGGCCAAATGTAGTGCCAGGTTCCTTGCATATGTTAACTCATTTGAAACAGGTGCTATTATGACTCTGTTTTGTAGATGAGAAAACTGAGCATAGCAAAGATAAGTAACATGCCCAAAATTACGTCGCCAAGGACTGCAGCTTCGGTCAGCTTGATCCCAGAGCTAGAGCCCAGATCTTTGTTAGTTGTGTAAAATGGCACAACTGAGACAAGTGACCTGGGGTTTTTTCTTCCAGAAATCCTGAATTAAAATGTTTTCTATGCTTTAGTTCAAAATAATCTTGTAGTGTTCAAAAGCTCTGTGTTAGTGCCAAGTGGCAATTTCTCAGGTTTTGAGTAATTTTATCATTTTTGGAATCAATATGTTCATCACTCTATTTTGGTGTAACCAGGGCACTCAGGTGCTGTTAGAGCGCTCACTGCATTTTGTGTGAACTGTCCATCATGTGTCTAGTCTTCACCTTGGCTTGTGGCATCGTTTAAAATTTTTTTTTTTACAAAGCATTAGTCAAGGGAAGGGCTTTTAAAAATCATTCTCAATAAACTAAAGCATTTAAAAAATAACTCACTCAACTTCAGAAACATCCAGCATATCAAATACAAGACTGGCAATTAATGGCCATTGTTTGAATAGTCCTGAAATGATTCGAGGATCCCGTGAGGGAGAAATTTGAAGTGGTCACATTTGGTACCAGGTGTTTGAGTAAAGGGTGTTATCTGTCTTGGGATGAAATTGGGGTCAGCTCTGCAATAAAGAGGTTTAAACTTTATGCCGCAGCTATTACTACTGGGCCAACCCCAGCCGCCTTCATCAAACTCTGGCTCTGTCACCACCACTGACAGTCATTTTCTCACTGGGAGTTATCAATAAGATTACAGCTATTGTCAGAACCTGTTAGCTAAAAATTACTGACTCAGCATTTGAAGTTCAACAGCTGCAGAGTTTATGTCATCAGCAGGACTCTACAATGCAACGTGTGTGTGTCTGTGTGTCAGAGAGGTAAAGTGATATGTAAATGTGGGTATGTTAAATTATGTACATACACACAAATTTTTCATGGGTTTCTAAGGAATTTTTCAGCTATATTTGGGGGTAGAAATCACTTTATCAATGAATACTATGTGAGTTAACACCATCTTCTGTTAAAAAATGCTATATAAATAAAGGAACTAGGCGGTTTAACGCCTCGAAGTCATAAATAACATTATTACATTAAAATGTAGGTATTATTTTCTATTCATGAATATAAGACATACACAAGTTATATAAAAATGGTGACTAATAATTGGAGATCTAAAACTGAACAATTATAAAATCTGAGTGTATTTCTGAAGAAAATAATATAAGTTTTATCTACATATTATGGTGACATTTCACCATTTTTAGCATTATAACATAATATGGAAATCCTGAATTTATATATGGGTTTAGTGTAGGGAATATATTAATAATTGTAATGCTATAGATTCTCTTACTATATGGACTATTTAAAAAATTGCTTAAACTCTTATGGTTCATGAATTTCTGTTATGGAAAATTCTCTTTCTGGGTAAGATTATTTTAATGGCGCTCACTTTAAACTAAGTCTTCACCATCTGTTCTTTCTTTTATTCTAAATGCTAAAAAAAATTAATTTAAATGCATCATAAAAGAGCTATTTTATGTTTTTTAAATCCCAGTCTGTATCTTGACTTCAGTCTAAATGCATGTTGGTGATCTCCAAAAACATCTGGAGTAAAACAGCTGTCCTTTGACATCTGATTTGGAATACTTCCCAGGGAAGACAAGAAATTATTCTCAAGTGGATGTAATTACAGACTCAAATGTATGTCCCCCTTCTTTTGCCAATCTGAAATGTACCATCTCTATTAAGCTAATAAAGGAGTGGCAATTTTAATATAGTGCTACCACGATTTTATAAATAAATTGGGTTTTTATACTCAGGTAACATTTTCTTCTCAGTGTTTTCTAAAATATTAGTAAGTAAAGTTTTATTGATTTATTGCATTTTCTTTTTAGCCAAATCTAATGGAACACCATTTCTGGAGTGTAGAGAATAGCGCTAACAAGGTGGTTACGGGCACCATCACAGCAGTAAGTTTCAAATGCTCGAGGAGTAACAAGGGAAAGGGACCCGTGCTACCTCACATCTCAGTACCCGGCAGCGTTAGGAAGCAGCCAGCAGTGGTTCGTTGTGAAAACTGTGAAGATGTTTCCAAGGAGGCAGCAGCCAGGACTCAGCCTGTGTCATAATTAGTGCCCAGTATACTTTCTGGTTTCTTTTTCCTTTCTGTGTGCTGTAATCACAAACTAAGATAGGCCGCAAACATGAAATATCATGTCATTCTCCGTGCACAAATGACATGGTGGCAAATTTGACTTTCTCATGACAGCCTTTGGGAAGATTAGCTGTCTGTTTTTGTTTTGGGGTGATCCTGACGACTTCAGGATCGGCGTTGACAAGCACCAAGGGCAATGTATGCTCTGTCACAGTGAAGACACCTCACACCCCTTGCTGCACCAGGAGCTGCTCCCATGTAGGACCTGCTGTACGGCACCAGCAGTGCCTGTGCTCTCCCCACTGGGTCTGCCAGGTTCATTTTGAAGGGTTTCAGGTACAGGATGGCATTGCTTTGGGGCTGACTTCTGAGCTGTAGGGCTTTGCCTCATCTGTTCTTTCTTTCTTGTCGAATCCCAGAGGTCACAGTGACAATCACTCCAGGGAATGGCTGCGACTTTGGTCTACTTGTGCCACCACCTATTCTTACACCCTTGCATTTCTCACTAGGATTTCCCTAGAAATTTGGTGGCCTGAGAAAAAGTGAGTGCTGCTAACAGCAAACAGGTGGCTTAATGTCAGTCATGATGGCTGGAGACTGGAGAGCAGGCTTGGAGGAGTGGCGTGGTGTATACTGAATCATAAAAGGAAAAAGAACCAATTGATGTGACATACATAAAAGGAAAGACATTTAGTTTTTGAAAGAGACATAGGAAATGTCTAACCAATATTATTTAAAAATGAACACCAGGGAATACGATGTTGTATTCAACACATAGAACAAATACCAAGATAACAAACATATTTTAGTAAATACAGAAGGGGCAGTGACAAACAGAAAGATTTGGAGAAAGAGGACAGAAGGGGCCTAGGGAAAGTAGAAAGATACACAAAAAGTAGTGACAAAGGGACGGGAGTCATGAGGAAAGGCAGGAGGGAGGCACTCATAGTGAGTGTTAGTTGAATTTTTTTTTTTTAGTTGAACATTAGAATCAGTTGATCACTTGTAGGCTTCTGATCCCTATCACTTCTTAATTAAAACTTTTTGCCTTTTGTAGGTTAACCTGGCTTACAAATGTTAAGCTGCTCCCAAACCTCAACTTTTAGAATAGACATTAAAAATTCAAATGTCTTCAGAGACCAGGCAGGAAATGTAAATGAGTAAACCTGTCTGTATGTAAAAAACAAAACAAAACCAAACCAAAACAAACCCACTACTAGAAACATAATCACATTTTCTTTCTTTTCACTGAATTTTGGTTTAAACACAAACATAAACACATACACTATACATAGACCAAACAACAACGACAACAACAAAAACCATGTTTCTTATTCTTCAGTTAAGAACTAGAAATCTGGCCTTTTACTTCTATACCATGATCTTAAGGTCAGGCCTTCCATTTTGCATTTTGATATAATTCAATGATGCAATTCAACACAGAATTCAGCCTCTGACTCCTTCAACAGGGAGAGAGATTTACATTAATTTATTTTTATGTTGGAAAAGCAGGTGTTCCCAGAGGCAGAACATAGATGCAATCTTTGTATACTGATTTTTGTTGTTCTGAGATAGTTGAAAAATTCTGGTATTTCAATATCATCATATTTGAATTTTAGTGTTTTACTGAAGTTTGACAATTTCTGTTTCTAACTTTTGATTCACTGTTTCAATATTTGAGAAAGGAAAAATTAACCTGTTGGTTCAATAATTTTATGTACGAACTTCTTAAATTCACAAAATGATATGGATATTTAAAACCATATATAGTAGCTTTACTTGTTATAGTCTTAAGAACTGGGAAGTTTTCATTTCTGACTGATAATAGCTTTTTTGGCAAACTGTGTCTCCCTCTAGTGATGCAAATCATTATTCTTTTAAAAATACAATAAAACTTGGATCCTCTCAAAGAAACATGTACTAAAATCCAGAAAATAGAATATCATTAAAAAAAATAAAGTTACACTGATCTGGAGTTTACTTACTTGAATGTTATAGCAAAAGATTTGGAGACTTTTATTGTTTCTTATGGTTTTCAGATAGGTATTAATTCTATATGATTATGTTCGCTTAAGAAAAGTTTTTATAAAGCATAGCTCTCCAAATATATGTTGTTTTATTAACTAAATGGACAGGCAATTTACATATTAATTGTACAGCGTGAATTGGGAAATCCTGCAGCTCCCTGGACCTCAGAGGATAGAAACAAAAGCTCAGTTTACTCATGGCTCCTTATGATGTGTTATAATTACTGAGGGGAGTCTCATTCATTCTACATTCCTTACACCCCTCGTGAGTGCCCCTCACTACACCTAGATGCTGAAGATATTTAGATGAATAAGCCACAGTCATCGTTTGCAATGTATACTCACAAAAACAACTGTCTCAAGAAGTATTTCAAAATTTTCATATACTATTTCAGCATCCAAATATTTTTGTCCTGACTATTTACTTTGGGGATCGGGGACATCCCCTTTAGCTCAGGCTAGGCAAGCTCAAGAGTAAAGGACATCTGCACATAGGAGAGGTTTCAGGGACTGGAGAGACCTCCCCAAACACTAGGAGCAGACCTGCTGGCTCAGGTTTCTTCTAAATCAAACAGGTTGCAGATAACCAGGGTCTGCCGCTTTAAAAATGAAAGACCACGGTTTCCACAGTGAAAGGAACCGCGCTCCAAGTCTGCGGGACTGGCTTTGTGGCTGGCGGGCCTGCGGGGTGGGTGTGGCCGGTAGGGAAGGGCCGGAGACCTAGAGATCCAATTTCAGAAAGAAGCTCAGCTCTACCCAGATAATTCTCAAAAGGCAGAAGAACCAGTGTGAACACTTTCAGAGGATTCACTTGCAGCATGCTACATGTAAACAGATTCGGAGGGCCGAGGAATCCTCTGTAAATGAAAATCCTGTGCAGAATGAGCAACTAGGAGTTGGGTGGATCAGAGGCGCAGTGGAGGGAAGGGCCCAGCCCCGCGCGACACGCCCTCCGCAGCCCGGGGACCCTCAGCGCCCCGACCCTCCACCCATTTAGAGCCTTCCTGGAGTGTAGCTACTTTTGGAAAGAATTAGAAGTGTCAAAGAAGTGTCACGTTTATTATCTTCAGGGACTGTATTTTTTAGTCAGGGTTCTTCAGAGAAGCAGAACCAATAGGATGTGTCTCTGTATCACTCCCTCTATCGTCTGTCATTCACTATCTATCTATCTGGATTTACTTTAAGAAATCGGCACATGGGATTGTGGGGCTGGCAAGTCTGACACCTGCAAGGCAGGCTGGCAGGCTGGAAACCAGGGAAAGGTTGGTGTTGGGCAGAATTCCCTGTATACATGTCTGTCTGTGTCCAAATTTTCTCTTCTTATTGTGAAGTAAAGTTAAATAAAAGGCTTCCCCCCCCCACCGGCTGACTGAATGGACTCCCTCCTGGCCAAGAGGATATCCTAAAACTAAATTGTCTGCCATGAGGAGGAGGCCAGACATGCCTCACCACGCCCCCTCCCTTCTTGGACATATCCTTTGTAACTCATCAACAGGCCTAAGGCTATGCAAGACAAACCTGCAGTTCTTCAATTTACACAACAAATATAGTTGGGTGACTTGTCTCTTATCTAAAACATTTTAAGCCTTTAGATGAAGCTTCATTTTTTAGCCAATTACAAGTCAAGGAGTCTTTAAAGCCACCTATAACCTGTAAGCCCCCCACCCCAAGATGGCCCACCTTTTATGGCCAAACCAATATATGTCTTCCATGTATTGATTTATAACTTTACCTATAACCCCTATCTCCCTAAAATGTATAAAACCAAACTGTAACCCAACCACAGCGAGGCCACTTGCTCAAGGCTTCTTGGGTGTGGCTCTGGGTCGTGCTCCTCAAATTTGGCTCAGAATAAACCCCTTTAAAATTATTTTACAGAGTTGGGCTTCTTTTCCGTCGACATTATAAGGACACCAGTCACATTAGATTATGGCTCACCTTAATAAGCTCATTATAACTTAATTACCTCTGTATAGACCCTGTCTCTAAATACAGTCACCCTTGGAGGGATAGAACTTCACCATATGAATTTTGGGGGAAAACCATCTAGCCCATAATGCAGAAATAGGCTGAAATATTTTGTTTTTAAAATATGATGTATAAGCAAATTATACTGTCTTCCCATTGGTTTTAGGATGGCTTCATGCCTAAGCCTGTCCTGTGTCAAGGACTTTCCAATCACTAACCGCTTTAATAATCTGTTAGTATTCAGGTGTCATTATTATGCCCAGTTTACAGATATGGAAACTGAAGCACTCAGAGGTGAAGTCCTTGTCCAAGGGTGTGAAGTCAGGAGGTCGTAGCCCTGGGCACTGAACCCACTAGTTCAGACCCAGATAGGCACTTTAGCCAGAAGAACGGCTCCCACCCAATGTAGTGTTCCTCAACTTATGGTCAAAATCTTTGGGGGGGGGGGTGTCATTAAAATGCAGATTCCTGGGCTCAGGACCAGACTTACAGAATCAAAATCTATTGGGAGTGGGGTATGAGGGGGAGTAATCCATATCTTTAATGGAAACCCTACAGGGACCTTCATGCCCATGAAAATTGGAGGATTACTATTTTATATCACTTCTCAGCCTTGTGGCTAAGATCAAGTGTAGAATTATTTTGTAAGTGTCTTAGTACATTTGCATTGCTATAAAGAAAGTCCCTGAGGCTGGGTAATTTATAAAGAAAAGAGGTTTATTTGGCTCATTTGGCTCATGGTTCTGCAGGCTGTACAAGTAGCATGGTGCTGGCATCCGCTTCTGGTGAGGGCTTCAGGGAGCTTCCAGTCAAGGTGAAGGTGAAGTGGGAGCAGGTGTGTCATATAGCAAAGAGAAAGGAGGAGGGGTGCCTGGCTCTTCTATAATTTGTCTACAATCAGATCTCTCCAGAAGGAATAGAGCGAGAGCTTATTCATTTCAGTGAGAGGGCACCAAGCCGTTTTTGAGGGATCTGCCCCCATGACACAAACACGTCCCACTAGTCCCCACCTCCAACACTGGGGATCAAATTTCAACATGAGATTTGGAGGGCACAGACATCCAAACTGTCAGTAAAGTTCTTCTAACTCTGCTACCTTCAGTGCCTGATTCCAGTGTTTCATGGCCTTCACTGACTTGTGGGTGGGGCTTTTTTTGGGTAATTTATTCATTTACTTAATCAATAATATTCACCAAGTAATGTTGCTAGTTTCTATGAGTTTACAAGGATAAATCAAATGTAAATCTTCTCTTGAAAGACCATACAATATTATGTTGATGTTACTAGGTTTTAAAATGTTCTTTGAAATGAGAAATATCTGTACCTTATTCTATTTTAAAGGCTCTATTTTTTATAAATGTGAATGCTCCTCTTATTTTCTATTCAAGAATGGCTCTATAAATCATGTATTTTAATTAACTCTTAATTTTCTGGTAGGAAGGTGAATAACATGCATTATTATCTATAAATAATCAAGACTATGTTATTGAGAGAAGAATAGTTAAAAAAAATGTATGCCAGCTGCTGCTGTTATTCAAGGCTTTGTATTGCTCTTGGGTTTTTATGAATGTATTGAAGTGTGCAGGTGCATGAATGTTTGTAATCCAGATAAAAATGTTAAAACTATCATTAAAACGGTTCTTTAAAAAACACATCATTCTTTCTATGGTGAGTAAAAATAATTTTACTAGTTCTTAATATCCTTTCTACAAATATTTAGTGAGAGGGACAGAGTTGCCTTCTGCCCTTTACCATCGGATTCTTTCCTGTTAGAGGTAGTCCTGGAACACAAATGCAGGTGGCAGAACACCAGGCCTACGCATGTATTCATGCAGGCTCGCCACAGGCCATGCCATTCCCAAGTGTCCTGGGACTGAGCTTGCCTGTGGTTCCAGAGTGTGTCCCAGAATCTAGCAGCTCCATGAAGACACCCTTCCAATTTCCCTCTCCCCTCTTCCCTTGTCCCCCATTTTTCCCTCTGCAGTTATGATGAAGTTAAACACATGAGTAGACATCAGCCAAATATCAACTTCTATAGCACAAGGGAGCAAGGCTTATGAATTGACTGCCACTAATGCATAAATTCTTTTTTTCTGTACAGAGTTTGAAGTGTTGGTGGGGGGTGGGGTGGGAAGGTAGAAAAAGTGAATGTGTTTTCTTCTTTTCCTAAGATCAGAGACATTCCAGAGAATTGGGGTGAGTCCTGCTTCAGGAAGAGAGTGATCTCTTTAAATGGTGCAGGACACTGTGGGCACAGGGCATGGAGTCAGTGAATGATTTTTGTATTGAATCAAGGCTAATTATTAGGGGTTTTGTTTGTTTATTTCTTTTTTTAGATTTTCTACTTTAATTGAAAGTAGGTCTCTTAAACTCATACATATAACTCAACTCACTCTGGTCACCAGCTAGCTGGTGGCAAACGGTCTGGAACTCTCCCTTTGACCTGGCTGTGAGGCTCTTCCTACCACACCCCAAAGCTAGCACCCCAGGAGCTAGAGTTTCCCCTCTGGTCTGGGCTTACAACACATAAGTAAAATAAAGGAAGAACATAAGTATAAAATCTTTTCTATTGATGTTACTTTATTAGTTCAATCAATCTATGGGCTGACTATAACTTAAAACATATTTGCTTTATATACTTTTATCATATTTTCCAGATCTTGAATGGAAATCTATTTTTTAAAAAATGAAAATCTTAATTCATCACCCAGGATGACTGAATTAGTTTTTAAAAATGATCTTTATTAAAAGACTGGTTACAAAAAGAGAAAAACCTCAGCAATTTTGGAAAATTTTAACACTTTTTCAAAAAATGAGATGGTGTAATAAACTGATTGGGGGGCTCCTTTTGGGGACAAAACTGTAAAAATTAACTTTTCTATAAAAGAGTGCCATGAAGCATAAGGAAGAAGGACAGCCCAGGTTTTTAAATGTGTTGTATGTAGATTAAGGAGTTTATAGTCTTGTGTTACTTATGAATCACGTTTGTAATTTTTCCTGGAAATATTCCATGAGGCCCATTTTTCTATCCATAAAGGGAATATTGACAAGAGCATGGAAATAAATCTAGAGATGAGGCAACCCAGAGTCACAGAGACCAGAACGCCAGCAAGCTGACTTGCAGCCCAGCTGGAGGCCCTCTGGGCTCTGGCGCTGGAAGCTTCTGTCTTTGCTGCACTGCCCACCTCTGCAGCCCCTCCTCTAGCCCCTGGACTGTCGCCTGCTTTAACCAGAGTTCCTTTTCTTGACTTGACACTTTCCACATGCCATTCCTTTAGTCGGGAAAGAATTCCATTCCTTAGCTAGTTCTTGCTGCTTTTGACATCTCAGATTGAATGCCCTTTCTCCAGGGAAGCCCTTCATACCTCCCCTGGAAAGGTCAAATCCCTTGCTGTTTGCTCCATAGCACTTTCTGCTTCTCTTTTCCAGAAACACACCCCAGCGTTTTATTTGTTCTGTATCTATCTTGGCCACTAGACTGTAAGCTCTGTGCTTGGGAGAATTTGTCTTTTTCGCAGTGTGTCACCAGGACCCTACACACTGCCCGAACCATAGTATATGCTGTGCAAGTCTTAGCTTATTGATCGATTGATGCCCCACGAAACCCTTCGCAGCCAGGCCACCTCTGACTCGTTGCTGTTTCTGAGTAGCCCTAGGAGACCCGCTAGTTCAACTTAGCCCTGTTTTTAATGCTAAACCTAAAATTGCTCATTGATTCTGGGCTGTTCTAGGAGGACCCTGAATAAGCATGTTTCTTGGCTTTACAGAGCAGAGTCTGCAAGCTGTGTTCGTGAGCTCAAGGGTTCTCTGGATGTGATTTAGGGCCACTTCGAGGTGAGAGAGAAGTTGAATGCAGTGGGCTCAGAGTCTGCACACTAGCCCTTGGTAGTCATAATACAGGCACGTATACAACACTTACTGTGTAACAGGCACCCTTCTAAGCTCTTTACACAAATTAATTCTATCCCCACGACAACACTAAGTGGAGAGTAGGATTTTTATCACTTGGGGAAACTGAAGCACAGGGCAGGCACGTGGCTGGTTAAGGTCACATAACTAGTAAATGCAGAGCGGGTGTGAAGGCACCAATCAGGCTCTTAATAGCTACAGTCTAATGCCTCTCACATCCTCAGGGCACTTTGGGCTCTTGTATGTTTGGGGGTCACAGTTCACTTGGGGAAAGGCTCTGCTACCATAAAAACTTAAAAACTGTTTTGCAAGAGCATGCCTGAGTACCAACGTCTTTTCAAGCAGCTTTCAGAGGACGAATGCTTTTACTTTCCCAGTCCTGGTACCGAGTCATGAGTTTGCTTACAGTTTTCGTGTCGGGCTGTGCAGGTGTGCAGAGCAACACTAATTAGGGAGCAGGCTTGGCTTGATGAAGAAGGAAGAGGAGGGAACTGAGCCCCTAGGAGCATTTCCTCGTGTTGACCCTGGGCTTGGTGGGTAAGCCCTCCAGTCCTCCCACCCACCTGCACCTCTCCCCATCTTGCACCACGGGAGGTGAGGCTGAGTCGGGCAGGGATCCCAGCAATGGTGAGAGCTACAGTGAGCCTGAGGAAAGTTCCCGGAGGGTGGCCAGGAAACTACTGCTGCCTGGCGCTAATAATTTAGTTGTCCTCTAAATCTCCTCTTCAATTTGTCTTCTTCCAAAGAGCAAAAAGCGTGGATTACCATCAAGGGCCACTACACAGCTCTCTTTGATGTAGGGTAACCTACATGAAGATGACAAGTGCTTCAATATGCCCCCCCCCGCCCCCCGTGCCCCCAAGCTTTGAAAACATCCAGCTATGAGCCCGGCAAATCCTGCTGTCACAATGCCTCCTCGCCGTGCTGGTGTGTGTACATAGACAGACTCGTTAAATTCCAGGCTGTCCTAACTTTTCCTAAGTTGATGGCATTCGTTAGTAATTTACTAGGAACGGACTACTTTTATGTTTTCTGGATGAGTAGAGGGGAGACCCCTTCCCTAAGCAGAGTTCAAGTTTCATCTGAAGATGGGAATCAAAGAGGCTTTTAAAAATCAATGGCATCAAATTGCACGTATGAAACAACGATAAAGCGACCTAGAACACCTCACAGGTAACGTGCTGGGCTTATTGTCAACAGACAAAGATGGGGCAGGCGGCGCGGTTCCGGTTGCTGGCGCTGGCAGCCGCTAGGGGGCGCGGCGGAGGCGGCGGGGCTGGCGAGAGGGGCGTCGGGCTGTTGCGCCATCTGGGTCCGCGAGGCCGCGCGCCTGGAGAGGCGCACCGGGCTCTGCGCTCCACTCCAATACCATTTTCTTCCCTTTTGCAGCTTCCCACTTCCCATCTGTGCCCACCCACTGGTTTCTCAAAGAATTGAAAAAAAATTGGCTTGGTTCAAGGGAAAAGAATCAGGAATATGGGGGCTTCCTCGTCCTAGGGTCACACCGTGTTGGAGACACGTGGCCGCTGTGGCCTGGCCAGCTTCAAACACCCGTTCTGAAGCTCTGATCCGGCCTGACCCACTGGGGCTGTGCATTTTGCTGCGCGGTGGAGATGGGAGTGCTAGTTGTACTTTGTAAGTTGCCAACAAAACGTTTTCTTTTTCTTTTCATCTTTGCCAGTGCTGCCTGCAGAGTCCAAAAGACATCTTCAGAAAGCTGATAATTAAAGCTATGGAACCCGAGTATGGGTAATCATTACCTATTTTGCTTGGGTGCAGTTCTTTAGAGAAAATGATGTCCTTGCCAATAATTATTAGGTTATCATCTTGTCATATTAACTCCTCCAGGAGCCACAATTTGAGGATAAACGTTAGGCCAACCTTTGCTGTTCAATTCTCTGATTCACATAAATCTAGTATTCTAGGGGAGAAAAAACCAAAACAAAGCAAACAAAACCAAAAATCTTAAGCATCAGTTATTTCTGAATAGAACACAACAATAAGATTGTTTTAAGTATATTAAAAAAATAAGTACTCAATAAAAGGGCCATTTTACCCAGTAATAAACACTTTGAAGCAGCCAGAAATTCAAAATCTCACAGCACATTTTGTGGACCACTGTCTAGATTCTTCCATCTTGCTGGAATGCTCTTATATTGCTTATAGTGATAGCTTTTTATTGAGTGATGAGTGAGACTTTATTTCTGTATACATGGATTACTGCAAATTCAACTTCTCCAAAGACTAGAACCTTAAACAATAAGTACTTGTAGACATAATGCTTTGTTGATGTGCTTTGGAGGTCGAGAGAAATTTTATGGACAAATAAGTGGAATTTGTGTTTGGGCTGAACAAAGGGTCTCTTAGGGTCTCTATTTTGGTTTTTTTCTCAATGAGGAGCGATGGGGACATGGTAAGAACAAGCTGAGTCAAGAGGGCGTCCTCAGGAGGAAGGTTCCATGTTGTTTTCTCCCAAAGGCTCTATCCCTGGGTGTGGCTCCAATAGAAATTTCTCAGCTTCCTTTGTCAAATTTACCTAGTCCTGGGCCTATAAGAAAAGATTCTCCACTACAGACCCAGGAGGTAGGTAGTGTCAAGGGCGTTCTTCAATGAACGGATGAAAGGTTTTCAGTAACAAAAAATGAATAGTTTGTGTTTCATTGGCTAAATCAATCGGAGATCCCAAATATCTGTGCTTTAATGCCAATATCTTTGACACCACTCACTCCCTTTCTACACACACCCATTCTCATCTTGAGGAAGGGACTTTGCTTAATTATTCCTGAATTTTCTTAAGAAACAACTGTTCTTGTTCCGGATTTATATTTCATCAGGTCAGAACCCCATCTTTCCAAGTCTGCCCCTAGGTTACCCATCTTCACTTAGCAAGCAAAAAAAAAAAAAAAAAAAAACAGTTTAAAATTATATGTAGGAAAAATTTTCCCATCTGAAAATTTGAAGCAATAGAAGTTGGATTTTGCAAGTTTGTTTTGGGTAAGCAGCAAGCATATTTCCCTTGGTTGGTTCAGCAACAACATTTCTGTCCCGTCATCTAGTTAGGGATGAATGGCATATTGTGGTTTCCAAAACTGAGACTGCATATGCTTCACCCAAACTTGCTCAGTTTGGGAAGCTCACAAGTAGGCATGCCTTTGATTTTTTTCCATTCCCTTGAGTTTCTCTTATGGCCAAAGAGAAATTGCTTCTGTGCCATTCAAAATACTTGAACTTATGTGCAATCCAGAATAGAGAAGTAGCTAGTGAAACCCTTTTCAAGAATTCTTCGACATGTGGTATGGGGTCGGGGGGTAGAAGAAACAGGAAGGTCACAAAAAGTTCTGTTGTCTTTTTTCTTTTTCTGGAAAAAAGATTGATGTTGGTTGACAAAGAGAAGCTCACAAGAAAAATGCTGATGGATTTGGTGATATGCCTTGAACTTCTCAGATAATCTTGTCAAGGTGCTCTTTGATCAGTCTACTTTTGATTACCAACAATCAAAACTTGCATGAAACTCTGCTTGTGCCTTCTATATGTTATAGGTATATAAGGTTCTCAGAAAGACATGGGGACAGGCGGAGACAGGTACATAAAAAAAAAAAAATTTAGTATTAAGAATGCCTTGGAGGTGATAGTAACGTTTGTGAGAAAATATATTCATCTATATTTCTCTAGCAAGACCAAGATAAACAGGAATGGCTTAAAACAACCAAATAAGAACAGATAGGACAGCTAGCTGGCTGCCATGGGCCAGCCACTGCGTTAGACTCTGGGGAAACCTCAAGGAACATAAAGAACAGGGTCTCTGTCTTGCTGGAGCTTCTAGTCTAACAGAAGCATTTATCACGTGTAGCTTAGGTAATTGATATGTTGAAAAAAATAACTCTTGACAGAACCACAATACAACTTAATTTTGCTCCCATTTTTCTTGTAAACTTTATTCGGGGGGACTACTAATATCCATGACCCGTGGATAAAAACTCCGGAAAGTTCCTCGGCTCTTCTGCTCATTCTCAGATAATATAAAAGGTCTGTGGTCAACCGATATCACAGAAATAGTCTCATTTCAGCACTTAACATTTCTGGTTCCATGCAATAGTCAAAAATTGACTTTGGGGTAGCCACACCTCATCCCGCGGCCTGTCTGCCTGCCTGCAGCCGGGACGGGAGGCTGAGGAGTCCCGCTTTCTAACCCTCCCGCTCCCTACGGGTCTTACCCCCGACCCCACCAAGTCTGTAGGGCGTGGGGTGTGTGTGTGTGTGTGTGTCCGTCCCAGGTGGTGCAGGAAGGAGAGGTAAGAGCTTCCGCCCCTCCTGGCCTGACTGGCTGGCGTCCTGTTTTCTGGCCTGGCAGATGGTTTAAAGCAACTACCCATGATGGACTCTTAATCTTGCAGTTCCCGTGTCCCATGGAGGATGCATCTCACTTTCTTCTGGGCGTCCCTGGACTGGACCTTCCTCAGCCCTGGCTATTCGGCTGTTCACCTTCAGAGGCTTCCTGCCCAGGTGCTCGGGTCTCCTCCCCTCTCTGGGGAGTCCTGTTGGACACGTCGGCCAGGATTTCTCCTGCTGGCCCCACGGACACACACCTGGTCCTGGGAACTCTCGTGCCCACCCCCCTTACCCCCGATTGGCAGGTGCAGTCCTTGCCACGTGCATCCGTCCACGCTCTGGCTCTGTCCCCAAAACTGTCTGCCAGCTCCTCTAGGCAAGTCCTGGGACAGATCCCGGTGCAAGGTCTGCTTGGGCTTTCTGGGGCCGGCTCCCATCTCCTGACTGCAAGGACTCACCTGGACGCGCCCACGGACCACCCTAAAGGGGACCCGTGGCGGAGGCCGAGCGGGTCTCTCCATGGCCTCCTCTTCCTACCCTCCCTCATCCTTTTCTATATCCTTGATCTGGTGGATGGGTCCAGAGTCTTTGAACAAGTTCTTGAGCGCTTTCCTCTACACATCCGGGTGGCGGTGGGGTGGGGAGGAGGAGGGGAGTTTCGTGCTGAGGTCTGAGTTTTGGGGATTCAGCTGGACAGAGAGAAAAAGTTTGGTACTAAACTCCGGTTACTCCTCAAACCCAGCGAGGTAGGTACAATCACTGTCACCATGAACTCCAAGTGGTTTAAATAACTTGCCCAAAGGCAGCAACTCAGTAATGAAGTCGGGCCTCAAACCCAGGTCTGCTAACCGGAGTCTGCATTTGTCACCGCGGTGGTATCGCCATGTCCAGGATGAATGAGGGGCCTGTGGGTGGGGGGGTGGGGAGGACACAACGGTCTCCTGAAGGATATTGGGGCAAACAAGCAAAGAAACTTGGGGTGAGAAAGTCAGAGAGTGCCTGCCCCTCCCCCTTTCTTGCCTCCTGCCGGCCTGTGAGGAGGCCACGCACTGTTTACAACAGGCCCTTGTGGGCGGCGCGGAGGCCGTGCCACCCGGCGCCGGCCCGTGGCCATCCCCGGACCGCTGGAGATGGGACAGGACTCGGGACATGAGCCCGCTTGTTCGCTCACTCTCAGTGAAAAGAGTTTTGAAATGAGTTCTGAATAGACAGCATTTTCTTTGTGCAGTTCGTAAATAACACAGAGCAAAGTTAGCAAGTTGCAGCTTTTCTGCATTCTGATTCTATGGAAACTTTTTGTAGGGAGAAGGGCAGGATGTTTTTAACAGAATGTGACCTCACGGGAATACTAGAGGTAAGCAGAAAAATATGATTGAGATAACTGTGAATATTTTACATCTCGGAAAAGATGAAGAGAGAAGATTTCTGGCATCATACTACACAAAAACCAATGCCTGGTAGAGTTGTGGAAAGTGCTGTTCACGTTGGTTTGGCATTTGTTTAGATTTGATTGAAAATCCATGGTTTTCTTATGGTAATTTTCATGTGCACATTTTGTTTTCTCCTTTAGAAAACAATAAAATTTCTGAATGGGGCAGCGTGGAGAAACCCTAACAGAAATAGCATAAGAGCGTTTTGGAACATATCCAGGAAAAGATAACTTTCAACACACCTGTAGACATTCGCCAGGTAAAGGTAAGAAAAAAATATCATAAAAAGTAGATTTAGGTTACTTTATTACATCTCACTGGGTTGAACTTTGGGAGAAAAACAGGTACTACTGACTCAGGGTGGGGGAAGTAGGAGTTAGGAAGCCCACCTTTTGCCCCTCCCTCTTGCAGTCATGGGCATGGCAGCCATGTGTTAACTGTGACAATCAGTGGTCACCTGGAGCTGTTTCCGAGGCGAGCTGTGGAGCAATCAAGGACATGTTCAGGGGTGGAGGGGACCCGACAGAGTATGATATTCAGCAGACACTTCTCCTGCTAAAAAGCCAATGCATTTAATACTGCAAATGTTACTTGTACAGTATGGAATTTCTTTTAGATTTATATTTGCACTGGGACTGACTCATTTTCTATCTAGGATTTTTTAAAAATCACTTTTTCTGTGCTCAGATGAAAAGTACATCTGTTGCTTACATATAATAAGCATCAAATATGAAGACATGTTGAATACTTGAGCCGTTTGTTTGTCGCTATAGGAGACCTGCAACATATGCATGCTATACGTCTCTTTATTGGATTATAGACACCAAGGAATCAAACTTCATGGTTCTTCCCTTGAGCAATATTTTTTTTTTGATCCTTAGCTAATTTAGGTCACTAAAAATGAACATTATTTAGAACTCTTGAGTGGGTACTTTGAAGTTCAGAGGTTCAAAGATAGCATTGGTTGCTATGCAGTACTTGGGATTTTGGCTGAGTTTCTTAAACGAAGCATAATAAACACGTATTTGTTGGTATGTTATATACACATAACATTAAGACTATTATGAGATTGTTTTTGCAGCACGCATAGATTGTTCTCAGGACTGTGTCAGTTTTATGTCTCATTATTGTGGGTAAAGTAAAGCAGTTATGACTATAGTACAACAGAGAGTAAAGCTCACAGCAGGCATGCCAACAGGGAAGAGCTTCTGATTTTCGAGCCATTGGTGAATATATTTGTTGCATACAACTTGGAGCCTTGACCTTTTAACTATTTCAGATAAATTGCTGTCAAATTAACTGGAATGGTCCCCTTCAGATCAATTTAGAATAAGTAATGCAAAAGAAGTGATTCTCCTGTAAGCCATGCTCATGCAGCTGAGATAAAAATGATGATATATTCCTAGCAAAATAATACTAGGTTAAATTAATTCAAAATAACCTATTGCTTTCCTTCCTGACTTTGTAAACAAACTTTTTAGATGAGACAGCATCTTTAGTTTTGATTGTGCAAGTTATTATCTGGGAAGAGCTGTATTTCCAACATTAAATGAAAATTAAAATCAAAGATCCCAAACTAGAAAAAGCTTTATTTTACTATTTCTTTAAACTTTTTAAACTAAAATGCAGCTCTGTATATCACCACATAAAGAATCTAGTCCCTTGAGTAATATCTTGGTGAATTGGTGTAGGAATTTGGGAGGGTGAAACCATAGCCCTTCTGTATTATTTTCCCGAAACCATTTGCAGAAGCTCACATCAGCAGAGGGCAGCACAGAGCAATGAACTCTCCGAGGAGTTTCAAACAGATGTCTAAAAACCTGAAGTGAAAATATCTGCATGAAAGTAATCCTTTTTGGATAGCGTTCTCTACCAAAATCATAGATCTCTAAAATAATAATAAAACCCCCAAAACACATGGATCCCTAAATGTGCTTCTTACCATACAAGTGTCGAGGTGCAAGGGACAAAACTTTAATTCCCTGAGGTCCTCAGAGATGTTCCCACTTAGATTTTCTTCTTGATTTATTTTATTACAAAAGACTATACAAATTCTAGTACCAGTAATGTGCACAATTTTCATTATACAGCTTTTCAGGGTGGTTTTTCTGATGAAAAATATTGAAAATTACAAATTCAGACCCATGGAAGAATCCTTATCCAACACAGTGTTTGAAGCAAAATGCAGTTGAGGAAGTTTTCAGTTGAATTTATATTTCCTTGATGCAAAATGATAGCACATTGTTCTACTTGTTAAATTTTTTCTCCTCAGCTTTACTACAGCAAACGTTTTTTGTTCTATAATAAAACACATGAAATGCTCAACATTGGACATACATTTTACACTGGAATTCTGGAAAGAAAAATACACTAGTCTGGAACAAATCCCAAAGAACTTAAGGGGACAATTTTATGGAAACAGGTTATATTTTGTTCCAGGATTATTATAAAACCCTAGTTTAATGGTCTATGAACAAATGTTTAGGGGGTCTAAATGTCCCCTAGTTTTATCCTGTAATCTGATAGTTAGCAATTAAGATTATCATTCTTATAAGCTAATTAGGATTATAAAATCCTTTTCTCTTTTCAAAAGTTCACGAGTACATAACAAATTGAAACTACTTTTACAAGCCAAGTGTCCCTCTTGTGCCATTAGCATTCTTGGATTTACCTTCTAAATGACTTTGGCTCATATTGACTTCAGATATTTGACATATCAAGTATTGTTGTCTTCAAAGGTTTCCCAGGCAACTGCAACAATTCATCTGCTTCCAGTCAAAAGTGCCCTTGAACTCTCAGCTCACTTCACTTCTCTGTATGAGTAGTGTGTGTAGCAAAAGGAAAAACCAAAGACTTCATGTAATAGGCTCATGTGAATGGTTTGGTGAAGAGAAGGATGGATTTCACAAAAGTATCCACTTGGAGGTTGAGACTTCAGCTGGCTGCCTGAGGGTCCCCTTTGTTCCAAAGCTCTCGTTTGAATCTGGGGGGAGGCCACAACCTGCACCCTGTGTTCTGGGTTCTGCTTCGCTCCTCCTCACAGTTCCTAGGCTGACGCCTGGAAGTAGAGCCCTAAGCTCTTGTCCTAAGTGGTCCCAGGAACTCCTTTAGTACAAGTTGCTGCCCCCTGGGGAGCAACTGCTTCCAAATCTCTGAGTGATGCCTTGGGACCCCAACTGACTCGCACACACACTGACCTTTGAGAATCGCTATCTGCATCTTGTTTCTTGCATAACCCATTGTGAAGCTCTGAGTAGAGTCTTGTTCCATTATGCTTAGAGAGAGGGTTTATAATTACCTCCCAAATAGTTCCTGAAGAACAGAGGAAGGGAGAAATTGGAATCACTGATCTGGTTTGCAAAAGGCCTCGCTGTTTAATGTTGATCACATTCTGTGTTTTGTTTAAAAGAAAAGACTTCACCTTATCTAGGCATACAGTGCAGTTAGAACATCATTTTTTTCTCTTTTTTCCTTTACTTTGGCTCTTGTCCCCACTGCTGATTGACTAGTGACTAGCATGGTGACAAATAAGGCAACATAATATTTTAGTATATAGCCTGCAAATCCCACTGCTAGAACTCTGAGTGGAAGCAGATTGCTGTCTGAGTACCGGGCGTCTGCAGAAGTCTCCCTGTCGGCTCCACATGGAACTCAAAGTCTAGAGCTGCAGCGATTAATCATGTGTCATCTAGATCCAGCCATAAAAGATGGTTACCACTCTTCCCCCACCCTCACCATTCCTTTCTCCCTGTATTTTTTTATATTTTGTTTTGTTCAATATATTTACTGAGACATAAACATTCCATTGAAATGTGTCTAAGTAGGCAGATTTTTAAAAATCTATTTTTATGGGTCAGTAACAAATCTTAGGTTATTTTCATATATGTATATGAAAGCATATATAATGTGAAATATATAATAGTTGCTTTAGCTACCAGCCCTTCTATCAGCTACAATTACCACAGTGATTATTACTTTGAATAATCCTTGGGTTATTACAATTAACATAGGTAAATGTAATTTTATAGTGGGAAATGTAGTCGTTAGGATGTGAAATAATAGTAATCAATTTGAATAAATATTTGCTATTTGTTTTCATAAAAGTTTTAATCCTCAAAAGAGAACTCTGACCAAAATAGGAATATAGCAGGATCAATGAAACAGGTGGCATGAATCATATCACTGGCTTTTAATTAAAAAGGATGTGGTGGCTGTTGGCGTGGACGGGACTGCACATAGGCAGTTTTAGAATTTCTTAAGCTGAAATCCAGCTGGAGAGTTCTTAATCAGAATGGACTTATTTTGATAATTTATAATCTGTGTATTCAGGGCATTGATGTTATAGTTTTGATACCTAAATCACAGTTTTAAAAATTCAAAGAAGTATACGAATCCAGACTTGGGCAGTTATTCCTGAGCCAAAGGATTTTTGTGCAATGCTAATATGTATAATAGAGAATCAGTCTTTCACTGTGCAGTTTTGTCATCATATTTCAATAACTGAATGAATATTCTGAATTAATAAGCATAACGTTTGTATAAGCTAAAGACTAGTCTAAGCTCTGCATTCATTGATGGAAACCTTAAGCAAATGTTTCTTTTCATCAGCTTGTTCAAAAGGCATAAACATAATTACGGTTCTGAGGCAATCACATATCGACCAGTTAAAATGGTAACTGGGTCTGGGCGAGGTGACTTCAGGTTATCGGTTGTGTGTTGTTTTGAGTACTTGGAAGAACCTGGAAGAAACTATTTTTTATTTTATTTTTTAATAAGTAGATACTTATAATGTTTATCTCACAGAAGAAAGTCCGAGCATTAAAGGGTATCAGTAGAATCTAGTTTTTTAAACTAGAGCTTTGGTTAAAATTTAGACAGATAAATTGATATTTATAGCTTGAGAGAAAATGTAGAAAAGTGGTAGAAATATTAAAGGGTGAGTTCGTTTCGGATTCTGGGAGTGCTGAGCAGGGCAGTGGGGGAAGAAAGGGACTTTGCTTGCTGTCTTTCCCTGCAGTTCTGCTTTGCATTGTGCTGAGGTTGGTTCAGGAAAACATTGCTGGGTTTCTGGGTCACATCTTCTTCCATCTTCCTTTCCTCCTTCCTTGTCCATCCCTTACATCATCTGCTGTTCATCTCTTGCACATCAGGACTGTTCTGAAACCAGAGAAGGAATGAAGGGCATCTGTGCTCCATGGGCTTGGGAACGCCGCTCTGCTTTGCCTCCTTTTGTTTCTGCAGTGTGTGTCACTCACTCTTGCAGCAAATACCTGACCATTTCTCTGTGCTTTGAATGTGTTATCTCATTTAATTCTTTCAGGAGCCCTTTGGGGTTGTTACTATTATCGCCATTGTACAGGTGATGGAACTGAGATTTTCAGAGAAGTAAGGAAGAATTTTCAAGATCATAAAACTAATAAGTGCTAAAGTTGGGATTTAAATCCCAAACCATAGCTTTACTGTTACTTCTTCAGAAACAGACTTTTCTCTAAGGAGCTTATGCTGTAATACTGACATTTCAAAACTTTTTATTTTGAAACGATTTCAAACTTAGAAAAAGTTGTAAATATAAAAGTTGTAGTACAAAGAATTCCTGAGTACTCTTCACCCAGATTCGTCAGTTGTTAACCTTTTACCACATTTGCTTTCTATTTATCTCTGTCTCATGTGAGTGTATTTGTGTGTGTGTATATCCATATATATATTTATGTTTTTTCATGAAATATTTGTGATCAGTTGTAGACATGATTCCCTTTTACTGCTAAATACCTCAGTGTATATTCCTAAACTCATGGACATTATCTCATATACCCACAATACAAGATCAAAATCATAAAATTAACAGTAATACAATTTATAGACTTTGTTCAAATTTTACCAATCATCACAATAATGTCTGTTACAGCAAAAACAAAACTGAACAAAACAAAATAAAACTACTGTGGTCCGTGATCCAATCCAGGATCATGCATTGTATTTAATTGTCATGTGTCTTTAGTCTCTTTTAATCAGGAACATTTCCTTAGTCTTTATCTCTCATGACCCTGACATTTTTGAAGTGTAGAGGTCAGTTAGATTGTAAAATTTTCCTCAGTTTGGGTTTGTCTGATGTTTCCTTGTGATTTGACTCAAGTTATTCATTTTTGGCAGGAATACTATAGAAGTAATCTTGTGTTCTTTGTAGTGCATTATGTCAGGACGCACACGTATTGATTTGCCCTATTATTACTAGTTTGTTTGTTTGGGTAAGGTGATATCTACTGGACTTCTTCATAACTAAGTTACTGTTTTTCCCTTTGTAAATATTAATACGTTGTAAGGAGATCTTTTGAGAATATGTCAATATTCTGTTTCTTTCTTACCTGATTTTTATCTCACTAGTTTTAACATCCACTGATGATTCTTGCCCAAATCAGTTATTATTATGATGGTTGCCAAATGGCAATACCTATCTGTTTTGAGCTCCCTTATTAAGTGCTTTAGTATTTGCCTAAAGAGACACAGTATCTCGTCTCTGGTCTATCGTGTGGCTTTACTGTTATTGTAGTAACACACAAAATGTCTTACAACACTTACTTCATTGGATCTTCATGACATCTCCATTAGGTAGACACTGTTATATCCACATTTTGAACTCTTGGCCTCAAGTCATCCTGCCGCCTCAGCCTTCCAAAGTTTACAGGCGTGAGCCACTGCACCAGGCCATATCCACATTTTGTACGTGAGGAAATTTAATAGCAAAAACAAGTTGGCAACATTTTCGGAAAGGAAATATTAATAATGAATCTTTAAAATATCATTGAGGGGGTCCCTAGTAAGATAATAGAATGGAGTTGAAAAAATACAAAAAAAGAATTTTAAAAAGTCAAAAAACTCATATACAACATTGTGCTATGATTTTTGAACTTTGAAAGTAGAGAAGCGAAAGAGACAAGACTCCATCTCATCCTAACATTTGAGCAAGGTGAGATGAGTGAATGAAAACCCGAAACACCTTATTACCATCACCCAGAGACTAATGGGACATACAAATGGCAACGAGAAGATGTGGGAAACTCCTGAAAACTGAACTTCTGTGTTTTTTGGGGCTGAAAAGAAAGAAAGAGGAGGCAGAAAGATTGGCATCATCAAAGCTAACCTCTATCTTAGCAAATAACAGAGATTTAGCAAAATGGAAAACAAAGAGAGAGTAAGACACAGTTCTTCAGGTAGCAGGAGGCCTAAGGGATGAAGAAGGGGAGATCCCCGGGTGAAGTCCTTCTCCCTTCTGTGGATGAGTAACTCAGGACCTCAGCCTGTGCATTTTCCTGTCTTTTTTCCCCACTCACGAGGAAGGGAGTGACGTGGTCCCTGGGGAGAAAACCTGAAATGGGGTGAGTGAAGGCGTGGAACAGACTGTGTGTCTTGTGGCTCCACTGAACTGTGAAGAAGACCCAGTGCCTCCAAGGATGGATCGAACACTGATTCTGGATTTTTAAATGCAGGATCCTAGTCCACCAACCACACACACCCAAACCTAAGGGACAGCTCCGTCCAGCCCCACCCCAGGCAGCCACGCGAGAGCACTAGAATAGGAAGTAACTGGCTCTCAAACCTAAGCTCCGAGGAGCAGATAAACAGGTGTCAGGCATGGCAGGGCATGTGGAAAGTAAAAGAGAATTTATCCAAACTGTCTCAGAAAGGAAAAGGAATGGAAAACTGTACAGGTTAAATAAGCATACAATGAAAAGAAATGCCATGGAGACCAAGCAAAACATTGCAATAATGGGAAGAGGAAAGAGAGTGGAATACGATGGGAAGGACAGGGAAGAGAAGTAGAAGGGAATGAAACACATGAGAGATGTTATGTTTCTGAAATCCATCTGGAGGATTTCTGGGTAAAGATGGTGAATTAAATACAGACATCTACTTCTGCTTTTTTACAAATCCCTGCGGAAATAATAAAGAGAATTTTTGAAATGTTGGAAGCTAGGACGTAGATGGCTGGAAGGTAAATGACCCAGCAGGACCCCAGAATCTAAATTCTAAGCCCATAGGGGGAAACTTGACAGCCAGTCTCATGAGAACTCTCTAATGAAGGACTCAAGTCGTGCCTGAGTTTATACAAACTGAAGTTGAGTAGATTAAGTTAATATTTGCATTCTGTGTGTTGACACACCCATCCCCACTCTCTTCCCCCGCCAAGCTCCTCAAATACTAGCTGCCAGGTTCTTTATCCAGAAAAATATTGGAAAAATTCTCCCTGGGATTTGCACTAGCCAAAGAAGAAAGATCCTGAAGGTTGTGACAATGGAAGACCACCTGCCCGTGCAGCTCCCTGTCAGCAGGCCCACTCCTGTGCCCAGGGCCCCGTCTGATCTTGACTCCTAAATGCAGGCAGCTAGTGAGGAGCACCGGCGCCAGGGGGAGAGCCTCAAGCAAGGCGAGCAAACAGAACAAACAAAGCGACTCGCAGGAACGGAAATAATAGAGGAGAAGAAAATTTTTTAAAAAATAGGCTCACATTAATATCTCCAAAGAGATATAATCATGGAAACGAGACATTTGGAGAGCAAAAAAACTCTTGGAAATAAAAATAATACTTAAAAAATTTTAAAAAATGGTAGCAAAAGTACAAACTCCATAGAAGCATTAGAAGGTGAAATTGAGGAACCTCCACCCAGATAGAAAAAAGGTATAGAGTTGAAATATAGGAGAAAAAAGTAAGAAAACTGGAGAGTAAGGGGAAGAAATCGTCAGCCAAGCAATTCAAGACAGATTCAGGGAAACGGGAGCTGCGAGTGAGTTTCTAGTGCTGCAGATCATGAGTGTCTACAAAAAGAATGAAAACACACACAGCGAGGAACATGTGTAGTTCTGAAACTAGAACTCTGAGGAGCAAAAGAAGATCCTCCAAGCCTTGGGAGTGAAAGCGTTTAAAGAGAAAATGAAACGATGGATCTGAATGAGTTTGGACTTCGTCACACAAACCGCGGAGTTAGACGGCAATAGAGTGATGCCTTCACAGTCCAAAGGAAAATAATCTCCAACCTGCGTTTTCACACACAGCCAAACTATCCATCAAGTGTGAAGGTAGAATAAAGGTATTTGAAAATATGCAAGAGTCCAAAGGTTTTTAACTCCCAGGCATCCTGTCTCCAGAGCTGCTGGAGGCTATGCCCTGCCAAATGGAGGGTTTAAACAAAGAAGGAGGGAAATGTGGGATCCAGGGAACAAGGGATCTGTGACTGGAGAGAGGTGAGGGCCCCTGGGGTGTGGGTGAGGGAGTTTTGAGAATGATACTTCTGAACCAGGGCTGGAAGCCAACCGGTGCAGCCTGGAACAGGCAGAATGTTCTGAGACAGATTCTCCAGGAAGATAAATTGACAACATAGCCAAAGCATCTGAACATCTTGAAAGGATATTTATATGACTGGAGAACAGTTTGAGGTCAAATTCATATTAATGGCCTGGAAAACTGCAAACAAAATTTAAGACAGTTGTCAGGACACAGATTCATATTTGGGGAGCCTGAAGCTTATACAATTTGGGGGGCCCTTTTGGAAATAAGAATACAAATACAAATTTAGGTACCAGAACAAATATTTATTTAGAATGAGTAAACATAATTACAAGAAATTACACATTTAAAAATGGAGGCAAATATTGAAAGAAAAACAAATTACAGATATTGTTTTTATTGTAAATTTTTTTTAAATTGGTTAACAGCCTGATATATTCCTATTGATTAACAGCCTGATATATTCCTATATATCTACTAATTCCTATATTTCTACTTGTTGAGCACCTCTTTGTTGACAGTGATTTTGTAATATTTTCTATAGTGAGAACAGAAACATAATCCAATCTTTTCTCTAGTGTGGTTAATCAAAAATATTTATTTTTAATTGATGATGGCTTATAAAGTTTTTTTTTCAGCATCACTGTTCATAAACAGTGATTGTCATAGGGATTGTCATAAATTTTTAATATTTCTTCATCATTCATAACTAAATGATAATAGATCCTGTTCAGAACTGATAATCAGTATGATTTACCTGATAGGCAAACTGACAATCAAACTGTTATGTTATTTAGAGAATATTTAACCAGTGTTAGGCCCAAGTCCTTTCCATCAACGACTGTGTTTGGTGTCTGCTAGAAGGGAAAAACCTGGTCCCTGGTCACCAGGTTTCTGTCTTTTTTGCTTTATAGTTTGTAATTTACCAAAGCATATATATTTACTGATTAATGTTGTTGATGTTTAAGTTCCTAAAACCATACTTAGAGTTAGAGAGGAGTGATATTAGTAACACGGCCAACTAAAAGCTCTTAACATTCATCCTCTCCCCAAAAAAGGACTAAAACAATCATTAAACAACTACGTTGCAACCAGAGTGACTAAAGGAGAGTGCTGGGATGTGGCAGGAAGTGGCAGAAACAAGTGTGGACCACAAAGTCTCAGTATGGCCACATAGAAAAGGGAAGGAAACACCTTGCCTTTGCCATCCCATCTCCCTAGTCAGCTCAGAACCAGGAGAAACTTCTCCCTGTGGTGAAAAGGTAAGCAGGAGGCTCCCAGCAGCCATCACCACTATGGATACCTGCAGTCTTTATTACTAGAGAATCCTGTAATGCTCACAGGCCCTGAGCTCAGTGTAGGGAGCTGCCTGGGGTTCCCGTGGCTGCACTACTCCAGAGGAGGAGCCCACATAGTGCCTCACCCCCTGTGGCCCAAGCTGCTACTGTGCTGTGCCATCTTAAAACCAGAGCTTGCTAGAGTGCATTCTTCCCTGAGGGCCTGTAGCCACTGCAATCCCTTCATCCCTGAGGCTCTGCCATCATTGCATCACACGCACACACAAGTGGTGCACCATTTTCCAGCTAAACTACTGCAGCTCCCTACCTCCTGGGAACAGACTACCAAGAAGGCACTCTATCTCTCCCACCCCAGTTACTGCTGCACGCCAGCCCTGGCTACTTGAAACATAGGCCCAGTGGAGCAGCTGTGCATCTCGGCACCTGAACCAGCTCAATGCTCCACCCCCAGGAAATCAGAGCTTCAGCCTAGGAGAACAGTTCAACTCCAGCCCCGAAACCCCTGCGTACCAGGAGCCAGGCCCAGCAGAGAAGATGCACCCTCTGGTGCCTGAACTTATGTGGTGCTCTGACCCCAGGGAAAGACAGCTTGGCTGAACTGTGGCACCCCACCCCTTGGGCTGAACAGCCACAGTGCCCCGTTTCCCTGAATCTGGAGCAGCCCTCTGGAGTCTGAGGTGCTGAGGCACCCCACTCCCCAGAGCCTAAGCCAAAGGTGTACCCCACCATTCCTGGGTCCTTGCTGCCACTGAACCTGGCCTTGTATAGGCTGGGCCACTGATGTGTTCTACCACTGCAGGGTCCAGAGTCACCACTATGCAGTACTCCCATTCCTAGTGCCTGAGTTGCCACTGTGCCCTGTTCTAGGACCTGAATTGCAGCTGTGTCTGGTCCCAGGGCCCTGAGCCTCTGAGCATCCCTCCTTCCCTGGAGCCATACCAGTGCTGTGCCCTGACCCCCAGGATTAGAAAAACGGCTACGTACCTGCTCCCCTGGGCCCAAGATACTGGGGAGTGTCTCAGAGTCACAGTCCTTGGCTTGGTGGAAGAACTGCATCCACCTGTGTCTTGGAGAATGAACCTGTGCCCATGTCACAGGTGCCACAGTGGTTCAACAAGACCCTGAGCCCGGGACTCCAGTTCCACAGCCACTGTGAACACCCAAACCCTGGAACATAGTGTTGCTGTGGCTGCCTCTGTGCCATGTCAGACTGAACACCGAGAGAGATCTGCTCAGCTAAGTCTTCTGACTGTGGGGAAAGTGAGAACAGGAGGTACCCCTAAAGCCCTTACCCCCAAGAACTCTAACAGCCATCACCACCACTGCCACAAACTCGTGCAGCCTAGGCCACTGAGGTGCCTGCAGTCATCACAGATGTTGATCATAGCTGAAGAAGCTGCACAGAGATTACATCCCTTCACCCACTCAGAACCAAAGCCAGTGCACTCTGCCGAACTGACACCCTAGGACCCATCTGCACATGAAAATCTCTCTCTACGAAAGCCACTCTATAAAATTGGAAGAGGCAACTGTTCAATCAGATTCACACACATCAATTTAGGAATGCAAGAAATACGAAAAAGCAAGGAAACTTGACACCATCAAAGGAAAACAATAATTCTCCAGTAACTGATCAGAAAGAAATAGAAATTTACAAGTTAAAAGAAATTAAAGATAATGATCTTAGGAAACTCAGTGAAATACAAGAGAATACAGATAAACAATTCACTGAAATCAGGAAAACAATTCATGATCTGAATTTGAAATTCCACAGAGATAGCAGTCATAAAAAAGAATCAAACAGAAATCTTGGAGCTAAGGAATTCAATGAATGAAATAAAAATATAGTCGAGAGCTTCAGTAGCAGATTAGATCATGCAGAAGAAAGAATCTGTGAACTTGAAGACAGATCTTTTGAAATAAGAATGAACGGGGGAGGGGGGTGGGAGACAAAAGAATGAACTAGAGTAAAGAAAGCCTATAGGACTTTTGGGGCACCAGTAAATGAACAAATATTTGCATTATGGTATTTTCAGAGGGAGATGAGAGGGAGAAAGGCACAAAAAGCTTATTTAAGAAACTAATTGCTGAAAACTTTCTCAAGTCTTGGGAGAGATGTGGACTTCTAGATTCTTGAAGCTCCGTGATACTCAAACAGGTTCAACCAAAGAGGTCCTCACCAAGGCACATTATAATCAAAATGTCAAAAGTCAAAGACAGAGAGAGAATTTTAAAAGCAGCAAGAGAAAAGTGTCAAATGGCATACAAGGAAATCATCAGCAGATTTCTCAACAGTAACCTTGCAAGCCAGAAGAGAATGGAGTGATATATTCAACATGCTGAAAGAAAAAAACCATTAGCCAAGAATTTGATATCCAATAAATCTGTCCTTCAGAAACAAAGGAGAAATAGTCTTTCCCAGACAAGAAAAAGCTAAGGAAATTAATCACCACTAGACCTGCCTTACAGAAAAATGCTTAAGGGAGTTCTTCTACCAGAAACAAAAGGATGAAAATTACTATTATGAAAACATATGAAAGTATAATGTAAAACTCATTGGTGGAGTTACATTGTCAAATTCAGAATATGCCATTACTGTAATAATGGTGGTGTGTAAATCTTTCACCTCTCTAGTATGAAGGTTAAATGTCAAAATGGTCAAATATAGCTACAGCTACAATAACTTGCTATGGGACACACTGTATAAAGAGATGTAAATTATGACAACAAAAATATAAATTGTGGGGAGGGAGGCTAAAACTCTAGAGTATTTATATGAGACCAAATTTAAGTTTTTATTATTTTAAAATAATCAATTATAACTATAAGATGTTTTATGTAAGCTCCCTGGTAACCACAAAGCCAAACAACTGTAGCAAATACACAAATGAGGAAGAGAAAGAAATTAACACTTAGTAGTACAGAAAATTACCAGATCACAGTGGCAGATAACAAGAGAGTAAGAAATGAACAAAGGATCTACAAAACAACCAGAAAACAATTAACAGAATGGCAGGAGTAAGTCCTTACCTATCGATAATAACCTTGCATGTAAATGTTTTAAACTCTCCAATCAAGAGACAGAGAGTGTCTGAATAGATGAAAAAACAAGATCCAACTATATGATGCCTAGAAGAGACCCATTTTAGCTTTAAGGTCATGCATAGGCTGAAAGTGAAGGAATGGAAGAAGATAATTCCATGCCAATACTAACCAAAAGAGAGCAGGGGTGGCTACACTTATGTCAGATAAAATAGACTTCAAGTCAAAAACTGTTACAAGAGAAAAAAAGGTCATTATTTAGTGGTAAAACAGTCAATTCATGAAGTGGACATAACAATTGTAAATATCTATGCATCCAATATTGGAACACCTAAATATATAAAGCAAATATTAATGGACATAAATGAAGAACTAGATAGCAATACAATAATAGGAGAGGACTTTCATGCCCCTTTGTTGACAATGGATAGACCAACCAGACATAAAATTAATGAGAAAATATTGTACTTGAACTGCACTTTAGACCTAATGGACCTAAGAGACTTATATAGAACTTTCCATACAATAGCAGCAGAATGTACATTCTTCTCTAGTGCACATGGAACATTCTCCAGGATAGCTCATGTGTTAGGCTACAAAACAAGTCTTAAAAAATTCAAGAAGATTGAAATCATATCTAGTATTGTTTCTGACCACAACAATATGAAACTAGAAATCAATAACAGGAGGAATCTTGGAAAATTCACAAATATGTGTAAACTAAGCAACATACCCCTAAACAACCAATGGGTCAAAGAAGAAACCAAAAGGGAAATTTAAAAAAAGTCTTGAGACAAATTACAATGAAAACACAACATGTCAAACCTATGGGATGCAACAAAAACAGATTTAAGAGGCAAATTTATAGCAATAAATGCCTACATTAAAAAAAAAGAAAGATCTCGTATACATAACTTAACAATATGCCTGAAGGACCTAGAAAAAGAAGAACAAGTAACCCCAAAGTTAGCAGAAAGAATGAAATAATAAAGATCAGGACAGAAATAAATCAAATAGAGAATGTAAAAACTGCAGAAAAAATCAATAAAACTAAGAGTTGGCTCTTTCGAAAAATAAACAAAATCAACAAACCCCAGCTAGACTAACTAAGGCTCAAATAAATAAAATCAGAAAGGAAAATGGAGACATTACAACAGACACTTCAGAAATAAAAAGGACCATAGGAACTATTATGAACAATTATATACCAACAAATTAGATAACCTAGAGGAAATGAATAAATTTCTAGAAAAATACAACCTACCAAGATTGAATCAGGGAGAAATGGCAAACTTGAACTGACCAATAACAAATAAAGAGATTGAAGAAGTAATTAAAAACCTTCTGACAAATGAAAGCCCAGGATCAGATGGCTTCATGGCTGAATTCTATCAAACATTCAAAGAAGAATTGTTAACAATACTTCTTAAACTCTTCTAAAAATTAGAGCAAGAGGGGACACTTCCAAATACATTTTATAAAGCCAGTTTTACCTTGGTACCTAAGCCAAACAAGGACACCACAAGAAAAGAAAACTACAGGCCAATATCTCTGATGAACACTGATACAAAAATCCTTAATAAAATATTCACAAGCTGAAGTCAACAATACATCAAAAAGATTATACATTATGACCAGGTGGAGTTTATCTCTGGCATGCAAGTTTGGCTTAACATGTGCAAATCAATCAATGTGATACATCACATGAGCAGAATGAAAGAAAAAAAAAGTGATTATTCTCAATTGATGTCTCAATTCTGCGTCTCAATTGATATATAAAAAACACTTGACAAAGCTCAGCATCCTTTCTTGAAAAAAACTCTTAAAAGTTTAAAAATGGAAGGAAAGTTCCTCAACATAATGAAGGCCATTTATGAAAAGTCCACAGCTAACATCATAATAAATGGTGAACAACTGAAAGCTTTTCCACTAAGATCTGGTACAAAGCAGCAGTGCCCACTCTGACTACTGCCATTCAACATAGTACTGAATACTAGCAAAAGCAACCAGACAAGAAAATGAAATAAAAGTCATCCAAATCACAAAAGAAGAAGTAAAATTCTCTCCATTTAGAGATGACATGATCTTATATGTGGAAACCTCCCAAAATTCCACAAAACTGTTACAATTAGTAAATGAATTCAGTAAATTTGCTGGACACAAAATCAACATACAAAAATTAGTAACATTTCTATATGCAAATAACAATGTAGCTGAAAAATAAATCAAGAAAACAATCTCATTTGTGATAGTGTAAAAATACTTGGAAATAAATTTAACCATTAAAGTGAAAGATTTGTATGCTGAAAACTGTGAAACATTGATGAAAGAAATTGAAGAAGTTATAAATAAGTGGAAAGATATCCTGTGTCCCTGGACAAGAATCATTAATATTGTTAAAATGTCCATTCTACTTAATGCAGTATATAGATTTAATGCAATCCCTGTCAAAATTCCAATGCTATGCTTCACAGAAATAGAAAAAACAATCCTAAAATTTTTATGAAATCACAAAAACACCCAAGTAGCCAAAGCAGTATTAAAAAAGAAAAATGAAGTTGGAGGCATCATGCTTCCTGATTCAAAATTATATTACAAAGGTATAATAATCAAAAGAGTGTAGTATTGGCATAAAAACAGAACCATGGACCAATGGAACAGAATAGAGAGCCCAGATATGAATTCAAGCCATATACAGTCAACTAATTTTTGGCAAGGGCACTAAGAAGACATAATGGGGAAAGCATAGTTTCTTCGATAAATGGTGCTGGGAAAATTGGATTTTCATATGCAAAAGAATAAAATTGGACCCCTATCTTACACCATATACAAAAGTCTACTCAAAATGTATAAAAGACCTAAAAGTAAGAGTGGAAGCCATAAAACTCCTAGAAGAGAACATAGAGGAAAAGCTCCTTGACATTGGCCTTGGAAATGATTTTTTGGACATCACACCAAAAGTTCAGGCCACAAAAGCAAACATAAATAAATGAGACTACATCAAACTAAGAAGCTTCTGCACAGCAAAAGAAAAATCAACAAAATGAAAAGACAGCCTGTAGCCTGAGAAAAAATACTTGCAAACCACATATCTGATAAGGGGTTAATGCCCACAATTTATAAAGAACTCTTACAACTCAATAGGAGAAAAACAAATAATCTGATTAAAAAATGGGCTAAGGACCTGAACAGATATTTCTCCAAAGACATGGAAATGGCCAACATATGTATTAAAATGTGTTTAACATGACTAATCATTAGAGAAGTGCTAATTAAAACCACACTTTCATGAGTTATCACCTCATACCCATTGGGATGATTATTATAAAAAAGACAAGAGATGAATGTTGGTGAAGGTGTGGAGAAAAGGGAACTCTGGTATACTGTTGGTAGAAATGTAGATTGGTCCAGCCATTATGAAAAACAGAATGGAGGTTTCTAAAGAAATTAAAAATAGAACTACCATATGACCCAGCATCCCTCTTCTGGGCATATACCCAAAGCAGATGAAATCACCATCTCGTAAAGATATCTGCACTCCCATGTTCACTGAAGCATTATTCACAAAAGCCAAGATAAGGAAACAACCTAAGTGTCTACTGATGGACAAATGGATAAAGAAAATGTGTTATGTATACACAATGCAATATTATTCAGCCTTAAAAAAGTAGATCCTGCCATTTGCTACAACACAGATAAACCTGGAGGAAATTACGCTAAGTGAAATAAGCCAGACACAGAAAGAAAAATATTGCATGATCTCACCTATATGTGAGATACATACAGAGAGAATAAAACAGTGGTTACCAGGGGCTGGGGGTTGGGGTTGCGGTGGAGGAAATGTGGAGATGTAGGTCAAAGAATACAAAATAGCAGATATGCAGGATGAACAGTCTAGAGATGTAGTATACAACATGAGGACTATAGTTAATAAAATAGTATTAGGGATTTTTGTTAATTGAGTAGATTCTAGTTGCTCTTGTCATAAAAAAGTTACTGTGAGATGGTAGATATATTAATCTGCTTCACTATAGTAACCATTTTACTGTCTATATGTATCCTATAACATCATGTTGTAAACCTCAATATATACAATAAAATTTATTTTTAAAAAGAGTTAGAAATTTTGTTTACCATCTTATTTTTTGTGCACATTTTCTGCATATTTAAATATGGGCATATATATTCTATATACTTGTATACTTTTCAATTTCCATAAATACCTCACCATTTTTAGTGATTTTGTAGAAGTTTTCATAAGTTCAATTTCTAGGTTTTGATAAATTATGTTTTGGCCTATCCCATTGAGTTTGCTTGAATCCTAAAATTAGATATTTTGGTTAGAGAGCACTTCCACGTTGGTAGAAGACACTGTCTTTCCAGGTACACTCGTCCCCAAGGATAGGTTTGGCTCGTAGCCAGGCAGTTTCTGAAATTACTGAGGCACTTAACACAGTTTTCTGTGTTTGTATCCCACTAAGCATGTCAGTTTCCTCCCTCCCGTAGGGTAAGTTCTTTCTCCTGGGCCAGGAAAAAGTCAGTGTTTGTAATTTGGCTTCTCTCTACTATGAAGCATTTTTATTCATCAGACATGGTTCTAGTGTGCCTGAGCCACAATCCAGCTCCTCCCATGAGATTGCCTGGCTCCTGCCTAGACATCTCCATGGGTCCCTCTGTCCTCACTTGCTGACAGAAGTGATAACTTCTCAGTAATGTCTTCCTGGACCACCAGTTAAACTGGTAGGCCCTACCGCCACTCCTACCAGCGCTCCCTTCTCCCCGTTTCCCTTCCCTGCTTTCCAAAGCACTTAACAATCTTCAGTGTAATATATATGTTTTGCTCCTCTTCTTTATTTGCTCAATAAATAAAGCAGAAGATTGTGTCTCTTTTGCTCATGGCTCTGTCCCAGCCCTTAGAACAGTGCTTGGCACATAGTAGACACTCAGTAAACTGCTGTTGAGTGTGTAAGTACAGGCGAGATGGCATCGGTGGTCTTCACATGTTGAAAGAAGTCAAAGTCTTGCTTTAGCCCAGCAGGACACTCTGTGACATCCATATTTACAAACTTGCTCTGATAGAATTTTTCCAGCGAGAGACTTCTCCCATGACTCACGTTATAGACTTTCCAGCCCCCTTGCCATATGGTTCAGGAAATGTTCCCTTCCTCGTGCTCATCCACTCTTGTGTCTTGAATCACTGCCTCTGCTGTGTCTCTGTAGCTCCTTTTCCCTTTAGCTGATCAGCATGTTCACTTTCAAAAGCCAGTAGTTCATACCAAGCACAGAAGACTAGTTTTGGGAAAGGTAAAATTCTCATTCATTTGGCAAGTGTTCTAGGTGCTTTGCTTAAGGATTTTTTATTCCAGTTGGAGAAAGAAAAAAAAAAGCATGTGAGTGAAGCATACAGTGAAGGGCCCAGACAGCATGTCAGGGCTGAGTTGCCCCCAGGGTTCCTTTTGTGACAAGAATAAAAATATTAAATGTAAATTCAGTTTTCTGACTTCCCTTCCCACGCCATTTAAAGAGGGGGAGCTCTAGAGAAACATCCTCTTATCTTACAGAGCTGAATGAGCATGGGAATTCCTAGGATAAAAAAAAAATCTGAGCATGGAAGAGGTGGAAGGAAAGAGGAGGCAGAAGAGGGAGCGCGGATGGAGCAGGGAGCTCAAGCTGGGCTCGGAGCAGAGCGCATGGGAGCGGCTCCCATAGGTGTGCAATTTGGGGAGGAGGAGGACTAAAGGAGGCTTTGAAGACATTTTTCTGTATGTTTTGAGGCATACTGCCTACCTTCTCCCCCATGCATTTCAAGAGTACATTAGTGTCATTGTGAAATTTTTCTAAAGGTTGTTGTTTTTTTTAATTTTAAGAAAGATTGGAGTAGGGAAGAGCAATTTATAGCAAGACCAAAAACTCAAACACCCACAAAGCAAAAACCTGATAGGTAGAACTGGCAGAAATTACTGAGGGAATGGCTGTGGGGGCAAGACAGGGCAGCCTGGGATGGCCTCCCCTGCGTCCAGAGAGACCAGGAGTCCCTTTGCTGATATTGGGGGAGGGAAGCGGGGCCTTTGCACATTCTGGGAAGAACACACCAGGCGTTGATGGGGGTTGTTGAAGACGTGTGAGTAGGAAAATGATATGACGAGAATTACATTTAGATTATTTTGGCAGTAGCCTCTGGCCTGTGTTTTGGAGTGGGGACAGATAGAGCACACTACATAAAAAGCATTCCCTCAAATTTGCAAAATTAGTGCCCTCATGGGTATGATTTTATTTTGTCTTGCAGTAACAGTTTTTTGGAGAGGAACACATCTCCAGTTTCATAAGGTAAATCAGTAGAAAGTATGGTTTACACGCTAAATGCATTTTGAGGACACTTGCTGGGGACTGAGTCTGCATCGTAAGCAGGCTCTACCTGTGCTGCCCTCTGCTCTACATGTTTCTCCCCTGTTGCTGACTCTAAGAGGTCTGTGCCACCATCTAGACATCACTGACCATGCTAATTTTAAGAGATGTCTGAATTGCACACAGAGCTGGTCTTGGGCATGGACAGAGAGTGGGGTTTTGGGGCCCTCAGGAGGGTCTAATGCCTGTTCAGAACTTTGCCCACCCAAAGTCAATTCCACATTGGAATTTTATCTTTTATATTAAAGCCATTAATTCCATATGGTATTGCTGTATTAGGCAATGTCCTATCTATTCTCAAGCTCTTGGCAGGCAGCTCTCTTGCTAACCTATGCCTCCTGCCCTTTCCCGGCATAGTGACCACTCACCCCACCAGGATCATCACCTACACCACCACCACCCTGGCCACCACCACCCACTTCATCACCACCATCAGCATCAACACCACCACCCTCACCACCATCACCCACTTCATTACCACCATCAGCATCAACACCACCACCCTCACCACCACCACCCACTTCATTACCACCATCACCAACCACCACCCTTACTACCACCAGCATCAGCAGCTACTTATCAGAACTACTCCTTGCTAGAAAACTGGGCTAAGTTCTTCATGTACAATGTTCTCCTTTGATCCTAACATAAACCCTCTGAGGTAGATATTCGTAATTCAATTGTACGTTCAACTCCAAGCACAAATCTTGGCACAATAAAGTCCTCACTAGATATATTGATTGACTGCATTCTCATTTTGCAGATGAGGAAATCAAAGCTCAGAGAGGCAAAATAAATTTCTGAGGTTAACGCACTAGTCATGAGTGGATCCAGAATTCAAAAAGATGTGTGGACTATTGTCCCCCAAGTGCTCCCTGAGCCCTCCAATCTCCGTACCTTTGTTTCTACTCTTCCATCTACTTGGAGTGCCCTTCTTCCCCTTTTCTGCCATTCAGAATTCTTTCCTGTCCTTCCCATTCTTTAAGTTATAGTTCAAATTCCACCTCCTCCCTAGGGTGCCTAGGGTCAAATTTCCCTATTTGGAATTACAGTCATCAATCACGTAAAGATGGGCATACATCCTGAGAAATGCGTCCTTAGGCCATTTCGTCATTGTGCAGACATGATAGAGTGTACTCACACAAATCTAGATGGCATAGCCACTACACCCTTATGCTATATGGTAGAGCCTATTGCTCCTAGGCTATAAACCTGTACAGCATGTTCCTGTACTGAATGCTGTAGGCAATTGTAACAGTGGTAAGTATTTGTGTATCTAAGTATATCTAAACACAGAAAAAATATAGTAAAAATATGGTACTATAATCTTATGGGATCACCGTCATATATGCTGTCCATCATTGACTGTAATTCTCCTTCCTCCTTGCTTCCATGGCAATTTGTTTGCACTTCTGTCAGCCCACTGAAAGTGTCTGCCTCCTTCACTGGCCCGTTCGCTGCAGAGGCAATGGCTGTGTTTTATGGTCCTTTCAACCTCTCGCCTTGGTCTAGCACAGCCTACTCAGCCTACTAGGTGTTAAGGAAGCATTTGTGAAATCAAACGGTGTTTACCCAGGGGGATGAGAGACGGCTGTGGGCACAGGTTGGCCCAGGAGCAAGGGAATGACAGCCAGCAGAGGCACCCACACCTGGTAGGAGAGGGAGGAAGCAGCACAGGCCAGCTGGCCGCGGAGGGCACCAAAGACAAACTTTGCTGAGTGCACAATAGGCAGAGGCTGGTCCTGGGTACACACAGCATCTTTTACAAATAAAACAGCTTATTCATGGTGAAACAGAGAGAGGAAGAAACAACAGGTGCCAAAGATGAATAGACTGTTGTTATCCATTTATTGATTGGAAACCAATCCTAGATTTTGCTTCTTCCTGTTCTATCAAGTGGCCTCTGCCCGAGTGTAATTTTTACTTTTTAGTGCCGTCTGCACCTGTGGCCTTTGGACCTAATGTTTATGACAGATGGGCCAGGCCATGTTTGTTCCATTTAGTGGGTACTTTCCTTCTGTGGTGCTCCATGCCACCGTCACTGTGGCACGGGCCCAGTGGGCATGTGTGTGGGGAAAGGCCACGTCTGCAGCCATTGTTCGGCTGCTGTCCTTGGAGCCTGGCCCTCCCCGCTAGAGTCCACTTATTACCCATCATCTCTCTTTCTTGCCAGGTGGCCATTGCTCAAAACACAGTGCTCAATGCAAGGAAATCAGTGGGGATGGGGACATTCACCCTAAATGTCAGAATCAGATACGTGTCTACAACTTTTTCAATCTCTCTCTTTATAGCTATTATTTTAAGAAAGAGATTTTCTGATTATGTTTTTTTCTTTTAAAAAAAGTTTGAATGCATCTTGTATACTGTTATATAGGAGGAGAGCCTTATTTTTTGTTTCAAGAGAGAGTGATGTGCTTGTAAATAGTGCACTTTGTACTTTCTTAGAGAGATTTTCCTGCTGGCTTGATTGTTGTCTCTCCTAACAGACTGGTAAGTCAGATTTTAGACCAGCACAAAGTAAATGTTTGCCTAATAGACAGAGTAATGAGGAAGGGAGGTGTCTCACCATGAGGCTGTGTCAGCCCGGAGAAATAGATCCCACATCCAAGTTCAGGCAGGGACAGGCCTCTTTAGCCTGGCTTCTCTGCAAAGCATCGTGCTTGCAGGGGAGGTGGGCCCATTCTTACAGCCACTGGTCCTCCTTACGGCCACTCTGGCATCCAGCCCCCATCTCTAGCTAACCAGAAGAGAACATTCTATTGAGACAAGATGGGAAAGTGATAAAACATGTCTTTCCAGATATTTAAATGTGTTATTAAATTTTTTTTATTGAAGTAAATATACAGAAAAATGCACAGTGGCTAGCGCTATCCCTGTTTTCCTTTGAAATGTTCCCTGCAAATTTGAGCACTGACACCCGTCAGTGGATCCCCCATACCGCTCCCTGAACTGGTCCCCAGCAAGGGCTGGCCGGGGTGCAGGTAGACCAGGTGGGCGGCAAACTCGTGGCTAGGTCGGGTGAGGCCTGGGGGCGGGGCCAGGACTCCTCAGAGTGCGGCTTCCAAGGGGACCTCCGCGAGCAGGAAGGGCCATGCAAGGCCAGCTTTGGCAGCTTTTCCGCGCGGCCTCCTCACCTGCGTGTGCACATCCTGTGTACACAGAGCGGGTGAAGGTTGGGCTGTCTGAGGCCCGGTAGATTTTCCTTCCTGCTCTGCCACTTTCCAGATGCATGACTCAAGGCACCTTCCTTCCCCTGCCACGCCTAAGATGGAAGGAGTCAGTACAGGTGAAGCACACAGCAGGTGCTCCAGGCCTGTAGGGAGGACCCGGATGTCGGTGGTGCTTGCAGGAGTGTGTGTGGAGCCACCACAGACGGTAGGGCCACTCGTTCCCACATCCCTGAGTTCTCCTTTTCTAGCGTCATCACACTCCATTGTCCAGAAGACCTCAGCCAGCGCGTCCTCGGCGCACATCATGCCGCGTCCAAGGAAGAAGCAACTTTGCTGCAAACCTCCCATGCTGGACTCCTCGGCGGGCTCCCTGACCCCTTCCCCGCTCCTCTCCTTGCGTCCTCCCAGACGCCGCAGCAGTGCTCCGGGCAGGTGAGCGATCGCGCGGCTCCCTCGGCTGCCGTCCTCGGTCCTCGAGGGCTGCCCGCGTCCGCCTGCCTTCCTCCCGGGGTCTGGGCCCCGCGTCCTCCTGCAGCTCCGCCCGCTGTGCCCTTCCCTCTGCCTTCTCGCCCACCCCTGGGGTGACTTACTCCACCTCCTCCGCCTCCTCTAGCTTTTCAGTGGAGAGTCACATTTTGAGACCTCCCCTTCTGAACAGACTTCCCTCTTCCTTCTGTGCCACCCCCTTACGTCTTCCCTCGGTGACTCTCGCCACTGCCGTCCATTAGGCGTGATGCGCCATGCTGGATCACCCCACAGGCACCCCATAGGGGAACATGGGCCGGGGCACAATACCCGAAACTTCATCAGTGACACATTAAAAGAAAAGATAGAACCCCAGTGACAATGCTAGCGCTCTTTCATACATGCTATAAAACGATCCAATAGATAGGGCGCTTCACCTTGAAAAGACCTGAAATTTGCCTGTGGCAGTGGGGGTTGGAGGGTGGGAGCCCAGAAGACACCGTCAGGTGGTGGGAGGAGGCGTCTTTTTGGGGTAGGAAACAGGAGTGGCTTTGGATGTGGGCTCCTGTGGCTCCCAGGGAGCCGTCCTATTCGAGGAGTGCTGGGTGTTCTCTTCCTTGGCCTGGCTTAGCTGGGCACACTTCTCTGTGTTCGCCCAGTGTTTCTCACAGATGACATCCCACATAAGCAAAACAAAATTTGCCTTATGCTCAAATTGCTCCCTAGCATATCAATCATGTTGGAACAAACTTGCCTTTGCAAAACAAGACTTGTAGCAAAACTATCTACAATAATTTTATTTGAATCATTTCATCTCTCTCCCCCACAGGAATGGAGCTTCCAAGGCGGACGCTGTCCTAGCTTTTTCACTGTTACAGTGCCTGGTGTAGGGGAGGTGCCAGTGATAATAGGCCAGTGGATAAATGGATGAGTGTTCTGTCAGTGTTGATTCAGTTAAGTAACAACAAGTTATTTTTAGTCACTGATCATGTTACTTTTACTTAAAACCTTAGAAGATGCCTATGTTCCCAAACCAGTTTTTTCTTTTTCTTTTTAAAAAACATTATGCAAGATATCTTAGGCTGTCAAAGTATCTATCCGAACGTTTCTGGCAGGCAAGTCAGTGTAATTATTTCTCTGCTTGTATCATGGTGATTGCTATGAATGTACACTTTTTATGTCTTTTACAACACTAGCCCTAAGAAAACTCAGCATTTTGTATATCCTTTAAAGTGGTGGAATAATGAGGATAATGAAAACGAAATTTCCATTTTGTGAGGAAGAAATCTCCACAAAATAGGCATGGCCTGTAAAAACAGCAGTCTTTTAGGAAAGGAAACCCGAAGTCAGGTAGAGAAAGGTGAACAGTTTAAGAGAAGTATGATCTCACATTGCCTTGGGTTTTAAAGATAATGATTTTCAGTTTATTTTAATCCTAAAACCAGGGGGATGCTCTAGTAGAACAAACATGTTGATACTCCTGACCAGCAGCTGTTATTAAGATCCTTTCCCCTGAAGAAAGGCTCCATCAAAAATGTCACTTGAACTCAAAACAAAGGAGTAAAGAGGGAGGAGACTGAAGATAACTTGGCCAAGAGATGTGAGGACTATCATTTTCCATTATGTCTGCCATCAGTTGAGTTTTCAAAATCTCTGGACTTTCTCAGTTTGGAGATAGAAGGCAAAAAATAAAAGGGAGGAAGGGGAGGGATGGAGAAAAGGGAAAAGAAAAAGAAAGGAAGAGAGAGAGAGAGGAAAGGAAAAGAGGAAGGAGGGAAGGAGGGAGGGAAGGAAGGAAGGAGGGAAGGAGGGAGGGAAGGAGGGACAGGAGGGTCTGTAAACCTGGTATTATAAATTCTCATGGAGTGATGGTGACAAACTTTCTTCACTCCTTTTTCTTTTTAAAAAAGTTGGATATATTTTCCAAAGTGCTTCTGTTTAGAAAGCACTATTTTAATTACACCAGTTGGATGACTAAAGCATTTATCTCCGATAGCTTTTTGTGGATTTGAAAAACAGAAAACGTTTAGGATGGTAAAAAAAAATGTTGCCATCCTGCGATACCGTGATTGTTTTCTGGTCTTTATATTGGTCAGTGTAGCAGGGTGGGTGCTTTGACTGGTTTGTTTGACGTGGCCCTGACACAAACTCTATTAAGATAATGCTTTGACAACTGTGGAGTTTGCAGGTTTATAAGGAAAATTCTCTATTCTGAAAATAAAGAGTAATTTTTTTTAATGGACAAAAGTGTATTTGTAAAATTTAAGAAGAAATGGCTTGGGTTGCATAGAACATTGAGAGTAACATTGATTTATAAAACTATCTAATTTTAAGATTAGTTTTTTTCATAAAGGACCAAAATTTATCTTTTCCTTATTCTCCGTTGCTACATTCTTTTTTTGTTAAAGAATATTGTATTTTCTAATTATGAGAGTAGTGCAAATTCACTTAGAAGGTAGAGAAAACATAAAAATGAAAACAGTAATACCATTACACAGAATAAAAGTGTTAACATTTTGGCACTTTATTGTAATCTTCTTGTATATTTGTATTTTGACATAGTTGAACACATTATACATAATGGTGTGTTTCTTGCTTTGTAGTTTTCTCAACTCATGTTGTAAATACAAATTCTACACAGCATTAAACATGCTTTATAAAAGTAATTTTCAATGACTCTACGATATTTTGTCTTATTTTATTCAACCAACCCCTCTTGTTGGATGGGCATTTCCGTTCCCTATAGTTTTGCCATGATAAAGGAGCTGATTGATGTCTGTGTGTATGTGTATCTTTATTTGCATTTTGGATTTCTTCTCAGTAATCAAGTCCCAGGAGCAGAATTACTGGGTGGAGGGTGTGAGGAAGCAGAAGGAGGCTTGTGACCCACAGAAGAGGCACTGACATTTGTGAGGGCCCTTGCCTAGGGTGTGGGCAAGAGAGTGATGGTTTTCCCAAGCGCAGAAACCTCTACTGCCGCACTCTGACAGGGGTCCCTCAGCCTCTACTGGAGCTCTGTCAGATACGGGGACTTTTGTTTTCCTTTTTATTTTTCTCACTGAAATACATGCAAATAGTGATTGCGTGGTGGCTTCACCACATGTATGAGCTGGAAAACAGTCTCTTTTTCCCACTTGTTTTCTGACGAGTTAGGTGAAAGGGTGGAGGGGGAGCATGGCTGAGCAGCCAGCAGGTGGAATGGGAGGCCCAGGGCTTCAAGCTTAGATCTTTTATTCTTATTTTGTGGTATGGCTTACCAACCCTTCTTAGGTAGCTGCATCAGGTAGTACAAACATAGAACACATCAATGTTGGTTCCCTTGCAAACTCGCTCGGCTGAGAAATGCAACACTCACTCAGCGCATCCCTGCCAGCTTCTACATACACTTATACTCTGTCTTTTCAGTTCAGTCTTGCCAGTCAAGATCCTAGAAGTTCATTATTCTAGAAACAACCTTTCTGAGTCTCACTTTTCTATCTTAAGATGGGTAAAGGGTTATTGGAGAGATTAAATGAAATAACTTATGTGAAAGTACTAGTCAGGGTAAAGTATTACTATTATTAATAGTAACCTGATGTTTCTCTTGAAATGAATTAACTACCTGTAGTGCAGACGATTTCTTTCATATTCTCCAACAGTGCCCAGGGTATTTACTGGTATTATACTATGCTCACAGCACTGAAGATGTCCAGGGTGGCATGGGGCATGATTTCTATTTTTAAGGGGTCTAATGATGGTGACAGATTCACATACACATCAGTGCACACACACACACACACACACCTGTGCACACATATGAAGCCAGGGTGCATGGTAGAAATTGACAAGTGTTACAACAGGGGCATGAAAGTACACAAGTAGAGTGAAAGCAATTAAAACAACATTTGGGCAAAGGCAGCTCTGAGACACCTCCATGGAAGAAGCAGTATATAAATCAGCCATTGAAGAATGCGCAGGCTTTTGGACAGACTGTTAGGACGGGGGAGGTGTGGTGTTTCAGACCAGAGGGAAGACTTGAATTGAGGTGCGTAGCTATGAAAGAGAATGGCTGGATCAGGGAATACCGAGTAGCCCGGGGGTGTGTGTGTGAGAGAGAGTGTGTCTAAGAGTGTGTGTGTGAAAATGGGAGTGTGTGAGAAATTGTGTGTGTGTGTTGAGAAGATAAGTGAAGCGAGGAAGGAAGGAAGAACAAAATGGGGGGATGGTAGTTGGTACATAAAGTCGGGAAGAGAGTTTGGAGCCATATCATGGGGCTCCCTACTGCTTTGCTCCTGAGATTTGACTATAAATTGTCTGTTAAAACAGTAGAAATAATAGTAGTAACTTCCAGCAGGCACTTAGAGATTTTGCTGCTAACATCAGGCCTTTCCTTTCCTTTGATTTCCATAAAAATATTCCCATGATGGGACATTAATTGCCAGGGAATATAAATAAGTCATTATTATGGCTACATGTGCAGTTTGCAACATTACTGTCCCGTTTTATGTTTCCAATACCCAGCTCTGATTTAGAGACTCAACATATCCCAAGGATGGAATGTATGGTGTGTATCCTGAGTATGGTATAGAGATGCAATACTGTTATAAATAGGGTCTAGAAGTTAAAACTCATGGAGGTGAGGACTGCCACCAGTGCTTTTTCAGATCTTTTTATGTGTTGATTACATATTTATCAGAATCCAGGGTTAACTTTTAAAACACATCTTTCTGTGTATTCTTCCTGGAGAAGGAGCAAGGAAAATGTTTCAGGATAATAGAATGTGTTCATTCTTCTTTAAATGACTAACAGCGGGCACATGTAGAACTGTACCTGCCTGTTTATCTTTCTAATATAGTAAAGTTAACTTGAGGGCTGAACCCTGAAATGGAAGTCTTCCTTTGAGCTTACTCTTCCCTTTAAATTTCAAAACATAAAAGGTTAAGTGCCTGCCTCTTGGTCAGTGGTAGAGAAAGAGAACACAGGCTTTACAACGGAAGGGTTTACAGGAAAGTGTGTACTTAGTGTTACCACATAAGTGTGATGACAGTTTTGCTCTCTGTGTCTCTTCTCAGAAGCTCGAGGCTCCGTCACAGAATGTCCCTTTCCCCAGGGTGTGTGGCCCCCGAGGGCCACCTCTCCCCACTGCACTGGGCTTTGTGTCTCCAGGGTCTGAAAATGTATGTTTCTTTTTCATGCAGCATATTCCTGACCTATATCTTACCAAAAAAATTGTAAATAAATTTCCTTGAAGGAGGTTCATCTCCTTCTGGCTTCTCAGTACTTAGTAGTGACTACCCATCACACTGCTACCACTTCGTGTGAAAATCTCCCCTTCTGCCTTTCTTTCCTTTCATATCTGTTCTTCTTCTTTTTAATGTCCTTTGGGCGAGATGTTTTGTGTCTCAGTGATTCCGAGCGAACAAACTGTTCTGCTATACAAAAACAGAAAGGAAAAAAAAAAAAAAAAAGAAAATGCCTTGAAACACTACAAAGTAAATCACTTGCCTTCAAGATTAAGCTAAAAATGTTTCCTTGAGCTTCATGCTTCATGTCTGAACATCTGAACATCCCATCACTTAACCAGATGATAACAGAGTGTTTTTTATTTTTGTTTCTTGTTTTTTTTCTGCCAGTAAACCATATCTGTACTAAACCAGGGCCACCTTTCAGTGAGAATCAAGCAGGAGGCTGCCCTCTGCCATCCAAACATGCCTCTAGCCCTGTTTATTTATGAGAAGCTTTGTACTGGATACAAACTGCTGTAAATGTTATCCAGCTTTATGGGAGACATCACACGGTCCTGGTAATCTGATAGAAGGCTTTAAATGGATAGGCAGCTCTGCCAGTTGTGGGTGCCAGAAGGTTTTGGGCTTTGAGAGAAAGAAACAACAAATAAACCCAAAATCAGAATCCCTAACTACTATTGAAGCACATGCCCTGAGAAACATCCTAAGTTTTCCCAGAGAGGGTTTTCTGTAGCCTGTGGCAAATCCATAACTTAAAAAAAATTTTTTTTAAATGCAGCATATAGCTCTCAAAGCTTACTTAGTAAGTTATTATTGTATTATTTTAAATTTCATGAATTTTGTTCATGAAAAAGCAAGATTAATGAGCTCTTTTGGACACAACCAATTTTGCATTGTTTGTGATTAATGTGCTTCAAATATAGCATTTCCAGTTTGGGAGGCAGTTAGAGAAAGATTTAAGAAAATACTCACAGGTTGGCCTCAGATGGGAGAATGCTAGTCCTGATTAGCAAGAACACATACTAATAACACTCAGTGCTCAGTATTAATTGATGACATTCCAGGATCTGGTACAATCTGCCTAGCAGAGTATGATAATTATTAACGTAATGAGTTAACATGTTGTAGTGATGAGATGAATCCAAGAATCTTTGCTTTTGGGGGATGGCACAAGACATCATGGCCAGTTTAGAATATGAATAGTGTGTACTAAAACACATTGGTTTTGATAAAAACCACTCAATTTGTAAATATTTTTGAGTAGTTATGAAGTTTTTGATATGTCCTGGGAGATGGATGGTAAAAATTGAAGTCCCTCCTTTCAAGTTTTGCTGTGTAGTTTGGGAGACACAGCTACGCAGAAGAAAACAGTGGGAAGCATGAGATACTGCATAAACCAGCTCTGTGTTCCACGGTGCCAGCTGCCTCCGTTGTGGGAGGAGGTCTGGAGTCATCTGAGACAATCTTATGGAGGGTGGATGATTCCTGTCATTGGATGGGAGTTACAGGGTTCCAAAGTTCTATGGTGGGTACCTGTTCCTAGTCCGTGGCTAGCTGGGGCAGTGCCTCACCTTTTCACACCCCTGGGTTCCTAAATAAAGAGGACTTGTGCAGACAGTTAGGCTTCAGATAGCAGAAACATTTGGGAGCAGTGAGTTACATGTTGCTTCATCAAGCCACCGGCATACTGACCACGTTTGCAACCTGCCTTTTTTCTTGACACTTGTTCTATATGTGGTTGGGAGAAAATACCAGAAGGAATGGTGAGCATTGAGAATGGTCCTGCCAGTGAGCATTCACAGCACCCTGCCCCTCTAGGTTGGGGGCACAGCCGGCACCTTCTTCTCATAACACTTAATGCACACTTGCATTGTGTGGATTCATTCATTCCAATAGGTGTGGATTGAATGCTTATTTCCTGTTGAATTATAAGCCCTAGAGAACCACAATGTCAGGGACGAGGGATAAAGCAGGAAATAAGATAAATTGCCAGGTCTATAGTAGGAGGGCAATACTTTTTTTTTTTTTAATGAATGAATTTAGGCATTGGCATTTCTAGGCTTGCTAGATTCTTCCAGATGAAGTTGGGTGGTATATCATTTGGGAAGATATTTGTAACTCTAAGATTGGGATTCACCTCTAATGTTTTAAACAAAGATAGAAGAATATGTAGGGAACATTAGGGAGAGGAGGCAGATGTGTTCTTCCTCTGTGGATCAGCACAATGTTGTACAGTTGATCTTAGAACAAGCAGGGGTTAGAGGTGCCACCCCTCCTATGTAGTCAAAAATCCATGTATGACTTTTGACTCCTTAAAAACTTAATTACTAACAGCCTATTGTTGAGCAGTAGCCTTACCGATAACATAAACAGTGGATTAACACATAGTTTGTATGTTATGTGTATTATATACTGTATTCTTGCAATAGAGTAAGCTAGAGAAAAGGAAATGTTATTGAAAAAAGTCACAAGGAAGAGAAAGTGCATTTACAGTACTGTACTGTATTTATCAATACCATAAGTTTGTGTCATCTGTTTACAAGGTGGATCAACTGTCTGAAATGGCAGCAAACACAGCAGCAGACCTCGATCTCCGGCACATATCAAGCAATTCAGCTTTTCCTTGTAATGTCATGAGTTTTCTGTGCTTCTTGGGTGCACTTCCAGCTTCATTAGTGGCACTTCCTGTGGGTCCCATGGTGTTATTCAGTGTTTATGGTATTGCACTAAACACGATGAAAAATACATGAGCACCAAGAGACCACATTTTACTGTGATACACAATTTACTGGAGAGACGAGCTACTCACGCCGGGATGATGAGGGTCACACGGCGTTTTAAGCGAATTCTCGCAACAGTTGAGTTCACTGGAATAGAAACCGGAGGTGACTATGAAATTATTACAGTAGTACAGTGTGTATTACATTTAATTTTATGCAGTTGTGATTTAATACTGCATCTTTATGTTTGTTTACATTTCTCTGGACTGGGCTGCATAAGTTTTGAGAAACCTTAACTTTTTATAATAGATTTGTATATACTTTATGGTAATAAATGATAAAATAGAATGGTATCTACATATATTTTATTCATTCATGACATACCTTTTTCTTAACTTTTTAGTTATTTCTAGGCTACACAGTTCATCTTCGAGTTTTTTCAAATTGTTGCAAATCTCCAAAAAATTTTCCATTGTATTTATTGAAAAGAAATTGCATGTAAGTGGACCCTCGCAGTTCCAACCTGTGTTGTTCAAGGGTCAGCTGTCAATGTTGCATAGGAAACAGTCACCAAGTAGTATAAGTTTGTATCCATTTTAGTCTTAGAAATAGATTTTATTCTTACTTTAAAGGAAAATGGGTTGCTAGCATTATTTGGTGTGGTAACATTTGATCTATAGCGAAATTTCTAATGAGATATAATATACAGAATACAAGAATTATGACACAATCAAAAACATGATGAAAACCGCACAAAATGATTGCTTTCAGCAGTTTGTAATTACTCCATTGTTCTTACTGGTGTCACGTGGGACTGTTTTGCTTGTCATTACAGTATTTGACAGTGTCCCCAAGAAAATGAGGTGAGAGTGAATGTCTGGTGCACTTAATATTTGGGTGACATTCTCTCATTGAAAAATTATTGGGAGAATAGGTATTTTATTAAATAATTCTCTAAGTACTCAGTCTGTATTATAAACTAAAAGCATTCAGATTAAGTAGTTAACCAGATCAGTTATGGCACAAAGGGAAAACAGTCAGAGGTGGAGTTTCACCCTCCACAATGTTTGAAAAACTTATACTCAGATGGTATGTGTACATATGATATGATATTTATATATGATTATATATTTTATTATATGTGACGATATGTTATATTATACTTATATAATATATAAGCATATAACATAAATACATATTTATATATAAATATATTTATATATAATTATATGTTATATAATTATATTACATATACTATATATATGATATTATATATATTTATATATGTATATTTTTTAAGGCCTCCTAGAAGTTTTCCACGGTTCTTTAACGGGAAACACACTCTGAACAGTGACGTCTTCCAGTTGAGCATTGTGAATTGTTCTTATTAGTTCTGATAACAAAGCGCAGGGCCTCCCCCTAAGCTTATTGTGCTCAGGTTGTTTGCATGTACCAAGATACTTGAAATAAGATTAAAATAAATGCATACCTCAAAATCTGCTTCTCTTTTTCACACGACTGCCTGCGCTCCTGGCTAAACTAGGAAAATGACATACTTCGAGAACATTAAAACATATTATTCTCAAAGCACCTTGCTTTGTGGTTTATCATAGACATTCTTTGTAAGAATGGATGCCCCTTGTAGCAATAAATACTTCATTGCTCTTTCTTTTTTTTCTTTTTTAAATTTAGTTTTAACACATTGACTGCCACACAGAAAAAATAGAAACTTTTCCTTGGGTCCACAGTATTTTATTACAAAAATAGAATAAAAACTTCGAGTGTAATTTAAAGGTAAACATAAATAGAAAAAATAAATTTATTGACTTCTATTCATTTAATCCACATTTTTAGAATTAAATTGTCAACATTAATTGTAACAATAAGAACATCAACAAGTAAGATTTTATATATGCTTCATGAGGCCCCAGGGTCAAAATTAGAGTGAGTTAAATACAGCTCTCATGGCAGTTAATGTGTTAATTATTATGGGTACATAATAGTTGTATATATTTATGGGGTACATGTGATATTTTGATACAGCACACAATGTGTAGTGATCACATCAGGATAATTGGGGTATCTATCACCTCAAGCATTTATCATTTCTTTGTGTTAGGAACATTCCAGTTCTACTCTCTTAGTTATTTTAAAATATACAATAAATTATTGTTAACTATAGACACCCTATTGTGCTACTGAACACTAGATCTTATTCATTCTACTTAACTGTATTCTTGTACCCATTGACCATCCACTTTATCTCCTCCCTCCTTGCTACCCTTCCCAGCCTCTGGTAACTGTCACTCTACTCTCTGTCCCCAAGAGTTCAGGTTTGTTTTTTTTTTAGCTCCCACGTATGAGTGAGAACACTCGCAATTTGTCTTTCTGTGCCTACCTTACTTCACTTAACAAAATGTCCTTCACTTCCATCCATGTTGATGCAAACAACAGGATTTCATTCTTTTTATGGGTGAATAACATGGATTGTGCACATGCACTGCATTTTCTTTGTCCGCTCAGCCACTGGTGGACACTTAGGTTGAGTCCACGTTTTGGCTATTGTGAATGGTGCTGCAGTAACACGGGAGTGCAGATCTCTCTTCCATATACTGACTTCCTTTCTTTAGGATATACACCCAGCAGTCAGGCTTGGGGTCCTATGGTTGGTCTATTTTTAGTTTCTTGAGGAACCTCCATACTGTTCCCCGTAGTGCCTGTACTAATTTACATTCCCACCAGAAGTGTGCGAGGGCTCCCCTTTCTACACATCCTCGCCAGCATTCATTACTGCCTGTCTGTTAGATAAAAGCCATTTTCACTGGGATGCGATGACATCTCATTGTAGTTTTGATTTGCATTTCTCTGATGGTTGGTGATGTTGAGCATTTTTTCATTGTTCTTTTTAAGGTTGAGCTCTCCTCATGAGCCACAACACGCAATATTGTCCTTTCACTGTTGTTCCTAGCTGCTCTTCCCTGTCATTTGGCCTATTTCAACTCATAAGGCAGTAACTAATTAAATATCCTGAGTTATCGGTCACCCCATACATCTAGAGTTGTGAGGTTGTGTTGCACTAAATGAGTCACAGGTAGAGGCATAAACACCAGAAGAGAACATTGCTCAAAGCTAGTTGTCCTGTGGATTCTTTATTGGCTCTTGTTTGAATGGCTATGGCCAGCATTTAGTTTATGTAATTATTTTTTTCTAAGTTGAAATATTTTAACCATGTTGTGTGCAGCAATACTTTGTGGACTTCATCATCCATTTTTTTCTACATATTAATGGAGATTAAAAAATATTTTTGGCCATGGTTATGGTGACCAAGGGGTCTGCCTTCAAATGTACATGGCATCCTCATTAGATACATCCCTTGTCATTAAGAGGGTATTGATGCTACCCCCAGATGGGGGCACCCCCGTTGAGACATATGGTTCTGCATTTCATTACTTGGCAACAGAGTTTAGCTGCATTTCAAGTACTTAATAAGGATAAAAATCCTGAAGCTACTAAAGGCTAAATTGACTGAGATTATATTTACAGGGTTGTTCTGAAAGGATAGGCAATCCACTCACCTGAGAATTAGATTGTGTAACTGCAGATTCAGCAAGGTCAGCAGTGGAGCTGCCACCTGGACCCCCTTATAAAGTCCTTCCTAGAGAACAGGTGTGGCCAGAGTGCTCTCTGTGTACTGGGCTCTGTTTGGGGTGCTTGGGATGCATGGTGAGGAAAGCAAAGACGGTCCCTGCAAGGGGCTTGACATCTCTGCAGGGAGACAGATGATCAATAAAAAAAAATAAACAAGTAAATTGCACATTATTTTAGAAGATGATGCATACTATGGATGAAAAGGAAGAGTAGAGCAGATTGGGGAAGTCAAGAGCCCTGGGGTGAGTGAAAAGTGGTTTGTGGTATCAAGTAGGGGAGTCAGTGTGGGCTTTGTAGGGAAGGTGAGGTTTGTGCAAGGACTTGAAGGAGGTGAGAGGACCAGCTCTGGCATCTGGGAGGAGAGTGCCCTTGGCAAAGGAATGAGCCAGAGCAAAGGCCACTCAGCAGGTGAGTCTGGTATGTTCAAGAAAGGAGCCCATTGTGTCGAACCGTGCATGGGAGGAGTGGTAGGAGAGCAGGTCAGGAAGGTGATCGGTGATGGACCACACAACACCTTACAGGTCACTGTAAGAGCTTTGGCTTATACTCTGAGTAGACTGGGGAACCGTTGCAGGTTTTTATTTTTTATTTTTTGAATCGAGGTTTTTTTAAATTGTTGTTGAGTTGTAAGAGCTTTTTATACATTTTGGATATTAATCCATCATCAGAGATATGATTTTTTAAAAAAATTTCAGAGTATTACGGGTTGCAGGTTTTGCACAGGTGTATTCTGCTTTCTGTGCTGAGGGGGGTGGTTGTAGGGGGCGGGGCAAGGGCGGAGGCAAAGAGGCCTGTAACTGGCCACTCCTTTCCAGGTGAGAGAGAGGTGGCAGTGCCAGAGCGAGTCTGGGCAGCCAGAATCTGGATGTGCTCCGAAGGTAGAGCCAGTTGGATGTCTGGAAGGACTGCGGTGGGACGCGAGAGAAGCAGTGGGTGCAAGGCTCACTCCTAGCTTTTGACTTGAGCATCCAGAAGGACGGAGTTGCCTCCCTTCCTACGGGAGGAAAGGCTGCGGGTGGGGCTGGTGAGGGGAGAGGGGACAGACCCAGCTCAGCCTGGGTGTGTGGATTGAGTGTGTGCTGGACGTCCTGGGGAGATGCCGCACAGGCTGTTGATATGAGTCTGCAGGGCAGGAGAAAGGTCTTGGCTGCAGAGGTGCACTTGGAAGTTGTTGGCATATAGAGAGTATTTACATCTGTGCTGTCACCACGGGGTCGAGGACAGAGAGGAAAGAGGACCCAGGGCGTGCTGCTGGGGCAGTCCACAGCTAAGCATGGGGAAGCGGGAGGAGCCCGTAATGGGGACTAAGAGGACACCGTGGTGATGAAGGGAGGCAAGAGAGGGCATCGTCCTGAAGTGACGCGAGCTGTGAAGACGCAGAGGGTACTGGCTGGGTCAGAGGCCGCTTCTCGGTTCAGTAAGAGAAGTCCTGAGACTAGGTTGTTGGACCAACCTAGTGGAGGTCGTGGGTGGCCTTGGCACGGGCAGCGTCGTGAGTGGCAAAAGCCTGATGGGAGTGGCTTTGGGAGAGAATGGGAGAGAGGGAGGTGACGTACAGGTCTAGAATGCAGTTTTGAGGAGTTTTCCTGCAAAGGGGAGCAAATAAAAAGGTTGGTGGTGTGTAGGGAAGGTGGAGTCAAGTGAAGATTTTGTTTTGTTTTGTTATTTTGGTTTTAAGATGAGAGAAATAACAGCATGTTTGTGTGCTATGGGGGATGATCCAGCAGAGATTTAAAAAACAGGGATAATGAGAGAGAGAAATGGTGTCCTTGAGTAAGTGAGAGACGATAGGATCAAGTTGACAAGAGGAGGGATTGGCTCTAACTAGGAGACTGGAGAGTTTGTGTTAATAAACGGGAAGGGAAGGTTTGTGGCTGCAGATGCTTGTGGATGCTGCATGAGTGGAGTCTGTATGTTTCCTGTGGCTGCTGTAACAAAGTACCACAAACTGGTGGCTTAAAACAATGGAATTTTATTCTTTCTTAGTTCATGAGGCCAGAAGTCCGATATCATGATGTCAACAAGATTGGTTCCTTCTGGAGGGCTCTGAGGGAGAGAGTCTGTCCCATGCCTCTCTCCCAGTTTCTGGTGGTTGCTGGCAGTCTTCAGTGTTCCTTGGCTTGTACGGAGGTTGGAGGTACATCACTCCAACCTCTTCCCCATTCTCACGTAGTTTGTCCTCTTTGTGTGTCTCTTCTGTGTCTTGGTATCTCCTTTTCCTCTTACGAGGACACCAATCATATTGGATTTAAGGACCACCCTACCATAATACAGTATGGACTTGTTTTAACTTGATTACATCTGCAAAGGCCTTATTTCCAAATAAGGTCATACTCATGGGTTCTGGGTAGACATGGATTTTGGGAGGGCGCTTTTCAATCCAGTACAGGATCACTGAAGGTTCTCTTTGGATTGATTGAATTTTCTCACTGAAGTAGAAACCACGGTTGTCTGCTGACAGTGAGGTGGGCAAGGAGGTCCTAGAGGATTAGGAGTAGGATGAAGGCTTAGAATGGGTTGCCCAGGGGTGGAAGAGTGCATGCTCTGGGAGGATGTGGGAGCTTGCAGCCTGGAGGCCTTGCTGGAGATTTGCTGTTACTGAATTCAGCGGGAGCTGGGTAGTGTGGTTGTGTGTGTTTCTCCAGCCTTGCTTAGCTACCTGGTGCAGGGATGGAGCAGGCATAGGGTTGGATTTAACTGAGGTGGTTTTGCCAAACAAGTACATTATAGTGAGGGAAAAGCAACAGCGTTGGGGGCGTATCTAAGGAACGTATTAAAATAACTGACCCTGGAACTTAAGTTAGGAAAGGAAGAGAGTGAAGGTCAGTGAAAAAGGCAGGTCGTCCAGAGGTATGGGAGGGTTTGGGGGGTGGGTATTGGAGGAGGTGATAGCAGGCAGTACTCAGAGAGTGGGGTTCAGGAAACTGGCTTGTGGGGAGTCTGTGGTTTTGATTCTAGGAGGGAACCACTGAGGAAGGGTGAATGACAAGACCACTGGAGGAGAGGACTTGAGAAACTGAGGCCAGGGATGGGAAGCATCTTCTACACTTGTGTTGAAACTGCCAAAAATTAAGACAGGGTAGTGGCGGTCACAGTGACAGTGAGCCAGGAGCTAAAATCTTCTGGAAAGGAGGGGAAATGATTTGGAGTTGATAGAGAACAGTGAAATTTAAGGTAGCGTGTGATGTCATCTGGTATCACAAGAGATGTGACAGGTGGGCTTCTGGGAGGTGGGTGGGCTCGTGGTCTGACAGTGGGAAAAGGGAAGAGCTGGGATGATGCCTTCCTCTCTCTCAGGCCCATTGAGTCACGCGACTCTGTTGTCCGCTCCTTCCCCGTTGACAAACCCTCATGTGGCTTTACACAGGGACAGAAGCAGTGAGTGAGCAACTCTGGTTGAAGGTAGGCAAGACCCCAGAGCTCTGTCCTCCCTGCCATCCCATAGCCGAAGCGCCTCTGCAGAGCCCCTGACCCCTAAGCCACGGAGTCTACTGAAGGGAGTTTTAAGAATCAACTCTACAAGACTTTTCATGGCTCTCTTCCTTAGTCTTTTAATTTTTCATTTTGAAAAAATTTAGAGATACACAGTACAATAAACACTCACAGACCCATCGCCCAGCTTTGTAACATCACTTAACGGCAGGGATTCGTTTTTAGAAATGCGTTGTTAGGTGATTTTGTCGTTGTGCAAACGTCATAGAGTGTACGCACACACACCTACATGGCGTAGCCCACTACACATCTAGGCTGTGTGGTAGATCCTAGGATATGAACCTGTGCAGCATGTTTCTGTACTGAGCACTGTAGGCAACTGTAACAGAATGGTAAGTATTTGAGTATTTAAACATAGCTTAACATAGAAAAGGTATGGCAAAAATACACTATAAAAGATAAAAAATGATACGCTTGTATAGGACAGTTATAATGAATGGGGCTTGCAGGGCTGGGAGTTGCTCTTATGAGTCAGTGAGTGAGTGGTGAGTGAACGCAAAGGCCCAGGACATTACTGTCCACTACCGTAGACTTTATAAACACTGGACACTTGACTGCACTAAATTAATTTTAAAAATGTACTCCTTCAATGATAAATTAACCTTAGCTGACTGTAACTTTTTTACTTTATAAACCTTTTCATTTTTAACCTTCTGACTATTTTGTGATAACAGCTTAAAACACAAACACATCATACACATTGTATTCTTTATATCCTTATTCTACTTTTTAAACTTTTTTGCTAAAAGCTGAGACACAAACACGCACATTAGTCTGGTTAGGCCTTTACAGGTCAGGATCATCAATATCACTGTCTTACTTCCACATCTTGTCCCACTTGGAAGGTCTTCAGGGGCAGTAACACTCAGGGAGCTGTCATCTCCTATGATAACAATGCCTTCTTCTGGAATACCTCCTGAAGCACCTGTCTGAGGCTGTTTTATGGTTAACTTCTTTTTTATAAGTAGAAGGAGTACACTCTAAAATAATGATAAAAAGTATGGTATAGTAAATACATAAACCACTAACATAGTCTCTTACTATTATTACCAATTATGATGTACTGTACGTAATTGTGCTATACTTTTGTGTGACTGGCAGCACAGTAGGTTTGTTTGCACCAGCACCACAATGAACACGTGAATAATGCACTGCACTGCGACATTAGGATGGCTACGATGTTACTAGGCCATAGGAATTTTTCAGCTTTATTATGACCTTATGAAACCACCTTTGTATCTGTAGTCCGTGGTTGACCGAAATGTTGTGCGGCACATGATTGTATTTATTTCCTCTATTTCCTTTGGTTGGATGCTGGAGAAGTTTAAGGCATATCGTGTTATTTTATTCAACACACTTCAGTATGCATCTCAAGAAAAGGACATTTTCTTGGATAATCACAATGTTATTATCCCACCTAAAATTAACAATAATTCCTTAACAGCATCTAATATCTTGGTGTCTTTTCAATCATACACCATATGCGTGATTTGACACAGCTTTGAAAGCATCATTGTCATACGTGGAAGCCTGTTAAACAATAAATTGATGTCCAATAACCATATGGATTGGTATACATAAGCTAGTATATTTTTAGCTGACATTTATTGGCCACTTTCTATATGCCAAGAGATGCTCTCAGAGGGAACTTTTATTAGGATTAGCTCATTAAATTCTCTCAGTAATATTATGGGGTAGACACTATTATTTACCCTCGTTTTGCCCAGGAAGCTTAGAGCTCCGAGACACACAGCTCACTGTGCAATGTAGCACGGTGTTTGGCACTGTAGATCCTAACAGTAAACTGTGCAGATTCAAGTCCTGTTTGAACAAGAGGATAACAGTAGAACCCACTGCATAAGACTGTTTTGAAGATTCATGAGTTTATATATATATATGTATATGTGTGTGTGTGTCTGTGTGTGTGTGTATAAAAGTAGCAAGCACATAAGTGTTGGCTCTTGTTGCATTAGGATTTTAATCTACTTCTGTCTGACTCCAGAGGCCAAGCATGACCACAGTATAAAATCCATGGTATTTTGTAAATGAAGACATGGAAACGTATTCCTCTTTTTCCATATGACTGGATCAGTTTGCTTAGTTCACACACACACACACAAACACAAATTAATTGAAAACTAGGGTTTGTGGTCATCAGCAACCTGTCAGCAACCCAGAGAGAAAGAGGAGGTGTCGGTGAGTAAGAATCCCCACGGCAAGGGGGCTGCTGAGAAAGGGACCATCGTTTCAGAGTCAGAGGAGTCGTGAGGAGGCCTGCTTGGTGCTGGCAGTGTGTTTATTTCAATAACATTGAATTTTAACTCCATCATCTGTGTACCTCTTGTAATGTTTTGTCTATGTAATCTCCAGACCACAGGAGGCCTGACCACTGGATCAATCACGGTGTTTGTGTTGTATTTTCTGAGCACACACAAGCACACACACGCCTGCCTGCTAAACATCCTTATCAAAGGCCCGAGGAATTTTTCTCTTTGGGCCTTTGCATCCCTCCTTCTGCCCCCTCTCTGAGGTCAGTCTCCTTTGGCCCTTCTCTTTGTGTTCTCTTGGCTGTCACTGGAAGCCCCTTATGTGGTGCTTGTACTCCTTACCCCAGCCCTGAATGGCAGCAGTCCTGGTCCTCTCTTACAACAATGACAAATTCAAAATCAGAGTAATGCTCCTATTTAGGCTGGGAGTTTTATTTTCAGTGTAGTTTACGTGGATGATTAGCTCTAAGTGTTTCCTCCACCATGTGTGCACATGCATGGGTGTTTGTGAGGAGTGGGTGACCATACACTGTGAATAGTGTCTGAAACCTGCATTGGTCTGACAAGGTGAGTCGTCTTCTGGCAAATACTGCCAGCTTCCAGTCTAGGGGAATACAGAGAAACCTCCAGAACAGTTTCAGGCAATTGTCTAAATAAAGCATGGGGCATTTTTCATGAACATGATAAGGATGAATTTGGCCTTTGAGCAGGGAGGGTGGTTATTTTTTGTTATCTCACCTTTGACAGTCATGCATTTAATGAAAAAGGCCACTCATATCTAGTTCAATTCATGTTGTATGACCGGAATCAGTACATTTATATTTTCTATCTTTGGCCAAGTTCCTTTTCTTCTTTCCCTTTTTATGACATTTTAACTGTTGAATTGGGGATGAACAGAATTCCATATTGTTTGCCATATGTATTAGTTATAGGTTTGGCATCTGTATTAAAAAAACAATGGTTTAAACAAGACAGAAGTATATTTCTCTCTCATTTAACTGTCTGGGCATAAGTATGCTGGGATGTTGTCAGAATCAGGGGCCCCTTGAATCTTTTTGCTCAAGGATACCAAGGGTTTTGTCCTCATCACCATTGTCCCAGATGTCTTTCCACGTCATCCACAATCCAGTCTGCAGGGAGGAAAGAGTATTCCCCTTTCTCTTAAGGGCATGACTCAGACATAGTACACTCCACTTCCATGCTGTTCCCTTTGCCAGAACTTAGGTACAGGATCACAGCTAATTACAAGGGAGGTTGGGAAATGTGTCTTTTTCTAATACAATAGAAAAAGAGGAAAAATTAATTTGAGAGATAACAGTCTCTGCCACATCAGAAATATAATTTTTGTTCAGGTTCTCATAGATATTATTAAATAGTGTATATCTTTTGATATCTTTGGCAGATCTGGCTTTTGATCACTAGAACCTGATTTTCTCTTTCTTGGTGAACAGTGGTTGCTGAGATGTGGCTTTCCAGTGAAGGACTGAGTATCCTAGCCTTTTGTGCGGTTGGGTATGGTCAGACGATGATCTCTCAGCAGTGGAATGGGGGTGAGAGGAAGGGAAGTGCACTCTGCCCAGGCTGAGGCTGTAGAAGTGGGTGTGAAGTCCCCAGGTTCTCGTCCTCCTTTGGTGGCCTGAAAGCTCCAAGGGATGGTGGGGCCACAGTGTGAGGACGCCTGGATCCCTGAATCACCATGTGGCAGTGAGCTCCCCACCGGCCAGCAACTCTTCCTTGGACTGTTACATGAGCAAAAACTAAGTGTCCATTATGTCTGAACATGATACATTTTGGGTCCTTTAGTTAATATCACTTTAGCCTACCTTAACTAATATATCCTTTTAGGTTCCCATTTGCTTTTGATTCTTGTAATCATTGTGTTGTGGAACTAAATAATCCACAAGAAACACCAGAATTTTGATTTCTAAGCAGCTGGTGAACATTTTTGGGTTTTAACATTTCTCCAAATTTTGTTGTTATTCACAAATTCTCCATTTGTTTGTGAATTTTCTTCTCTGTCAAAACATTGAAGACTATTTTCCTTCTTTTAGAAATTAAACAGCAGTTTTTCTGACACTGCTTTTTTACGACAAATAGTTTTTTTCTTTCTATTTTTGGGTGTTGGGGATGCTTAATGAAAAAAACCAACTAAGTGTGCACTGACAGGCAGGAATTCCATATAAGACTTGCTGGAATATTTCCTACAAGAGATTAGCATTGCAATTTATTCTTAGAAAACAAGTATCATGCATCTAGGAAATCTGAGGTCTTATGAGCTAAAGAAATAGACAAGGCCCTATCTTAACATTAAACTCCCAAATGAAAATTATAATTCTACAGAAACACTAGCTCAGATATCTTGTCAATAAGTTTACTAGGCTACTAATTTTTACAAAGTCAATGAAAATATTTCCAAGGTCAAGAAGACATTGCAGTCATTTGCTTCCCTCCTCCAGATCTGAGTTCTTAGTTGAGGTTAAGACCATAGACTGGGGAATGGAAGGTGATTAGTGGCTATAGGCTCAAGTACCGTTTTTTAATGGTCATTCTCCCTACCCCCGAAGGCTACCAATTTAGTAAGGTAAATTGTTTAACTTTAGCATTAGTCACTTTGAAAAAATAAGGTCTAGCAGATGAGGCCAAACACTAATTGGTAACTGGGTTGTACAGCCTTAAGCCTTTGCCTCCCTTTTTAGGTACTCTCCTTGGTTGGATTCTTCAATGTATTTGATGATTAAAATTTAATGTAATATTCATCACACAAATTTCCTGGAAAGAAAACTGCAGCATATATCAATGACCTTTCTATGTTTATGCTCTTTGATCTCATAGTGATTATAATTTCTTAATATTTATCCTAAGGATATTTTAACTTTTTAATCAATCAGTTTATTCAACCCATAATTATCTTGGCTCACTGTCTTCCCCTCACTTTTCTAGATCTTGGGGATATAGTATAATGAATGGCACAAAGTCCCCAAACTCATGGGTTTACTGTTTAATGGTAAAATGATAAACACATTAGCAAATAAATGCAAACAATAAGATAATATCAGGTAATGTTAAATTCAATGATGAAAACAAGAGCAGGGTAAGGAAATAGCCAAGACGGAAGCTGATGGGGGTACCCTTTACAGAGTGTCCACAAGGGATGGCAAAGGCCTCTTTGAGAAGGTAATGTGAGGAGTTGCCCCAATGAAGCCAGGGGTCAAGTCCTGTGAATTGCACTGGACAGATAGTCTAGGCAAGGGACATAGCAAGTGCAAGGCCCCTAACAGAAAATGAACATGATTTGTTTATGGAATAGCAGGAAGCACAGTGTGATTGGAGCAGGAAATGAGGTTAGAAGGAGAGACAGGGCCTTCTGGGCCAAGGGGAGGGGAAGCATGATAGGATTTATGTTTTAAAAAGATGACTCTGCTTGCTGTAGTGAGCAGTGTTCTGTAGGGGGCAACAATGAAACAGAAAGAGGCCAGAGAACGGGAGGCTCACACAGGTGGGGGAGCAAAGGTGGAGGGGAACCTGCAGAGGCAGTGGGACAGGTGAGTTCTGGGCTAGTGTCTGGAGTGCAGGGCTGATTGCGATTGAGGTCCTGGAGACAGGGTCTCTGCATTCAAGTCCCGCCTCAACCTCTTAGTAGCAGAATGATTCTGGACAAGTTATGTGCCCTTCCTGGGCCTCATTTACCTCATCTGTAAAGTGGGAACAATAATGGCAGTTCCTTCAAAGGCTACTGTGATGCCCAACGAAATAATCCATGAGACATATTTAAAATTTTGCTTGGCATTTGGTAAGTATTAAATATTTGCAAACTATTATCTTTATCGATATGTTATGGTGTAGTCATGAGAATAAATAAGGTTGTTTTTTTTTTAAAAACTAGTTTCTGCCTATAAAAGAATCACTTGCTATGAAGAGAGTTACTAGTATATATTATGTTTAGAACACTTTTTAGTCATATAATTTTTTTAAGGAAATATTTTTGCCAGAACACCTCCATTTCCTTTAATTCTGTTTAGAATAGATTCCTAACTCTTAATTCCTGGCTTTTCTTCTAAGAAGTTATAAAACGTATCCTCCAGTTCTGGACTGATTTGCAGTGACTGAATAGGAAGATGCAGTCATAGAATCCTGGTTCTTGCTACAGCCTGAATAAGTCACTTATCTTTGTTGAAACTCTGATTCTCCATCTGCAAAATATTATGACAGTGCTCAATTAGAAAAAATTCGCTAGACATGCACATCATACAAAGTGTTTTATAAATACTGGGCTTTATTAGTTTGTGTTTGTTTTTCTATCATCATATTTTTGTGCATATATGTGAGAAAAAGTTCTGAAGGAACTTTCTGTGGGAGTAAATTACACTTGAAGACACGTAATGTTACAGTTTCCATGGGTGGGGAGTGACACCAATTCTTCACACCTCTTCTGACGGTCACCCTCACCACCACTCTAGCAGCCAAAGTCTTGAGCAAGAAAAGATGGTTAAGCTCACTTAACAGCCATAATGTGTCTGGTGATACTTCTTAATTTAGTGAAAATGCATGTTGATGTCAGTAGATTTGGTCATAATGATAACACAACATTTGAAATTTCTTAATTTACTCCACATAAATCAATCTGTTATTTCTTTCAAGGAGTGTGTCTGAAGTGCATATGCACAAAATTAGCATTTCCGCGTTTTCATCCTACAAGTGTGTGTTGGTTGTGCCTACCCATGTGCAGGCAAGCAGTCCTGGGCAAGAGAGATGGCAAAGGGCGTGGAAGGCGATGGGAAAGACAAGTCGTTGATCCTCAGGCCTGACTCCCACTCACCCAGGACCCAGAGTCCTTTGCTTTGCAGAGCTAGTCTTGTGAAATCTTCTTAGATTTTCATACTTCAATGTCTTTTTCTATATAGGGCAATCTACTAGAGGATGAAAAGGGAAAAAAAAGCAGAGGTTAGCAAGTATGTAAGAAATGCGTGGCAGCCTTGCCTCATTAGCCAGTTATTGATAAAACTTTGCTTCCGCCTTTATTTTATAAACTGGTGAAAGAGTGTAAATTGTCTGAAACAATAGCTTAAAGACTGTTTCGTGTGGTCAAAGAATCAATAATGTCCAGAAAGTGCCCCAAGAACGTTCCTATCGTAATTGATGCCATCATCCTCTCAAGTTGTGGGGGTCTTGAAAAATGTCATATACTCCCATGTTTTGATTGAACCATATGACTTTTGCCAGCAATTCTTATACTTCCTTACTTCATAGAATGATCTTTCTAGAGACATGCTTAAAGCACCTAGAATTAAGACTGGCCTAACTTTTATAAACTGGATTATGGTGGTTATAAAAATTCTGAAGTTATAGAAAAACTATACACACATACAAATAGTATCAACACAATAGAATGAATGGTAATATAGTCCTCGGAAAAACCCACTTGAATTCTTCTATGAGGCTGGGTTGTAACCAAACTGAGGACCAGGAGGGTTCTTTATTTGGGTTTCTCATCATGCTGAAGCTTAGCACACATAACATGCTTAATATGTGTTGCATGCATGAATGAAAAGGTATTGCTAGATGAAATATTATAAGCCAATTCTGATATTATGATAAAAACACAATACTTCTCCAGTGTAACTGTCCAGGAAAATAATGGCATACTTAAAAATGCACAGCATAGAGCTCTCTGTGGTGTGTATAATTCATACAGAGGCCATGAAATAGTAACCAATCTTGTATGATTGTTTTACTAATTAACAGGATGAGCATGAGACAGAAATATATAAAAGAGTAAAAAAAAACAACTGGGGAGATATTCCTAATTAACTTAAAGATGGGCTAATTCACCAGAAAGATTTACAAATTCTAAATGTCTCCCCTCTTAATATCATAGCTTCAAAATATATGAAGCAAAAAATGGCCAAACGTGTAGGTGAAATAGACAAATCTACAGTCATTGTGGGAGATTTTTAACATACCTCTGTAGTAACTGACAGGGTTGTACTTTAGGGAGGAGCTCAGAGGAGAAAGATGCAGAGGTCCAGAGGATGTGGACTTTGGGTACCAAAGGCACTGAGTGGATCCACAACGCTACAGGATGGTCTGTGTGCTGCTGGCTCACAGTCCTGAAATGAATAGCCTGGAGAAATCCACCAAATACTGGTTTGAATAAGGAAATAAGGAAATTTAAATAGCCATATGCCAAGGATTTCTTGTGTCTTCAGCAACACATTGTGAAGGGCACTGAAAAATTATATTTGCTGAATTCCATGGGGAAAATCGATTGCTTAATAATATCTAACAAGAATGAGACTCTTACTGTGTGTTCCAGGCATTGTGCTAAGTATTAATTTATTTAATTCTCACAGCAATCCTGTTTGTAGGTTGTGGTTGTACCATGATTGTCTAACTTTATGAATGAGAAAATCTAGGCAAACAGAAAATAAATTTGCCTAATGTTGCAAATTGATGAAAAAAGCATTTGAACTGATGCAGTCTGACTGATAGCAGTGGCTGCTTACCTAACTGTGCTACCTAAGACTGCTGGCTGCTGATTAAGCATTTCTTAGTTTGATTTGATTTCTGGCAAAATTGCTCAATGAGCCTAATTTTATCTGCCTTTAAAAACATGGTAGCTTACCTTTTTTATATTTATGCAATATAACCTTCCATGCCAATATGGGGGAATAATTTTTGAATGTCTGTGAAATGGCATCACATTACTGTCTGCAAAAGTGACCATTGGTGCAACTGTTAGCTAACTTAAATTGACCGGGAAAACATTCCAAGTTCATATTCATTCTAATAGCACGAAATGAAGGCTGATTTTGTAATCTTCCTCTTTTGATAAATGAAAAGCTAGGTCGTGTTTAAAAATTTTAACTAGAATATTGGCTCAAAATGTAAAGAATATAGATGTGTTAATGTCAATAATTAACCTAAGACTGAAGCAAAACCTATAGAAAAATTATTTTCGGACATATTGGGTTTTTATCCTGAAAGAAAAAAACTGAAGTGTGAAAGCAACAAATGCTTGGAATTGCGGAGATGGAAATAAAGATCCGATTCTTAATCAGTTGAAATGATCATTAATAAATTAAATCTTGAAATAAAACCCCACCTCTCAGCATGATCCCAAATACTTTTTTTTTAATAGTTAAGGAATTTGTTCTTGAAGATATTAACTCTTTCTTCCTCTGTGAGCCTCCTTAACATTTCTTAGCATAGTTTAACTGCAATGTAAAAGATTAAGATTTGAAATTAGGTGAAAAAGTTGTTAAAAGGAATAGAAATATGCAAAATAATTCATATTGCCTTATGAATTATAGAGAAGTCTCAAAAATGTGAACAAAAGGAATTATCTAAATGTCATCCCATCTAAATGGTAAATTCTCCATGACATGTTTTTCAGCTTATTGGCAGTGAGTGAACCGATCGACATGGCCCCTTGTTTTGAATGTCCTTCCTCTCCCTTCTCCCACTCTTAGGCATCTTGATGCCTTCCATATGTCTGGATCAATCTGCTGATTTCATTAATGCTTTCCCATCTCCCTCCAGACTCTTGTGAATCACGACACTCTGGTGTGGTCAGAAATTAGGAACCTTATTGATTGTGTATTGTCTCTTTATATAAAATTTTCCCTGGCCCACTTCAGGAAACTGCATAGGCTTAAAAATATTACAAGATGGCATTTCTGGGGTGGGAGGGGATATGCTGCAGTGAAATATACTAAGACCAGGACCTGATGAAATACATCACAATCTTATACGTGGTTTTCAATTCAGGAAATAGTCTATAGTAAGGGAAAATTCACAATGGAAGGCTTTACAATTTTTTCTTTGAGATCTTCATGCAGTTTAAGAAGATTGGAGAAAACACATTTCAGCAGGCTTGGCAGTCACTCAAATTTGTGTGCTCTAAGTTTAGAACCAAACTCAATCTGCCCCCCCCCCACTTCAAGTTCTGTTCTGTGCTGGCAAAACACCACTTGCTTGTTCAGAGGGAGAAGGAAGGCTTTGTAAAATTCAAATAACTTACTGGGCATTTACTAACTCCTCAACAATTATATTATTCTCAGCTTAAGTAAAATCGAATTAAACACATATGGGTGACATTTTCCTTCTAACACATGGGTATAAAATAAATAGAAAAATACTTAGCAACACCTGTTTGGGTTTAGTAAGACTTAATAGTGCCTAAAATTTGCCTAAGTTCATTTGATTTTTCCAAGGTGCTATAGGATTTCCTAGCTCTTATTTCTATTTTCTCATCACCATCTCCTTTTATATTTTGAGGAAATGTTTGTTTACGTATAATAATTTTTCTTCAGTATTTGAAATCCAAATATTGCAATATTGTGTTAAGATGCAAAAGAAGAAATGTGAAAAGATGTACCATAATCTATTTATACTTAATTATGTAGCTTGAAGGAAGCATACATATAAATATTTTAAACATATATATGTAAAAGTTCAACCTAAGTATTTCATATAAATATGTATTTTAAATTATTTTGCATACCAGCTCTCTGAAATCTATGTAGCTATGGGCATGAGATGTTGGAAAGATTGACAGGTTAAGATTTAGGGAATTGGAGTATAAAATCTGGCACAAAGAAGCAAGTTATTTTTAATAGCTTCTCTGAAATATTTCCCTTACCTATAGAATGATGGAGTTGGACTTGATAATATCTAAATTCACTTCTTATCCTAATTTTATGTAAGTCAGTGATTCCAATAAGAAGTTTAAAAATTACTTTGGACTTTATGGTTAACAATGTGAATTTTAACTGGATTTGGTTCGCTATTTGTTGCTATATCTATTCTTATCTCAAGTAAGTGCAAGCCAAGTTGGATATTCCAAGTTCTCTTAAAACCCTTCATACTATTTACTGTGTAGTTTTATCAATCGTAATGTGTAGCAGCCAGATTTAATTATAGCAACCAAAATGTATGTCAGTAGAGTACTTAGGAATTTCAGCAGTGCCATCTCCATACCCTGCCTTCTTTTTTTTTGTCCCCAGAGTTATGACATTGTATAGCATAATAGTTATGAACATAATCTCTGAAGTTAGATTCTTTGGCTTAAAATCTTAGCTCTGCCACTTTTTGACTGCTTGACTTTGGGCAAGTCGTTTTTTCTCTCTCTGTGCTTCAGTTTCTTTAACTAGAAAAAGAAGATAACCTGTTTCATCGGAAAGTTCTGAGGAGTTCATGATTTTGCACTCAAAGTACTTAGAATAGTTCCTGGCACATAGTAAATTTTCAACACATGTTCATTATTTCCTTGCTTCTTGTGTGTCTACCACATTAGAACTTGAGCCCTGTAAGAGCAGGAAACCCATCAGCCCGTTCATTGGGGTCGCGGGTGCTTTGCCGTGTCTACCTCTTTCTCCTCCTTTTTTTTCTTACTGAAGTAAAATTCACATAACATAAAATTAATCATTTAAAGTGTAAAATTCAGTGGCATTTAGTATATTCACCATATTGTGCAACCATCACCTCTATCTTCGTGCTTAAATGCTCTTTATCATGTGGAGGAAGGAAGTTCCTTTCTATTCTAGTTTGTTGAGTATTTTTGTCATGAAATGGTATTGAATTTTGTCAGATGCTTTTTTGCATCAATTGAGATGATCATGTGAGTTTTTTCTCCATTCTATGAATGTCATATCAATGTAATTGATTCATTGTTCATATGTTGAACCACTCTTGCATTCTTGGGATAAATCACCCTTGGTCATGGAGTATAATCCTTTTAATATGCTGCTAGATTTGGTTTGCTAGTATTTTGGTGGGGATTTTTGCTTGTATATCCATAAAGAATATTGATCTAGAGTTTTCTTTCTTATGATGTCTTTAGCTTTGGTAGAATGTTAATGCTAGTCTCATAGACTGAGTTAGGATATATCCCTTCTTCTATATTTTTGGAAGTGTTTGAGAAGAGTTTGGTGTTAATTCTTCTTTAAATGTAGAATTCACCAGTGATGTCATCTGGTCCTGGCCTACTGGCCTATTCTTCTTGGTAGTTTCTTTCTTTCTTTTTTTTTTTTTTTTGATTGCTTATTAATCTCTTTATGTGTTAAAGGTCTATTCAAATTTTCTATTTCTTCTTGACTCAGTTTTGGTAGTTTGGGTGTTCCTAGGAATTTGTCCATCTCATCTAGGTTATCTAATTTGTTGGTATATAATTATTCAAAATATTTTCTTATAATTCTTTTTATTTCTATAAAGTTACTAGCAATGTCCCCACTTTTATGTGTGGTTTTAGTAATTTGATTCTTCCTTCATTTTTTCTTCATCAGTCTAGCTAAAGGTTTGTCAATTTTGTTGATCCTTTCAAAGAACACACTTTTGGTTTCGTTTATTCTGTTGTTTTTCTATTCTCTATTTCATTTAACTCTATTTAATTTTTATTTTGTCATTTTTCCTAGCTTTGGGTTTAGCTTGCTCTTGTTTTTCTAGTTTTTTAATGTGTAAAGGTAAGTTATTCATTTGTGATCTTTTTCTCTTTCAATGGAAGCATTTATAGCTATACATTTCCCTGTGAGTACCACTTTCACTGGATCTCATAGATTTTGGTGTCTTGTGTTTTCAATTTTGTTCATCTCAAAGTATGTTCTAATTTTACTTGTAGTTTCTTCTTTGGTCCATTGGTTGGTTAAGAGTGTTTTGCTTAATTTTCACATATGTGTGAACTTTCCAGTTTTCCTTTTGTGATTAATTTCAACATTTATTCCATTGCAGTTAGAGAAGATATTTTGTATAATTTCAATCTATTAAAAGTTACTGAGACTTGTTTTGTGGTCCAACATGTGGCCTGTGCTAAATAATGATCTATGTGCACTTGAGAAAATGTGTATTCTGCTGCTAGAAGGTGTAGTGCTCTTTATATGTCTGATAGGTCTAGTTGGTTTATACTGTTGTTCAAGTCCTCTGTTTCCTTATTGATCTTTTGTCTAGTTCTATCCACTATTGTAAATGGGGTACTGAAGTCTCCAATATTATTGTAAGACTATTTCTTCTTTCAAGTCTGTCACTTTTTGTTTTATATATTTTGGGGATTTGTTATGTATGAATATGTCTATAATTGTTATATCTTCATGATGGATTGACCCTTTTATTGATATATAATTTTTTGTCTCTTCTAAAATTTTTGTCATAAAGTCTATTTTGTCTGACATTAGCGTAGTACAATCTGCTCTCTTTTACTATTTGCTTGGAGTATCTTTTCCCATCCTTTCACTTTCAACCTATTAGTGTCTTTGGATCTAAAGTGAGTCTCTATATAGTTAGGTCATATTTCTTCTTATACATTCTTTTGATCTCTGTGTTTTAATTGGGGAGTTTGATCCATTTATATTTAAAGTAACTACTGATAAAGAAGGACTCACTTCTGCCATTTTGCTATTTCTTTTCTATAAATATTAAAACTTTTGTTCTTCAATCCTTCTGTTAATGCCTTCTTCTGTGATTGATTTTTTTGAGTGTGCCATTTTGATTTCCTTCTTTTTCCTTTTTTTTTTGGTATATTTTTTAGCTTTTTCTTAGTGGTTACACTGGAGATTACAATTAACATCTTAACTTTATAACAATTAAGTGTGAATTAATACCAACTTAGTTTCAATAGTATACAAAAACTCTGCTCTTTTACAACTCTGCTCCCTTTATTTTGTTGTCAGAAATTACATGTTTACACATTGTGTGCTCATTAACACAGATTCATAATTATTGTTTTACACATTTGTCTTTTAAATCGTGGAAGAAAAAGAGTTATAAACCAAACATACAATACTACTGACATATATACACCTATGTAGCTACCTTTACTGTTGTTCTTTATTTCTTCATATGACTTTGAGTTATTGTCTAGTGTCTTATTATTTCAGTCTGAAGGACTTCCTTTAGCATTTCTTAATTTCTTTTTTTTTTCCCCCAGCACTGCTTTTTATTAAAGAATTTTCTTTTTATAGTAAACTAGAGGGAGGATGTTCACAATCCAGGTTCATAAGGTACAGTTGTTTTTTTTTTTTATTCTCCTCAGCAGAGTCCAAAAATAGAATGGCAAAAATACAATTTGGTGAGTGTTTATTTATTTTATTTTTTTCTTTTTCTTTTTTTAAATTTCAGAATATTACATGGGCACAAATGCTTTGGTCACATAAATTGTCTTTGTACCACCCGAGTCAAAGCTACAAGTGTGCCCATGCCCCAGACAGCACACACTGCACCCATTGGGTGTGAATGTATCCATCCTTTTCTCCCCCCTTTAGCATTCTTAAGGGATTATAATGCAAAGCCCAGAAAGGTAGTGCAGTTGGCCCTCTGTATTCATGGGTTCCACATCCACAGATTCAACCAATCACAGAGCAAGACTATTTAAAAAGAAAAAAACAATAAAAAGTAACAATAAAACAATACCAAAAAGTACAAATTAAAAATACAATATAACAACTATATACAGAGCATTTACATTGTATTAGGTATTATAAGTAATCTAGAGATTATTTAAAGTATACAGGAGGGTGTGCATAGGTTATATGCAAATACTATGCCATTTTATATAAGGGACTTGAGCATCCATGGATTTTGGTATCTATGGGGGGGTCCTAGAACTAATCACCATGGATATTGAGGGACAACTATATCTACTTTCACTTATTAAATATATTTTTAAAAAATTGACAGATAACATTCTTATTTTGTACAACGTGATGTTTTAAGGTACATATACATTGTGGATTAGTTAACTCTAGCTAAAAAACTCCTTTAGTATTTCTTGTAGGACAGATCTACTAGTGATTAACTTTTTCAGTTCTTGTTTATCTGGAATGTCTTAATATTGTCTTCATTCTTGAGGGATGGTTTTGCTGGAAACAAAATTCTTGGTTAACTGTTTTTTTTGCTTTCAGTATTTTAGATATGTAATCCCACTGTCTTCTGGTCTCCATGGTTCTTGAAGCAAAATTGGTTGTTAATCCTACTGAGGGTCTCTTGCATGTGATGAGTTACTTCTCTCTTGATGCCTTCAGGGTTTTGTTTTTGTCTTTTGACAACTTGACTATAATATGTCTTGGTGTGGATCTCTTAGACTTCATTCTGCTTGGAGTTTGTATAATTCTTGGATGTGTAGATTCATGTCTTTTATCAATTTGGGAAGTTTTTGGCCATTATTTCTTTAAATATTCTTTTTTTACCTTTTCTCTCTTCTCCCTCTGAGTCTGCTATTATGCTTATGTCCACTTGATGGTGTCCCACATATCTCTTAGGCTCTGTTCATTTTCTTTTATCTGTTTTTCCTCCTACTCCTCAGGCTGGATAATCTCAATCAACCTATATTGAAGTTCACCGATTCTTTCCTCTGCCTGCTCAAATCTGCTGTTGAACAACTCTCATGAATTTCCCATTTCAGTGATTGTACTTTTTGGCTCCAGAATTTCTATTTCATTTCTTTTGATAATTTCTATCTCCTTATTGATATTTTCTATTTGGTGAGTCATTTTTATTCTTGTTTTCTTTAGTTCTTATTTTGTGGTTTCCTTTAGCTCTTTGAACATATTTAAGTTTTAAAGTTGTTGTCTAGTAAGTCCAATGCCTGGGCTTCCTCAATGACTGTTTCTACTGATTTCTTCTTCCTTGTGCATGTGCCATGCTTTCTTGTTGCTTTGCATGCCTTCCAAATTTTTGTTGAAAACTAGACATTTTGAATATTATAATGTGACAACTCTGTAAATCAAACCCTCCCCCCTCACTGAGGTTTGTTTTCTGCTTGTTGTGAGTTGTTGCTGTTTGCTTGTTTAGTGACGTTCCTAAACTGTTTTTGTAAACTCTGCATTTGTGTGTGGTCACTGAAGTCTGTGTTCTGTTAGCATAGTAACCAGATAGTGTTTTGACAGAGTTGTGTTAAACATCTGGAGCTAAGAAAAGAAAAAAAAGAGAAAGAAAGAACAAGAAATAAATACTCTCCCAGTCTTTTCAAATTGACTCTGTATTGCATTGACTCCTAGCTAGGCTGCTCACAACTCTACATTACCCTTCAATTTCTGCTTTTGTGGAGCCTGAAGGTCATCCAGAGATGAGAGCTTAGGGTCTTCTCAGGCTTCCTCAGAGCATCCATCCAGCCCTGAGTGTGTGCATGGCCCTCCTGATTCCGTGGTAGACACGAGAACTTTTGAAAGCCTTTATTCTCCCGTATATCTCCTTTTCCAATCTTTCTTCTCATGCTTTTCAGTCTGAGTGTTGCTTGTCTGGTTGTAGTTCCTTGCCCCTGCCTGCTGTGTGTGATACTTATGTCTTTAAATGCTTACAGCAAAAGATTCCCAGGGCGCTGCTCTAGCCCAAGTAATGCTCTAAGTCAGGTGAAATGAAGGCAAACCCTGTTCCAGCCCTTCAGGGAGCCTCCATACAGGTCAGAATGCACCTGCAGAAAGCCATAAGTCCTTGAGAGTAATGCTTGCATTGCTCCCCTTGCAACTACCAACCTGAACCAGCAGTGTAGGCTGCTGTCCTCACCGTCACCACTGATCTGAGAATTGGGGAATGGTGGACAGTTTAAGATTGCACAGTACTCTCTCACTGCAAAGCAGCAGCTTCTTTTTTATCACCAAGTCGTCCCCTGGTTGTCTTAAGTTTTTGACTGGATTCCAGAATTCTGTAAAAATTGATTCTGACAGTTTTTGCCAGCTCGTTAGTACCCTTGCGTTCCCAACTTTGCCATTTTCAGTCTAGCTTTGTTTCCTTCTTTTCTTAGTGATCTTTGCTGTCATCATCCACAATGTGGATATTCTAGCCCATGTGTCCTCATTCTGTCTGCATTCCTGCAAACAGCTGCATTTTGGCCGTCTTGGGGTTTGGGGTCACACACTTGGGAGGATGAAACTGAGAGGAGGCCTAGAGGCAGGTTCAGACCCATTAGACAGGCAGTTCCGCGGGCCCAGGTACCAGAGCATGGTCTACAGAAGGGTGCACTGACTCCAGGTGGAACCTCCCCTAGGCACTGTGGGCTTCTTGATGGGGAGGAGGGGAGGGAGTGGTTATTGGTGGAGAAGGCCTAAGTCCTTCCCAAGTCTAAGGGTGGGCTTGAATGTTCATCCTTGCGCATGCAAAACCCCTCACAGTGTGAGAGGGAGCCGCGGTGAGAGGAGAAGGGGGTGGGCCCACCACCCTGTGCTGTTTGGTTCCCTCTAGAGCCCCGAGGAGTCTGAAAAGTCTCAGTTTGAACATGGCCTTTTAGGCTCTTATGAAGGTATAGTTCTCAATTCAGGGGAATAGAATATGTTTTATTTAACAGTCTTTGGACCTGATTTATAACTTTCACATGGGGAGCCTGTGTTTGTGCTCTGGCTCCAAGCATTGCCACGTTTAGAGGTGGGCTGTGTAGCTACGTCTGTGTTGGCCTGTCTGAAGTTTGCGGCTGTTGATCCTTCTCTCTCTCTTGCTCTTATTCACTAGGCATCAGGGACACCACACTTTTTTGAGTTTCCTCCTCCCTTACTGGTAACTCTTTCCACTTTCCTTTGTTTATTCCTGTTCCTCACAAAGTAACATTAGAGGGCTCTGGGTTCAATCCGTGGTCCTCGTCTCGTTTCGATTATCTATAGTCATATCACTAGATCTCCAGCGCAGACTTCTCTTGTGAATTCAAACACTAGACATCCACTGCCTGTTCGAGATTTTTACTGGGACCTCTAATAAGCATCTTGACTTTCTCTAGTAGACACCTGCTTCATCTCAGTTAAGAGCAGTCTGTCCTTTCAGTTACTTAGACTAAAAATATCATCCTTGACTTCTCTCCTTCTCTTGTGTACCATACCCAGTCATTCAGGACATCGTCCTGGCCCTGCCCTGAGAATACTGTATCCTGGGTCTGACCACTTCCTGTGAATTCCCACTGCCTTCACCTTGGTTGGGGTTACTCATCTGATTGCAGCTGGAGCCTCCTGACTGGGTTTCTAGGTTTCCCCCTTGCCTGCCGTAGCCAGTGTGATTCTTGTGAAACTAAAGTCAGATTGTGCCTTTGTTGTTCTCAGAAGTCCCTAGTGGCCCCCCATTACGTTTAGAGTGAAAGCCAAAGTCTTTCCAGTGGTGAACACACAACCCAGTTCTCGCCAGTGACAACCAAGTGTATGAGGGTGATTCAAACAGTTGGCGAGATGGGCTCTCTCTTCAGTACTGGCCTTGGGCAAGGAGAGCGAGAGCAGGCATTTGGGGGAAGCTGTTCACCAGGGGGAGTGGGCTGGCCTGAGAGGGAAACCCAGAGGTGTCTTCCAGACTCTGCAGCTACACCACAGGCCAATGAATAGCCCAGTGTGTGGCTTAAAGCAGATGGAGTTGTAGCTCCTATTCCTGCAACCACCAGTCTTGACTACAGCAGTCTTAACTACAGCAAAGGTGAAGAGGTGAAGGAAGAGGCAGAAATTGAGCATTTTTTTTTTTTGGTTGGGCACTATGCTAGGTGATTTATACTAATTATCTTATTATAGTCGATCTTCTCTTATTTGTTTACAGTTTTAGTCCATTTCCCTTACCTCTAATTATCTTTCAATTCTACTCTACCAAATGCTTTAAAACACCTGATCAAAACTCTTATTTTCATCAAAATGCATTCACTTTGCCTCCCATTAATATTTATGTAAATGGTTTCTCCATGTTAATTCCCAGTCGCTCAGACATTTCCTGTGTCTGTGAGGGCGTGCTTCTTTGTAGGCTAGAAACTTTCTGGCAGCAAAGGCAACACCTCCTATTTCTTCTTTATCTCCCCTCAGCATTTAGTACCATTATTTGTTGTGCGCGATGGGCTTTCTATAAATATTACTTATAGTGGGTTAAAAACATTATTTGCCACAGGGCACTACATTATTTATGGTGGCTTTAAAATAATTTGTTTACAATAAGCCATCTAAGAAAGATTATGCTTATTTTACACTTTCAGAAACTTAGACAAAAACATGTAAAGTCCTTAGAACAGTGCTAGGTATGTAATTAAATGCTCAATAAATGATGTTATTATTATTATCATCTAAGAACTCTCCCACATTAGCACATTCTATTTGTCTTTTAGCACATAATTCTATCTGATGATATGGTCATTTATGTCTACATCTTACTTCCTTTGATATATGACGAACCCCTTGATGCTGGGTGACTTGTGCTGTGCATGTTTATGGGAGCGCACAGTGTGGAAAAGCGAAAGGAATGTTGAGTTTAGCATCAGACTGGACTGGATGAATCCTGAATCCACCATAATAGTTGTCTGATCACAGCTTAGTTATTTTATCTCTGGCTGAGCTTCAGTCTGACCCTTCTGTATAATGAATAATATTCACTTAACTCTCAGAATACTTGTGAGCAGGAAATGAGGTATTTTAAATAAAATAGTGCCTGTTCTATAGGTGGGAACTCAGCAGTTAGTATTTCTTCCGTGGTTCTCTGTGATGTTGTCCCTAGTCGAGTGCTTTTCCCCGTCTCAGTAAGTGCAGACTGAAAATGCACTAGGTTGATTATTCCTCCCACTGGGGCATGGGGACTATGTCTCTTCACAAATGTCTTGCCAAAGCCCCCCACGGTGCCCGGCAGAGAGTGGATGCTTCCTGGATTCTTGCAGATCCAGACCTCTTACACACCTTATGTCTGTCTGCACCTGGAAAAGAGTCCTAGGCTTGTCTGAAGGGTTCATTCAGCTGCCATTGTTACTTTTACTTAATATAAAGTCATAAATGTATAGACGGGGGTACACTCACAGGTTCTGGGGAAAATGAGGCTTGTGGATCTTTAAAACTGCTAGCACTCTGGGTTTCTTGATCACATTTATGCTTGTTTTTTTTTTTTTTAAAGCACACACTCAAAGATGTTGATTTGTGTTTGTGCTCACTCTGTTGCTTGGGTATTGGAGAAATCTTACATCACACAATGCGCAAGTGAATCGAATGCCCGGAGAAAGCTGGGGCTTGTGGCCTTTTCCGCGCCAAGTGCCGCGTGGGCCAACTTTGTCTCCATTGTTTCTCTGTCGCATCTCACTCCTCAAGAGTCGCTGTTAGCAGACGTGGCACACTGTGCCAAAGTATATGGGTGTACAAAGAGGTGGGGGGCAGGTGCTCTGTTTGTCATTGGAACCTGCCAAATCGACCACACTTTGCATTTCTGGCTCTTTGATCTACCCGGTTTCCGACTCCAGGCATGCTGCAGGTTTGGGTTTTCATGGAAGCCACACGTACATTGTTTTTCTGAATTTCCATTGCAGCTACTTGCATACACTTTTTTGGATCATTATAAAATTGATTCCAATGTTTAACATATATTTAGACCAATGATTGAATTACTCTTCTCAGACTCTCTGACTGTATAACATGAAAATTATTTTTTTTTTCTACCTGACCTTTAGATTCTAGATTTCTATTTGATTGTTCTTTGTTGTGAACCACCCAAAGGTTAAGCCATTTGTCTTTGAAATAAATCAAAGCTAGATCAATGGAGTTCTAATTTGAAGTTAAAAGAATTTGCCCCAAATATTCACTCATGATATGATAAATATTTGAAGAGCACATTTGACTTTTTTAAAGTCTTTGTCCCTCCCCCACTCGAGGTGGTGTAAATAGCATTAGTCCACTTGGCAGTACAATTCAGGCATGTGTTTGCTTCCAGAATTACATAAAAGAACTGTAAAACAAGATGTCAGATATGGCAAATAGGAAAGATGTCCTGTGTCACAAGGGTTCCAGTATATATAATTATTTGATAGTGAGGAATAAATGGTGTGTAGGAAAAATTACTAACAAGACTTGAAATGAAAGTCAACGTACTCTACAGATTCAGGGGAGACAGCAATTTTAATTGATCATGGAAGGCTCCCTGGAGGAAGTGTCATTTGAAATGGGAGTTTATTGTGCTGATAAACTTGAAAATGGTGGTGAGCTGTTCTAAAATTATCCATTTGTACCATGTAAGCCTTACACCAAATGGTGCTTCAGAAAACGAATGTATTTTGATATTTATTTATTTAACAAACATTTATTGAGCACCTATTAGCAGATAACAAAACTGACTTATTTCTTGTTATCAAGACACTAACACTTATTGGGGGTAGCAGTCAAAAAGGAAATAGATAAGAAAATATCGGGTGATCATGGGGTGAGTGTTACGATGAAAGTCATGTGGAGGGATAGATAGTCCACTACCTTGCCTCCCCTCATTCCTCTCCGGGAACACACAGGTTGGTTGGAGTCTCAGAACTTTGAAAATGGGTTTTCAAGAGTTAGAAGATGATTATGTTTGGTTTGCTATTGCTATTCTTTCCAAAAGAAAGACGATTGTGCCTCATTTCATATCAAAACAAGGAGAGTAAGATGTGCCCTATTATGTTTGGGGCCACGGTGCCCAATTCTCCAACTGTGGGGGTCTCCAGTCCCCGAATGTGACCCTGCATATTCATACCCAGGATATCACCAGAGTAGTTTGTGCCAAGGTCAGACACATCACAGAAGTTCATTTCCCCCAAGATTATTGAAAAATAGTCTTTGGTGCAGTAATCCATGGTGTTCCTCTCTCCCTGGTAGACTACAAGGATTGGGACAACTAATAAGAGCATCTAACAGAATGAGTTCTTTTTCATGAGCTTAATAATTCATTAAGTTAGAACCTGAAAGGATATTTCAACACACAAACTGCTGGTTTTCTGTCTTGGGGGAATTGGGTGGATATTGTCCCTCGGGTCCCCCGGACACAACCTCCACACGTCCCACCCTGCTCCTCTGTCGGACTTCAGGCTGGATTCTGAGGATGGGCCCTGCAGGGTACGGAACCAGAGAAAGGGTGTGGAGTTGGTGCATTCGGTCCCTGAGGACCTTCCTGCAGAGTTGCTATGGGGAGAGGGGGGCCTCTCTTGAAAGCTGCAGCTCCTGCCAGGGCTCCCCAGACAGCCCTACTCCCTCTCCCCTCGACACCACTCTGCCTAGGATGTTCCACTATTCCTTACTGATCCCCTGCCCTGCTCGTACCTGTGCAGTCTCCATACACCACTCCTCACATTGCCTGGTGTGAGCGTCCCATATATTTCCCACCAGGACCCTAGAATAGTGAGTTGAGCTACTAATTTGTGCTAGAGATCAAAAATTTATTTTGCTTGATCTCTGTAAGTCAATTGGTTTCTACTTAGTGTTCTCATACCTTTATATTTGTCCGAGAAAACAGAGTTAAATGACTATTTAATCTATAGGAAAAGGCAGTCATTTTATTTAAACTTAAAAGCATTATCCTATAATATGGGGTGATGACCTATTTGTAGATGGCTGGTTGGGATGGGCTCAAACTCTATGAAACATACCTTTGAGTAAGTTACATTTTAAAAAATTAAAGTAACACATTCACATATTTTATTGGTTAGCAGTAGGTTTAGCTGGGAGAAGCAAAGACCTAAAACAACAGTGATTAATCAAGATAGAAATGTGTCTGTCACTCACAGGACAGTTAGAAGGCTGGCAGTCAGGGACAAATGTGGCAGCTTTACTCCAGAAAGCCATTAGGAACACGGCTCTCTATTGTTTCTCCACCAATAGGAAGGGTAAGAGGCAAAGTAGAGGGAGAGCAGTCATAAAAAAGAAGGAAATCCTGCCATTTGCATCGACAGGGATGAACTCAGAGGACATCACGTTAAGTGAAATAAGCCAGATGCAGGAAGGCAAATACCACGAGATCTCACGCATAGGTGGAATCTGAAAGAGCTGATCTCATAGAAGTAGAGCAGAGCGGTGTGAGCAGAGGCCGAGGTAGTTAGGGGGGAGGCGGGGTTGGGGAGGTGTTGGTCAAAGGGCACTGAACTTCGGTTAGAAGGAATCAGTTAAAGAGACCCACTGTACAGAGCAGTGAGCATAGTTCGTGACAGGATAGCGTATTCTCGACAATGCTTAGAGAGAGGGTGTTAAGTGTTCCCACCACACAATTGGTAACTGTGTGAGGTAATGCATGTTAATTAGCTAGAGTTAATCATTCCACAATGTGTTATGTATATACTTCAGAACATCATGTTGTATATGATAAATGCAATTTTATCTGTCAATTTAAAATTTTTAAAATAATTAAAAAAAAGAAGTACAAGAAAAGAAGAAGGGAGATTGGTGGAGCATGTCTGCTGTTTTGCACCAGGAAGTCTAGAAGCTGCCCACGGTACATGGGCTTTAGTCTTACTGCCCAGAGTGAAGCCTCAAGGTCTTAGCGGCAAATGAGGCTGAGAAACGTTGTCCCTATCTGGGGCATCCACTTGCCGGGTGCTTACCCTAGAACCGGGAGAAATGGGCTTGGTGAATCACTTCTATGAAGGGCCAGGTAGAAAACAGTCTGGGTTTTGTGGGCCACGTGTGGTGTCCGTTTCTCCTTCTCTCCCTCGTTTCCTCTCCCTCCTCCATCTCTTCCTTTTTCTCCTCCTCCTTCTTCTGCTTTCTCCAACCCTTTAAAAATGTAAAAACCATTCTTAGCTCATGGGCCACTCAAAAACAGACTGCAGTCCAGATCTGGCTCATGGACTATAGTTTGCCAACCTCAGTTTCCTCATCTGTAAAATGAGGAAAATATTAGTACCCACATATATATATATATATATATTTTTTTTTTTTTTTTAAGATTAAATCAACTCCAGTAAAGAACTTAGACTAGTGCCTGACACTCCGGAAACCCTTAATGTGTGCTGCTGTGAGACAGCAGTCTATAGTCTATGTGGGGATCAAGTGAAGCCAGACTAGGTGAGTTTGAATCCAGGCTCCACCATTTCCCCAGATGGGTCTCTGGGCAGGTTCTTTAACTTTTTTGTGCCTCAGTTTCTTCATTTTTCTCTCAGGGTTTTTGTGGAAATTAATGGAGAAATACATAAAAGTACTTATTATAGAATAGTGCCTGGGATATAGTGAGTAGTCATTAAAGGTTAGCTTTAAAGTCATTAAAGGTTACATTGCATTCTATGTTTTTATTTATTAATTTTAGAAAATATTTATTGGCTCACTAACAAGAAAGATGAGGTATGATCGCCTTTATATTTTCCCTCTCTTCTCCCCTTTTTTCATCCCAATATTTGATCTGAGAATATTTTTAATTCTTCTATTGGTTCCCTTGGACATTTCCTGTAATGCATTTGAGCTGCTAGTTCTGTTCCATTTCCATCACCGTTTGTCATTTTCTGTCGACACCCTGCTTTGTGAGATGAGTGTATGCACCTCTGCCCTTTCCTCTGCTTTCCTGTCTTCCATGCCCACTTCCCATCAGTTTATGCTTTAAGCATGTTGAGGTTATGTGCTTACATTCCATCCTGCAATCACAGCCACACCTTTTGTTCTTTGTTTATAGACTAACTATAAAACTATTTTTATATTTATGTCATTCTAACCTTGCAAATAATGTTTTGTTCTAGACCCAGAGGCATTGTGCAAAGACTACATATCTACCTCCGTGTGCCCAATGCCCCAACTCCCAGATCACTCTAAGGGGATTGCCTCCAGCATCAAGGTCAAATGAGCTCTTTTTTCAATGCCTTTTATTTCTTCAAATGAAACCACGGCTTAATTTGCTTTTTCCCTTGACCGTGGCTTCTGTCTATATTTTTTGGATTTTCAAGAATTTCTGTTTGCCTTTTCCCCACTCTAGTCATCCTATTTATTCGATTACTCTCCCTCTCCCCTAAGAGATTGCTCTTCTGCCGTTGCTTTTTCCGAAAACCATATCATTCATTCAGTTTAGTGCTTCTCCGTCTCTTCCCACCCTCGAAATCTGTCTATCCCCTTGAATTCATACTCATCTGAAAATGTTTTTATTTTGCTGTCGCACTTGAGTGAAGTTTGGTTGGGACTAAAATTCTAGGTTAAAGATTATTTTTGCCCAAAGCTTTTGAAGTATTATTCTATTAATTTTTAGCAACAGGGTGGCTAACGAGAAATCTGATGCAGTTGTGTTTTTCATTCCTTTATAGCTGACTGTATTTTTTTCCTACTGGACTCTTGATTTTCTGAAATTTGATGATAATGAGTCTGGGTCTCAGCATTTTTAATTTATTGAGCTGGCCACTTTGGGCCTTTGTAGCCTGGAAATTCAACTCCTTTTTCACTACGGGAAATTCTTTTTTTGATATTTTCTCCCTTCCACTTTCTCTGCTTATTTAGGGCTCTTTTTCATTGAATATTGGATCTGTTGCACTGGTCTCATCTTTTCTCTCATATTTTTGGTTTTTTTTTCTCTTTTTCTTTTATTAAATACATAATATAAAATTTCCTTTTTTCTTGACTTTGTTCTTAGGTCTTCTCTTCAAATTTTTATTTTGGTAATTCCATATTCAATTTTTAAGAGATTCCTCTTCTTTTCTGTTTAAAATATGGCCTTTTTCTCCTTGTAGGAATGTAGTATCTCACTTAACATCTTTAACTTTATTATTTAGAGTTTTTGCTTTTTAATTTCTGTTATGTTCCCTGAATTTACTCTATTTCCTCTGGGGTCAGTTTTTCCATTGATAAATTTGGTCTTTCTCTTTTGTGGCGGTCATGTTCTCATATACCTAATGATCCATTTGTGCTTTACTGGGTAGAAAGTGTAACTTTGCTAATATATATTTAGGAATTTTAAAAAATCTCTGTTTTTCCTTTGAGTAGAAATTCTGGCTAAAGATTCTGTGTAGAAAAGAGAACAGTTTAATGACTAAGAACCTGCGCTTTTCAGTAAGGAGATAAGAAAGCAGTCAAGATGATGACCCTATCAAATGCCAGAATAAGAAGGTTTTTCCCTGGAGGTAAAAACACATACAGTATAAGTCTGGGAGCTTTCCAGACACTTTACTCCAATTCTTTAGAGGAGAGCTGTCATGCTTTGGACATTTCAGCTGCTTGCATTTTGTGGGTATTGTTGGAGGAGCTGGGGTGGAGATGGGCCAGCTGGAACTGCTGTCCTGTATTAAACACCTGTGTGCAGCCTTCTGTCTTACTTCTGCATACACCATTCCCGTCACTCTAAGACTCTCTGGAGTTTGTCAGCCAGCCTGGCCCTCCTGTCTTCTGCAGCCTCTTAAGAGTAGATTCTAGGCAACAGCCTTCTCCCTGCATTTCATGTACCTGTCCTCTCCCATCTGCTTTTCACCTTCTAGAAATATGGTGAGGTCATCACTCATTGGCAAACCCCTCTCCGATTATTGGTGTGAGGTGCTTTCCATTTCATCAGTTTTAGCTTTCATTTCAGTGGGGTATGAAGGATGAGGTAAACTGGCTGATTTTTCATCTAGATCCCAAAGTCTAGGTTTATCTTTTAAATTGTTAAGTAACTGATATTGTTAGGTGGATGAATAAGTTCTGAAGATGTAGCATATAGCTTGGTGACTATAGTTAATAATGATATAAACTTGAAAATTTTTAAAAAAGAAAAACAGAAAAGTGGTATTTTTCCTAGTTTTCTTCTGTTTGAGAATTAACAATTATGTGTATTGAGAAAGCGTAGTGTATTAGCTAAGCACATAAACATTGCAGTCAGAGTGACAGCCATATTTAGCATCTTGGGCTTCTCATTTGTCAAATGGGGCTAATAATAATAATGACAATAATACATACCTTACAATCAAATGGTAGAATAAGCATGAAGTGCTAAACATGGTTCTTGGCACATGGTAAAACTTGTAAAAATATTGGTTAGCTTTATTATTATTTGTTAAATCATTTTTACTTTTAAAGTTAAAAATATATATTAACTAAAAAATATTAATACTTTCAAGTGATGTACCTATTCTGATATGTTACCGATTAAAGTCACCTTTCATTAGAAGTGGCAGTTATTACAAGGGATTTTAATCAGATTTAATATATTTCTTCAGGGACTTAAGACAGTCTCCAAGGATCTTGTTTAAATTAAATTATTTTAACATTTCTCTACATCTTAAAAAATGTTAAGATTCTAACACTGTTACACAAACTCTGTATTAGTTTTGGGAAAAACTAAGGTTTCTTTTGTAATATCTTCCTCTTTATTAACTGGCTGAATTACTTAGAATGTTTTGGGGGCACATTAAGATTCTACATAAAAAGGAGTCTTAATAACTTTTGATGATAACAAAAGTTCTGACTAAATTTAAATTGATTTTGTACCTTAGTATTAATAGCTGTGCAGCTATTATATAGCTATTAATGATGATACAGCTATTATAATTACAACTATTATAATAAATGAGGGAATTATTTTATTGGTTAAACATTACATTATCATCTGCATAAAATGGTAATTTTTTGCTGCTTGAAAACACTTTATGAGCATATCCATACTGTGTGTTTATGTTAGCTAAGAATACCCTCCCAACAGAAGATAATATTTCCTTTAATACAGCAGGAAATATTAACACTTGAAAGTGAAAAGATAACTGGCTATTTAAAATACATTTAAAAGCATTTTAGGGATGTGGAGTCAGGGTTTTGAAAAGAAATGTTTTGCAAATCTGTAATTAAATAAGGTAATCTCATTATTCTACTTAACTTCTTAGCTGGCCTAGCAGTATCCATGTATCAGAAATTGTTGATTCATAGCACCGTTTTAATCCTTTAGTGATACTTTTAATTCACTTACAAATGACTCTCTGTGTGAAAGGTCGCAGCGACTCTGTCCTTTACAGTCAGCGATGCTTCCACTGCGTGTGAGGGATTTGGTTTTCGGCCACAGAGACTTTGCTCCGAGGACTAATGGAACTTTCATAAAGCCAGCATGGTCCCCACCGTTTGTTCTTAGGGGAGATTTTATAATCAAGCTTTAATGATAGAAATGTCTATGGTTGGTACATTCAAGGACATTGTTCCCAGCTCTGTGAGTAAAAGATACGATCGGCTCATATAAAGTAGGAAGGGAGATGAGGAGAGTGAACCTGAACTGCGCATCTGGGAGCAGTTCAAGGCACGGTGCTTTGTGAAACATGGTAGTAAACCCAACTCTCCTGAAGCTTTATTGTCTGGCAGGTTAGTAATGGCCTGGTTTATTTCTGCACGCAGGGCATTCACTTTCCCTCCGTGCCCCTACCTCTGCCCTGGCTAAAGAGCTTTACTTCCCTGAAAACTCCTTTGGACTGCTCCAGCCCCTTGTTTATGATAGGTGCCTGTTTCTACATCCTGCGGATAAATGCAGCACCTGCTTGCTTCGTCAGTGAAAGACGAAGCTGTTGACATTTTGAGTCATTCTATTTTGATGAATATAGGCAACGTATTTCCAGGTTGCTGTCTCATCCATATGTCTTTCCCCCCACACTAAAATGAAAATATACCTTGTTCTTTCATTTTACTAGTCACTTTTATATGACTCTTACAAAGGTCAGCATCCAAAAAGATTATTGCCTTGCATAATATAGTTGTGCCGTAGTGACAGAGAAAAATATCTTGTCTCAGAGATGTTATAAGATGTTCTCAGGAGAGCAATAGTGAAAACAGGCCACAAGTCCTGGCTTCTAGTTCTGTGCTACTCAAAGTGCAGTCCCTGGACCCACAGCTTTGGCATCTTCTCAGAGTTAGAAAGGCAGGATCTCAGGCACCACCCCAGACCTCCTGCATCAGAATCTGCCTGGCAGCAGGGCCTGGGGAGGTTCGTGTGCACTCTCAAGTTTGAGATGCACTGCCCTAGCTGACTGACTCATGTGAGGTCATTTCCAGAAATGTCACTTCTGATGAGCAATTTTACAATAATATAATCAAACTCATGTTCTCATCCTCATAGTGGTCTGGAACACCATAAACATCCCATAATGTTTGTTGAATGAATAGACAAAAGATGCAAGTTGCTTTTTAGCAATAGCTTTTGGTCTCCTAGACTGTCTTGTACTATTGTGGGGGTAAGAGTTGCATGAAATTCCGTAATAAGATCCTAGAGTCTTTTAAATATTTCTTTTGGCTTCATTTTTGTCCTGGATTCTTCCCAGGAATATTCTTTCTCTTTGTTTCCTTTTTGGCTCTGAATACAATATTTTTTTTAATTGACAAGCAAAAATTGTACGTATTTGTGGTACACAACATGATGTTTTGATATATTGTGGAATGACTAAATCAAACTATTTAACATATGCATTACCTCACAAACTTATCATTTCTTTTGTGGTGAAAACACTTAAAATCTACTCTCTTAGCAATTTTCATATATACAGTATATTGTTATAAACTGTAGTTACCGTGATGTGCAGTAGAGCTCTTGAACTTACTTCTCCTGTCTAACTGAGGTTTTGTGTCCTTTGGCCAATATCTCCCCAGTCTCTCCACCCACTGAATACAACAGATTTCCAAGGGGCATGCTCTTTGGAAAGCTGTTTCTTTAAATAAAAGGGGGGTGGATGCTGTTTGGCGGCCAATTGGGGGATCATGCCTCACCAGCTGTCCTCCCCTCCACTGGGCCAGGTGGTGGTGGAGGTGGGAGCCCATGGGGCGGTGGCTGCTTGGTGTCCAGTAGCATAGCTCTGGGGCTGTGCTGGGGCTAAGGGGCCCCACCATGAACTGTGGGTCCTGGGTGCAGAGCTGCAGCAATGGGTTGGAGGAGCCAGGAAAATCTCAATGATCTATCAAAGTGAATCTCAGGGAGCACACATCAACTCTGTCTTATTTATGGCAAAATTCTGCCTACAGCTCTTTGGAAATAATAAAAAAAATCTGTACAAATATCTGAATATTATGTAAATTCTAACATTGGTTGTATAAATTGATGGAGGGTTTGGGGCTAGACTGCATTTTGTTCTTGGAATTTGCCTTAGCTAGAAAACACACTGTTCTTCTGCTGTAAAGAATTCTGGGGGCCAGAATATGAAACAGGAATCCTAGATTCTTGTCTGGAATCCACTACTGTGAAAGCATTGGCACAGTTAACGAGTGGCTTCTCTATTCTCCAGGATCCTGGGAGAATTCCAGTTAGGGAAGATTTTAAATTACAAGTGTGAAGATAGCCCCTGTCATGGAGCACAGTGAAGAGTTAAGATGTTTATATCTTTGCAACCATTAATGCAAACAGTAGTCTGAATGCGTTAATCTCATAGTTAATATTATAAGCCATTTGATTTATAATGAAAGGATAAACTCTCAGTATCATTTAAGATGTGTCAATTCAGGTACTATTACTACTTCTCACAAATTGGTTAGTAGAGATGTGTCAGATGCTGTGTTGGTTTTCTATTGCTGCTGTAACAAATTACCACAAACTTAGTGGCTTAAACCAACACAAATTGATTACAGTTCTATAGGTGAGAGGTCTCACCAGGCTAAAATCAAGGTGTTGGCAGCGCTGTGTTCCTTTTTTCTATAGGCTCTTGGTAGACTTGTCTTTCCATCTTCTCCAGGCCACACACATCCTTGCCTTGTGGCCTCGTCCTCCGTCTTCAAAGCCAGCGAGGTGGGTGGAGTCCTTCCCCATCACATCGCTCTGACTTCCTCTCTGCCTCCTTCCCCTGTGGGCCCTCCTGGATGGCGCAGGATAATCTCCCCATCTGAACATCAGCTGATAGCAACCTTAATTCCCCTTTGCCATGCAAGGTAGCATAGTCACAGGTTCCAGGGATTAGGACATGGACGTCTTTAGAAGGCCATTTTTCTGCCCACCATAAATAAGTAAGAAGAAAAAGTCTCAAAGTCTCAGCAAATTTTTAGACATTTTTAGGTTCTTTCTTCAGTTTCTTAAAAAATTGAACCTTATTATTTACATCTTTTTCAACTTATAGTTAACCCTATTATCCTGATGGAAGTCAGATGGAAGAGCTTTGACTCATCTTTTTCTGTGTGTTTGACCAAAAAAAAAAAACCCAAAAACTTTGTTGGGGAGAATGGGTTGCAGTTCATTTTGTGTGTAAATCTGAGATGTTCTGGTAAGCTGCACCTTTGTCATGTGAGCTACAGGGTGCAGTTACATTGGGGGTGCAGGTAGAAGAGAGTAGACTTTCCTTGTATTCAGCATGATTTAGGGTAACTGCCAATCTAACCCACTTCTGTATTTTTATACTTTTGGCCCCAGGACTCCAGGGAGTCCTGTATTTTCAGTTGTGCTTATCTTAAACTCAGGAAAGAGAAACTTTGTTTCTAAATTTTTTCTTGAAGCACTTCTCTGAACATTCTCATTGTTTTCAAGGTTCATTCCAGGGCGCTTCACAGTTTTTCCTTTTCTCACTGAACAATTAAGATGAGTTTGGTGACAAAAGGGAGACCTATTTTAAGTTGTGCTTTGGAAGAAAGTGGAGAACAAACAGCACCCTTCCTCCTGGTACAGAGAGCAGTAGAGTGTGCCTTCAGAAAAGTGGGCCACGTTTTGCAGAAGTTGTGTGGGGTGGGCAAGAAGACGACACATAACAAAGAGAGAGGGGCCAGGTGCTAGAGAGTTTTTAAATTTTTTTATTATTTTATTTGCGAATTAGTGCAAATAATCCATCTCCTCTGTTTTGAGGTAGAAATTACATCAAGTCCAGGTGATATCACAGGCCACAGACACAGGATGAAAGTGTTGTGAGTAGATTTTTTGGAACATGAAAATGTGGTTGTTCTCCACTCCGCCCATGTGGTCATGGAACCCCATCTTGCCTCTGCGTTCCCAGCACGGGGACCATGCCCCCAGCAGGGGAGGACAAGAAGGAAGAGTGAGGATTTCTGTACTCATTCATGTGAGTCAGAAACAAATCTAAGCTTCAGAACGCATCAAAAACACACCAATGAAACGTGCCAGGGTTTGAAGAATTGCTGTTCTGGTACTAATGGTAATAGTTCTATGCTTTAGCTTTACAGAGAGTTTGAAAGAATTTCAGTGTTGGAAAAATCTTGTAACTCCTTCTTAGAGTCGGTGCTCGGGGTCTAGCCAGGTAGGCACATCCTAGCCGTGTGCCAAAAAATGAAATTGTTTTTAAAAATCAGTACTTCAGTTTCAAAGCAAATTTGCCATATTAACTCGCCTCTGCTTTGCGTTAGATACAAGAAGAAAGATGACTTTGGATCTGAGAAGCCCTTAATCTTGTGTATAAAATAACCCCACTCCTTTCTACTGAACACTTTACAGCAAAATTAATACAGGGTTAAAGGCAAAGCAATGTAACTTACAGAAAACAGCAGTGGTAAAACATTATTTGGCAAATTATTTAAAATGTTCCTAATGCCAATATCAAAGGGTGAGAAAACTTAATAGGCGTGGGAAGAGAAGAGCAATTAAAGGTGTCAAAAGATCCACAAAAATGAGTAACATCCAAGTAACTAAAATAGAACTAGGAAAGAGGTGATGGAAGAAGGGGGCGACGACAGCCGGAGCGGTGGCCTGCAGAACGCCCTCCTCCTGGCCGGGAGGGAGCGGCCTTGGGGGCGCTGAAGGAGCTGGACCTCGGGCCACGGACCTCAGCCAGTGGCCCCCTGCACTGTGCTGCAGTCACATGCCTCAGGGGAAAGCCAGTAGGTAAATCCGCCGAATTGGGGCTTCCTTAAAATTCAAAACTTGTGAGGAGGCAGGATTCCGAAGTGGCCCCCAGGGTCTGCGCCCCTTGCTGTGGGCGCCCTCGGGACCCCCGGGACTGAGCCTAGGCCGGAGTTTGCCTCCACCGCGCGGTTTTGCAGCACGGCACGGTCGGGTTTAAGAAGGGGGCTTATCCTCAGTGGCCTGAACTAATCTCGTGAGCCCTTTAGATCTGGGTCCAGAGGTCAGGGAAAGAGGATGACAGAGAGTCAAAGCGGGAGAGGATGTCCGAGGTGAGGGAGATTGTCTGTTGTTGCCTTTGATGACCAAGGGGCCAAGTGGCAAGGACCGAGAATGGCCTCTGTGGTGTGGAGTGGCCGCCGCGGCCAGCGAGAGAGCAGGGACTCAGCCCTCCAGCCTGAGGAGCGAGTCCTGCCACAGCCCGGACGAGAGTGGACTAGGCCCCCAGCCGAGATGAGCCCGGATCTTGCCAAAGCCTTGATTTCGGACTTGTGAGACCCTGGGCGGAGAACCCAGCCACTCTGTAGGTGAACTTCTGACCTAAAGGTCCGCACTGTTTAAAGCTGCCAAATTTCTGGTAAATTTGTTATGCAGCAATTGAAAACATATACACTCTCTAAGCTAATTTTATTTTTAAAGTGTCACGTTAATGGAATTTAGTGAAACGTCTTTGCTTTACTGGGTGTTACTGTGCTAAGACTGCAGCCAGCCCTCCGCATTCGCGGGTTCCGCATCCGCGGATTCAACCATCCTGCACAGAAAAGATCCTTCACAGCGGCCCAGGGGTTACTGCGTGGCGCTCCTGCCTTCCTCCGCAAGCCTGCGCCTGGCGCTGTTGAGCTCTCAAAGCCACCTCTCTGTCGCAGAAACAGCCACGGCCCCTATCACCCAGGAGCAGGGAGGGTCCACAGCCTGCTGTGGGGTGGGGTGTCTTTTTGCCCTTTGAACAGAGCCTTTTGGAGAAGAGCCTTTTAGGGAACTGTTCTCAGGCTCCCGGTTGGCCTTGTTCCTTGCCTGATCCCTTTGGTCCCACTCGAAACTGTTGAAGAAATGAAAGTTCTTTTTCTTTGTTACAGACTTATTTTGGTATCTATGAACCTAGAACTTGAAATGATTTCTACTTACCACTTAAATTTTTAAGTGTGGTATCAAACATATCTGAGACTTTCCAGAAGGGAATTTAAAAGTCTTCAGTGTTGGGTAATTGATCGTCCTAACCGTTGCCATATTTTGTGTCTTTGCTCCCTACTACTGGGGATGGGAGAGCAACAGTGTGTTTATTTTGTGCACTTCACAACTGACTTCTTGGTGTCCTGGGGTTAAAAGTTGAAGATATTTTCCAACAAGGTTGTAGTTGAATCCTCCCCTTGCGAGCTGGACCCACACCTGCACTGCCCTGCCTGGACAGTCTGTTCCATCTGTTCTCAGCCAGATGAAGGCAGAGTGTACTCTCAAAGTGTGTGGAATTAACTAATCACTGAAGGCTTTCGCCAGTCGATCATTGGGAAGGTTTACAATGATTTTGAAGGAGATGCAGTGGAGTTTTAGATTTCAGGGGCAATAGCGACTTTCAAAAGTCTTCAAGTCTAATGTGCTCAAGTACGCAGACAGCATCCTTCCATGTCTGGTGTGCATGGACGCTTGTGGGTGAGTCTGTGTCCCCCTCTCGACCATAAACAATTGTATGACATAGTCATTCTGGTTCATCCTGCCTGACCCTGGGAGACATACCAGTAATGGATGTGTAAAAGAAGGAAAAGAATCGCTCTGTTTTACATTTTAGTATAATTTAAGATGAGTTTTATTGAAAAAATGGATACTGAAGGGTGAATGTGTCAAAGTGTTTAACTGTGTACGTTGACTTTTATGTCGTCATTTGTCTGTCGTTAATGACTGATGCCTTGCACTGGGTTGTACCACAGTGATGACATTAGACTGTAGAGACTTTTTGCCTAATCACAGTGGTGTCCTCCCTTAGTGTTTGTGTCCCCACTGCTTCCATGCCCTTTATATGTTCCAAATAAATGCTGGGTCATAAGAACCAGCAAAGTCCCCCTGTCATCAGACTAAACAAGTAATGATTTTTAAAGTCCCCATATTTGTCTTATTTTTGGTGTAGTTTTAAATTAACTACTAACAATATAAATAACAACATCATAAAAACTACAAATAAAAAAATAAAAATAATACAAATAAAAAGCAATACAGTATAATAACTATTTATATAGCATTTACACAGTATTCGATATTGTAAGGAATCTAGAGATGATTTGAAGTATACAGGAGGATGTGTATTGGGAATATGCAAATACTACACCATTTTAAATCAGGGACTTGAGCATACGTGGATTTTGGTATCCAAAGAGGTCCTGGAAACCTTCTACCATGGATACCAGGGGATAACTATAATTCATAAAATATTTTAAATAGAAATTATTTTAATTTTGCATTAAGAATCGCCAGAAGATATGCCATTTAAAAAATAAAATATCTTGAAATAGATGTAGCCATATTCCCTTATTTTTAAAAAAGTTCACCTTGAGAATGGCATTCTCCTTTGAAAGATGCCATCTAATTCATCCTGACAGTCTTACTCCTGTAGATATTGTCACCAAATATAAAGGGCATGGAATGTAGTTTTAGGCCAATTTAACCTTAAAATTTAGGCAACAGAAGGAAAACCCGTTAGGCTATACCTAGTTACATACTCCCATGGCCATTAGTCAAACACCAGAGCCCAGTGAAGTGAGGTTTTGTGTACCCACTGCACCTGAGGCTGAGGTGCCCTGTGATGCAGCTTAGAGAGGGCTTCACTGTAGATAGAGAAGCTTTGGTATCCTTGAGAAATGCCCACTCTATCAGCAGTAAAGATGGCTAATGGCTTAGCCTGAAGAAATTAGTTCCAAGAGAGCATATGATAGCTCTTTCTGGGTTGAGCCCCACACCCTCACACTGCTCATCAGAGGTTTTGCCCCACATGTGTGAGATAGACCAAGTAATTGAACTATCTAGTGGGCGGAGCTGTACTGATACATGGCCCTTCTGGGTCTTTCGAGTCAATAATGAGATCATTTTCTTTTAAACCCTTGTTCAAAGCAGTTTTGGCTCGTTTCTTTTTTTTCCCCTCTTCTAGGGTGGAAAGACAGAAAGAGTACTTGCAGTTTCCACTAGTAGACAGGCATAATAATAATCAAAGAACATGAAACTGAAGCCAAAACCTTTGCCAGACTAAGAGAAACAAATTGCACCGAAAAATCATCCCAGACTTACGGCTGTTGCAGTGGCAGCTCTTGTTATTGTATTTCTCTGTCCCATCTTTCTGTTTTTCTTATGGCAAATGTCACATTGTTGACTTTCCATCATGTAATGTCAAGAAGAATGATCATTAAGCAACCTTTTGAAAAAACAAACATCTTCACTTGGTTTTTGAAAGATCTGGAATAAAGGAATTTCTGAAAATGATTTCCGCTTATTTCAATGGAGTGGGCATTTGGAAAGGCTATGTTATTCTGAAAGCACTGGTCGACTCGTTAGAAACTGGTTGCATTACTTTGTGTCAAAATCATATAAAATCAAAGGTAGATGGTATTTCTATTGTTTTAAGAGCAGAACAAAATATTTTATGCACAAATGAAGACTGTGACAGAGACTACACTAGGGGCATAACAGGGATCACTCTGCGACCCAGGGCTTAAACCCCCACCAGGACACCATCCTGGAATGTCAGAAAGTATGGTTTCTTTTTTAAAAAATTAATTGATTATTTTTAATTGACAATTACAAGCATGTCTTCTTACCCATATTCAAGTGTTTATGCATTTTTTAAAATAACCGATGTACGTGTGTCATTGACGAGCTAGGGTGAACACTTCACCAGATCTGCCCGCCCCGCCCCACCCAGGAATAGGGGAACCTGTGGGAAGGCTTTCCCAGTGCTCCCTTCTCCAGGTAACACCGACACCACTGCTCTTTCCCGGCTGGCTGTGCTCCTCCTTCCTTTCCTCCTGACTGTGGGAGAGCAGAAAATTCAAGCCTGGCTCCTGAGATGGCTCTGTGAATTTTTTTGTATTTTCACCTAAAAAAATCCAAGAAGAGACAGTGATATTGATGGAGAATCCCATCCACTGCATTTCTGCTTCCTGGTGACTCTTGAGATGGGAGTTAACTAGATGAAGAGGGCGTGAAAGAGTATTCTCTGGGAAGAACAGACAGGATGGGCTGCAGGGAAGGGGGCATGATGGGACAAGAGTGGGGGGACGGAGTGGGGGCCAGACAGGCTGACCTTGTAGGCCACTTGGGGATTATTGTCTTTATTCTAACAGCAACAAGAGGCTCTGAAGGAAGTAAGCTTGCGAGTAAAAGGATGGGGTTTGTACCTACTGAGAACACCTAGCTGGCTGCAGTGTGGAGACCAGATTAAAGGGAAGAGCAGAGAGTATAGGATAACCAAGAGCATATTCCATAGTCCCAGCAAGAGGTGGTACAGCTTGAGCATCCCTAATTCAGAAACCGAAAATCTGAAATGCTCCGAAATCCAAAACTTTTTGAGTGCCAACATGATGCCACAAGTGGAAAACTTCACACATAAGTACTTAACACAGACTTTGATTCATGCACAAAATTATTAAAAATATTGTATAAAATTACTTGCAGGCTATGTGTATAAGGTATAAATGAAACATAAATGAATTTTGTGTTTAGACTTGCATCCCAACCCCAAGATATCTCCTTATGTATATGCAAATATTCCAAAACCCAAAAAATCCTAAATCTGAAACATTTCTGGTCCCAAGCATTTCAGATAAGGAATACTTAGCCTGTATTCGCTTGGACTCAGGAGGTGGTGGAACAGAAAGGAGGGGCAAGGTTGCAGCACTGTTATACGTGTCAACAAGATTGGTGGTGGATTGGCTGAGGCAGATGAGAAGGGTGGAGAAGTCATGGAAGATTCCTGGGTTTTGGAATGGTTATGCTATTCCCGGGAACCCAGAACCTTGGTAAACGTCATTTGTTTGTTTGTCTATTTATTTATTTTGAGTTTTGCTTTGTTTCAGATAGAGGGCTTGCATTCCATTTTGGATGTATTGAGTTTAGGGTTCATTGAGCTAACCAAGAGATGTCCAGGAGGCATCAGATAACTGATGTCTTTATCATCTAGTAAAAAAAAATTAAGAAAATAAGGGAAAATTCAAGGAATAAAATTCCATAGTGTCACGGCAAAAGGATCAGAGAAATTTAAAATCTCCATTTCATTTCTCAAGATATTGTTTCTTGAGAAATGGGAAATAACAAACCTCTAACTGTAAGTTTGTTATTTTTCCAACAAATTGCAGCGACACTTTAATTTCTAGTGTAACTTTTGAGAGGAAAAAAATGGCAGTGGTGACAGAGGGTGAGTGGAGACAGGTTAGAAATGGCTCCGTGGGTCAGGATGTGGAAATGGGGAGATCAGTGGGTGAAGGATTCCTTTTGAGTTATCAGATTTGCTGAGAGAAAGGAGGAATACGCAGCAGGTGAGCTGGCTTGATCTAGTCCTTGGAACCCTAACAACTGGTGGAGAGAAAATACAGAGGTAGCTTAGGGAAAACCTGTTTTTTCCCAGCTCCCTTTAGGAGGCACATGATTGAGCTTGACTTTTGAGCAGAGAGACACAAAAAGCCCTTTAGTCCCTCTTAGGTCTCAATCCTTAGAAATGTATTTTGTCAGATCCTTAAAATGAAGCAAGATTTTTCCTAGAAGAATGTCCTGTAGACCACAAAAAAAACCCCTAAATCTGAATTTTGTATCTGTCTATATATCATTGTCTGCATTTAAATTTTCTAGTGGTGTAATCTCATGATCCAAATATCTACAAGAGAGATTGATGTTTCTATGGAAATTTTTAAAAGTGAGTTACACATTTGGATACTTTTCTTTTTAGCCAAAAATGCACTTTTAGGAACAATGTAAATCAGATGAAGTAATATTTTTCCTTCATATTTTAAATCATACTACTAATTGAAACAAGGGATAATAAGAAAATAGAATTTTTCAAACATGACCTTTTTCAGTGAAAATTTATTTATTTATCTATGTACTTATTAAATCAAAGAAAGAGAATGAAGCAGGTATCGATAAGGCACATATTGTTGACTGAAGTGTGGAAGAAAGATTCGAATTATTTCAACTAAATAGTTATTCTGTGACATCAAATATCCTGCAAAGAATATAAAACAAAATTTTAAATATATGATAGGTGTCCATCTTCAGGGACATCAAATTGTGTTTTTATTGGCTCACCTGAGAGAGCAAAGGGCCTCTCCTGTGGTGTCTGAATGTTGCCCCGACAACAGTGCTCTTTCACAGAGGTGCAGCCCCTTGTCTTTCTCTGAGACCTTGTGGCAACTTGTCTATTTGTTCTGATAAAAACTATAAACTGATGCAATTATTAATAATCAATTAACATAAAAGCAAGATATTCTATTTGATGTGGTCAAGTTTCAGTAGCAAGAGATTCATACTTTCCTAAGACTGAAAGGTTTATATATTGTTTACAATAGTTTTTAGTTAAAGTAGGCACAGTTTCAAAGTTTATCAAATGTAAAGAAAGAACTGGAAGAGTATATTCCTCTTTTTCTTTCCTGAAACTTGTCTTTTTTGTCTTTGGGTTTTCTTTTACTCCTTTCCCACTGCCCCTCAATTTTCCTTCTCTGACTTTGTCTGGCATTGTCCTTTGCTCTTTTCAAGAATCCTATTGTTCTCAGAGTTCTTTTCTTTTTTGTTATTTCTTTTCGGTTGTCTCCTTTCAACGAAACTACAACCTGTTCTTTCAGCCCAGTGACTTTCGAGGTAAGAAAGGTGTCTGACTCACTGGCTAAATATAGGTGCCCCCGCTGAGCTGGTCGCTTTCTTTAAAGAATTCTCAGTGGTGGTCTCTCAACTGCTTGTCTTTTCTATTTAACTATTTTTTTTCTTTTTCTAATAGAAAATGCTATGCAAGTCTTATTCTGGTAGAATGATTAGTTATACAAGAAAATGCAGAAAAATTCCCCTTGAGAAACATTTAGGATAAACTTTTGGAAGAGTTTTCTCTTTAATACTTCAAATACATATCTCACTTTAGAGCACATCAGTGGCTCAAAGCAAAGATGAATCTCTCCTCTGGCCCAAGCAGGTGGAAATTAGCCCAATGGATGAAAACTTGGGCTCTAGAGTCAGACAGAGCTGGATCTGAATCCTGCCTCTGTTGTTTACATGTTGTTCTATGTTTCGGGGCAAGTTACCCAACCTCACCGAGGACCAGTTTTCTCATCTGCAAAATGGAGATAATAATAAGGTCCCTTGGTGTTGCTGAATGTTTAGTACTATGTGCCTGGCACATAGTTAGGGCCCACTGAATTTTAGCTTAAAAAAAAAAATCTGCATGGTTTGCTCCTTGGTGAAGTGGAAGTAGTATCTTTAACATGCCTCTCGTAGCAATAAGAATGAATGAGTTCTAAGACCCAGTGAATATGCTTTTGTCATAAGAAAATTCTCTTCTCTTAAATTGAATATAAAAAAGAAACATTGAGCAAGGTTTAGAGATTTCAAGATGTTTCTTAGAGAAAATTTTGATTACAATTCTCAGAGTTGGAAAAAAAGAAAAAGATACATTAGGATAGTTCAGGCTGGACACGGTGGCTCGTGCCTGTCATCCTAGCAATTTGGGAGGCTGAGGCGGGAGGATTGCTTGAGGTCTGGAGTTTAGAGACCAGCCTGGGCAAGAGTGAGACCCTGTCTCTACAAATAATAGAAAAATTAGCCAGGGTGGTGGCTTGAGCCTGTAGTCTCAGCTACTCGGGAAGCTGAGGCTGGAGGATCGTTGAGTCCAGGAGTTTGAGGTTGCAGTGAGCTCTGATGACACTACTGCCTTCTAGCCCAGGCAACAGAGAGAGACCCTGTCTCAAAAAAAAAAAAAAAAAACAGTTCAAGTGGGACCACGTTTAAGATCAATCAATCAAATATTTCTGTTCCGTGAAAAATATTACTTCTCCAAAATAGCAAATTTTGATTGCTGTGTAAATTGTTTAGCATAATACTTAATACATGTTTAATATATAACATGTAACAATGAGTGGCTATATTTATAGTGAAAACTTAGTTCACTTGGTTATATTTGTCTTATATATTTTTATATATATACACACACACATAAATATATTTGCATATACTTTTTAACATAGAAGTAATTATTTAACAAAATTGACTATTTTTGGTGATGTTGGAATGTGAGAAGAGGAGCCCTTCTTTCTCTCCCCCGCTCCCCCAAAATATTTACTGAGTGCTTGTTAAACAGGAACAGATTTGGCTATGGCAACTGTTAGAGATAATTGTGACGACTACCTTAAGCCAGCTGCTCACCCACTGCATAAAAACATGACCCCAAACTTACATTTCCCAGTGGCTTTGCACTTTGAGACACACACTTGTCTCCCGTGAAGGACCCGTTAAACCATTTTGTCAAAGGTATCAGTAATTACAATGATGTGTTATTCATTCATTCACTCACTAAATTTACTATGTAGCTATGATTTTTTCAGCCATTTTGCTAGGTTTTATATATATAGACATTAATGTCCTACCTAAAACGGTGTTACCCCTAAGGTTTCTCCCTCTTTGTTTCTCACTGCAGAGAAAGGCTGGATATGTTAATACTTGGTAATATGTGTATGTGTGCTTGTAGGCCTGTATAATGGTCTGGAAATGACCTTTTAATAAATCTGTTTGGTATTCACATGGACCTTAAGATGATTAAGGAGCTATATATGTGTGTATATATATGTAGATAGTATATAATGCAAATATTATTCATAAATACAAAAAATTATACATAAATATAATTATATGAAAGATAAAAACACACAGTTTATTTACATATTTTTCAGAGTTTCAAGTGGGTGCAGGTTGACAAGATGTTCCTTGTGCTAGTATTAAACCTCCCTCCTCCAGCCAGGGCTGTGGCTCATCAGATGGCTTGGCAAACAAGAGGTTAAGGGAGGGGGAGGAACAGACAAAGTCAATAAAGTTAATTGCAGGAAGCAGTTGCACAGCAACTGCAGCCAGGGAAACTGTTCTCCAGGAGCAGCCAATCAAACAGGGGACGGAGTTCACCAGGAAGTGCCTGCTTCCTCCCTGGCCCACCCCCTGCGCCTTCTGCCCGCCCCGTCTGTCTCTCTTTCTCCATCTCTCTGTCTGCGGGGCTCTCTCCTTTCTCTGCCTCGTAGTCGCTCCCTGTGGGTCTTTGCTCCTTTGCCGTTTTTCTCTATGGGCACGCTAAGGTGTACATGCACAAGCGGTTTGCAAAAGCAGACAAGGAACCCTTCCTGGTTCTTTGCCCATGGCCCAGACACAGTGTTCACGTAAGGTAAAGTCAGGCCTCGAACCTCCCCACGCACACCGTTTCCTGCCAGGTGAGCACAGGCATTCACAGAGTGGGTCATCTGTATGTGCTGAATGTGACATCATAACCCATGGAAGCTGTATGGGATCACATAAACTCCAACCCAGCCATCAGAGTCACTCGGCTTATGACAGAGAATGGTGTGGATGCCATATAGTGTGCCAGGAAGTTATGGGGTCCACCATTTATTTTTCCTTTATCCCATATAATGAATTCTATATTAGCTACTTTTTGAAACGGGACCTTTGATATCAGAGTCAGGATTAGGCTTTTCATTTTTACAGAAGAGGTGTGTTGGCCTACAGCCCAAAAGATTACTACTATTATCATCGTTTTATCTCTCAAAGCTGGGACTGGCCGGGGATTTCCCAGTATTAATTAATTAACTCCAGGCCCTTCTGGCAAAATGCCTTGAAAAGGAATAGCATGTCCTGAGTGACCCTCTTGTGTACTTTATGCCAGTGATCATTAAACCCGCAAAATTGTCTCACCTGATTCCTTGGGACATTAAATGAAGATAACAAGAATAATAAACTTGCATATTAACATAAAGGAAATGTTAATCTACTAGACACATAAAATAGTGTAAAATTCCTCCTGGAACTGAGGGCAAATGCTTATCTTAAGATCATTTTTAATGTTTTCTGCCCATGGTTCAATAAGAGTCCTGAGATGATCAGGGCTCAAGGACATTCAACCGTTTACAAAGCATGTAAACATACAAGACAGAGAGCCCTTGGAGCAGACTGTTGCACTCCATAGCACAACACAAACATTGAGTGGCAAACCCATGGTTAGCTAGGGAAGCAGGCACTTCATCCTTTTGGATATAGAGGAGTAGAGGTAATGATACTTTGCAACCTCTTTGAGCTCCTGGAGAAGCATGCATAGAAATGGGGTTTGGGTTCAACCCTTCCTGGTTTCCTTAGCAAGTTCAGGACTTCGCAGACAAGGAACATGCCCCCCAAAGAACCTCTACTGTCATGAATGCACACATTTGGATCTGCTAGAGGCTATAGGGTGTCTCTGTGAAGCCTGCACTCACAGAAAGTAAGAACTCTCCTAACACCTGTAACTCCAAAAGCACAGTGCCAGCCATTCCTCGTGCACACAAACACACATGCACATTCACACACAGAAGTACACACCCAGAAACACATATATGTGGAAATACACACACAGAAGCACGCACACAGAGAAATACACACATAGAAACACACATAGACGTGCACACCCAGAAACATACCCCAAAACACACCCACAAATACACAGACAGGAACACACACACAGAGGAATACACACACAGAAATATAGATGCAGAAACACAAACACACACACCATCCCTCTAAAAAGATCCTCCGTTTTTTTAGTCATTGGAAGTTGCTGAGTGAGAGAAAGAAAGCGAAATTAATACCAAATTAAAAAGTGAACTGAAATAAATGAATCGTTAGGGCACAAAAGGTGTCGTTAGAGATGCAGGGAACGTAAGAAGGGAAAGTTGTGTTGTAGGAAGCAGTCCTCATTACCAAGTTTCAATGTGAATGACTGGAGGGCTTGGGGGAGTGCCAGCACCCCCATAGCGGTGACACATCCTTCCCCCAGCAGACTGAAACTTCCCGTGTTTATCAGCAGTGGGCCTGGCACACGTTCATGCACACGCCACAGTCCACTCGCTGAAAATGCTGGTATTTTTTATTGGAAAAACTGAACTATAAGTTATCTCTCAAGGGCTTGCATCTTTATGATGATTTTCCAAATTGTTGTCATTTTTAGGGATATATGAAGTCATGTGTGCTCAGAATAATGCTGTATACAGTAGGCCAGTGAGCACATGCTGCGAGGTACTGCTTACCCAGACCTGGGTGGTAGAGGGAGCTTATGTTGTAGTTAAAAAGTCTTTAAGGGTTTTGTGAAGTCTGGAGGGGTGCATATCATGTGCTAAATTGTGGCTGTGAGGCATGGTTCACATCCATGTGTTTATTTCTCAGTAGCAGTTGATACATGCCAGTTATTATTATCATCCCCATCGTCATTAACAGGTGGAGTGGAAAGTTGTAGCAGGGAGCAATCTCGTATTGCACACCTACCGTGTCTAAGCCTCACGCCCCGTGATCGAGACTCTTTGTGCTATTAATGCCATCTCTCATATAGCAGGTCGTGTAGCCTGGCCAAGTCCACCCTGTTAGTAAGTTCTCATTCTGTTGCTATTACTCTAGGCTGCTCATTATCGAATAGCTTAGAAGATAGGAAAATTATTGAGGCTTAATTAGTGCAGGATTGTACGTCTGCACTTCCCACGTGTGATTCAAATTTAATCATAAACCAAGAATGGGATGAATACTTAGAGACAGTTATCTTTCCTGGTGCTATTCTCTCACTTTGCTAAGTCTATAGGATGCATTTTAGCTTTGTTTTCTTGAGTTAAGATTATTCTCACATTCCTGGAAGAAAATGTTACTATTCCCATTTTCCAGATGGGATATGGGCACACATATCCATCTCAGTAATAAAGCGAGTTGTGAAAACAAGATCTCTGAACATGAATTAATGATCATGGCTGAGACTCCTGCTGAGTTTTCCTACGGAGGTATTTCAGGAACCTGAATCACAGCTAAGATGGACTGGCTTTGCGTGTGTCCTGTAAGAGGGAGGTATTGCATTGAAGCAAGTGCTGGCTCAACTTCATAATGAGAAACTGGATACTGATGGGGCTTAGCTTTGATTGGATTCTGGAACTTATTGCACTCAGCTGGGTGTAGTCCAGCAACTGGGTGGCACTGGCAGAGGGAGGCCTGCTTCTGCAACAATTACTGGTCAATTGCAAGTGATTATAATGGCACCGTGTCTAAAACAATATGGAGAAAAATGCTGCCTGGAAAACATGAAGCAGTGGTGCTCCACAAAGGAAGGGGCAAGTTGCTGAGAATATCAGAGTAACAAAAAATGTTGGAAATTCAAGTTGCTACTCTAGATCACTGAAAGATGGCACTTTTTGTCCTTTTTCTTTTCTTCTGCTTTTTTAAATCTCCGTGGTATATTTTCAATCATGTCCTTTGTCACAGGCAGGCAGAACAAGGCCCAGTTATCACCAGGGTCTCTCTTGGTGAGTGGAGATGGCTGGACAGAATTCAAGAAAGGACAGGGCTGGCAAGTCTTGCTGTATGAATCCATCCAAGAAATAGGAAGAACTGACAGAAAGTACCTTCCTGCATCTAATTTCACTTCCACCCAAGTGAGGCACCCATCGGTATGGGAGAATGCAGATTCCCAGAGGTGACTGTGTTTGGAAGATGTTCCTGGGATGCTTATGAGTACAGCTGGACAGACTTGACCAGTAGGTAATTGCTGTGATAATTGCAGACAGCATAGTAGAGTTACCATTTTTGCCTTTATGTCCATTATTGAGTGATTTGGCCACAGAGGTTGCAAGCAACTGCAGACCAAGCAACTGTCAAACCAAGCTTAAATGGGGACTGTGGAGCTCCCTCCCCAGTAGCACCCTTGGGCGAGGTGGGCAGTGTCCCTTGAACACTGCCTCTCTGGCTCCCCAGAAGCACTCCTGGGGTTGGATGGGGTCAGTGGACTCTTCGCAGACTGTCAATTGGCTGCTACCAGTCCTGTGATGTTTTCCTCACTCCTGTGAGAAATTGTGACATATTCATTCTTGGCAGTCACCATCTCAGGCGTTAAATCACTTTCCTCAAATTTCCAGAGTTCTGACACATATAATGGGCTTGGTAGGGGATTTGCAATAATTCTTTTTCAGTATTTATGAAATTGTGCACTCCCTATGGCTTCTGGGCCTTTCAGCTGCCTTTCAGATATCCCACCCATAAATTTTCCATGATTATCACTTCCTAGCTTTAAAACATACATCTTTATGCATTGTTATTGGGATACAGGAGGCACCATTGACTTTGCCTTCTGTTATTGATTTGTAATCTGCCTAGAGCCTCACCTGGCTAAATATGTTGTTAGCTGGTGGCCATTTTAATACAGAATGAGCTTCACTACTACGCCTCCTTCATTTCTGCAAATCTGAATCCTGTGGTTCTCCCCAATAAACCAAAGGTCACACCAATAAATATTTCCTACATGGTGGCACCTAACGTTGCCAGAAAAGTCTTGCTTTTAGCGTGCTGTGTCTCTGTCTCGGTAAATTCTCTCGTTCCCAGCTGTCGTGAAGTCCCTCTTCCCTGCTGCTGCTACAGGCAGAATCCTGCTGTCACCATTGTGGAAATGGTGACACTGTTGTGGAAAGCCTACATCAAGGCTTGCCAATCAAATTTTAGCCTCATTCTTGGAATTTATACTTCACCTTTCAAAATATAAACAATTGAAAAGTATCTATTGTGTTTTGAGAGACACGAGGGTTTTTGAACTTTCGTCTGTGCTTTGTATTTTGTACGTATGGCCCCAGCTAACTAAGAACAAGGGTCTGAAGTTGGGTTAGGACTCCACCTAAGTTTTTAGGACACAATGGCTAGGTATTCTTTACAGCAGGGGTCCCCAACCTTTTTGGCACCAGGGACAGGTTTCACGTAAGACAATTTTTCCGCGGATGGGGGCGGGGTGGGAGGGAACCAGAGCTCTGTGGCCCAGCGGTTGGGGACCGCAGCTTTAAAGCATCTCAGAAGCAGTTTAGTGCTGATATCCTAATACATTGAAAAGGAACATTTGGGAGAATGTTGGGATTTGCTGGGACTTCCAACAAACAAGTATTATGGGGCCAACTCCCAGTTGTCCACATTTAATTTATTTGGGAAATTGAGAGGTTTATGTGGCCTTTTTAGTTTAGATCCTCAGTTATTTCTAACTGGGAATGGGTAAGAACAGAAAAGTAGTAGCACAGTGTCCTGTCTGGAAAGAGTCTGGACAAAGATTCCTAGCTAATGGTATCTGGGAATAGGGAAATTTAAAAAAAAGGAATTTTGTATTTGAATTTTAGGATAAACATACTGAAGACCAGAAAAGTCACTGTAAGCTTAAAACACAGGGGAATTATTCTCTCTTCTCTCTATTTTTTTAATTGCATTGATATTAACCCATTAGTATAGTGCAATAATAATTATAACAATACACAGATACCTTGTTCTAATTAAGCACTCAGGATGCATAACAATTATACAGACTATAACATTCTCAGATAGAATAATAGCAGAAGTTGACCATTCTTAGATTAGAACCAATACAAGTATATTAATTTATGTTCTATTTTAAGCAGTATAGAGTCAGGCATTTATAGATTCTTTAGCAGGGAATAATAAACTAAGTCTATTAAAGGATCGCCTCAGGTGTTTCTTATTTCTATAAATGGTGCCATCATTTTCTCAGTTACCCAGAGTTGGAACTACTTCAAATTAGTCATTAAATGTTTCAGTGATTTCTTTTTACTGTCCTTTATCATATTTTCTTTTTTTTCTCTCTCTACACTGTTTTCACTCCCTCATTAGCACTTCTACTATTATGATCACCTCCTACTTATTTCCTTCCCTCTCTCCCTGTTTCTTTGACTTACAATTTTTACTGAACATTGTGGGCTGGTTAATCTTAATAAAGAAATATTTGATCTTGCAACTACTTTCTTTAAAATCTCTATTGGTTCTTTATTGCTTAAAATTTAATTCCTCTGTCCTTAGACTGGCATTCAAAACTTTTAAAAAATGTCCAACTTAATCTTCCAAACTTATTTTCCACTGGGGTTTCACAAAAGAGGTCTTGATTGGTCTTTTGAATCAAACATGTCTGGGCTTGAAGTCCAGCTTTGTCATATATTGGTTTTATTATCTCAAACAACTTATGTGATCTCTATAGTTACTGCCATAAAAAATTAAGACTTCCTTCATGGGCTGTTACACAGATTAAATGAGATAATGCACTTCAGGTCCTTTCTCTGTGCCCAGCATAATCACCAAAAATATCGATTATTTTTTCCCTTTCTTAAATGGCATTGATAATACGTACCGTATAAAGTTGTTATAAGGATTAATTGAAATGATTTTTTGTAAAGCACATAGTATAATACCCAGCTGAGAGGAAGCGCTCAGAAATGGCATAATTGTAGCCCCTCTCATTCAGTCCTGGTTATTTGTTCCCATCTCCAAGCATTTGCCTACTCAGTTCCTGTCACTGGGAAAGTCTTTGCCTTTTTGCTACAATCTGTCTTTCAAAGTACATTTCTAGGCTCCTTCCTCTGTGAAACCTTGCCTATCTGCAGTGTTCTTTTTGTGCTCAGAACTCTTACAACCCCACGCTACACATTCGGGACCTCTAGCTGGTCATTCTATCCATCCATCCATCCATCCATCATCTATCTATCTGTAGTGGACTGCTGGTAAGATTTTTCCTGTTGTCTTGGAATTGGAGACAATAACAAAGCTGAGACCCACAGATGCCAAAGACCCCAAAGAGCCTCAAGCCACCTCTCCCTGGGGCTTCATGAGAGGAACCATCTCAGAAGGGACCTAAACACCAACCACAACCTTCCTCAGTCCCAGCTTTCAGGGAGCACATTGTTCATGGTAGAGGCAGGGGTACATTCTCCCACCACAGCCAAGGAACCACAGCCAAGGGACAAAAGGTGAAGCTCAGAGGACAGATGAGGTCTCATCTCCTGGTTGGGCATGTGTCCTGGTGGTAGAGGGGTATGAGCCCCTGGTGCATTGGGGCCACTCCCCAGGGTTACCAAACCCTTAGACAACCAACTCCGGTTTGGGCAACCAAGAGTGCCTTGGACCTCTCTCATTACAGTGGTCATACTTGCCCATCTCTGCATTATTCTCTGCCCAGGCAAGTGAGAAGAGCTAGCATCTAAAAGAGGGTGGAGGCAAAGGTGTGTGAGAGCAAACCATACCCTTTGTCCCCCTGACATGCTCCTTCCCCAGTGTCTTTGAGCCATGTGTTAGTCTAGAAGCTTTGGAGTGGGAGGCAGAAGGGCTTTGAAGTTTGAGATTAACAGTTAAATGTAAACAGGACCAAGTCTGAAATACTCAAATGAGACCCTTTTGGTAACTGAGCTTGACTTGTGGCACAGCATACCACCTCCAACAGGAGAAGCAGCAACCACTAAAACTCAGTACTGAGGAAGGGAAGCTTTAAAAAGAAAGTTCTTTCAGGTTTTCATCACAGCACGTTGGAACACCACAATAAACCAGTAACACTCACCAAACTTGTCTCCTTAGTGAAGAAGTGTCACCTGGCTCCTTTGGAGAAGAGGTTGTGCCTCTTAATTCTTTAAAGTCCCTGCATGGTGGCTCTTAAACTTAAATTTTAATGTTGTCATGCTTACTTCAAACTAAATCTTTCATTGAATCTCAAATAAAAAGCAGATCAAATGGAACACTTCTGGTAAAAGCAAGGGTGGGGATCAAGAGCCCTTGCCTCTTTACCTCTTCTGGCTTTATGTGATTTTTTAAAAAAAATTCTTAATTCTAGACACATTGCTTTGTGGCTAGAGACAGCTCTTCCCCGCCCCCCCTGCCCCCCCAATCCATACAGCCACTGAGCACAGCCTTTTGTAGACTGTGACCTGATTTCTTGGCCCGGGATTCCTTCAAGAAACTGGCTCTAAGGAAACCTGTTTGTCCCTTCCCTGGAGCCCTGATGCAATGCCCAGTACATAATCAGTGCCTGGTTATGCGCTGTCACTAGACTGATGAGGAATAGAGAGCTGCTGATTCCTATGGAGGCAATATTTTCAAAATATTTAATAATATACCAAGTCATTGACTATAGTTATCAGTATTGTTTTAAAGTAAATTCTTGAGTGTGGTATTTTCTTTGCCTGAAGATATGACTTCATTATAATTATTGTTTGGTTTTTAACCAAAGTGAGTTAGGTGACAAAGGAGATTCTGTATTCTTTGGATATTAAGACAATTAGAACTTTATTTTATTTACTCTACCAAAAAGAAATGCCTTCAGGTAAAGGAGTAAGATACAGTTTTGTAATCACACTGAACTCTGTCTCTCTGGACCAGCAGGACAAGTATTATAATTAATTCTTAGAGATGAGATAAACAGTTGGAGGATATTTTATGAAAAAGAGTGTATCAGGAAATAAACCCGTGATATATAACTTATTCTTTATTGCATAATCGAAGTAGTTATTTGATTAGAATTGTTTTAATGTAAAAACATTGGGCAGATATCATTGTCACAATTTTTATAATTTTATTTTTATTTGTTGTACATACAATAAATGACAGCCAGTAAGAGTATTCATGAAGGTTACTCTTTGTTGCAAGTTACAGAAATCCAATCTGAGCTAACCTAAGTAAATAAAAAGGGAGGAAGCATCTACTAGAAGATATTTGAAGATCTCACAAGACAACCAAGCTGAAAAAAAGACGAGAATCATAGGAAAAACTGAAGAAAGGAACCCGTGGTTGCCAAGACTTCCTCACTCCGCCCCCATACTGGCTTCATGCTTCTCTCTCATTGTAGGGTATCGTTTTCCAAAAATTTCAGAGGAGAACCCTAATTGACCCAACTTTGTTAATTGCCCACTTCTGATCCAATCAACAGTGCCAAGAGAGCAGCACTGCGTTGTGCACAATGGCTGTTCCCGCAGTAACCGTCTGGATGGGCAGGAAGATGGGATGCTGGGGACAAAAGCAATATGTCTAGTTTAATAACTTAAAAAAATATGACTTTAACCTAATTATTTAGGAGGTGACAGAGGTGTTAGGTTTAGTGGGTGAAGACTTAGAAAGGAAGAACATGTGGGTTCTACTTCATGGTCGTTCTAATGACATATTTTGAGTGTTATAACATCATGATGAGGACCTACTTTCACTGTGTAAATCTCTACAAGGAATTTTAAAAATATTGAAAATATATTAAGAAATATTTCTGATTTAGTTATTTAAAACTTTATTTTTTGCCACTGTTTCTGACAGGAATCCTGAAACTCCTAAGTGGTCTAGCTGGTGATTGTACTGGCATCGCTCTGTGCTTCCAGGAATACACAAAAGTAAGCTCACTGCTTACCAGGAGATAGGGCTGTTCTCCTTTCACAACTGTTTGCAGCTTCCTCCCACCCACATCAGCCCAAAGCAGCAAAACCAACAAAATAGCAAAAACATTGTGTCAGTTGTTTGCACTTGATGGCAATTGTCTAGATAATTATTTAAATAGTGATCGATTAAAATTGACCCTTAAAAAATCAGTCCTTTAAAAATTCTTTCTGGTTTTCATCATAAAAATATTTGACATTGACAGAAAAGGGTTGATAAAACTAGAGCTAACATTTAATAACAAATACTACCTAGATATAAGGAATATTACCATTTTGCCAAATTTCTTTTCATCTTTGTTTCCTTGAGGAATTAAATGGTCATTCCCAGTTCCTTCCAAACTCCTCGATGCCCCTCCCTGCCTCCAACTCCTGGGCCCCCTCCCAGAGGTAATCCTTACCCTGAAATGAGTGTGTCTTTTTCCAGTCCAGGTTTTTATATTTTTTGCACACGTGCATATAGACATAGACAATATACGGCACTGCTTTTGTATGACTTTGAAAATTGGCGTCATTGGTGGCATACTGAATGGATCCTTCTGCAACTTGAAATTTCTTCACTCTCTACTATGTTTACTAACTTTAAACATTTTGAAACATGATGTCAAAGGTAAGTTAGTCAAATATTATAACTATATTCCATGGTATGAATCTATCCCACAATGTTCCTTTGACGAGCATTTCTTTATTTCTACTAATATAAACAGTGCAGCATTAGCATCCTTATGGATGTTCTTCAGCACAGTGTAGAATTTCTCTAGGCTGTATCTCTGGTAGCTGAAGGGATGGGCCATAAGGTATATGTATCTTTAATTTTGACAGGTGTTACAAAATTGTTTCAAAGTTGTATTAATTTATAGCAGCGTCTGAGCTTCTTTGTTCTGCGTCCTCACCAGTATTTGGTACTGTGATACTTTTTCATGTTTGCCAATCTGATAGTATCTCGTGCTTGATTCAGTTATCATTTCCCTGATTATTAGTGAAATTGTGCATCTTAGTTTTCACATATTTGGGTGTCTTCTTCAGTGAATTGAATGCTGATATCCTTGGCTTACCCTTTTCAAAATTGGGGTGTGCATGTTTATTAATTTGTGTGAATCCTTTATAAACCCGAAAAAAGAATTCTTTGTGAATTGTATATTTTACATATATCTTCTCCCAGCATGCAGCTTAAGTTTTTATTTTTAAATGAAATTTTATTTACATGTGGTAAAAAATTCAATAGTACAGAAAATTACGTAGTCTCCTTCCCATTTCTGTTCTCCAGGCTGCAGGTTTCTTTCGTGGAAGCTACCTATAAGATCAATTTCTTGAAAATCCCCCCTAAAATACTCTTTGCCTATAAGAATCCACACACATGTAGACACACATATATGTAATTCTTCCTTGTTTACACAAATTATAACAAACCACACAATGCTTTTGTACTTACTACTTTCACTTAATACTATATGTTTAAGGAAAATGTTTATGTAAAATACATAGAGTGGTTTAAAAATATGGCCCGAAGTTTTCTTGACATTCTTCTCATTGAGAGGTAGGGGGTCTATGTCCCCTCCATTTTAATGGGAGAGTTTATATTTGTTTCATCCAGTAAAGTATGGCTGAAGTGATGTGATATGATTTTCAAGGCTTGGTCAGAAAAGGCCATGCAGCTTCCACCTTTGGGGAAGCCAGTTGCCATGGAAGAAGTCTACAATTAAAACATGGCCAAAATTTCCATACATACATAGTTTCTAAATAAATTTTATCATGCAGAAAGTCAAATGGAGGTGGCAAACTATTTAGAATTAGAAACAATGAAAGCTCCATGTATTCAACTTTGTAGAATATCACCAAATTAGAATGCAAGAGAAGAAATTTATAGCCTTAAAGAATTTATTAGATCAAAAATTGGAAAATAATAAACATTTTATTTTAAGAACTTTTATTGTACAAATGAAACAGCTAGATAATTCCAAAGAAGGTAGAAGAAATAGTAGATAAAGACACAATGATAGCACAGGGAGAAAGAGTAGGGTTGAGCAATGTATTAGTTTCCTAGGGCTGATGTAACAAATTACCACAAGCTGGGTGGCTTAAAACAAGAGATATTTATCCTTTTACAGTTCTAGAGGCCGGAAATCTGAAATTAGGGTGTTGGCAGGGCCATGCTCCCTCCAAAGGCTCTAAGGGAGAGTCCTTGCTTGTTTCTTCCAGCGTCTGGTGTCTCCAGCCATCCTTCGACTTGCAGCAGCATCACTTCAACCTCTGCCTCCATCTTCCCGTGCCTTCTCCTCTGTCTGTGTCTTCTCTTCTGTCTCTTATAAGGACACTTGCCGTTGGATTTAGGGCCTACCTGGATGATCCAGGATGATCTCCTCTCAAGATCCTTAAATTAATTGTACCTACAAAGACCCTTTTTCCAAATCAGGTCACAGTCACAGGTTCTGGGGATCAGAATGTGAACATATCTTTTTGGGCGGCCACCATTTGGTCCATTACAAACAATAAAATCAAAAGATGGCTTTGAAAAAAGATCAAAATACTGACAAAATTCATTTAAATGCAGAGATTAGTTGAAGTTCAAATTAGAATAATAATAAAAATGTATGAAATTTAACACTCATGATACACATTCTTTGAGAGTTGGGAAGAGAAAGAAACCTTCCTTAACTTGATAATTCCCGATCAGTGTGATACTTTAAAAAATCTTCATTCAAGTCAAGGATGCGCACTCTAACCACTACTTGCTAATACAGTAAAATAAGAAGTTTTAAGATGTAACGTATTGAACAGAAGCTGTAGTAGTGTCCTGCATATGCAGTGGTCACTGAGACAGAAAGTCGAGTAGGAAAAAGTGACAGATTCTGAAAAGAGGACATTAGCAATGAAAAAACTATTAGCTTTTCTTTCTACACATAGGTGAGAGCAACTTAGGAAATGTAACAGAGAAAAAAAGACTACATTCAAAATAGCAACAGTAAATATAAAGTGTCTATAATATCATCTAACCAAAATAACCATGGTCTTTGTGAAGAAAACTATAAAAAATTAATGAAGTCCATAAAATAAAACTTAAATGAATGTGGAGTTATATTGTGTTCATGGGAAGACTCAATGTTATAAAACTGCCAATTCCACCCAAATTTATAAAATGTTTTGCAAAACTTTTAAAGTTTGCCCACATCAAGGGCAGATGAAGACCTGGGCACAGCACTCCCATGTGCTGCTGAGTGAGTACAGACCACCACAGGCACCTGGGTGGCATTTTGGTGGTAATTATTAAAATTTAAAATGTGTAAATTCTGTCACCTGGAAATTCTACAACTAGATATTTTCTCTCAAGAAATACTTGTACAAAGGGAGGCACATTGAGTGACGTTTGGACACCCTCAGTGGTCACCATTAAGAGGATGAATGTTGATATATTCACATTATGAGATTCTAATCAGCAGTCTGAATTCGACTATGTGATCTAATATGTATATGCCACTTCAATGAAACATGGAAGTTGTAAAATACTCACAAATATGAGACCAGACACCTAAAAACACAGAACACCACAGTAATTTTTAATGGGTCCTTGTATGTGTACGTAGATAAGTAGAGAAGTTCCAGAAGACTGCACACTAGACTTCTCATAGTGATTATGTTTCAGGGTGATGACAAACTTTAGCATTATCTGTAGTAATTTTTAGAAGGAGAATTTATTCTTGTTTGACTTGAGTATTTAAAAAGATAACATAAGATAACAAGATAACAAGATTTATTCTTGTTTGACTTGAGTATTTAAAAAGATAACATAAGAAAGAACAAATAATAGGGATGCATACAACCAAGAAAACACAGGAAAGATTTTTAAGTAACAAGTGTCTAATTTATATAGTTGCCATTATCTATACCAACAAACATTTATCAGCACTGCTGTGTTCCAGGTACTGTCTTAGGTATTCCGTATGGGGCAGAATACGTAACATTTAGAAGCTTCCTTCTCTAATGGAGCTTAAAATTTTGTGAAAGAAAGCTGATATTACAATACTAGTGAGTAAATTAAAGAGAATATTAGAAGGTGATCGGTACTATAGGTCAAAAAACAAACAAACAGGTTAAGGTGGATTGGTGGGGGGGTGCAATTCTCAACAGAAATATCCAGGTTGGCCTCCTTGTAGGGTCAACATTGGAGCAAAATTTGAGAAGGCAGAGGAGTGGATCACTCAGCTGTCTGGTACGTTAGTGATGTAACTCATTCCACAAGGTTGATGGGTCAGCGAGGGTTGTTATATGTGCTTAATTTAAAATGCATTGTCTTTCAATGAAGCCTATTAATAAACAGCCTCCTCTATTTAAGACCACATCAGAACAGAGGATCACCATGGAAATGTGACAAAGCCTTGTTGAATTCCCTAAGTAGAGTCAGTTTTGTTTCTATATAAGGGTGGAAATAGAACATAATTAAATCAACACCACTTTGTTTCAGTTCATTTTACCTCTAGATAAACAGTATAGAGTCAGAGCATTGGCCATGTGTGAAAGAGGAAATCTGATGTCCCTTTAAGATCATGCCTCCCTGCCAGCATCTCAGTTTTATGAAGAGTGATTTGAAGCCGCACCATGTTCAGTGGGGACCAGGATCCAAGCCCCTCCCAGCCACCCCTCCCTGCCCGCTATTCGTCAGAAAACGAGGTCTGTAGCCCTTAGCAAGACCCCACCTGTTCTAGAGTCAAGGCTGGCTGGCTTTGTCAGGGCAGGATTCCCTCTGTGATGTGACTTTACCAGCTGCTCTGGGGACACGGAGGGAGGACCCTGGCAGTCTCACAACAGGTGGGAGGGAAAGTGCCAACAGGGACAGAGGGAGGTGGGTGCTGGGCCGGGGAGGAGTATAGGAAGGTGGGCTGGAGAATGATGGAGGCCATGGGGCTGTGACTGCTTGAGGGCCTGAGGTCATGGGCATTTTCAGTACAGTGGGAAAAGGGCCCTCGGCAAAAGGGAGTGGAGAAGTGGGGTAACAACTTGTGATTTACAAAGAATCGGGAGTGGAATCAGGACCAGCTATCAACCTGATCTGCTCTGGAGCTAGCACTAGTGACGCTGAGTCCGAGGCCAGTGCTGGTTACTGTCAAGGAGACAGGCACAGTAAGTGCTTCCTCGGGGAACTAAGGCAGTGAGACACGTCGGATGTTACGTGCCGTATAGTAGGAGCAGAAATTCCTTGCAGATCCGAAGGGCTCAGGCTGTTGGTTCATTAAAGGAGGTCATAGTCTCCAGATCCAGGTCCCATTCCATCCACCGCTCATTCCCGTGAGATCTGGGAGGCAGACGCTGTGCTGTGGCATCTTCTAGAGCAGGTGCTGAGTTAGGAGTGCAAAAGGTTTAGGGGATAAGGCCAGTGAAGACAAAAGGGCGAGCAAATCGGACAGGGTGGCAGAGCCTTAGGCAATGGTCCTCAACCTTTTTGGCACCAGGGACCGGTTTCATGGAAGACAATTTTTCCACGGATGGGGTTGGGGTGGAGGGGCGGGGGGCCCTAACAGGTTGGGGACCGCAGCCTTAGAGGACAGAGCAGCCCCTAGCTGCCTGCGAGTGAGCTCAGAGCAAGGATGGCCCTTGGTGGAGGCCCGGGCTGGGCAGGGACAGTGGGCCCTGCTGCCCCTGGGGAACTGTTATCAGCCACTGTGGCTGCCTGGGCTGGAGAGCCAAGGTGGGTCCCAAGGCGGGGCAATCACATTGGCTGAAAGGAAGCTCTTTCCTCAAGTGGCCGCTGAGCAGCACACCTAGTGGCTGCTATGCCTGTGTCACGTGTCAGCACCTCTGGGACCTGGTGGTCTCTCTGTCTGGGCAGAAACTTCCAGGAAGGAGGTTAGTGGGAGGAACTGCTGCTCCCATTGTACGGTTGGCCTTGGGGCAGCAACAATCCATTCTGACTTCCTCTGCACCTCAGCTATGTCCCCTGCCAGTCTCAGTGGCTTACCTAGTGCTGTGACCCAAACTCTCCCTCCCGAAGTGTCTGAGCCCCTGGCAGCCATACCCTTCCCGGGCCAGGGTGGCTGCACTGCACTTGTCTCTTCACAGCTGTGCTTGGGCAAGGGAGTGCCAAGAGGTGCCCAGATAGACAGAATCTCACACATATTCCTCCTGCCCCAATTATAGAATAATCCTGCCCCAATTTAGCTCCTTTTTCCTCTTCCAAGGATGCTGTCTAGAGGCACTCAGAAGGGTCTAGCTTTTTTCATAAGCTTTCATACAACACAGCCTCTAACAAAAGTAGGCTGTCTTGAACCCTTGGTAATAAGATTGTTTACTTTTATACAAGAAGGTGGGAAAACACCCAAATGTGCATGTGGCATGTGCCCTGGGCAGACCGAGGGGCTTGCGCTGTGAGACCTAAAGTTCTTATGAGATTGTCTAAAATGAAAAAACATGTCAGCAGGGCCTGTGGTGGCTCCATGTGCACTGACCGTGTCCACGACAGGATCAAGCGTGCTTTCCTTATCTGGGAGCAGGAAATTGTTGTGGAAGTGTTGAAGGCTCAGGCACAGAGTCAGAAAGCTAAATAAAAGAATGATGCTTTTTTTGAGTCATAAAAATTCAAAGGCTAAAACAAAAAACAAAAGTAATCCTGCCATAATTTATAAAAAAGCTTGGGCTTTTCCTTCCGGGTGGTGCAGCTGGACCCTATACAATCATAGATGCAAGCTGGGAGTGGGGCCCTGGGTAACTCTGGATTCCATGGCCTTGGGCTACCTGCTAATGTAGCTTACTTGTGCCCTCAGGTCTCATTAGGGTCATTCTTAGAGGATCCCGTTCAGGATGGGCTGCTCAGGATGCCCAGATACTCGGGGTCCCATGGTAAGTGGACCCTCTACCAGGCTGGTGGTAGCATAGTGGAAGCTTTTGTGACATGCATACAGTTCTCAGTTGCAGATAGCACGTCTCTGTTCTAGAAACCTAGGGGCTGACATTGTGTTTCCTCCCCTGGAGCCTGACATAAACACCACACTGCATTTTTCTCACCACTGACACCTCCAACATTTTGCGGTCTACAGCTCATGTGGCTGAAGAAGTAAGGCTGCTGTCTGGACTTCTGCAAAGCTGTGTCCTTCTCCAGGCCCCACTCAGAGCTGGCTGCCTTCCTCATTCCCAGGTGTATGGGCTGGAGCAGCACTGAGTGAATACTGTTGTGCATTCCATGTTTCTGTGCCTGACTGGGACAGAAAAGAATGTACTTGCTACATCACGGCCATATACCATGTGGCTGAGGCCATACTTGATGTGCTCTAGCAAAGACACTGTACCCAGCCATTCTCCAGGATCCATCTGGCTCCCGGAGGACCCATACTGGTGAATAGAATGGAGATATGACAGGGAACACCACGCCTCATCCTCGAGTCCTCACCCTCCCTAGAGTGGAGGACTGTTTTTGATTTACTGTCCTAGCTGAGGCAGTGGTGGTGGTGGTGGGGCTCTCTAATGTAGAGATTCCTGTGAAAGGATGTGGCATTCTGAAGGCACAAACTGCTGGAGGCAGTCTGCTAACTGCCCTCCTTGCAACAGAATCAATGGCAAATTCTTCCCTGAAGGGTTGCAGGTGCCACCCTGTCCACATCTGTGGGCCCCTACCTCTCAACTACTTGAGAACCCTAGTAGATCAGATGTGGATAGAACATGGGCTTTAGGGAGAAAGCCTTCCGGGCCTGTCTCGGCAACTGTCCAGCTATCTGATTTGGGGAAGGTATCAAACATCTCTCCACTAGCTTCCTGAATATAAACGTAGGGTAATAACCTGTCACATATCTTGTGAGATCCTATGAGCAGTGAATGCAAAGGAGCACGTGGATGTGCTTGTGTTTAAATAGCAATAAGCACATATACAAGATTTTTCTGGGAGCTTGGTTTTCACCCAGTTTCTCAATGCTGACAGTGTATAGTGTTCCCGTAGTTCTGGAGATTGTGCTAAATTCCTTTAATCAGGCCTTAGAATTGGGGTTATTAGCTCATTTTTTGATGAGACAATAGAACCATAGAAGGGAGAGGACTCACAGGCAGGGAGAAGCCAGTGTGGGAATGACTGCTCTGCGGGGGTCTTAGAGGGCATCAGGAGCAAGGATCATGCTGGGCTTAAGGTAGATCAATAAAGGCTTTTAAAGTATAGGGGAGAGAAAATAGCAAGAAGGACTGGCAGGATGCCCCCGATGCCCTGCTCTGCGTGGTCCTCGCACTAATGTCCAGCTGTGCAGGTGGTGGCTCCCCTGAGGGTCTGATAAGCATTTCAAACAGAATAGATCCAAAATAGAAGTTTGACAACAGACCCCTCCCCTCCCTGCTCCCTCACCAGCCTTCAGTGTTCACCCATCTGCTCTGGAGAAATCTAGGGGTTTTCTGTGTTCCTGTCACCCTCATAGCCAATCCATGAAGAGGTCTGGTGCTAGCTCCAACACGTTTCTGGAAGCTGACTGCCTGTCCCTGGCCATGATGTTCCTGGTGACAGCTGCTGTAGCTTCCCGTTGGCTTCCGCCCCACACCCTGGCCCACTGGCCCATTCTCCACAGAGAAGTCGGGGCCTTTGAAAGTGTGGCTCGGGTCACATCACTCATCTGCTCATGTCTCCCTGACACTCCCTGCTGCATCTCGAATGAAATTCTAGTTCCTTTTAATAGCCTAAGAGGCCCACCCACCTACCTGTGGTTAAACTGATGGCCACATGAGGAGAAAGAGAGGAAGAGAAGGCTGCAGCCACACTGCCGTGGTCCAGGAATAGGAAGCCATTTGTGACCATCAGAGTACAGGATGCAAAAAGATGGGTTGACTTTTCAAAATTCCCTTCATTTTTCCTTTAGGTTTCTTTCTCAGTCATTTTTTTCTATCAAAACAAAGCACAGGATACCACAATCAAATGACTGCTGTCCACCTTGCTTGCTTGCAATTTAGATATAATTCTAATTCAAAAACAAAATCAAAACTATGTCACAGAAACAAGAGTTTATGGTGGAGATATTGAGCAGCCTCCAATTAGGGGGAACAAAAGACATAACAGTGACACAGTGTCAGTTATGTTTATAATGCACGTGTGTAGGTGTGCAGAAGACTTAGTTGTGGACCTGTTGCTGTCTTACTATTGCAAACAGACACAGCACAGTGTCCCTTGGTTGCTTTATCTGTCTTCTCTCTGTTCCTAACACAGACGACATCTATAGCAACCAGAATGTATAATTCCCAGGCCATCACCACTCCCGTTAAACTGTAGGAAGGAAAAATGATGTCTCTCGTTTTCTCTCTAATCCATATTTTAAGCATTGCAGTGCCATGGGTACAGAACTTGTCACAGTGTAGGATTGAAAATCTGTATGGATTAAACAATAAGCGAGGTTTTGAATGACTAAGCAACCAGACCAATAGTCTCTTTGAATTCACGATACACAATATGCACTCCTTGATTTCTGTCTTTCCATCATCCCCATGCACCGTAGACATCGTGTACGTAACGTAGAACGCAGAGCAGGTAGAACAAGAATGATATTCACAACATCCAGTGTTTTTTATATTAAAGCCTTCTGTTTTGAGTCCTGGGTGGGAAAGTAAAATAGTTTGGTTTAAAGGATTGAGCTGCTGACCATGGACTTCATCCTGCCCTGAATCTGAGTGGGTCATGGTGGTCAGGGCTGCAGGTATGTGCAGGTAAGAGAATGAAGCAGATGACGTTGTGGGGCTTCCCCTACCCCCAACCTAGACGTCTGCCATTTGGGTATGACTTTCCTAATTATTTTCTATCTATGTATCACCTTACTATTATTTATCAATATTGTTTCAATAATCTCACTGCTTAAAGCAAATACATTTTAGTCTTATACTAAGCAATAGTAATCATATTTCGTAGTTTTAATGTGCTGCTTGTATTTCTAACACCATTAAAAAGAACCCATAACTGGTGATTCCACTTTGAATAGTCAGTGCCGCCACCACCCTGCACTCCCTCGGCACTTACTCTGCCCTGTTTTTCTTCGTCGAGCCTATCAGTACCAACCCTTATGGTAGTTCTTTATTTATATCCTTATGACTTACTAGAAGGAAGATGGGGCTTTGTTTTGTCCCCTTGGCTTCCCCTGTGTCTACTACAGTGGCTGGTACACAGTAGGCACTTAGCTAATAGTTAATGAATATTTATAAAAATGACATATGCCGATCTGTGACAAACTCACAGAGTTATTTTTGAATTTAAGTAAGAAAGTTTATAATAAAATGTTATACAAAGTATAAAATGCAAATAATATCTTTCACTTTGTTTTGTATTTTAAAAACTGGTGAGAGGGTATAGCTGAGTTTCTGGGTGCCTTCACACAGCCTACGGGGTTTGTTTCGGTTTTGTTGTACTTCAGGCCAGTCTTGGTGTGGGAGAGCAGATCAGAGTGAATGATTACAAAAATGTGTCTATACATGTAAAGGACAGTTTGATGCATGTTCATTCACTCTCCCTGGGCTCTCCTGGCAGAGTTCCTACGACCTTCAATGCTGATTGTTTCAAGTTATGTCACTGGCAGGAACCAGGGAGAAAACAAAAGGCTCTTAAGTTCCTTTAAAAAACATTTTATGTTCCTACTTCAAGGTGAAGAAATTCAGGCTGCTCAAGTGTCTGTTTTTTTTCTCTTTACTTCATTTTACAATGAAAACTTGACTTACCCTTTCCATGCAAAATATCAGTATATCCAACATTAGAGAGTAGTCAATCAAGTTATTATACTTGCAAAGAATATTATGCAGCCAGTAAATGATTCTTGAAAACAGTTTCAGCAACAGGGGATTGCTTATGCTCTTATAATAAGTATAAAATGCAGAAGCATATATGCAGTGTGTAAAAACTGTATATGTGGGTATTATGTGCTTATATACACACATTCATACATAAGAAGTAAAATGGAAGGGCTATATCAAAATCTTAACAGTGATTATCTGGTTGATAAGATCAGAGATTTTTCTTCTTTTTCAAAAATTTTACAAATGTCTACTTATTGCTTTTATAATTCAGAAAAAATACAGTTGTTATAACTAAAGTCATGCAATGGGTGAGGGAAAATCTAAAATAATAACAATCTTGGGTTCCAATAGTGAATACTATTATGTTGTATTACTATAATGTGCATATGACCTCCTGGGTTCCCTAGTTACTGAGGATTACTTTTCGACATGGAATTTGATAGAATACCCAAAAGTATGATGACAATGACACAACTCCTATTCATTAAAAAGACTTGAGTTTTGTTCACTGTTTGCCTTCCCTTCAGGGTCTCATTAGGATTGCCACATGTAGGATCTTGGAATTCTGGCTAATTCAAAGAAATTTGCTTAGGGAGTCATTTTACAGACACTGGCAATTTCATATAATTTTTGCTCTAGAATCTTCTCTGGTATATTTTCTTCCTAAGTCACGACTCTAGCAGCACATATCTTCAGTTTTTCTATTGTGCAGCCAAAACTTCAGTTTGGAAGCTGTGCCTAAGAAATACACAGACCCTAGTTTGTGTTAAATAAATGTTGAACTACTAAATATACTAAATCTAATGTCTAAACATATCACATATTTATAAATTTTATAATATATATCTAATATAGTATAAATTTGTTAAATACTGTATTACACCCTTCTCCACCATTTTAAGCTCTGTAGTTTCAGTTACCTGGGGTCAAATTCGGTCCAAAAATATTAGATAGAAAATTCCAGAAATAAACAATTCGTAAATTTTAAATTGCATGCTGTTCTGAGTAGAGTGATGAAATCTCGTGCCATCCCATGCCATTCCACCTGGGATGTGACTCCTTCCTCTGTCCAGTGTCTCCACGCTATAGACAATCCTGCCCCCCACCTCCCCGTTAGTCACTTAGTAGCCCTCTTGGTTAGCGGATCAGCTGTCACAATGTCCGAGTGTTGTGTTCAAGTCACCTTTATGTTATTAAATAATCGCCCTAAAGCACAAGAGTAGTGATGCTGGCATATTGTTATACTCCTTCTATTTTATTATTAGTTAATGTTGTTAATCTCTTACTGTGCCTAATTTATCAATTAAACTTTATCATAGGTATGTGTGTCTAGGAAAAAACATAGTTTATACATATAGGGTTCAGTGTGATCCACAGTTTTAGGCATCCACTGGAGGTCTTGGAACATATCCTCTGTGGATAAGGGGGTACTACTCTGTACTGATTATAAAGTCTGAGAAAGGTTATAATATTGATCTTTCTAGCACTTTAAACTCCCCTTTACATATTTATCTAATAGAAGAAAATTTAAGAACTCAGCTTCAATTGTTTTCTAAGGTGTTTGTTTTGTTGTTTACTTGTCAACAACTGTCATTCCAGGATCAAGAACCCATACTGAATATACGTTGATCTTCATAAAACTCCTGCTTACTCCTAAAGCTTCAGCCTTTACCTATATGAATCCCGTGTTCATAGCTCCAACGTGACCTGGTTTGTGAGCTCCAGGGCTACTTTTTCAACTGCCTTCTATAGTCTTGATTTGGATTTCCTACCTGCACCTTAGTGCTCTTAGTTCAGAAGGATCTTGAATCCCCCGTTCCAACACATCACTCACCATCAAAGTCTGGGAAATAGATTTGATTTCTGTCTCTTTCTTGTCATCTGTATTATATCAATAATGAAATCAGGTAAGTCTGAGGTCCTCCTGGCCCCGGGGCCTCCACTCCCTCCATCACTGACCTATGTCAGGCCTTCATTTCTGATCTCTGGGGCTACTTTTATTCCAGCAAGGATCCTGACTTTTTTTCTCCTATTGTACTTTATTCTTCAAATTGTTACCAGATTAATCTGGCTAGTATACAACCCATCATATTTTTAAAAAATCTTGCACAGATTTCCCTTTTGCCTCCATACACCAAATGTAGTATACATTCCTTGCCTTGGCACACGGTGCCCTTCACAGTATTTGTTTTTTAAGTATTCATATTCTCAACATACTCACTGCACTTCTCCTCTGTGCCAGTCCTATTCTATGTATCAGTGAACACAATAGACACATGTCCCTGACCTTAAGGATTACACATTGCAGCAGAGGGGCCAGAAAATAAGCGTAATAAACAAGTGAATTATTTTTCCCCTTTTATTGACATATAATAATTTACATATGGGGCACATGTGAGTGTTTGTTACATGCATAGAATGAGTAATGATCAAGTCAGGGTATTGGGGGTATCCATTCACCTTGAGTGTTAATCATCTTCATGTGTGGGTTTCATTTCAAGTCCTCTCTTCTGGTTACTTTGAAATGTATATAATGTTCTTCCTAAGTATAGTCACCCTAATCTGCTATCAAACATTAGAACTCATTTCTTCTATGAAACTGTATGTTTGTACCCATTGACTGACATCTCTTCATCCTTCCTCCCACCCACTCAACCTTTCCAGCCTCTGGTATGTGTCATTCTATTCTCTACATTTATGAGATCCAGTTTTCTAGCTCCCACATGTGAGTGAGAACATGTGATATTTGTCTTTCTGTGCCTGGTTTATTTCACTTAACATAATGACCTCCAGATCCATCTATGTTGCTGGAAATGATATGAGTTCATTCTTTTTTATATCTGAGTAGTATTCCATTGTGTATACATACCACATTTTCTTATCCATTCATTTGTTGATGGCCACTTAGGTTGACTCCGTGTTTTGGCTATTGCATGGGTGCAGGTATGCCTTTGATATATTGATTATTTTTCCTTTGACTGAATACCCAGTAGTGGGCTTGCTGGCTCACATGGTAGTTCTATATTTAGTTTTTTGAGAAATCTTCATACTGTTTTCCATAGTGGTTGTACAAATTTACATTCCTACCAGCAGTGTATAAGAGTTGCCTTTTCTCTACATCCTCACCAGCATGTTATTTTTTGTCTTTTTGAATAATAGCAATTCTAACTGGGGTTAGATGATATTTCATTGTGATCTGACTTGCATTTCTTTGATGATTAGTGATGTTGAGTATTTTTTCATATACCTGTTGGTCATTTGTATATCTTGTTTTGAGAAATGTCTATTCATGTCCTTTGCCCATTTTTTGATGGGATTATTTGTTTTGTTTTGTTTTTTAAACTGTTGAGATGTTCAAGTTCCTTGTGTATTAGTCCCCTATCAGATGAATAATTGCAAATATTTTCTCCCATTTAAGATAAGTAAAGTATTGAGCATGGTAGAGTGTGATCGTTCTAAGGAGGATTTGTAGTTCAGGGTAAAGAGGCACCAAATTAGCATTTTAGTTAAGATGGCCAGAGTGGGCTTCACTGAAAAAATGACATTTGAGCAGAGATTTAAAGGAGATGAGGGAATGAGCAACACAGAATTGGGGAAGACCATTTTGGGCCAGGGAACAGTCAGCGTCCTGACTGATGCTGAATGTGACCATGTGGCCAGCCTGATGTGGCTAGTGGGTGAGCTGTAGGAGGGGACATCAGACAGGCAGTGGAGAGCCGCTGGGTCTACAGCTTCAAGGCTTTTGCAAGGATGAGGCTTTTCCTTTAAGAGACTCAGAGAAGCTCCTAAAGATTTACGAAGTGATTTATTTGACAAACACTTTAAAAAGAACACTCTCGGCCTGGCTTGGTGGCTCACACCTGAATCCCAGCACTTTGGGATGCCGAAGCAGGAGGATGGCTGGTGACCAGGAGTTTGAGACCAGCCCAGGCAATATAGCAAGACACCATCTCTACAAAAAAATAGACAAAAAATTAGCTGGGTGTGGTGGCACATGCTTGTAGTCCCAGCTGTTTGGGAGGCTGAGGCAGAAGGATCACTACAGTCCAGGAGTTTGAGGTTGCAGTGAGCTATGATGGCACCGCTGCACTCTAGCCTGGGTGACAGAGTGAGAAACTGTCTCAAAACTAAAATAAAATAAAAGAACACTCTGGCTACATTGAGACAACACAATAACGAGGCAATCGTGCAAGCAAGAGGTCCTGTTAGGAGACACTTGCAGTAGTCCAGGCAGGAGGTCGTGGTACTTGCACTAAGGCAGTTGGCAGACATTGCAGAGGTGGTGAAAAACAGTTTTATCCAGAGGGATTTCAAAGAAAGAGCCTGGAGGATTTGCCGATAAATTAGATTAGAGAAAGACGGACATCAGGTGGCTTCTAGATTTTTTTATTGAGCATCTGGGAGGATGGTTTGTCACTAACTGGGATGAGGAAGGCTGAGCAGCCATGGTGAAAGAGAAGGTGAGAAGTTTGCATTTGAGATGTCTGTGTCACACCCAAGAGGAAATACAGGAAAGCCATTTAATAAAGTCTGGAGTTCAGAGGAAAGATACAAGCTGCAGCTACAAACTTTGAGAATCATTAGCCCAGAAATCCTATTTAAAGCCGTGAGACTTGCTGATGGCAGTACAGAAATGAATGTAAGGAAGGAAATGAGTTCAATGCTGAGCCCTCATGCACTCCTACAGGTGCGGGTGAGATTGATGAGGAGAACCCAGCAGAAGAGAATGAGAAGCAGTGGTGGCAACTGAGTTGGGAGGAAAACCTAGCAAGGTTTTGCTGGAACCCAAAGTAAAAAACCTTTTCCAAGAGGAGAACATGACCTACTGTGTAAAATGGCTCCATCTGCTTTGGTATCAACCGTTTTCTAGCCATATCTAAATATTATATAGTCATTGAAGAAAAAAGAGGAAATACAAATAAAGCATGCTATAGACTGAATGTTTGTGTCCCTCCTGGAATTCATATGTTGAAATCCTAACCCCCAAGGTGATGGTATTAGGAGGTGGGGCCTTTGGGGGGTGATGAGGTCATGGGGCTGGAGGCCTTATGAATGGGATCAGTGTCCTTATTAAAGAGGCTCCAGAGAAACTCCTTGCCCCTTTCTCCATGTGAGGACACAGCAAGAAGATAGCTGTCTGTGAACCAGGAAGAGGGCCCTCACCAGACACTGAATATTCCAGAACCTTGATCGTAGACTTCCCAGGCTCCAGAACTGTGAGAAATAAATTTCTGTTGTCTAGACTACCCAATTTGTAGTAATTTGTTTTAACAGCCCAAGTAGACTAAGACAGCATAACAAAGAAAATCATCCTAAATCCAACAATATGGATATAATTGTTCATTTAACTTGTTTATAAGTTTTGATATGATAAACATCATTTTGATGAGCTTCTTTTTATGTATGTATCTTTCTTAAGTTATATAAAATAATTTCCTTCAGGTGGATTTCTAGAATTAACATTTCTGGATCCAAGAGATTTAAAAAAATTTCACCTAACTGCTTAAATTAATATAATTTATAATACATTTTAACTCTTGGATGTTAGGTTTCTTCTGATTATTTTTTATTTTATAAGTGTAGGCATGTGTACCTGTGTGTGTATACTTACACACTGATTTTTTTCAGATTTACTTACCCCCCAAAAATTCTTCTAGTATTTTAATTGGAATTGCTTAAAATTTATATGATACTTTTATTTTAAATATATATATTATTCCCATCTAGGGACATAATATCTTTCTTCATTTAACTAAGTTTATTTTATATCCCTCAGTTATTTTTACCTTTATTTCTTTTTTATGCTAAAGTGATGATTATTTTTAAATAGTTTTAGGCTTACAAAAAGATGTATGAATAATACAAAGGGCATTTTTTTCCAGAATTATTTTAGAGTAAGTTGCCAATAAGATGTCTCATCACCCCCAAATACTTTATTAATTCCTGCAAGCAAGGACATAATCACTATATAGTAAATTAAAATCAAAATCAGGAAATTAACTCCTTGGATTTCCATAATGCAATGCAGAGACCCCACTCAAGTATTGCCAATTGTCCTTTGTAAGGAAACGATTCAATCCAAGATGAAGCATTGCATTTAGTGTCTTGTCTTTTTAGACTCCTTCAATCTAGAATAATTCCTAAATTTTTCCTTAACTTTCACAACCTTGACACTGTTGAATATTACAGACAATTTTGTAGAATGTCTGTCAATATGAATTTGAGTTTCTTCATGATTGCATTCAGTGTGTGGATCTTTGGCAGGAAAACCACAGAAGTGATGCTACATCTTTCTCATTGCATCCTATCAAATTGTGCATAATTTTTTTATTTGTCCCATGACCAGCATCCACTTTGATCTCTTGATTAAGGTGTGTCATGTGTTGAATTGTGTCTTCCCAAAAGATATTTGAAGTCTTAACCCTGATATCTATGTGACCTAATTTGGAAATAAGGTCTTTGTGGGTGTGATCGAGTTAAGATGAGGTCATGGTGGGTTAGAGGGGCCCTAACTCCAATGACTGGTGTCCGTATAAGAAAAAAGAGACTGGAAGACGCAAACTCAGAGGGAAGAAGCCCTCATGACAATGGAGGCAAAGATTGGAGTAACGTGTCTGTAAGCAAAGGGACCCCACGACTTCCAACAACCACCAGAAGCTAGAAGAGGCAAGGGAGGACCCTCCCCCAGAGTCTGCAGAGGGAGCCCAGCACTGCCGACTCCTTGGCTTTGCACTCTGGCCTCCAGGGCTGTGAGAGGATCAATTTGCATCATTTTAAGCCGTCAAGTCTGTGGTAATCTATTATGGCAGCCCTAGGAAATTAATACATGGTAGTAGTATCTGCCAGGTTTCCCTACAATAATGTTATTCTCTTTTCCTTTTTAATAAATAAGGGTTTTTTTGGGAGGAGGAGGTCCGTTGAGAACTAGGTAAGAAAGTTCCTTATCAAACTTTCATCCATTAGTTTTTAGCATCCATTGATGCTTCTAGGCACACTTCATTATTACTATCATGATTACCAAATGGTGATTTTTCTAATGGTATCAGTCCTTCTACATATATTTGTTGGTATTGTACTCAAAGGAAGGGGTTTTTCTCTAGCTATTTTTCAAAAATATTTTTATATCTGTATAGATTCATTATTCAAGGTGTTATAACTTATTTATCATTATTTATGTCAGTGCTCAAGTTGTTCCAGACATGGCCAACAGGAGAACCCTTTCAAGTTGGCTTTATGCCCTTTTGACATATTCCCATGATTCTCTGACACAACAAAATGTCCAGGTCAACTTTGCACTTTTCTGCCCTTGCCCCAGCCTTGGATCCAGCCATTTCTCTGAGGAATCCCAGTTCCTTGCTTGCGGGAAGCAGAACTTAGAAACCAAGATCTGGGTGCGTGGAGTGCCTGGGGCTGTGGAGGTATTGCTGCAAGCAGGCTTTCTCAGGGAGCAGTGTGAGGGAATATAATTCTGTACATACATATATAAATACAGGCGTGCTCATACCTTTGAAATCTATATTTATTTCTATGTGTATCAATTTATATGTCTGTTGAAAACCATGATTCACACTATATCTCCAATTCCAGTCCAGCACCTCAGGGTTTATTTTAATTTTCTCCATTTCTGCATTTGTATTTCCCTTCTCTGACAGTGGGAGACATGGCTTTGAATGTCCCCAACATATTTTCTTATTCATTTAACATCCTTGTGTTTAACCAATCCCTGTCATGGCTTCCACCCTCCACCCCTTGCTCCCAAACCTCTCCTGCACTCTGTGTGGATGCCCTGCTGCTCTTGCTCTGCAGAGATGCCCTCTGCAGGCTTGGGGACCCTTGGTGGACCGCAGCAGCACCTCTGGGGGAAGGCGTCTTCACCCTGACAGGGCTCAGCTCATGCCAGTACTCCTTGATCCCTGGACTGTGTGGATTCCACCTTCACCCAGCCTGAGCTCCAGTAGCCCTGTCAGGGTGTGACCACACCATCTCCTCATTTGGACCCTTCCTCAACTCCCGTGGGCTCTGACACCTAGTGCCAGCCTGGAAGAAGGAAGAAGAGGAGGAAGGAAGGAAGACAAGACGGCAGGCGGGCAGGCGGGCATACTCTATCTCATCATTTTTCAATTGATTTTCTTAGATTTTCCAAGCAGATCATAGCATTTGCAAATAATGATGGATTTTCCACTGACTTGCTAATATTTCACTGAATTGCACTTTCAGGAAAATGTTGAATGATGTGAGGACAATGTATTTTTTTCTTACTTAATTGGAAATGTTTCTAGTGTTTCAACTTTGTGTGAATGTTGGCAGTTGGTTTGAGATAGACTTTTAAATATATTGGGAATAGATATCAATTCTTGTTTTATTTTGTTTTTATCAAGAATGAATGTTGAATTTTATCAAATGCGTTTTTAGCATATATGGAGACAATCTTTTGACTTTTTTCGTATGACTTAGTAACATAACCAGATACATTAATAAATATCTTAATATTAAAACAGTCTCATATTTCTAGAAAGCACAGTACTTGTTTATATCACATCATTCTTTAACTATATGGTTAGATTTAATTTGATTATTTTTTAAGAATTTGGAATCACTTATTGTGCTATCTTCTTTATATTTTGTTATCAGACTTAGACTAATTTTGGAAAATAAACTGAAAAGATATTCTTTCTAATTCATGCCACAAGTGAATTAAATGAAATAGAAATTATTTTATTTGAGGTAACCTGCTTATAAAAGCATTAGCACATATGGCCATTTTAAAGGGAGGGAGGTATATCTTTATGACAACTTTAAACATTTCTTCTGTTATTAGCAATCTGTTCAGACATTCTACCTCTTCTTGAGAACATTTTAGTATTGTGCATTTTCCTAGAAAATAACTTGTTTCATTGATATTTGTAAATTTACTTTCCGAGAGAGTTGTAATGCTTACTATTTCTTTTGTATTTGTGTTATATTGCTTTTTAAAATGTATATTGTTGTGCATCTCTACTTTCCCTTTCTCTCTCCCACATCTCTCTTTCTGGCAATTCTTCCAGAGGTTTGTTTATTTCAGGATCAGCACATTTCTCTGCAAAGGGCCAGGAGTAAATACGTAGGCTCTGTGGGTCATACTGTCTCTATCAGAACTATTCAACTCTGCTCTCGTAGCATGAAAGCAGCCAGGGACAGGACGTAAATGAATGAGTGTGGCTAGGTTCCAATAGAACTTTATTATAAACACTGAATTTGAATTTCATATAATTTTCACGTGTCACGAAATATTATTCTCCATTTCTCCCCCAACTATTTAAAAATGTAAAAACCATTTTAACTTGAGTGTCATACAAAAACAGGTGGTGGGCAGGATTTAGCCTGCAATACATAGTTTGCCAACCCCTAGTCTATTTCATAGATTTGGGGAAAAAAAAACACAAACAAAATTATTTAAATATGTTTGTCATATAATTATATATATAATTCTTTGTTCTCTAAATTACTTAATATTTTAAGAATTAAGATACCTCTTCCATCTACTTTTATTAATGTGGATTTTTTTCTATCTTCTCGAACTTAATGTTTTGTTTTCCTTTTATTATTTTTCACAAGTGTTCAAGTATATAAAAGTCTGTGTAGTAATATAACAAACAGCCATCTCCTTATTACCTGGCTTAATAAGTAAGAGATTACTCATAGAGCATGTCTGTGTTTGGCAGCCTGGTAGATGAATCAGCTTACGTACCCTCCCAATGGAAACCATTTTAAAAATCAAAAAGCTAGATTAATTGTCTTTTGAAATATATCGCTGAGCTAAATAAGCAGAAGGAATCAACAGAAGGCTGAAAACGGTTGAAAATCAGGGACCTCAAAGGGTTTATCAAAAAGCGTCAAAGCAACTTTTGCCCTAAGAAGGTAATCTGCCAACTCTGTGGTCTAGAGCTTCTGTTTTGATGCCAAAGGAGGCCCCAGGGAAGGACTCCATCGGGGCTCTCCCGAGCGGAGGGAGGGCCCAGGGACTGTACCCCCAGGAAGGTAAACACAAATTAGAATAGCATGACTTGAACTGGGCTCTGTGGGAGAATACAAACTTCCAGGAGTATTTGTTTCCCAGTCTGTGTTCATACCCACTTGTGGCCTGAGTTCATACCACTTCTGTGGTTGAAAAGCTGAAATTGAGAATTTAATTTAAAGTGCTCTCAAGTTGATAATACTTTCAGGTGATTGGCAGAAAAGCAAATAAAAACCTGCTCCAAAGCAATGCCACTTCAAGTAGGCCTGAAAAAATTTCTACAAGATACATGGACTCCCATTTTACAGTTTCCAAAGGAAATAACAAAAATAACAGAACAAAGCTGAATCTGAACATGTTTCAGGTAGTGTAATAATCAGATTTAGAATATAAAGTAAGTCAGTTTAATGTGGTTTAAGATAAAAAGAGAGATACTTAAAAATGCAAATGGGGCACGAGATTTCAAAAATGACTTTGAAGATTTGAAAAACAACAAAATGAAACAACTAGCAATAAAAATTGTGATTGAAAATTTTTCAAGATTATAGGTAAACGCTGTCTGGGGGATGGGCACACTTGTAGCTCTGACTTGGGTGGTGCAAAGCAATTTATGTGACCCAAGTGTTTGTATCCCCATAATATTCTGAAATAAAATAAATAAACAAATAAATAAATAAAAAGATTACAGGTAAAGAGCAAATTAGACAAAACTAAAGAGATACTTGAATTCATGAATAGAAGATAGACTAAAAACATTATCTAAAATGCCATTATCTAAAATGCAGCCCAGAGAGAAACAAAGAAATGGGACCTATAAAAGGGTGGCTAAGAGATGAAATGGCTGAGAAGTGTGTGTGTGTGTATATATATAATACATACATATATATACATAATATACATATATACATAATACATATATATATACACACACACACATATATATGTGTGTATATATATGGGAAACCAAACAATTCCAAAGCCAATTAAAATACAAAGAAATCTACATGCAGTAATAAAAATTCTGACCACCAAAGAGAGTGACCTATTAGAAAAGAGATCATTTACAAAGAAATAGAAATTAGACTGACAGCTGAATTTCTAGCAGCAACCATGGAAGCCAGAGAGAGGAGAATTAGCTTCATTGTGCTGAGAGAAAAAACCCAGCAAAACAGCATTTCAAGATTGAGTGGAAATAAGATAATTATTAATTATCTATTTCAGGTAGAAACATTATCTCAAATGGAAAGTTTGAGATGCAAAAGGAATATGTGTAAAGGTAATGGTAAATATGTGGATATAATGTCATATAGGTTTTGGCTCTATGAATTTCTATTTTCCAGAATTGGGTAGGAGTTGTATGCTAGACTCAAATCTCCATCTTCAAGGAAAATTTCTCACTCTTTTTTTATTTTTAAAGCTAATGTAATGCATGCTTGTTGCACACAGTTTGGAAAAGAGAGAAAAGTGAAAAAATAAATGTATCCGTAATTTAGTGATTATTAATATTTTGATATATAACTTTTAGTCTTACCTATTAATATTTATACCTTTCACTTAATTAGATTCATGATGATTATATGATCCAACTTTTTCTGAATCATGACTATAAAATGAGGCTTTTTCTATGACATCAAATATTCTTCAGAAACATCACTTTATAATGCTACTTAATATTCCACCCTTTGAATATATCGTAATATACCTGAAGCCAGCCATATGCTCACCGATCTTAGTTCCTCCTCCTGGGCACACACAGCGTTTCTCTCAGCCTTTCTGGCATTAATTTTCAGCTAGTAACTGTGTTCTGGCCAGTAAAATATGTGCAGCACTGAAGTGTACCATTCATTTCTAGGCCAGGCTCTAAAAAGCCTCACAGGGTCCTCTTCTAGGTGAGGGCCAGGGACTAGCGGAGGACCCACATGAAGCCCTGCTGGCTTCATTGGAGTCTGAATTTCCTTCTATTGGTGTCAATTTAGGAGTAGAGGGCTGGGCCCAGGGGGTGTGAGAATGAGGTTATAGAAAATGACATACAAGGAATATCACTGAGGAAAACAACTAGAGTTAAAAGATTTCATATTGTTGTCAATTTTAGATGAGAAACCCATTTTTAGGTAACTTTTATGTACAGCTCTCATTTGCTCAAGGGAAAACTGTTTATCCAGTTGGTAATGATCACTCCTTTTCCTGGGCATATATCTCAGAAGTTTTAGAAAAAGTGCCCATTTAGCATTCTTGATGTGACTTGTCATTTCCCAGCCTTTGCCATGTTACAGATTAGTTTAGAATTTTTTTTTAATCTGTGACTTGGTTATATATTAACATGTATGTTACAAATATTTCCCACTGTATTAATAGCTTTTCTATGTTTTGATATTTTTGATGCAGATGCCTTTAACTTTTTCAATCTTATGAAGCCAAACCTATTGTTTTTTGTTGTTTATAATTCCTTCTGTTGATTTTATGCTTAGAAACTTAGCGCTCCCAGTCAAACATATTTTTTTCTTGACTGGCTTTTAAGTTCGACATTACATTTTTACTTTGCCTGTAATTCATTGTTATATTTATAGGTTAGGTATTAACATTTTAAAAATTGTAAAAACAATCCACAAAAAACAGAACGATTGTACCACAGATCGTGTGCTTATTGAGCAAGTGCTAACTGCTTTACATGTACTACTTAATTGAATCCTTACAAGAATCCAGTGAGGTAATGCTGTTACTAACATCCTATTTTACGGAGGAAGAAAGGGAGCTGAGGGGCAGTTATACATCTCATCCACAATGACAGAGCCAGGAAGCGGGGGGCTGGGATCTGATCCTGGGTCACTGGATCCAAGCCTGCAGCCGACAGTCTGGCCTCCCAGGCTGTTCTGTACTGTCATCACGTGGGGCCGGGCTGATAACCTGTAGAGTCCAGGTGAAGCGTTCTGTACTACACACACATTCTTGCATGAATTGGGGTCCGTTCATAGGTTATCAGTTCTGTCCCATTTATCTCTCTGACTCATGCATTATTATCTCATTATTAAGTATTAGTAATTCTCAAAAAATCATATTTAATGCCATTCTCCATTAAGCTTTTAGCGTTTCTGCAACTGATTGCTGCTTCATCTTTCTTTGAATTTTAATTATACCCTATTGATATTTTCTTTTGGAATTCATGCTTAGAAAATTTCTAATATTGGTCCTATTTTATTTAATACTTATTTGTACACTTGTCTTAGTTTCTATATTAGACTGCAACCTTTTTTAAGGCATGGGGGAATTATCTATAGGACTTGGCACTGTGATTTCTCATGTCTATTCAATAAATCATTGTCTGAGTTAATTCTTTTAAGTGGATTATATTGATTGTATTTAGTTTATTTAACACATATGATTATAGTGCCTACAGTGTGCCAGACTTTATTCTGATGCACATAACAACCTGGTAAAGCAGGGATTATTATTGACCCATTCTAGGAGTGGGGAAGGTGAGTTATGGAGAGGCCACACCACCGATAAGCAGCAGTCAGAATTCGAGCCCAGGCTGGCTGGCTTGGGCACGCGTGCCCTGTGTTCACTTTGCTGTGTGCCCCTCTGCTGACTGGAGCACCAGGTGGTGAGAGATGGGTGGTATTTGACGTTCCTGCAGAGGAAATAGGACTCTACTTGGTCTGAGAGAGCTGGTAAAATACAGTTAGGCTGGGAGAAGGTGTAAAAGCACATTCGGCCAAAGAACCAACTTCACAGTGTGGGAGAAGCAGAAGCATACCATTTGTGGAAAGCAACCAGATTTCAACGAAAGATGTCTGTTAAGAAATCAAATAACTCTGGGGGAAAAATAGGTCACCAACAAGTCATTGCTATTTTTTAAAATAATTTTGACCCTTAATTCTTCTTTATCAAATCTAAGCAAATTAAAATTCTGCTCTCCTCTAGCGTTGTGCTATTTCCTTTTTTAATGTGCACAATGTTAAAACAAAAATAATGTCAAGCAGCAGAAGAATTTGCAAGTTAAGTTTGCCTTGCATTTTCCAGTCAGGGCTTGTGTTAAGTTGGGGAAATTGCATAGTCCCCAATTTTTTCCAACAAGACATCATAGTGGATTATCTGACTGCCATTGCTCATCCCGGTGCAGCTGCTCCCCTGTTCTGTTTGTCCTAAGCTCCCTCAAACTCTGCAGAAGTCAGATGGGCTGCAGAACATACTGGAGGCAGGCTGGCTTCACAATAATAAGGAGGCAGATTGAGCATCCAGTGAAGAGGCAGCAGACTGGTGGTGCAAGTCCAGCTTAGGCAAACTATTTTCTATTTGATATGCTAACACATTGTTGCAGCTTGTCTTCCTTAATTCAAAAAGAAAAAAAAAAAGCTTTTTCATTTGGGCCAAAAATTGTCCCCCAAACCCCTTTACTTTTCAGTGTTTGACCTTACTAAAGAGGTACCGTAACCGTTCCATTTTTGACAGGGGGAGTCAGAGCTATGTCAGAGAGAGAGAAAATGAAATTTTGCATCAGGCAAAATTTCTGCACAGATATTTCAGAAGGATTCATAATTCTGTGGCTGTATACAAATGATCCATTTTGTTAATCTGAATTTCGAGGGTCATTAAAATTTTTTTTCCCTGCTCTGGAGTAGTTTATTACTTAGAGAGAGAGGGAAAAAAGCCAGTTTAAAACCAGGTAAGGGAAGAAAGCTGACAAAAACATAAATTAGAGGAAGAACTTAATTTAAAAAGTGTCAAAAAGGATAGATAGTCTTAGTTCAATAATAAAGCCTGGTTCAAGAGCCTTCTATCTTTAAATAAAGCATTCAAGCACTCTATTACCTGTATACAACCAATCTTTGATTTCCAATCTAAGTCTATTTTTGCTTCTCGTGATTAGCATACAAATGTGAAAAAAAGAAAAAAAAGCGGTGACACGCGTGACAATTAGGACGTGCCTTTGCTTTAATGTCACTGGTCTGTCAGGCTAGAGGTGACGAAATGAATTGCTGCTTTATAGGCTCCTTAGAGGTAGATCTTGTCCAAAGATGACTTCTATCTGTCTCCTTTTATTTGCGTTTTAAGTTCATCGTACAAACGGCAAGCGTATAAGCATATATTTGTTTCAAGAGATAATGCGCGATAGCCTATAGCAACTTGCTAATGTATGTGATGTGATGTACGGCTCCTCTGGCAGTGCCATCCTGTCCACAAAGTAGCTGTGAGTCCAGAGATTTAGCCTAAATGTGGGGGCTCTACCCTGTCGAGAATCACATGCTCCGTATAAGAAATGAGAAGGCAGGGTGTCGAGACACATCTTCCGCTGGCTCCTGACTCAATGCACAGGAAGACCTGAGACTAGAGAAATCTTTTTTAGTTTTATCTCTGAGCATAGTGTTCAAAGGCACCACCTGTCCCACAGACTTTATGAAAACAGCATCTTACTTACTCTTGTATGAGCAGCATGTAAGCCTGCCAAAGCTAAAGTGTACAACTCTTTAATAATATTGTTTGGAAGGGACATATGCTGGGTCCCTGCCTACCAGTTTCCTCCGAGTCATCTCTGGAGTCCTCACCGAAGGGTCAATCCCCAGTCAGGAGGGGCTCTGACTTGCAGGGGGTGTGCCCAGGCTACAAGTTCCTTGGGGGGCTTGGGTCCCCGCGGGAGGGGCCTCGTAGCAAGTTACACCCTGGCATCTGTGGCTGCTGATGGATGGCCCCATTTACATCAAAGGCAGTTATTATACATGAAACCACTCAAGCATCATTTGTTTCAGGGAGTTCAACCAGTCAATTTTTCAATTCCTTTCTGGTTCAGGGTCAGAAGCAAATGACGGATCTCAGGTTGGCTTCAATTTTGGGCCAGTGATACTTCCTACCTTATTTACAGCAAATTTGTTTAAAGAGTATCCTACTTACAATATGTGAAAGGGTCTTTTCTGTGTGTCTTGCAGAGGCTGGAACTGGAACTCCTATTGGCTCCACGTGCGAATTCACCTAAACAGGTAAATCGTGTCCGGGACTCACTGGACACTCAAAGTCATAAACCTGTCGGCACGTGCAGTGAGAAGGGTGGCCATCGGGTGCAAATGCACGTGGAGAACCAGGCTGAGGGCCACGGCTCAAAACCCCGAGTCAGCTTTGAGAGTCACTTGAATCTGAACTTAAAGGAAATGATCTTTCTGCACTTTGAGATAAGGTTTCAGATTCAATTCTAGGACAAGAAATGATTGATATGGGCTTAGAGCTCCACTCAAAAGTTTACTAACATTTGTGTAGCACATTCTAATTTAAAAATGATATATTATTTATAAATAAAATATTATTTAATCCATATAATAACCATAGGAGGAAGGCATTATCCCCCTTTATCAATGAGGAAGCTGAGTCTCCAAGTTAAAGCCAATTTCACAGACGAAATAGAGAAAATACAAGCAGCAAATATATAATAGAAAAGTAGAAAAAAAGGTTTTTTTTCCATGCCAAGATTTCAACAAGAATCAAATGCTGGATGCAAGAAATGAGAGGGCAAAGTGTGTGACAAATGTCATGTTGGCTCCTGACCCAGCGGGTAGAAACTCTGGGGCAAAAGCACTCTGCTTTTACTTTTGTCTTTGAGGACAGAGCAGAAGAGAGCTGTTTCAACACTAAGCAGACAGGAAAGGACACACTTCGCGCTAAGCATGTCCTCTCTAAGTTACCTGCTGTGGTGGCACATAGAGTGTGTGCACGTCACCTGGCCTTTCTGCCTTCCCTTCAGATGAGTGGCCGTGGCTTATCTGTGCAGCAGAGCCAGGGTTTCTCTGTACCAGCCAGCCAAGGCCGGCAGAACAGAGCATCAGGCTCCACCCTCTAACCTTCCATTGCATCCTTTCTGCTATCCTTGTTACCTTTTCAGTGACTTCTTTAGAGAAGCAAAAAAGTAACCTGAAAATCTAAAACACTTCCTATGTAATGCTGCAGAATGCTGCTTCAACCCATGTAGCAAAACCACATTTTGGGGGAATCTGTGTGGATACGTAAATATCTGCAACCATAGAATGCCAGGTCCAGAGGGAAAGCACGTAATTCTTAAGATCTATTAACTTCCAGCCTTGTGCAGATAGAGTTGAGGCCATCCTAGGGTGATATTTAATTTGACAAGTTCTGTGTGCCTATTTGTTCATAGGAAAGAGGCCAGAATAACTTCATTATACACAGATCTCATATCTGAGATTTCCATCCTTTATTTGAAGGGAGGAGACAGAATTGATTGACAGTGTCATTTCTAAGCATTAGTGTCTCTGTATTACAAAACCAAGGCTTTGTGTTCGTCTGCTTGTGGAATGAGGTTTTGTGGAAGAGTCTCATCATTTAAAAACACTCGATTGTAAATCTGAATAAAAGTAAAAAACAATTAAACGCAATAGACACACATTGGAGTTAAATGCCTTCCTCAGTATTCCCAACGATCACTGAAGGGAATGCAGAGCCAAGACTTTTCCCTGTAGGACTGTGTGTCAGTAGCTTATTCATTTTATGTTAATAACACGTTAGAGTCCACAGTGTGAAGAGTCTGTCCGATAGGCACACACCTGAGGCTGTTTAAGGCATTAGGTGCATATACTTGTAAGAAATAACATCTGGTGTCATCACATCTCCTAACAGATATTTCACGCACGCAGAATATATTTAATCAAACATTTCTCCCATTGATACACACACATGCACAAAATGTAACCAGTTCTGTTTGTCTTCCCACTGTCATATGATGTGGTACCATCTGGCGTTCAAACAGCAGCACCTCTGACATCAGTGCATTTCTGTGTGTGAGTGAAGTGACACTGTGTTATTAAAGCATTTAAATAGGTAGTTCTTAGGCACTGTGCAGAGATAAATGTTTTTTTCAACATTAATGCATGGAGCCCTAGAAGTGACATCACTAAGCACATTTATAAGTTTTGCAAGCTGAATATTTTTTCTCAAAGAAGAGTGAATAATATTTATTTAAAAGATTTTCAGTAAATAAGTCAAGTTTATGTACATACTCATCCATTGTACGACTATGATGTGAAAGAGTGGAGAGCACATTTATTAACGAAACTAAAAAGTAAGTGAGAATGTAAAGAGAGTTGCGATATAATATAGGTTTTTTCTAAACCAAAAAATGAAAATATGGGAATATGTTTTGAAAACAAATGAGCAGTTGCAGATCTTTAAAGTGGATGAAGTCATCTGGAGTACAATTCATGTAAAGTACTCTTCAATTGTGTTATTAAATTGGTCCTGCAAAAGAGAAAGACTGCAAGATCAATTTAATATTTAACTTACCAATTTCCAACACTCTCAAACTTTTTTGATAAATGGTTAAGCTAAAGGTGGTAGTAGATTCATTTTGCTTTTTCAAAGCAAACAACAACAGTTGTTAAACAATCATTTAGTATCGCCACAAAATGGATGCTGCTCAGAGACAGCCTGGGTGACAGGTCTGCAGGGCGAAAAGGCCTCTGCTGAAAAATAGGAGTTTATTCAGCAGATGTTTGGTGATACCTACTAGGTGCTGAGCACTAGGGACGGGGCAGTGAATAAGGCAGACGGAATCTCTGTCCTTCCAGAGTTCGTATTGTGGTGGGAAAGGAGACCCTGCAGTAAGGTGTCAGGTAGTGATAGATACTAGGATGAAATCAAGGGGGATGTGCTGATAGACAGAGGCGACGGGGTGGGTGTGACTTTGCGTGATGCTCTGAAGACTTCTCAAGGAGAGGCTGTCCAGGCCGGTGATGGGCAGACACCAGGAACCAGCCACCATGGTCTGCAGCACGGTGTTCCGCCAGGGAATGGTCCGCACACAGCCCTGCGGTGGGAACAGGTGGTGGAGAGCACAGATAAGGGGGTGGTGAAGAAGTCAACAGGGAAAAGCTGTGAAGTCCCGAGTTAGGAAGCCTGACCTGGACCTAGCCTGGTTGGCAGGGACAGCATGGGGCAGTGGTGGCCAGGGATGGTGCAGAAGGCGTCCTCGAGCTGGGTGCTGTTGGGTGAAAGGGAGATGATGGTGGCGCACATGCAGAGGGTCCAGAAGCACTTTCCACACCTTGCACTTGGTCCTGGGGAGACACCGAGAAGTAGGACTAACTCTGTGATCTTGAGCCAGTCACTTCGCTTCTCTGAACCATCATTTTCCAACCTGCAACAAGAAAAGAAAAAGGGGTAAAAGGCAAGACATATAAAAGAACCCAGCGCAGAGTAGCCACCTTGTAAATGTGAGTATGAGTCTTTCCGACCATGGAATGTGCTTAAAATGGCCCTCCATTCCCCATCCAGGGAATGTGCAGACAGAAGCTGGCAAATGCTCCCATGGCAGAGGCTGGGAGAGTGGATTTGAGAGGGTGATAATCCATTATTTCAACAATGTGAACAGCTTACCCCAAGGGCTTATTATTCCTTGAGAAAAAGTGACTAGCTTCAGCCTGAGGAGCCCAGAGTGGGCACCTGCTGAGTAGTACATGATCAACATCGAAATCCTAATGACATTGGTGTATGATGGACAAAATGTTCTGTTTCCTGAAGTCTGTTTAATTCCTATAATCATTATTAAGATGCAATGGAAAGACCTGGGTTAAACATAAGTTTTCTTGCGGAATTCAACCCCATTTTTGTCATCTGTAGAGAAGTAGCATCTAAGATGCTTTCTGACCTGCAAGGGCCGGGATTCTTTGATTCTGAGGGCAGGCTGCTCGCTACAGCTCAGGTATCTTTCATTGCAGTGCAGATGCCAACAGATAGTTCCTGGACGGCCGCTGTCATGGTCACCTAGGAACATGGGAAAAGGTCCCAGGACCTTGCACACGAGGCCATGGCTCTCCAGGTGCCTGAGGAGGCCAGAGCTAGAGGTGGGGTACGTGAGGGCCACACTCCCCAACATTTCCCACCTTCCATCTTCTCTGTGACCATGTTCTGTCAGAATTCCAACCTGTACAACTCAGAATTTGCTCTGGCCAATATTTTTGATGGCCTTTTTGATGTCTGAGGGTTAATTACCAGATCTTTGTCCTTCTAAAATTTACCTGGATTTCTTATTGTTTTAAAGGCCTTTTCTCATCACACTTTCTCATCCCGGCCTGAGCTTGTTTCCTTCCTTCTTCCTGTCCTTCCGAGTCTTATTTGCAGATGCTGCGGAGCCGTGTGAGGATGCCAGGTTCCCACCCCGCACGTCAAAGTAAAAGTCAGCGACTTCTGCTGCAACTTAGGGTAATACCAAGGGATGAAACGGTTGTCCTGTGAAAGGGACTTTTGAACAGTTTCAATGGTACTGAATTAGGTGCAGGTCTGAGAGACCGAGTGGGCATTTAACATCAGCTCTGCTCACGTTTGTGGTTTGTTTGGCTCAGAAGATTAGTTGGGAAAAGAAAAGTTTTCAAAGTGCATGTATAACATGCTTCCGTTTATGGTTGTGACTGATACTTCCTGGTTCTTCTGAGCCCTTTGCATGAGAAAACTTATCAGTTCCACGTTTGCTGCACCCCTGCAGTAGCCGGCCCCGGCGCTCTCTACAGAGCCCGCAGCCCGCTTGGCCCCTGGGTGACCTGCTACTGATTGAAGCTGTTGCAGTGGGTCTTAGAGCTTTCAACTTGGTCCCTGGGTCCTTTATTTAAAGCCCGGGGTTGTCTCCTGTAAGATTAGTGTAAATTAAGATGTAACAGGTAGGAATCTTAGCCCCCTAGCTCAGATAATGTAACTTTATTTTATAAAATGCCTCTTACTCTCCAGTTCAGAGCATCCATTATGCTGGGTGAGCAGAAAAACTTAACTTCAGTTCTACCTGGAGTTGCATGCCCTGCTTAGACTCATGCGATGCCGGGGCTTGGGGTTGTCTGGGTGTCCATCCACACAGTGCACCCGTGCACAGCCTCCGAGGCCTGCAGCCGCCTGCCTCTTCTTTGGCATCTCTCCCCTTCTCTCTACCTCTTCCGGGGGAAATTGTATTAAGGATTCGTTGCAGATGTTGCTCTGTGTCTGAAAATCTCCATACAGAACTAAGGTTTTAAATTATATATTTATTTGCTTGTTTGTTTTAAAAATAAAAAAGTTAGAAAGACTTGGAGGCCCCTCTGTTTCTCAGCCTCCCTCACCTCTTCTCTGAAACAAAGAGCATGCAGATATCACGTTCGGGAGTATAATAAAACTCAGAGAGAAAAAGAAACTAGTTAATATAGCAAAACATTATCCATATAATCTTAACATATAATGTAATGATTAAAAAAAAAAAGTTCAGCAGCCCTTGCAAAAAAATCAGTATCTTGGATAGAGTCTATATCCATAAAAATTTGAGGATGACCATCATTTTGAATTTCTTCTATTTTATCTGGACCTTTATATATCTCAATAGAAATCTTACAAAAATCTGTAACATGTTTCAGCCTTGGACATTGCGGATAAAATATTTTTTGCCTATTTTTTTTTTCTTTAGACCAGTGGTTCTCAAATGTAAGCATGCATGCATCACACGTACCAGAATCAAGCCTTGGAGGGTTCATTAGACCACAGATTTCCAGGCCCCTGCACCAGAGTTTCCTATTCAGGAGGTCTGGGGTGGGGATTAAGAATTTGCATTTCTCACCCATTCCCAGGTGTTGCTGGCCCAGAGACCATGCTTTGAGAACCACAGACTTGATTATGTAGTAGCCAGATCCTGCTGCTGTGAAGTAGTATGGTTTAGTGGAATGAGCATGAATTGTGGAGTCAGATACCTAGCTTCAAATGTGAGGAAAATCCCAAATGCTTGACCACGCATGAATGGTGCAGAACAGAGGTGACCCATATTCTTGTGCTCATTAGCATATCCTAGCTGTGCTAGTTGTGACTGGCCAGCTGTCACAACTTTTTGTAATCTTCATAGCCTGTTAAATTAAAAGAACTTGCATTAAAGAAGAAATTATAATAATGATGATAAGAATACTTTATACTTGTGTAGAGTTTACAGCTGGAAAAATATCAGGTACAGAGAGGCAGCATGGCACAGGACAGTTATGGAATTTGGGTCCAATGCCTGGGTTTGAAGCCCTACTCTGCTATTTCCTGCACAATGATACTACTTTAAACAAGGCATTTAATCTCTTCAATGCTGTTATTTCTCACATGTAAAATGAAAAAAAAATAATGCCAGCTTCGTATTGTGCCCAGTGCTAAATACAATGTTATTTCCTTTGAAAACTCTCACTTTTCTGTTTTTGAGTGTACACATTTGGAAATAACCCAAAACTAAACTTTATGTGAAGGAATATTCATTTGTACATGATTCTCTAAATTGTTGAGGAGTATCTTCAATCTCAATTAATTTTTCTAGGCAGCCACACTAACTTGATAGGAAAAATAAATGTTAAAAAACTCCTTTTGGCAAGGAAATAACAGGAAGGGTTAAAAAAAAAAGTTATCTGACAGAAAATAAATGTTGCCTGGAATAAGCCAGTGGTGGTCGCTAGCAGTAGTAGCAGGTGTTACAGCAATAGTAGCAGCAGCAGTACTGAACACAAGACTAAAACACTTGGCCACGTGGTTTAGGGTGAAGATTCTAAGTTTAACACAATCTTGGCCCCAAGAGAAGAGACGAGCTGTAATAAGGCACAGAGAATTAACCCTGGAAGTGGCACTGAGATTGGTCGATGAACATGGTACGGGGAAGGCATGCTTCCGGAGGGAAAGCGCCAAGGAAGACCACTGGGACATGTGGCAGACATTGGGTATATGGCCTTGATGGAATTTTCTGGTGTGAGCAGGAAGCCCATCACTTCAGGTTATACCCCTGGATCTCTCTGGGGGCTCTGTGTTCCACTCTTCTGGGTGGCTTCAGATTTTCACCTTAGTCTCCTCCGCTCTCTGGGATTGAAAGCTTTTTGTATTTCTCGTCACCAGCAGCCACCTTTATCTAGGATCCAGAAACACATTTTCCTCACCATATGACCCTAATGCCAACTGGTCTGGGTTGGAGCCTGGCATCTGGCTTTTCACCAGGAGGGGACGTATGGCACAAAGTGAAAAAGAAAACAAGGAAAGTACAAAGCGATCTTGTTGTTGAGGTATAGACATTTCTCTCAGCAACAGAAGGTTAAACTAAAGAAATGTGTGGGATATATGGAATAGGAAGTCCCATCCTCATTACATTTAAGAAATCGTATTTCTAGCCTTTATTTTTAAGAGTAAAGACCAGCCTGTATAGGGGGAAATGACCGAAATCACAGGTTTTAGTTTAGACCAGAATTGAGCATCATGTAATGGTCAATGCAAGGATAAGTGTTTATATTTCTTGTGTAATAGAAACCACATCCAGAGAACCCTGGAAGTGAGAGGGAGCTCAGAAGCCACCATCCAGCTTCAGTCCTCGTGGGAAATCTCCTCAGGAACATCCCCACATACAACTGTTCTGCCTCTCCCCACACATTTCCAGTGATAAGTCAGCGTGTTTCCTTGCTGAGTAGTTCTTACAGTTAGGAACGTCCTTCCTTACGACTGTCCGACATTTTCCTCCCTCTTACCTGTGTCTGTTGTCTTAACTGTGCCTGCTGACGTGAGACAGAATATAGGAGGAAAAAACACTATTACAGGGATGACAACCAATTTTCCTAAAAAACATTTCCAAATGACAATGAGCCAACCCACAATTAAAGCTACATTTGATGAGGGAGACAGGGGTGTATTTCTCCAGTCCCCATGAGGGTTTTTGCATCCCCTACTCTGTCCCCATCTTCCGCTCCTTCTCACTTCCTGATGTTGCTGGGGCTCATGGTCCCCCATCAGTAATATTCTCTGTAATGTGAACTTCTCGAACTCCTTTGTTAACCCAAACCTGGTGTCCCCCTAGGGACACTCCATGCCCTTGAGTGTGATGGCTGTGTTCTCTCCAGGCCAGGCTAGGTGGGATGGGTGCCCTCCTCGCTCCCCACTGCTGCTTCCAACTGTTCTGCTCCCTCCCTGCACAGCCACAGGCCTGCATCCTGCCATGGGGCAGTCATTCCCCTCATTTCTCTGGGCTCTAGGCTCACACTCTGGGTGGTATTTTCTAGGTGGTTTCAGCATCCACATAGACCCTACAGCATAGGTGATTCCTTTCAAAACCCTAGTGTTTCAATTACTTGTATTCCTCCCAGCCAGTCACGCTCACGCATGTGCCCTGGCCGAGGACTACATGCCTCCTTATCTCACGTTCAATAATCCCTTCTGAGCCCACCACCTTCCCTCTTCCAAGCAAGTCCCTTTAATATTTAACTTTAACATCCTTGAACATAGTGGGGCCTAAACTCCACTAACAGCAGTTGATTTTCTGTAATCAAACCTTAAAATCACTTCCGTGCATACTGCCGCAGCTCTGCCCCTCTCTGGCTTCACCTTACTCCTTTGGCAAAATCCCAATCTTGGTTAAATCCCATTTGTGCCTCATTGCATCTGCATCAATGTGGCTGAATGTGCTTGGGGGAAAATTCAAGCAGGCTGACTGGTCTCATTTTAAAATCATGACCACAAATCTAAGCCCCACTTCTGCACGGCCATTGCACTGCGTTTCTCATATTTTTCATGTTTCTGCTGTTTTAGACAATAGTTCCATGTCTTTTTTTTTTGTCTCCTCAAACCTCCAGCATCTCCTCCTGCATCCCCACTCTTAGTCGATGAACTACTAAGGGAGGTGCAGCCCTCCGAGGACCTGCCAGCTCCCATCCCCCCACCTACCAGGGGCTGTGGTATACACTCCACTTTCCCGCCAGAACTGGCGTGCTCCTGCCAAAGGCCACTCCACGCAAAGAAACTGCTCCTGTGAAGGCCAACGGTGACTTTAACGTTGCTCCCTCCAATGGTCAAGTCTCAGTCTTCCCTTGACTTGACTCGACTCATCAGTAGGATTCGTATGGTGAACCTCCCTTCCTAGAAGCGTTATCATTGACTTCTGGAAATGCCTTTTTTTCTTCTTCTTGTTTTTAGTTCGCTGCCATCTCCCGGGTGTGTTCCTGTCTCTGCTCCTCTTCCTTCTCGATTTCCTCTGCTCCGTCTGTGTCAGTCCCCTGACCTATGGACTGTGGCGTGTCCCGGGTCACGCCCTGAGTCATCCCGCAGTGCCGCAGCACAATCGCTGTACTGCCGGTCCTCACACCGTGTCCCCACCCTTCCCCGACCTCTAAACCGTCTCAGCAGCTCCACTCCAGTGTCTGAAGAGCGCCTCATCATGACATGTCAGACACGAGCTCCTCATCTCCGTCTTCAGCACGCTTCCCTCCCAGTTTATGGCAGCTCCGTCCACCCTGTTGTCAAGCCAAAAACTTTGGGGCCATCCTTGACTTCTCTCTCTCTATCCCATTCCGTGTGTAATCCACCGACAAATCATCTGGCCTGACCAAAATATGTCCAGAACGTACCCACTTCTCCTGGCTCAATCACAAATGCCCTGGTCCAAGCTCTGATCACCTCTTGCCTGGTTCATAGCCCTTAACTGGTCTTCCTGCTTCTACTATTGTTTTCTTATGCACGTCACAGCACAGTGGCCACAGTGCTTAGCACACATCAAATACACCCCTCTCCTGCCCCTGCATTTCCCCGGGCGTGAAGGCAAATTCCTTACATCCGGGGACTTCCATCACCCCTCCCAGCCCCATGCGCTGCGTACTCTGCTTTCTCAAGCCCTCTCACTGCTGTTCCTCTGCTGCGGGACAGCTGCTGTCGCAGCCCCGCCCTCACCCCTTGACCCACTCCAGAAGTGCTGCGGCTTTGGAGCACAGTTCTGGTACTGACCTAGGGGCTCCTACCTCAAGTACCTGAGCTTCTCTGCCCAAGGGCCATTTTCTGGCCCGGGGATTGTGCTCAGCCTACACAGGGCAGACCGGAAGTGTCAGGGAGGGACCTCATCCAGCGATGGAGGGTGGCCTCTGCCCAGCTTCCTCCCGCCCGGGCGGGCGACCTCAGGGTGTTTCTTGAAGTCCTTCAGAGGACCCAGTGGGGTTGGACCCCAGTTGCCCACAGTGGTAAGCCACTCACTAGCTTACACTTAATTTTTCTATTTTAAGATGTTATATGATTAGAATTTTTAATGTTGAATCGACCTTTTCTTACTGAAATTAATTAGCCCAATTTTGTCATGATGGGTTAACTTCTTGGTACACTGTTAGATGAGTTCACTAATATTTTGTTCAGGATTTGTACGTTCACAAGAGTATGCTGGAGTTTTCTTTCTTCTAGTTTTTTCTTTTTTCCTCCTGGTTTTGGTATCATTATTCTACTTATCTCTTAAAATGAATTGAAGAGTGCCCTCTTTTTGTCCGTTCTCTCTCTGAGTTTGCATATGATTGGAATCAGCTGTTTGTTGATGCTCTGGTAAAATTCATTTGTTAAACTTGCCGGAACTGTTGATTTTTCAGGGGAGAATTTTACCTACCATTTCAATTTAATGAATGCTCTGAGACAATTAGAAATCTAGATCATTCTGAGTCAGGATGATCCTTTATGTTTTACAGGAATTTATTTGTTTTTCCAGTCTTCAAATATAAGTTTGTTCAGATCATTACATTTCTAATGTTTCTATGAGTATCTCCCTTTCTCATTCCAAAGAGTTTATTTGTACTATTCTTTTTTCTTGATCATTCTCACCTGAGTTTTATCTTTTTAAATTAGTCTTTTCAAACAGTTTTTGACTCTGTTGAGCCCCTAATTTTATCCTTCTTTTCATCATGTTAATACTTGTTGTTTATTACTTCCTTTTATCTTTTCTTTATGATTATTTTCTTGTTTGTTTTTCTAACTTCTTAAACTGGCTGTTTAGCTCATTACCTTTCAGGTTTTCTTCTTTCTTATGTAAAGTATTCTTGCATTTAAAGCTATACATTATTCCTAAGTAGATAACATTTTCTATATTGCACAGGGATTTTAATACCTAATATTTTTGGTATCTTTCTGTGTTTTCTAATTACCATGAGCTCTATGAGATATTTAGAAGCATTTAAAATCTTAGTTTCTTAATGTATGTTTTTCTTTTAAGTTACTCTTTGTTCTTGATTTCTAACTTAATTAGCTTTTGCTTAGAGAACATGGTTTTTATGATATTACTTACTTGAAATTTATTTTCTAGAATATTGTCATTTTCATAATATTCTATGTATGTTTTTAAAGAATGCTGGGTTCTATATATGTCATTTAACTTAAGTTTGTGTATTGTTTAAATCATCTGCAGTCTTACTAACTTTGATTTGTTGATTACTGAAGGAATTAGTTTAAACTTTTATATTGTAATAGTAGATTTGTCCATTTTTATTAGAATTCCCTTAATTTTTGCTTTACATGTGTTAAGGCTATGTTATTAGATGCAATTATTATATGTTCCTGATACACTGAAATTTTTGTCATTATATGAGAATTTAAATAAGATCATTAATAATAAAGTCATTTAATAATGACTTTGCTTTAGAATCAGTTTTGCCAGATATTAACATAGTTTCTTTTGATTTGTATTTGCTTGACAGAACATTTTAAAACTTTTTACTTTCTACTTTTGTTAAGTTATAGGTGTGTATCATATACATATAAATGTAGATATCATACATAATATAAATGCATAATATATACATGTATGTATGTTCATATGTACATAGATAAGTTATAAAGATTTAGAAAGCTATATAGTTGTATTTCTCAACAGTCAGCATGAAAATGTTTGTTTTATGACTGGACAGATGAGTACCTTTAAATATGTTGTTATTTTTTATATATTTTTGCCATCTTATCTGGTGATTTCTCTTTACTTTGCCTTTTGTTTGTGTTTCTTTTCTTCTTCTTTCTTAACTTATACTGAACTGATACATTTTTTTCTTCAATCAATACTTCATTCTTTTAGTGGTTATCCTAGAAATTTTCACAGTATGTTTTATGTAATAAGTTTAAAATTAATCAATACCTTCACCATTCTCTCAAACAGAACAATCCTGTGCTGCTTAAACTCGCCCCTGCCTGACTCCTGTACTGTTGTCAAACACGGACACCATAAATGTCTGTGTAGCCCACATGATAACCCTCTTCTCTATTTATCATTGCTTTTGCATGTTAGATTTTCATTTTGGATGATTTCTTTCTTCCTGAAGTACATTCTTTAGGAGACCCCTTATAGGAGGTTCTATTTGTAGAAAAGTGTTTCCATTTGTGTTTGTCCGAAAATGGTTTTCTTTTCCTGCCATTTTTGAAGACAGAATTGCTCACTCTACGTATCTACCTTGGTGGTTATCTTCTCTTAGCCTTTGGAGATGGTAATCCATCAACACCTGGCTTCCTTTTTTATTGTGGAGAAGATACTTACCCTGTTTACTACATTTCCTTTAAAGTAATCTTGGTTTTACAAATATTCTTGTTTATGTATTAAGTTTTATGCATTTTTACTATCATGTATGCAGGTGTAGATTTTGTTTTATTTATCTGACCAGAATTCATTGTGATTCAGAAATGTGAGGAAATTTTCATCCAGTTTCTCTTTGGATATTGCAGTTCCCTGATTCTTCCTAATATTTCTTTCTGGGCTTTCTGTTAGATGTATGTTAGGCTTTTTTTGTTTTGTCTTCCATGTCTTTAAATGACTTTAATATTTTAATCTCTTTATCTCTGTGCTGCAGCTTGAGTAGTAATTTCTTCAGATGTATCTCCCAGTTTTTCAAATGCATCTAATCTGTTGTTTAGTCCACCTAACAAGATTCTTATTTTGTTTGTTATATTTTTCATTCCCACACCTCATTCTTAATTCTTTATCAATCTGCCTGGTCACTTTTGATGGTTTCCTGTTCATTAATCACAGATTAGATATGTTCATTTATTGCTTTAACTATGATAAATATATTTTATATTCTATAACCATTATTTCTACAATTTGCAGTCTTTATGGGTCTGATATTGATGTCTTTTCCTTCTGTTTATTGTCTCTCACTTATTTATTATTTTTTAAAAATCCTCATTTATTTTATTATTGTCTTTTCAAAGTTGTGCATTCCTATGCATTGGAGCCTTACCTGTGGAGATTCTTTGAGGATTAATTGAAAATCTGTTCCTTCAGGAAAATTTGTATTTTCTTCCACCAGGAGGCAACCCAGACCACTTGAAAACTAAATTCTTAACTTGACTTTTTGTGGGGCCACAACAGTAGGTGATTGCTAGTGCCAAACCCATGTGAGGCGCAAATTCTTGCTACAAGTCATTATTATTATTTGAAGGTGGGATTTTCACTCTGTATATCTAGGTCGGTGATATTCCACCTTCTCCCAGAGCCAATCTAAGACATGCCAGTTTCTTTCATGTACCCTTGGTGGGGCAAGTTTTCTTTTTTTTTTCTAGTTCTCTTTTCAACATGGGCATTTCTTTCCGGGCCTGGGCTTCCCAAGGGGTGAGGGTGGGTGGTATTTCCAAATCTCCTTCCCAAATTGCATAGCCTTAGGCTTTATCTCTATTCTCTGTGCTTAGGTAACTAAAATGAGAGCTGTAGGGAAGGAGGAATTGGCAGATGTTCCCTAAATGTCTGTCAGCCTCATGTCTTGCTCACATATATGTGATATTTATTTGTTATATAATCATTTGCCTATATTTAAAAATATCCTGTACAATTATTTATTTTGCACAGATAAAGGTATTCTTTATTTTTTACATCACTGACTCCACATATTGCCAGCAAGTGGAATCTACATAATGCCTTATCAACCTCTATGAAGAAAAACTCTTTCCCAGAATTTATGATGCCAGGGGTTGGTCATTGTGCTCATTCCTGGCCTGAAATCAGCTAGTAGGATGGTGTCTACATTTAGGTTAAAATCCATAGCATCCAGCTCAGGATAAGCAATCCAAAATTTGTAGCTTTCACAGTCATTAGTAGATATAGTATTGTTATTGTTGGTTAGGAAGTTCTCTCTACGAAAACGTATTGATGGCATCTTTATAAAAATAATTAATTTCATAATATTTTGTGCATTTATATAATATTGTACAAAACCCAGTGATGTGCCATGTTCACTTCAACTACCATTCTCCCCTTTAGTTGGTGTCAATATGGAATTGCTATCAATTCTGTGTGGTTGTTCTGGCAACACAGAAAAATAAAGGATTATAAGATAAGAATGGTCTCAAACGATCACTTTTTGTTTGTGTGAAAATATACTCATCTCAGCAACAAGACCTAAAAAACTTAAGAACTTTAAAGTAATCCTGGAGTTTAAATAAGACCTAAAATACTTCTGTTATTTTATAATTTCTAAATATTGCTGATGGTGAGGTTAAGCATCTACTAATTTTTTTTCTACTCTTAAAGTTCCAACTTGCTAATATTAACCATGATGAATTAATACAATATTTTATATGTTTAGCATGTTTTAAAAAGCATATTTATTATTACTTCAAATCCTCTTTGGGATGAGGCACAACATGTATATAATCAAACCCACAAACATGGATAAAATGGTATTTAATACACTGCTGTAGTATAGTCTAAGAACATCATGACATGGGAAATCTTTTCCTTAGTTGGAAATCTCAACATTGCAGTGGAGGTGAGTGGAGAAAGGTACTACATTCTGCTACTATGGGTAGTATTTTATTTTAGGATAAACAAACAATCAGTGACTCCCATGATTTCAGGAGCTTGAAGTAGGAGGGGACTTGAGGTGCTAGTGATGTCACCAAGACACTGGGCTCAGGCAGAGCAGGAATGAAATTTGATGAGTGTCTTCTGCTGGCCTCCATTTCCATACCCGGAAAGCTTTCGGCTGCTCTCTGAGGCATTGCTCAGCACCCAGCTACCTTCTATCCTCCGCTCCCCTTCAGACAATCTCTGACCTAAATAAGATTTTATAGCTTTGAACGTAATTGGAGTAATTCTTTGTATTCTACTTTCAAAATAGATTATTTATTATAACTCCCTGTGGAGTTAAAGGTGTGGATCTGGTTTTGTTGACAGGATTGAACTGATCAGCTGTGGTGGCGTCAGAGGTGCGTGACCTGAGAGGGGCCCAGGAGGAGGGAAGGGGCAGAACTGAGCCCTGCACGGGCAGATTGCTTGCTCCTGCCATGGAATATGGGCTCCTGGAATGTAGAGCATAATTTACCTAAAAGAACCAGGAAAATAACTTTCTTTTTTGGCTTTTATAGAGGTCATCTTGTTCAGGATTGTGTGTAGTGTGTGGCATGTGAATGTGTGGTGTGTGTCTGTGTGGTGTGTGTGATGTATAGTATGTGGTGTGGGTGTGTGGGGTGTGTGTAGTGGTGTGGTGTAGGGGGTGTGTGTGTTTTCCTGGAATGCTGGTTCCCTAGAGAAGTGCTTCTCACATTTGCTTCTTGCTACTTGCTACACTGCTGGGCTCTGAGCTCCTAAATTTTAGGGACTTGCTGCTTTTCTCCTTTCTTTCACATATGTGGTGTGGGCATGGGAACTACTGCCTCATGGAGCTGTGAAGAATCTCGTGTTTGTAAACGTGTGAGGATTAGCACATAAACAGGGTTCACAGCTATTATCAGCTTCACAAAATGGTTTGCAATGCCCTCCCCCTAAAAAAAGTCTTAAATGATTTATTATAACAACTTCATTTTATAGATGTCTGCTTAGTTTCTACTAATCATAGCATGTTTTCTATAACTCCTCCAACCTTTTAGTTAGAAAGATAATAATTTACCCCAGATAAACATCTACTTGCACTGTACTTGCATTTCAGTAATGAAGAAATGATTATTGTTTAGACCTTCAACCATGATGAATTGAATTTGGCAAAGCTTGATGATATGACACACCAAATTCCCTGAGACAAAATCGCTTCAAAGTTGATAAACTGAAACAAATGAATTTAAACTTGAACTGAACTTGAGCAAAAGTCATCCGTCTCATTTTAGTTATAATTTACTTTTTAAAATGACATAATAGACAACATCATAATCTAGATAGTAGGTGACAGTGCAATTTCTATTCACAAGGTCAACAAGCTTTTATTTACTCAGGTAGTTTCCCTATTTCCAGGTTAAATAGTCAAAGTTTATTTTAAGTTTTTACTTGCAGGAAAAAAAAAAACATAGAAGCATCTCTCATTAAATTATTTTTAAGTATTTAAATTTAAGTTTTATCTTGATTAATATCTAGGGTTTTGACTTTCTGTGTATCATCCTTAACCAAACCTGCCAATACTGACAAGTTTTCAATCTGGAGCAATAAGTAACATTTTCAGTAAAAGAACATCAGAATTTAAATGTTATAAAGCTCTCTATATGACTTGGCTTAAGATAAAACTATAAACAATTTTCTGTATATTTCCCATACTTAGACAAGTTAAAAACATGAAATTTAAACAAAATGCCATACTTTTAATAAATAAATAAATAAATAGCTTTCTATGAAGTAAAAAATTTGGGAAAAGAAATATATGCCAATTATTGAACTATGAATTAATTGTTTTTTACAGACTTGAAAGCATGACTGGAGATCTGGACACTTTTTAAAAATTGGGTTGTTATTTGTTAATGTGATGGTTCCTTGAAAATTGATTCTATCAAAACTATGTGCAACTAAAATATAAGACAATGTGACCATGATACGGGGTCAGCTTATGCATTTATAGTTAAGTTGTTTAAGAAGATGTAGTAAACAGGACCCAGCCTTTGTGTCCTTCCCCCCTCTTATTATATATTATTGGAAAATTATCTATTTTTTCACAGAACAAAAAAATTTTGTCACTGAAACTCATACAACTCTTTCCTCCTATTTTTATTATACTCATTAGTGGAATTTTGTGTAAGAAATAACTTATTTCTGAAAGCTAAGTGTGTAGGTAAAGGAAATATATCTTTTACATGCATATATTTCTTATATTTAGCATATATGTGTATATATACACATATGTATGTTTTATGTACACACATATTTTACATTAATCTTTTTTGATATATTTTCTTCCAAAGGAATTCTGTATAGCACCTAAGTACCAATCATTGCATTTCAGGAATAAATTTGTACAAGTGGGATACTACTTAGTGATGATAGCATTTGATACATTTCCATCTTTTAATTTCAATTATTTTCAACTTTTCGACTAACAATTGACTTCTTCGTTAGCTTCTTTAAGAAAGTTTGCCAAGTTATCTGGTCTTAGCCAAGAAGTATTATTTCAATAGAGGCCTTCAGCATAGAGAGAATACACAGACGTGTCATGATTTAAAAGAAATTCACTTAAGAGAGTAGTGTCAATGGGTTATAGAACTGCTGAACTCCTCTGAAGCATTGTGGAATAAAATGTATGAGAAATATAGTATTCATAATTAAGATTTTAATGAATTGCCTTGTTAATCCATACACTGTATGCATGTTGCAACATTTTCTAGACTTAATTAGTGCGCTTGATGATTATGTTTATTTTCTGATGTACACACTGATTAAGCATTGTCCATACACTGGAGCTGGAAACAAGATCAATCTGTAAAGTAGTACCTAGTCATCTAACTGGGGACTCAAAATGCAAATAGATCAACTTATGTAAAATTAAATTAGTTCTAATAGAACCCATTTTGCCTGAGCAGCCAGTGTCACATTATAAACAGTGTTCTCTTGTTGTGAGAAATAAAGGGCTTTTGTTGACAGAGCCTTAGATCCTTTTAAGCTCAAAAAACTCAATGTGCACGACGCTGGAGTTGAACTGTAACTCTTGGACATAAGGAATTGTGGAGTGTTTCGACTTAACTCATTCTATTGTGCTCTAGATGTGCAACTTATTATGCTATTATGGCATTTGGGGGAGTAAGTGTCAGGTTTAAAAAGGCTTTTTATTAAAATCTCCTGTGAATTAAAACTTTTGTAAATTTTCTTCTATGTTGAAATTCTCCAGATAATTCCTTATTTAAAATTCAAATTCAATTTATTCTAATAAATACTTACTGGCTGCATGTTAGTATAAACCGGTCTGTCTTCCCTTCTCTGTAATTCCCAGCTTAGACTTCAGCTCAGGCCAGTGTCAGTTGGATGCCAGAAACAGGTATCAGACTACAGCTTAACATAGATGTGGATGTTCTATTAGTAGTTCAGATGGACTTTTTGGCTCTTTTCAAAATCTTCCCAATCTTTTTAACAGATAGTCTTTAAGAAAAAAAAATTATTGTGTTAGGAACTCAGTGAGACATGTCCTCTTAACAGATTTTTAAGTGCACATTATTGTTGACTGTAGGTACAATGTTTTACAGCAGATCTCTAGAGCTTATTTCATCTTGCTTGACTCAAACTTTATGTCCATTAATTAGTAACTTCCCATTTCTCCCTCCCTCTAGCTTAACCACTGTTCCATTCTTTGATTCTACGAATTTGACTATTTTATTATAGATAACCTCACATAAGTGGAATGCAGTATTTGTCTCTCTATGCCTGGCTTAGTTGACTTAGCATAATATCCTCCAGGTTCACCCATTTTGTCACATATTGCAGAATTTTCTTCTTTTTTAAGGCTAAATAGTATTTCATTGTATGTGTATACCATATTTCCTTTATCCATTGGTGTTGATGGAATTTAAGTTGTTGATGGAATTTAAGTTGTTTCCACATCTTAGCTCTTGTGAATTGCTGCAGTGAACATAGGAGTTCTCTTTGAGAGCCTGATTTCAATTCTTCTGGGTAAATACCAGAATAAAAAAGTGAGATTGTTGGATCATATGGTAGTTCTATTTTTAATTTTTTGAGGAAGTACCATAATTTTTCTATAGTGGCTGTACCTGTACTAATTTACATTCCCACCAACAGTGTCTAAGGGTTCCCTTTTCTCCACATCCTCACCAACACTTGTCTTTTTTTCCCCTAATAGCCGTCTTGACTGGTGTGATGTGGTATCTCATTGTTTTAATTTGTGTTTCCCTGATGATTAGTGATATCGAACTTTTAAAAATATATCTGTTGGCCATTTGTGTGTCTTCTTTGGAGAAATGTCTATTCAAGTTCTCGTCCATTTTTTAATCGAGTTATTTGTTTTTTACTATTGAGTTTACTGGAAGTTCCTTACATATTTTGGAGATTAGCCCCTTATCAGATATATGGTTTGCAAATATTTTCTCCCATTCTGTGGGTTGCCTTTTCACACTGTTAATTGTTTCCTTTGTTGTGCAGAAGCTTTTTAGTTTTATGTAATCTCACTTGCTTATTTTTGGTTTTGTTGCCTGTACCTTTGGTATCATATCATAAAATCTCTGCTAGGGCGAATCCCATGAAGCTTTTCCCCTTGGTTTTCTTCTAGGTTTGTAGGAGTTTTACAGTTTCTGGTCTTACGTTTAGGTCTTTAATTCATTTGAGTTGATCTGTGTGTATGGTATAAGAGAAAGGTCTCCAGATAGTTCTTGGGTAATAAAGTCATATATTCAAAAATTTATTGAACAGTTCTCTGCCTTAACTTGCAATACTTCAGGCATGTCCCCTTTTCTCCTTTACATTTGATGGCTAAATTTTTGAAGTCAAATTTAGCATTTAAGAAATTAATAGACAAAAAGTTTATTTTATCTTTTGCAACACTATCAAGAAAGCATTTGTCCATTCATTGGTGTATTCCACAAACATTTGTCGAGTAGCTCCTGCTTGGTATCGTTCACTGTACTATGCACTACCGTTGTGTAAAAAAATAGTTACTATTTTCAGGGAGATGATGACTTTATGGGGAATATGTTAGGAAGGAAGATACGTGACAAAAGAACAGTCTGACTGTCATTTGGAGGTGTTAATAATGCACTGGTGGAGAAGAGAACCTAAAAGGAAATTTATTGTTATAAACTGGTACTCATTCACATGACTTCTGTAAGATCTGCCTCCTGCAAAAACCTGAGACTTCATGATTTCTTGGGCTGTGGGGGAGGGACAGTTGGGGAAGAGATATTAAGTGGTGGTACTGAGTTTCTATTGGTAAGCCACTAGATATTAAGCATCATAGGGAATAGTGCCTTAATGGGATTTTTAAAGTATCCAGCAGCAATACTGACTCAGTATTGGAAAGGTCGGGTGGAAGGGCTCCCTTGCATTCATGGTGGTGGTATATGTTGGTACTACCATAGTGGAATGCAGTCGGGAGGAAGATATCAGACACTTTAAATATGTTCATATATTTTGGTGCAGTATACTTATTTTTGAAAATATTTTCTGAGACAACCCTAAATAGAGAAAAAGATTTAAAAAATTTATAACAGCTTTACTGAGTCACAATTCATATATCATACACTTCACCCACTTAAAGTGTATAATTCAGTGGATTTTAGTAAATTCACAGAGTTGTGTTGTCATCACCACAATCGATTTTAAAACACTTTTACCACCTCAAAAAGAAAACCTGTTCCCTTTAACTGGCAACTCCTTACCCCTCCCCGACCCCAAACAACCACTAATCCACTTTCTTTCTTTCTTTTAGAAGGGTGCATTTTAAAAATTGTTTATATTTAAGGTGTACAACTTGGTGATTTGGTATATGGATACGTTGTGAAATAATCATTATGAACAAGCTAATTAACATATCCATCACCTCACATAGTTACCAATTTTTAAGTTTCAGTTATGCAAGATACAGGTTTTGGAGATCTAACGTATACTATGGTGACTTTAGGTAACAATTCTGTACTGTATAGTTGAAATTTGCTAAGAGGGAAGATTATAAGTGAGTGTTCTCACCACACACAAAAAAGGGAAAAAGACATTTTCAAACAAAGATTTTCACCACAGCATTGTTTATAATGGAGACCCACTGAAAAAAACCCTGTAACAGGGCAGGGGAATGATTGAGCATATCATGGAACAAAATTTTGATGAAATTTAGTAGACTCCATCCACTAAAATGATTTTTTACAAAGGGTTGAGAAGATTTAGAAAATGCTTATGCTATGATGGTAAGTTAAATTAGTGGAAGACAAAATTGTATAAGCAATATGTTCACAACAATGCAAAACAAGAAAAACATTTTTTTCATGAGAAAAATTCTGGAGGAAAATAAAACAAATTATTGTTGTTTTATGTTTTTGTTTTCCAAATTTCCCCTAGGTACATATTACATATGTGGGGGAGAGAAACAAACATTAAAAATATAAATCAGTTACAAGAGGTAAAAATGTGGTTTTGCCATCATTAACATGTTATTTTTTTCACTCAAAATTGGCCCTGGCTTTTTTTTTAAACAACATAGGTTTTTAAAAGCTTTCACAGACTCACTTAACAGAGTTTCCATCCCTGAACCTTTAAGAGAGAATGTTTCTGCAGAGAGGGCTGGTATATAAAAGTGTTAGATTCTAGGTCAGAGATCCCATATACAGCCCAGTACACTTGGCCCAAACTGGCTTCTGTCAACTTCCTCATCTGTGAAATGAAGGTCTTGTGCTCAGTTACTTCTAAGGACCTTAAAACATCTCCCATTTTGATGACATTATCCCACTGTGAAATTGGCAGTGCGGAGAAAAGGGTCACTCTCCTCCTGAAACTCAGACTCCATATGGAAGGTCACTCAGAGGAGAACCCAAGAAGTTCCATAGTGTGCTCTAAATTTGCCCAAAAGCCAACTTTCTGATTGTATTAAACCATCCTTATTTGCACTGAACTCATCCCCAGCCGAGCTGCTTGGTGGCCCAACTGGCAGCCCGTATTTTGTCAGAAATGTCTGTAGCAATGATACTATGGTTCTAACATCCTATGAAGTGACAACCTGCAAATCTTTCAGAAGCTTGGTTTTTCAGAACTATGCCAGTCTTACTTCTTGGAATTAGGCATCTGGTTACACCTATCATCACCATTTTGCTGGAGAAAACCATCAAATTCAAGCTATGTGAGAATGCATTCACCCACTTCTCTGTGCATTAGAGCTCATCAGAAAGGTTTCCTAGGTGTAAACCTTCAGTCCATAGTCCACAGGAGGATGATGGGTCCCTTATTCAAGTGTAAAGTCATCATCACCCAGCATTGGTCTAAATCTTCTCTGATAGAAATAATATTTAGTGATTTTTTTAATAATATCCTAGATATTATAAATTTTTTTCCTAGATTGAGTTACAGCAGCAAAATTCTGTTCAATTTGGACTCCTTGAACTATAGCTTGACATCAGCAGTCTATACTGAGGTACAGCATAAAAATATCCTGTGTACTAACATCATACTAAATGGGGAAAAGTTGAAAGCATTCCCCCTAAGAACTAAAACAAGACAAGGGTCCCACTGTTGCCACTTCTATGCAACATAACACCAGAAGTCCTAGCCAGAGCAATCAGGCAGGAGAAAAAAATAAAGGGCATCCAAATCAGGAAAGAGGAGGTCAAACTATCCCTGTTTGCCAATGATACAATCTTGTATCTAGAAAACCCTAAAGACTTCACCAAAATACTCCTAAAACTGATAAATTCAGCCAAGTCTCAGGTTACAAAATCAATGTACACAAATCAGTAGCATTTCTATATATTATTAACAGTCAAACGGAGAGTCAAATCAAGAGCTCAATACCATTTATAATAGCTGCAAAGAAAATAAAATACCTACTTAACAAAGGAGATGAAAGATCTCTATAAGGAGAACTGCAAAACACTGATGAAAGAAATCAGAGATGACACAAACAAATGGAAAAATATCCCATGCTCATGGATTGGAAGAATCCACATTGTTAAAATGTCCATATTGCCCAAAGTGATTTACAGACTCAACACAATTCCCATCAAAATGCTAATGTCATTTTTCACTGATCTAGAAAAAATAATCCTAAACTTTATATGGAACCAAAAAAGAGCCCGAATAACCAAAGCAATCTTAAGCAAAATGAACAAATATGGAGGTATCACATTACCTGACTTCAAGTTATGCTACAAGGCTATAGAGACCAAAACAGCATGGTACTGGTATAAAGATAGAGACATAGACCAATGGTAGAGAATAGAGAACCCAGAAATAAAACCATATAGCTATGACCCACCGATTTTTGACAAAGCAGACAATAACATACACTGGGAAAAGGACACCCTATTCGGTAAATGGTGCTAGGAAAATTGGATAGCCACAAACAGAAAAATGAAACTGGATCCCTATCTCTCACTGTATACAAAAATTAACTCAAGATGGATTCAAAACCTAAACATAAGGCCTGAAACCATAAAAATTTTGGAAGAAACTGTATGAAAAACTCTTATAGACATAGGCCTAGGCAAAGAATTTATGACTACGATCCCAAAGGCAAATATAACAACAACAACAAAAAAGGGACTTAAATTAAAAAGTTTCTGCACAGCAAAGGAAATAGAGTAAATAGATGACCTACTGAAAGGAAGAAAATATTGCAAACTATACATCCAACAAAAGGCTAATATATAGAATCTACAAAGCACTCAAACAAATCAGCAAGAAAAAACATATAACCCCATTTAAAAGTGGGAAAAAAGACATGAAGAGAGTTTCTTCAAAAGAAAATAGACAAATCACCAGCAGACATTTGAAAAAATGCTCAACATCACTAATCATCAGGGAAATGCAAATTAAAACCACAATGAGATACAACCCTACCCCTATCAGAATGGCCATTACTAAAAAATCAACAAAAACAATAGATGTTGGAGTGGATGAAGGAACATAGGAACATACGGACGTTTATACACTGTTGGTGGGATTGTAAATTAGTACAACCTCTATGGAAAACAGTGTGGTGATTCCTCAAAGAACTAAAAGTAGACCTACCATTCAATCCAGCAACCCCACTACTGGGTATCTACCCAAAGGAAAAGAAGTCATTATATCAAAAAGACACCTGTACCTGAATGTTTATTGCAGCACAATTTATAATTGCAAAGATATGGAATCAACCTAAGTGCCCATAAATTGTTGAGTGGATAAAGAAAATGTGGTGTATATATGCCATGGAATACTACTCACCCATAAAAAGGGATAAAATAATGTTGTTTGCAGCAACTTGGATGGAACTGGAGACCATTATCTTAAGTGAAGTATCTTGAATGGAAAAACAAACACTTTGTGTTCTTACTAATAAGTGGGAGCTAAACAATGGGTACACATGGTCATAAAGCAGTGTCAAGGACACTGGAAACTAAGATGGGGGGAGGTTGGGAAGGGGTGAGGGAAAAAAAACTTACCTATCAGGTAAAATGTACATTATTCTGGTGATGGGCACATTAAAAGCCCTGACTTCAGCATTATACAGTTCATCCATGCAACAAGAACACTTGTACCCCCTAATATTTTAAAATAAAAATTATTAATTAATTATTAAAATTTAAACAAAAATTATTTTAAAAAAAGAACCTTAAAAAGACAAAAAATGACAACCCATTGTTTAAATGAAGAAATGATATGAATAGGAAATGTAAAGAAGAAACACAAGTGGCTAATTAACATATGAAAACAAAGTTAATCTCAATAGTAATAAAGGAAATGAAAATTAAAAGTGCAATGAGATTCTATTTTCCCCCATTAGATTAGCAAAGATTAAATGTTGATAATATGTAGTGTTGGCAAATGTGTGGGGAAATGGGTCTGCTGATTGGTGGAAGTAAAGTATAAATTAGCATAGCCTTTTCAGAGGCCCATTTGGCAGTATATATTAAAATATAAAATGTGGATACGAAAAAAAAAAAAGCCCTGTGTGCACTGCACGTGTGCTTGGAGAGCACTGGGTATTGCGCTCTGTAGGGCCTTCTTTAGGAGGCAAAGGTCCAGCCTGGCCTCAGTGCTAGCAGTAGCTGCACTTCTCCGAAGCACTGGGTCTGCTTCGATCTCGTTGGTGCCATGAGCCATGTCACTGGTGCCCCTCACACAGTACTCGTTGAGAAGCACAGCAGTATTGCCACATCCCCCAGCAAGGGAATAGGGCCTCCTGCTCTGCGTTCTTCAGCCATATCCCTGGCTTCTTTTATATCCCCTAACTTGGCTCTTCCTTCCTTTACTCTTCCTTTAGATTTTTAATACATTCTTGCATTTCATGAATTCTTACAAGTCTTAAGTTCAAGAAGGAAGGACGGAAGGAAGAGAGGGAGGGAGGAAGGAAGACGCTTTGCCTCTGCAACATCACTCAGCCACCGGGAGAATGTGCTAGGCCCAGTGAATGAGATCTCTTCTTTCCTGCGTGTCCTTGGTCTATTTGAGCTTTCAAGACCTGTTGAGTCAGGAGCCTCTTTTGTCAATACTTGGTACAGCACTTGAAACACAGATAAAACTTGGAAACTACTCTTTGAATGTGAGGAGACCAGGAAGGCTGCTTGTGATTGCTAAGTTAATACTCAATTGTTGGAGATGAAGAAGGATGGGGATTCATTTTAAGATGTACAGACACGTTCACACTGGACCAAAATGCTCTCTGATATTCCTCAGTATCTGAATTTTGTCCTAATCAGCAAACACGCAGTGGTACATTCTTAATGTGTTCTATTCTCCCCAAAGGGAACTTGCTGAGGATGAAGAAATAAGAATAAGTCACCAAGTTCATATTTTGAGGTGAACTATGATTGTAATGCTTATTTTCCTGCCCTGTTTCCTTTTAATCTTGCTCTGATCTCAAATGTCTACCCTAGATGAGTTAGAAGCCGAGATGAAGGCGGAATAAGAGAGCAGTAGAGGGAGTCCCAGGGGACACATCTAAGATCAGGTCAGGGCCTGGCAGCCAGAGGAGTTCTCCGCCCTTTGCCACTGCGCCTGACAGCCGTGTTACCTCCGGATTCCCAGGTGAAGTGTGTTGTCATGAATGCCCCGCTCAACGTTTGTACACAGCAGAGAAAGTGTGTAACACTTAAGTACAGGCTGCATAGTAATAATTATTCTGCCGTGTTTTTTGGTTAGTTAGTAATAGGTATATATTTTCCCATTCAATTATAAAGCTCTTGGAGACGTGGAAGTTTTAGTACCATCCTCTGAGGGCACCGTCAGCTTTGAATCTCTCCATAGGGGAGGCCAGGGTTTTTTTGTTTTTTGTTTTTAACTTACCTCTGAGTTTGAAGGAAAATCAGTGGTTTTGCTCTCCATTGCTACTTCCAACTTATTTCTTCTCCCTCAAATTTCCAAAATTCCAGTTCATTGTAAGCTCCTGTTCTCTTAACACCCCTTGCTGCTCCTTGTTGCTGTTCGCATGTGTTCTAAGATGGCTCCAGCCCCAGCCCCGCACCCTCTTCACTACTCTCCCAATACTGCTCTTGGCAGCGTGGTCACTCACCTAATATGTGGCCTCTCGTCCCTCAGCCTTCTCACCTCCAGGGATCTTTCCTGCTAATCCCCCTCGGGGTTCATCCCCGTTTCATACCCGTGACCTTATCGTCACCAGTGACCAAACTGCCTGGAAGTCTATGTTTCAAGCATCCCCTCTTTTTCAATTACTTCCCTCCTTTCATCATGACACCCCGTCAGAACTACTCAGCCCACTGACCCCACCTGCCCTCTATTGTACTCACCTGCTTAGGACGTGATCCTCCTTCCCTCCAGCTCTGCACTTGCCCTGATGCAGTTACCCAGGGCTGGAGAAGGAAGGGCTACTTTGCATCTCCCTCTCTTCCCAAGCCAGCAGCACTCTCTCACTGTCCCAAGTAATAGTGGCAGGTGCAAACTCCACCACCCTTCCCCTGTGAGATCTGCCTGCCATCCTGAATCTATACTTTTCCTTTATGCGTGTGATGGATTCCATACCCATCTGCTTCTTTAAGGATTCGCTGCTGTTACAGTACCTTCTCTCCATTTCAGCAGCAGTTGGTCCTTCTTTGCTGCATAATTGCCTTGAGCACAAAACAGCATCTCGTGTTTAAAGAAACTTTTCCTTGGCGCCATCTTCAACTGCATTTGTGTCCCTGTCACTTGGCCCATTGTCACAGTAACACATCTGGAAAGGTCCATCATCACCTAAGTGTCCACTTCTGTACATCTCATTTTCTCCTTAGTCCACTCTGGTCTTTTCTTACTGTTCCTAAAACTGCTCTTGCATGGTCACTATTGACTTCAAGTTGCCATTTCAGTGGTATTTTCTGTCCTTAACTTATTTGACTCCTGGCCAGTATTTAATGAGGTTGACCATATGCTCCTTCTTAAGAAACTTTTCTCTTGACAGCTGTGATGTCACCTGCTCAGCCTCCCCTACTGGCTTCTCCTCTTGTGCTTGTCCCTAAACACAAGCTTGTTCTTGGTGCAGTCCTTGGGTTTCTGCTCTTCTCTAGCTATACTCTCCCTATGTGATATTATCCAGTCCCTTTTGCTTTAAATATTAGCTACATGACTATGACACCCAAATTTATATCTTCTAAATGGGACTTTCCACTAAAGGCCAGAATTATTCCCAGTGAGTATCTTAATTTTAACATGGCTAAAAGAGAGCTCTATTTCCCTGCCCAAACAAGGCTTGTTTCTTTCAATTTCCCTTTGTCACTAAATGAACTGCCTTCCATGCAGTTGTTTAGGCCCCCCCAAAGAAGTGTTTATCTCACCACCAACAAATTTTATGCATTCTGTCTCCAAACTACTTCCTGAATCTGACTATATTTCTCCATCTCCACAGCTACCCTTCCAGAATGCAAGCTGCCTATGGCTGCCTGCCTTATTTCAACAGCATTTAATTTGTCTGCTTGCTTGTGCTATGTCTCCCTTCAATTTATTCTCCATATAGTAGCTACAGTGATCTAAAAATAGGAGTCAGATTGTGTCTCTCGTCTAGTCAGAGCCCTCTAGCAACTTCCCATTGCAGTTGCAGTAAATCTAAAGTCCCTTGCCACGGCCCTAAGCCCCACTCACAGGACCCTTGTGAGCTCTCTGATCTTACTCCCTGTTTCCCCTTGTTCACGCTGTTCCACTGTAGGCCCTTCCTGTTTTCCTTCAAATGGTCTCGGACAAGGCTTTTGCGCTTGCCTTGTCCTCTGTGCAGGGCTCCCTGCCTTCAGATCTGGAGTCTTTCCGGTCACAAACGACACCTTCCCTCACGAATCCCACCCTTCCCTGGGCCTCGGTTCCGTCACGATGCTTATGTCACTCACAGCCATCCTCTTGTGCTTCCTTGTTTTCCTGTTTATTCTGGAATTTCAGCTCCTTGGTGGCAGGTACCTTGTCTCATTCTCCACTGGGAGATTAGAAAGACCCTTTTGGGACCAGGTGCAAGAAAAGTTTTCTGGAAAATGAACACTTACAGGCAATAATTTGCACACATTACTGGTGTTTGGAGGCCATCTTCTCACATTTCCCCTAAGCCACATCCTCTCCTCTAAGTTTTATCTTAACTCTTGGAGCATCTGGATTTATCCTTAATATACTTCCATTTGTTTTCCCATTTTCAAAACCAATTCTTGAATATTACTCCATTTCTTGCACTCAAAATAAATGCTGTGTATTCATCAGGACTCTTGTTCACAAAGGCGTAATTCTGATTCGAACCATGAGGGCAACAGTTGGGTCTTCAGGGAAGGGCAGGAGTGTATCTGGGTTTTAGGAACAGTTAAAACCAGGAATTTTATCCCTGAAGCCTCTTGTGTCTGGATCTCTCTTCTTTTTTACGAGCTTTGTTCTTTCCTGCTGCAGTCCATCCCTTCCGTGTCACTGGAGACACAGTGTCAACAGCTTCAGATTCATATCTCAGCCACCCAGGAAGACTGAGGCTTGGTTTCTCTGAGCTAAAATGAAAAAATCTTAGAGAATTGTTCTAATTGATTGATATGGCTCATTTTTAAGACCTGGATATGTGAAATATGATTTGCAATGATTTCTACACTAGATCCATCAGTGAGAAGAAGGCATCTCTGTGATTTAAAAGAAATGTTCCCCATAAGACTGTCTGCCATTCTGGGCAGATAACACAGTACTCACTTTACTATATGCAACAGTTGTGAGACTTGTTCTGTGGTCTTTGGCTGAGGTGAGGTTGCTCCCACTCCCCGTGTCACAGACCTGAGGTGGCAGCTGTCGGGGGGGGGACACCTCCTGCTCCTAACCCCCTGAGAGACATGATGTCTTATGCCTTTAGGAATTCATATGTTATTCTACTTTTCTTCTTGAAGTCCATTTCAAGAATAGATATACGAAAAGGAGGAGAGAAAATTAGGCTGAATCTAGCTTGTCTTAGAACCTAGAAACTCTTTTAACAATCCTTGAGAACACCTTGGTTTTGGTTTTGGTTTTTGCTTCTTGGTGTTTTGGTCTCATCTGTATCTTATACTTTTCATTTGTTTGCCTCAATTATAGAATTGAAAACTGAGGTACAAAGCATGGCCTAATTTCGTATATTGCTTTACTATCAGAGCTGGGCCTCATTATGGTTTTTTTTGACTTGACGTGGTAGATAAGAGATTAATCTCTTTGGCCATTTTCTTATCCAGTCTAAACCTCAGTTCCTTTGTCTGTACTACAGAGATTGTTACACATGCTTTTCAGTGTTTTTGTGAAAATTAAATGACATTAGGAAAATCAAGTGATTAGCACGGTGCCTGGGCCACTAAGTATTTAATGGATATTTGTTATTATTTGCAGTAATATGATTATTGGCCTAGAAAAAGTTAATAATGTTTACTTCTAATATAATTTATTGGGGTATTATATAGTAACAATGGCTCCATACTATTATTTTGATGACAATATAATAGAGCATGAAATGAAACATAATAAACTAGACTAATATATGCACCCACGTAGTTAAGTCTCTGTTGGATTGAAGACATGGAAGTTACTGTAACTTAGATACTTATAAACAATTAAAAATTTATCAGTTAAAAAGCTATAAATATCCAGAGCACTGACACCACCAAATGTTGATGTCCAGCAACAAGGTATCTTATTTATTGCTAGTGTGAATGCAAAATGGTAGAAGAAGTTTGGTAGTTTCTTATAAAACTAAATATACTCCACCATATGATCCAGTAACCACACTCCTTGGTATTTACCCAAAGGATTTGAAAACTTATGTCCACACAAAAGCCTGCACACTTTTATACCAGCTATATTTATAACTGCTGAAACTCGGAAGTAACCAAGATGTCCTCCAGTAAGTGAATGGATAAACAAACTGTGTCACATTTAGACAATGGAATATATTATTCAGTGCTAAGAAGAAATGAGCTATCAAGGCATGAAAAGACATGGAGGAACCTTAAGTCCTTATTACTAAATAAAATAAGCCAATCTGAAAAGGCTACATACTGTATGATTCCAACTATATAACATCCTGGAAAAGCCAAAACTATGGATATGGCAAAAAAAATCAGTGGTTGCCGGGGTTGGAGGGAGGGAGGCATGAATAGTTCGAATCAGAGGGTTTTTAGGGCAGTGAAACTACTTTGTACTATAGTGATGTATACATGCCATTATATATTTGTCAAAACCAGTGCAACACCAAGAGTGAATCCTAATGTAGACAATGGACTTTGAGTGATAATAATGTGTCAGTGTAGGTTCATTAAGTGTAAAAATGGTCCCACTCTGGTGGGGATGTTGAGAATGGTAGAGTATACATGCATGCAGCAGGAGGCATGTGGGAAATCTCTGTACCTTGCTCCAAATTTTGTTGTGAACCTAAAACTGCTCTAAAAATAAAGTTGAATAAAAATTTTTAAAAGTAATTAAAATAATTTTCCATTGGAAGTTTAGCAAGAATTATAATTTCATGTGTTCCTTTTGGATCGGTACTTTTTGAAATTTTGAACTTTTAACATTATTGACCTGATTGGAATGCCCATCTTGATGAACACTTTCTTCTCCATTGATGAGGACATTGTGGAGACTTATTGTTTATAAACTCCACACAGCTATCAATTTTCTTAATATCTTATTTCTTAATATTCAATAAATAGGACATCCCCACCCCAAAATACTTGGACATAAATTCAGTTGGAAAACATCAGTTTTAAAGAGTATAAAATAACTAAAAGGAACTCCTATAGATTTCACTTACAAAAATCTACATGGTATTATCAGAAATGAGAAGGATTATATATGCACAGAAAAATGTTAACACTAAGTTTATTCATTGCAATAATAGTTAAATGTGAGGAACAACACTTGGTGCTCAGAGTTCTGCAAAGATAGACTTCATTCCCTCAGTAGTCACTTGAGCGCATCCTTGTCAAAGATGTTGTTCTGTGAAAATCAGGTCTCTGTAAGAACTTGCCTTAGATAATTTCAGACTCTTCCAATCTCAATGTTTTATGAATCTATTTTAGCATTTGGGGATTATGTAGCTCGTTTTCTCTGCGAAGCTCGAAGTATTTGGAGCTATCTGTACATCTACCTGGGAGATGATTTGGATGGAGGAGCTGCGGGAACAACCATATCCTCTCTGTACGTGATAGAACGCAGTCGACCCAAATTTCAATGTGCTCTTTACTTACCAATTCCCTAATCTGGATGTGTGTGGAAAATGGAAGCCAGTGCAATAAAAAACTGCTAATTGCGACAATCCAAAGAGGGGCAACAAAAAACCAAGAAGGCAGAAGAAGCCCTTCACAGAAGCACTGAGGCACAACCTCAGACACTGTGGCTGCATAGATGAGCCTTCTGAGGAAAAACAGTGACCTTTGTAACAGGCTGAGTAGAGCAGTAGGAACAGTTTTGGCCCCTTTTGTGAGGAGTATTCTGGAGACAGTCACATTTAATGCCTCTTAAATTATGTCTAGAGATTAAATAAAGTTATTCCCAGGCAAGAATGAGCATGACTCCTTTGGTAAATGGCAAGACATTAGCTGTACAGTCTGTGTGCAGAGAGTAGCAGGTAAGGTACCTGCAGAGGCAGGCTAGGGCACAATGTAGAAAGTCCAAGTAGTAATAAGAAATATAGACTTAATCCTACAGATATAAGAGACTTTTAAGCAGGCGATGCATTTATTAGGGTAACACTAGCTTTATATAATAGAAACTCATCACAAAAATGTACAATGACACAAACACAAGAGTATTCAACTCTCGGTCACATACATAGTCTTAAAAATTCTTGTTTTGTAAGGCAAGTTGGGCTCTTTGGTCCATGCAGTCATTCAGGACTCAGATTCACTGGGGCTCATCTTCAACACATGGCTTTAGAGGTCATCTCTGTGCAGTTGGTAGAAGGGAGCAAGGCTTGGAGGTTGTGTTTGGGAGGGTTTTATAGGCCAGACCAGAAGTGACAAATACATCATGTTGCTTCCCTGCATTGGCACAGAGCCACACTTAACTTCAAAGAAGAGTAGGTGCTATGGCTTGAACATGTCCCCCAAAAGTTCATGTGTTGGAAGCTTGGTTGCCACTGTGGTGATGTTGAGAAGTGTGGCCTTCATGAGGCTTCATGAATGGATTAATGCTGTTATTGCAAAAGTGGATGAGTTGTCATGGGAGTAGCTTTGTTACAAAAGTGAGCTCTCTCTTGCCCACGTTCTCTTGTCCTCCCACCCTTCCACTGTTTTGGCGCAGTGAAAGGGCCCTCACCAGGTGCCAAGCCGGTGCTGCTGCCATGCTCTTGGACTTCCCAGCCTCCACAACTGTGAACTGAATAAACTTCTTTATAAATTGCCCAGTGTGTGTTATTCTGTTATAGCAACAGAATACAGACTAAGACAGTGGAAAATATAGTCTGATTGTCCAGGAAGAAAAGGAGAACCGTAAGGATGGGCATGACTAGAATTGCTTTGTAGAAAAATAATGCTGGAGGCTGAGAAAAGGATGTTCTGGAATGAGGCACATTTCCCTGGGCCCTTCAGAGACATTGGGTCCTGGGATATGCTAAGAGCCCAGGAGCTTGGAACAAGGCCTCGTAAGTAGGGTTGGGAAGATCAATTAAAGGAGCGTATACAGGTGTGTTAGGAGCACACCTAACAGACAGAGAATGGCAGAAAGTTTGTCTGAGCCCAGGGGCCCTGAGTGCGGTGTGGGCAGGCGTGTCATATCAACCAAACTGGAAGGATGCAGAAGCAAGTCTCAGCAAGGTGACTAGCCAGCAACTCAATAGGACTAGAACTTTAAAATCTGAACTTCCTGCTAAGGTTGAGAAAGTTTATGTTTGGGGATTAACCCAACATGGAACAAGCAAGGAGAATGAAAAGTGAACCCTACACCAGTGAAATAACTGAGCAACCTCGTCAACAAACTGACATTTCCACACTATCGAAAGCCCTTAGCCATGGTGTAGAGCAGAGATGAATTTTGAATGACAGGAGACTCACCAAATCCAAGACAGCCCCCCAAATCACATCATTTGTCATCCTTGCCTCATTTCCTGGGATTAGGGCCAGAATAGCCCCTGGTCATGATGTCTGCTCAGTAAAGTGTAAGAAAAATATTGTGCGATCTCTGGAAACATGTTGCTCATTTTAAAAGTCTTTGCAAATGACTTAAGTGTGTTTTCTTTTTTTCTCGCCTCTTAAAAAGTCAGTGGCAGCAGCTGAGCACCCAGAGCGTTGTGCCATCCTCACCTCCAATCCCAGGATATTGAGTGTTAGCCAACAGGCTTGTTTATTTTGCTTGGGCCATTTTGAAACCATCCTTCCTTTTTTGCTCTGTCTTTTCTTTTTGTTGTTTTAAATGCTAACTATTCAGTCATGAAGATACTTATTTCAAACACATTTACAAAACTAATTGTAGAAGCCGCAGACAATCTTTTGTTTGAGACATTGTGGTCTACTATGTCAAATCAAAGCTAGAAGGCAACCTGGAACTCAAATTACCTGTCTAGGAAATGTGGGGATTTTCCTAAGTGGAGGCATAATAAGCCTGACTTGCCTTTCTGTCAAGAAGGGAATAAGTTAGTCTAAGAGCAGATTGATCTAAACAGGAAAAACTGCTGTGTGTGTGTGTGCATGTATGTAGAAGGGAGCATGCAGAGAAATGAGAAATTATAGACCTGTGCAGCTAGAACGACTTCACACATACCTAGGGTGTGCCTAGTGCAGGGCTTTCAGCCCTGGGAATGTGATCCAGAAGGAGTAAGAGGGCTGGGGGATGAACTGGATGAGCACATTACCTGGGGACCCTTCCAGGTCACCTACAATCCGTGATCCAAAGCTCTATTTCCCCATATGTGTAAAGTGTATAAAGGGATCTTAATCCAGATTTTATGCAACTTGGTGATGCCACATGTCACATGGTAAATGAGAACAAGGCAGGCAGAGTGAGTGAGCTGGCCATCAAACACATGGGCCATATGCAATTCAGCACCTTGATAAAGAACAAGAACTTTAGCCATTTGCTATCAAGGCCATATTGAAAAGATAAAGATATAGACATAATAGATAGACAAATATAGATATAGGCACAGGGATAGATATGCATACAAGTACAGAAATACAGGTAGACATACCATGCTTCTCAGCAAATATTTTACTCCCCACTATATTGTAAACTATATTTTAGTGTCCATGTGGCTCCTGATGAAAAGAATCACTTGACAAAAGAAAGACAGTCAACGCTTCTGATTGATTCCATCAATTTGAAGAAAATTTCACTTTGTTGAATGAACATAGCTTTTTAAAAGTTTAGAAGACGCAATATTAGAAACTTTTTTTCTTGGTATCAATTTCTTGTAAAAATGCCAAAGGATAAAAGAAAGAAAAAATTTCACTGACAAATGCACTGGAGAGTTCCCCATCAGATCCGTGGCAGTTTTCACTGATCTGACACGATGAGTAGACATGAGTGAAATTCACAGTATTGCATAGTTAAGAGCATGGGGGCGGGTAGACCATCTGAGTTTGAATTCTAGCTTGACGACTTTACTGGCGGTATATACTTGGAAAAGTTAGTCGGACTTTAGTGCCTCTGCTTCCTAATTAATCCATGAAAAGCACTTACAACAGTGCATGGCATAAGATAAGCACTGAAATAAATGTTAACTACCATTACTGCTGATAATATCATCATCAGCAGCAGCATTAGAGTCATTTCTGCTCATATGTGGCTGAATTGGAGGTGTCCCGTCTTTCATTCATTATCAAAATGTCATTTGATTTTATAATTTTCCTAATATCTGATTCCATTTTGCTACATCTTATTGGCTATAGATACAGGAAATACCCAGAGTCTACATGTAGAGATTAAATATTGAAAATGTGAATTAAATAGGCAATACACTTATGCCTTGAGGCTTTTTGGATTAATCCCAGGCAGCAGGTGGAATTTAGATGTGCTGCCTACACCTGATCCTGACCTAGCATGTTCTCAAATGCTGGTATGAAAGATGGAAGACCCAGAAGTGGAGCCTGTAGTTTGGCCTCTATAGCATTACTGGCCCTGGGGTCCAGTTGACACTACCAGAACCTAAAATACTCAAAGGGAAACTTTGCTACTTACCTTTGATGGGCTGTTACTGACCACCTCCAGGATGCTCTGAGCCACTGAGGTAGTCCAATCTGGAGAGAATGAATTCCCTGTGTCAGACCATTCTAGCCATATCTCAGCAGGTTTTAGAGGGACAGCTAGGGACAAGATCTGGCCAGCACCATGACAGATCCCACTACTTGTAAAATTTTAGAGTACAGGATTCCTTCTCAGTCTCCCAGGAGGTTATCAATGTAAGGCAGGTTACTATGCCAGGAAGTAGTTAGCTTTTAAGTTGAAAATGCTTTTAAACTGAACTTTCAAAATTCCAGAATTAGATAACATCATGCTTAGTGGTGAAAGACCAAATTATTTCCCTCTAAAATCAGGAACAGAACAGTAATATCTGCTCTTGCCACTTTTATGCTATGCTGGAGGTTTTAGCTAGGGCAGTTAGGCAAGAAAATGAAATAAAAGTCATCTGGATTAGAAAGTAAGAAGTCAAACTATTTCCATTTGTAGATGACATAATCGTTCATACAGATTTGTATTTAGAAAATCCCAAGGAATCCACTGAAAATGCTGTTAGAGCTAAGAAACAAGTTCAGCAAGATTGCAGGTTACAAAATCAGCATACAGAAATCAATTGTATTTCTACACAGTAGCAATGAACAGACAAAACATGAATGTAAGGAAGCAGTTTTATTTACAATAGCTTCAAAAAGAGTAAAATAATTAGGAATAAATTTAACAAGAGAAGTATAAAACTTACACTCTGAACACTCAAGATATTGTCGAAAGAAATTTTCAAAGGCCTAAATAAATAAATGGAAAGACATGTTCGTGGATTATAAATTGTGATATTGTTAAGATGCCAACACTAACCAAAGTGATTTGCAGATTCATTGCATTCCCCATCAAAGTCCCAGATGGTCTTTTTATAGAAATTGACTAGTTGATCCTAAAGTTTATATGGAAATTTAAAGGCCCTATAATAGCCAAAACAATCTTGGAAAAGAACAACAAAGTTGGAGGACTCACAGTTTGCAATTTCAAAACCTCCTACGTAGCTACAGTAATTAAGACAGTATGGTACTGGCATAAAGATAGACATATTGATCAATGGAACAGAATTGACAGTCTAGAAATAACCCCCCATGTCTATAATGAATTCATTTTCAACAATGGTGTCAAGACAATTCAGTGGGGAAACAATATTCTTTTCCACATATGGTGCTGGGACAACTGGATATTCATGTGCAAAAGAATGCAGCTGGATCTCTACCTCACACCATATATAAAAAATAACTCACAGTGAATCAAAAATCTAAATGTAAGAACTAAAAGTATAAAAGTCTTAGAAGAAAACATAGTTGCAATCTTTGTGGTATTGAATTTGGTAATAGTTTCTTAGATATGATCCCAAAGCACAAATAATCAAAGAAACATGTAGATAAGTAGGACTTCACCAAAATAAAAAACCTTTGTGTTTTAAAGGGCAACATCAAAAAAGTGAAAAGACAGCCCACACAGTGGGAGAAAAGTCTTGCAAGTTCTGTATCTGACAGGAAATTTGTATCTAGAATACATATATAAAGAATCTCTACAACTCAATAATAAAAAGACAAATAACCCAATTTAAAAGCAGGCAAAAGATCTGAATAAACAGTTCTCCAAAAAATATATACAAATGACCAATAAGCACATGAAAAGATGCCTAGTATTATTAGTTATTAGGGAAATGCTAATCAAAACCACAATGAGATATCACTTCACACCCAGTAAGATGGTCACAATAAAAAAGATAGACAATAACAAGTGTTGCTGAGGATGTAGAGAAATTGGAACCCTCATGCACCGCTGGTGGGAATGTAAATTGTGCAGACACTTTGAAAAACAATTTGGCAGCTTCTCAAACAGTTAAACGTAGGGATTACTAAATGACCCAGCAATTCCACTCCTAGGTATATACTCAAGAGAAATAAAAACATATGTCCATGCAAACACTTGCATGTCAATGTTTATAGCAGCATTTTTCATAAATGTCCATCAATTGAATGGATAAATAAATGTGATATATCTAAACAATAGAATATTCATAAGTAATAAAAAGAAATAAAGTACTGATACATGTTACAATGTGGATAAACTTTAAAAATATTAAGGAAAGTGAGAGAGGCCAGTAATTAAGGGCAACATACTGTATGATTGCATTAGTATAAAATGTCCAAAATCAGCAAATTTATAAAGACAAAAAGTGGTTTATAAAGATTAGTGGTTGCCTGGGCCTGAGGAAAGGAATTGAGGGGTAGGAGGGTGATGAATGGGAAGCAACTGCTAATGGGCATGGTGTTTTTTAGGGGGAATGATGAAAATGTTCCAAAATGGTGGTGATGGTTGCACAACTCTACAACTATACTAGGAATTATTGAACTATACACTTTACGTGGGTGAATAGTATGGTATGTCATTTATATCTCAATAAAGTTATTATTTTGAAATTTCCCGGTATTAAAGGACTTTATTTCAGTGATAATAATATCCATTAAAGTCACTGAAGTTGATCAAGTGACTGGACTGTCAGCTAGAAATCCATGTCATCACTACACTGCACCTGTGGCGACAACATTTGTATCTTGTATCGGGTCACTAATGCTATAGCTGGTAGCTCAGTATAGGGAGTTTAAGTTCTTTTTACACTCCTAGTGTGGGAATTTTCAGATTGGACATTTGCTGCTCCAAATTTATCCTTGTGTTGGAGTATTACCTTTAAATAGCACGACGAAATTTTGCACTAGGCAATTATATTATTTACAATGCCAAATGTATTGCAAAACATTGATGAACTGATATTAGCCCACATGTTAGGAAGGAAAGTGAATCTACGAGCATACACCCCCTCACATTGGAGATGTAACTATTTTTAAAGTCAGGTTGTAAAGCATGTAATATTGTACCCCATTTAAGGAAGTGGTAGACTGGCTTTGTTTTGATTAATAAACACTTGGAGGATGTTAGCATCCCAGGCTAGGGGAATCCTATCCTCCCGCATGTGTGCCTACTCCTTGGAGGGAATGAACTCCAAGGGAAGGAAGGCTGGGGCCAGCCAGAAAGGAGTGGGGTCAGGTTGCCTCTCAACAAACTAAAACACTGTAAGAGAGCAATGGGGCAAGGGGCCTTAAAAAATTTATTTAGCTCCTGCTGGAAGAGAAGACTAAGATTGTCTGTCTCACGTTCCTCATCTATACAGTCTGAGGTTTGCTGAATGTTGAAAGAATATGAAAGGGTTTTAATTCTTTTTTTCACATCTATCCTATTCTAAGGCAGTAAGTTCTTATTCGTGTCTATTTTTTTTTTAATTATGGACACAGAGTCTAGTTTGTTCTTACAAGATGATAATTCTATGGTTTTTTTTAAAGCAATGAAAAATAAGTAGACTCAAACTTTTAAAAATGTTACTATGTGGTTCAGCCCTACAGGCAAAGAAGAAAAAAAAATCTCTTTTTAAAAAACTGGTTAGTATGAAAATGCTATAAAGGGTGTTTTAAAAAGAGTTTCCAGGAAAATATTTGGAAACAAGATTCTTCACTCCATTTTTCATCCTTGCATGTTTCATAAAAGCTCCCATTGGTTTGAGCAGTTTGATAGTCATTCTTTTAAAATGTAAAAGGACTTGTGGCAAATTTTGAAGGACTGATTGCCTTTTCCATTATTTAATTTAAAAAAAAAATACTCCTAGGAGTGGGAAACATATCAAATGTTCACTTGGGGTCAGGGATAAAGGTAGCCCCATGGAAAAAATCCCTGGTGATTGCTGCACAACCTGCAGGGAGATGTGTGAGCTAGTGTCCAGTCGTGACAGCCAGTAATGGAAATAGAGCGCTTGGTGCCCAGAGCTGGAGACCATTCTGTGTGCGACTCGCATGGAGTCTAGTGCAGAATGCAGTTTTCCTAAGCTCCACCCAGAAGTGTGGTTGCCTTTGTCATTTTAATTGGTCTGTGTTTGTGAAGTGGGGCCTCTATTTACTTATAGCTTGGGGCTTGTGTTTACCAAGCCTGGTGGAGGCCAAGTGACAGGGCCCCTGCAAGCTCTCCCGCTGTATCTTGAGGCACTTTTCTTTTCAGTATCTGTGCCTGTCTAATTCGTGAGCTTCTGTGAAGCAAGCACAGGAGGGTACAAGGCCTACAGGGAGGAATTACACCTAATTACTCAAATAATTGCTAGGCTGTTGCCTTCTTAGTCACTGAAAATAATTTCCAGGTCCCTGGCTTTTATAGATAGTCTTCTAGAGGCAGGAGGACACAGCCCCCTTTTTAACTCAGCCCATTCACTCACAAAATCAGAACACTCGAGCCTGCAAAATTAATAAGCACCACTTCCATTACATATATTTTAGGTTGTTGTTGCCGTGGCGATAAAGTCAGGGACATTGAATCTCCTCTGTTGAGCCATTGTTATCATCCCTGGCCATCTGCTGCAGAGGAGTGATATTCCATCTCATTTGCATGATGACTGATATATGGGAGGTTTGGAAGGACATATGCCACAGCAATCATGTGATGAAAATTAAAGTGAAAGTTTTGGGCCCAGAGCCGAAAAAAATCTGTGTATGCGCATGAGGCTGTTGATGTGCAAATGTGAATCATATTGAGAAGGTCTGAATAGGGAGGTGTGACGTAAGGAGGGGACACAAACGCAGGTGCTTATCTCTAAGCAGTCAAAGGCACTGGATGTCATATCATGGGAACTACCTTTCAAAGAAACAGCTTTAGTGTTTCCGTTCAGCACACCCGAGAGGAGAGAAATATAAGTTTTGGAAACAAACAAAAAAGTAAGTTTAAAACTTTTGAACCTCATACTGCTCACACTGACATTTAAATCACTCAGAATTTTAGCAAGTTTTCAGGTCTTAAGTCATAACATTCACTTTTATTTGGGGTGGGGGTGGGAGGAGGGCGGATGTTACCAAAGGTTGAAGTTTAGAAGTGTGTCCATGGTTTTCCTGATGTTTGTTTTGAACTTCTGTTTCTGATTTCTGCAGTGATATGTACTTGAGCATTATTTTAAATGCTGTTTCTGTCTGTCTGTCTCTCTCTCCTTCTCTCTCTCTTGTGTAATAAAAAGCTTATTGTATCTGTTTTGAGAAGGATTTCAGGATAAAATGTCGTGGTGCAATTGCATTTATACTGCATCAGTAACGCCTTTGTTCATATACATTTTTGAAATGTGCAAATTTGCCACAGAGACTATTTGATATAAAATGAGACTTAGTACACTTTTTTCTCTGCAGAAAAGTAAAGTGGAAATAATTTCTGAGATAGCAAAAATTACCAGTGAGATCCTAAATCTGACATCGCTTTAGCATTGAGATCTTTTCAAGGGGTAGGAGGTTGTTAACACAATTTTATATGAATAACCAATATCAAAAGATATTTCATATATTCTTTTTGAAAAGTCAAAATTCTGGTAGTAACTATACATAGGGAAAGAGTTTGTGGGAAGTCCCCGAGAAATTTAAATTGATAAGTATGGTATTTATAATTTTGTCTTTAAATATTTAGAGAATCAAATAAGAACAGTCTCCTTAAAAAATGATACAGTTCATTTTTGATAAATGGAGATGTCGGAAGACTCTTCACAAAGTTAAAGAGCAACATTAGAAAGGCTGGAGAGTGAGAAAGACTTGCTACTACCTTGAGCAAAATTTTGCAGAAGGATGATTTCAATGAAATATCACTTAGGGACAGAGAAAAATTTCAAACACCTTGATAAGCAGTTCTTTGCCTTACATTCTTTTTCTCTTAACAAAGCATTTATTAAGCATGCTTGCTTTGATACATGTGGAAATAATTGAAGCTTTCTAAAGGAGTGTAATGATCTTTTTTCAATTTCAAAGAAGGTAGCTGATAGGCAAAGAATGTACTATAACTTCTCCAATCTTGATTTTTTATAAGAAAGTGGCTTATTGTCAGAAAAAGTTGTAGCAACTCTCGTCTTATACCATAACTAGCAATGAAAAATCCAATAAATTTAAAAGAAAAAAATTAATGAAGAAATCTTGAGTATACTTGTGTACACTATTATTATGTTAGGGAAGTAATAAATAAGTTCCAGGGAATAATCAAATTCAAAGTACTAAATAAGACTAAAATTAGACTTCCCCTAACTTTGTTTTTTATTTCTCCTTGTAAATATCATCTACATGGGATCCTACTTTTATGCCTGTAACCTAAGATTACCAGTGTTCTCTTTTCTCCTTCTTCCAAATATTCAATTACTCAGTGGTAATTATTATGTGGCCTTCTTGGCTTACTACAGTATTAGATTAATATAGATTTCTTGTGCCAAATTAGCGGAAATCACTGTTGCACACAAGAGCGATTCACTCTTTTTTAGTTGTATTTATGTTATAGTAGGAGCATCATTTTAAGCTTAAAAGCTTTTATATTTTAAATTTGGATATACTGTACCTTAGAGAGCATAAGGTGGTTGTATTTAAAACATTTCAAAGCATATTGAAACTTTTATGAGATCCTAATTTAGTTATGTTCAAAGGAGTCTTTTTTTTTTTTTTTTTTAGAGTGGCCATTAGGATTCTGCTATAACATCAACCAGTAAGATTTAAAGTTTTCTGGTTCCTGTTAAATTAGACAACTGCCAGTGACCTGGAAAAGAATAGAAATGTTAGGAGCTGTCCATGGTAGCTTACTCCTTAAAAAGTTAAGTGTTACAAAACTCATACCTACATACACTGTGTAATTGGTTTTATTACCATTTTTAAAGGCCAGGATTAAATTTTTCTTAGATAAATTAATCTGGTACATACAGCAGTTATTTGAGGATAATGTAACAATCTTACTCTTATAACTAAGTTGCAAAACTCAACTAACCTTTAAGCCTTCATAATGTTAATGAATTTTCCTAGTTGCAGCTTTAAACTATTTATGCATAAATAAACAAAATTCATAGCTATTAAATATATAACTCTTAAAGTTGACATCAGTATAAAAGCACAGTGCAAATAGTTTCTGTGGTAGTAGAGCAATGTGAACAAACATATTGAAAAAGTGTAACTTATATGACTTTATTGCTCTTGAAATTAATTCTTGTCCTTATGTGACCTGCCATGTCTGCTACAGAAATCCAAAAGATCATAATTGTTTGATATGAAATGCAGAAAGAATAGTTAAATTGAAAGTTTAACATCATGAAATTCAAAATCCCAAGCGGTATATAAACATTAAAAGAAACTTTGGACTGCTAATCCTAGGAAATGAGTTTTATGGATTGAATTCAACAAGGCTTCAGAAATGGTTCCATCTGCTGCCTAGCAGCTGGTGAAAGGATAAATTTAATTCATTAATTCATTTGGAAAAAAGGATCCAAGTAGTAAAGACTTCATTGCTCATAATGCATATAGGTGAAAACACAAACTGAAATCTGGTCCAATTGATCATCCTAGATAATGAGCTACCTTGTCTTCCCTTTTTTGGTAAAGGTCTTAGTGATTGAGTCAATCTGGTGTTGATTTTTATGACAATAACCAATCATTTTCAATCATTTCAATGATAAAAAAGCTCAGGGAAATTTAAAGTAAGTCTCAGTTTTTAATCTGGGGAACTGTAGGCATTAGAAATTATGCACTTTCTCATTTTGTGTATGTATATAATGGGAGGCAATGTGTATACCTGTGCTTTCAATATACAACATATATATTATATATGAATTCTGAATCACTTCAGTGAAATATTTATATTAGGCAGGCATCCTCCCATTTGTTGAAATATTCACAAAATTATTTGTGCTTGGTATTAGTATAAGTAAAGTATATCTTAGATTCAAAATTCATGCAGTGTTCAAAATAACACTTATTTTGTTTCCTTCTCTTTCTACACTTCCAACTAGTTGCTCCAGTCTGTTTTCTGTCACACCCTGCAGGGCACTTCAAAAGATAAAAAGTTGTACATGAAGTAGTCTTTTCTCCACTTCTCTGCCATGTTAATCATTTTGACATAAGGAGGTAAAATCCATAAGACACGAGGAAAAGATTTCATTGGCTAGATTGCGCAGGAGTTTTTAGTATCTTTATATAAAAATAATGGGGGTTTGATGCCAAGTTTCTTGAACTGTTTAAATTCAATTGATGTGATGAGATATTGGAAAAGTTGATGTTACTTCATTCTCTTCAACTTGTAATCATATTGGTGCATTTTTTTTTAACTGCTAGCATTTTAACGAGAGCGAGGTTTCCCTTAGAAATGTATAGTTCACCTTTTCCAGCAAGGTAAGTGTTACCCAGTGGCCAGTTAATGGATCTATGATAGAGATAAGAATATCCCTGAAAGTGAGGCTGCTTCGGGAGCCAGTGTGCATTTTAGCAATTCTTTCTGGATAGTGATTTCATGAATGGTGTTTTGACTTTTCTTTCTCTGTGGTCTACAGCTCACTGTGGTGGGTTTGTTGGATTTACTATAAAGGTTCTGTTTGCACCCTGTGGGTTGGGTTAAGAATCAGGGTTTATGCATTTACTTGTACTGTTGCATTGTTTATACAGCTTTGGTTTAGTTTTGATCTTTTTTTTTTTTGCCTTTGAGGCTCTTCCACAGTGTCAGCTGCTGACTGATAGTAGGAAAACGGCCTCGTGGTGTGAATGAAAGGGACCTAGCGGTTGGTAAACAGAGATAAGGAATAAATAGAGCACAGGCAAAAGGAGATAGTTCTGTGGGGGCCCAGATTGCTGCCAGTCTGTTCAAGGGAGATGCAGAGCCTGTCCTTTTCCCAGATTAAATTAGTGTGCGAAATCTCCTGCGACCTCCTCCCCTTCTCCCCACACTCTTTAGCCAAGCTGAACAGCCTCTGCTGTAAAGTATTCATTTTATCCAGGGACAAGCTGGACAATAGAATTCTCCCTGATACTTATGGACAGCTGTCGTCATTCATAGTGCTCTCAGCATTTCATTTTTCATAGGAGTTAAAAGGGTTTTTACCTTGTAACTGAAAGAGGGCATAAATGCAACTTTGCCAGTTCTGAGGCTGCTTGGGCAGGGGGTAAGACTGAGGTGGGGGTGAGGTAGGAGGAAGGACAAACTGCTCAAGAAAGCAATTCTTTTTTGTTGTGCTAATATGATTAAACTAAGACAGAAATTTAATTTCAAATACGGGCTCCTTGATAAGAGAAAATATCTTTGATCTGAAAGTTTCCTAAAATTAAGGTCACCAGTGCCAACTAGACAATTCATCTCTACCTGCTTCTACCCTTGTTTTGGCTAAATATGCATGCATTTTATTACCTGCGAATAACCACCAGTAAATACTAAGCCTGTAAGATACCTTAGTAGTCCCTTTTTTTTTTTATTTTTTAGTGATTTACTGCAAATATATTCAGCATTTGACTGATTAAATAGACCTTCGGCAACCTTGAGGGTCACTGTGTAGAGTATGTACATAGAAAATGCATCAGCCCATTGTACCCTGGCAGCTAATGAGATTGGTCGTTAAGTAAATGACACAAAGCCTACAAAAAAAGCTTAGCAGCTCACTAGAGTATCACAGAGTGTCCCTGCACACCACACAACGACACAAACACTGGACTAACCTAGCCCACCCCTGCTTTATTCTACATCACTGCTTCCCTGATGTCAGCGTGAGAGGCAGAACAAAGGCTAGGAGGCACCGGTAAGTCAGTCCGGCAATTAAGCCCTAGGGAGAAAGTGGAACAGATCTTAGCCTAACCGTGGGGTTGAAAGTCCGTTTCTCGACAAGTAGGTCAGAATGAAGGGATTTTGATATCACTTCTGGAAATATTGCTTCAGTGATCAGTGCTGTTATGTTGTTGTTATTGTTGTTTTGTTTTGCCGTTTCACAAAAGTTTGTACATTTCAAAAGTAAAGTGTACCCCCAAAAGCAAGGGAACTTGAATTTGAGAGGTAGGCTATTTGTTGGAGAAATGATGCTTTCACCAAAGACTACCATTCAGGTGTGTGTTCAGGTTTGAAAACTTTCAAATGCATGAGGCAACTTTAATTTTAGTTAGTCCTGCTGCTTCTGAAAGATCATGGAAACCGGGGGCATGAATATGTGCAGTGAAGTTCATTCTTGACAATATAAAATTGTCCCAGCCCCTAATGTATATTTAATATCATATATGGAGTAATGATTGCCTTGATCAGTATCTTAAAAATCAACCAATCAAACACAACAAAAGGAGAAAATAAAAGCTCCTCTTTTCCTAGTGTATTTCATTTCTCAAATCTGGAAATAAAATCATTGCTGTGAATCTGTAATATTGAATAGGATTAGTGGTTATTTGCTTGCTGTACTTGGGGAAAAAATCAAAGCTATCTGACACTGGAGCAGCTTTGGCTTACTGTGTCCCTTGGAAAAATGCATTTGCAGTATTGAAGTGTAACATTGCAGGATCCTTTTAGCGAAATATGGCAACAGGAAGTTGCCAGAAAGTCTTATTTGCCTTGCTGAAATGTCTATCTGCCTTAGATTGGTGTATTCAGAGGATGTTTAGTTCAAGAGAGGATGATATTTTTACAAGACATTCAGGTAAATCAAATATTTTATTCTAAGAACTGTCAGCTAAGTAGGTTGTCATTGGTTTGATAAACTCTGGCAATCTCATTGAAAACACTGAAAAAGTATTGTTAACATAAATGTGGTGTTTTAAAATAGATGTGTTCATAATATCAGTGTCAGGATTCAATTTTTAAAGCCACTGTCATTTAATATTAGAACGGCATGTCATAATCATCTGTTCATGAATTAAAACTCTATATGGAATTCAGTTTGCTAACTTGCATTGCTTATACTGAAAAAATTGTATTTGTATAAGAATATAGAAATATTGTGATACTGAATAAACAGCTTATTATTAGTATTCATGAGAGATTCATAATGTAGGTTCATAATATGGTCTGGGTGATCAGAGGTCACAGACTTCTTCACCATTTTTGTCTTGAAGTACTTTTCCTCTTTTAAATTTCTGGGTTTTTTAATTAAACATTCCTCTTATTTATATACTTTGTTTAGGACTATACATGTGTCTGTATAGTACATAATATATATTATACATTACAAACTCTATTATTTTCATTGTAACCAGAATTTAGAAGGAAATAAATTTGGTGAAGAAAGTGGTTTAACAGTGTCTTGTTAATTTCGAGTAAAATGTAAGTAGGGAAGATATATTTTGATTTTACTAAATCAAAGAATAAATTGAGAATTTTTTCTGATTTGTCATGTCATCATCATGCATTTCATGTGGTGGAAATCATGGGAAGAGCAAGCCACCTGAAAATGGCTACATTTTAGTTTCAGGCAGAGTTATGCAACTAGTTCACTCTTTCAGACATTATAAACATATTGGGTTATCTTGTTATGATGAACCTTTTAAATTTGAATCACAGGTATATCATTTATTTTTCTATAGTTGCTAATGTTCCTCCTGTTAATACAGCAGTGAATGTTTCAGAAAACACATAATCCTTTTGGATGGCTATAGATATTTTTACCCCCACCCTCACCAGAACAGCAAAGGGTGTTCAAACTTGACTGAAGTCTGTTAGTTGCATCACTATGGATAAAACTAAGTGGAATTACTTCCACAGAAATGTAATTGCCATTCTTCTGAACAGAATAGGGCTGTGTTACAATTGAGGCTCAGAGTGTTACTTCTGGTTTATGCAAACTTGTTTCCACCAATATTGGTCTTGCATTTGAAATATTTCTTTTATTTAACTAAGAACATATGCATGTTTTTTTTTTCTGTCGTATAGCTTTATTCTTTGAAGAAATTCGAGAAACTTAAATTCTGTTGAGAGAAGGAAACTTTGTGTTACTGAACTTTTATGCCGATTCACTCACAAATTGGTTCCAAGGACTGTCGTAGGTGCCGTTAGTGACCTAGGGACTTCTTTCCCAGCCCCAAGGAGCCACCATCTAAGAAGAGTTACAAAACATTTCCTAGAGAATAAGGCAGTCTTTCCAAGTGTCATATGAGTGACACAGAGTGACAAGAGAATCTATAATACTCTCTTCTTGAGTTCATATATTTGAAACCTGGTTCTTCCACTTACTCAATTTGTGACCCTGGATAAGTTCTTTAACTTTTCTGGGCCGCCATTTCCTGGTCTGTTAGATGGAGGCGAGATAGTGGTGGGAGATAAATTTTACCTTATAGCTTATGTGAAAATTAAATAAGATAGTGTACCTGACACCCCTGGTATATCGTGTTTGGTGTTTTTAACTTTCACTTGCAGTTTCAGACAGTGGGTATGCCAATGTCACGTTACACACCTCCTATGCATTAGCTTCCACCAGTACAGACCTTTTTCTCGTGTTTTCACTTTCAGAGCCCCCAATTTTGTGAGATTCCTTGAAGGATTGTGACAATTCCATTTATGTGGCTGTGTGCTTATGTCAAGTCTAAGGTAACATGTTAAAAATACTAAACATATATTAAACATGTGTGATTAAATTGGCTGATTATGCAGAGTTTCATTAGTAGCTATCAAAAGTGTACCTTAGAATTCATTGCACTTCAACTTAAACTTTCTATAAGCAGTAATATTTAATTTCATTTAATTTAAAAGTGAAACACCTATAATTTGAGTATTTAATTATAGCAAAGGTTTTTAACTACTAAGATCATAGGGTTTACTCCTCATTTCTGGGTTTTTTACTTAATAGTTTTATTTTTTGCCCCTTTGGGATTTATTTCATAAGTTTTTGGCTTAGATTGTTTCTTTTAACTGATACTTTGGATTTGGTATAAATTTTCCCTCTTCCAAGGACATTATGATTGGAAACTATTTTATTTTATTTACTTTATTACCTACATAAAGAACCTTGAACCCAGTTTATTGCTGCATATTTTATCTTAAAAGATAAAATTCCATTTCAGTGAACTCTAAGAGATACCTGAATTTCTTTATTAATATTTGAATATTGTATTGTCAAATTTATAAGCTTTCAGGCAAGAATTAATTACTTTTTTGGTTTAATGCTTCAGATTTTGATTGTAGGAATATTTGTTCTGATAGGGTTTGACCTATACATTTAATTTGCAACTTTGAGAGAATTTCGTTACTAAGAATTTCTGATCTCATATACCTTGTGTCCACAGGTAAATTGCATTGACCCAGAAAAATGTCAATGCCTTTAAAGTCTTATTAGTAATTTATTTACACTATTAAGTAGAATTAACTACAACAGTAAAATACCTTTTTAGATTGGAGCATTTTAGTTTATTTGATTTATATATTGTAAACACGAAGGTGCTAGAGATACCTACACTAAGTACATGTTCTCCAAATATTCTTAAATATTATATTTGTTGGTTTGCTGGGGTGAAATATATATTAACTGATACTATTCTAATGAAGAGTTACACTTGGTAATTCTATCAAAAACACTTACATTGCTATTTCATAAGAAATAAGAATGAAAATTTTTGTGGTACATTTGCTCTACCTCTTTTAAGATTTAAAAGTAACATAGCTAGTTTAACTTAATTTCCTAAATTTTGAGGTTTCCTCATGAAGGAAACATGGCTAAAGACCAGTGTGTAAACCTGGCCTCATCCTTTCTTTCAGATGTGTCATATGTGTATCCAATTTCAATATGACTGAATTCATGCTTGGCATGAGACACAACTTAGTCACCCTTACTTACAATGTTAGGCAGAATCAGACTGAACTGAAATGGTTAATTATTTAAATAGAATGAACAGTATTTTCATTCCTGGAATGTAGATTAAAGAGAACATGAAAACAAAAAAAAAAGAAAAATTTTGTTATTGAAAACCTAATTTGTAAAAGAATACCATCAGCTAGAGAGATGCATCCACTGTTTGCTCTTTTGTTTCTATAGTATATTTGATATGAATTAGAATGGGTGTATTTACCTCTTTTACATTTTCTTCTTTCAAATATCAAACAGTGGTGGAGAATTAGTCTTAACATTTCTCTTCTGAAGGGTGAAAATGAGGTGAGGTTGAAATATGCTCATGAAGAAGATGAAATCAGGAAAAGATCAGGCTGACAATATGCCTACTCTAGAAAGGGGCAAGAATTAGAGTATACAACCTACTACATATAGAGCCCTTGATCTTTTTTTGTGTGAAAGATACCAGCGTCTACCAAAAGGGTTAAAGAAAATGCATTCTGTTGCATCTGCTTACTAAATCCCTTACTTTAGTAGAAATTCAAATTTTGTAAAGATTATTCGTTTTATTGATGCATATAATTATAATCACAAGCCATCTGCTGATTTGGCAGGCATGGTTAAAATTCTCTAACTCTCATAACCTTTCAAGTACAGTGCCCTTGGGACTCTATTTCACTTTTATATTTTGGAAAACATGTAGGGACAAATAAGGGCGGTCATCTGCAGAATGTCAGACCTGGGGAAGGGTAAGATTGGGGATCAGACTCGCTGCTATGGTTATTTTTAATGGTAAACAAAGTCATTTTTTCCTATCTTTTTTTCTTTTTTTGCTTCTGACTTCATGAAGGATTATCCTAGTTTCTATGATGTATTTGGGAATTTTTTTCCTAGGGATTAAAGCTCTGTCATTTTACTCCCCAAAGGCAGGTTCCAAGTCTAAACAAAATGAACAAACAAAAAACCCTTCCAGATATTGCTTACACAGGTTTTTACAGGTAAATTACACATATTTCACTAGACTTTTGGAACTAATTGAATATTCCACTGGTTTTTATTTTTCTGAAATATTCACGTTCAATGGAATAACCTTCCAGCCTTAGATTTCAGATTGTAGAACAGCTTGCAAGTTTTGGTACCGATCTTTTGGTTTAAAGGTCAAATTTCCAAGCTTTTGTTTTTGTACAAAATCATGTATGGACCAGATTTCCCATGGCAGGTATCATTGTGTGGCCCTTCTTTGCTACCATAAACATTTGAAGTTTGGTGAAGTTTCATACCTGATTCACTTACTTCCTTGGGAATGTTTCTTCCCTTATCAACCAGAAGTTTCAAGGGTCAGGCTTTGCAGAAGATTAGAGAGGGTATAGACCATACCACAGCAGACCGTAAGTAAGCTGAAGGGAATCTGAAGAAGCCATAGGATCCCAGGACTCGACTCTCTCGAATAATGGAAACATGCACATGCACAACACTCTCCCACTCTCTCTCTTTCACACACACCTACACAACACACACACCCCCTTGTAAAATCGTCAACTGAAGAACTATTTCTTAGAGTTTGGCAAATAAGAAAAAGAACTTCTAGTACCAACATTGTATGTATAATTTTTTTTTGGTGACAATGATGCTATATATGACAATAACTATAATAATAATCCTCAACATTTACCAAGTGCTTACAATGTTCCAGGCTCAGTGTTAAGTTCTTACATGTATTATATAATTCAATACTCATAATAATCACATTTGTATCCCATTTTTACAGATGAATTAACTGAGACTGGGAGACATTAGAATGCTCTTCCTTATGTCCCCAGCGGGATTGAGGCTTGAGCCCAAATCTGCCTGTTCCCCAAACCCACACCCTTAATCTCTCCTTATGACACACTGTCTCTGGAAACAGAGTATAGGGAAAAAACAGTGTCAGCAATACAGTGTCAAATGACGCTCGGTCCCAAGTACATCTGGGTTCCAGTCTTAGTTAAATATCATTAAGTAGTTGAATGATCCTGATGAAGTGACTTGACAAGTTGCTTTATTTTCCTTATCAATAACATCTGTCACATTAAGGGTCACACTAGGGGACGCCTGGGGTCCTTTTCATCCCCTAAATTCTATAACTCTATAAACTTTTTATAATTAAAACATCCCATGAATTTGAAAAATAATTCAAAGAAGCATAAGCCCTCATTATGCCTCTATAAGACATACATGTTTAGCACACCAGTTAACCTTCATATCAGAAGTAGCCTGTTCTAAGAATCACATGAGCTTTAGCTCTGATGCTAAACCTCAGATTAAAAGTTAAACATTTGGCTACACATCCAGAAATCTTAGCTCTGTGAGTATAAACACAGATACTTAGAAACATCTAATAGTTGAATAGTTGAATTCTTCCTCTGAGTATTTTGGTATCAAGCACAAAACATTTTTTTCCTGTGATAATAATAATAATAATAATGATAATAATACTATAGCACTGATACAGAGCCAACCACTCTTCTGAGTACTTTATAGCTATTAATTCTTTTAATTCTCACAACGATCACCACAGCAACAGCCTATAGGCTAAGGTCTGCTATCATCCCCTTTTTATAGATGAGAAAACTGCTCCATGGAGAGCCATGCAACCTGCCTGCAGCTCCAAGGCTGCGTGTTCAGAGCCTGGATTCAGCCTCAGGCGCCAGGGCCCTTGAAGGGTGTGCACCACCAAACATTCTGCCTTGTGCGTTTACTCTGTGGGCTTGTCAGTAAGACTGCACTTGAAAGAAGGCTCCTTTGCTTTAAAAAATGTTTGAAAGCATAGATTACAGGTTACAAAGATGTTTAGACACACTGTTGTATTTATTTTTATATTTTAGATCTTAGGCAGTTATTATTATAATACTCATATAGTTTCCTTAAATTATTATAGAAGATGAACCCCGAAGCATTTTTAAATCTTTCACAAATACCATGTTGAAAGTATAATAATAAGTAAAAAGAGTCAAGTTAATGAAGTTTGACAAAAATCCTTTAGAAGAGAAACTGTATTTTAAATATTTTATTCTTCTCACTACCTAGCAGAGAAACTTTAACACATTGAGAAATGTGTTCATTGAAAAAAAAAAGAATATAAGAGTGAAGAGTTTTTCTAGTTTTTCTAGTTTTTCATGCCTCTGATGGAAAAAAAAAGAATGAAGAGTTTTAATTATAATATTATAGCTCTTCCTAGGTAGACACCACATCAAGTTCACAAGAGATTAAAATATTTTATCCAGCTGGGTGATTTAAAATGTTGTTTGTATTTTTTATGTACAAAATCTTCCAAGAGAGTGAAGTAAAAAATGTAACTATTTGAGCTAGAAAATTGTGAACAGGTTATTTAGGTTCTGTACAGTCAGTTGATTAAGAAATATTTATATGGCTAAAAGGTATCAGAAATATAAAGGATGAATATAAGTCATAGCATCTGCCCTCAAGGATCTTATTAGCCAGAGTAGAGGAAAGTGATGCAGGTGAAAATCCCAGCCTTGTTTGGGCCATATGATAGGGTGGGCTTGTACAACTCCCTGGCCTGTGCAAAGATAGAATAGGCTGTGGTCACATGCAGTTCCACTGTGCTACTCAGCCTTAATGTGTGTGGGGCCAGATCATCTGACTAGGCATAGGCAATTCTATTTTTCCTCTAAAAGATAAAGTTGTGGCCTAACCTTTGCTTAGAGGTAACCTCAGGGAATATTTCATAAAAAAGGCATTTGAAGAATCTTGAATCCATCTATTCAACAAACTTATTGACAGTTTACTATGTTCTAGAAACTGTGCCAAGCAGTGAGGATACAGGCACATGTACTTGAAGAGCTCACACCATAGAAGGTGACACAAGCAAATGACAATCACAATATAGTGAGGTCTGTGCTATGTTTGTGAGAGGCAAGCCCAGGACATAGATTTGAAAACTGTTAAAGAGTCATAAACGACAGCTATCTGGCTTGGATTACCAAGTGAATGGGTCACCAAGATAGGAGATTCGGAAAGAAGAGGTTATTTAAAGGAAAAGATGATGGGTTCTCTTTTGTACATATTGAATGTGAGACAACCAGGTAGTGGTGTTGAGTATACAGTTGATCAAGGGATCTGAAATTCAAGAGCAAGATCTGGGATGAAGAGATGGACATTTGGATGTGGTTTCCAAGGAGAATATACAGAATGGCAAAAGGACCAAAACTGAGAACCCTGGTGAACACCGACATATAATGGGAAGGTAGAAAAGGAGAGCTAACAAAGAAGGAATTTAGAGAAGGGTGAAGACAGGCAGGGGAGTCGGAGAAAAGAAACAGTTTCTCAAGGAATGACTGAGTAATCGTGTTCACTGCTCAGAAAATAGACTGATATTGCAACATTAGATATGCCAAATAGCAGGTGGCTGGTGATCTTAGCCAGAGAAACTTCAGTGGATTCACGGGTTGGAAGCCAGATGGCCATGAGTTGTGTAGGGAAAGCAAGGTGAGAAAAGGGAAGTCTCTGGGAATTTTAAGAAGTTTAACTCCGAAGAACAGAGATAGCAATAGATAGAGGAGGAATGTGTTCATATGCTGAGGAGAAAGAAGCTGAAAAGATAAGAAGACTAAAAAGTTTGAAGATATGGAAGAAAGGAAAAGTAGACAAAGTAAGAAGCAAATGTAAACAGAGCCCAGCCGAGAACCTACCCTTAGAAAGAAGGAGGGGATCTCTTCCTTCCTTTAAAACTAGAAGAAAGCAGGAGTGGACGCAGATTAAGATATGTTTACAAGTGTAGGATGAGATGTTAAGACCATTTAGAGTTATAGCCTCAAAATTTTCTGTAAAAATAGGTAGCAAAATTCTATATTGACTCCATGTGAAATGGTTTTAAACTGAAAGTTCCTTTAACATGTTGCTTTTTATTAATTATTACATTGATTACATTATTACATTAATTATTACATTACATCATATTATTAAAAAGAAAAGGTTCTACGTAGCTCCTAAATTTTACTTATAATTAATATTAGCATTGAAACTCAGAAGAAGACTCAAGACTGACGTGAACCCCAAGAGCTGGGGATTTTCCTCTCGGCTTTGAGCGGCCTTCAGGCTGACACATGGTTAGGGAGGTGACAGGGAAAGTGGAGACCGTTCTTCCGCCTGGGGCCGTGTGGGGAAGGAGGAAGAGTGGCAGAGGGAAGACACTGGCTTGTCTCCGTGGAGGACGTGTGGCAGAGGGTCGCAGGCGATGAGTTCGCATCATAGCAGGCAGCAGATACGTTTCTGCTCTTCATTTCTCTGGTTTTATTAATTTTCTTGTTTCTTGCTGGAGACAAAACTTCAGCTGCTCACTTTCTCTTCACCTTTACCACCTCCATCCCAGCCCAGGCCTGTCTTCTCCTGTCCACTTGACTGCCATGGTGTGGAAACTGATTTCCCTGTTTCATGCCACTGCTCAAAGCTGTCCAAGAGCTTCCTATCATAAATAAAATAAAATGCAAACACCTTACTGTGGTCTCTATGGTTTTACCTATTTTCTTAACAGCTTTATTGAGATATAATTCACCTACTGTATCATTTATTCATTTAAAGTAGCGCCTCCCGCCACCCTCGTGAAAAAATTGTCTTCCATGAAACTTAGGAAGGGGGGTAGAGGCACACAGTAGGAGGTGAGCGGTGGGCAGGCAAGCAAAGCTTCATCTGTATTTACAACCACTCCCCGTTGCTCGCATCACTGCATGAGCTCTGCCTTCCCCCTGCCCCCCCATCCGTGGAAAAAATTGTCTTCCATGAAACTGGTCCCTGGTGCCAAAAAGGTTGAGGACTGCTGATTTAAAGTATACAGTTCAGTAGTCTTTAGCATCTTCAGAGTTTTGCATCCATCACCACATCTAGCTTTAGAACATTTTCATTTCCCAAAAAAAGAAACTCCACACTCCTTATCCATCACTCTCCAACCCTCCTCCTCCCAGCCCTAGGCAACTGCTAATCTACTTTATGTCTCTATACATTTCCCTATTCTGGAATTTCATATAAATGGAATCACACAATATGTAGTATTTTGTGCCTGGCTTCTTTCACTTAGCATAACGTTTTCAAGGCTCATCCATGTTTTAGCATGTATCAGTACTTCATCCCTTTTCATTGCTGAATAATATTCCATTGATTAAATATACCACATCTTGTTTTCCTTTCATTGGTTGGTAGACACTTGGGTTGTTTACACTTTTTGGCCACTATGAATATGCTGCTATGAACATTCATGTACAATTTCTTACATGGATGCATGCTTTCATTTCTCTTGGGTATGCAGAGTCAAATTGCTGGATTATGTGGAAACTCTATGTCTAACCATTTGAGGAACTACTGGCTGTTTTTTAATGTGGCTGAACCATTTTACTTTCCTACTGGCAATGTATGAAGGTTCAATTTCTTCACATTCTTGCCAACACTTGTTATTGTCTGTCTTTTTAATTTTAGCCATCCTTATCGGTGTACAGTAGCATTTCATTGTGGTTTTTTTGATTTGCATTTCCCTAATGACTAAAAATGTTGAACATCTTTTCATGTGCTTATTGGTCATGTGTGTATCTTCTTTGGAGAAATGTCTATTCAAGTCCGTTGCCCATTTTTAATTGGGTTATTTGTCTTTTTATTATTGAGTTATAATTATTATTTATTCTAAATACAAGGGCTCTAACTGTTTACACTCTCGCACATGGCTCTTGTACCCTCTTTCAAATCAGCAAAGGTCATTCTTACCTCGATCTAAGATAGCCCATCTTCTAGCCTACACTATTTCTCCATAGCACTTATCACTGCTTTAAACTGCATTGCAGATTTATTGTTTCCTTGGCTCTGGGTTTGTCTCCCACACTGGAATATAATTTCTGCGTTGTCCATCCCTGCATCTCCATCACCCATCTCATGATGTTGACAGACGGTTGTGATTGAACACGTGGGCCTTAGTGCGACAGAGTCTGATCCCAGTGCCACTCCTCACTAGCTGTGTGACCCTGGGAAAGGACTTAGGTGCTCTGTGCTCCAATCTCCTCATTTTAAAGGTGGGAATAATTAATAGTCCCTGATTCGTGCAGTTGTTGTGCAGATAGTTAACATACGTAAAGCATTTATAACAGTATCTAGCACAAATAAATAATAGAATAAAGACTCAATAAATATCTTTGAATGAATACTTAATGAATTATCTTACTAACTCCATGTACTCTTGAAGAAAATAAACTGCTTAATTTCCAAAGACTTGGTCACTCTCATCAACACACGGCCTCACCATGCCCACGCAGGGGCATTCATTGTGGACCACATACCTGCAGGATTTGCATAAGGACTGACATCTTTTTTGATCATGGAGTTTTACTGAATGTCTACTGTGCACCGTGCCTTTAATGTGTGGTATCTCATGCAGTCCTTACAGCTCTAAAGGAAGGTTCTGTTATTGTTCCTCTTAATAGTTGAGGAACCTGAAGGCTAAGGAGGTTAAATATAGTTCTGAGATCGCAGAACAGTATGGGTCAGAGTTATGATTCAAACTTGGGCTGGTGTTGGTTCAGACAGAGTGTGTCAGCATTCTGACTCTGGTGCCTTGGTCCAGTGTTCACAGTCTCCAGTCATCCCTAAAGCATTTCGGAGGTCATTCATCACTGTCCTCCCCAAATACCCATTTTATGACTTTTACCATATTTCAGTGTCTCCGTTTTCTTAGCTCTTACGACTGATGTTCCAGTGTTCCATCCAGTCTATATCCAGTCTAAATTCAGCACAAAAGCTCACATATCCTGAAGGACTCCCTTATCAGCATAGGTCTTTCTATGGTTTGCTCGAAGAAAGATGTGCAGGCATCCAGCTTCCCACTGCCATTGTAGTCAGAGCTGCGCGGGAGGAAGCACATTGCTGTCAGACATAATTTTGAACACTAGCTCTAACTAAACAGCGTGACTTAGGTTCACTCACTTTAAATTGGGAATAATAATGTCAACCTCCTCAGATTGTTGTAAGATTTAAATAATATTTAAATATAAGATGCCTAGTCCAATGCCTGAGTCAGCATCAATATACCATAACTGGCAGCAACTGTTAAAAGCCTCATCTGATTTGTTTCTACCTGTTGTCTCCTTTAGACCATTTTTTAAAGCATCATTTACTATTTTTTTTTTTTTTTTTTTTTGAGAGAGAGAGTCTCGCTCTGTTGCCTTGGGTGGAGTGCAGTGGCATCATCGTAGCTCACTGCAACCTCAAACTCCTGTGCTCAAGCAATCCTCCTGCCTCAGCCTCCCGAGTAGCTGGGACTACAGGTGCACACCATGTCGCCCAGACAATTTTTTTCTATTTTTAGCAGAGACGGGGTCTCGCTCTTGTTCAGGCTGATCTTGAACTCCTAAGCTCAAGCGATCCTCCCTCCCCGGCCTCCCAGAGAGCTTGGATTACAGGTGTGAGCCACCATGCCCAGCTGTCACTTACTACTTTCTATTTCTCAGCACCACCATTACCTAATTGGAGATCAATATGTCTCTTAGCACATTCATTTATATTTTCATGATAAATAATATTGTATTTCTTCCATTATCTTTTTACTTTATTTCTTGGTAATTTCAGAACTGCCCAATTTAGTTTTTTTTGGCATTCTTAATATGCCAGTCACTCCTGTAATTTTAACATATGACTGACCTGGCAGTGGCAAGCCTTAAATGTTAATGCTCCCTTCCCCTGTGCCTCAAAGTTCATAGCTGTGTGTGTTAAGGATCTAGTACTATTATATATGCTTTCTGTGCATTTGTTTTTTCTTAATTTTTAAAATTAATCTAAATTTATAAGTAAACTATTCATAAGATTTTTTCCTACTTCATTAGTTTTCGGATATAAAATCAATAATACAGTATTACCTACTTTGTGCATTACATTTCATTAGTCTCATAAGTGGATCTAAAATGTATGTTTTCACCAGCATCACTTTTTGCTACATGCTGTGGATATTTACTGTTTTGTCTTTAAATATTTGGTCCATTGTTTTCCTAAAAGTCAAATCACAGAGGCAATGGCCTCATCGTAGTTCCTTTTTTTCTTAATACAGCAAGTAGTCAGCTGGTTCCCATTTCAACAGGCAACGCTCTCGCTGAGCGCCTTCCTTATGGAAGGGATCCAGAGAGAGGAACTTCCAGTCTGGAGTGGAGGATGAGCATGTGAACCATGATTCCTTCAGTGGGCCAGGTGCTAGGAAAGGGGCAGGCGTAGCTTCCTGTGGGAACACACAGCCAGAGGAGTTTGGATGAAAGGAAACCTATCCAGTTCATCCTGAGGCAAGGTCTTCCTTTCATAAGCATTCTTGTCATGCACTTTGAAAGCACATTGTATAAATTAGGTCTTTAAAAGCAGGGATTCCATAGTTCTTGGAAGGCATTTTATTCCTGCACATGCTTTTTTGGAAAAATATAACATAGCCAAAAAATATGTAATGTTTTACCTCTGACAGAAAACTAAGGATTGAACACAGAGTCAAAGAGCAGAATGATGGTTACCAGAAGCTGGGGCAGGCAGATGGGGAGAAGTTGCTCAAAGGTACAATGTTTCAGTTAGACACTGGAATCCATGATATGCACTTGAGGCAATGGATATGTTCATTAGCTCGATTCAAGGATTCCACATTGTATACATACATCAAAGCATCACTTGGTACTCCATAAATAGATACAGTTATAATTTATCAATATCTGATAGAGATAAATTTAACTTAATTTAAAAAGAAAACCCAAAGGTCAGATTTACTCAGAAATCTGCCACAGCTAATGAGGCACTGTAATCTAGAGAGAAGGCAATTGGCTGGTGAAAGCCAATGAAAATCATAGACAAATTGGATAAGCACCAGATAAAACGCCTGATATGAACTGTACTGACCTCTGATGGGTCGTGTGAGACAGCTATAAACCCAGATGTTCAAATGACCAGAGGCACTTATTTAGTCTGATTCATTGTAACTCTTTTTTTTTTAGAGATAAACACATATATAATTTAATTGTGATAGACCTATAGCTGATTCATATTTGAATGAAAGCTTGCATTGATTTAAAGTGTCTATACAAAGTTGCAATTTTTTTTCCTTTTATTTCAGAATATTATGGGGGTACAACACTTTGGCTTATATATTGCCCATGCACTGCCCATGTCAGAGCTACAATCGTGGACGTCCCCCAAACTGTGTGCCCTGCACCCATTCAGTGAGAGTTTTCCCATCCCCTCCACCCCACTTCTGCCTGCCCGCCCCCTGATGAATATTATTGCCATGTGTGACATAAGTATTGATCACATTGTAACTCTTAAAAACCCTCCAAGGAGAGGGATCAGTTAGGATCTGGACATTCACATGCAGGTTCCACCCATGACAACAGCGTGCATCTCCATTCTAAATTCGTAGGATTACAAATTCTTCTTCCCTCAAACTATGCACCCTGACATTTGTACTTCTGGGCCAGAGTTTGTATCAAACCCATCAGATTGTTCTCCTGAGTTATGAAGAAATAAATTTGGCACCCACATCTGCTTGGAGACTTTTATTTTATTGCCTCTTTGATTTGTACAACAGAAGTATCTTTACTATTGGAGTGGCATTCGCCATACCCCACTCTCCACTCGCTGAGGACTCCACCGATTCATATAAACAGTTTCCCCTATTCTCCAGAAGAATAGGTGCTTAATGAAGACTTGAGTATATAAGCTAATGAATTAATTAAATAATACTGCTCTATACCAAGAGGATTGGTTACACTAGTGTTAATCAAATTTCTTATTTGTGATATTATTATCTTATATTTAGATGAGATTGATACTGTTAAAATAGCTTTGTAAAATAAATATCTGTGGAACAGCAAAAGCAAATAAGTGGTGGCAAGAATTCAGAAGAGGCACTGATTTCTTTAAGGTCTTTCCCATGTGCTTACTGATGTTTCTTACATTGAGTCATACTCTCTCAGCTTTACTACCGAGTAAGTTCATGTTTCAGGACACCAAACAGTCCTTCCTGAGTCACCCAGATCAAGGCTAAAATACATAACTTCTGCTCAGCATGTTGCTGTTTGGAGAATCACCCTCCACCTTTTTACTAAAACACACTCAGCAGATGTTCCATTCTATAATTTATCTTCTTACTCTCCTCTTTCTTAAATATGTATTCCTATGAACAATGTTGCAGAATGCCCTTGTAACAGCTTTGTCACTGAGATATTTACATGAGCAGCAACACAACTATATTTTTAGTATTAAACTGAAAGGTTTTTCCATCCTCCAGTAAGTTTTCAGGATAATGTGTTCTTCAAAATAGCAACTGTCAACAAGGAACACTTCATATATCAGTGTACATGAAAAACACGTTGTACCTTTTAGAAAGTAAGTCAGAATTTACTACGGCTGGTAAAACATTGAATGCCTCAAGGATATTTACATCCTTGCTTGACATTTAAAGTTGTTTCATGATATAATTTGTAATTAATTCATTCCCATATTTTATTGGCTTTTGACAAGTTTAAATATTGTGCAAAGTTTTAGATTTATAATTTGTGAGCTTATATGTGATAACGGTACCTTGAATGAAGAAGTGTATAATTGCTGTTTTTTTCTTGACATGAATGGCTTCATCTGAAGGGAAGATCAAGTTCAATAAGCTATAAAGTGGTTCTCAGAATGTACTTCAGTGATGGGCCAGAACATTCACTTTTTACCTGTTCCTTTCCATCATAAAGTATAAAACCCAGGGCAAATAAACAGCTCTAGAATAAAGAGGAAGTGCTTATGTTCCATGTGGATGTATTTCGCCTTTGGGGGTTGAGATTCTTCAGTGCATTAATAGTGGATATTTAAAGGAATGGTTCACAGAGTTTGATCCCCAAACTATCAGCACCACTGTCCTCTGGGAACTTGTTAGAAATGCACCTTCTCAGGCCCCACCCCAGAACTATGGAATCAGTAACCTGGGCCTTAACACGCCCTCATGGTGATTCTGCTGTGGCTCCTTAGAGGACCTCTGCTCTGACGCTGCTACTCTGCGTGGTCCACAAGTCAGCAGCAACTCCCGGACCCTTGTGAGACATGCATGACATCAATCCGGACCTCAGAGTGTCAGTAGCAGAACCTGCCTTTTAACAAGACACCCAGGTGATCCGGATGCATAGTAAAATCTGAGTGCCACTAATGTAAGATTGTAAGATTTAGAGCAGGGAACTTACCAGTGGAAGACAGTCCTTTATTCAGAGGCCTTTTGGATGCTGTCAAAGCAGAACTCAACGGATGCTTTACTGTTGGAACATCCCTCTCAGTTGCCTCTGGAGTTAAAAAGGGGAAAAGAGATGTGTAAACTCCTGGGCTGTAATGTTAAAAAATATGTAAGGGCATACTATGCCTGCATTGCAGGATGGAGAGTAGAACCATCATAGGGGTAAAGGAGCTATTATCTGGCTAATAAATCATATAGATATGCATATACATACATATATATATAATTCCCACAATGATCTAAACTATTAGGTAAAAGCATAGTTCTCAGGCCTAAATTTATTGTAAAACTATCAATTTTCTAATTCACTTTTTAATGTACAAACAAAGCTATTTTGGGGGTCTTTTTTTCTTAGATTGTTTTCTACACTTGGATTTAATTTTCTGTCATGTGAATTTTTTTTTAGGAAGTCTTTTTAGCAGTGTAGAAACTTACAAACTTTCCAGGCTATCTTTCATCCCAATAGGGTGATTATTCTGATGCTGAGGAATCAGTGAGACAAAGCTTTCCGCGGAGGTGATGAAGTTCGCCTCTTTCCAAGGGTTTGGTCTTGCTTTACATCTACTGATGATGAACCCAGTGACCTGGGGGAAGAATAATAGCTGACTAAGTAAAGCCTTATTGGTAAAAATACTTTTAGCTTGGAAAGACATGAGAATTATATGATTTTTTAAAAAAAATCCTTTTGAAATCTTTGCACAACAATGCTCCCCTCCCCATATGTAAATAGGACTGTCACTCCTGTGTTTGTCCACAGCTAGAGTTCCAGATGAACCAGTGTAGTGTGCAATGACAGGAACAGCTGACTCATTAGTAGAGAGCAGTGAAAGGTAATTAACCCTGGGAAAAGTACAGCTGCCGTGCGGGCTGTTCCTTTCTGTAGGATCTGATTAGAAATTAGTGTTAAACCACTGATTCTTTTTTTTTTTTTTTTTTTTTAGAAAAGACTGTCATTGATAATTCACTTTCACTCTCAGGTGTGTCCCTAGAAAAGGTTCTCAAATGTACTTATATACAAAAGGGCTCAAATCTAAAAAGCATTTTCTGATAACAGTAGACACCTGTTTTTCTTGTTGAGTGAGAGTTCTTTGAAATGAATATTGTTTGACTATTGAAGATTGGTAGTACCCCAGCCCATATTCTAATAGTCACTGTGTAAATTACTTGAAAAGATTGTTTTATATAGTTAACAAGCTGTAGATAATTACCATTTAATTAAGTTTTCTTTTTTTCTTTCCATTTGCCCTCTGACGATGCTTCTCTTCGGTAGCAATGGAAACTCTCCAGTTCAAATCCAATAGCTATTAGGGAAGGTAAGTGAAGACTATTTAAAAACAAACTTTCCCCTCAAAAGAGAAATAATCCCCAATTTTTCAACATCCTTCAAAAACCTGAGAAGTTAAGAAACTTGTTTTAGAGGCTCAGCAAAGATGTTTGATTTGGTAATGTTGTATCTTCAAGGTAATTTGAGCTATATTTGTATATATTTTTTGAGGGGTGTTTACAACTGTTCATCTTGATTTATGACTTCACATGTCTGATATTAGGAGCATGAAGACTGTCAAACATTCAGAATTCACATATGTAACTATAGAATGTAGTAAGCAGGATAACATCCCTTCGAAGATGTCCATGTCCTAATCCCTGAAATCTGTGAATGTGTGATTAAATGAAGAATTTTGAGATGGGGAGATTATCCTGGGTTATCCAGGAAGTATCAGTTAATCACATAGTCCTTAAGAGAAAGGCAGAAGAAGGAGACAGAGAGATGTGACGTGAAGGACTCAACTTAACCTACCATTGCTGGCTTTGAAAACAGAGGAAGTCTGCCATTAGCCAAGAAAGGTTGTGGCCTCTAGAAGCTGGGAATGGCTCTCAGTTTATAGCCAGTAAGGAACCAGGGACTTCAGTCCTGCAACAGCAAGGAGCCAGATTCCACCAACAGTCCAAATGAGTGAAGAAATGAATTTGTCCTCGGCACCTGCAGGAAGGCAAGCAGCCTGCCTTGGTTTCAGCCTGGTGAGACCATGCCAGACCTTGGACCTCTAGAACCATAAGATAACAAATTCGTGCTATTTTAAGCCACTAAGTTTGTGAAAATTTGCAACAGCAGCAATAGAAAACTTATACAGAGAATAAGTCAATCGATAAATGGGTTATATTTTACAGCTGGCAGTATAAATCCTATGAAGAATTTCCTGTGTTTGAACGAAAAGAAAAATTTCTTGGGAGGTTACGACTGATAAATTGTAAGAATTGGAATATTCATTTTGTGGATCCAAGTGATAGTTATCACCAACTGGGAGATTTCTATCTTCTTTGCAACACCCCTTCCCCCTCAAAAAATTCTCCATCTGATATTTTTGTAAAGACAATGCCCGTGTCATCCAAGGTGCAAATAAGTATGTGTTTTATTGCACACTTTAGTGAGTCTGTGTTTAACTGAGCATGGGTGAGCGGAATGGAACGTCAGGGTGTGGAAGGCCAGGACTCTGTGCAGAGACCTGACCAGTCAAAGAATGCTGAGCCTGGTGCTTGACAGCAGACAGTAAATCCTGGCTCTCCCTTTTTCTCCTGTGTGAGCACTGGGTGCCGTGGTCAGCTCAATTTGCTTCCTTTTCCTCATACATGAAATTGATAATACTTCCCCATAGGTATGCTATGATGACTAAGTAAGACAGTGCATATAAGTACTTGAAAGAGTGCCTATCACTTGACAAGAGTTCAGTAAAGGTGAGCTGTATTTACTTAGAAAATACTGTGTCACTTCACTATTTTGATAACAATAATAGATTAGTTTTGCTTTTCCTCATGGCCTGTGCCATTGTCTCCCCCACACAAAAGTCATCAGTGTAGAGTATATGGGTATAATTGTTTCAAATAAATGTAGGGACACAATAGGATGTTCTGGAAAATTATAAGTGAGTGTAGTGAGGTATAAGAACTGAGGACTTCATTATAGTTTAAATGAGTTGAAGACCTTTCCAGATAGCTTTCTTTCCAAATTTGGAAAAATAAAACTAACTCTATTTCTATTTTACATTTGACTTTTATTTCCACAAAAGGACCCATTTAAATCATAAGTCGTAATTTTTCATATATTAATAAATGAGATAAAAGTAGACATTTGGGGAAATCTGACCATAAAATCTATTACACTTCACACTTGTTCTTCTTTGCACTTTGGGAGCTGATATTTTGAACAGAAGGGAAGACAGAATTTTAAGTTCTCCTTAGGTGGCATAACAAACAGACAAAATCTATGGTATCCCAGATGCTGAATGTCTGGGGTGTTTTGTATTGAAATCCAATTAATAAACAATTACCTCAGTCATCTGAAAAATATTATTTTTGATTTGTTTCAATTCAATTCACTAATAATGTATTGAGCACCTACTAGGGCCATAAAATTATGTTGCCTCAGAAGGTCAACAAGACATAGCCTTTCACTTTCCTGACCTTACACCCGCCTAGGGAAGAGAAAATGGACATTAGTAAGTATAATATCAGGCAGAACACAGTCATCAAGAGGAAGGTGCCATCAAAACACTGTTGGAATACAGACTTCTGGGAGATGCTGTCAACCACAATATGAATGACAAATCACATTTCAGCAGTTTTGCAGTTCTGACACTGAAGAGAAAAGTTGCCTTGAAAGTTACAAATGAAGTCAACAAATTCAAAACATTTAATTTTAGCTATCTAATCAACCCTCAAGTCTCTGACCCTCTTGTAACTACATAAAAATATGGCTTTGATGCATTGTTTAACCAAGCCAAGTACAATTTCAACTATTGGAGTCCTTTCAATTGGTCTTTGGGGACATTTATTTATTTTAGTCAAAGTTCTCTGAATCTCGCTGGGGATGAATTTTTCAGGAATCATCATCTGGAGACTTTTCCAGTCTGATCTAAGTCTGTGCTCCCATTGTTCTGTCTCCCTCTCTCTGATATTGATTATATTGGAATCTTCAACTTTCTGGTTTGTACTCTCAAGGACAAGAGTTATGCTTTATGTATCTTTGACACCCACTGTCTAACATGGGGCAATACATAGATTGCTGCTCCATAAATGTGTATGGAACCAATAATAAGTAAGTGTCTGGAAGAAAGATACTTGTATTTTTTAAATCTGTATTAAATTAAACACTCTAGTGAGAATGAAATCCAAGGATCATTCTGCAAAAATCCAGTGCCCCACTGGCCTCCACAATTGAGTCATGTCATTTTCTTTGTAAATTTTAGTAGATTCGCCCATTCTGTATTTCCTAGTCAGAGAATGAGGATAAATAAATGTATTCTTTTATCTAAATTCAAATTGATAGAATATGGGGAAGATCTTAATGAAAAACAAACACTTTTGGAAAAAAACAACAGACTGCTGAAAAAATTCTAAAAAACCTCTTAAAAATGGGTAAGGAAAATGGAAAATATCTAAGGGTATCAAGTATATTGTGTAACAATCTATATAATAAAATGATTTAAATAGAGAAAATTCCCTCTGCATGATAAAAAGCCTTATTTTTGAATCAACAAGTGCTCTTTGAACTTTATTAAAAATGTTTTGACATTATAAGGTTGTTTAGTATAGATTTACTCAAAATAGCACATTTAGTTGCAACACAAGCCTTGAAGTTAAGTGGTTAGTTTAATAAAACAGAGTTTCCATAGTTACCACGGGAGAACAGAGAATAACTTTTATTTCTTTGGAAGCCAGGAAGGATCTTTAGAGAAAAGATTAAGTAAGCAGATCCAGGCAGGTTCATTATTTGGGGCTTTGCACCTGATTGGCTTTTTAAAAGAGGAAACTCTCGATATTACAGGAAATTAAAGTTTTTCCACTAAAATCTATAGTAGCACATTAAGAAGTCTGAACATTCCCTTTCTCTGGCAAACCAGATTCTGAGTCAGAGGGAAGGCTAGTTTAATAAGACATCTCCATGAGATACATTTGTGCTCCTAGTGTTTTGTTACTGAACCATGTCATAAACAAGTGGTTAAAAATGCCACACTAAAGACAGCTATGCATTGCTCTACGTGAGAAATCATGCAATCTTAGGTCTAACTTTATTATTCACGATCAACATTTTGTTGAATGGCCTGATGGAAGGGAAATTGAAATCCATGCTACTGAAGATGTCTCCTTGTGCCAGCATCATTGTTTTCTCGGTTTAGCACTGAGATGTGTTCTCTCTGAGTGTTAATGGAGGTCACCGTCACACTGTCCTTTGCTGCCTCTAACCCAAGGAGTTCCTCACAGTTGACTGTTGAGGAACAAAATGCTGTGGTTTCTAGTATCTCACCTTCAGCTCGCCAGCCTGTAAAGAAACAGTGATTAACAGGACTTTTACAAAGTTTCTATGTAGTTACAAGGACAGTTTCAATCTTCTGTCATTTTTTTGCATTAGCTATGATTATGCTTTTACCACAAAAATGCATTTGTTTTAAAGGTAACAATACAGACTGGGAGAATAGCTTATGTTTCATCTATATTTATCAGCACTCACTGTACATTTGTGTCTTCATTACCAGGAAATATTAAGGGACATTGTGCCATCTATTCCTGTTTACAGTTTATTATGCAGAGATAGGAAACACTTAGCATGTAAAATGAATGTAGAAATTATTCCTGGATAGAAACACGGACATTTCCCACTCGTTGGCTCTTTCTCCTCCATCACCGGATCAGAGTGTAATTGTCAGTAATCAGGCCTGCTTGCTGCTGATAAAACCACTCTGAATGCTAGCAGCCTTCTTTGTGTGATGACTCAATTATTCCAGAAGTGCCTCATCAAATCTGCCCCATCAGCTGGGCTAATAAATAAGGAGAAGAAACTGGCCCCCCAAAGCAAATTATAAATCCATTTGCATTAACCATTTCGCTGGTCCATGATCTAGGCAGAAATAAGCATGGCAGATTGTGTTAAGCTTATTTGAATATGTTTATAACGTTTACAGCATGCAACTTTTTTCCCCCACAAGGTGTTGGAATTATCAGTCATGAATGGCATCTAAATGCAGTTATGTTAATTACAGCAAGGCTTTAAGTATCTTTGAGGGCTATTTTGTTACTTAAATCAGGTGAAAGTTAAATCATCTTGCAGGGAGAAATATAGGTCTTGCATGAGTTATTGGAATTGCTTCAGAGTTTAAGGAGAAGAGATCTGTGTTTTATTTTTACAAGGACTGAAAGGACAAAAACAAATACTATAATGCCTACTACTGTAAGTACTGTGATTTCATATCACAGTGGAAACCAGAAGATATTTTGATGCTCTGTATGACTTCAGCAATCTGCAAAGCAAAAATTGCATTTTCTGGGAGGAGATGAGTTGCTATAGCACTTCTTGTACTTAAAATTCTTTGAAAGATTCTGTAGGGCAGGGATTTCAAAAAGCTGAGCAAACCAGTAAAAATCAATTAAATCCATCAATGGAAATTTTGTACATTGTTTGACAAATCTTATTTCATTCTTCTTTTAAAATGACAAACTATACAGAATAACTAGTAGTTTTGTTTATATTTGAACTTTAGCAATCACTCAGGGAAGCAAAAAAATATTAAAAGTGGATCATGAAAAGCAATTTGATTGCTAATATCAAAAATTCGTCTTGTTGAACATGAAATGATTTAAAATCTGAAACAGCCTCCCTAAAAGTAAGTGATCCCACTGACCCACTTTGCAATGGGAGATGTTTCTCCTGCAGAGTAGCTCCAGTTTTGTTGAAGCTCTTTTTTTCTGCTCCTGCTGTGATCAGGAGCCTAATTATTGGGTGGTGGTATAAGTAAAGTTTGTGGCCAATAAACAGTACTTTTCTTTGCCTAAAACATCTTAAATGAAATTCACTACTTACCTTCATTTGCTCCAACCAATGAAGCATATTCCCTAATGTCAACCTAGAAAGCTAAGCAGAAGAAAGTAATTTTTGACGGCATAAACAAAGTGGCAATAGGCTTACATAATTTTTGTTCATCAGCTTCTAAATATGTAATCTCTTGCTATGATGGAAAAACCAATTCTATAGTTCATTAATTAGGAACTCCAAAATAAAGGGTTTAAGTTTTTCATTAGAAATTTAATGGAGCAAAATGGCAGATGGAAAACTGAAGAGTTCCATTATTTTTCTAGTTAAAGACATCATCAAGGTTTATACAAAATGTGACTATAACTTAAATTATCATACTGATTAATATAAAAATAAATCTGGAAACTTAGAACTGGAAAGAACTTGTCTTACCATTCAAAAAAATAAACCAGGCAAGGATGATACTGCTCTTCCATCCTTCCAACTAACAAACAATCGGTGAGGAATTAAAGTTAGAAAAGAGTAACTTTTGGAAGTTATGGAGACTGGGCCTCATGGGACAGCCATGCTAAAGTCAATATGCTGAGATTTTTATGTTTACTTTTTTAAGAAACCAAGTCTCAGAGTGGTCTTTGGAGATTGTATTAACATCCTAAACTTCTGAGAGGACTCTGTCGTGCATTCCTATCCTGACCAAGAGAGAATGGGCTAGTTCCATTGGTAGGCAAATTCCAAAAGGAAATTGGTCAGAGTGGTGACCTCATATTAGTTATTACGTTACAGGACTATGAGTGCTAGGTACATTTCTTATTATATTCATTTACCCTTTCACCACATTTTTCACTTTGAGTTTAGTTTGGAGGATTTTTTTAAAAAAAATTTATTGTATCCTTTGGGACCACAAGTAAATCTGTGCTTCTCCGCTTTGGTGATACAATTGACATATATATCACATCACTTCAAGTCATTCATCCCACCTGATAAAATATAAACTGATATACTCTGTTTTTATTTTTTTAATAACACAGCAGACTCATTACCTTGTACCGTAGGTTTAAAGAACTTTTTTGGAAGGAAGTACTCACTCATGAAGCAAATGTAAAGGGCTGAGAGTCCCTAATCATTGGCAGATTGTAAAGCAGACAAATGGAACACTTTGTGATGACTTCATTTAACAAGTAAAGCTGTGTTGTAATCAGAGAGCACACTTAAGAATTGTGTTACCCATTAGGTTATTAACACCTGGGCTGTCATATAGTTTCGTCTTTTAAGATTGCTGTTCCATAAAAATATGAGCTTCAGTGCAAAAGTATTCACCCTACAACTAACTCTGTTGGAAGTTCTGGGAGTTTGGTCAAGATTCTACACCTTAGATTAACTGTCTTTAAAAATGTGTATACCCTATGAATATTTAAGTCCTTAAGTTTTATAACATGATTTAAGATCATCTGCAAAAAATGATTAAAGTATGGCAATTAATAAAAATTGATTTTTAAAGGCATCTCCTTGATATAATAGTGCAGTTGCAGGAGTTAGAGGGATCCGATTTCAGTGAAAGATTCCTTTTGGTATCTGCCAAGGGTGTGCTTCCCAACAGCAGGTGGGTGGAGTTATTAATGATAGGCACGTGGAATGGAGCGCCTCTGCAGGGCTGCCGGTTCCCATTTGTGTTTTGGTGTGCTTAGACTTCATGAGCCTTGTGGTGTAAAATCCTATTTCTAAACTTGTATTTTGTTGGCGCCCTCTGTGCACTTCTCCAAGCCGATCTCAGCTGTGCTGCCTTAACTCCTCTCCCCAGGGAGGGGGCCCCAGCAGATGGGGTTAGGGCCCAGGCTGATGCATCTGACAGCAAACGGCGGGCTGTGGAGTGGAAGCTGTGAGCGTCAGGAAGCTACTTTTCCCCTGAGAACCAACTAACCACTGAAGAAAGTTGAAAATGAGCCCTTTGAGAAATGCTATTAAAAGTAGTAAAAAATTGCAATTGTGCAGATGATGTGCTGCTGTGTGCTTATTCGAATGCTAATGAGTTTGACATTAGGGAACTCAGAGGCTTTACAGCTACTCCCTTATGTGATTCAGTTCTTTATTGGCAATCTTTGAGAAAATAAATGGAAAATGTATTGCTAATAAATACATAACACGATAGGGTATTAGACAAAAAGCCATTACTTTCAGGATTTAGAAAGAGCTTTGTTCACCAGTGTGACTGTTTTCCAGCATCTTTTGTTTTAGGTTAGTGTATGGCAAACAAAGGGGAATAGGCAGGTGGAAAGCTTCAGAACTCCTTCTGAACTGAGGGTACAGTAGAAGAGGCCGAAAGCATTTGTAGAGAAAGCCTTTTTTTTTTTTTTAGTTGCAAACACAAACTAAGAATTCCCAAGCTCCTGTGCTACTTTTCAATTCTTACATCACGTGCGATAATCTGCTCTATCACTTGAGAGAGTTTTATCTCCATTTTTCCCCAGAAACTACAGTTGCTGACTTGAGTTGAAGAAGCATCTGCTTCATGTCGGGTCAAAGCCTACAAGAAATACAGAAATCCATGGTTAAAAAGCTGGGTGCTTCAATATACTGCAAAGGGTAAAAGGCAGGCCGATTAGAAGTCTTCTACAAGGAAGGTTGGTAGCTTGTGTTTTAAAATACCATAACTGCCAGATATGAACATTCTAAATGTGTGTTGATATATGTGGTATTTGTATAAATAGGCCCTGTCTAGTATGTTGAGTACACTGCACTGAATTTAAAAGTTTTCTTTCGAGGGCCAAATGGCCTGATGAAAACAGGTTCTGTTCCCATCCCTAGGAACAAATAGAGGTGAGGCAGCTCTGTGTACTGTGATTGAACACAGAGTGAAACAAGGGCAAATTGTTTCCTTGGAAAGCAAGTTAAAACATGGGCAAAAGGAATAGTAGCATTTTATGATAGCCTCATGAAAGAGAACCCCAAATAACAAAAGGATACAGTTTGAATCTATCTTTTGTGACTTCTTGAGTATAGTATATTCCAAATCTTGTTTCAGCTTTTTCTTTTACTGGTTAAAAGTAAAAATAATAGGAATGATAATGGAGTCTCTCTTATCTAATTTCCCAACTAAATTGAAGATGTAATAGATAGACAGATAGACAGACAGAGAGGTAGTTTGGTAGTAAAGACAAAATGAATTTGGCTCACCTTTGAAAATGGAAAAATATTTGTCTCATTGGTGCGTAGTACAAAAATTTTCATTCTGTTTCTAGTATATTCCAACCAAATTACAGGTAAAAGTGTCAACACATTATGGATTGTTCACTTCAGTGTTTATTGCTGCTCTTTATTTGTCTAGCCTGATAATACTTTCCTTCCTTTATTTTTTATCTTAAAAGAATGAATTTCAGGATTTCTCACTAAATCAGACAAAGACATTTAGTCCCTCTGACGGAGCAGGGCAAACTGAGTTGGCATACAAGTTATCTGGAGAAAGATAGAGGTAAGATGACATTTTTATTTATTAAAAAGTAGAATATATTGAAAGAAAACGAATTCAATCAAAGAATTTATATAAAGGCACTCCTCTACAACAGTACTGTATCTCTGTGGATTTGCTTTCAGATTGATTTTTAGTGCTCAATTTAGAATTGTGATTTTTGTCAGAAGCAGAGACATTTAATATTTAAAAATATTAAACAAGTGAAGCCCTCTGAGCCTACAAACCTTTTTGGAAAATTGATTGGTATGTGTTGTTTGTTCACATGTGTTTGCCCTTAAAGAAAGTTTCATTGTTAAAATAGTTTTAAAAATCCAATTTGAGTTCATTCCTATTAGAAATTAGTTTGCTTAAAGATTAAGAATAAATAATTGAAATATTTTAAAAGCACTATAGATGACTTCTAGAGTTAATTCCTGCAAACACTGAAAAGTAAGGGATTGGGTTGTCCTTGAGAGAAATCTGTTTCAAATAATGTATTTCTATATGAAGAAGCTTAATTTCTAATACTGACATATTTTGCAACAGATGCATCTCAAAATATCAGCAAGAAAAAAATTTTAAAGGCCCTTTTAGTGTGTTACTTGCCCTGAGATATCTTTAAACAGGGCATATTAACAAATATATACCAAAAAACCCTCTCCTAAAACATAAAGCTGGCAATTGCCCCCTAATGTCACAAAGCTGTGACTCTGAGGCTGTGGTATGGTGACTAATAGAAATCCTTGGCACAAGTTGGTTACCTAAGGGAATAATAGAACTATTTGCTGGAGTCGTTTGGCAAAAGGACACCAACACATGGCTTTGGTTTATAGTCAGTATTACCAGTTGTGCAAAGTTGCAGGATAAAGTCTACAACAGCAGTGACAACTCAAATCAGAAGTGAGAATCAAAATAAATCATTCTCCTTGTAAGGCTACCCAAGTCTATCTCAGGTCTAAGATTTCTTTTATTATGGTGCATTTCCAAGTGACTTTAAAAAATTCCCTTTGAAAATCATTGCATCTGTGGGGAATGTGTATGCATGTGGCCCTCAGGAAGAGCTATTTTCTAGAGAACTATACTTAATTTGATAGCAGACTGAATCTGCTTTTTCTTTTGAGTTTGGTATTTATAAGGGATAGGAGGAATTAGGGGAGACTAGAAGTATCATAAATCTAAAGTGTACACATCATTCAATTCTTCACCTTTCTGTATGGAATCAAAAACAATACAATAAGAGACATACAAGAACAGACAGTTGAAATCAAGAATAGTGTGCAAATAGAGGATGGAAAGTTCAGAAAATTATAAATATGTCCTCATGGATGGTGTAAAAAACCATGTTTTTGTTAGAGTTTAGATTCTTTTAAATGTTTACTTTCTGAATGTGCTCCTGTTCTTTCTGAGTAATTAATAAATATATGAAAAGAAAACTAGAAAAACTAAGAGAGGAACAACAGAGAAAAAAATTAAACTTTCTCTCTTAGTATTCCTCTCCATAAATCAACTAGTCTTCTTTATTTTGTGTTGCAGCTCATTTCCCCCATAATTTTTCCTTGTGTAACAGGTAAACATCTTTGTTGCCATTGTGGGCTGATCCAAAGCTATGTTTAAAACAAACTGATGCCAGAACCATCAAAAAAAAGGGCACTCAATGTGGGTTTCTTTGCTCTTCAATCTGGCCAGGTTTCATTCCAAGGCACTGGCATCATATAGTTGTTTCATTTTCTGGGCTTAGTTTTTTCCAACTTCCTGAGTTTTTTCTTGTCATTTTTTTTAAACTGGTTTTTGAAAATGAAGCATCCACTGAGGATAAAGGGCTCCTCATGAAGAGGACCCCAGGACCTTTTCTCGGCAGCCACAGAACTTCCCCTACCATTTGAAACGACATCTCATGAGAGTACCGTGACACGGCATACAAAACTACATTGCCAAGTCAAAAATCACAGGAGGGGAGCACAGTGAAATCTTGTTAAAAGGGGAGATTACTGCAACTTGAATGTATGTGAAGGACTTCTCAAATAAGACATCTTACTAAACAGTACTAAGATTAATTGTATAAGGGTTTTCAGAAAGCACCCTCAAAACATCGTGGTCACCATGGCTTTTTCTACAAATATTAAGAAACTCAAGACTACTTACAAGTGTATGTTGTAAGTATATATTGGCTGAGCACGGTGACTCATGCTTGCAATCCTAGCACTTTGGGAGGCTGAGGTGGGAGGATCACCTGAGGCCAGGAGTTTGAACCAGCCTGGGCAATAGTGAGATCCCGTCTCTACACACACACAAAAAAATTAGCTGGGCACCATGGCACATGCCTATAGTCCCAGCTACTCGGGAGGCTAAGCCAGGAGGATTGCTTGGGCCCAGGAGTTCGAGGCTGCAGTGAGCTATGATCATGCCACTGTACTCCAGTCCAAGTGACAGAGTAAGACCCTGTCTCAAAAAATGGAAAGGTAATATATATTGAGGTTGTCTGTGTCTAGAGCTCTGTTGAAAGGAGAAACAGAACCTCAACATCACCAAGGGATTTGTTATATCCAATTTTTAAGAAGTGATTAAATATTTACTTGGCTAGTTGTGTTTTGGTTTTTGTTGTTTTTGTTTTGCTGTTAGGTTAAATTTTGAATGAAAAATAAAATCTAAGGGAACTAAAACTCCCCACATGCCAGTAATTGGCGTGAGTGAATGAAAGCAAAATTGAGTTTGTGAATTCTGTGTCCCGCTTCTTGAATCTCTCCCTCCCATGAAGCAGCAATTCCAGGACTTTCTCTTTAGCCCAAAAGAAGGTCCCACATCTGCTTGCTTATTGCCCCTGATGTAAGCTCCAGTAAGAAAAATGTCAAGTACAAGTACCAGGAAATCACTTTGTACATCTGTATATAGGTTTGTAAGTATATAAAGATGTTAAATGAGAGCTTTCCAAATTCAACTAAATAGGTAAATTTTATGGTCATTTCTTTTCCTCATTGCACCTCTGCTAATTTCCGTTAGTTCTTGCAAGTTTTGCTTCGTGTCCTTCTTTATTTTACATATTTCTTTCCCTCTTGCCATTTCTTCTCCTACTCATTCCTCTCCCTAGAAAACTGGAGCACGAAGACTTTTTAAAAGTGTTCTTCTGGCTTTATTATGAATTTACAGACCCAGCAAGAACCCCTTTTTCCTCCTTTCTATATAAATATACATAATATATCTATACTTGTAAGTTAAACTGATCTTTTCTTGAAGTAGTTTCACATTAGGAAAAATACAAGTAGCAAAGTTTACTTTTACTATTCTTATCCCTATTGAGAACTAGATTGTCAAAGCAGGGAGGACCCCATTGTAGGAATCTCAGAAAATATCTCCGGATGTTCTCATCGAGAACAAGGAATGAGGTATGTAAAGGCCCTAAGAAGCCTGGAGAAGGATAGCATTTTAAGAAATAAAACCCCTGTTTTCAGAAAGAAATGTCTCATTAAGTTTTACAAAATTAATTGCAGGCTTGTCAGTAGTATTTGGGACTTAAGCAGTGAAGATGATTAAGTCTCCTTTTCCAGGGGGGAAAAAAAAGCTCCCAATAAGAGGCATAATTTTAAAGATTACAGTACATGTTATTTCAGTCAGTTTCCCGAATCACACTATAATCATGTGCCTCTACTATAATTCTAGAAGAATTTGAAAGGGTGATAATCTCCCCCGAAACCCAGGGTCTTAATATATGCACTGAGGTAGAAATCTCTTTCCACTTTTAATGATCCATTACCTGAACAAGGTACTCATTGAATATGAGGTTTAATTTTACGAAAATTAAGTCTACCCATTGGAAATTTACTCAAGTCCATGAGAATATGCAAATGAAGAATACTTAAAATTTCTACTCCCATATATAAAGTTCTAGAGAACAAAGACCTACTTTTGAATTGAGATCTATGAGATCTGTGTTAAAACTCTCCACCTCCAAAAAGAAAAAAATGCATGTGCTTTAGGTTTCTGATATTCTTATTCCCTGGCAAGCCACAAGACATGAGTAGGCACTGAACTTGGTAACTTTTGTTCTTCAGGTGTGAAAGAGAGAAAGCAGGTGAGATAGTCCAGTTGTATATTATGGCCTGGCTTTGAGCCGTTTCACTCCTACAACGTGGCCCACAAGTTAAACTTGAAAACCTAGTTTTATGAATGAGTTATCAGTTTTTTAGAATGTTTGTATAGGATATAAAGGATATATGCTACACCAACAAGAGGACAGTAGCCCAACAAAATACAATGATGAGACCCACATTCCAATCACAGCCCAGGGAAGGCCCATGAATATTTATGCATTCCTTCCAATGACTTTAGTGGGGACACAGCCGCCTGGGTTGGTGACAAGGCAACCAGGCCCTTGGATAGCTGAATTGCAAAAAGAATTAGGCTTAAAGCTGTCCTAAAGAAAGTTGTGTTTAGTATGTTTCTGAAACTTTTCTACGTGCCCCTGCTGGCACTCTTGGCAGTCTGTGGTTCCGTGGAGTGCAACCTTCCCTTGTCTTTAGGGGAATTTTTCAGAGTGGTTGGGGCTAGTTAATGGCACCTGTGTGGCAGGATAACAATAGACTGGTGTTGTGTGGATGCTCACCCATGGGAGCAGCTTCCTGAGAAATACTTGATGGTTTTCATCATTTTAACCCTCACATGCTACTGATCTCTCTTAATCTAGTTACTTGTTTAGCACATGGAGAGGCGTTTGCATGAGTTGAGCCACTTTGTATGCAACAGAGATACTCACGGGAGGAGGGGGATTTCACAAGGCAGTGCTCACCATCCTGAGTAAACCAAGCCATTGTAATCTTAGGCGGTGTCACGTCTGTCATAAACTCATGTGGTTTGAAAAGAAAGAAAATCGACAGGAAAAAAAAAATCACCTCTGTTTTATTGTTGTTTTCTCTTATTGTGTAGTTTTAAAATATTCATAGCAGCGGACCATTTTATTTAGACTAAAGCAACTGCTGTTCATCAAAAGCAGTGAACACTTTTTGTTTGCTAATTTAAAGGCAGTTCAATGATTGGTGTGGTGTTTATTATGAAATGATGACAAAAGAGTTCTGGTGGTTTTAATAGTTTTAGCTTAGGAGAGCTGTCGTTAATTCTGTCTGTAGTGTTGCAGGTGAAAAAATGTACAATGGATAAATAGTCTATATTGGTTTAACTGAACATAATATATAGTGTGTTCTGGAGTTGTTTGTCTCAATAGACTATAGTAATCAAAAGTAATGAACCTATTATGTGCGGGACCTTGGAGAGCGTCAAATGGCAGTAAAAGTGTGGCACATAAAAGGTTTATTAAAGGAAATTAAAGTCCATCATTGCCACACCTGCTCCCCTATTATAAGTCTATGGCAGGTCAGTGCCTTCAATCACAACTCAGCCTCTGAGAGCAGAAACACGGCTCCCATTACCATTGCAGTCACACGGCATGCGTGCTAGTGTCAGGATTTAAGGATGGGAGACACCGAGTGCGCCTTCTGCCTGCCTCTGATTTTCAACAAGCAAAACAACTTATTTATATTTAAGAATTCCTTTTGATAATGTACAGAAGTGAATTAAACTAAGAGATGGTTAGCAGATTCTAGTGAAATGAGTGGGTGTAGTTGGGTCAGAGTCTGAAAACAACAGGCTTTTAAAGTCTTTGCATCCCTTTGATAAATGATTTGATTACATTTAAAATATTTAGTAATGATGTTTTAGGAAACTTGATACTGACACACACATCACTCAAATTTCACCTTCCTTATCCATTTGGATGATTACAACCACTATTTATTCTGGAATTCTAGCAGTAAACACCTGTCATTGTTGATAATCAAAATTTCCAATGGTATTTCTGGGGGCATTTTTAGGGGTTTGCCTTTATGTTGCTTGTTTACACAGGAAATTATTTTTCCTAACTTAGAAAGAGGTGTGTATCAGGAGGGTCTAGAAATGTAAAGGACTTAGGTTTCAGTAAATCAGTCTGAAATTTCTTGGTTTGGCATTTGAGATTTCGTTTCCTTCACAACCACTGTTAATCACCCAATCCTTTTTCTATCTTTGTAATGCCAGAAGTGTTTGAATCCACTAGCAAACACTTGTGGACAAGGACATCTGCCCTCTTGTCGTTGTTCTCTCTGGTTTCCAGCATCTATAAATGTATTTCCAAAGCTGGTGGTATGTGAGGGCAGTCACAGTTATATACCTGTAGAGCCGGAATGTCACTCAAGAGCATGGAAAGCTACTCTTTTTCTCATAATGACCTTCAGAACTTCTAATTACATGTTTTTATAGTTTGGTCAATGTCAAAGGAATGACCTCAGGACTTTGTGTTCATGTTACAGATGGATGCAGAGGCTGAAGATAAAACGCTGCGTACTCGCTCTAAAGGAACCGAGGGTGAGTTAGCAAGCAGGTCCTGTAACACTGTGCCCACCATACCATGAAATATGGGAGTTCCAATGCTCAGTCCCTGATGTGCAGTCAGAGTGATTACAACTTCCTCGGGGCTTCTTTTTTTACAAATCAAGCCAGGACACTGGCTCTTGGCATTGAGAAACAAAATATTATGAACCGGGAGTCAAAGGACTCGGAAAAGTCCAAATGATGTATGATGCTAATTTTTACAAAATGCAATCATGAGTAGATTTGAAACATCATGCAAAACAGTGTAAGGTTCAACAAGAGAAGAATGCTTCATGGAGACCTTCAGATTATGAAAGTGACCTTTAATGGCCATGGAAAAGACCAAAGTGTTAGTTTATTGCCAAAGCAGGTTTTGATTTTTATGTTATCTGGTTTAGTGGCTTCCAATCTAAACTTAGTTCAAGTAAAACGAGGATGTTTGTTTTTCGACTGTCTCTGTTGAGAATTTCCAGCAGCTCTGCAAAGTAATGTTTGGAAGGTTTAACTTGCCGGTTATCCCCCTCTTTTTGTAACCAACAGATGGTAATGTAATATTGAAATATAAACAGGCCCTTGATGATCTAAACATCTGGAAAACAGGATTGACTGGCAATAATACCCCTTAAGGAAAACAACTTTTATTATAATTAGCTATGTTTTTGTGACCCTTAATTCTAAGTGGAAAACTGTAGGTTCACCCTGGCCTCTGAAGACACTGTGAAGAGCTGTTCCCACCCCACCCTGCCCCTCCCAGAGTCCACCTTGCTGGGGAAGGGCTGAGTCACCGCAGCAACCCTGCAGTCCTTGGAAGGGTTTTGAGATGCACAGCTGAAAGCGGCTAATCAAGTGGAATGCTTTCATCACCTATATGTTTATATAGGTAGTTAATTCCTGTTTGAGCAGAGTCTAGAATCCAAAAATTTTTAATAAATTCAAGGACAATTTTATTTTCAGTTAAAATGTAACCATGGTTATCATTAGCCATGGTAACCAAAATGCGGCATAATGCTCTACACAATATGGGGCTTTTCTCTACCCAAACAGAAGTTTTACACTGTATTCCTTTCCAGTTTTAGTTTAAATTACTTTTAAAGTAATCATATTACATTTCCTAATATTTGGAATGCAGTATTTCTAAACTTCTTATGCAGCAAATTTCTCAATAGGATACAAGTTTAAGAAAAACAATTTGTTTTATCATCTGGGATAAGCTCACACCTGCTGTAAATATCAACATTCTAGAGCTTGTATTTGGATATTTGAATTTCTTATTTTGACTTCTAAAAGCACACTACTCTATCATACTTTTAAAATGTGGGTCTTTTAATTTGCAATTCTTTTTGGAGTTCAAATTCTTCTGGCACAGCCATACACGCCTTTAAATAGAGCCAAAATGTTCTTCTAGAAATGAAACAACTGTTTTCTCATGAAGCATGAGTAATCTTTCAAACCACCTGTTGTCTCTTGCAATATGCTGCTTATCCTCATTTAGGCAGGTATTTATAAACATGAACTTCTTTAGTTCCCATCATTTCAGTCAGAAAAATCAAAGCTCTTTTTCCTATAATTTCCTCATTTTTAAAAGGTTGTTGATATTAACATGGCTGAAGTTTATCCCCCCCCTTCCTATATGTAGGGAGTTTATGGAATAAAATCTTGGGACATATTCATATAACAAAGCTTTGCCAGTTTTATTTGAATACTTGTTTAATATCAATAAAAATATAACCTTGAGATTCTCTTGAATAATTTCCTATTACAAATAAAATATATTTTAAAATAATTCAAGTGTTTCATGCTCCTGTAATTTTTCAATGAATCTCTAAAGGCAGGTACTTAGAAAGTCTGATCTATGACTGCAAGACCCCAGGCCCACCCAAGGCACTAAGCCTAGAGTTGGTTTGTTCTGGGACATATTCATTTGTCCTCTTATCTCCAAAGAGCCAGAACAAGAAAAGACCAGTCCACCCAGTGAGAAAGCAGGTGGGGTCTGCACTAACCACTCAGTGGTCGTTACCTCTAGGTGGGTGAAAAGTTTCAATCATACAGTTTTGAAAATTAGCAACTGATTGAATCTTTTTCTTTTTTTTTTCTTCTTCTTCTTTTTTCTTTCTTTCTTGCTTTCTTTTTCATCAACAGTGCCAGTGGATTCTCTAATCCAGGAACTCAGGTAAGATTTGCCCTACATTACTTTTTCTCATATTGATTGGCTTTAATTATTAGAATGGCTTATACTTTTTAAGCCTTAGAATCCTTGTTTTTAAGCCTTAGAATCCTTATGTTTTAGTATAAGGAATATAAGGAATAGACCAAAGGGCATCTTTCACCTAGGCTCTGGCTCTACAGCAAAGAAGCAGAGAAGGAGAACAACTATGTGTTACTGCCAACCCAGGAGGTCCCAAATCCACTATTTAATTCACCTTTCTGAAAACAGCAATAGTCTATCTATATGTGTTCCTAAGGGAAATGTAGGAAAAACGAAAGATGTGTAACAGTGTCTGATACACTTGAAATTGGTAAGGTGTGCATCAGCAACTTACACAGTTCTTTTTCCAGGCAACTGTGTCTTGTGATTCCCTGAAGAAGCTCAGGCTATATCAGTTACTTCCGTGTTGTCCACGATTCACTCTGTCACAGCTTTGGTTCACCTTTTTAGTGGAACACCTATCTATTCCAATTGATGCTGAGGCTCTTCTCTGTGGAAGTTTGTTAATAGGGAATCCATGGCCCTGCCTGTGTTATCAATTTCTTCACTAAGAATTTAAATTTTTAAACCACTTGGATAAGAACAGGACATATAGCGCACCCCTACATTTGAATAGGATTAAACTATTGAATTACCTGGCTCATTTTAAATTCTTGCTTTTTAAATCTGCTGTCATTTAAAATTCCTATCTTTCTGGAGACTTTATGTCCCCTGTAGAATGATCAAGAGAAGTTTAAAATGATCAAGTGCTCCAGCTGGGTGGGGTGTTTGCAGTCCCCTGGAGTGGTTTCTTGGTTTCTGCTACAGGAACAGTGTGCCCTTGAACAAGAGGCTGCTTACCTGGTAAAGTAACAGTCAGAGTCTTCTCAGGGAATCAAACCATTCAGAGGGAGAAAAAAGGCCTTTTTAGTGATGTGTCTTGAAAAACAACTTGGAAAAAAAGATAATTTTTAAGGAATTAATGTGTATGCTTTGGCCTAAGAAGAAATATATAATTCATAGAGAAAAAGGAAGGGATTAGCAGAGAGAAGCAAATTTGTGGGAAAAAATGTTTACTATAATTTTTGTGGAGAAATAGACATTACTATTTAAGAATATTATTAGCGTCAATAATTGTAATAAAACTAATATTTATTGAGGTCTTATTATGTGCCAGATACTCTAGAGCTTCCTTCATCACTTTATTATCTCACTTAATCCTCACAATAACCTTATAAGGTAGAAACTATGATGATTCCAATTTTCAGATGAATAACGTGACAATAAATAGTTTGGGTAAATAGCCCAAGATTACACATCTAGTACTTCTGACTCAAAGGCCACCTTCTCAACCACCAGGCTGTGCTTTCACTCACACACCATTAATACTATTTAGAATATAAATAAAAAGGAAATTGTTCATTGTTCATGTCCTCAGGCAGCTGGCTTTTTATAATTCTACATTTTAACCCTTATGGTTTATCTGTCAACAGCCTAGCTTTTTTAAATTTGGGCAAAGAATACACTTTAATAAAAAATAATGTTTCCTATTCTAATTCTCTAAAAATCATTTTTTGTCAGATACTCTGTTTTACCTAATTTGTTATTAGAGTAACTCAGAAAGCTGATGATAATTGCTGGGGAAATTCATAAACAAAATTAATTCACTTATTTTTCTTTAATAAGAACCAGTTTATAAAAATCACTAATTGATCATTTAAAATTTTATAAGTATTTATGTTTAATAGAACGACCTAGGCTGACTAGGTCCCAAGTTGTTTCTTAAGTGGTTAAAGTTGACCTAGACATAGATCCTAATTATCATTCTATATAAATGTTGGGCAAAAAGTACTGATCTACGTGGGAAAAAGTACTGATTTATATGGAAGCTTGTATTTTTAGTATCTTTTTATTTTGTAAAATTTTTCCATTTCCTACAATTGCTTTTCCAATTTATTCCACAGATTTGTTGTGATCCAGAATCACAACTGTATGCCTGAATTCTGAGTATCTTAGGAAATGTGGCGTGTTTTCCCCAGTGTAAAAGTTATGGCTGTTTTGTATAGCACGTTGGCAACTTTATTTAGTTTTTCTTTTTAGAATGCATTGGACATGTTATTGCTTCTAGAGCGACTACTTACAAAAATACTAATACAAATGAAGCTAATTTAAATATACTGTATATTGTTCATGGCACTAATAAAAATTGATACTGACATTCTCATCTTCTTATTATACTCTATGTCAGCTACTATCATCACCATTAAAAAAGCAATTTATAACCACAGGCCCACCTTTAATCATATTCCTTATTAGCATTTCCAGTTTTTCCTCTAACACAATTCAGGTTACAGGTGGTGTCGGGAAGGCTCTCTTGTGTCTTTCTAAATCACGACCATTGCATTATCTCTGCTCTTTTCTTTTATTACTATTATCCTTAATCTGAACCTCTTGCTATTGCATCTTCTAGTATTGGTAATTATCTCGTGCATTGGCAAAGTGTTTTACACCAGTCCAACCCACTTCCTCTAATTAGGAAAATATATTCTAGCCTCTGAAATGACTTTCTTGTGTGGCTACTTAGAGAGGCAAATGAATTCAAGGCTCTTAAGTATGTTAGAGTCAAATCTCACTGTCCTTTCGTGGCCTTATTGCTGCTTACCAATTTGTTGGCTTACGTTTCATAATGAAAACTTTAATTTAGGTGTCTCTTTTTACTTTATTTTATTTAATATAATTTATTCCTTTATTTAATGCCCTATCATTTGGTATTTTCTTGTAAGTTTTAGAATGTTAAATATTTTAAGAGGTCCCCAATCAGTAGGTTATAGATTTAATAACATTTCATCAGTATGTGAAAATTTTTGTGACCAATGTAGATGGCTTTCTCTTTTTTCTTCAGTCTTATTTCATTCACTATAGTCTTTTTATCAGTTAAATTCTTTATTTTAATACTTAACAATTTTCCTTTTTTGAGAATAAAGTTTCCTTTAGTAATCATAATTTTATTGAAACATGTATGAAAATTTACGGGGATGACAGCTAAAAAAAATAAATAGAAACTGATTTCTTACAGTAAGTGTTCCATAAATCAATCATTTAGATTAAAGGAAATTAATAGTTTTAATCTTGAGGTTGGGTAAAAAACTGCTATAATTTCCAAACACAGGGCTCAGTGCATGTTTTGGATATTTAATAGCATAACTACTATGTTCATGTTGGCAACATATGTTTCTAAATATGATGGCCAAATCTATAAATTAGAATCCAAGAAACTGACACCTTAAAGAAAACCCATTCTTCCTATTAGCCACTATCTAGGGGATGCGAGACTGATAAGTCAAGAAGCTAATGATTCGGATTAATTTAGAAGAAAAGGGTCCATCCAAGGGGTGGGGAGGCGCCCACAGCCCTTCAGCCATCTCCTCCCTGTCCTCATTTGTGCTGTGTAACGGTGCGGCTCCGTGTTGAACACGCAGCTGGGAAGCCCCAGACCGACTGAAGCATTCCGGAGAGATTATTTTATGTTTACTGGACTGTTCTTACTAGAGTAGAAAAGTGTCTTAAAATATATTGGGGAAACTTTCAACAAGAATGAAAACAAAAATAAGTTTGTTGTTAACAAGAAAACTCAATGAACTATAATGCTATCATGTGTGTGTTTATGTACTCACACTGCCTTTTATAACATTTAGCATTGAACTTGTATCGAGTGGGCCTTCAACACGTCCAGTGTTCAACAGGTGCACATTGAGCAAGTTACCCAAACAATACGCACAGCGTCTAATTGGATCCATACAAGCCCATAAGGTAGTCGGACAAATGACATTACCTGCATTTAACTCATGAGCTGAGTTTAGGGAAGTCAAGCGCTTCATACTCGGTCTTTGACTGAGCAGCAACTGAACCAGAGGCAGAGCTCGGTCCCGTGTGCTGACCCCCGCACCTCCTGCAGCCATGTCACATTGTCCGCCGCCACTGCAGGCCTCAGAATGCTATTTTATTATCCACATTTGGGGGAATATTAATTTAAACTTTATCAGTAAATTAATAAATTAAGTTGAAACATATTCTGACCTATAGACAAACCCTGCCACATTTTCTTTATTCCCTGCATTGACAGTTACCAAGAGGCCACTGTCCTTTTCTTCTAAATCATTTCCCATGAATTGATTGTGTGATTTTGAGCCTATCTTAAAGTATCTAGAAATGACACAAATATCTGCCCATTTTGGTTTTTTTCTTTTGAAATGCCACCGCACAGGTGGTGAACTATTACCTTGTACTCCTGAGACTGACTTTGCAGCGTGGGAGGCATGAGTTGCTTCACCTCCACCTGAGGCCAGTAACAGTCATTTAGAAATGGGGCTAACAATGGAATCCTGTTCCTTCACAGCACCCTGAATGCGGAAGACTGAATGGTCATGTTTTCTCCAGTGTGCACACTACACATATGTATATGGTGTGTGTGTGTGTATATATATATATATATGAATAGTTTATGTACACGTAACTGTGATTACACCAACACATGTAATAAAGTATAGTTTTTATATATATAATGGTGATTACGAGGGACAAGGCACTCCCCAGCTTAATGGTCTATGTTCTATTAAATTATAATATTGATATTTCAGAACAATAATATGGGTCTAGTAAATAAATGTCCACAGAGTTAAGAGACTCAGAAACAAAATAAGAACAAGAAAATCTGCCTCATTTTCTTTACCTTTTTTTCCTCTGTGTTCAAATATTGTCACAGAATGTTGGTGGCCTCTGTCCACCGATGGGTTATAGAAGTTGAGAGTCTAAGGTACTAGAAATCAGACATTTTCTAAAACTGCAGCAAAATACCACCACTGTAGGATGCATGCGAGGATTTACTCGCATTGCTGCTCTTGGACTGTCAGAGCTCACCTACAGAGATAATTTTTTTGTGCATTTAGCTTTTCTTTTCTTGTAACATAAATCTTTTTACACAGCAGAATTTGCCACTCTTAACTGAGGAATATTTCCTTCGATATTTGTGCTTCTGCACCAGTGTAGTATTAGATATTGCAATGGATACACAATTTACAGCATCGGTAATAAACCCAGGGAATCATGTAATAACATCGCTGTGGGTGAGACAAGTGCTCCAGGCAGTAAGAGGGAGAGATCACTTCTAACTTGGGACTCGAAGCTGACCCTTTTGGCAGGTGAGCCTGCCTACTTCAGCAAAAAGCAGCATCCCCTGGGGACTTATTAGAAATGCAGACACGCAGGCTTTTCCTTGCCTTGTAACACGAGGTATAAGAAATTAATGGGTGTTTGAAAGTTTGAGAGTCATAAGGCTCCAGACCGTAGGTTAGACTTAGAAAAGTTCTTCTCTCCATTGCTAATTTTCAGTGGTATGTAGGCTCACAGAAAAGCCAAGAGTCTGGGTTTCTTTGGAATTATCTTCATCTATGAATTCTTGGGGAATGTTAATAATTGTTTGCATTTCTATTTGATGAAGAATGGCAGAGTCCCAAACAAATTATTTTGACAGTAGTACAGCAAAAACACAACCTTTGGCCTTCTTCAAGTCTTTGTTTTTACCTCTTAGAAGTGTTTGAAATCAACCAGATCTTTCTTGAGTATTCTTCATGTATCATCAGAAGGAAAGTTTATGTAAGGATACTTTTTAAACACTATTTTTTATGCCACCACTGATAACTCTGTGGCCATGTAGATTGTGTTCTCTGAGTATTTAATTATGATGTCTCAAACAAAATCCAAAATTTCTGTCAACTTCCATATGTCTGCCACACAACTCCCTTGCAACTTTGATTAAAAGGGACTAAGATGATGAGACTCCTTTTGACCTTTCTCTGGCATTTCTCAGTTTGTTCTTTTGATGCCTATCTTCTCACCCTAATGTTCCCCTGAGCATCTCCAGCGCAACACAAAATTATGTTATACCATACCTGGTTTCTCCTCAGTCCTCCTTGAAGGAACACGTTAACTTTAATCATTAGGCAGAGCACTTCATTTCTTGCTGTTATCTTTTAAGTAAACTATACCTATTTGAAGTCCCATTTCAATGACATTATATGGTTACAAACATAATGCTTCCGACACTTTGTACTTTTTTCCCTGCTGAAAGTATGAGCTGAAATAAATATGTTCCACCATGTTAACAGCCCAAATACTTGTGCTCTAGTTTTCAGTATTTCCCCACAATGGGTGACTTGTAACTGTAATGCAGACCCTCACCTTGAATTTGACTGGTTCATGTGGTGAAAAGAACATGGGTTAATAGCAGCCCTGGGTTCCGGGGCCCTATCACTGACCGGCTGTGTGGCCTTGGGGAAGTATTCAAAGGTCAGGTCTTGCTGCCTTCTTGGTCCCCCCCAGGCGTACCTAAGTGTAAGCTCTCGCTTTGCTCAGCCAGGTCTTCTGGGCCCCCTTTGCCTTTGATCCTCTTGTTTGCTACCTTCTCACTTGGGTTTTTTCCTGGCATATTTTTTTCCATTTGTTTATTTTATCCTCCCTGTAGGATAAAATAAGCCTCCCCCCCCCCCAAAATTAGTTCTTTCAATGTCATCACCATCCTATTTTCTGAGGAAATCCTATGCCTAGAGTGTTTTCCATGTTATAAAACGCTCTTTCCATCTCACCTCTGTTAGAGGCTATGCCCAGCAAATTTCTTTCCTCTGTCTCCTCCCACATGGGATTGGTACTAATATCATTTCCTTGAGGTGTCCCCATGACCTCCCAGGCTAATACTGTTCTCCACTGTGCTCCCAGAGCACGTCTTCACTTGTCTGTCTCAAAGCACTTACTACTTTGAATCCTTAGCTATTTTGTAATCCACTCCTCCATCCATCCACCCATTCAGAAGAAAGCAGATCCTCTGCCTTTGAATTTACCATTTGGTTAGGGAGACAATAAAAAAGGAACAAACCACATAAAGAAAACTTTATGATCATATAAATGATCATATAAAATTGTGCCTTTTTTATACACTGACAACTTTTTAAGGACAAGGAATCTATTTCATTTACCAGTGTAGGCCGGTACATGATGTCCCTTGATAAATATTTTATTTTACATTATCTACCCTTGTTTGTTTTGAGAATAAATAATGTAGTTAGTAATTTATTGTAAAGGCATTACTGTTGAACATGTTGATTCCCTGAAACTGTCTTTAAAGTACCTACAACTTCTTTCCTTCCAAATTTTTAGGTTCTTTCCCTAGTTCTGTCCCTTTATGTTTTTTTAATTTTAAGAAAATTTTATTTTGTTGTGTTAAGAACACCTAACATGAGACCCATCCTATTAATAATCCAGTTCTGTCCCTCCAAAGCCAAGATGGTTTAGCCAGCAAAGCATTCTCTGTCTCCTCAACTACAAACCAGACTACTCTATGTTTAGTCATTTCTAGTTCGTTTTTCTATTATCAATCAGGGTCTTCCTCTATGAATATATTTTACTAAAGTGTCAAACATCAAGGTGAGGTGCTTTTAATTCTGTCAATGTCTCCCTTGCTCTCACTTGGCCATTTTCAATCAGGAAGAGAAAACAAAACTGGAAGAGAAGTGTGCACCGCCCATTCCCAAGTTGCTTGTATTATAGGAAGGGACCAGCCAAATGAGCCTGTGAACAGGACTGGTCTCATGCCACAAGGACAGGAAGCAAAGTTACTGCCAGGACTTGGGAACACATAGAAGACTTAGAAGAAATCAAAGGCTGGGGCAGCCAAGCACAGAGCAGTGTAGATAGCAAAGAAGAACATCATCTGAGCGTGGATTTTCTGTAAGGATTCTCCCATCCGTGGGGGAGGCTCACATGGGGATGAGTCTCAAAGGTGGAGTAGGGGAATGTATCTCTAGGGACTCGTTGCAAAATCAGGGGCAAGGGAGTGACACTTGCATGGGGAAATGATTGCAACATGCCCCTGGGGGCATTCTCTCTGCCTTTCCCCAAGTGTGGGGGTCACAGCACCAGGCAGGTCCTGTTCATGAAATGAAACTCCTTGATTCCTCAGTGTGCTCATAGTGATTGTTCTGGAGCCTCTGAGGACCCTGCATCCTTGTCGTATGTGGAAACTGACACGGAGCCTACAGTCTGCCCCATAGGGCCACTGCGCTCTGAGTTCCTTGGAGGAAGGGTTGCAAGACTCACGCCCCATGGTCATTTTCAAAGAAACTTGGCTTCCCGACCCTACAGTCTCTCCAATTTCCTCCCACCTCTCAGACTGTATCTTCTTAGTTCTTGTTGCTGTTCCTCAACACCCCACTCTCTAAACCCTGGACTCCCCAGGGTGTGTCCTCGATCCTCTGCAGTGGGGATCCCTGGCGATCTCATCCGGGCTTTCGGTACATCTGCATGTAAATGAATGTACATCTTCAGCTCTCCTCTCTCCCCTGAATTTCAGAATCATATCACCAACTGTGTAGTCAGCATCTCCAAAAGGACTCCTGAAGAGTATCTCGGAGTTAACACACCCAAAACTAAAATCATCATCTTCTGCCATAAATCAATACCCCGCAGCCTCCCCATGTCAGTAAATGGGGATGCACGAAGCCGTGCAGGCACCCTGACTCCCTCTTCATCCCCCATCTCCGATCTGGCCAAACGTTCTCATGGCTCTGATTTTAAATAAATCCACAATCTGGCTGTTTCTCACCCCTCCACTGCTGTCACCAGGCCCCAAACCGCTGTTGCTCAGCTGAGTTACTGTGGGTCCTTCCCACAGGTCTCCCTCCTGTTCTCCCTCATGTACGATCCACAGCCTGAAACCCTGCAGTGGGTTTCTCTTTCCTCAGAGGAAAAGGCAAACTCCTTCCTCTGGCCTCGGCTCCCTGTCCTCTCCAGTGCCCTCACCTGCCTGGGCTTCTCCCTGGGTTCCCCAGACCCGCCGACGCCTCCGGCCTTTGTGTGCTCTTCCCTCTGCCTGGAATGCTGTTCCCTGCACGGCCAAGGGGCTCCCTCCTCACTTTTGTCCAGTCTTTGCTCAATGCCTCCTTGCCAGCAAGACCTTCCCTGACCTTGCAAATCGTAAAGCCCCATTCCTCAGCTTTCTTTATTATTCTCCTTCCCTTTTATTTTTCATGAAAAAAATAGTTGCCTTCTGACATGCAGTCCAACTTATTTACCTTGTTTCTAATTTGTTTTATGAAAGCAGGAATTTCTTATCTCATTGATAATATCCATGACATCTAGAATAGTGCCTGATACACATTAGGTGCTAATGAAAAAAATCTTAATAAATGTGTTAGGGTACTATAGAAGGCACTGGAATGAGACAGGCACTCACAGTGCTTGAAAGGTAACAGGCTGAAAGTCATGAAAACACATTATGATACTTCCTATGAAATGGATTTACGTGAGAGAAAGCAACGGAATGAGCACTTCCTTCTGGCTGGGGTCTGCGTTAAAGGATGAGAAAATATCTGCCCAGGGAACTCCTACTGTCCCAGAGCAGGCGGCCCATACAGATGAGTTAATTTGGAGTGCTTCGCAAACGCTTCCAGCCACCTGGTCCTCGGCTTGCCCTGGGTTTGGTGGCTGGGGGTCACGGGAGGAAGGGCAGGTAACAACACGGATTGATCCTTGAGTACACGGGAAGCCCGGTTCTCTCCATTACTTCGAACCCACTTCCACTTGCCCGTTGTTAACAAGATATCCCCACATTTTTAAAATCAATGAATAAATCATATATCAAAAGAAAGCCTATAGTCTAACATCCAATTGTCTTCAATTTTTATAATTTTATGTTTTCATGAATTAAGCTTTGATGTTCATTTCTATATCTAAATCAAATGCAGGGCAATTTCTTGGCAACACAGTGGACCAAGCCTGCAAACAGGTTTTTAATCTCATGATCCTTATTGGCCATGGGGACATCCTTATAAACCATCACTTATAGGATAGTTCCCAAAGCTGTCCAACCAACTCGTGGGTCAAATGGTAAAATGCATATCCTGAGCCCTTCCATGCCCTGAAGTGCTGCCTGCATCTTCCTTTAAGTATTCTGTCTTACATGATCTTTAGTGCCATGAGGTGGGTGCTACCATCCACATTGTCCAGACAGACAAACTGTGGCTCAGAACTGTGTTACGACGGGTTGCTTTGGCATCCTCAGGGAAGAACAGTTGTATAATAATCTAAATGAGAATGTAAGTTGTTAAAACAAAAAGATTATGTGATGGAATATTAAACTAGGATGTGGGCACTGGCAAAATGGTCACTTCTATCCCCACTGGTGAATGGAAATACCGGGGCACCCGATCAGTACCAATGAGGCCAGGAAGGTGGGCAGCCTGCCTGGATGGGGGAATGGCAGAGCCAGTGTTGGGGCTGTCTGAGCTCCAGGTGCCTGCCTCTCCCCAGTGGGGCTGGAAGGAGGTAGGCCCGGGGAGGAGTTCTTCGTCAGGAGGTCTGGTGTCGCATGTGAAGCAAGGCACAGGTACGTGTAGAAGGGGTTAGGGTTATGGGAAGTGATATGTGGAACTTGCAGGTTTCATTTTTAGTTGGGTGCTTCTAAATCAAGGTTATTTCTGATTCAAGTTATTTCTGATTCTTCACTAGGATACTTGGCTGCCGAAGCATTTCACAGATTTTTATGTGTGTATATATGTACATATACACAATCACATATATAGAGATATATTACACATACATTAATATACACATAATTATAATAATATATCAAAGTGGGTGATCCTGCTAACTCAGTAAGCACTTGACTATTGTAACACATGGTCCTTCTCTTAAATATTACTCCAGTATGTTAGCAAGTTCTGTCAAATGATTCATGATATGTTGAGAAGGATAAATGGATGCGTTCCAAATATCAAACAATTCTTTTTCACATTCAGTTCATATTTAGCAAAGATCTTGTGTATATCTATAGGTTTCTAGTTTGTTAGTTCAGAAAACTAAAGAAAAAAAACATTATTTACACACCAAATCTCTGCATTCAGGTAAATGTCAAGAAATGAAATTGGCATTTATGGTAGTAGTTATAAAACAGCCACGTGGTCTTTAAAAAGCCTTTTGTCTTAGTAAAGCCAGAAAATTACCATGTTGCTGACGAGGTCCTGTCTCTGTGTGTGTGTGTGCCTTTTGCTTTGGTTTTGTTTTCCCTCCTCGTCGTGCGTCTGTGCCTCCCAGGCCTTCTGTCTTTGGGTTGCCCAGTGTCTTCACTCCGGCTGCTCTTCGACTATCTCACTGTGACGCAGCCAAGCGCGCACACGCACACTCAGTTCGCGTCTTTCTTTCCGGCCTCGCTGCCTCCACTCCCTGCTTCCCTCCACCTCGCGCGCTCTCGCCTCCCCTTCTTTTCATTTGATCTTTCCTTCTTCTGCCCATTTCTACTCTAAGCGTCCATGCCAGAGAACAGAAGGACGTCTGCACCTTGTTCATTACGGTACTGATGAGACCTTTAGGTTTCCTGGTCTCCTCTTACAGCCTCCTACATTAACTCAGTTTTACTTATGTGGCCCTGGTTTGGCTGTTTCTGGGGGTGACTGACCCCAGTAACAAAGACGCTCCCAGCCCCGTCATCAGGTGATGGTGTTTGCTTTGAGAATAACCAAGATCATTTTCATTAGTAGGCCTGTGCCTGCATCACACATGTAATTGGGAACTTAGCATTTGATAGATTGGGACATGGTGCGAAGTACAGATAATTTTTTTAAGTTGTCCATGATAACCATTTTTTCCCCCGAGTTGTCTGAATAATTCACATGAACTTGAGTTTAGGTACATGAATGAAATATTAATTCCCTTGGTTATTTTTTTCCCAGAGGAACTTTGCAGCAGACGTTTTTCTAAGCATTTTATCATCAGTGTTGCTCATTCTGTTCCCATGTTCCCGTTCGAAACTAAGAGCTGAGATGGAATTTTTGAAATAGAATTTTACCAATATATCTGGATTCTGGTTCTGTATTCTTTTCAACAACCTCCATTAAAATTTAAAGTTCTTACTTTGTTTGTAAAATAACTGCAATTTACTTTGAACTTTAAGTTTTGTGACAAAGTTAACGGCTTCTCCTTTCCTTAGAAGTGTGCATACAAGGGTTCTGTTTCTCCTCAAACTGCAAAGTGTTTGCACAGTGCCTGGAAGATACATAACAAATAGCCCCTGAACTCTAGGAAGTCCCAGGCCCTGTGCTGTGCATAAGGTACAGAAGTCGTGCCTTATCCTGGGGGATAGTCCTAAGACCCTCAGTGGATGCTTGAAACCACCAATAGCACTGAACCCTATATATACGATGTTTTTTCCTATACACACATACCTATGATAAAGTTTAATTTATGGATTAGGCACAGTAAGAGATTAACAATGATAACTAATAATAAAATAGAATAATTATAACCATATACTGTAATAGAAGTTATGTGAACGTGGTCTCTCTCTAAATATTATGTACTGTACAACCTATTTCTACCTTAGTGACCGAGGTGATGAACTACAAGCAGAACCTCAGATAAAGGGGACTACTGTATAAAGTCAGGGAGAAGATGCACAGGATGTCAGTCCACACAAGACTGATGCAGACATTCGCCAAATAAAATAAAATAGGATGACAATGAAGTGGCAGGGTGAATGAAGCTTTCTGCATCATTCATGGGGGGTGATTTGAAAAAAATAGGAAGATGGTTCTATTAAAGATTTCTTCTTTTTCAAGTTTGGAGCTTACCATGCTTTCTCTCAGGGAAAAACTGAGCCAGCATGATTGGCCTCTGCGTGTGACCTGGAGTACAGTCCTGCAGCCCCAGCCTAAGCAGGTGGGAGGGGAGAGGGGCAGCGGCAAGGCACCTCCCAATCCTGTCCTCCATCCCCACCCCTGTCTCTGTACCTAAGCAGCACCTCAGTCATTGGCTTTTTAAATTTAATCATTTTTGCAAGCTTACTTTGCTAACAAATTTTCTGCTTGTTAGCACAATTGCTATTTCAAATTAGATGAAATAATGTGCTAGGAAAATTAACAGAGGGCACATTTTATTTTCTTCTAAAACTAGGTATTTTTGAATATACAAAAAATTGAATGTATATGGTCTGATCATATACTAACATAATATACAAAAATAAAATATGGTATTTTTATCTCCATTATGGTGGAATTTCATAGCTCTCATTATTTTATTTTACTTTTTTTTGTTAGGAATACAATTGTCAAGCCAAAAAAAAAGAATTCAAAATATTGATTAAGTAATTAAAGTAAAAAGAGTCACTTTGAATTCAATTCTATAAATTTATTTAGCTTGAATGGTCAAGATGCTTTTGTTACTCAACCACGTTTAATTTTTCAGCAGATACTATCTATAATAAAATACAGTACTTATCAAAGATCAGCTAAGATGATGTAATGATCTTCTGTTAAAGTTTTTTTTTTTTAAAGTAAGGTTATTTTAAATATTTCTTCCTCAAATACAGTAATGATTTTGGTAAGGCAAATATTCATGAACTATGTGAATTTTAATTTTGTATTTTTCCATGATCAAAATAAGATAATTTCTATTTAATTTTCTTTAATGCTTTCAGTTTTATAATGCTGTTTGACAAAATAAATAAAAAATAAAACCACATATATTTCATTAATTTATATACTTAAGAGAAAGTATTTTGAAGTATTACTCAAATTGAAATAAACAGTGTGGCTTTAGTTTGTTTATTAATTTACTAATAAACAACAACAATAACAAATCTCCCTTTGAATCTAAACTCTTTCTGAATTCTTTGAGTATCTTGATTCTGAAAACCACATAATGTTTACTTCTTACTGTCTTTAATTTTCTAATTTTATCTCACTTAATATTATCAGCTTCTAGTCTTTTGAGGAAATCCCTATTCTCTATTATATTATGTTTTACAAGAAGCCAGAGAACTATTTATATATTGTATGGCTAAATTGTCAATATACATTAAATGAATTGTTCAGTCAATCTATAGGCAATTAAAAGGAGTTTAGTAGACCTACATTATTTAACTAAAATGCATTCTTTGTCTTTGGGTGTAAATTGGAAGAAATTTATATGTTGTATTAGATGGTATTTCAAATTCTGGTGTATATTTTGTGTTTTAGTCAATGATTGAACAGTTGTTTCTTTAAAAAAGTTGGTTCATGTGAGGATTGAATTACCTTTAGAACTATGTGGTTGTTCTGCATTCTTGGCGAGTTGAGTTTGGGACAGATTAGTTCACAATGTCATGATCATTTGGTCAATCTTTGTGTGGACCAATTAGGATATCTTGACTCACCGGCTTCTGCTAACTTACCTCCTGTCTCTTTTTTGGCCGTCTTGCAAAAGCACACCCTCAGTGGCCGGGGGGCTGGGCACGGAAGCTCCCAAGGATCAGTGAACTCTTGCTCCAAGGAGGATGGGCCCGCCCCATCCTCTGTGCATTTAGTAGGTGGCTTTTTGATACAGCTCGTGGAGAAAGGCAATTTCCTAGATTCATGTTTGTGCCAAAGTTCATTTTTATATGCTCACATCTGGGTGGGTTCAACTTCAGTGGACATTTACTGAACATGTTACTAAGACACAGGCCTTATATTATGCACAGGAAATATAAAAATGAACAAGAAACAGTCTCTTTTGTAAATGTTCCCAGGTTACTGCGGGAGATGATTATAATTTAGAGACAGAAGTTTTATAATCAAGGTAAATGCCAAACACCGTGTTGGCATGGAAGCAGTATGTTGTGACAGTGTCACCAGAATGACATCACAAAGGAAGTTGTGTTCACCCGGCACCGAGGGGCAACTGGAGGTTTGTGGGACACTTCTTAAGTCCACTTACTATTACCTCACGATTTGGAGGAAGTTTCTTATTATTCCTCTTCTTATTATTACAATGTGGCTTTTAGTGGCTTGATTGTTTTATGAAAAAATTCTGTGGTGGATGTTATGCAATTAATTTATCATTCATAAAACTTAGTACCAATTAAATGAGAAAAAAATCTATTAGCTCTGGCCTTATTAAAAAAAAAGTCTCTCCTCTCACAACCTGATATTTTCAAATAACCTTGTCAATGGAATCAGTGTTCCATGACAGCAAACCAACCATCGATAAATAGCAACAACTTATTAGATCCTGAATTTATGATATGAGTAATAGGAGAAGCTTAAATTATAGGTTTACTATTGGACACACTATAGCTCTATAAACATGGATGTGGTCACAGTTTCTAAGACACAGCTAAGAGAGGCGGCTCGTGAATTTCAGGGATTATCTTTGGGGAATGAACAATAGCTCCACAGTCCTCACTGCTAAAAGTAAATGTATTGTCTATGGTGGCCCATTCACTCTCTTAGGAATCTTGAGGACTATTTCAAATGAATGCATAGGACTTTAACTTTTACCCAGGGTTCTGTCTCCTGATTTCCTTAAAATGCAGTCTGAGTAGCTATGTGCAGACTGTTTATGTCTCCCGCAGCCCAGTGTGCTGGGGAACAATACCTGTTAGATGTAGGGGAGGCAGGACTGGGCGGGGGAGAAGCTGAGCTGCAGTGGAAGCCTTAGCCCGTGCTACTGAGAGCTCTGATTGCTCTTCAGAGGTGGTCCTGCCTTAGCAAGGGTGAAGATGGGCTGTCCCGTGGGGACACGATCTGGGGTTAGATGGCTCTCCGGCTGAGAGCAGTTCCCAGAAATGGACTTAGCTAAGCCCCATCAGCTCCCAACACTCTCAGCAGGCGGGGAAGTGAGTGTCCCAGCCCTGGAGGGAGGAGAGGGCAGTGCACAGCATGGGATGCAGTACCATCTACACCTTCCTGGCTCAAATCCTTTTATACCTGCTTTGTATATTACATTCATTGCCTACCTGCTCTTCCACCCATTCCCTTCGTCCTTGCCAAGTACCCCTGCTGACCTAGATGGCTTACTTCATCCCTGAGGGACCTGAGCCCCAGGTCACCATGTCCTTCAGACTCTCTGACTGCTAACCTGTTGATTTGCTGCTAAGTTTAGGCCAGGAACATCCAGGAGAAACTTCAGCAGATCAGTTGGGGACTATATATGTATATATCTGTTCCTGTCCCCAGTCTGTAATAAGCCCCAGCCCTACTATTTCCAGTGATCAGGGTCAGTTAACCTCCCCAGATGGTGACCTTTCTCCTTGTCTGCTGATCTCACAGCATGAGAAACCCAAGTGACTCAGAAAGAGTCTGAGCTTAAAGTTTCACAGGACTGTTACTATGTACCTCCATGGTAGCATTTTTCCTTTGGGAACCAGGGTCTTTAGACCCACAGAACCTAGATTTGGAAGTAGGGAATTTATAAATCCTTCCAGTTGGTCACTGGGAGTTATGGTATAAACCAAGCTGGTCTTACAATTCTTGGACCCTTGTATTCACCCTGTTGAGGATATGGCATTCTCTAAGGGTTTTTGATTAGGCGTGCATATTGCCTTCCAGGAAGACACCCTTCCTGGCAGGGTATCACCTCCAAGCTGGCATCTCAGTTGTGCCTTCAAGAAGTTGTTCCACCAGGCTAGCTATTTCTGGGCTGTGTGGAATCCTGTGATGGATTGTGTTCCCATGGTTATTTTCCTAGGTTGGTCCCTTGATCCAGTGAGACGTATGAGGATTTCTTGATGGAGCAAACATTCTGTATGCCCTTAGATAGTGGTTCTGGCTGAGGTGCTGAAGGCAGGGAAGGCAAATCCATACCCAGAATGTATGTCAATTCCAGTCAAGTTGAATTGCTGCCTCTTCTAAAATAAAAGGGTTCAGTGGCTGGTTGGTTCTCTCAAGGAATGGTGCCATGTTGGGGGGGATCAACATGTATTTCTTTTGGTGACAGCTTGAACACTGGGTTGTAGGAGTAGCTTCCTCAGTCTTGGTGAGAGCGTGTGCTGTTGGGCCTATTCAGTGCCTCCATCCCTGCCACTAATGCTACTCTATCAGTGACCCTAGTGTGCCAGTCCCAGGAAGGCTGAAAACAGAGGTTGGGCAACTCCACCTGACCAGGTCATTCTGTCTGGCTGGTGGCTTAATGCCTCTTCTGGTATATGCTCTCTGGTGGGTGTTGTCATGTAAGCTTAAAACCATCACACTTCATCCTAACTCTCATAAATCCACGCTCACACCTCTTTCTTGGACCTCCTTGTCCCTGATCTTCCAGCTAAACCATTCATCTCCTTGCCCCTGCCTGACTAGCTAAGCTATTTGCTTTGCCCACGGGTGCATATATTTTCTTACTTTGGCCCCTTTTCTCTCCATACAAAGTGGAAAACCAGATGCACCCCTGTTCTTCCCTGTAGCTCTGCCATGGGGAAGATTTATTCTCTCTGCTCCTTCCAGAGCCACTTAGTACAGTGGTCACTTGCAGACCATTTTCAGATTGCACTCAGATGCTGAGCCAACCCATTTACAAACTAAGGTCATGTTTTTTCTTTCTCATTGGCTGGTATTCAGGAGCCCACACATACCCCACCTGTGGCAGTTGAGAGTGAGGTACACCGTGGCAGATGTCACAGGAGTCTGGGCTGCCCGCCCATGCAGGGTACTTGTTCCCTCTAGATTTGCTTCAGCCTAATCCTGGACCTTCCATCCTATGATGGATGGCTTCTAGGCCTGCTCGACAGCGTGACTTGGTGGATCTAACAGAATCCAGCTCATGATGGTCAGCTCTGACCCACGGTCAGGGATTCTATCTCAACTGGGGCTGTTTTTCCAGTAGTGTGTCTTTCTCTGCTGCAAATGACGTGGGTCTGCACTGTGATTCTTCTGTTAGACCTTGCCATAAATTCCATTGGCATCTTTTCTTAGTGCAGATGCCTCTAAACAAACCATTGGCATTACTAGGTTGTATGATCCAAGCAGCAGGGCTACCCACGTTGCAGCCTGGTCTTGCTCTGCAGCCAGTCAAAGCTGGCCACCTCCCTTTTCTCTCAATGCAGGGGTCAGAGCAGTATTCCCAGGTGTGGAATGTGCAATCCCCAGAACCTAAAATGACTCGGCATTGTGCTTCCTTCTCAGTGGTGGAAAGTGCTAGATGTGATAATTTGTTCTTTGTTATAAATGGGCACATGCCAGAAATCCCAGACACTGAGCCCCTAAACTCCACTGATAGGACGTGTCCTGAATCATTATGGGATTTATCTTCCACCTCTTGAACACAGATGTCTTTTCAAAGGCTCCAAAATGTTTGCCACTTCTTGATTATCTGTTCTCCTTAGTATGATGTCATCAATATAACTTTTTTTTAAAGATAGGGTCTCGCTCTGACGCGCAGGCTGTAGTGCAGTGGCAAGATCATAGCTCACTGCAGCCTCAAGTTCCTTGGCTCAAGTGATCCTCCCACCTCAGTCTCCCGAATAGCTGGGACTACGGGTGTGAGCCACCGTGCTGGGCCAATCAACATAATTTACTAATGTGATGGTCTGTGGGATGTCTGGATGATCCAGATTTCTTCAGACTATACCATGACAGAGGGCAGCAGAGTTAGCATAGCCTTCAGCAAGATCATAGATCTACACTCTTTTCCTTATTGTTGGAATACTAACTGCTCTAGATTTTGCTTCCTGATAGAGATGGAAAAGAACACATTTACTATGTCAGGGACTGCAACACGTGTATTTGAGTCTGTGTTAATCTCCTGAAGCAAAGATCCCATATTTTGGCACAGCGGCTACAGTTGGAATTATTACTTGTTTGAGTTTGTGGTAGTCCACTGTCAACCTCTAAGATCAGTCTTGTGGGGTCCACACTGGTGGATGAAATGGAAAAATGATAGGGACCACCAACCATGCATCTTTCGCATTTTAAGGGTGGTACAGGCTGGGTATCCCTTATTTGAAATGCTTGGGACCAGAAGTGTTTCAGATTTTGAATTTTTTTGGATGTTGGAATATTTGCATATACATAATGAGGTCTGTTGGGGATGGGATCCAAGTTTAAACATGAAATTCATTTATGTTTCATATGCACCTTACACACATGGGCTGAAGGTAATTTTACACAATATTTTAAATAATTTAGTGCATGAAACAAAGTTTTGACTGTGTTTTGATTGCAGCCCATCATGTGAGGTCAATTGAGGAATTGTCCAGTTGTGGCATCATGTCAGTGTTCAAAATGTTTTGTATTTCAGATTTTTGGATTTAGGGATGTTCAACCTGTACTAATCTTTGCCATTCCCTCCAGAATATAATGTTTTGGATCTACTATGGTGGTGATAGGAAAGGAGAAGTTTTAGAGGATTCCATTTATGGATCCCACTTTATTAGCTCTTATCCCACTAGCCAAGAAGCCAATATATATCTGTTCCAACTGCACATGCAGAGAGCTGGGGTACAACCATGAGGCAGGTTCTTGGGGCCAGGGCTCTATTTATGATCTGCCCCCATATTCTCCCACTCTAACAAAGGGCCATGAATGAAGCTTCCGTCCCTCAGCATCAACTCAGACACTGTGTGCAACAGTCCCTGAAATGCTTGTGCAGTATTTTTTCCCCAAGGTGGTTGTTCTCCAAGTAAATGGCCACAGGTCCTTATGGGAATGGTCTGGAGGACATCACCATATATACCTGACTTGATGCTGCAGAGGCCTTCCTCAAGGGGATATGGCTTCTCTTTCAGTCACTGGGTTCTGAGTTTGAGAACTGCCTCAGGCCCAGATAATTGATAAAAGATCATGATTTTTTATGGATGTGGATTTCGTAGCCTATGTAAGGTATCCATTCTAGAGTGCCCACTTCTCTGAACCTTTTGATTCCTTCTTTATCCTTTGCAATGGTAGTTCTGGAACTTCTGATTAGCATGAGCCTTTGCTTTCCTAGGCTTCCAAGAGCCAGTCTAGGAGCATGTGAGCACCATCTCCCAGAGTCCTTGACAGGGTGTTAAATCCTGTAACATGGGAGATGGCTTCCGCAGTAACCCTCCCTGAACTGGGTTGATATTCCATCCCTTTGATCCAGCACCCCCGGATCCAGTCCATCTGCACTCCTCCAGCTCCTGCCATGCACATTAGCTAGATCCTGCAGCTCCCTTGGCATATGCACCCTTTCACCCTTAGCAAGCCAGGTGATGCTGTGTATCGACCTTGGTTATTCTTCGAGGGGGAGGAGGGGAGATGGAAGCATGCATGCTCTTGCAAAATAGAAACCTCTGCATCATCTTCAACACGATACAGAGAGAAGGGAGCTACTTCTGGGGTCAGGGGGTCCAGGGCACTCTTAAAATTCAATATTTTTTTTTAGTGTATCAACTAAAAGGTCCCCATCCTGATGCCATATGCAGTAAGCATTTCAAATTTAACATGCTCCGGATTGAACTCCTGATCTCTAACCTTCCCAAATCCTGCTTCTTCAAGTCTTTCTCATCTCAGCAATGGTAGCTACATGATTCCAATTCTTAAGCCAAAAACCTTGCAGTCATCCTTGACTCTTTACTTTCTTTTACATCCCACATCTAATCTCTCAATAACTCCATTTTGCTTCCTCTTCCAAATATATTCGGAGTCTGATCACTTCTTACCACCCCCACTGGTATGGCCACAGTCCAAATCACCCATCATCTTTCATCTGGATTGTCTCAGTAACCTCCTGACCACCCTCTTTGTTTCTAACCTCTCTACCTAGAGCCTCTTTGCAATACAGAAGCCCAGGTAATCCTATTGAAATCCAAGTCAGCACCTGTCGCTCTGTCAAAACACTACAAAGTCTTCACAACTCACTAACAGTTGAAGTCCCTAGAATGGTCTGTAATTCTCAGCATCATCAGGATCCATTATTTCTCTAACCTTGTCTCTTGGTATTCTCCCACTCACTCATTGTATTCAAGCCTCCTGTTCGCCCTGGAACATGCCAAGCACAGTACTGCCTTTGCACTTGCTGTTCCTGCTGCCTGAAATCTGTGCCCCCAGTTTCCACATGCTTTCTCCCCTCCTTCAGATCTTTTCTAAGATTTAATCTTAATGGGGCTTTTCCTGACCATTCTATCTGAAACTCCAACCCTTTGCTAGCATACGCTCCTTGTTCCCCTTTTCTGCTGTATTTTTTCCAAAGCACTTATTTCCAAACATTCCATGTATTTTGCTCAATTTAAAAATTTTCTATCTCCTCTCTCTATAATAAAACTCAAGGAAGAGAGACACTTTTTTTCAATTTTATTCAGTGGTATATCCCTAAAACTTAAAACACTGCTAAATAAATATTTATTTGGCATTAATTACATATTTATTGAATAAGTAAATCAACATCTCTAAAGGCATCTAAACTGGAAGTGTAGTGCTGTCCTTATAAATTGATTTTGCTGAATTATTGTTGAGTTCGGTTTTACCTGGAAGTATGCAAAAGGAATAAAATGTCAATTGCATTAACTAATAATCATTATTCTAAGCATAAATTGCATTTGTTTTAGACATGTAGTATGGGAATGCAAATGAACTCAGACATGGTTCTTTACTTTAAATAATTTAAGTATTGAGTAATTAGTCCAAATGTGTACATGGATATCACTTGAGAACATTTGCAAAATAAACTCTCCACTAAAAAAAATAAATAAAAAGATCACCTTCACCTCTCTTTAATCATGCCTCATCTTGTATTTAGTGCCTGAAAAATTCCTGTCCTTTCCTAGGTCAAAGAAAACTTTCTCCACCAACATGTCAACATAATGGTCTGTTATCCTTTTAAAAAAAGCTGAGGACTATAATTTTAAACCAAATAAAGTTCATCAATTGGCTTTAATTCTTGCCTCTACAAAGTAAGACTGATAATTTGGAAAGCTTTTTATGTTCTTCCATCATTGGCTGTGTTCACTCACTGGATTCAGTCATAATATCTGTTCATTAAATCATTGAATAGTATGACACAGCTAGTTTGAAGGATAATAATAAGTAATAATTAATAGGCAGAATTTAGGTACAGAATGCCTGGGTTCAAATCTGGGCTCTTTCATTAGTGGCTGTTTGATATCTGACAAAGTAACCCCTCTGAGCTTTAGAGATATAACAATGCCAACCTGAGCATGTCATTACAAGAATTCAATGGGTTGATACATGTAAATGATTTAGAACACTCCCTGGCACATTGTAAGTACTGACTAAATCTTACCAGTTATCATTAGCTCCACTGGGTTAAGAACTTACGCTTGGAGTCAGGACCTTTGTCCTTGAGTCTATCAGTACTTTCGGCAGTCAAAGAAATTTGCAGCTCACATGGACTGAACGTGATACGAGACTGCAAATGGACCTGTTAATATTCTTTTTTTTTAATGTAATGTTTTATTGACGTATAACAAACATACAGAAAAATGAACAAATTATGTGTGTATAGCTTTATGAATTTTTACTAGGTGAACACACTTATGAAACCACAACCCAGAACTAGAAACAGACTTTATCAGCATCCCAGAAGTCCCCTTCCTACCTCCCTCAATGTCACCCTCACACAAGTAAACACTCTCCTGACTTCTCCCATAGTGCTGGTTTTGGACTTTATGTGTGTACTCTTTTGTTGTCTGGATTCTTTCATTCAACAATATGTTTATGGAATTCATCAGCATTATCCATAGCAACAGTTGCCTTTTTCTCATGGCTGTAGCATATTCAGGGGTGTGAATATTCCACCATGCTTTACTCATTCTACAGTCAAAGAACTATGTGATGTTTCCAGTTTTGGACAGATTACTGCTGTGAATATTATTGAAAATACCTTTTGGTGCACATTTGGACATGCTTCTTTCAGGAGTACATGTGAGAGTGGAATTTCTGGGCTATAGTTTAGATACACGTTCAGCTTTAGTAGATACTGCCGAGCATTTTCAAAGCAGCCATACCAGTTTATGTGCGTCAGCAGCATATGAGAGTTCCAGTTGCTTGATATCCTCAGCAACATTTGGGGTTGTTGGTCTTTCATTTTAGCCATCCCAGTGGGCAGGAGCACTACCTAATTGTGAGTTTTTGCATTTCTCTGCAGACGAAAGAGTCTGAGCGCCTCTTCATTTGTGTCTCTGCCAAATGTTCTTTTGTGAAGCAACTGCCCAAGTCTTTTGCCTAGTTTTTAAATTGGCAGTCTGTCTTTTTTTTTATTTCTTTATGTACTCTGTATATATCCAAATTGTGTATATATTCTGTATATAAGTTCTTTTTTGATAATGTATTGCAAATACCTTCTCCCACTCCCTGGCTTGCTTTTCCACTCTTAATAGTCTTTTGACAACTGTTTTGAAGAGCATAAAATACACACAGAAGAGTATACATACGGAAAGAGCAGAGCACAATGACTCTTCACAACCTGAAGATGCTTGTGTAAACTGGTCAACAAATAGAATATGATAGGAAGCTCCCTTACTGGTTGATATCTTCTGATAAATGAAAGTTTTCATTTTAATGTGTTCTAATTTATCAGTCTTTTTCTTTAAATTAGTGTTGTTTATAAACTGCCTGAAAAATCTTTGCCTACCCCAAAGTCGTGAAGATATTGTCTCACATTTTCTTCTTGAAGATTTATTATTTTACAGTGCAAGTTTTAAATCCATAATCCTTCTGCAGTTGTTTGTTGTATATACTATGAGGTACAAGTGGAGACATCTTTTTTTCAGATAGATATCCAGTTGACCTGGCATCATTCACTGAAGAAACCACCTTTTCCCCAATGACACCTTTATCATAAATTGACCATATATTATGTGTGGTTCTATTTCTGGACCCAGTAGATGGAACATCTGTTCTGTTCCATTGGTCTGCGTGTTTGTTTTCACCAATAACACCCTATCTCAAGTACCATAGTTTTACAATAAGCTTTGACATCCAAGACTGTAAGTCTTCTAACTTTGTTGTTCTTTTCCAAGATTGTCTTTGCTGTGCTCTTTTTATTTCCACAGGAATTGTAGAATCAACTTGTTGATTTCTAAAAAAAAAATCCTCTGGGGTTTTGATAGGGATTGCATTGACTCTAATAGATAAATTTGTAAAGAATTCAAATCTTGCTATACTGAGTCTTTAGTCCATGAACATTTCACATCTCTCCATTTATTTAGGTCTTTGTTAATTTTCTCAATATGTTCTTTATTGTGTATAGGTGTTGCACATCTAATAGAATTATTACTGGGTATTTCATATTTCAATGCTATTGTAAATTTTTTAAATTTTATTTTCTAATTGTTTATTGCTGATTTATATAAGTGCAATTAATTATTGAATGGTGAACTCACTAAATTTACTTATTTTAAAATTGCATCTGTTGATTCTTTTGGATTTTCCTCAAACACAATTTTGCCTCTGCAAATAGTAATAGTTTAATTTTTTCTTTCTCTATCATCATACTTTTGTTTTTTTCTGTCAATCTTCTTAGTCTTTATTCAAATTCCTGCTTCTCAGCCTCTTGCAATGATCCTGTGATGTTCTGCTTAATTAGAAGAAACCAGTAGGAATACCTGCTGTGCATTTTCCATGAAAACACTGGTGCATGTAAATGTTTTCCTTGGACCCAGGAGTTCATAATCTCCATTCATTTTTCTATTTTACTCTTTTGAGGGTGTGTGTACAGAACATATCTATTGCTGAACCTACATTTTTGAAAATTCGTTGCATATCTTCTGATAACTTGCACTGAGAATTTATTATTGTAGAAGATAAGCTGAAAAACTGCTTATTGAACAGGTTTTGGGGATTCACAGTTTCCTCACTTGTTGTATCTCTTCTGAAACCTGAAAGGTCAATGAATTTGACTTCTAAACACACTTCCAGCACTGAATCTGTTATTAATGCTATCTGGTTATGATTTGCCTCAATGATTTTCCAAAAACAATTTCAGTCATATGTTGTCATCAAAGGGAATAGCAATTCAAATTAGAGTTCAGTTTTCTAAATGGAAGCATTTCTCAAATATGTAACCAAAAAGTTTCTCTCAGGTAAAAATACAGATCCTTTAAAGATATTTTAATAAAATCAAAACCTGAAATGTGGTGTTGAAAGATATTTGGTACATTGGTAAAGTTCCCTGGGGGACTGTGGGTGTTTAAAGCAACAGTTTGATTGAATAGAACAATAAATGCAGGGCTGAGTGTATTTTTTCTCTTTCTTTCTCATCTACTAGAAAAATATAGATAATAGAGCTCATTTATTTCCTTAACATTTCAGAGCTCCGCAGATGGGAAAACACAACCCAGTGGAAATGATTTCTGGCAACCTTGAGAAGATATGTTAGCATTTTGTGGCATTTCTCTCAGTGACATGTAAAGCACGGCTTTCCCTCATTGCAGTGTCACAGTGAAGTGTCACAATAAAGCCAAAATAGTGTGCCCTCAGGGAAAACGAGGAAAAGGGACCATTTTCCATGCACACACAAAGGGTAATATTTATTATAAAGCCTTTCATTTTAGCTCTAAATGCTGCCTGGGCCATGGGTACTTTCCAGTGGAGAAATGCACAGAATGTGAGATTTAAAGCAAATTTTATGTGTAAATCTAATGCAGTTTATGTAAATATAAATAATATGTTAAAAAGTGAAATGGATTTATGTACGTACATGCATGCATAAATCTGTGTAGTGTGCCAGGGAGAGTTTGTGATGCTGCAAAGTGACAGCATTAGATGGTGTTGATGGAGTCCAAAGAGCCCTGAGCCAGGAGTCAGAACTGTCCTATCTTTACCTATTTTTGTCACTACCAGCACAGATGTTATCTCTTTTATCCACAGAACATGTGATTATAAATATTGTTATCCCCATTTGGTAGATGAGGAATTTGAAGTTCCAAAATGGTTGACTCTTTGTTGCAGATTACACAGCTAGTATTACTTAAGCAATTTCATATACCCATATTATCAAATACTTACTGTAAGCTAAACTTGTACTTTGATAAAACCCCTTTTTTAATATCCCCTACACTTGCACAGCTACTATTTGGACCGAAATATTGAACCCTTCATTGCCATCAAGTGCCATCTCATTAAGCTTATTCTATTGCTCTGGGCTATGGACATTTGGGGAGGGTCTTACTTATCTTTTGCAACTTGTTTTTCATTGCTGCAACTTGGTATCATCTTCAGATAGAATGACTGTTTTTTATATCCCCACCCAAACCACCAGGCAAGGCCCTGCAGCAGCCACTTCCTTCCAGTTAGAGAGGTCACGGCTTTATCCAGGCCCTACTTCGATGAATTGTCAAATGCGTCCAGAAATTACCCAAATCTATTATCTCAGTCTGGCAAATGGAAGAGATGGCGTAAGCTTTGGGGCCCAGTAGTCTTCAAATGTCGGCTTCGAATATCGGCCCCACCAACTTCCAGTTACGTGATTGTGGGAATGTTATTTGTCTTTATAAGTAAATTGGATGATAATATTAACAAGATACAGTTTGTAAGGATCTTACAGATAGTATGGGTTCAGCCCCTTTCACCACCCCAGTTATCAAAGAAAGAAATGACATTTTCTTGACTAACCAATCCCTTATTAACCAACCCTGTCACCTCAGGTCTCATTGATCAATGCTTCTTGGTGCCAGCAAACCTTTTCCTTCTGAACCTCCTCCCTTTCTCCTTCTCCTCTCTCCTTTTTAATTTTATTGTGGCAAGAACATTTAACATGAGATCTACCTTCTTAACAAATTGTTAAGTCTACAATACACTATTGTTGACGCTGGGTACAGTGTTGTACAGCAGATCTCTAGAGCTTATTCATCTTGCTCGACTGAAACTTTGTGCTGTGATTAGTAAATCCCCATTTCCCCTCCCCCCTGCCCCTGGCAACACAACTCCACTCCTTGATTCTACGAATTGGACCATTTTAGATACCTCAGATAAGTGGAATCACACAGTATTTGCCTTTCTGTGTCTGGCTTATTTCCCTTAGAATAATGTCCTCAAGGTTCATCCATTTTTTTGCATAGTGCAGTATTTCCTACTTCTTTAAGGTTGAATAGTATTTCATTGCATGTATACACCACATTTATTTTCCTTATCTGTTCATCTGTTCATGGACATTCAGGTTGTTTCCACATCTTGGCTATTATGAATGATACTGCAATTAACATAGTGCTGCAAGGAACATAGAAAACAGTACAGAGGGTCTTTAAAAATAAAACTACCATGTGAACCAGCAATCCCACTAGGTATTTATGCAAAAGAATTGAAATCAGGGTCCAGACAAATCTTCATTTTAATACTTTGTTAGCCTCTTTCCCAACACCAACGTTATGGTTAAATCACTATGGTTTTTAGAATCCATTCTCTTCCCTGTTTTAATATCTGAAAGATATAGGAGCCTCTCCCATTTTCTACAAATCTTTTTGGTTCATTATAATGGCTTAGTGATCTTACTTATGTATTTTCTGAGGTTTTTTTTTTTTTTTTTTTTGGTGGAAACTCATTTGATTTAGGAGACTTTAACTCCTTTAGGAAACTTGAACTCTCTTCACATAACTGGGAATTTCATCTCCCTCTGGTATGTTTCTCCTGCTCCTCCCCCTCCCGAAGCCAGTCTCCTTTGACAGGGAAGGCGAGGGCAGGGGAGACTTGCTGCTGGGCTGGCTCTATCACATCACAATCTGTCGTGGGCCCTGTGTTTTCCTTAAGGAACCAGCAGATTCAGTCCATGCAGGTCCTCACCTTCTGCACAGCCCTCCTATAAAGGCTGTTTCTGCTCTCATAGTCGCCTGGTTATATCCTGTTTGCTCCTTTCTTCTGTACATGGTCGTGTTAAATGTGGGCTTCTCAGAGAAATTTTGTGAAGGCACATTAGTTGATTTAGAAACTTCACTCTTCTCTTATCCATCAGGATAATTTACTGTTCTCCCACTTTTAATCTTTCTTGATAGATTTCTAACTCTTAAATTATCTCTCCTACAAGAAGCTTTTTTTTCCTTAGATAGAATGACACTTCCCCTCCCCACCTTGCAAGTTTTCGAATCTACTCCTCCAAATTCAAGAGTTCATGTATAACTATAACCAAATCATTTCCATGAACATGTCACCTTCTTTGCATTGATGTTTGTCAGAGAACAATTGAAGGCTTTTGTTTAGTATTAGTAATATTACTGAGAATTCAATCATCTTTTAGACATGGGTAAGTCATGTCTTGTTACTCTGAGTCTAGAATTCTCTCCTCTGATCTTTTCATCTAAAGCTCCAGCATTTTTCTTCAAAGAGCATTTAATAAATATCTCTCATAGGCTGTTGGCCAAACCCTCTGATTTTCATGAATCTTGCCAAGAGAATGTTTGTCTTAATCTCACACTTAATCACTGCAGAATGATCTGCAGTGATTCTGCGTGAGCTATGTGAAGGAATCTATTTTGAAAGGGCCACCCTCAGGAGCATTTCCAAATAGAACCATATGAGCACAGGAGTGAGGATAAACTATTGTCCATTTTTTGTGAAATCCAATCTTATTTCTCCTCCTTTTATTTGTTCTGTGTGCCAAATGAGTGAGAATCAAGGGGCAGAACGCCATGTAGCACCTTTCCACTTTTTTTGCTTTTGGTGACTGGAGATGGGTTGATTGGATAGCTTGCTCCGTACTCTGTGCTCCTTTCTTTGAAGTCAAAGCCTTAGATGTGTGACATTTCAAGTTTGAGCCCACACTGTGGCAGAGACAAGCAGTTTTAGTAGCAAACAACTATTTGAAAAACCTTGTAATTTATCCATACTGGACACTTTTTTTTTTTTTTTTTGGTATCTGGTGATATATTTTTCACATTAGCTGTTTCTTAGGATTAACAAACCAGGGCAAATCTTGTTTCATCCCTCCCTGGGTATTTAGTGTAGTGCCAAGCAAAGCACAGATTAACATACGCTTACTCAGGATTATAGATGATTTTTTTTTTAACTCTTCTGATAGGCAGTAAAATAGAATCCACACAGTTCAATGGATTCCATGGATGGGCTGTTTTTGTTAGTGCCAACGACTAACCCTAAACCTCTAGTCCCAAATTTCCAAAGCCTTTGGGTTAGTCTTCGTGAAAGTCAAATGCTTCACACTAGTTTACCATATTCTTAATTTGCCTCCATCACTGCAGCGTTGCATATGAGTGCTCCATGGCGAAGAAGAGGAGAGCTGAAGATCAGGCTTTGGGTGTCCCAGTTAACAAAAGGAAGTCCCTGCTAATGAAGCCCCGACACTACAGCCCAAGCATGGACTGCCAAGGAGACCATGGCGACAGGACCAAGGAGGACAGCCTCTTGGAAACACATGATCATTCTACTGCAGGTAGCAAAGAGGAGTGCCCAAAAGTTACCTATTCCCTGGCACCAAGGGCTCAGTCTTAATTTACATAGAACGTATGATTTGTGTGGTTGTAAAAATATATTTGTATTTGGAAGGAAAACCAAACATTTATTTCACTTGACATCCATATATTGAGGGCCCATTTTTTTATCAGTAACTGTGGAGGGTCTATAGATAAGCAACAGAGGGTCCTTACCCTACTCTATCCATTTTCAAAGCAGATGATCAGACTACACCTCTATTTGAAGAAAATAAAAGATACTAAGCCTTAAAGTTGAAGAGTACTTTGTCTTCCTAATAGGATGGATGTCAAATTCCTGAAAGAATCCTTCAAATTCAAGGGCATATTTAAGCTTTAAGATACCTTTTCAATGATCAAGTTCTATATAATGTTTATTAATGATTATGATATATATAAAATATATATACATCTAAAACATTTATTTTTTATTTGTCTTATCAACATATATACTATTACTTACTCCAAAAAATATAATTGGTAATAACAACATGGACCAATATAAATGGTCTGTGACCTTAATATTTTTAATAGTTTTTTAATAAATGTTTATAACAATGAACTGTGGAAGCAACCTAAATTTGTCAGACTAGAGTATCCTTCAGTAGGGAAATGACATATTTTAGAAAATGTGTCACTGTGCCCATTATTTCCAAAATAAATCATTTAAATTTCCCTTTAGGTACACATTATATTTCACTGATTCAATTCTTCACTCACTCATCAAACACCCTTTGCATGCTAAGTGAAATGTAATTACTATTTTGAAACTTTAGGATTCATTTCTCCCCAGTTGACAGTTATTCCCATTAGTCCCTGGTAGTCACATGCATCTAGGAGTCACAATATCACTAATCGCTTTGTGCATGAGGCTAAAGTTGAGGAACATGCAAAAAAACTCAAAAATTATGAAAAAAATTAAGATCTAAAGCTTGTTTTAGTAGGAAATGAAATTAATTGTAGAATTAATAATTAATAATAATAATTAATAATTAATAATAACATTAATAATAAATAATAATTGTAATCTTAGTAGAAAATGAAATTAATCACATTTTTTCTGAATGTGAGTTTTTAAAAAATCAAAGTATACTAAATAGTTTGTTATTTGAAAAGAAGTGTGTATTGTACAAACAAAAGGCTATGAGATTCTTAAGTCATAAACATTTATGGTTATTAATAGTTAACAATAAGTATTAGTAGAAAAGATGTAAAAGCATATTGATGTAAAAGCACAAATCTCAGATGAGAATCATCTCCAATAATCTTGGCTTAGAAGTAGTTTGAGATTCTGTGGTTAAAACAAAGTTGTATTCTAATTTGAATGTGTTTAAGTAAATTTTCTGGCTTCTCTGTATTAGCATGTGATTTAAAGTTTCATGGCTCATCTTGAAATTATAACCGGCCTTGACTTTTTTTGTTTCCTTGAGCTGGTCAGTTTTATTTCTTGATTCTTGAAAATTGCAGGTTGAATCTAGTGTTTGGGAAAGTCCTTGAATCATTGTTGTTAGGTATAATATATCTAGCTGGCATTAATTAGCCAAATAGTTAAGAAAATGGGCATGCTTTTGCATTGACACATTCTTGTAAGTGCAGTGAGGATAGACTGTACCTGGCTCACTGAGTGACCACCTTGTATTGTATTTTGTTGATCACTGTAGATATTTAATATTAGCCAAGTGAATATATTGTCCAAATGTACTCCATTTAAACATTCAGCTCTAAGAACTGATGGGCATCTATTTGCAGGTTCACAAAAATAGATTAACTACCTTTATATTGAATATTAGAACCACTACTACTAATAATGAATATGCTGAAATTACAGCAGTAGTGACCATTATTTCTGAGTTCTTAATATATTTTAGGCACATAAATTATATCACTTAATCCATACAACAATATCACTTATGTGTGTGACTGTGGTCACAGTTTTACATATGAGATCATTGGGGACTAAAGAGATTTAATGCTGAAGGTAATGCAGCTTGTAGGTGTTGGAAGGAAGATAATTAGGAAACAATTGGAGGGACAAGCAAAATAATTATTTCCCAGCTAACTGTGCTCTATAATTCAATAGTCCCCATGCTTCAACTACCTTCAGAATGCAAACTGGGCAAAGTTCCTATGTCAGATTATGAAGTCACAATTTCCTGAAATGGCAGATCCTATCACTGGTCAAAAGAGCAAAGATTCTAAGTTGCTTTCAGCCCTCTGAGCAAGTTACCTTCCACCTCCATCCCCTGGGAGGAAAGAGAGCTGAGTTAGTGCCAAGCCCAGCATAGAGCTTTTCATCTAGCCTCTCTTTTACTCCAGGTACTGCAAGGTCTTTTTACCTGTCAAGGTGCATGCCCAATAATATCATCAATTGGGAAGCTCAGATGGTATAGTGTCCATGAAGGCTGAGGTCATGAGCTTGAATCCTGTAAAGTTTTTATTCCATTTTATGGCACAAACTACACCCATACCCTCAACCGGCTGTCTTTCAAAGAGATGCAGGTGGGCATTAAGGGGGATAGAAGAGAACGTGGACAAAACCATGCAGATATACCTTCTGCACTGGGAAGATGAGGTTGCAATGTACTACCGGGAGGAAAGACAAGCACCGGCTTTCCCAGCACAGACAGGAAAATAAGAGTCACCTGGAAGTGAGATTAACTAAGCCAGGATGTGGAGTCCCCAGCAACATAAACACATGCTCATGATTTGGGCAAATCTGTCGTAGTCATAGAAGTTCTAGGGGCTGGGATGATACTTTTAACACATATTATATCTCAACAAATAGCAAGTAAAGGATAAGCCACTCCAATTTCAGAACTTTGAAAGATGAATTTATTTTTCTAGGGCTTTTATTCCCAGTAAAATTTACATATTCAAAGAAGCCTGGAAAGCTAATTTACCTGTAAAAGTAACCTAGCTAGTTACAGAAACAGAACTGAAATCCAATTATAATAATATCCAGTGATACTAAAGGAGTCAAACTCAAAATGTGTTGTGATTTTCAGAGGATTTTAAAAGTTGTTTTGATGCAGAACAGCTGACATATATGCAAGAATTTATTTGCATATACTTATGGGATTACCAGACAACTTGGAGACCTTGGTTTAAAGTAAAGAAACAAATGCCATTGTATCAGGCAAAGGCATTTATTTTTTCTCTATATACAAGGAAAGCATCCCGGCTCCAGCTCCTCCTCCCTCCCCAACACTTTGAAATACACTTAGGATGGAGAAAGGTCTGTACCCATTAACAGTCTATCTCTGGCTATAAAAATCTTGTTACGCCCCCCAGGAGTTGACCTTAGTAGTTTCTCCTAATGGTTGCTGTGTTTTGTAAATACGCACCATGACATGACATTCCATGACTGTCAGATCTGAAGTAGCGTGGCACAGAGGGAAGAGCACATGGCTCTGGGGCTGGGTCTCAGCACCCCACTGGCCAGCATGTGGTCGTGTAGTCTTGAGCAAGCCCTTAGCTCTCTAGACCTGTAGTTTCCCTTCTGTAAAATGGAGTAGCAAGTAACTTTCTTGCAGTCATTGTGAAGATTACATGGAATAAGGAACTGAACACCATGCCGGGAACATATTACTTGTCCTAGAAAGGATCGTTGCATCATCTAGTCATTGGGCCATTGGATCATCCTTGTTTTGAAGATGAGGACCCAGACTCAGGAGACCCAGGGCCTGCCCCAGGGCCTGCCCCAGGTCATACAGCAGGCAGTGCAGGACCAGCAGCATGCCCCAGTCTCCGGACTTCACACCCCTAGAGCTTCCCCCCTCACATTGTGTGGTGTGCACTGACTCCCAGTTCTCAAAGGCAGTAGGTGAACAGTGCCATAGTGTGCCTGGGAGTGGGGTGAACTAAGCTGAGCCTTCTTAATTCTGTGGACCCTTCCTTAGGGGTCAATTTTTGTAATTATTCTAAATGAAAAACAGGCCTACCTCATTGATGTCAAAGGTCCAATGTATCCCCTGCCACTGCTGTCTTCTAAAGTAGTGTCTGGGGCGGAAGGAAGAGAGCCACCATTTACTGAATACTGCTTGGGTGTTTCTTTGGGAACCTGCAGTGCTCGCCCAGGGCGATACTGTTTTCCTCAGCAGTATAGAGATGCCAAGCTGAGACGAGTGAAGCAACCCATCTGACTGAGCACAGACAGCAAGGATCAGAACTCAAGCCCAGGTCCACCTGACTGCAAAGGCAGGGCTCCTTTAGTTATTCCAGTGAAAGAGGCACAAAGTAAATCACCAGGCCTCTAGGGGAAATAAAAGCACACTAGCCTAAGAAAACATAGGCAGCCCATCACGAAGCTGGGAGCAACAAGCGCCTTGTCACAGATCTGTCAGCTTCTAAAGCTAACTCAACTTTTTCGTTTTGACTACAGTGAAAGCCAGGGAGGGCGAGAACATGAAAAGTTGGTTTGCAGGTTTACAGAACCTCCCCTAGAAAGCAGAGCGTGAGATGCACGGTGGCACCTCTGTCGGCAGGGCTCCTCTTTTTCTGAAGAATAATTAATAAATATTTTCTTTTAGCATATAACAAACAGTTGAACCAAACAATTATGTAAACTGGAAATGACCCAAAATGCTAGCAGTTGGCAGCAGCACAGTGAGATGCATTGTCGTGCACATGTGCATTTTTGTCACTCCCGCCTCTCTGGTGATCTGCACTTAATAGGAATATTTTAAACTATGTAGCTAAGCAACAGAGGTAATTGTTGCTTTCTAGAGCTTTTGTTAGCACTCTAACACAGCCCAAATATGCATAATTAGGTATAATGTCTATAAATCATTATCGTACACATGTGGGTAGTTAAGTGGAGTGAGAGAATAGTTCAATGAATTGAGCATATTCACTGAAAATGCTTTTTATTTGTTTTCTGTAGTTCATAATACTTTAAAATTATCATAACCCTTTACACTTTCTCTTAATAGCCAACCGTGATATTGAGAAAAACTTCATTTGCATTTTAGACTATGTTTAATATATTATTTAAACCTGGAGTTCCTCTGATATGAATTCAGGAGAGGATAGGCCATCCTATCAAATATTATGTGCTTGTTTATCCAGCCTCTTTTCTAGGAACTAAAATGTTAAATTTTTCAGTTTATGTTGAATAGATCCCAACAAAAGACTGCACCCTATAATCAGCATTATTTACAGGGGCTAGTGTTGTGACTGAATTCTTCCCTTCATCCAAAAATGCTTTTAGTTACTATGGCAATATTTACTTGATCCTGGCAGTCCAGTGTTGATTTAGGGAGATAATTACCAGAAAGGAAGATGATGGAGATGTATTTTTGAGTGTCCTTGTCAGAGACAATGTTTATAAAAAATTAAATGAGACCAAAAAAGGCACATTGTCTTCTGCACAGACACCCTCTCCCTTGGCCCTCACACCGGATGGCTGTGCTTTTCTTCCCTCCAAAGATGTTTATTAACACAGAATGCACTTCACTTGGTGTCCTTAACAGTCTTTAAGGGGGCTTATTATTTTGTGCTTCCCATCCCCCTACACTGCCTTTGAGACACAGAAATGGTCCTTCTTTTTTTTTGTTGGATGTCAGAGGACCATTGCTAGGTAGTGGTAGTGCTTCATAGCCTGGTGTGTGCTGGGCACCACCCCACGTGCCTGGGCCTGGGCTGATGTCGCCAGCAAATCCGTGCCCTCACTTGGTGTGTTTGCCCCGGGACAGCCTTAGGCAGGCTGACTGTACAATATGTCACCCCAACTGGGTCATTCCCAGCATGAAAGGAGTGACACTGACAACAGCAGCTACCTGGGACAACAGCCACCCCATGGGCTGTCCTGGATGGACAGGCATGTGACCTCCTCTGGGTCAGGGGGTACCTTCACAGTCAAGACCCAAGATGGCTTTGTACTGAGAACAACTAGTTAACATGCGGCGTCCTTCAACCAACCCACCTATCTAATTTCCTTTTTACACAAATGCATGCAAATAGCAAACAAAAAAATGTGTTACTATTCAAAATATTACTTGATCATGCTAATGTTCCCATTTGTGTTTTCCTCAAAATATGGAATTTTAGTGCCACAATTACAAAAGAAAACCTGGAAGTCTTGAAAGCCTCAGAATTCTTTTAGTTATCATCTCTATGTAGATGTATTTTATATCTTAACTAACATTCCATAAAATCTGAAAGTACATATAAGAAGGTATAGAGAGTAAAGAACATAAACCAAATAAGCTTTGAAAATACAAATATTTGATGAATATTTTCTTCACAATGTATAATGCTATGTATACTCAATTTCCTTCTGTTTGGCTAAGATTTGGGAATATAAGAGGTACAGTAACGATAATTTCACATTCAGCACACTTATTGTTAAATATCTATTCCTTGTCTTGGTCAGTACCCTAGAAGCACTTAGCTCTTAATATGGTGAAAATTATAAAAGCTCATTTCTTTAAAGGCAAATCTTAGAATATTAAGATCTAAGTTATGTTTTATTTTAAGAAGATATACATTTTTCTTACCAATGTTTATAAAATTGACAGAGACCACATATACATATTACATATATTGTATATATGTGTGTATGTACATATATATGAATATATATGCATTCAGATATATAACTTGGTGCAATTTTCTTAAAATATTTTTTGTTCTTCTTTTCAAATATTGGTTTTTTTTTCATAGAAGAAATCATGATAAAACCTATGGATCAAAGCCTTCATTCAACTGTACAAGAAAACTCCAATAAGAAGGAAGACAGATACACTTGTTACCAAGAGCTCGTGGTCAAGTCTTTAATGCACTTGGAGAAATTTGAAAAAAATGCGTCTGCTCAGACCATAAGTGAAAACTTAAATGATAGTGGCATCCAGTCTTTAAAAGCAGAGAGTGACGAAGCAGATGAGAGCTTTATGATTCATTCCAATGATGGAAGAGACAAAATTGATGATTCCCAGCCACCGTTCTGCTCCTCAGATGACAACGAAAGTAACTCTGAAAGTGCAGAGAATGGCTGGGACAGTGGCTCCAACTTCTCAGAAGAAACCAAACCACCTAGAGTCCCAAAGTACATTTTAGCGGATAATCAAAAAGACCTATCGGAAGTTCCTGAAATAAAAACTGAAGGTGACAAATTTATCCCTTTTGAGAACAGGTGTGATTCTGAAACAGAAAGGAGAGACCCACAGAATGGTCAAGTGGAAGCCTTGGACAGCAAAGCCCAGCCTTCATTCCCTGAGATTGAGGAAGAAGATGGCAAGAACCCGGCAGCAGTGACGGAAGAGTCTAGTGACCTGGAGAAAGCGAAGGGGAACTTAAGTTTGCTGGAGCAGGCAATTGCTCTGCAGGCTGAGCGAGGCTGTGTTTTCCATAACACCTACAAAGAGCTGGACAGGTTTCTACTGGAGCACCTAGCAGGGGAAAGGAGGCAAACCAAAGTCATTGACACAGGTGGAAGGCAGATCTTTAACAATAAACGTAAGACACGTTTTTGCATTTATTTTAGGAATAAAAATGTTTTAGAGTTTGGGAAAAAAGTTAGATTTGATTATTTCTTCCAGATAGCTTTTTGACAACTTAATGCAATTTAAAAGCCAATTTATAACTATAAAATAAACAATTTCTGTTTTCCCCTATGCTCTAGATTATTCTCAGATCAAGCTCCATCAGTTTTGCAGTGTTTTCACACACAAAAAAAGATTTGTTGTATCTACTTCTAATTTAACTACTTTTTAAATAGGCATCATACCTTTAAAAAGTACTTTATTGGAAATTGTTAGAAGTACATTAGTACTTGTTGGATCTCAAATCATTTTATTAGCCAGATCAATTCCAGAAACTTAATTTTTCTTTCCCACCCTCGTTCTAGGGTCATCTAATTGCTTTTGAGCTTCAAAATGATGTCAGGTCACCTGCAAGCCAGGCAGAATGCTCTGATTTTTCCTAGGATAAAACTGGAAAATTTAGAAGCCTATACTTTTACCATCTCTCTAACTCAGGACCTACAAATATCTGGGTCAAACTTGAACGAGAGAGTAAATGTGCTTTGAGGAGAACTTAAAAGTGTTCCTCAGACTTTAGGAAAGTTGTGTTCCTGCCCCCATAAGTACCCCCTCCACACTCTCTCCCCAGACTCTTGCACCAGACGGGCGATGACAATTCCAACAGTCACGTGGAGTTTCCCAGCCGCAGTCCTTAGTGCTAGAATGCTTGTTCAAGATGGGCGTTTCCAGTTCTCAGGTGATTCTTGGTCACTCTAAAGCCTGAAAGCCACAGAATTGGGGGAGGAGTATCTTAGAGAAAATCAAGGCAGTGGGCCCCAAGCGCTTATAGGAATAATATGTTAGTATGGTTTAGAAGTTCTGATTGCTGAGATTTATCCAGAAACAAATTGCATACATTTTCATGTTAAATCCATTTTAGCACTCACCTGCAGTCTCAGCTGAGAGCTGAGAAAACAAAAAAGGATAAAATAACGTCATGTCATGAGAAGCAAGATAGTAATGCTACGTAAACATCCTGCAAGGATTGGGGAGGGGACAGAATATTAATGACTAGTGTGTGGTTCGGGACAGGACACTGTATTTAGTTGTGTGCACTCCCACTTACATGCAACTTGTTGAATTTACCTTTTTTTTTAATGAACTACAAAATCAGAAAGAACTACAAAATTTACTCCAAATTCCTAAAGTCCATAATTTCTAATATACTATATTTTATTGATTCTAAGAGATATGGTTTACCCATTTTAACGTCTCTTAAATCAGAAGGGTATGCCCTAGTTTAATTACCAATCTCTTTAATTTCTTAGTAGCATACAAGATGATGTTTCCTTTTACAATTGATGATATCTTACAGCCAGCAAAACCCAGTATTTAGAGAAAGTTTTAATTACTTATGTCATAGCTTAAACTACTTGGTGATCCTCTGATTAATTTTATAGAACTTTTAAAACTTTTTTTGTTTTCAAAAATTAACAAGGCAATAGAATCTGTATTTGTAAAGTTTGGGCCGGTTAGAGACGTACAGAATTACTAATAGGGCTGCGTGAGTCAATAGCATATCCTACTGCGTAGGGCATGATCCTGCCCTAGGGTGTTAACAATCTCTGCAAGGAGATAGAGACCAGGCTAGTATGAAACAGGCAAAGAAGGTGAAACCCATATTAGAGGGAAAACTATAGGCTTAGACTACAGGATGCCTGCAGAGTCCAAATTAAGTATTCACTTTCCTGTTCCTTGTTCCCAATGTGGGAGCCAGTGGCACAAGAGAGATTTGTTTTTCTCTGACATGCATCCCGTGTTCTTCAGTCAACACTCATCTCAACTGATAGCCATATTCTCCAAAATACCATCTTGACTTCCCATACACCTTGCCCATGCAAACTTTGCTGTTAAGAAGAGAACGCTAGGATTTTAAAATATGAATTTACCCAGGACTTCTGATGAGTCAGCAATTCTAAAATAAATTTGCTAATACTATTGCTACCAAGCATTTGGTGAGACTGTAGGCCACAATATAAGTGGAGTCGCCATGTAATTTATTGCCTAGCCTATGATGCTTTTAGGGAAAAGGGGAACAATAGGAACAATTACACAAGTGTATCAGGTGTGAATGAGGACAGTCCCAAGAAAACCACAATGTAACATCCCCAGAGTATAAGGTCACCCTCATTATGCAACATTGTGCAAAGAAAATAAAAGTAGAAGAGCCAGGCTTGAGAGTCACCCCAAGCTTCTGGCTTCTTATCATGCAAACAGGTTCTGCCCTCCAGAGCATTTCATCTGCATCTTTGTTTCACCCAGCAGAGGAGAGACTTGCAGACAAAGGTGCATGGTGGACTGTCAGTGGGCCCCACCTGGGCAGGTGCCAGCCCTTTCTTATCTCCAACACCCTCTCTGGCTTCTTGCAGACAAAACACAGTGTGGTGGGGAGGGGAAACGCACCCCACCAAGCCTTTCAACGTGGTTTAGAAATGTGGCCTCGCCTGGACAACAGCCAAGAGAGGAAGGGCATGGAAATACACATTGTTGCTCTTCTTTTTTCTAACTTACTCCCGAAGGGCGCCAACCCTCCTCAGTTCCTGTTGATCAGACTTCAAGGATTTTGACTAGTCGTCTACAGGTTCCACATGCCCACATCCACTTGAAACTTGGCACTATTTTTGGATTAAATAGAACACATATCCACAAAGTCATAGAACATCACAAAACTCTTCAGATGCCTCTTTGTCTCTTACAAAATACAAAGAGAACTCTCCACATCACGGCATTTAGATCCTGACATCACGGCATTTAGATCCTGCCTCTCCTTAACATAACTGCCTGCTGCCGGCAGCATTCCCACCTCCTGGCTGCTCCTTGCTCGCAACTCACTGCCTCCTGTCTGCTGACCCAGGACCTGCCACCACTCTTCGACCTGAAGAACCCTTGGCCCGTCCCCTTTCTGCTGAAACTGTGCCCCATATAATTGCATTACACACAGCCTGCTGTGCCCCATTTGCCCAAGACTATTTATAATCCTCCAACTGGGGTGACCCAGTATCACAGAGGCATGTCTGCTGTCGCAATATACCGCCCTGGAGACGTCTGTCGGATGGCGACAGTGGCCTGCTCTCGGGAGCCCCATTCCAGCAGGAGCAAAAGGGGGTTCTGCACGGTCACGTGGCAGGGCCTTTCTAGTACTCCATGGCCAGCAGCTTCTTGGGCAGGATCACACCGATTATTTATTTTTGCTCTTAGCGTCAAGTGTGCTCATTATTCCTGATGCCTCATGGTCTGAGACTCCCTGCATCCCACCCCAGGCCCACTCCTCTCTCCCCTCTCCAAGGGCTCCAGCCTGAGCCTACACCTTCGCCTGCCCAAGGACAGGGAGGGCCAGGCTCGCCCCCAGCGCTGGTTGCGGGGAGGGGGGTAGTTTTGGCTATAAGAATGCAGTTCTGTTTTAAGTTTATCTACCATCTCAATCACGAATATGAAAATTTCTAAATAAGGCCTTGTCGGTGTTAGCTCTAACCTCGTTAGTATTCATGTTTCGTCCTCATTTATATAACCCTTTAACTCTCGGCAACGTGTGTGCCAGAAGATTAAACCCCCAAGCTTGTCTTCAGCCCCTGCCCCCACAAAATGTGTTACAAGGTGTCCAGTTGGTGTCTGGCTGCACCCGGGAGCCCCACCCCAGCGGTGTTCCGGGCGGCACCCACTGGACCACTGGGAAGGAGGCTTCCACTCTTGGCACTCCATTTTCTGTAAGTTTCCAGCAAGAACTTTTCCTTTCCAAGCCTTCTTCCGGTTGCCCCAGTTTTCAGGTTCTGCATTCAAAGTAAAACCAACAGCTTCTTCCTCTACTCACTGCATATTGATCCAGAGCGGCAACCCAGGAGGATTTTGGAATGCTGGGTCTGGGCAGCACTTTGATTGGCCGGGCAGGGCAGGCAGGAGAAGGCATCCTTGCCCCCCGCCCTGACCCTGCCAGCTGCTCTACAGGGAGCAGGCTGTGTGTGCAGGGCAGGAGCGGCCAGCCCAACCCAGCCCTGGGACCCCGGGCCAAGAACACGGAGGCCTCTCAGATATGGTGGTTTCTTTGTTTTGTAATTTTGAATCTGGCTTTTTCTGGACTCTTTCAGTAAGAGATGGTTTCAGTTTAAATAAATTCTTTCTTCTTTCTCGCTTTTATTTTTTTCTTTTTGGGAGCCTGTTCATCCTCTGGCATAGGGTTGATTTTTCATAATGAGGCTTTAATATGTGACATGACAACTAAAACCATCTCTGTATTTTAACATTCCTTTGCCCTGTGTCAGCCCTTGCTTAGGAAACCAAGAAAATTGAAAACATGTTTTATGTTTCCACAGGTCTTAGTTGAGGGTGTTATTCAAGGCAATATAAGAAGAATGTTTATGACAGTAAAACTGAATGAAGTGCGGATGTCACCCTGCAAGGCCACCCTATGGAATGGGGCGGGAAAGAAGACCAAATGTGTTTCTCAATTAATCTCTCCATAGATTCACCAAGGCCTGAAAAGAGGGAGACCAAGTGCCCCATCCCCGGGTGTGACGGCACGGGACACGTGACGGGGCTCTACCCCCACCACCGCAGCCTTTCGGGGTGCCCCCACAAAGTGCGGGTTCCCCTGGAAAGTGAGTACTGCTCATCTCTAAAAGAAGCAGGTGCCTTCCCTTATGTGCCACAGCATCACGATGTTATCCTCTTCCTCTTCCAATTTGGAATTAGGGATAGAAACAAAGTTTTCTCTCTGTGTCAAGGCAATTTCCACCTCGCTGTGTGTCTTAAAATACACTGTGTTAATAGAAAGTGTGAGATACAGTAAAGCCAACAGATCAAAAGACAATTGCCAGTGAAAAGACAGTGTTTTACTCACGGTTCCCAAGAGGAGGGGTCACACCACACATCAAGGGGCCACACAGAAGCACCGGGGACAGTCAAGGGGCAGAGGGAGGGGGAACAGTGGGCAAGAGACTTCATGGTGGCTTCTGAGTGAAGGAAGGGACAAGGTAGGGTAAGCAGGTTTAGGATTGGCCAGTTTGAATAATTTCAGTTGGCTCTGGGGTGTAGGGGCTGTCCCTATTAGCTGGTGCCTGGCTCTGGGGTGATTAGGGCAGGGGAATAGTGCCCCAGAGTGTGAGAGCCCCATAGAGGAGGCAGTTGGGGTATGGGTTCCAGATTGGTTGGTTTGCATTTTAAAAGTGTGCATGTGGCAAGCTGTTTACTCTCTCTAGGAATTGACTAGCTCTGGGAGGGGCAGTCTTTCCAGGGACAGCAAGGCGCCAGATGTCAAAGCATCAGAGTACAAAAATAAAACATGGTTATTACACTGTGTGGCTGCACAGTGCTTTATCACCTGGAGGCATGGCTTCCTTGAGCTCGGGGTCAGTCAGCCCTAGCGCATCACCATTGTCCTCCTGGCCTCCCCTCACTATGGCAACACGTGCTCCGTGGTGTTGTCTCAGGACATCCTGCAGGAGTGGAGGGCCCTGAGCATGAGTGAGCCTTAGCCATCTCTCCACCTTAAGCCCCGCTGGCAGCCCTGACAAAGGAGGTAAAGGAAAGGGCTGCCATTTTCTCAGTTGTAAAGTTTCCACCTTTTATATCCTCTACTTTTTAATCTTGGGCCATACAAACTGCAGAAATGGGAATACTCAACATCATCCTTCTCAAAAGTGAGGTTTTGTAAATCACTGAACCTGAGCACTCAGTACTTGTCCTGCTGGATTAGCAATTCCTCAAACTGATTCTCCGACTGTTCATTCAACCATACTCTTTTGCCAATAACCAAATGGCAGTGGGGGGTGGGCAGTGGGGGGTGGATGGAAAAAGAATAAAAATAATAATACTTAGGAAAAAAAGAAGACTATATGCAGAACTTCAGACTGTGGGGAAAAGATAGAACTATTTGACAAATAATGTTCTCCATCCATTCCCCCAAGGAAAATCACATAAGTGTGAAGGGAAAGTTATGAGCTTTTCAGTCTACATTAAATATGAGCAGAATTGTCTCATTTAAATCTAGTGTAAACATAACATAGAATTTGGAGAAATTAAAACTTGAACAAGCTTGCTGGATTTAATTTCTGAAGTTCTTAAGTGCTCATTTGTTTCAATCTGAATATATATGGAGAGGAAGCATGGTGGAGTATGTAACTAAAGTCATTTGGATGCAAAATTGAGAAATAAATTTGTTAGTGTGTTATGTATTTATGGTAAATTATTCTTTCCTTTTATGTGATATTTTGTGCTCAGTTCTTGCCATGCATGAAAATGTGCTCAAGTGTCCCACGCCAGGATGCACTGGAAGGGGGCACGTGAACAGCAACCGCAACACCCACAGGAGGTAATTCTGATTAGATGCTAATCATTTGACATTAGAAAAATGTGAGAGAAACTTTCCACCAATAAAATAATGAGTTAACAATGTGTTATGAAAATCACTGCATCACTATCAAAAATGTTACCACTTGAAATAAATAAGAAATATTCTCAACGTGTGTGCAGTCAAAAAGAAAGGAAAATTATCTCACTATTTCCTTCCTTTAGAAATGTTTATATTAGCAGCCAGTGAAGATAATGAAAAAATGTTATACTTGAAGGTGCTGGGTTCATATATTGATATAGTCATACAAATAGAACATGTTCTGTTTTGCTCTGGAACCTCACCATTCCTGTTTTGATGTTGAAAAGAGTTGCTTGTGAGTTATCTTGGATCCCATCCAATACACATTATAAAGGTACCAAAAGGGCTTTGATGGTTTTGACTGTAAACCAGGTGGAGGATAGACATCATTTCATTGATATTGCAACTAACATAAAACACATATATATGCATTTATATATGAATGTATTATATAAATATAAAATGCTGATTGTTACATTTGCATTTTATGTTACAAGTAGATTATGTGGTTATGATGTACTATTTGGTTGATAAGCATTATGCCAGAAAAACTTTATATTTTGCATTTTGAATTGCAACTGAGATATAAAACTCAGTCCCTAAAATTTTTCTAAAGGTCCTAAGATAAATCATGGAGTTACCATGCTAACTTCTATAGCTGGATACATTGCAATTGGAAGGAGCACATTCTCCTTCAAATATTAAGAAATTTCAGAATACTTTAGTTATTTCTCCCTTACATAATATGTGTATTTTAAAAAATGAGTTTTTTACCTTTCACCTCTGAGATGGAGATGGGGGACAAGTGTTGACACTGTAGTTTGCAAAACCCTTTGGGATCTTTCAGTATGAGAATGGTGCTAAGTGAACTATTAATATGACTTAACATTTAGTGTGTGCCAAGTATGCTGTGAGGCACACGCCAAGGCAAATCACATTATCATTTTAACTCAAATCCTCCCACTTTTCTTTTTTTGAACAGTCTTTCTGGTTGTCCAATTGCTGCAGCTGAAAAGTTGGCAATGTCCCAGGATAAAAATCAGCTTGATTCTCCCCAAACCCGGCAGTGCCCTGACCAGGCCCACAGGTATGAACCTCCCACGATGTTCCTGATGCTCTGTTCATGCCAGGCTCCTATACAGCAGGGCCTCTGGTCCTCCAGGTGTCACTTCATGTGACCTCCCTTCTCAACCCCAATAGACCTGCGTGGGCAGCCCATCGGAGGGGCTGGTCTAGTTAATGATATTATGGCTTAAATGAACTCTTCAACCCTTCAGTTTAACTTGAAATTCATCTCCTTGCAAAGGTAACATAACGAGATTGAATTTAAAAGAATCAAGTATACAATAACACACATTAGTCAAAATTCTGAGTCACTAAGCATCCACAAGTCAGGTGAGCACTCCTTTATGACTGACTTCACCTTTCTGCCTGGAGAAAATGCCATCATAAGTCACTCAGATCCATTCAAAATATGTGGTGTTATATATTCATGCTTTGGTTCCCCATACATATATAATGTCTTTAAAACAAATATTCATTCCATGATTGATAGCTGTCAAGAACAGCTACTAGCTGTCCTAGTAGCTCCCACATTCTTCACAGTATCTAGAAGTTTGGAAGATCTTATACCTAAATAATAAAGTATGTATGATGATGTTTAATGTGAAGTCATATGTTTATTACCACAAAAATCATACATGTAAGAAAAGCAATTTCAGGATTAAGATAGGTAATCAGATAACTGTTGTTACTGAGTCACTGAAATGCAAAAACAGTTATTAGGCATTTCAATATTTTCAAGATATGGCTTCTCTTAATATTTTGCTTCTATAGATTTAATTAAAAGAGTCAAAATTGGCATTCAAATCACATGAGTGAAAAACATATGTCAAGTGAAGATCATGAATTACTGAATAAGTAGCAATTAAAGATCTTAAAATAGGATTCTTGGTTAGTATTGCTATATTCTCTAGTTTCTCCCTAAGTAAGTTATTTATTAAATAGAGAAATAATATTGTTTTGTTTTACTCATTGCTTAAAAGGTTAATATTATTTTAAATTAGAACATTTATGCAACTTTAGGGCTATAAACCAATTTATATATACAACAATATGATCAACTAGTGGCTCAAATACTTTTATGTGGCAGCTAAAAGGTTTTTTATCTGATCCAAAAAACATCATTGAAACTTTGACATTTTGATGAGTTGGGCATGTTTTGGTGGAGAAAAAAAAATATATTTTAAATATTGCTAAATTCTGAAAGATATATTTGTTTATGTTCTCTTACAATTAGACCACAGCAGGAAATTGTTTGTGTTTTCCTTGACTGGAATTGCTGCTGCACAAATATGATGCCCTTGTTTAATCCAAATACAATAATTCTAAAAGAATATTTAATTCATATTTAGCTTGGATTGGGATAATTATATTGAAAATGTGATAGCTATTATAATAATTCATATTGAAATTATGGAAATTCAACAGATAAAATATTGAAATGCTATTTAAACTATTACTTAAATCAGCAAAAACATTCAGATTGAAGGTGGGGAAAATGGTGAAAAGCCTAAGAAGACACTCAAAATTCAGGAGTCAACTCTCCAGTGTCTGCACTGCCCCTCTAAGAATTAGTCAGGCTCCTGCCGGTTCTGCAGAACCAAGTGGAGCTCAGCATCACTTCTTCTGAGCAGCATATAGTGACGTTTCCTCATTAGCCACAATCGTGACTATTCACTGTTTATCTGATTAACAGTTCTAAAAAGCAGATTGTGTACACCTTGTCAGTACCTTAGCCAGTACTTACTGACAGTTACATGGCACTTTTCTCTGAAGAGCTCAAAATGCTAACAAACAGCAAATATTGCCCCTCATGACATCTGCATAAGATGAATGGAGGATTGAGTATTCCTATTTTACTGATGAGACACTGGGACACAAATGTGCAGCACCATCCTAGCCATGCAGAGCCCACAGCATGTCTCCATCTCTCACTCCAGGTCCAGAGCACTCTGCTCTGTCCTGCTGTCCTCTGTCTCTTTTATTGTGCCTTGTCTCTGTGGGTCCCTACAGGCAGTGATGCGTCTATCTGCTATAAATTCTGACACTGACATGCTCACCAATAGTTGTATTATATTTCTTTTGAACTACTTCCCCCCCTCTCTAGGACAAGCTTAGTGAAGCAAATTGAATTCAATTTCCGATCACAAGCCATCACCTCTCCCAGAGCCATGGTGTCAAAAGAACAAGAGAAATTTGGAAAAGTACCATTTGATTATGCCAGTTTTGACGCCCAAGTTTTTGGTAAACGCCCCCTTGTACAAACAGGGCAAGGACGAAAAACACCACCATTTCCTGAATGTAAGCTTTGAATTCTAATATTTATTCTCCCAAAATGCATCTTATGTATATGTATGTGTATGTGTATGTGTATGGTTGGGAGCCCAAATATATAATCTGCTACTTACAGCTGGCAAGAGAGAAAATATATTGTACAGTGAAATAAAGTAAGGAAAACAATAATAAGTTGATCAATGTTACTGATTTTATACTAAAGTTACACAGAATATAGTGAACAGTTAATGGATTAGTTATTCTACAAATATGGTATCATTGTTGAATCCACATACAATAATTCTAAAGAAATATTTAATTCACATTTAGCTGGAAGTGAGATTAATATATTGAAAAATGTGATAGTTGTTTTAATACAGTAATTTTTATTCATATTGAAGTTGTGGAAATTTAGGAGATAAAATGATGAAATACTGTTTAAAATATTACTTAAATCAGCAAAAGCATTCAGACTGAAGTTGGAGGAATAAGTGAAAAATAAGAAACTCACAATTCAGGAATCAAGATTTTACCAGAAAAAAATATATGTGACTATGGAGATATTTACCTACAAATTCAGGAATTAATATAGAAACGTTTAAAATGGATTAATATTCTTTAATGGTATCACATCCATATAGAAGCCACATCCATATATAACTCAAAGATGGTATAACTTATAAAACTTGATGTTTTTACTAAACACACTTCTTCAAGTTATTTGGAGTCCTTAAATACTTTAATGAAAACATGATAAAATAAATATTGGGAACAAATACAGGAAATGATTTCTGCATTACAGTAACTTAACTTCCATAAAGGAAGAAGCTAAATTATGCCCCACTTTGAGTCCTCATAGACCATGGATTTTTTTATAACTTCTGCAAATCCATGGAATCCCTTTGATCTTATACTAGGTTACCTAGCCTGAGTGCTCTTATGAATGCAGGATATTTGCTTCATTGTGTGATGCTGATCAACTCTTTCAGAGAACTAAAAGGCTATATAAAACCCCTCAGTGGATAAACAGACTTGAAAGGAATTTGCCCATCAGTGAGAAGTACATTATACTCCAAAAGAAAAATAAGTCCCAGCCAACATAAATAACCACTAACAACCTGTTAGATTTAGGGAAAAGTATTTATACACACACACACACACACACACACACACACAAAATGATTTGTATCTGCTGTCTATCCATACAACCTGTGTGTGTGTGTAGATACACAATTTTATTACATAGACACACAGTATACACACTTACACATATGTTTAATTCAGGTGAAGCCAGTTTATAAGAGCATTCTATGTACTCATATAGTATGTATATTGATTTTAAAAAGTACAAAATATTCGGTGACATTTTCATATTTTTGTAATTATAGAAATAACATTTGGTAATGTTTTAAATTTTGTTTTATGAAAAGTAACAATCAAATATATAAAATAAACAATATTTAATGCAAAATAAATAGCTAAATGCTTTTATATTAGCCTACCTTAAATCTTGGGTGCTTCTCCTGTAACCTTGTAACATGTTTACAAACACCCCAGAATAAAGAGAAATATGTTTAGTTTTATCTCTCAGTAATGCCTTGGTACCCACAACAGAAATATAAAACGGAAACTCAGCCTTGATAACTAAATTGCCTTTCTGTTCACCTTGAGAACATTTCCTCCCTGTCCTTTGCTTATCTCGTTCTCCCTGAATATGCAAAATGCCAGCTCATTAAAGACTCCATCTATTTAGTTCCATCTAGTTGGATGAAGAACAACTGGTTTAAGGACAAAACAAACCTGCATATCAAATAATAAAAATATAATTCCATGTCTAAGTATAAATTGTTATTGTGAAAACAAATATTGAAAGGATGCATTTTTTTCTCTACTGGAATTACTGGTCCTCACACATATATAGTTTTCGTATCAACATGCCTTAAGCTCTCTGTAGTCCCTGATGGGTTTTGCTAGTGTGTTTTTTATCTACATTTTTTTGCCACAAATGTTGCCAATGCACCTGCCCCATAACATTAGTTACGGAGTTTTTGTCATAAGAAATGTAAATACAAAAAATATTAAGAGAATAGGCATTCTCTCCCAGCAATCACATCATTTGATCTGTGAACCTCTGTGGAGACCAGTCTGAATCACCTTCATTTTGTGTACCAATGGATAATAGACTGTGTTTTAATTTATTCTTCACATATTTTAATGCAAGAAGTTATAACTTAGAAAACAAATCTATTTAATGACTAAAACCACGTATGTGCAATTGCTAATCAAATCTCTCTTCAACAGCAAAGCATTTTTCAAATCCAGTGAAATTTCCTAATCGACTGCCTAGTGCAGGCGCCCACACACAGAGCCCTACCCGTGCCAGCTCTTATAGCTACGGTCAGTGTAGTGAAGATACCCACATAGCAGCAGCTGCTGCCATCCTGAACCTTTCCACCCGCTGCAGGGAAGCCACAGACATCCTCTCCAACAAACCACAGAGTCTGCATGCCAAGGTAGGCCAGTCCAAGAGCCCAGAGGGTGGGCCAGCGACTGAACCGTGAGAATAAACTGCCTTTCATGTTTCTAACCACATTCACTACCACCCAGCTTTCCCATCTCTGAAGCAATACCCTCCCTGTCTTAGGAAGAGACTCAGAGGAACATGGGCAGGGATGAGCTTGGTGGGTTCAAAGAAGATTAAAAGAGTACCTGTCTTGCTCTGTGGCTTTTCCTGAAGGTGGTGTACCAGTGTGGGGAGAAGCAAGTTGTGGAGACTGGTTGGGGAGAATTTACAGATTTCAAAGCTATTTTTGTTATGGGGAATTTGGCACACAGGAAAAGAGGATTGCTATTAAATAAATAACACTGGAAGCTTCTTAGTGTCTGCAAATCAAAGATGGTAAGAAATGTTTGATTAAACAGTGACTTGTAAGGCATTTGCGAAATTGACCCAAGAAATTTTATTATTGCACATGTTACTATTGTATAACATAAGATAGTGTAAGTGGCTGTGGTATTCTGCAAGGACACGTGGTAAGACCTGGATACATGAAATCAACAGGAGATGGCTCAGGGAGGGTTGAGAACTCAGGGCGTTCAAATACAAAATCAGCCATGTTTCTGCAGCCCATGAAATTAATCACATTTCTCCAATAACCTCTCCTTTCCTTTCTAACTGGCAATGAGAAGTAACTTGCTGAACACACACACACAAAAAACAAAGACCCTCCTTTCAACAGTGAGGGGCGTATGGTGCTACAGAGTCACAGTGATCCATAGAGGAGCTTGTAATAGCAGCTCAGCCATTTGTTCCCACAGTCAGCTAGAGCCAGTAACTCCGATTTACACAAAGGGCGTCAGTTAAAAGAAATCATTTCTCTACCTACATGGCTGAAGCCAGCTGAAATAAACTACCCAGATTTATTGGAGAAAAAATGTTGCCCTTGCTTTAAGTGGAAGATTCCCTGGGTCAAACGCTAACCCTGAAACTCGGGCCGTTGAAGTCCATAGGTCCTCTTGTCCCCTTTAAGTGTGGCCGGTCCAGTCCCTGGTGTGGTCAGCTGCTCGCCTGTGCCGTGCCAGGCCTTCAGGAGAGCAGGTAACACAGTGCCACCGAGCATTTGACAGAAGAATCAGAATTAGCTTCTGGACAAAGCTGAGCCAAGTAAACCCCAGGAAGAGTTGGTGGCCAAAAACCACTCAAAAACAATTTTTAAACAAATGAGGTTCTTAAACAAAGAAAAACACTTCTTCTGAAAATATAAAGAAAATGCCAAGCTATCCAAATTCAGAGGGACCCTAGTTACACATTATTTACATAGACAGATTTGGGAAATTTTTGAATACAATTTTAGTTATTTTTAAATTTATTTTTTTAAAACCTGAATAAATTTCTCCTTTATAAATGGGTATCCTAATAAGCATCAAGCATCTAGTTAGAGAAGTATTAAATAGCTTCCTTCTTATTTGGTCCCTTATTATTTGGTTGTTGGTCCCTATTTGGTTGTTTGGTCCCTTATTATTTGGTTGTTATTATTTGGTTGTCCTATTAGAATAAAAGTACCAATATTATAATTATTAATATTATTTAAATCATGTGAGTAAATGGTTCTAGAATGAATGCTTTCCATCTGCACATGTAATGTTTCCCTGTTCCTCAGAATTCTGCCTTTAACCTTTAGATTCTCCATGTTCTATTAAATTGCTGAACTAAACAATGTATAAACAAAGATGACTAAAACTGGAAAGTTTTTTTTCTTATAAATATATGGTCTTTTCTTTTAAAAACACACTTCTGGTCAAAAAAGCCACTGTTAAGTTGATACATTTCAAAAATTCAAATAATCGATTTCCAGTGTATGCTGTTGGGCTCATGTCAGGAGCACTCTGTGCCAGGGCTGCTCCGTGGGGCTCATCCGGCACGCCCAGGTGACAGGAACTCGCTGCATGCTTCAGCCTCCCACTGCCAACCAAGTCTTAATCGCAAAAGCCAAACAATTGATGTGATGACAAGGATGGAAGAGTCAGAAAGTACACAGATTGACTTTTCAAAGGAGTTTGTTATGCTGGGAGTTTCAAAAACCATTTTCCCATGAAAATTATCTCCCTTGACACAGTGGTTGCTAAAATGGAATAAATATGGCACCCTAGAATGTCTTTCTACATGGAATCCTCCTGCCAGCGTGCGCACACACATGCACATTTGCATACAACTGTAACAACTTTTAGAATTCTGTCCTAGTTGAATCCTATTTTCTGAATATAGAAGAGAACCTCATAAATTCCTGAAACAACAAAAAATATTTGTTTTAGCAGAAGTGAGAAAAAGTCAAGGTGTTATAATTAACCCTGAAAACTGGCCTCTGGTCACAGTGCCCGATGGGGCCTTTTCTATTGTCAGTGTTGACTTTGCTGTGTACCTTTTACTTTATGTAGGATTAAGCAGAAATACTCTTCATCTCCACATTGAATACTAGTCTGATTTTCTTTCCACTATGATTTGATTTTTTTCTCCATGGCAGGTCATTAGGGTGTTTATTTCTGATAGCCCAAATCCACAGATCTCTTGAGTTCCTTACTTAGAAATCAGGGTGTAGAGATGGGTAGCTTTTTCCTACTCTAGACTTCTACAGCGGAGCCTTTTGCTGTATTAGAGAGACACCATGGCAGATGGATTCATAGATGTACCAACCAAAAGGTCTCTGAGTGCAGGACCACCCCAGCCACAGGGTAGTCAGTCACAGACCCTGCCTTCAAGGAGCTTACCAACAAAGCAGGATAAAAGAAGTGACCCTCTGGGAGCTGCACCTGCCTTGTGTTGTTCCAGGTAGAGAGCTAGGTTTGAAGAGGGGAAGTTCCTTAAATCCAGGGCAGGCCTGGGTGGCTTCACAGGGGGGTTGATCAGAACTTGGGTGAAGACTGATTTCTACTTTCCTTCTGTTTCCTATCCAGTTCTTTCCTTTACACAACAAGCGTCTCTTCAGTTTCATAAAGCACCCAATGGGATAATGAATTACAGATCATACTGTCACCCGTGGGCACCACCTTTTTAAAATCAAGCCAAAAGACACCAACCTTGAAATGGCTTTCACACCCACTTGTTGGGGCTAATACAGATTTTTTTCCAAGCTATATGCAAGCTCACAACTGACGGCAAGCTTAGTGGCAGATCTGAATTAATGATTTGCAAAATCACTATTCTTATGGAAGATCATGGGTGCAGAGGTTGTTTTCAGAGGGGCAAGAAAACTTTTTAGTTCCTACACACTCTAAGAATAGTGAAGGATGATATAGATATTTCAAAATGTTCTCCTCCCAAAGTCTCTTGGCCCAAACACTAGAACACATCACCCATCTGACCCTCCCCAACACTGAAGGCTAATGCTGCTGTCACACTGTCATCCACCCACTCCCCCAGCGTCCACCCTGCCCCAGGCACACGTTAGGCCAGTATGAGGGTGCCAGCACTGGTCTAACATTGCGATCGCTGCCCAAACCAGAGCCCTTTACATCCTGCAGGTAGAATATTTTCAAAGGAATTATTTATTTGTTAAAATACAACCTAGCATGTACGTAACATGTTCATACCACCAAAATTGCCTGTATGTGTTTTAAGAATCTCTTGGAGGAATTAAATAAGGAGAAAACAGTAGGTGCTATCAATACTTAGTGGATGTCGTAATGGTTAAAGGTAATTTTATATGAAGTGTTAGCTCTCTTTTTGATTCCAACACTTTCGTTAGCTCTAAGATGTGTAGTGTATTGTCCTTCGTTTAACTTTGGAATTAATATGAGTTGTAAGAAACAGAAGGGCCACAGCTCCAAACACCTCCCCTTTCGTCTGGCCACTGTCACTCCTGACAGTAGCACAGCACACAGCACCACGGGCAGCCGGTGGGGAGCGAGCGTCCCAGGGTGCCGGGTTGCTGAGCGCTTCCCTTGGCGCCAGCCCAGTCAGATGCGCTCCCAGTTTTCCTCCTTCCTCCCACCCTGATCGCCAGAGGTAGAAACAGCCTTCTCAGTCTATCTTTATCCTCATCACTGCTGCTTGCCAAGCATTCTGTTGTTTGTTTTGGTGTTTTTCCCACCTGTTTAGACAAAATGGCATATGCACAGTGTGCCTTAAGAGAAAACAAAAAATTGACACTTGCTTGAAATGTTTAAAGTTCAAAGTCTGTTTTGTGCTTGAAGGAGGTCTAGAAACAACGTGATGTCGCATCACCATTCTTGCTGCCTCACATCAGGAATGCTCTGGTGGCCCCCTGGGTGGCTAGAACCCAAAAGCAGCCTTTTCCAGTAACTTTAACATTGGGGGCGGGTTATACCACGTATTGTTAATGAAATGTTACAAAGGTCTTGGGTCAGGGATCAAGGGACTTATTGATACGGGTGTAAGGAAACTGGATATTTAATAACTGGCCCCTTCATGCTGTGTGAGGGAGCCTAGGGACATGACACATTGTTATGATTATTAGCTGTCATTTATGGAACACCTACTATGTGTCAGGCATTGTAAATAAGCACATTCCCCATACTAAGCCTTTCTAATCCTTTTAGAATCTCTGTAAAGCAGATATTATCCCATTTTGCAGGTGAAGAAACAGTAATACAGAGATATTAAATGATTTTCTCTGAGTGGCACAGCTATAACTATTGGAACTGAAATTTGAGTTCAGGCCTGTCTGACTTCTTTTCTTAAAGATCTTGTGGTCCCTAGGCTGCCGCCCCTCCCCCAAGAGTTCTCACAGACCACGATTCCAAGTCCCAGACAAAGCTTTGGGGACAATGGTTATAAATTTCATTTAAATTTTATATCTGCTGTTAGTCATTCTCCTCTGAATTCCGTAATTCTTCTTATATTGAGTATATTTCACAAGTTTATAATCTTAAGAGTCTTGCTCAATTACCATTTAATAAGAATAAGATATTTTCATTTCATTTGTTTATTGTTAATACCCTGCCTACTTTGAAAACATATTTAAGGTAGCTTTCAATACAGAAAAGATACTCCCCAAACAAAAGACCCTGAAGCAAGAATGAAAGCACATGCCCTGCAAGATGAAAGCCAGGCACTAATTACAGCGTAAACCTAGACGGAGGGACACTTAGTTTTGACTTCCTCTCAGCCAAGTCAAAAAGGAGAAGATGGCAGGAGACCTATCACCGCAGTCACAGAAAGCTTGCCAAGTCAGGAAAACAGTGATGTCCTGTTTTATCAATGTTTGGAAATTAATAATGTTCACAATCAGAACGTTTAAAATAAATTTATAATTTTGTTTTTACTTCATCACCGAATGTGTGATAATTTCTAATTGTCACAACAATATAATATTGTCCTTTGCCTGGAAAACAATGGAGGAAAACAGCCTGAAGTCTACTCTCTAAATGCAAGGGCATACAGTTACTTTTGTGTTTTCCCTTTTATTCTTCTTCAGAAAACAAATTTCTGTCTTTCTTCCCTAGTTGCAGGTGCAATAAGAATGCCATATTGCTTCCTGCTTTCAGTGAAATAAGTATTTTCCATGTAGGAACAGTCCTCATAATTATCATTTTACTGACTGCATAATGTACCGTCAAATAGGTGTAACATAATTTCATTATTTCTCTGTTGGTAGAAATCTAGGCCACTTCTTATTTGATAGTACAGATAAAGATTACAATGAGTAATTGTTTTAATTTTCAGTTTAATTATAATTCATAGTAAATTTATGAAATTACCTTTCACTAAAAACCTCCTACATTCTTAAAATAAGCTCCTTGAAGGCAGAAACAATCTATTTTTTTAATTTCCTTTTCCCCAAAATATAGGTGTCTTATAAATATGAAATGCTCTTTCTCAATAGTTTAATGAATAAATAAAATGTAGGCAGCATCTGTAACTCAAAAGTGGTTGAAATAGATGGCCGTAGGTGTCCCTCCCAAGTTGGAAAGTACATGAATAGTAAGTATTAGACCTATACCTAGCCTCAAAAAAAAAAAAACTTAAAATTTAAATTTAAATGCTTAAAATAATGATCCAAAGTTGCACTTGGAGAAAGCAGAATATTAGAAGTCTTGCGGGGGAACCCCAAGCTTTGGCCCCTCCCAGCCCCTCCCAGCCCCTCCCTTCCTTTTTGTGCTACCATTTGGAGTTTCAAGCACAGAGAGAAGTGGTGCCTATTGATACTGCTCTGAATAAAAACTCATGCTGTAAATGTGTGATCCCCCATCTATGGGCAGAAAGGGACCCTTCTCTGGTGCTGCGTGTAATTGTTGAAGGCATCTGTGCGCTCACTTAAAGCCCATCTGTACTCTGCTCCCCAGCGAGCCGCCCCCACTCTCCCTGTGAAGTCAGGTGCTCAGAGCAGCCGTCTGGGGCACAGGATGTAGAAAAGCGCCTCTTTTAAACATTAGGAGTGATTTTTTTTTCAGCCAAGCCATGATTACTTAAGATGTATAATCGTAACAACTCCTAGAATCTCTCATTGTTTTAATTTACTATTTAGAATTTTTGTCTGTAAAAGCTAAAATATGTATTAGTGTTATCTTGGAAGAGTTGATATTTTTCAGAGAGATCGAATCTGCACTATTTATGGGTTTTGCACTATAAAACTCTGCAGCCCAGTCACATGGCTTCTTTTTCCTAAGCCATCTGTCACAGAGGTCTGGAATTTTATGTGAATGTTGGTTGTGCAGTCTTAACACAAGTTTAAAATTTTTTTTTATAAAAAATGTCAGTAACTACAATATTTAGCATTTTACTTTATGTTGGTCATTAAACTTGATTACTATAGCTCTGTTTCATTGCTATTTACATATTAGCTATGAAGCCAAAAATTGTTTTGATGTGCTCCTGGCAGAAAGCATTGTGAGATCACGGAGAGAGAGTGTGCGTGTGGCACTGATATGGTTAATATCTTGGATTTTTGTAACTAAGGTTTATTAATGCTGGTATAAAAACGTATTTGATATTATACAGATGGCATAAGATGTTGTGGTTACTAAGTTATTATCCCGGATAAGCTGTACTGCCAAATTCAGGGCTTAAAACTATCACGAGAGATTAAACTATTTACTAAAAAGGGACAGAAAGATACGACCAAAGCATCTTAGTACAACACATTAGAAGTGTATTTACCTGCCACAAATATAGAAAAGCATATCTGTCTCGTAGGCTGAGAGATTGAAAATAGGAACTTTGAAGGTAAAACAAGCAGACAGAGGAGGTGCTTTTGTTGTCCACGTCAGACACAGGCAGCGAGCCCGGCCAGGGCAGCCCTCGGCTCAGTGCACCTGTGTGGGGGTAAGGGGAGGATAAAGGGAGAGTTAAAATAAATCCCCTGGGAAGTAACCGGTTTCCACATGAATTAATGATCTTGCTAACATATTCAAAGACTCTGTAGCCAAAAGAAAAAGGAGTAGAGAAATTGGAGAAATCGTCAACAAGTTAATTGTGAATTGATGGATGACGGTGAAAATATCAGAAAGGTGTTATTTGACCCATTGAGGAAAATGACAGGCATGTTCTTCCCTCCTCTGAGAGTTAGTACATGGTAATGCTCACCATCCACAACACCACAGAAGCCATCCTGCAGTGCAAATCTCGTAGAAAATCCAGAACGTGTGAGCAGTTTATTGGGACTTGCACCAAACATAGAATGAGGCAGAATGAGGTACTATTCCCTCAAACAAACAAACAAACAAAACTTGGCAAACGGTATCCCAAGAAGGAATGTTGTGAGGCAGAATGAGTTTTAAGTCTCATACTAATTATCTAGAAAGTGAACCCCTTTACCTATCATATCATGATAGATATGAGTTATCATACTCATAGCTGCTACCTAAAGGCCCTCAGAGAGAAATGTGGTTTGCACTATCTGTCTCCCCTCCTCACCCTTCCAGAATTTCACAAAGCTTTTCCACTTTCAATAACCTAGGGTAAAGTCTTGCTTTCATATTAGTCTAATATTCCAATAAAAATTCTCTTCCAGCTGGTTATTTTTGCACATTCCTCGTGTGAGATTAATATTGTGATTGGGGGGTTGGGAAGTTATATATGCCTTTTGATAAACACAAATGTTAATGCTTTAAATGATGAATTGGGAGTGATAATTCTGTGAATTAGAAAAGAAGATTTAAAGCTAAACTTTAAAAAAATATATATATATGTATATATATAATCTCTTTGGCCAATACGTTTAGTATTTGGAGCATCTTATTTACATTAAGCTTACTTTGTTTAAATCCAGAAACATGAAGCTCACTAATGGGGCTGTCCTTAAAAGTCTGCCTAAGAATTGAACATTACCCAGTGCAAATCAGAAAGCTAGATTTAAAAGCAGATATACTTACATAAAAGCTTACATTTAAAATTATCCCTTAAAAGCCCCACGTGGCTAGGCTATAACTGCAAACTGCTTAAATGTTTTTCTGTTTCCTATTGTATACCAGGGAGCCGAGATAGAAGTGGATGAAAATGGCACATTGGACTTAAGCATGAAAAAAAATCGAATCCTGGACAAGGCCGCACCCCTAACTTCCTCTAACACTTCTATTCCAACTCCTTCCTCTTCCCCATTCAAAACAAGCAGCATTCTGGTCAATGCAGCATTCTATCAGGCTCTTTGTGCTCAAGAGGGCTGGGACACTCCTATCAACTATAGCAAAACTCACGGGAAGACAGAGGAGGAGAAAGAGGTATTGTTCCAATATGTCAATCCATAAGTTGAAGACCAAGCATGATTGCAGAGTATTACTAGCTTTTCCCTCCTAAATTGGATTTCACATTTCTGTTTAGATAATACATAATTCTGTACCTTGTTTCAGATTTTGGTAAAATGATGATTTTTAATTTCAGACAAAATTCATAAACAAATCCAACTTTTCCTGTCACTTGCCTAAAATAATATGTCATTATAGTGAGTTTTATCCCCATGATGGCTGCAGTTTTGTGCACTGGCCAAAGGATTACATCACCTTCATAGAGCAGCCTGTAAGGGGCAATGTATCACTCACCACTGAAATGCCAGCTTATTAATTCTTTCTGAACCAAAGAGTCAAAGATGAAATCAAGTCAGGGACAAGTAAGAATCTGCAAATCATGCCAAATTCCTTTCCTTGGTGTCTTGAAGAAACTGTGTTAGCACACCTATGTGTAGAGTCATTGTTTGCAGTATTGGATCGTGAGTGGTGGATGTCTAAATTGTCCCAAAGCCAAGAAGACATATGTGTGTATTTGGTTATCTTGGAGGTGTTTTCATCCTCAAAAGCCAGATGTTGTGGCTGTGCATGAATCCAGCTAGTCTTTATCTCCCCAGTCTGAGCCACCTAACTGGGCCTGATTAGCCCTGGACTACTTAGTGTAATTCAAAAGAACTGATGGCCTGAACCCCCCATTGTTTAGACTCTATGTAATTGCAGATGTGCCCCTAATTACTACACTAAGTGATCCTATTTTACTGTTTCTCAGGAAAGTTGTCAATGGGCTTCCCAGCTGATATGTTTAGAGAACTGAAATAGCCATTCTCAGCAGAAGTGTACACCACCTTTTTCAGCTTTTTGAAGTTCAGAGACTTCGGGTGGGTGGGATTGAATTTGATTTTTGCACATGCTTTAACATCGCAGAATGTAAGTCGACATACGCAGTAGTGATCACAGGATTGGGTTGTTTCCAATTCCTTCCTTAATTCTTTCCCTCCCTCTTTGCTTCCTTCCCTCCCTCCTTTGTTTCCTCCTTCCCTCCCTCCTTCCCTCCCTCCTTCAGCACACTTTCCCTGGCATCTCCATGTCTGGGCATTGAGATAGGTCCTGGAGATGCAACAACAATTAGGACACGTGTGCCTCAGCCATGTATGTGCTCACACTCTGGTAGGAGGACTGATCTGTAACCAAATACGCTGATAACAGAATAGCACAAGCAGGCACACAATGTGGAGAGGAAGGAATGGCTAACTCTGCATGGGGTGGCCAGGGATGGGCCCCTGGCAGACCCCCCAGGATCCGAGGCAGCCTCTGTGTCTCTACAACCCACGCCATCACACGGAAGAATGAGGGCATTCACACACAGCAGCTTTGGATTAGATTCTGCCATACTGACTTTAGTCATTTTATTCTGCTTGGCTTTTTAAAATTCCCCTTAAGTATCTAGGGATGGCCTTAATTAATCTACCATAACACTATTTTAGAAGAACCCTTTATTAAAATAATACATGTTTGACTATAAGTGTGAAACTGACCCCTGCAAAGTATAAGAAGCTGATTTACCTTGAGTGACGACCACGAACTGGCATATGTGCATCTCTTCCCTCCGCCACGATGGCCCACTGCCATCTCACACTTGTGCTAAAGAACAGAAGTTACACCTAACCTACATCTATTTGTATAATCTAAAACTCTGTCAGTGTTCACGTTACTTGATCATTCTGCACAACTTGTCTGAAGCGGAAGTAAGGAACAAGCTAGGAAGTGGGCAGGTTGTTGGGAGGCACAGTCACAATGAAGTTAGCATTAGAAAGGGAGATGCCCTCCATCTGGCAGGACTGCTCCTCTCCAGCCGTCAGTGGCCATTCAGATCACGGCATATCACATCTACACCCTAGAGGGAAACCTGACTCCGGGCATAAGATGTGTGGCAGTGGGTTCAGTAGAAGCCCTCATGCTGCAGGAAGGGCGGTGCTTTACGAGGTATTTATAACCGCATCATGCAGGGTCAAAATCCCAATGTGTTCTAATTTCTAGAAGTATCTCAATGCTACGTGAGGGTGGCACATAGGCTCTCTGTACTCATCCTTGTGACTATGTTGTAAATGACCATGGTCAATGCGTTCACCAGAAATCTTTCAATTCATACTCAGTGTCAGACATAGGATCCAATCCTCAGTAGTAACGAAGGAAATTTGACTCAAGTGGGTTCTCATTTTCATTTAGGGTGTCTTATGTTGTTTGACATTGATTATACTTCTGTGTTCTCAGCAACAGTGTTGACACGGCACTCTTCATATTCTGAGAGCCCTCCCCCCCATCACCTCCTTGGCTATAGTTGTTATCTCCCAGGGAGCCAGAAAGTGGGGTCTCATAACAAATATTTTATCTTTATTTTCCAATCTCGTTTTTTGCATAATTCCACAAAACATCTGGATTCATCTCGGCAGCTTTATAGATTCAACCAGAGTATGTTTTTACCTAATGCATGTAGATCTGTGACAGCATTTTATTCCCCAGTAAATTCATAGAAAAAAATCAGGTTTCTTGACTAGATTTATGCTCTTTTCAGAATGGGTTCCTTTCTTCAGGTCTGACAGCACAGGCTTTGACTGCTACAATTTTAAACCTAAGTGTTCTGAATTCTGGAGTTTAGAAGCTATGTGAGAATTCAGTGTCATTAAGAGTAACAGAGGACTTTGGAGGTGCTCAGTGAGTTCTAAGACTGCAAGTGCTTGCCTCAGGTTTGAGTTGACAAAATTTTTTTTAAGCTAAATGCTATTGTCACAGGATTCTGAACAGGGTGATTCATTGCTTGAGGAAGCTGTGGGGACACACGCACAAAAGTGCTTCTGAATCATCGTAACTCTCTGGTATGGTTTCTCACCCTTGTTCTTTGTTCCCTCATCTGTGCCAAGGTAATCTACTAACAGTATTTTTCACATCTTGTTCTGAATCTTGAAAATGAGAAATATGATGCTCAATAGGTATTACTTTGAAAAATTACATTGTATTAAGTGTCCTCATTGAGAAGCTGTCACAGGGGTACTATGAACAATAAGATAAAGAAAGGGAATCTTTATATACAGTGTCTCATTATCCCAGCAATGCTGCAAAACAGGATTATTATCAAAATTTTTAGAAGAGAAAATTGAGGCTCTGGGAGGTAAAATCGTTGCTCCTGGTCATGTGGAAATGAAGTAATAGGCCTGGAATTTTCTAGAATGAAGAAAAAGGAGTAGGGGGAAATGGAGAGAAGGGAAAGAAAATAAATTCGCCAAAAAATAGGGGCAGCTTAGGGAATATTGAGAAAATTAAAAAGGAAAGAAAAAAAGAAAAACAAAGAAATGACACGTGGCGCGGTGTGGCAGAGGCACCACCGAAGGCCTTTTCAAAGGTGTCTTTGTTCCTTCCCAGGCTGCAGGACCAAAGCTGCTCTGACCCAGGCAGGTTCACGTGACTTGACCACAAAAACTGGTCCCAGGACTGGCTTGTTCTCGTCACTTTCCAGTGAGCTTTCCAGGAATAGCTACGTGGGGCCCAGACAATGTTTGAAGACTTGAATGTGGTGTGTTCCTGCCCCACCTGCCCCCTCCCTTTGCCACCTCCCTCACGCCCCACCACACAACCAGAAATCTAGTGATTATTTCTAATTCATTGTTATCTAGTTCATATGCACAACAGTTGCTTAATTTTGGTGGTAATTTTCAGAAAATATTGTCTGTCTCTCTCAGTGAAATAGCCTGTCCAGATGCCCCCTAAAAAAAAATCCTGAATCTGGAAAAAACTCAAAATATCTCGAAAGGAAAGTGTTGAGAAATAACTAGGGCTGTCGGTTTCATTCAACTGTCAGTTCTCCAAAGATTTCAGGGCTCAAAACGCTAAGAGTGCCAGATGCTATTATCTGTTATTCATGTTACCATTATGTCCTGGTCTTTACTGAAATCAACATAAACTTCCATCTGCACGTTAAAGGAACTTCGTTGCACACATATACTGTCTAAACACACACATATAGACCACATTTTCTCTTACACATCCCCAGGATAAAATTATTATTTTCAAAATGATACTTTAGATTTAAAAAAAAGATCTTACAAATGCTGTTGATTTATTTTACACTGGGTGCTGTTTAGGAATTCATTAGATATAAAATGCCTCCATAACAAAACTAATCTAAGAATTCTTTTAGTGATAGTCATCTGTATTTTATTTTATTTATTTTTGAGACAGAGTCTCATTCTGTTGCCCAGGCTAGACTGCAGTGGTGTCATCATAGCTCACCGAAACCTCAAACTCCTGGGCTCAAGGGATCATCCTGCCTTGGCCTCCCAGTGTTGTCGAAACTGCAAGGGGGGGTTCAGTCTAGGTCTGGTTGCTCCTCACACAAAAATATAATTATTGAGACAATGAGGATTGCCAAGGAAGAAAGGAATTTTTTAATATGACAGACGTCTTGCTGGGAGAAGCTGCCTCAAATCTGTCTCTCCGCTAAGGGATATCATGGGCTTTTAAAGGAGGGGCCATGTGCCTTGGGGCAGGTCATGGTATAACTATAAATAACAAGAGGTTACTATGCATGGGGGGGCAGGTAATGGTATAACTATAAATAACAAGAGGTTACTAAGCATGGGGGGGGCAGGTTATGGGGGATGGTGAGTCTTGGCATCAGGAAGTCTGCCCTGGGGACTTCAGAATCTCAACTCCTTTGTCTTGTAGAAAATCCATCATTTCAGGCCTGGTGTGGTGGGTCAAGCCTATCATCCCAGTACTTTGGGAGGCTGAGGCAGGAGGATCACTGGAGGCCAAGAGTTCACGTCCATCATTTCTGGGAAATAACTGAAAGGGTCAAGTTGTTAGTTAAGGGAGAGGATTATAAAAATCATATAGGGGTTCATGGAACTGGTTACTCTAAAGTGCTAGGATTACAGGTGTGAGCTACTGTGCTCAGTGCCACTTCAATATATATACTCTCTGCAATTTCCAGGGGGTAGAATGTTGAGCAAAGAAAAGGGAAAAAGACAATTATTTCATAAAGCAATTGCATACATAAGAGTCCATGTTTTAAAAAAGTTACAAAATATTTAAAAGGTCACATTGAATAAAATTATACTGTTGAAACATTACCACATATTACTATACCAATTAAATACCATATATTCTGCAAGCATTATTTTTGGTTGCATTTTAGTAAAATAATGACTTAAACTTTCACAACTGATCATTTATTTCAAAATTCCCCATTCTCTTGCCTTCCATAATGTATTGATTTAGTCCTAAAATAACAGCTGGAAACTTTTATATGTTCATTTATAAAAGTACATGCCTTCTTAGAGAGACTTAGTTATTAACTTTATCATAAAGAAAATAATAAAATGGCTCTTTTTACTTCACTCCATTTTTGTGAAAAATTCAGCATCTAAACAGAAAAACAAAGGCTGTTCCACATGGAGACAATATTGGATTTAGCATTTGTGTCTACTCAAAAAGCCAAGACATTTCTAGATTATAGTGGAAAATACTGTGCAGGCCAAATGCAGATAGTACCAAACAGAGGGGATGGTGGAATTATCAGGTTTAAGTCCTTAAAATTAGGAATTGTTTCATTTAGCCACTTGCAGTGTGAAACTCTAAAAGGATAAGCTGCAGTCATCCATTCGCTGTAGATTCCATGAAGGCAGCATGAAAACAGCACTTGCCTTTGCATCCTAGTGTGCAGTTATTATCAAGCACATATTTTTCTTTATTTTTAAATGATGTATTTTTAGTGGCTACTGTTTTTAAACATTTATCAGTAAAATAAATAATATATAAATAATATGAAGAAAGAAATTGTATAAAACCAGGTTTTACTGATTTAATCTGGAGATAATGTTATGTGAGATAGTTGACTAACATATTTACTACAGTATGCTTGAGTTTACACAAGAGCATAGTACAGTATACAATTCACTTGTGTTTATCCAAGTAATTAATGAAAGAAATTACATTTGCTTTGATGCCTGAGATCAGCATTTAGAACTTTTCTTTGGTTGGGAAAATCCAGAGATTTTTGTCTTTTCCATTGCTTTTAAATGTAGAATCAAAATTATTAAAATTATGTTACACTATAGCATTTTTATATGCATTTAATTTAAATGTAAATGAGATTTACTTTGGATAATTCAAAATAGTTTGCTCACCTTAGCAAAAACAGATCAGTACTTTTGAGATTCACAATACGGTTTTCTACATTAGCAAACCTGATTTTAATATTAAATCCAGGAAGTATTAGATTTACTGGATATGAGCTTAATGATGAAAGTAAGCTAATTATGTGATCAAGAAAAACCATCATTAGTTATCTGTGAAATAATATACCACTTGGTTAAGTAAATTATTTGAAAGGATTAGTGAGTCTTCCTTACAGGATCAAGATCAGTGTTAAACTTAAGAGAAGGTCATGAAAATTAGTAATATACCCAACAAGAAATTTCATCTGATGAGTACAGTATTGTAAGACACCAACTTAGAAAAGAGGTAATTTCAGGAAAGCAGGAAGTGATGTGAAAGTAAAAGCGTTTATCCAGAAAAATCAAATTAATTGCCTCAATACTATAGCCTCAGTTATTACGTATTTAAACAAATAATTTAGATCTGAATTATTTGTCTATTAGAAATAGAATTCTGTTAAACTAAACGTCTTTTCTGCTTAAAAATTTGTGTGACACATTTTTGCAATATTTTTTTTGTTTTACTGCTGTTATGACTGCTGGATATATAAAGAACTATTCCTGTGTTCTCTAGGAAGCATTCATGATACAATAAAACTTGAAACATACCATAATATTAACGATTATATAGCTCAAGAAATGCCTCTGTAATCATTTGCCAAAATGTGAACTTTCCCCCATCAATTAAAGTTGCTCATTCTTCACTTAGGATAAAGGCCCATAACAACTAGGAATGCCTTTATATTCATTACCTTATTTATTTCTTATACAAATCCCTGAGGTATTTCAACTAAGTCTTTAAGCCAAAACTTACCTCAGGCTCCAAATCCAGTGCCATTGTCTTTCCAGGGTTCCCTAATGGCTTCTGTGCTTCTGTTTTTTTGTTTGTTTGTTTTTTCAGAAAGACCCAGTGAGCTCTCTAGAAAATTTAGAGGAAAAAAAGTTTCCTGGAGAGGCCTCTATTCCAAGTCCTAAACCCAAGCTCCATGCAAGAGATCTCAAAAAGGAACTCATCACGTAAGTGGTACCCAGTGCTATGCCCTGTAAAATTCTGGAATTAAGAGATTAAAGTTCTTAATTTGGGGTTATAATATCCTGACTTTAGTGCAATTTCAACCAGTCAGTAGTTAAATGTTAAATATATACCTAAACCTATGGCCTGAAGAAAGAGTCTCCTGAAAAAAGTGTACATGACTTAGTCTTATGCTAAGGGAACTAACAGTCTGTTGACTGAAAACAAGATGAAACAATTAGAAATGCTTATGTTTTGACCCAAAATTCTCAATCTGACATCCGTTGACAGGATCTCAGGCTTGGCTTGAGGAACCATCCTGACCTCGTAACACGTTATGCAGATGGTTACTAGGGTGAGGGAGTGAATGGTTTTTGTCACGTTCTCAGAGGGGCTCTGTGGCTGGGGAGAGTTTAAGGAGCAGGGTACCTGAAGGCAGTAAGTACTAATTATATACTCATGAATGAGTGAGTGAGTGAAATGCAGGGAAACTGTTTTCCACATGTAAATGACTAAATATTAATCAAGTATATTCATACACATACACATTTAAAGCTGCCAGTTGATGAGAGTTTCCAGCAGAGAGTAGCCCTTCCTCTTAGGCTGCAGCGCCTGCCTGGATCCGCTATAATAAAATATGTTTAAATTTTTCTGATAAAAAAATTTTAAAACCTCCCCTGACCCAGCTTCCACCTGGGCTCTGTCTCCCATTCCTTTTACAGCTGAGCTCCTCAAGAAAGTTATCAATACTGTGTGACTGGTTTTCGCTCCTGAATCTTTCCCAGACAGTTCTCCAGGGACCACCCTCTTCCCCCTCCCTACCCCAGTCTGGTCTGGGGCTGTGGGTCCTTGATCCTCCTATTCCTACTCGACTGGGCAGCAGAATGCCACAGAAGTGCTCTCGCCCCCTCTGCAATCTGTCCTCTGCACTTGGCTTCTAGGACACCTTCCCTCAGGACTTCTCCTGCATCGCTGTTACCCTCCTAGACTCGCCTGCAGCTTTCTAAAGAAAGATTGGGGAGCCTCAGAGCTCAGTCCTGGGCCCTCTTCTGTCCCCTGTGGGCCCTTACTCATGCTGAGGACTCCGGGGTTGCCACCCCTGCTGTGACCTCCAGCCCACAGTGGCAATGGGACCTCCCCTGCCCCCAGACCCCTGCCCCTGCCTCCCCACCAGCCACCCCTCTGTCTCCTCTGCAGGGCCCATCCTCTCCTCCCTCAGCTCTTCTCCCAAAGGTCACTTACCTGAGAGGCCTTGGGGCTACCGCTGATCCCCACCACCCAGTCCTGATCTTTTCTTCTTCACCTCTACTCTCTATTGTCTGCCTGTGCCACTGAGAACAGAGCCCCAGAGGGGTGGCTCTTCTTTCCTGCCTTTGTTCTTTCTCTATGGTGTCCACACCGTTGCTGCATAATATTGGTGGTTGAGGTGGATGGTTCCAAACGTGACGCATGGTTCCAAATGTCCTGGAACTTAAACTTCACCAAACACTGTTTCTTTCCAAGAGGCCACTTAGGTCTTCCACATACTAATTCCCACATGGAGAGGCTATTTGAGGCTTTTCATCTTTTTACAGGTTTCCTTTCCACATGTTATTTTTAATATTTTCAAAAATGGTAAATTTTTATCCTTTGAAGGTAGACTGCTAGAAATTGCCAAAAGTCATTCCAAACTGAATGTAGTATAAAAGAATCATAATTAACATGCAATACCATTTTGGGTCAGAAAAATGAAGTGTGATTATTTTGTAAGGGGCACTTCTCCTTCATGTGAAGGTAAATATAAAAAAAGAAGGGTTTCAAAAAGATTTTGAAGGATTTTGGGAATATAATCATGAATTCCTAGGAAATTACTATCTCAGAGACTTCCTGGTTCACCTATTTTACAGACAGGGTGAATGTTTTAATGAGTATCACTTATTTGTGTTCAGACGTGTTCGTATATTTGTTTTTGTAAAAGTCTCACTACTTTAGTGTCACCTTGTCCTTATTATGTTTTGCTTTATGTTTGTACCTTAATTGGTTACCAAAACCTTTGTTCGAAATAGAATTTTTTTTGTGTGTGTGTCACTGATTTTCCTAGAATCTGCTTAGGGTTTAAGTGCCACTTACTGAGAGAACTAGCTAGTTTTCTTCCTCTAATTATGATATTTTCATCTGCAAACCTTCCCAGAATATATCACCCACCTGATATTGGCACATGCCATTATGTAAGATTTTTCACTGTAGACTGGGAATTAAATCTTGCTATCAAGATTCTAAACGGAAACTTTTCCCACTACAATGTTGCCTCCAATCCTTTCTTTATGTCTTGACCTTTCCGTTTCACCACACTTTAAAAAGTTATCAGCCAAGTAAATGCATATTTGATCATTATATTTCACAGGTAATTTATAGCTGACGTTTAAAAATCCTTGGCAGTTCTTTTGGCTCTCCTGGTAATATTAATGGGAGTAATTTAGAAATAGAAATAAAATTTTAAAAATGCACTGCTGTTTTGGAACACGAGGTGGCGATATATTTCTAGAGTGGGAATTCCCAGGCAGTTGAAACATTTCTCTCACCCTCTGAATATTCCAGCTGTATAACGTTCAGAAAAGATTTTTCTACATTTAGCGGGTGAATGGCACTTGCAAGATAACTCAGCTTAAATGTTAATCAATGTTAATTTTTCTTTACCTTTTTACATATATTATAGCTTCTACAGTTTTCTTTCTGATATCCATCCAGGAAAAAGCATAGGAGAAGAGCTAGATGACTCAGCTTGGTCAAGCCCTGAAAATTAAACATTCCTTTGAGAGATGGAAATGTTCTAACTCTTATAGTTTCTTTACATTGCCTGAAAATGATTGCAACGTGGCTCACAGGGTGGGGGGGATACTTAGAAAGTGACAATTCAGAAAACATTGGAATGTTGTTAATTTATCCCAAAATGTCCCTTCAAAAGGGTAAATTCTGTGTTCTATATGTGTATAAATAAGCCCTCACTTTGGGCAGGATGTCAAAGAAAATCATGCATGAATGACATAACCGATTTTTAACACCGCCACAAATAGAGCTGAGCGGGCTGGAGTCAATCTGCTTACTCCAAAGCAGTGACTTTCGAAAAAAAATCAGAGGAAATTAAATGACTGAGAAACCAAGGAATCTGTTAATTGCAGAAGGAAAACTGCTAAGGATACCTACCTTCTTACATTATTTTTAAAACACACATAAGATGTACCGGACATGACCAGGTTCTGAGATTAAATGAAGTGCAGGGACACAAATCTTAGTGGAGCCAGTCTTGGCCATGGCCTGAGAGCATATTCTTAGGCTAATGGTGAATTAGCAATTGTCTTTGTTGGGTTCAAGCTTTGGATGAAATCGCTCAGGAACTTTACTAACTAAACGTCTTCCCTACTTGTTACTGTCAGCAACTTTCCCGCCTAAACTATCAGTCCACATTTCAGTCAAAGATTTTCAGTGGTTTCCAAAATGTTTATGAAGTTACTAGGTTGCCTTGCTCATAAAAACTCGTGAAAATTCCTTTCTGGAATCTGTCACACAATTGGTGCCAGTAATCCTACAATCCAGTATCATAATAAAGCACAGGTTTATAATATTTATTTTTGATAACATATATACTTTCAAAGGAATAGAACACCCCAGATTGCTGACTCACAACATCACTAGGACGTACCTTTTAGTATCACTTTCCTACCTCATTTGAATCAGAGAATTTGATGTGATGTTAAAACAGATAGCTAAGGAAGTAACTCATCATGCTGTGATTTTTAGTTTTCTTTTAGGTTGTCTACTGGTTCTTGTGTAACATAAATCTTTAGCACACTAGCTTCTGCAAGTCCTGTACTTCGTTAACTTGTCTTGCACAGAGGAGATACCTCACAGTCTATTAGGCAGAGCAAATGAATCCATGAGATGTACTTGACTCTAATGATATATTTTTTTATCGACTCAGCTGCCCAACACCAGGATGTGATGGAAGTGGCCACGTAACAGGAAACTATGCATCTCATCGCAGGTACCTAATGACCTCGTGTGCAGTCAGATTTTCATCATCTTGTTCTATTTTAAATATTATTTTCATCCATTCAAGCAAGATAATATCTAGATCAATAAATGGAGAGTGAGTTAGTTGGGTTTTTGGTTTATTTTGTGGAAATCAAGTTACATGGTATAGAAATCATGATTCTTGGTCAAAAGGGTTTTCTGATCCTATAGTCCAGGTTACAAACCAAAAGTTAGGGTTCATGTCAGGCTTTGGTTCCATCTAGCTTTAGGACTCATGTGGAACAAAGCAAAGACAACAGAGTGATTTGAAGCTGCCCTTTACCCTGTAAATACACCCTCAATCCTGGGTAAATAATAAGTCAAGGAGGTAGAGAGATTAGATGGTGCAAAAAGGCTGTGTTTAATCTTTCCCTTTATCTTCTTCATTGATACGATTTGCTTTCCCTTTGGAAAAGCATCATCACCCTGTGATGCAACAAGAATGGACTCTGTTATCGGTAATCATTGCATCACTGACCTCCAGCCTGAGGGAGTCTCCTTGGGTTAAAGCCCTTCATTTGATAAATAGCAAATCTGAGTCTAGGAGAAACAGTTGAGGTGCCCGCAAGCCCACTGGTTAAGTAGCAAAGCTAGATCAAAGTCAGTTTTAATTTTCCCAGTCCCCAGTCCCCAGTAATTTAATGTATGTTCACAGCTCAGGATGCTGTTGGGTCAGATTTGTATATGTCAGTGTTGTGTTTTGTTTTGTTTTTCTCTCATCCCTCTTTAGTGTTTCTGGATGTCCGTTAGCAGATAAGACTCTGAAATCCCTCATGGCTGCTAACTCTCAGGAGCTTAAGTAAGTGTCTTGCAGCTCAACTTCCCTTTGTCCCCGGTCGTGGGACCCTCCCCGTCCAGTGTCAGTGTGACCAACAACAAGTAGTACATTGTACCTAGCTGAATTATAACAAGGTTACTCTTTCATCAAAAAGTTGGAATGATTAAAACCACATCACTGGGATTTAATTTAATTTGCTTGCTTTAGGGGCTTTATAATAATTTCTAAATGAATGATGTAATAGTTAAACACAATACTTTTTTCTGTTAATTTCAGGATTTATGTTCTAAATCAGACCTAGGAAGGTGTGGCAAAGCATTTCCATCATCTGATTTTAAGAAAATTGCATAATATTTTACCTTCTGGGTATTTTGACTCATACAACTGCCTTTCACTGTTGGGTGTAAACATAATTTTGGATCATTTCTACCGAGTCTACAAGATCTCAAAGTCACACTTATATTAACTTTTACTTAGTAATTTTAGTTTTCCTACTCTTATCTTCTTTTAATACAAATTTCTCACTTCTTTATTTTTACATCTTATTATATTACATACAGAATAATAAAAAATTATAATCTATCTTTTACCTTTTAAAAATGATAAGGCACAAATTTTAAATGGTAAAGAAATAGCATTAAACAAACTAATTAAATTTATTTGCAAATAATGTTTTAGGAAAAAATGAGTGTTACTACTTCTAGTGGTAAAACAATATCTGTATAAATAGTAGAATCAACTTTTAGTGTCTAAAACACATGTAATATTTCAGATATTATATTTTCTTAATTTTTTTAGTATTTCCCTCTTCTAAGTTGTTTAAAAATTTTTATCTAAAAATTACAAAAAATAATTTTATGAAAGAAGATGTGATAATGAACAGATATAAAAATTGGGAGTTTTAGTACCAGGAATAGTAAAGGGAACTATGAAATATATAACTTTTCTCATTTTTAAAGTGTAAAGTACAATTTATTGTGTCATTGTAGCGTCTACAAATCATTTTATTGACTGCCATTTTCCTGGACTAAAATATGAGAATGTTAAGCAGAGACTAATAATGAACAGATTGAAAAGTGAGATGTGCCAAAATATCTTACACAATTGCTCTAAACTTCTACATTGACACTTCATTATAGCTATCGGTTCTCTTAAGTATCGTCTTTAAACCTTACTTGTAGAAAAATGTTGATAATATGTTAAAAACATGTAAGTTGAGAGATCCTAGAACAACATTCAATATTTACATGTTTTATACAGCCATCTATTAATAATAAGCAATATCTTTGGGTTTTCCATACAAGAAAAAAAAGACATTTCATTGACCTCTTGTTTAGATATTCAAGACAAATCCCCAAAGAAGGTTATTTGGTACAGGTATTTCCATAATTTCAATATGCTATTTAACTACTATTTTACTAAAAAATGTTAATTGAAAAAGATTAACCTTCAAGCCTCTCTTATGATAGAGAATACATATTATGTCTTTAAATGGTTAATTAAAGACTCAAAGCAAGTTTCTCTAGTTAGCCAGAAGAGATATGTGCTGATTTCATATTTCATTTGGAAAGAAAAAAAGCATTTACTACATATTTTCTGCCTCAGGACTAGATATAAAATGCATTCTGTGAAAGTTCATTAGGATGAATTTAAGAAAAGGGATGGTATTCACATTTCTCTTTGGATTATTGTTTTTCTCAAATGGAACTTTTGTTTGGGGAGACATCTGAACCATGATGGGCATAAATGTGACACAATAAGTGGAGATACTGTTTACAAGAACCTTCAGAAAAGCAAATATTTTGATGGCCTCTGTGTTTTCACTTGTATTTGGGATTTTTTTAAAAAGGCAACAAAAAGATGAAAATTCACATAAATTTTTGTATGTGAGTGTATTTTGAAACCTATTGTTAATCAGCACTCCAAGTAGAAGTTGGATTCCCTTCCTCTCTCACACTTCCCATTCCGAATTTCACGGGTGATTGTCAGTAAGTTACTGGAGGATTTTTCCCAAAGACTGTTTAGCTTGGGCCCTAAGGCAGGATAGATCAGGTGCAAATTATTTAGACTCTTTGGCAATCATATTAATGTTCCACGTCTCTGGAGTTCACCTATACCACTGTTGTTTATCTGAAATTAATGGATTATCATGGTAGTACAGCATACCGGAGAAAATAAATAATTCATAAAAAAAGTTGGAAAACTTTTCTCTTTACGTGAAAGATAAGAACTTTGCAGTTCTTAGATACTTGCAGTTCTAGACAGAAGCCCAGAAGTAAATTGTGGGCTGACTTTCAAGTTCCTTCTAATTTAAGGTTTAAAAACAGAAAAACAAGTGTACAATAAATAACAACTAATACTTTGTTTACCAAGCATTACTCAGTAATTATATATCTTACAATTTTTTGAATGGATTATTAACCAAAAGATAATTATATTTAAGCAAAAAAAAAAAAGTCCCACAAAAAAGCAGCTCATTCTTTTTAGTTCTATTTGAATGTTTCCCCTCTGTCCATGACAGCCTCTTGGCCCAGGCCCATCCTCTCTTCCTCTGTTTCCCAGGTGTCCGACCCCAGGTTGCGATGGCTCAGGGCATGTGACTGGAAACTACGCTTCCCACAGAAGGTAGGATTGCTCCCATCCCTGAGACGTAGAAATCAGCTTGTCAGCAGCTGTAGTCAGAGAGATCACATGATTTCGTTTTGTTCTTTGTTGGGTGCACATTTTAGCTTGTCCGGCTGCCCTCGTGCAAGGAAAGGTGGTGTCAAAATGACCCCTACCAAGGAAGAAAAAGAAGACCCTGAACTTAAGTAAGTGCAACAGTTGCGGCATCAAGGTTAGCTGTATCTTGTTGGTCAATGGGCAGGGTCTTGGTTGGCATGCAATCCAGCATGGATTGAGTTTCAGGGAAGGTGTACCCTATTAAACCTAAAGATTCTTGAAGCAAGAGTCAGATTATTTGGAGGGTCGAGAAAATTTTCCTATTCATAGCTAGAACTGTTTCCACAGTTCTTTGATAATGCCGAAAAGAAAGGGGAAGCTTTATAATTTTCTCAGTTGTTTTAAAGGAAAATAGCATTGTGGAAGCGCTATAGAATGACAAATACGGTGGCATTTCCCCTGAAACTTTCATTTTTCTTAAAGTGAAATTGTATCTAAATTGAATTCCCTCCTTTAATAAATATGCTATCAAGTCTTGGGTGATAGATATATGCAGATGTGGATGTAGAAATTTAAATTGTTTTCTCTACAACATTTCTAAATACAATATTTAAACATTTGGCAACCAAAATTCCAGTTCTGTGAGTGATATGTGATGTCATGTTCGTTGAGGCAGTTAACATTTTATACCCTTGGTCTTTGTTTGGAAGCAAAATAACATAGTGTGTATATGGCTGGCTCTAGAGCTAAAAAGTATGGGCATGAATTTGGCTTCACTTCCTGTAAAATGGGTGGCAAGTTACCAAAGCTCTACAAACCTCGTTTTTCCCCACCTACAAAATGGGATAATACTACTCTCCACCCAATAGATTGCAGTGAGTATTAAGTCAGATGATGCATGGAGATTGCTCAGGGCAGAGCCTGCAGACCATTATTACTGCTAATACACCACCATTTTGCTGGCAATAGTGGCATCTTTTAAAACAATAAGTTCATGGCCTCTCTTCTTTATAGTCTGAAACTGATGCTGCCTTCTTCCCAGCTGGTAATGTCTCTGCTATGTCTCTCTAGATGTCCTGTGATAGGATGTGACGGCCAAGGTCACATATCAGGTAAATACACATCACACCGCACAGCTTCTGGCTGTCCCCTGGCTGCCAAGCGACAGAAGGAGAATCCGCTCAACGGCGCCTCCCTCTCCTGGAAACTGAACAAACAAGAATTACCACATTGTCCCTTGCCAGGCTGCAACGGGCTGGGCCATGTAAATAATGTTTTTGTCACCCACAGAAGGTAACATTTGTTTTCTGTCTTTTCATGGTGGTGGTGGTGGTGTGATTGGTTGTCACTGGGATTGCTTGGGGGAGGGGTCCTCCTAAAGGTCATTAATTACAGCACTTTAGACATCATGACATGGAGACTTGCTGCAGAGATATTTGACTAGTCTGAAGAATGAAAAATGTCATTTTCTCTATTTCTGAAAATTCATTACAGAGTTTTCAAGTGCTCTAGAAACTGTGCATTTGGATTTTGTATTCTAGAATATTGTTTATGCTGCTATTTTTTTAATGGTTCAGTTTTTAATGGTTTACTTCAGTTCCAAGTGGTGATATCTACTCTATTACATTATGTAATTGCAAACTTTCACTTTACATATTTATATAATTCCATCCCTCTTGTGCACTGGCTCAATTTCAGGCCAAAATTGTAGTTATTTTGCTACTGGGAAGATGTGGCTCATCCGCAGTAGCCAGAAAGAAGATGACACGGTAACTGCTAAGTGTACAACAGGATGAAGGGAGATTTAGAAAACCCTTTCATAGTTTCACAATGACTTAATTCTTTTATCAGTGAGTGTCATGTATTTCAACTGGGCCCTTTGTTGGGCAACAGTGATCTTCGTCCAGCTTTTTGGTTCACATTCTACCTAAAGGAAAAAGACACAAAGATTCACTATTTCCTGGATCAATGGGTCCCCTTCTAGTCTCGCAGGCCGCTGTGCATGATGCTGATTTAAAACCCAATGAATTCCGGTTATCAGCCCTTTATCAGATGTGTAGCATGCAAATATTTTCTCCCATTCTGTAGGTTGTCCCTTCACTCTAGTGATAGTTTCCTTGGCAGTGCATAGACAATATATATAACCAAAGTGTAGTACCCCCATAATATTCTGAAATTTAAAAAAAAGAAAAATAAATAAAAACAATTAAAAAAAATAAAACCCAATGAAGCTTTAGGAAACCCTTGATGCTTTGTTTATAAGCAGCATACTCATTGAGCAAAGTTGGGGCATTTTGACATTTAGCTCAGTTCTAAAGATATGTATTGATGGTGTCAGAAAATGAAGTCTTCCAGGAATTGCCTATTTAAAGGTATATGTGGTGAAACTTGCTTATGGAGAAAACTTGAATTTTTTAAGAAGTTTATTTTTTTATGGCTTTCAAATGCAGGCTCATGTCCACAGTAGCACACATTGTTTTATTCTGAGTTTGAATCATCATTTCTTATCCAGGACAAGCAGTCACAAATCAAGTATGCCTAATGGCACAGTTACTGCACAGTAGCTTGACTTCCTTGTAATGACCTCAGTAACATCCATGGTGACACTACTAATGAAATACTAATGCAGTACTATGGTGAGCACTGAGGGATCTGTTAGCAGTGATGGAATTATCTTTAAAAATTATGAAGAAGTTTTAAATGATGATGGCAAGGCTTGGTGAGGATGTGGAACCCAGGGACTCCCACACGCTGTAGGTGGGAGAGTCACTGGTGGTGCCACTTTAGGAAGCAAATTGCCTTTAAATAGTCAAGTTGAAAATGAACAAATGAACGTGCCATAGCACCCAGCCATGAGCTGTCAGGCTTACACCCCAGAGGCTCTCTTGCATATTGGAAACTGGAGACCTGTCTGAGCACATCTGAGCAGTGTTGCTGTACTAACTCCAAACTGGAAACAGCCCGTGTGCCCACTGACAGTTGAGTGGGTGTCCTTCACAGGGCTACCACAAGTAGTGAAAATGAAGGCACAGCCACATGGGTAAACTTTAGAACATGATGCTGAGCAGGAAAATTGCTAAAGAATATTTGCAGTATGATTCTGTTCACAGAAAGTTAAAAACACTGGCAAAATTACATTTTAAAAAGCTATGTAACAATTAGCCTACAGTTTGAGTTAATGGGTATCTCTCTGGGACAGAGAAGCCAATTGTTGAGGGACCTATGGGTGCTTCAAAGGTCCTAGAAAGGCATGTTCTGTGTTTTAAGGTAAATGGTATTCATTTTAACCATCTTCTTTAAACTGCAAATGTATATTGTATGCATCTGTTTACATATTATGTATTTCATAATAAGAAAAAGAAAATTATGAGTTCAAAAATACAAGCTGTGATATTAATGCCAATATAGTATTTTCTAAGAGAAGGAAAGCAATGAAGAGTTTATATAAAGGAATAATTCGGATTCCAGTGCTCTTCAGTCGAAATTTCTCTTGCTACTTAAAAGATTTAAGAGACTAGATTTAAATTGGGGTATTCTCTTTAAGGTGGAATACTCTTTTTTGCTATATGTAGAATTTAATGAAATAATATCACAAAATGCCTGGCTTGGCCTGGCACATAGTATGTGTTAAATACAGGTGATTTCCTTTCTCCTTTATGAAAATAATATTGAGTCTATGTGTATATAGACTCAACAGGCTTATAAATGTTATGTATTTTGAATATAAAATCCCTGAGGTTGTTCAGTACTCTTTCGAATCACTTGTTCCCTAATAATAGCTAACATATATCCAGGGTTCTCTCCCACAGAGAGTGCTGCTGTAAGTAACTTACATGGTTTATTTCTTTAAACCTTTACAAAGCTCTGTGAGCTACATAGGTATTATTAATATAATTATCCCCAGTTGACAGAAGAGGAAACAAGCACAGGAAAGCTACTGAATTGCCAGAGCCTATACCATCCTGCATCCCCTCGGATTTCACAGGTCCTCAACAAGTGCCTGGCACCCTGCTGAGGGTGTCACAGGTGCTAGTCATACAAGTTTTCTCAGCCAAAATGGGATAATTACAAAACTCACTTTATGGGATGGTTAAGAACAATTTGATGCACGCATTCTATCAGTATTATATTTATATAATAATTACTTTCCAACCTTGTTTTATATCTTTATATGACAAAATTTCCCCTTTGAAAAAAATAACAACCTGAGAAGACAGATGATATATTAAAGCACATGCATACACACACAGACACACACACACACACCCCATTATGGATATTCGTAGCTTTAAAACCAGAAGTTCTGTTGACTAATAGAACTCATTTAGTGTTATACCATATCTTTGCAATTTTGTTGAAGTTTATTAATATATTGTAAAATGATGTTCACTACATAAATTGTATCACCCACCATTTTGCTTTAAGAAAGCAGATGAAAATATAATTTAAAATTGCCTTCATAGAGTTGCAGTTTTGGTCAAAACCATATAAGGCACATTTTTTTCTGTCTTTACAATATGGAGCCTCAAAAGGAAAAAGGACTTTTAAAATATTTTTCTTGCCCAATTTTTTTAAATTCAAGATTTAAAAATGGAAAGATATAAAATATCTAAAATATCTGGAAGATATAAAATGTCTACATTGGAAGATACAAAATATCAAGTGGCATTTTTGGAACCAAAGCCTCACTTTCATAATTTCACTGTGTTCTTTGGTTCTAAGTCATGTAATTATGGACAAATGCTTCATTAACTTTTTCACAACACTATGTCACCCTGAAAATTTTCTGCCATGTTGTCTGAGAAAAGTAAATCCTTTAGGGGTGAGGGTCAGAGAAGCTCCAATAAGGTGTTAATATCCATTATGTTGCAAATAGACTTACTACAGGTCACCTTTAAATATCCAATTTCCTGACCAAATATTCATGATCGTTTTCTGAGAGTACAATATGTGACATAAAACAAAACAGACTTGTACAAACTCTCCATAAAAAGAAAGATTATGAAGCTTATGTAGGCTCCAATTTACAGTGAGAAGCTTCCAGAAATAGAAGACTTGGGTTCTAAGTTGGGTTCTAATTATAAAATAATTTATAGCTTACTAAATTTAGGTAAACTGCATAAACTTCTCTCTATAGATAATATTACATATTTATTATTTTTTATATTTCATAGGCTTTTAATGTAGAATAATTTAATATTCTTAAAAAACTACAATAATTTAGCAAACATCTACTGAGGGCTTTGCTTGAGGGATATCTTCTTTTACTTTGCCAAGTGTCCCCAACTTCAGGTTGAAATGATTGTTTTATAGATGAATTGTAATTAAATTTCTGTGTGAAAAAAATATTTTAAGTGGCCGATTGTGATAATTTTTATTTTGATCTAAAAATTGTTTCTACAAAAATACAAAAAAATCGCAAAAGAATTAATGGCTGCTTAGAACAACAAAAGTATCTGATCATAAACGATGGAAAGCAAGTTTTGTTCAATGTTGTCATTTGCATACTGGTGCAATTTAAATAAAACTGATGACATTAAGGGAAAGAAACCCTGCATGTAATAGTACAACTATTAAATGAAAAGGGTTATAAACACCACTACAGTTTAATAGGCTGCCTCGGCAGTGATTGCATCTGAATATACTTATAGTGGCTCCTTTTATTCTCCTTTCGGATACGTTTTTTTTAAATGAAAAATAGTGCTTTAAAAGTTAAAGAAAAAATCAAAAACTTTCCCATAACCAAACTGCATTTGCCATGGGGGTGTGTGGTGGGGTGTTATTTTTGGTTTCTATTAATTTGTGTCATTCTGTAAAGATCAGACTACGCTTGGCATAAAGACAGAAAGAACTAGATTCTGCTTTATTATGCATAGAATTTTGACTAATTGGGAACAATTCTTATTCATAATATAAATGTACAATTTCATGTTTGCAGAAAATAAAGTAACCACTACTAAACAAACACACTTATATGAATGCGGAAGAATAGCATTTTTACAAAATGAATTAAATGATGATTGTGTATCAGCAGTAACTATTTGTCCTTTGATTTAAGGAAAAAAAACACAAAACATTTAATATTATTTGAGGGCCTTTTGCCTTTGCTTTAATAGATGTTTATTTGCTACTTTTTACAAAGAGGCTATGGGTTATAATGTAATTAGTAGGCAAGCAAAAACACAAATAGTAGGCAGTGAATGAAATGTTTTAATTTTTATAAGAAATGATATACATTTCACACATCAGTGTAATTTCTGTTTTCAAAGCTTATCTGGATGTCCTCTCAATGCACAAGCTATCAAAAAGGGGAAGGTCTCTGAAGAACTAATGACCATCAAGCTCAAAGCAACGGGAGGTAAGAACGTGGGGCCTACTGCAGTCACCATCTCCATGGGGTTGAGACCATAGCTCCCCAAAGGTCTGTGCCTGTCAGAGTATACTCTACGTGGGAAGTGTAATTTTCATGTATGAGAAGAAAAGTTTCCTCACATCTGATCTAAAACTATGCCTTAAAAAAAAAAAACAGAACAATTTCTTGGTCTCTTCCTTATTCTTTAATAAGGATCTCCAACAGAAAAAGTCGGGCAATGTATACAATGGATTAAGATACACTGGGAGAAGCTGTGTCCTTCAGTCTCCTGTGCGTGTGTGTGTTCTTACGTGTGTGCGCTCTCACGTGTGTGTGTTCTCACATGTGTGTGTGTTTTCCTGGTGTAGGTACCCTATGAAATTTCAGGAAACACAATTCCTGGCACCTGCATTTAAATCCTTTAATTTTGTTCTTCTGTGCTTAAAATGATATTTCCATAGTGAAATTCCAGATGATTGAATTCAGCATCCATATCTATACCTGTATCTACATTTCCCTACATATTCCGTTAGCATCAATCCCATCTCAAAGTTAAGATATACAATTTCTGAGCTCTATAATTGGATCCTCCAAGTTTCCTTTGATTCTTGAGTGTTTTTTCTTGATATTTGTAATCAGCATTATCTGGGGCCTATGATGTTTCCCATCAACGATCTTTCTAAAGCATCTGAGAAATAGTGGCAGAGCAATTATTTTGCTTTGGAGACTTTATTTGATTGTGTCTTTGGCACATGACTGGAACTGAGCTGGGGACTTTTAACTGTTGTTACTTTCTTTCGCTGAAAGCATTGTTCAATTTGTTTGTGTGTGTGATTTTTTTAAAAGAAGATGCGCACTGTCCAAGGGAAGGAAAGCTTCCTACTGTTTCTCTTCCGAGGGCTTCATCTGCTTTACTGAAAGCGGTTCCTTGGGAGTCTGCTCTCCCTCCGTGGGTGAGCACCGCTAGGAGCTGCGGGAGGGCAGTGTGCATGTAGAGTGGGAAGAAAGCCCTGGATGGCAGGGACAGCCCTGCGTCCTCCATTCTTTCCAACAATCAGATGCTCAGTAAAAGGCTTTCCCCGGATGCTTGGACTGCTCCTTGGAAATACTCCCCACTCTTCAAATGCCTCTTACTTAGAACATTTGCAGTGCAATTGGGACAATTTAATGTGCATTTATTTATACATCACCCTATTTGAACAATATTTAAAAGGTAGGGAGAGCAAAGCTACACAAAATAAAAGAAATCTACTTAAAAATTAACTTTAATAATGAGACAAAGGAAAATCAAAGATAAGAAAGTGAGATGGAAAAAGCCTGAGGAGATGAAAATGAGCCGGTTCACACAGGGTAAATAAGGATTGCAAATTTGACTCTGCTTTTTAGAAGCCAAAGCAGAAAGAGGATATAATCACTATGGGAATCACACCGTAATAAGAAAATTCAGAGTAAAACTCTTTCTCGAACCAAGTACATACAGAAAACATTTCATAGGAGTCCTCATTACAAGAATACCAAAAACATCTATACTCTAAATATAATGTAAATCTCAGGGCTGCTCCTAATAAAGATAAAACAGTGAGCCAGTGGCATTACATCAAATTACGATGGAGCTTTACAGGGGGCCAGCGCCGAGGGCCAGGTACACACCTTGCTGGTCTGTCTGAACCCAGAAGAGACTTTCACAGTAACCTGGGAGCAGCTGGACTGAGCACACGCCCTTCAAAGGGTCCTTATAAATCTGTCATCTTCAGCTGATCTTTCAAAGCATGTGGAGCAGCATCAAGATGGGTTGGATGCATTAAATGCCAGGTGCAGTCATTTTAGGTGGCCTGGTAACTGGAAAAGTACATGTTTTACAGTCCAAGAAAGTAGGGACTGATGCTCCATGAAGCTTAAGAACCTTCAATGACTTTGCATGAGGAAAAAACCCACCTGAGTTCAGGTTGGTGGTCCGTTGAGGGTCAAAGAGGACCTGAAGTAATTTGGAGTCTAACAACACTCCATCCCCTGGTCCCCTGCCTTTAAGCATGGCCACAATCATTGTTCCCCAGATGATCTTTAAAGCAGGTGTAACCCAACACTCCCTCAACTGTAAAAAAATTTTTAAAAATCAAATAGCAATAAAATATAATATATAAATACAAAATATATAAAATATAAAGTGCATACAACTTTAACCTTAGCGTACTATGTTAATTTAAGTACAAATCATTCATGCAATTAATTGAATTAGGTAATGTTTTAGGGGAATATTACCTACAAACCAGTTCAAACACAGAAGGCCTATACCAAAAAATGTTTACTTTAATTTTAGAATTGATCTTCACTTCTCCATCCTTGCCATAGCTAAATAGCCACAATAATTTTTTAAAGACCTTTACTAGTCCTTGGTAATAGAATTAGTTCATCTGTATAAGAAAGAATGCTAGTCCTTCTGTGCTTTGTGGGAACAAATAAAAATTAAGATGGTTGATCTATACACGTATTCTTAGTAGATCCTTCTAGCTCTTTCCATGTGGCAAAATAGCGTGTCCTAAATATTGTGACACATCATTCCTTTCTGGATTCTAACTTTCCTCACTCCTTTAATAACTAAAATAGTCAAATTTATGTTAGTCCATTTTTTTCTGTAAATAAAAAAGAAGTAAAGTTTTAATCTATAAACCTATTAATAAAAATAAATGTTAACTCAAGAAATATAATAGAATTTGTTTGCAATAGAATTGCTTCATTTGTATATGAAAAACATAACTACAGTACTTAAAGCCACTTATAAGTTGAGAACACCTTCCATATACAGGTATATACATAACTTGTATAATTATACAGAGTATAAAGACAATATTATAAATTACATAACCTTAATTATGCAAATTAGGCACAGATTAGTACCAACTAAACATTAAAATTATTGAATGAAAAGAAAGCGTATTCTCTTGCTTTTAGATAGATGGATTCCATAAAAAAACAGGGTATTTAGTGAAATATTTAGTGAAAAGATTATATGGTTTCCTTGATTGACCATAACACCTAGCTAGTCTAACATTCTACTAGAGTATGTCTATTACAAAAAAAAAAAAATCAGTGCACACTTTTTATTGATACTTCCAAAACAGATTAAATATCTGTGAGTAAAGTTAGCATTATAATGATTAAAAAGCCATATTCTGGAATGAGAGAGCTTATGTTTGAATCACAGCCATGCTACTTACCTTGTACCTTGGTTTTCCCATCCATAAATTAAGGTAATAAGTGTTTCTACCTCATGGTTTTCTTAAGAATATCAAATGAGTTACCATCTGGAAGTGCAGAGTGAAATTCAAAGTCTGCAGCATCCACTCCCTGGTACACAGCTTGACGGAGGAAGAGAGGAGGCTCGGAAAGACGTGTGTGTGATAAGGAGGTTGGAGGATGCGGGTCTTAGTGGCAATACATAGGGGAACGTGTGAACAGAAAAAAATTATGAAGAGATTAACTGAATTTGACCCTGTGGCTAAAATATCTCCCCAAATTCCCAAAGTCATCATAAAAACATTAGTCCATTCATTTATGAATTTCACCAGAATTTACATATTAGATCCCGTGATAATGTTTCTTTTTCAAGGTCCCATCTTATGGTCGTACCTTCCCCACAAACTCCAGGCAACTTCTGTTATTAGGCATCTTCCAAATGGCCCTGTCTTAATTAAGAGGCTGGGGTGTCTTCATTAACATTGGGCACCAGGAAAACATAATCATGAGTAAACCTCAGTACCAAAAACCCAGGCTGTCACTTAGAGTCTTCTCACAAGCATCTGTAACTTAGCCAAAATTAAACTTTTACTTATCTTACTGCAAGTTGCACCCCCACCCCGACCCTGTCTTCCCCATCACAGAAACAGCACTGTAGTTACCCACCTGCTCCAGCAGAAACAAGTGTTCATCAGAGATTCCTCCCTTGTCTCTTACCCTGCCTCCAGCCCATCACAAGGCTTGCAAAATCTGCCTGCACATAACGTCTTAGTCGGTCTCCTTCCCTTCACCTCTCCCCGCCCTGCTGTGCGGGCAGGGGGCATCAGATTTAGCCAGGACCCCAGCAATAATTTCCTATCTGGTCTCCTGACATCTACTATGTCTCCCCTTCAATCTGTTTATTCTCTACTCAAAAATCCAAATTATGATTTTGAAAAGTCAGCCAGATCCTGACTCCCTGCCTAAAATCCTCCCCTGGCTCCCGTCAAGTCAGAATGAGCCCAAGTTCTCTGTGAGGTCCCTGTGACCCGCTGCTCCTCACTCACCTTCTTACCCTCCTGGACCGCCCACTGCCTTCCCACCCAGCCTTTGTGCTTCCTGCTTCCGCCCTGCGCCTGGAATGCCCATCTTGCTGCCAGTTTTCCATAGGGCTGCCTCTGTCTTACCTTCAGAGTCTCCGAGTGAGTGAGTCTTCCCCAGTGAGGGGCATCGAGGCACCCTGCATGTTTCCTTCATAGCGATTCACATTGTACAAGGTCTCCTAGTTTTTTGTCTGCCTTACCAGATGTTATATAAGGAAATACCATTCCCTGAAGTGGAATTTTACTACAAAAAGACAGAAAGAAAAAGTAATATGTCAAAGAAATTTAGCAAGAGGATTTTGTTTGCTCAAATTGGAAAAATTTCAAGTGTGGATAACACTCCAAATACCTGTTTCATTGAGATTCCAAATATTTCAATTTTTTTCTTTCCTGGCTCTTACCTATCAGTCGTCTGAGAGAAGATTCCTTTACCAGCGCACCAGCCAGTAAAATCTGGTGCTTGGAAATGCCATGCATTCTCCAGATACAGCCAGCTGGTGCAGAATGAGTCCTGGGCCCCAGATGTTATACTTCCACTAGGGTGGTCCCCGATAACTGTTGGTCATTTTCTTAGTAGCTGTGTCACACTGTTGACTCATATTCAAAATGATCTAGGTACTAAGATACCTAGATCTTAGTTGTTGGTTTGTTTCGCTTTTTCTATTAAATCTCAGACCTTGAGTTAGGTCAGTCTTATGACACACTCTATTTATTGGTCCATGCATGGCCCACTTTTATTTAGTAGTTAGTTACTTTTAATAAGCAGGAAGTACCTACAAAATAGCCCCTGTTTTATCAGGCTGTATTCGATGTAACTTTCAGGGCTTACTTTTTTTTCTCTTCACATTATATTACTAAGAGTCACCCATATGGCTTGTTTCCAGGTTGCACTTTTGTGAATAGCACTGCTACATACATCTTGTGCATGTTTTCTGTTGTACATGTGCAACCGTTTGTTTTTGGAATTGCTGGGTCATAGAGAATATGAATGTTTACCTTCAGTAGGTAATTAACTGTTTCCCAAAGTTGTCACCCCGGGAAAGTATAAGAGCCTAGATCTTTTTCAAACCAGTTGTCAAGCCAACCCCCCACCCACCCCTACCACCCCTGCCACTGCTGTCCTACTTTCATGAAATTGCTGTTATTAAGTCTAAATGCAGAAGCTCACATTTATCCCTCTTCATTGTCAACTCTGGTTTAGACTCATTCTTCTGGACTGCTGAGATTCCCTTTAATCCTGCTTCTGGCATCCTTAATGTTAACTACCTTCCCCAGCTTCTTAAAAATCTTTAAATTGCATTCATAGTCCTATAAAATAATCATGGGAAGGTAACTCCCAGCCATTGAAAGCCTCCTACATGTTCAGCACTCCATATTTTATTGCATTCATTCTCACAACATAGATATGATGCCTATTATAGAGAAGAGGAAACTGAAGCATAAAGAAGTTAAATAAGTTGTCAAAATTCAAAAACAAGAGTCAAGGCTAGCATTCAAACTCTGAAGCTGATGTTCTTTCCCCCCTAAATTGCATTTGCTCCTCATCCAAGTCCACGTGGAGAATCCAATCATGTGTCCCTGGACTCTAACTCTCCTGCCAGCACCCCCAGCTCTGCCCCCACTCGTGGGTCCTAAGGTCCACCTGAAGTAAACATATTTAATTACTCAACATAAAACTGTCCTTGGAGCAGTGTGCACAACAGAATGCATGGGCTTTGGAGTTTAAGCCCAGCTCTGCCTCTGAGTTTGAACTTGGGCAGGTTATTTAACTTCTGTGGGTGATTCCTGAGGCCTCATTTGACCTCTCTGAGGCTCAGCGTCTTCATATGTGAAAAGGGTATGAAGGAGCTTGTCCCATGGGTGCAGTGTGGTGTAAATGAGAACACATTTGCAAATGTGCCTAGCAGCACTCCTGGAACGCAACTGAGCCACATTCAGTGGTGGTATTTTTCTACCCCCTCTTTTTCTTACAAGGGAATTAAATCCCATAACTCCTCTTGTCCACTTTTTCAGAATCCTGGATATGAATGGTTTCAGGAAAAACAATCACATTTAAGTGTCATTTTCAACTAGCAAACTACAAATTAAACATAAAATGAATCATATTTGTCACAGTCTTGTATTTTCAGGTTCAACTAAGATAGTCTGACTCTTTATAGGTATAGAGAGTGATGAAGAAATTAGGCATCTGGATGAAGAAATAAAGGAACTGAATGAATCCAACCTTAAAATTGAAGCAGATATGATGAAACTTCAGACGCAGGTAAAAAAAAAAAGAGTAACTGGTTATCTTTAAAGTAATCATACTCTTTAGTGGAAACAAAACATTGAATGTTTTAACCTCTGTGTCTGAATATACACTGATACCTTAGAATGACTATACTGAGTGTTTCTCAATTACCCAGTTATTGTAAAATCCTAAATAGGTGGGTCACCGTGGGCCATCATTGGTTTGGTAGCTGTAGGCAAAGTTACTCATGTTTTTGCCCTGGTTGCATCAAGATTTCATAAGCAAATAAAGTAGATCATCCTACAACTAAAAAGTGCTGTAGAGCAAGTGATACTTTAGAAAAAAATTGTCATCACATCTTTTTTTAAGGTAAGAGTCTTTAGTTTTATTCAAAATCAAGTAAAACAGCAACTTTTTAATTTATTTTTTATGGAACACCTCTGAATGTGTCAGTATTTGTTAGTAACAGATCTTACTGGACTTTTTCCTGAACAAATTCTTTACCCAAAAAAATGCAAGCAATTTCTCAATTCTGTGTTCTCCTTTGTAATATCAGCCCTATCTCCCAGGGTTTTTTAAACAATAGTTATAACTCTTTTGCAACAAGTCAGCAGGAAAAGAATGAGACAAAGCATAGGATCGAGTGTCTTCCAGCCCTTCCCTTCTCTCCTCTCCTGAGTGTAGGATTTTTATACCACCATGGTCACTGGGTCTCTGAGATGTCCTCAGTGCAGCAGCTTATGACAGAAGACTTTAATCTATCTGAAATGCGGTTCTGATTCCCTTACCCAGGGTGACCATTGTCCCAGTCTTCCATTAGTGGCCATGTGGCACACAGAAAGAGCTTGATGCTTTGGTTTAAAAATCATGGGAATTCCTCTTGAAAACCATTTGCAAAGAGCGCAAAGGCCTCTGCTCTCATGGAGCTCATAGTCTAGAAGGAGGAGGGGGATGATAAACAAAAATCGTAGAGGATAAATTGTGTTGTGCGCTGGGATAGGGTGGGGCCGGGTGAGCAGCCGGATTTCCATATTAAATAGGACGACCAGGACACAGGGAGAGGGAAGTGCTCAACAGAAGTCTTGAGGAGTGGAGGAGTTAGCCAGGCGGCTATAGGGGAAGAGGGTTTCAGACAGCAAGTGCAAAAGCCCCAAGTGGGAGAAGGCCCTGCAATTTGAGAAACAGCAAAGAGGGAGTGTAGCCTTAGGGGAGTGAGCGGGGTGGGGCAGGTCACAGAAGAGTCCCAGAGGCAACATAGGGCCATGTTAAAGACCTGCATTATTCTGAATGAATGCAGAATGTTTTGGGCCTTTGAGCCAACAGGTGGCATGACCCTATCTGACTTACATTCTGAATTGCATTTTAAGAGACACCCGTTCTGGTGGCTGTTGAGGAAGGGCAGAGAAGAGATTGCAGGGAAGGTGGCACAGTCAGGCTGGTGGCCAGGCCCAGGCAGCAGCAGTGCAGGGAGGGACAATGGTCCCATCCTGGATATTTTGAAGGAGGGGCCCAGTGGGTGCGAGGTGTGAGAGAAAGAGTGCAGGGAGGGTGCGTGGAAGCCTGAGCGTGTTCTCGTTGCTGCCAGCTGCGGACAGAGGAGGTTTGGGGGAAATAGCAAAAGTTCGCTTGGGGGCATGCTGAGTTTGAGATACCCATCACACAGCCACGGGGAGAAGTCAAATCTGCAGTTCATGGAGAAATCTGAGCCGAAGATACAAATTTGGGAATGTGATTCCGACACTTGGAGCAACACGATGGGGCTGCAATTTTGTGCAGAGAAGCTGCAGCGTATGCATCCCTTGGCATTTAGATTCAGCTGGTACATTTTCCTTCAGAGAGATACCTTTTGTACTCCTTCCAAACCCCACTTCTCATATTCCCAAGTTAATTCCATTTTAGATCACGTCCATGGAGAGCAACTTAAAGACAATAGAGGAGGAGAACAAACTCATAGAACAGAACAATGAAAGTCTGCTGAGGGAGCTGGCCGGCCTGAGCCAAGCGCTCATTTCAAGCCTCGCGGACATCCAGCTTCCACAGATGGTGAGTCAGAGGCCAGAACTTGGCTGTTCCATTACAAGTGTTTGCAGTGTCGTCGTCGTTGGGCGGTTACCCCCAGGGCTGCCAGTCCGAGGTGTTTAGCTTTGAGGAGACCTGTCAGCACTCACAGGGTGACCATGGCCCACCACGTTCTGACCTGCACTAACCGCCTTCACTGGGAACGTGGTAGATATATTTAAATTATATTGAGGCCAAGGATTTTTTTAGAAGCTAAGGTGCCTTCTTAAAGATGAAAGTTTATTTAAAGCGTGTTTTATAATGTGATATGAAAGTTGGAGGCCAGAACTCCCTCACTGAAAATGTATTTCCAAGTAGAAGATTCCATGGGTTACAAATCTGAGACCTAGTCATTCATATCATGCACCCAACTCAAGAACTGTAGAAAAGAAAAAAAGTTTAATTCCCAATAGACTTGATGCTTTCTTCATATTTACATATGAAGAACATACTTCTCCTCATATAAAATAAAAAGCACAAAAGTGAGCAAGGCATCCTTATTCCCAAAATCTAAGCATATATTTTAGGTCTGCAACTATAGTCATGCATTCCTTAACAACAGGGATACGTTCTGGGTGTGTCATGAGGTGATTTTGTCCTTGTGCAGACGTTACAGAGTGCACTTACATAAACCTAGGTGGCATAGCCTACTGCACTCCTAGGCCATATGGTACAGCCTGTTGCTCCCAGGATACAAAATCTGTGCACATGTTCCTGTCCTGAATGCTGCAGGCAATTGGAACACAATGGTAAGTATTTGTGTATCTAAACTTACCTAAACATAGAAAAGGTACAGTAAAAGTATGGTATTACAATCTTATGGTACCACCATTGTATATGTGGCTCATTATTGAGATGTTATGCAGCACATAATTGTACTTAGAATTCTTAGAAAATTAGTTCCTTTTACATATTCATAAATACAGACAAATCTTTGGAGGAGGGGCTGCATTGTTGAATGCTTTTAATTTCCTCAGAGCCTACCTTTTTAGAACAATTTTTCCAAAGCTGTCAATTTTATACATAAAATGGTTTAAAGAAACAGCAATGTAATGAAGAAATACAATTGGTTTTGCTTAAAACAATAAATCCCTCCATTTACCCAACTTCCTAGCGTGGAGCTCTTATCTTACCCAATTCCAAATGTGACCCCCCCCAAAAACAATCAATAATGTAACAATGAGCGCAAAGGAAAATAAATTATTACACTATGACCAGTATTAAGCTACTTCTTGGATATTATTATAATATTATTTATTAAAAGTTTGTCTAACTTATACTTCAAATGTGCGTTCCTTAATATTTTGTTCTTCATCCGTGCCATAAAAAAAATAGGTACCATACAAGGTAACCTGTCCCTCATATAGTCGCCACACAAGGCACTCTAGTGTTTTTTAAGGCTGATCACAGAAATGTTCACAAAAGCACCAAAGAGTGAGCATTGGTATTTCCATTCTATAGTGGAGGAAAGCAAGGCACAGAGAGTTTACATAATTTGATCAAGGTTCCAAAGCTAGCACGAGTCAGGTGGCCCTGGCTTTACCTCTGTAAAGCCTTTATCCACTCTGCCACCTGGATCCTAGTTCAATTACATGATTCTCCAAGAAACACATGGCACAGCAAAGGCAGAAACTAAAAGGGAACAGAAAATCATGATTGGACCTGCTTAGCACAGCCAAATAATCTTCAAATTTAGAAAGCTTATTTTCAAAATAGCAACAATAACACACTTAGACCTTTTAAAAGTCCTTTCTTCCAAGTACCTTGTGAAGTAAGACACATGTCATGTGTTTTCAAAAAGATGGGAAAACAGAAGCACCAAAAATGGCTGAGTAGCATATTCCTTTGTGGCATTCATTCCCTTTTACTTTTGCATGAAATATACACATATCTGGTGTGTACTCTCCTTGAAGAATCTCATCAGGCAAAGGAGATACCAAAACACACAAAAAGAACAAAGGATGAAGAAATCTTGACTCTGTGAAACGGATACACTCCCTGCAGAGACAGATAGAGAAATTAAAAAGTATATTGCAATGATGCTGCAAGGGAAAAACAGGCCACAGGTGTCTGAGGATGGAGGAGAAAAATTTTCCATCACAACTAGTTAGTGAGCAACTTGCTCAAATCTTAAATTCCTTAAATTCCAGCCCAGTGCTATGAAAGGAACCACTTGGTACAAGCAACCCTTCCTCCCCAGCCTCACCAACATTCCCTTTCCGCAAACAGGAGGTCTCTTTTGTGCTGAGCATATGCAATTGTGGCCGAGGCTGCCTCCCAAGAGGAGTAGAACAGTTCTGAGAAGTCCAGCTCAGCAGCCAGCCATATCCTCTCTATGGCTCCAAATCAACCCCAAACACTGTACAAGCAAGTCACGCTAATCCTATGAATTCAGAGTGAACAGATGAATCCCAACACACACACAGTCTCTTTCCATCTCCCCCAGCTCCAGCAGCCATATGGATCCTTGCCTCCCTCCCAGACTCCTGGGTCACTGGTATTCTTCAGGTCACTTGGCCCTCCTTTTGCCTCAGCCTGAACCACTGTGATTGGGTCAATGTGTTTTGTCTCCATTTAGGGACCCATCAGTGAGCAGAATTTTGAAGCGTATGTAAATACACTCACAGACATGTACAGCAATCTGGAACGGGACTACTCCCCGGAATGCAAAGCTCTACTGGAAAGTATCAAACAGGCAGTGAAGGGTATCCATGTGTAGGATCGCAGCGCTGCCAGCAGCAGAAATTACCAACCGCAGCAAACTCCAGATGGATCCGAGAGAGGTTCGTGTACCGCTAAGGCGTGGAGATTGCTGTACGGCATTTACAACTGCAACACTGCACTGATCTTCCCAGCTGACATAAAGAGGAAAGAAAGACTGTGATAAACTCTTTGGATTAAAAGCAATGCAGTCAATTACTAATCTTATTTATTTTCATATGTTTTTCTTTTATTTCTTCATTGCACTCTTTTTTTGTAAAGTATATGTAAAATAAATGTGACATTTTTATAATTTATTTATTACTAATCAAAGAGTTTTTTTATCTTTTAACTGCATTTTGAAGTCTGCCATATTTTTACAAGTGTGTTTATTAATTTATTTTCCAATAGGATCTAAAGTAGAAATGCTATTCTCAAATCACCTATCTTGCTGGGTTTAAATGAGAAAACAAAAAAGTGTGAAGAAAATCCTTGTCTAAGGACTGCACTATGGTCGAGTTTGATTTTTATTGCACATTTCTTCTCCCTTCCCCCCCTCACTGGCTTTTGGATTTATAAATGGGTTTGCGGTAAGGTGAGCTGCGTGCAAGGAATAAGAAGATAAATGGTGCCCACTAGTGGGGAATCCGCACTCACAAAAGCACAGGATGCTGGAAAACAGCCTGCTCAGAATTTGTTAGCAATAATTAAATATAGCAATCAGCAAAGTATTCGACTTGGCTGTACGGTTTTAGTTAATGTGAATTATTTATTTGAAATGTTTAAAAGAAACATAAGCTTTTTTAGTGATGCAGATTTGTCTGTTTGTTTTTCAAGTCATATCAGATAGTTGGCAACTCTTTATCCCAAGATGAGAAATAAGACTTGGTGTGACCAGCCAGGCTTTCCTGCCATATGTTGGTACAATATACAAGTGACAATATTGGTGTAGATTTGTACTTAGAAAATACAAACACATCCAAATGGAAAATTTTGTAGATACCATATCCCCTGAAATAGCATTTATCTTACTGGGTTGACTGGAAAGGAATGGAAAATATAGTAACACATGAAAAAATGCTACTCCGATCTGAGTGATGACTTCAAACACTGGCAACTTTGTTCTCACCCTCCTTAGGAAATAAGACAACATTCAATTTGATAAAAATCTTGCCATAGAACTACAAGTGCTACAAAGTATACACACAAACTGGTACACACAGGCATACTCACACATATATGCACACAGACACTCATCCACACGTAAAATTGAGCCCACAATCTTGAATTTCTGAATGGATCAGAGTTTAGTAGTTGCTATAGTAAAGGCAATGTCTATTTCAGGGATTGTAAAGTAGTTAAGCATTGTTTCAAAAGTTTTTTTATATTTATTTTTTTTAAGGAAAAGGTATAGACAACCAGCTAAACTGCCTTTTTGGTGTGCACACACATTTCATGTGCAGACGTGCCTCTGTGTAAATGTACACATGAACTTAGTGTGGGCTTAATTTTCTGTGCTATAACAAAAGTGTTTATTTTTGATTAGCCTCATGGATATTTAGATTGAATGTGATGGCATTCACAGGCTTGATATATTCCACTGTTATTACTGTTACCTGCACAAATGAAAAGTAATACTCAATGGTAATTCCACTCCTGTGAGACTGTGGTCATTGTTATGCATTAAGTGGGGCTTCTCTTTGGTTTGGGGTTCATTTGAACTCTTGAATCTTAGTTTAGTGAAAATGAAATGTCTGTTCTTAGGTAGGAACGGTGTTTATTTAAAAATCAATTAAAAAAAAAAGAACTACCATATGTGCTGTCTATTATAAATGGGACACCAAACAAAATTTTCTATTAAAGTTACGTACTTGCAAACATTTTGCTATACAGTACTTCATAGATGCATACAAATGAGTTCACTTATTACAAAAACAAACGTTTAATTTGCTAAATATTTTAACAAGTTTATTATATATTGTATTTAATTTAAAAGAAATCTCTTACCAACCTACGTATTTATTACTGTAATTTCCTATGACTTCAGGTTAATTTATTTGTGTTTGCATAGTTTGAGCAGGATGTTTTGTGAAGTATGTTTGTATTTATTTGCCTCCTTTGTACTTGATGTGTTTTGTAATGTGCACTGAATTTTGTTTTCTTTTCAACTATGTTAATGATCAATACTATAAATTGGGTCTTTTGTAAACAGCAAAAAGGCAATGATGTATGCATTTTTTTAATTTGAAGTAGTTTGTTTGTATACTGTTTCTCCAAACACTTAATATTTCTTACATCAAAGCAACAAAATTGTGTTCAGTGCTGTACATTTGGTGTATGGTAGGAAATAAAAATTGATAATGAGTTTCGATGTGATCTTTCTCAGGCTACTGTATAAAGACTAGTATCCCACGAAAACCACTGTTCCATCACGAGCCCGGTTGAGGTAGACAAGTGTGCTTGAGCCTGCGAGCAGTTCTGATGCATTTTTGTTCTGACAACTGGTCTGCTTGGCTTATTTTTTCACCCCATGTGGACAGGACTTTTAGCACATGGACAAGTCCCCACTGCCTTTGCCGTGGCACACACCTCCAGAACTGGGAGTGCTTTGACATCAGGAAAACCCTTGCTGGCACTAGCAGGAAATTCACCTGGATCTAGTGAGTGACAAATATGAGGCCCACCCTCCTGATTCCAAAATTGCTTCAGGTACTGAGCGTATCTCTCTATTCGTACAAGCTAGTTGAACTCAAAGAAAAATAATAATTTCCAGCACCTCTTTTGCTTGTGTGTTTTTCTTATCTAATGTCCAGTAGTCAGCCTAATTTAATTTTCAAGTTTCTGCCCACATTTACACGTTTCTAGAACTGATTTCCATTTATCCTCGATAAGGTAAAAATCTATGTAATCCATGTAATGAAGCCAAATTGACTTCAGAGAAGTCAAGGTCTCCAGAGGAAAGCCAAGGGCTACCTGGGTAGACCTTCATGTAACAGGGGTCGGCACACAACTGTTGATGCACAATGTAGTTTCCCTTTAGTCACCAAATGTATGTGTGCAATATGTGCATGTGACACATCCTGTGGAAATGGATCGCAAAATGCAAATCTGCTCCATCGGTTTCTTTGCTCACCGTTTGCCGAGTGTGTGCATCTTGCCCTGACTGGGGTTTTCTATCAATGAGTAGTGTCTGCAACTCTGTCACCAACATGTCATAAGAGGAGTACCAGTTCTATTGGAAATAAGAAAAGAATGATGAATAAGAGCCATCTATTCATACAACAGATGTTAAATTAGAACACACATACGCCAGGCCCCCGTCCTGACTTCTCTGTGAGGTCAGCCTAGCGGGGATGACGAAATAAGTGACAGGTATCACGATCAAGGTACACACGGGCTCCGATGGCAACGGTGTGAGGCTTAACTAACAAATCTGGAGTTCTTGGGAAAAGCACTGCTCATGGCTTATTAGGGCAAGTTTGGGAAAAGGCGCTGCAGGCAGCAGGAACTGCACTCGCAAAGGCATGTCGGTGAGAAAAATCAAGTAAGCAGCTCCAGGTATTGAAAATATTAAAAAATTGGTAAGAAGTGAGGAGATAAGAGGCAGAAAGCCCAGGTAAGTGTCATCGCATAAGCGCCATGCCAAGGAGTCCTGATTTCCACTAGCAGACTTCAGTATGCCAAAGAAAAATTTAAAATCAGAGAGTGACAGGATCGATTTCCACTGGAGACGATTTGTTCCAGCAGTTCAAACAATTGACATTTCTTACACCAAGGCAACATGTTCAGTGTTGTACATTTGGGGTATGGTGGGAAATAAAAATTGATGACAAGTTTTCCTGTGTTCATTTTCAAGTTAGTATATACAGACTAGCATCACCATCCCATGAAAGTCCTGGGGCCCTCAGACACAGGACAAAAATGCTTGTACTGGAGCCAGTGCTCTGAATGAAAAGAATGGGGTGAATAATTCTTTGCTTTGGCTTATTAGAAAAAGTTTTAAAAATTAACTTGTTATGGTACATAAGTATTTTCTTAATATTCATAAAATTAATATTTTCTATATCTCCTTTCACATACATTACATCCATCCATTTTATTGTGATCTGGGAATAGTAGCCAGTTATTTCCTCTCATTATTCAGCAGATAATTATGAAGTAAGCAGATTAAATTGGCTAATAACTATATACACTGTCAGACACAATCAATGATGCTTTTTATATTTCATCTCACAAAATCCTCAAATGTATGGAGTGAATATCACCATGTCCAGTTAAACTGATGAAGAAACTGGTGGTCAGCAAGGTTAGTAACTTGCTCAAGACCATAAAACTAGAAAAAGGTGCAGCCAGGATTTGACCTCAGATGCATTTGGTTGCAAAGCAAAGCACAAGCTCTTTCCACTATTTTAATAAAACTATACTATTTTGGATAGTCTTCTATCATCAGGACAATAGTGGGACTCACTGCCCTGCATGTTCATAAATGACTGAGCCCAGTGTAGACCCTGGACCTACATGCTCTAACCAACAAGATCTGTCTAGTTGCCTGCCAGATGTTGTCTCATCTGGAGGAAAGAAAATAAGAATCAGGTAAGAGTAAGATATATGCTAGGGCCCATACATACCCCAGTATTCCTCAATCGTAACACTGTGACAATGTACCTCCCAGAAGTCTCTTGCAGGCTCCACAGCCACACTGCAATGGAAGTATTATGATCAGCGCTATGCTGATAAAAGACTGAGGCTTAGAGAGAATAAAGAATTTGTTTGATGCTTTAGAGATACATACCAAGGTCAGGAGTCAGCTCAGTTCTGACCCAGAGACAAGCCCCTGTCCTTCCTGTGGTCCATCACTACTGCCTCTAGCTGACCCCTCTCAAGCCGGCCAGCATCCTAAGCTGCCTCTGAGCACAGAGTCCCTGGGCAAGGGATGGTCAGTTAATCACCACTCCAGGAAAAGTTGTTCAAAGAAGCATCATTTTCACATTTAGACCACACTAATATGATGTACTCTCCTTGTAAAGGCATATCATAAAAATGTGACACCTTAATAACTTATTTGACGAATTGGGACTGAAAAATCTTAATATGGGTTGTAATAACAGTCAAAAAATAAGGAAAATGTAAATAGCTCATTTTTTGTGTTGTTTTTAGAGCAAAACAACGTAATTATTTTGTTCTGTCATTAGCTGCTTTGTGTATGCTTGACAGTTTTGGATTGGCCCCCAACAAATAAAAGGACATTTTGTACTGACCTTTACCACCTATTAAATATTTTAAAATGTAAAGAGAATGTAAAGTTCCCTGCTCTTAAGAAACAGCTGCTGTTTTAGTAGAATTTTTCACTCAGATATGTATTATCATATATAAATGATGTCATTTTCCTTCTGTAACTGATTGCCTTGTTCAGTTTTAAATGAAATGCAGGGTTAGATTTATGGGTTAGATATTATAAAGTGTGAATGGCACTTTGGGGATATGTCACTTTGCTATGAATGTTTGTCCCTCCAAACCTCATGCTGAAATTTGATCCCCAATATTGGAGGTGGGACCTAGTGGGAGGTGTTTGGGTCATGGGGACAGATCCCTCACGTTATAGATTAATCCCTTCCCTGGGAGGGGTGGTGGGGAGTGGGTGAGTTCTCACTCTATTAATTCCAGAGAGAGGGTTGTTAAAAGAGCCTGGCATCTCCCCTGGTTTGTACAGTCCTCCCTTGCCATGTGATCTCTGCACAGGCCAGCTCCTCTTCACCTTCCTCCATGAGTGGAAGCTCCCTGAGGCCCTCACCAGATGCAGATGTCCAATCTCTAGCTTTCTAGCCATCAAAATTGTGAGCCAAATAAACCTCTTTTCCCTATAAATTACCCAGCCTCAGGTATTCCTTTATAGCAAGACAAAACATACTAAGACACACTCTAATAATGCTTTTAAAGGATCAAACTTTTAACCATTAGAAATCTTTGTAAATGTTGATCTCCAAGACTAGTAGTCTACATGAATTTCAAAAATATGAGAAAGGACTTTCAAGTTTCATGCCTTATCAAAGATCTGAGGACCAGAAACATTTGGCTGTGTGCACGGGCCGTGGTTTGCTGTCTTCATGGATAAGCCCCAAATATTGGATGGGCTCTACTTACATGAGTTTACTATTCCAGGAAATTCTTGCCCAGAAAAAAATGGAAAATATCTTCATTATTTGTTCCAGGAACTTCCTAACATTTTATCTGAACTAGATAGAACTAGAGCTACTCAATGTACTCTCAGAATAAATACCCCTTCTCAGAACAATCCATAGCATCAAATGATTGTTTACTCTTTGAGACTCACTTTGGAACCCTGGTTTTGCTGTGTGCTTCTCTCCTAAATTGTTATGTCCTGAACTTGCCCAATTCTAATCATGCCCTCACGTTCAAAGGCCCTCCTTAAGCCAGACCCTTCAAATCACACAAATATCCCACCTTTGCCCACCCCTGCCCCTCAGATGCTCCTCAGACTCTGTCAAGGTAAACTCAGTTTCTTGTCCACAGATTATTTTGGTTGTGTTCTGTGGGAGCCAGCATTTGACAGACTCAATGTCCATACACCCACGAATATATATTCAATCAATATCCCCTATTTTTTGGTAAGCAGGTACATAAATGGTTTGATTTTGAGTCATTAAAAACCTAAAAGCTTAACTGTAAACATTTCAACAGCCTTCTTAAATACTTCTGCAAAAAGCGGAATGTTTTTACTCTCTCACACATATACCCTTTCATCTCCAGGGAATCACCCAGATCAGTAGTAAAATAAATACTCAACAGCATCGGGGGAGGAAGAAGGAAAGGAAGGAAAAAAGAAGAAACAAAGATAAGAAAAGTTATCAATCTTGGTAACATAAGGTTTTTAAAAGTAAATACAAATTCCTCAAGGGCAACAGCAGAAGCTACCTCCCGGACCTGGAAATGCTTTAACTCCCCCCTGGTACTGCAGGGCACCCTGATGATTTTTAAAAAGGGGTGGGTGCATGTGTGTGTGTGTGTGTTTTAACATTTATCCACGTTTAATGTTCACCAGGAATTTCTCAAATGCTTTATACATATTATTTCATTCTCACAATTATGTGAATTATGAATTATGATAATCAGGAAATATTTTTAAAAGGATTCACAAAGTGGCTCGGCAACCCGTGTACTACTGAGAGTGCCTTGACGGTGCATGTCCTCTTCCCCACCCTCTAAACTGAGGCCCAGCTCATCAGAGTGAGTCTCGCCCCTCGCCTGTCCCACACTGTCCTCTTAGCCTCTCACCCTGCACCAGCTTCTTCTCCATCCCAACCTTCCTGCACTTTCCAAACCAGGAGCTATGGAGCACTGAATTATGGCTAATGCCACAGGTTGAAATAAAACTATGTTGGATATATTGAGTTGAATAAAACACGGTTTTAAAAGGAAATTCTCCTTTTCTTTTTACTTATTTTCAATGTGACTGCTAAAAAATGTAAAATTATATATGCGCCTCTCACTAAATTTCTATTGAATGGTATTGTCCGACCATTTCCTCTGCAAGAAACCAAAAAGTGTTCAAAAAGAAAAGCCAGCCGGGTGCGGTGGCTCACGCTGATAATCCCAGCACTTTGGGAGGCCAAGGTGGGAGGATCCCTTGAGGCCAGGATTTGGAGGCCAGCCTGAGCAACATGGAGAGACCCCATCTCTAGACAACTTTTTAAAAAATCAGCCAGGCACAGGGGGCACACCTACAGCCCCGGCTACTCGGGAGGCCGAGGCGGGAGGATGCTTGAGCCCAGGACTTCGAGGGCGCGGTGAGCTGTGGTTGCGCCACTGCACGCCAGCCTGGGAGACGCAGTGAGACCCTGTCTCTAAAAAAAAAAATTTTTAAATAAATAAGTGAAATAACATAAAAAATTTTTTCTACACCTCAAAAATCACAAGGCTTTTCTTCTCCTTTTTTTTTTTGAGGGAGAAAATTCCCAAACAGAAAACATCTCAGAACTATGATGATTTTTACACATTCGGGCAAAGAAACAAAGTGGCTAATCACACTCGAACATCCACGAATGTATCACACATGCCAGCACAACCTGAAAATCCACTCATTTTGGCTTCATTTATTTATTTTTTTACAATTTCCCATCTACATAACCAAGTCCTGGCTTAAAAGATCACCTTAATAGCTGGGAAACATTTTTAGTATTTATCTGCATACAATGCTGAATTAGAAGCTTAGAAAACCTATTAGAAATTAGAAAACCAAAAGAATATCAGGCAAATCCTTCCCTTTTTCTTTGATGAGGAAACAGTTTATTGCTGTGGTGGGAAGGAGAGACCCCCGGACAGGCTTAGTGGCCTCTTGAAGGGGGAGACAAAAAGTGGGTTGTTTATAGTTTGGGGGGCTCTGGTTTAGATGCCTAATTAGGATTGGGTAAAATTTGTGATATAACAGCTTACCATCAGCAGACCCGGGTTTAGACGGGAGAGTTTTGAAGGGAGTCTTAAAGAGTAAACAGCTATTTGGTGCTATCTGTTGAAAGCTGACTGGTCTGATGTTCATTTAAATGGATTTTCAGGACATTCTGAAAGTAACAATAAAGATACAACTTTCATCTTCCCGGGCAGAATTTCCTGCAATAGTGAAGTCATGTAAATAAAGACACTGCAAAAGTCAAGTCATGCCAATGTGTGTGGTAAACCGTGTAGTTTGGATGGTTTCCAGTCTCCAGGCTAAATTTGCAGAGTTTTTGCAGTGGAGTTAAAGAATCCTGAGGCTTTAGAACTGTCATGGTTGGCCTCAGGCAAGGTGTGGGACCAGGCAGCCAGGGTCAGCAGGAGTTTGTGGGCATGAGGACACTGTGTTCTCAAAACGTGGCAGGAGCAAGTTCATCGTCTACTAATGACAGCCTCGCCACATCAGTCTGGACTTCCTTTACTGCATGTGTCTGGGAAGGGGTTAATCAGAAAACATATGCACTACCCTTGCCCTTGCCAGACAGACACATGGGCCTTGAGTACAGCGAGAGTGATAGGCAAGCTGCAGCAGACTCAGAGGAGAGATGCTGTAAACCAAACACTGCCAAATGCTGGGCATGTGTGATCTTAGAAGGTCTCTCACCACCAGGCAGATATTTGTATTTTTATTTTACCTAGATCTTACTTAAGGCTCAAAAGACTTCAGTAACTTCTCCAAGAATGCCCAGCCAGCAAATGGAATGGCTCAAATGCAAACTGAGGTCTGACTGACTCCAGATACAATGGTTCTCCCCCCACATTATACTGCATCTGATCCTTGATTGAGCAAAATGCCAGCCCTGTGTGGGGGATGAAGTGGACAATGGAGAATGAATGTGAAGACCACCAGGCAGGCTACTGCAAAGGCTGAAGAGCCAAGGAGAGACTGAACAAAGGTGGTCTTATTGAATATGGGAAGGAGGCGAGTTCAAGGAAGCATTTCAAAAAGTAGAATTATTATAACTTTCAGATGAGCTAAGGAAATTGACACTTATGTTTTTTTTGGACACTTACTGCCCATGGGTTTTTTTTTTCATTCCAGGTGAAGAAAAAACCCTGAAGCTCAGCTGAGCATCTGATGTTGGAGCTTCTAAAGTGTGTGAAACAGACCACAGTGGGACCTGCCACGTGACCTGCAGAAGGGGGGGCAGTTTCAGCAAAACAAGGAGGGGAACAAATTTGTCAAGCATATTTTACAAATTTGAAGTAGAATCGAAATTATTATTTTCACAGAAATCCCACGTGTCATTAGGTTCTTGAGAATCGCAAATGAGCTACAGGATGGCTAGGGTTAGTTTATATAGACTAACACAGTTAATGGGGTGCAGTTCAACTCGGCAAGGGCATTTTCATGTCTTTTGTGCCATATTGTTTAAGTTGATTACATTTTCATTGTCTTGTTTTGCTGTATTATATTCCTGATACATAAAAATGAATGAAGTGCTCAAAACTGATCAAGGAAGTGAAAATGAAGAGGTGTAAATTCTGACATAAATATTTCAACTTAGAAAAACACACTCCCATGAGTCAGATACTAACACTCTCCCCAATGATAGATGGGGAAACTGAGGTACTGTCTTAGGTCCATTTCGGCTGCTATAACAAAAGACCATAGACTAGGTGGATTATAAACAACAGCAATTTGTTTCTTGTAGTTCTGGAGGCTAGGAAGTCCAAGACCAGGGCAAGGTGGGGGTCTGCTTCCTGGTTCACAGATGGCTATCCTTTTGCTGTGTCCTCAAAGCAGCAGAGGTCAAGGGAGCTCTCTGGGGTCTCTTTCATAAGGGTACTAATCCTGTTTGTGAGGGCTCTACCTCCTAATACCATCACTTTGGGAGTCAGGCTTTCAACCTTTGAATTTTAGGAGGACACAGACATTTAGGCACACAGAGATTTCTTAAACTAGGCTTATAAAGCTCCTAAGTGGCAGAGCTTGGATTTGAACTCTACCATTGTGGGTCTGGAGCCCACACTTGTACGCACTATAATACACTGACACACAATTAATAAGGGAGACCTGTTATCATCCAAAGCCTGTGAGATTTTTTTGTAAATTAATGACTGTTTTGATCCATTATTTACGCTTAGTATCAGTACTAATGGATCACCTGCTAAGTGTGAAAAAAGGAAGGGTGTTAGTAATGGAATAAAACTAGCTAAACTTGAATGCCAATCCATAAACTGCTTCATTTGCAGACAGCAGCTGGCATTGCAGTGTGCCTCTTGTCTTAAAGCTGTGTTGAAGGAAATAGTGGAAATTGAAAATTTATCTTTGGACTCTGAATATATATATTTTTTATCATATATAAAGTTCTTGGTGAAGAACTAGAAAGAACTAGGAAATGGGTTTGCTTTTTCACCCTGAAGTATGCTCTCTAATCAAGGAGAAAGTGTAGGTGCTGTCCAAGATTTTTTTCAAGGAAGAATGAGATAAAGGTATTTCTTCGTTACCCTGATTATGCTAATTAAACCATCTCTGAGGTCTCACGGAGCTTTGTCAGTTTTGGATCTCGAAGATACTCAGTGCCTTACCTATACTGAACCTGTAACTTTTTAAAGCCAAAATGTCAAAATTTTTAATGTTGAGGACAAGATAGCAGAATTTCCTGAATACAGCAAACTATGGACCAAACAGTCCAATCAGCTGAAGTTAAATCTTTCACAGCACTAAATTATTTTTTCACTCACTAAACAAAGAAATCAATGGCCCGTTATTATTAGTTTATTTATTTATAAACTACATGAAGATCAAATACTTTCCAAAATGCTTTCAGAGACAGATACAACCAAGGAATGAACTAGGACTCCATTTACAGCTATTGTTCAAATTAATATTTAATCTCTCAATGTTTGAGTGTGAGGTGCTTGTCACCTTAATACCTTCAAGGCACTGATACTAGTAAGGAGTGAGAAATCGCAACATTATTTCGAGGTCCAGGTTCAATTTAAAAATTCAGAATTTCCTGACAGAGTCACTGAACAATTGCTATCATCTTAATGACATATAATTATGTTCGGATTTCCTAATTTAATAGAAATAAAGAGTAATACGCCTAATTGTAGTAGATAGATTTGGTTCATCTGTACGACAGTAAGAGTACAGCCTCTGTAAGAGTAGCTTAAAAAAGATAGAAAATTCTCATATTCTTTCTCTCTCTCTCTGACAAGGAGTTGCCTGGTAGCCTCCGTTTCTGCTATAAAGCGAAGATGATCTAGGGTAGTTTTAAAGTTGAAATGAACTCAGGTTTGGACTGTGACAAACACCTGTCCTGGCATGCTGCAGGGCACGGCAAAGCCCCCCAGCCCCCACTTTCCACATACTTGTAGAAATCACAGCTAGACTTTTTCCCCCCAAGATCCTTTTAAAATCTACGTGTGTGAACGGGAAAGGAAGGTAGCGAGGATGGAGACCCCAGATGAGAAGAGCCGAGCAGGGGTGAGGCTCTGAGGTCTGGCCGGGGCTTGAAGTCGCAGCGGGACGCTCCAGCGCTGGGGGCAGCGGCGCTGCGCGGATTGGGGAGATCTGGCGCCCGCTCAGCTCGCCCGGGCCGGCGCTCTAGGATCCTTTCAACTATTTTGTGCACCCCTCTCTGGGGCGCTTTCTGCACTTACGCATGCCCTGGTCAGGCCGTCGCAGTGTCGCCAGGGTGGTAGTGCCTGGCGGGTTGCATCCGCTCCCCACGGACCACCCTTGACTGTTCCAGCTCCCGGTCCCTGACCCCCAAGGCTTAGGAGCAGGCCCTACAGTGTCCCTAGGGCTCCTCTGTGGGGCTGAGCCAGAGTTCCCCTCCATGGCCCCCTCCGTGGACCCTTAGCTTGGCCTCCCGCCCTTCCCTGCCCCCCCTTCCTTATTCCCCTACCGGATTTTCCTGGGAACAGCTTCTGCTGTCACATTCACAGGAATCCTGGTCTCAGGGACTTCTGGTGGATTCGAGCTGAGACCCCACAGGAACAAGGGGGAACAGCCGAGGGCCCAGAGGAGGGGCGTGGCCAAAGACAAGCCGTCTACTTCCCGCTTAATTTTGGGATGTCGGAGGGGCCAGGCAAGGACAGGCAGCCCAGTGAATGGATTGTCACCCTCTACACTCCACCACACAAAATCCTGCTTAAATAGCAAATCGATTGTCTTTTGCCATCTAAAACTTGTATAAAACCATGATTTATGTTAGCAAAAACTATAAGGTACTTTGGTAAAATATTTGGTGTCTTAGAGCTAAAAACATCTGCATCTGTATGAATACAGTTTTTACTTTTCATATAAAGGTTTTTGGCACTAAGTAGGCAGAGCTTGAAAAATATTACAGTCTGACTCATGTTATATTGATTTAGAAAAACAAATTGGCCAAGACACAGTTTTTCAAAACTGCTATGCAATAATCTAATGCTAATTTCTCCACTGCAATTACATTCAGATCTGGCACTAAACAATGAGTAAATCAACTTTTCAATAGCCTTTTTTAGCCTGTTCCTATCACTGAATTATACACATTTCCCACGATGCTCTTAATTTCAAAACTCATTTCCTACCATAGTGGGTATCATTTTTCTGAATGTCTCTTCATGATTTTGAGGTTGATTCTGTATTTGATTCCTCAAACACCTGATTTAGTTAGGATGCACAGTGTGAGGAAAGCTTATGTCACATCTAAATACATTTTTTACTCTTTAGTGAAAGGGTTGGTTTACATGATCTATGGATAGAGATGAGTTAAAATGGGAAGGGGGAATTTACATGTATTTCATAGACTATGACTACAATGACCTCACTTCATTACCTTTCAACAACTCATTTTAGTTCTTTTTCCACGTTTTTTGCTTTAACTATTCTCTTTTAGTCAAGCCTACACAACATTCTATTTGAAAATTAGTCTGATTTATTCTCCAATTTAATTTGTCAAAAACCCTGGTTAGTAGATTTATAATCAATTGATATCCACTCTTCTATTTTGTAGACCTAGAACAATTTCTCTTAATAATGTCCTTTAATTGTCTCTAAAATGTTTCAGGCTTTTTCCAAAAATGCCCACAAGAAAGTTTACTTTTATTAGCTTTGGAGAATCCAGAGAAGTGATGGGACAAAAGTATAACATACAGCCATAGTGTGGCATGTCCTATTTCTCCCAAGGATCACTAAACAGACATCACCTCACTGTGTGCAGCCTCTTCCGGCAGCCCCACAAGCCAGAAGGAAGGGCCTTCTTCCCTCTAACCTTCCACCTAGAACCGTAGAGAGAATTCATCCAGTATAGCTGGCCCACCAAGCTGTCAGGTGAATGTAATCTCATTTAAGGACACACGGCAGTGCCTTCTCACAGAAGTGGAAATAGCGAGTTCCATGAAGCTACTGTCTTGCCATATGCCTAACGCTTAACCCACTGCATGACAGCTAGGGCTATCATAACAAAGTGTCACAGATTGGGAGGCTTAAACAACAGAAATTTATTTTTTTCCCAGTCTGGAGACTAGAAGTTCGAGATCAGGGTGTCAGCAGTTTGGGTTTATTCTGAGGTCTTTCTCTTTGGCTTGCAGACAGCTGTCTTTTCCCTGTGTCTTCACATGGTCTTTGTGTGTGTCTGTCTGTGTCCTAATCTTCTCTTCTTATGAGGATGCTAGTCCTATGAGACTAGAGGCCACCCATATGACCTCAATTTACCTTAATTCCCTCTTTAAACACCCTATCTCCAAATACAGTCACATACCAGGGGTTAGGGTTTCAACATATGAATTGGGAGGACACAACTTAGTCACAACACCCAATTTGGGTGAGTTGCAGCCTTATTTCTGTGCTGGCTTTGGTAGGTTCATCAGGAATTCTAACCATGGGCTTGGGGTTTGCTATGGCTTGAGTGTGTCCCCTCCAAAATTCAGGTGTTACCAACATGATAGTATTAGGAGGTGAGGCCTTTAAGAGGTGATCAGGCCATGAGGGCTCTCACTAGTTATTGAGATTAAGGCCTTTATAAAAGAGGTTCACACAGCATGTGGCTAGCCGGCTAGCTTGCTTTTCTGCTCTTCTGCCTTGTGAGGACACAAGACAGCAACCTTTACCAGACAACTGAATCTACCCACACCTTGATCTTAGACTTCCCAGCCTCCAGAACTATGAGAAAATATGTTTTGTTCTTTATAAATTCCCCATTCTCAGGTATTGTTATAGCAGCAAAAATGGACTCAGACAGGGTACAAGACTGAAGATAGAAACCTAAGCCCTATGAAATTTACTCTCCATTTCTCCCCAAATCTCATAGCTCCTTAGCACTGCACTTCTGGGCACAGAGGCCTGAAACTTCAAGGAATTCCTGAGATGATGCAGCCCTAGCTGGGCAGAAGGTGCACATTTCTGCTGGGGGGCTGAAGAGCTTTTAGTCTGAAGCTATGGCAATCTACTGTGGATGCACAGAGTTGCTTGTGACTTTGTGTCAAAGGAAATTTTCAGAACTATAGCTACAGAACACCCAAAAAAAACGGTCCAGGCTTCAGAGAGACAAGGAATATTTGGATTTTAGTTCAGCAGCAAAGTTGGGCCTGAAACATGAGGACAAATGGGGAGCCAAAATTGGTTTTCTTTCTTTTTTAAAAAAATTATTTTCTACAATGATGCGATTGGAATCAAGACTTTCAGAGACTGGAAGCCACAGGCTCTATGAGATGGATGGGAAGTTGTCCATAATGAGGAAGGGACTGGGTTGTAGATCTAGCTCTGTTACTTCCTAGCTGTGTGATCTTGGATGCTTCTTCCTTTTCTTGAACTCAGTTTCCTCTACTGTATAAGACATAGGTTTAATTTAATACAATATCTGTTGCATTCCTACCTAGGAACAAAAGGCCCAGTCTCCTTTATAAATCCTTTAAACAACTCAAAGCTAATCCATCATGACAGCAAGGCCTGGACTGGATTCTTTTTGGTGTTGGGCTTTGCTTAAAGGGCAAGACCAGGAACCTCTGCTCTGCTAAATCACCAAACACATTCTCAGTATCTCCACTGCACAGACACCATCGACACATGCCAAGTGCTGCCAAAAATCTTATAAGGAAGAGATAGATCCCAGGAAAGAGACACTGAGATGAAATTTGCACGGAGGAAACTCAATCGGGAGTGCCCTTGGGATCAAGTCCTATCAGATAAGAAAGAAGCAGGATTGGGGAGTGGGAGGAGGGGACTGTGAGGTAGTCACCCCAAAGACCTCAGCCAAGCCAAGGGGAGCTCTGGGGCTGGAGGAGTCCTACAGAGCTCTTCCACTTTGAGGCAAGGGGGCTTGGCCTTTTTAAACTCATCCACCCTGGATAGATGAGTGCTTCGATCCTAGCAGCCCCGCAGAGCTGGCCAAGGCAGCTCAGTTCTGGAGAGGGATGCAGCTGCCAGCTGCCTGCCACCCACACTCCAAGCAGCTGGGAACTCAGGGCTTCAGCCTGGTAGTGAGGGACCTTGTTGGTACACCCAGTACCCACCTCAACTGTGCTGCATGCACTGGGAAGCCCTCTTTCTAATCACTACATTGCAAAGTAGAGGGTAGCAAGTGCTGTGTTAGAGGGGAAAAAATCACAAGAAAACCATGTTCTCTGAAAGCAGACAAGAATAACTGTGAGACCAAAGAAGGCCTCATGGGAGCAGTAACATTTGAGCTGGAATCTGAAGGATGAATAGAATTTAGGAAAAAGGGATGGAAGATGGGCATCCTAAATGGAGGACACAGCATGAAAACAGGAAAGATGTGAAGTGCAGGATGGAGTTTTTTGGGCAAATATTGAGTGGTGCAAATTTGCTAGAGTACAGATAAGAAAAGGAAGGAACTGGAGAAAAGGTACACAAAGAATGGGGTATACGAGAAGTGATCGTGACATATCACTGACACTCAGGAATGAGGTCCAGTGAGCTAAGAAGATTGACATTTAACCTTAAAGTCTGTTTCACTGCTTTGTCTTTCACAAGATAAAATAATAGCTCTGGGCAGCATTATTTCTAAGTAGCATGAACATCCTCAAGTTCTATTAATACTTTCTGAATCATTTGGCTATTAGAGGAAACTGATTTAACTCAATTTTCCACCCCATATCCTGTGGGCATTCCAGCACCTTCTCCAACACATATTAGGATTCTCAGAGGGACGATGTTCTCCTGGTCACCACTCACTCTAAATTCCCACCTCCTCAAATTTCTGGTCACCACTCAAAGCAATCATAGCTACTAGTCTTGTTTCATGTAATTTCTTCCATCGTGAACACAATCAGTGCCCTCCAGAGAGGTTGATGAGCCAGGCTGAGGTCACACAGCTACAAAGCAGCTGACCCAGACTCGAGCCCAGGTCTTCCTAACCCCATGCCTGTCTATTTGATCTTTCAATGTTAATGGATTCAAAGGGGGAAAAACAAAACTCCGGGTACCATGTACAGATTTTACTGAGTTTTAATGTTTAATATAACCTTTAAAGAAGATATATTATAATGTATAATATATATTCACTACAAAGGTGTGTGTGTGGCAGTCTAATTATAAAATAATTGTGAACAAATTCCTTTCTCTGATTCACATTGTATGTCTTTTTAAAAAGATGAAACTTTATAAATCCTTAGAAGAGTCACTTTAGCAACAATTGGGTAAACACTATAACATTATAAAAGCTACAATTTTGTTACTAGTTCATAAACTATTTATTCTGTTTAAAAATTCAGGGTAATAAATTGATATAATTTCAGCTACACAATTTACAGTAAGTAATAGGCTCATTCTCTTTTGGCTCAGTGGAAAAGCTGAGAGCAACGGAAAGCACGTGACTGTGCTTAATATTAATATATCTTGCAAATAGCTCTTCACTATATTTCATGAAGGATACAGGAAAAAATCTCTGCCATATATTTATTTTGTCTGACTTTTAGCAGAAATAACAATGATGTTTTTTATTGTTGTTTAATATCTGAATATCTGTTTGTGATTTTTTTCTCACAAATTATTCTTCTTTGACACATAAGTACATCAGCAAATATAGAAAAAAGTTGCACTGAAAAATCAGGAAATACAAAGATATATTAAAAACTGATGTTAAAAAATGTTCCTCTTTAAATGTACACGTTATTTATCAGCAGCCATTTCCTGATGTAGCAAATTCCTTCTCCTCACCTTCCCCCAATAGTTCCTCAATAATTTTCCTAACATTTATGTATTTTTATAAATTTTTTATCACTGGACAGATGAATCAAAAAATTTTGCCAGTAAAAACCTTCTTGCAAAACTAGTCTGAAGAAAAGAATTTGCAATTTTATCCATAAAACTTATTACTAGGTGCTTTTGTGCATCCTGATGTTCTCAGAATATTCCATATTTGGAAGTTGGATGTGAATCTTGTTTTAATTATGCATGCCATTCTCATTTATAAGAGAATGAAGGAGTGGGGTGCTAAAGTAGGAAAGCCCTGAAGCAGCTAAATATTTTTATAGCCCCCCCACCTCACCCCCATCTTTTAGATTGTGTTTCTCAAAACAATGAGAACCAACAAGGGTTAATCAAACCCATGAGCATGAAGAATATTGCACAGTGAGAGATCACGGTACAGCTGTGCAGGTTGTGCTTTGGCTCAATGGTGCCCACAGGCATGAATGAGGGTGAAATCTAATCCTCACTAAACTTGTGCCCTGGCCTGGGCTATGGCACAAGAGACTCTGCCTATTCCTCATTTATCCACTTAAAGGGGGCTCCTCTGTCTGTAATTCACTCAAAAGAAGGCTTTGTTCTCACAATGGCCTCAAAGCATTGAGTATGTACAAGAGAAGGACGTTTAAGGTGGGTGGGGATTTCATCCTGCTGAACCCATGGCTGGAATGGCCCCCAAAGCAGTGGCAGGGAGTTCCCACAAGGGACTGCCCAAGCCATCTTGAGATGGGGCTGGCGGGGATTCCAGAGAAGGAAGCACTGAATGCCAGGTGGTCAGTCCAGAGCATTTATTACGGGAGCTTACTTACAGACTGGGCTGCAGCAGGACTCACGATCATCAGCAAGAGAAAAGGGGTGTTCCACCCACACGTTTCTGCGGGGAGGGGCTCCGGGTATGGAGTTTTTATGAGGATTGAAGAATTTGGCTCAGGGCCTGGGCCAGTTTCTTTCAATGTTTTGGACAACAACACAGGTGGCTTTATCAGTGCCTGGGAATGTATGAGGTCCCACTTAGGGTTCAAGCCTGCTGGGAAAATCTGCAGCTGGCCGGGTCACAGAGCAGTCAAGGCATTCTGTAATATCTGGCCGGGACACAGAAACAAAGCTGGGAGAACTAGGAGACCCAACAGTGGAAGAGACACACACACACACACACACACACACACAAAAGACCAAGAACTAGTAGTCAGAAATGTAGAAAGAGTGCTAGGACAAAGACAGTATCCAAATTCAGGGAAACAGAAGTTCTTAATTAGGAATAAAGTTAGTATCAAAGGTAGCAAAGAGGTCTAATAAGATAACTGAAATCTGTCCTCTGAATATAGCCTCTGAAGGTCACCTGGACCTTCCCTGGGCATAGCGCGGGCAGCGCTGAGGGCAGGGGCGGTGGCAGAAGGAAGGAAGGAGACAAAGTCAAGCAGGTTCAGATGGTTAAATACATGGTTTTATCCAGCCCATTGCAAGAAGCAAAATATTTGTTTCAGTTGCTTTCTGTAAGAGTATAATTTTTGCGAACAGTGAAAGTACTGCAAATTAAATTTCCTTAATTTCTGGAAATTTTAGGAATATTCACTTTATATAAGTGCCTATTTATCTCCAAGCCAATCAGAGTAGTATTCCTTTAATTTAAGAGATTTTATACTTTAATTTATTAATACCATCTGGAAGTAGGAAAATATTACACACTCACACAATGAGAGGTAAAGGTCTTTCTGAATTTCATACATATAAATATGTGACCCACAGAAAGAAAGCTTATAGCTTTAATTCAAAATTTCAGCCATGGGTCAAGGGTAAACACAGAATTACGAAACTCACTGGTCCATATCAACAAGCTGTTCTCTTCCCAGACAGTATGAACCCTTAATTGATTTGAGCTCAAAATAGACAATCAGAAAAGACTAACAAACCAGATTCTCTGTTGTCTTGCATTCAACAGACACAAGATTTCTATAAACCATCAATTCATTTACAGAGAACACCGAATGGTTAGACCATAAAACCAACAGAAGCTGGCACCAGAAATCAAGTGAGTACTCAAAAAGAAGCATAACCAAAATTTTACAATGCTACCAGTATAGAGTTTTGTGGGTTTTGTTTTGTTTTGTTTTGTTTTGTTTTTGCGACAGGGTCTCCCTCTGTCACCTTGGCTAGAATGCAGTGGTGTCATCATAGCTCACAGCAACCTCAAACTCCTGGACTCAAGCATCCTCCTGCCTCAGCCTCCTGAGTAGCTGGGACTATAGGTGCTCACCATGCCCAGCTAATTTTTCTATTTTTTGTAGAGACTGGGGTCTCACTCTTGCCCAGGCTGGTCTCTAACTCCTGACCTCAAGCAATCCTCCTGTCTCGGCCTCAAAAAGTGCTAGGATTACAGGCATAATCCACCATGCCTGGCCCAGTGTAGAGTTTTGACAAGAGTCAGTATAGGACCAAATGTTGGACAAGCTCTTGGGTTGCAGGATGGCCAGTCAGAAACAGAGCTCTGTGAAAGCCTGGTTATCAGGTGGAGTAAACAGGGCTTCAGAGGTGAGGTCCAATCCTATGGAGTCACAGCACCACACTGTCAAATACAAAATGACCAGGACAATCCTGGAGAGATTTTATTTGGGCTATTGTAAAAGGAAGAATGGTCATATATGAGGAACATCTCAGAGGAAAGGAAGGAGACCTGGGGTTTTATAGAGGCGGGAAGACAAGAGATTTATCCAGAGTCTTAAATGGCAGTCGTGAGGAAAGACGGAGAGGGGTCTGATCTCAGAATATTCGAGGGCAAACAGTCCTTTATGGTTAGCTCTTTCTTTGGGATACAAAATGATGGGAAGATTTTGGACAGCAAAAGGATGTGGGGGGATTTCCTAACCATTGCTGTTTTCAGGAGCACAGGGCTCAGGTCAAGTTCAACATTGTCAGTGGTTGCCTGGGCTTAGGGGAGGGGACGGGGAGGAGAGAGGCATGAAGTGACTTGGGGTGTGATGGGGATCTTCATATCTTGGTGGAGCTGCTGGCTTCATGTTTCACATGAATGTGATAGGTTATATACTTTAAATATGTCAATTATGCTTCAAGAAAGATGAAGAAAACTGCTTGAAAGATTTACCTGATTGGTATAATATTTCCTTTCAGGGAATGTGTTAATTTTGTGAATATTATGTTCAAAATTTTAGAAGTCAGACTGCTATTCAAGATAACTTCACGTGTGTTCAAAAAATGAGCCTTCATACCAAACTACACTTTGTATTTCAAAATAATAATCATTTGGGGAGATATAATTATCCTAGAGGTCATAGATTTCTACTATTGTTAAGAATTCTCAAAATTCAATCATTTCACTCAGATTTATTTCCTCAAATCAACAGTCATCGTCATTGTATTATGAAAGACCAACTTTTCTGTCTTGTTTAATTCTACTCTAATGTAATAGAATCATTCCCCAAAAGTTATGGTTAAATATACCTTTTGTCAATTAATTATGTTTAAAATCCATAAAGTAATTCAATTAATTTTTTGATTCACTTTGTCCATAAATGGTTTTCAAAATAATCTAGCGTCTCTTAATTTCTGCTTGTCAGGATCAAGAAAAAGTGACTGAGGACCATACGCAGATGGTGCATGTTGCTGTGTCTTGTATTTTATGTGCCAGCTCATGGATAAAGGATGTGCTTTTAACACATTGACTGCCACACTAGAAAAAAAATTTTTCCCTGGGGCCATTGTGTTTTATTGTGAAAATAGAATAAAAACTTGGAAAACAAAATGATCCTTTCTAATTTAACAAAAAATTTGTTATCTTTTATTGTTTTCTGTGTGTGAGTTATATGCAATTAAATTGTCAATGTTAATTGTAACAGTAAGAACATCAACAAGTAAGATTTTCACAAACCAACCACAGTTACACAGGATTCACAGGGCCCTGGGCTCAAAACTAGCGTGAGTTAAATACAACTCACATGGCAGTTAGTGTGTTAAATAGCTAGAGTAGAAGCCTTAATTGCTCCCTTGGGTGAGAGAAGAAGATATGAACCAAGAATAAAAGCGGGAGAATGGGAGAAGAAATAATAAGGACACAGAATATATAGTAGGTGGCCATAATAAAATATGGTGTGAGGGGGACTGTCTTTAGGATGACCACCGGTTTCTGCCTTCTATTACTGATTAAAGTTGAGATGTATAAGGGGAGCCCATTTGCTGGAGGTATGGCTTAGGTTTGGGATGGACTTTGGGGCATGGATCATCCTGAGGAATATACACAGTGACCCCTTCTAAAAGGAGATGTGTGTGCAGGTCAGCAAAGAACTCTGCCAGGACAGTAAAAATGAAAAATTGAACAAAGAATACTACTTTTACACGTCTCAAGTGGAAACACACTGGTGGTACTGAATGACCTAAGAAACTGCTGCAGTTGTCTGTTATTTTGTGTTAAGTTCTTAATCATTGAAATAAATCCAGATTGTCTACTGCCATATCACCCTGAACACAACTGATATTTCATTCTGAAATATATCCAGATTATTTTTAGCATGTTTTTTTATGAGATCTAAGTTCTTTTTTATCTATCAAATTGGGATCAGGTGTTGCTCACATATTGTAATTTTGTTTACATTGTTTTTAGCCTCGTGTATACAAATTATTTATAACAAAAATACTTTATCCCTGTTACAGGTTGAATCATGTCCCCAGAAATGCGTATGTTGAAGTCCTAACCTCCAGTACCTCAGAATGTGACTATATAATATTTGGAGACAGGGTCTTTAAAGAGGTAATTAAGTTAAAATAGTATCATTCAGGTGGGCCCTAATGCAATATGACTGGTGTCCTTACAAGAAGATGAGATTAGGACACAGATGCATATGTAGGAGGAACACCTTAGGAACATGAAGACAGCCATCCACAAGCCAAGGAGAGAAGCCTGGGACAGACCCTTCCCTCAGAAACCTCAGCAGAAACCACCCTGCCCACACCTAGATCTCAAACTTCTTGCCTACAAAATGGTGAGACGATAAATATCTGCAGTTTAATCTACACAGTTTTCAGTACTTTGATATGGCAGCCCTAGCAAATTAATACAATCCCCCAGATACTTTCAAATGTGTAACTTACTCTGTTTATACAATATTGAATTTTTTAAAAATTTTACCTTGAGGCCAGTTCTAAAGTTGACTGTTATCTGAAGTCCACCTGACTAAGATATAGGCAGCAAGTTGCCAAACTAATTATCTTGTTATTTCTCCTATGTTTTAAAAAAAAAATGTGTTTAAGAGAGGAACTGCTCACACATAGGTAGCTGCACCTAAGGGGCGCCTGGACAAACACCCCCACAGGGACCGCTGCAGTGTACATTTCGGCCACAAAACAGCCAGTCAGCATGTGCTGCTTATTTTCCCTGCACCAGTGCTGGTGTGCAGTTATGAATCCAACATACAAAAAAGAAATTTTCTTTTCCAAAGTAAAATAGCATTCAATCAGTTCTGAATAAGTTTGAGAAATTGTCTGATATAAAAGACACCTTTTTTAGTGGGAAAAAAAACCCCTATTTGATAAAATTATTAAAAACCAGTGGGAGAAATAAGTCAGCTTTCAAAAGTCCATCCTAGCATTAAAAATTATTAAGTTAGCTAACAATGTAAAATAGAGTTCTGCCATTTTGTGACTCATGCTATTCTCTCTCATGTTCCCATTGTGATAAATTTCAGTAAATACTCAAATACTCGTTAAGGAGGTTTATGATTTTCCAAATTCCATTTTCCTGGAGGTTGTTGCTGGTGGGAGAGGAATTCATTCTCTAGGTGCATAAATTGGCAATACTACTGGGAGAATTTGGAAATAAATTTTCAAATTATTAAAATAATAATGACAATTATAGGTGATCACCTCTCCTTGATATTAAAAGTATATGATTCCTCATGTTAAGTAGATTTTTTAATTAAGTAAATTGCTAAGCAATGCCATATGTAAAAGAGTTCTTTAAAGAGATTGGAATGTCACTAGTAATTCAAGGAGTTGTACTTTTCCTCATAGTCTTTGGTGAAGTGTCATACTCCTGTAACTTTAGAGTCTAGTATTACACATTTTCCCAAGTTTCACTGCATTCTTCCCCCCTCATCCTAGGAGGATAGTTCCAAGACCCCCAGTGGATACCTGAAACCTCAAATAGTAGTGAACACTGTATGTACTATGTTTTTTCCTAAATGTACACACTTATGATAAAATATAATTTATATATTAGGCACAGTAAGAGATGATTAACAATAATTTATAAAATAGAACAATTATAACAATATACTGTAACAAAAGTTAATAGAATGTGGTCTCTCTTTCAAAATCTTCTTGTGCTGTACTCACCATTCTTCTTGTAATCTGTCGATCTGATAACCAAGAGGGCTAGTAAGTGACTAACGGGCGGGTGGCATATACAGCAGGATACGCTGGATAAGGGATGATTCACGACCAAGGCAGGACAGAGCAAGGCAGTAGCTCCAGAGCTCATCACACCACTCAGAGGGGTGCACAATTTTAAACTTATAAATTGTTTATTTCTAGGATTTTCCATATAATATTTTCTGTCCATGGTTGACCATGAGTAACCAAAACCTCAGAAAGCAAAACTGCAGATAAAAGGGCACTACTGTATATACTTTATAATGATTTCTATTAAGTAGCTGCTCTTAGTACTTTCTTCCCCTTAGATATACTTTTAGGTTCTCTACCCCTATCTGTCTCCCTCTCTCAATATAACTGGCTGTTCTTGCTTTCTTTCTCATCCCACGCAATCTCTCATTTCTATAGTTAAATAATGCCATTCAACTTAATTGCTTTGTAATCTGTCATCAAGTTGTATCAGTAAGGTTGCATTAGGCTGCAAGTAACACACCCTGCCTACAGCCAGATTAAACAAGGACTTGCACCATCTCATAACATAACAGGGCATCTAGAGATGTGCTAAGCTTCGGGTTGGTTGGTTCATTGACTCAATGAGTTCAAGCAGGAGCCAAGTTCCTCCCATTTCTGTGCTCTATCTACTATCCTAAGTATCATCTTTATTCCCAACAGTTCTAGAGGATGAAGACAGCCCATTTCTTCCTACAGCACACCTTTAGGAACAAGGATGCTTTTTCTGGAATGTCTGCTACTGATTTCTCCTATCCTGTCTTCAGCCCTTCCTTGGACCAATTGCTGGTAAGGGAATGAGAGACAAATTGGGCTCCTGCTCTGTCTTTCCCCTCCTTTCTCACTGTAGACTTTCAGTGCACAGCAGACTGTCACTATCCTCTGACACTCCCAGGGCCCAAGCTTCTTGCTCCTTGGTTTCCCGGCATTTGCCTAGCCTCAAAGATCCAGCCTAACCAGTCTGGACCCATCACACTGGCCTGACTCTGATCTCCCCTGGGGTCCATACACCCCTCACTGCCAACACCATCTGAGCATCCTCTGCCCTCCAGTCCCCATCACTGAGCTGCATGCTGGTTGATTGCCTGGCCTATCACCTCTGAGTTAATTACCATGGGACATTTGGCAGAACGCAAGACCTCACCCAAACCTAGAGCTTTGCAGGTTATAATTGTTCTATTTCATTGTTAGTTATTGTTGTTAATCTCTTACTGTGCCTAATCTACAAATTATACTTTATCATCATGTACATATAGGAACAAACATAGTATACATAACGTTCTGTACTATCCAAGGTTTCAGGCATCCACTGGGGGTCTTGGAACTATCCTTCAAGGATGAGGGGGGACCACTGCAGTGAAATTTGGGAAAATGTGTAATACTAGACTCTAAAGTTACAGGACTATGACACTTCACCAAAGACTGTGAGGAAAAGTACAACTCCTTGAATTACTAGTGACATTCCAATCTCTTTAAAGAACTCTTTTACATATGGCATTGCTTAGCAATTTACTTAATTAAAAAATCTACTTAACATGAAGAATCTCAGGGCATGGTGTTTCCAGAATCTTCTCCCCAACAAATCACTATCATTTTTATTTGAGCTCCTTTGGGTTTGGAGTCTCTCACTTCAACCAAAAGAACCCTGTCTAATCAACCACCCACTAGCTGAACCCCCCACCCCACAAGGCTTGGGCCCTTGATGGATTAACATCCTGGTGAGGATTTGCACAGGGCTGACCTGCCCAGCTCCCCACAGAACAAACCAAGCACCTCATGTGACAAAAACAAAAGCCTTAAGGAGCTTTAAGCAATGCCACAAATGCTGAGTCCAAAGGGGTGCACGTGGGGTTGTAGAAGGAAAGTGGAGATAAGAACCAACAGGAGGTGAGATCAGAAGAGGGAAGGGTAGAAAGAACAAGGAGAGCGCAAAAGATGGGTACAGGAGTGCAAGACTGGCTTACAGTAGCCACAGACTCGGCAACAATGGCTGTCGTTTTAAAATGGGACAAAATACTATAGACCTCTCAAGGTTTATGTGAGAGGACTTTATGTTATAAAGTGCTGAGCACGTTGTCTGGGTGAATAGTAGATCATTTTCCTCTTCAGCTTTTGTCAAAGTGAATGAGACAGTGCATAAGAGAGTTGTGGAAAAATGACATATTCTATGTCTTGAATTAATCAGTGTTCCCTGTCCCTCCTGCCCTTGTGCAATGTGGAAGCAGATGTTCTGCATTATCAGAGCTCGGAATTCTCCCAGTTAGCTGGCTTCCTCCATCAGTCTCCCCTCATCTCTGTAACCTCTTGGCTGTGGGTCAGAACTTTATAATTAACATAGGTCCTATTATCTCTAAATTAATTGATTGTATAATCAAAACAGTAGTTGGAACATTAGCTATTAATACTTTAATATTATTATTATTGTCATTAGGAACTAGATCTGAGAAGTAAATTCCTTATATACAACATCTAAAGCAAAAATATATTAATAAAGTTTTATTTAGGTCAAGAGAGACATATGGGCCAAGGAGAGGTTCATTAATCTATTGTTAGCTTACTATAATCAGAATATTTTTGTGTGCCTTCCTTCTGAAGCATTTTTCCCATAAGCAGTACATTCGTTCAACCTTGCCTGCCACCACACCTCATTTCTTAGGTTAGGTGACTTTACAACAATATATTAAATTAATGGCAAATTAATTATAACTTGTATAGGTGACAAAATATGCTAATGTGGATAATACACATACACACACACTTATAGAAAGAAAATCAAGATTACGTAGATATTGGTATAGAGGTAGAGGATGGATGGATGGATGGATGGATAGAGGGATCAGGGTAGAAAGAACACTGAATTAAACTCAGCTGATACATATTCCAGTCTTGGACCTGCAACTAACATTGGATAAGCCATTTATGTTCTCTGGCTCAATTTCCTACAATAATAAAAAAAAGAGGTGTGTTAGATGATCTCTTGGTAATTTTTTAAGACATATTATGAAAATCCTTATAGTGAGACAATTTCAACCTCTGCAGTCGTCTCACTGCTGCTGTATTGTTTCTTTATCTCTCCTTAGAGACTCCTTTTCCACACCAGCACTGATAACGCAAGCTAATACTCTCAGAACAACTCATCTGGCCAAGCCTACAGTTTATAATAGACAAATCAGATCAAAGCGAAATTAAGCAGGTTAGAGTTTGCTTTAAAAAACATTGGAAAAAACAAAAGAAATTCTATGCCCATCAAGAGAATTGTTCAGGAACTAGTAAACTCATTTAATCTAATATTTCCACATTAATATAATTTTCTGTTTGGGGCTGAGCCACGTGCAAGCTTATTTATGAACAAATAGATCAAATCAACATCTTCGTTCTAGACTTTTCAGCCACTTCTCTAAGATGACCTGTAGGAAGTCATTTTAGTGATGACAGATTATACTAGAATATCAAATTCACAGTAAAAAAAATTACAACATGTGTTGAAATTCCTAAAAGGTGAGTACTTTCTAACTTCAGAATGGATAACCTTTAACACATGGTAAATTTCTTCTGATTTATACCATGAGTAAGATATTTGGTTTTGTGACATTATTCGTGGAGAGAAAACATAATATTTTTATTTTAACTCAACCACCACAAGTCTGGTTTTTAAAGTGCTATGGCTAGATGCCTTTAGTGTTGGTCAAAATTAATAATATCTCAATTCTTTCAACTAAGCTAAATATTGATTCTTTGAAAACAAACATTCATTCTGTGGCAACGAGAGATGGAGGCCAGTCAAGGTTTTCTATTACCCATTTATCTTTTACCCCAAATAGTATTAAACATTTAGATATTATTTGCATCAGCTTCAGCCTTCTGCTGGAGTCATTTAAGCCCTCTGCTACGCACATTTCTTTTTTCTTTTTTCCAAAAGTTCAAACTAGTTCTGAGCCCACCTGCTTTTGAAGGGCAGACACAGAAGGTTTCACATGTAAGCACGGGGCTGTTTAGGTGTTGTGAACACCCCGTGTTACTTCTCCTGGGGCAGAGCTGATGGGCCATTGTACATCTAATCATTCTGTATTTGAGGAGGGTTCAATAGGCAGATATTTCTTTTGATTTAATAAAAACATTAAAAATGCCACAAGAATTAACAAACAGTCACAGCTTGCAGATCCCACAGGACCGCTTCCATGAAAAATGACAAGCAATCACGCCTATAAAGGGTCTCTACGAATATTTGGTAATGCACACCGTACCAGCATTATTATCAGTGGATAGAGATGAAGAGGAATCTGGGTGGATGAGAGCAGCTATTTCTACTCTTGGCCAGAGTTACTGTGTGTTTCCCACTTGCGAATCTGTGAGCAACTGTCATTGTCTCTCTGCTGCTGTCAATTGGGTTGGCAGTAAGAAGACTTCCCAAAGGGAAGTTAGGTTTTTCCCTCTGGGACGGAGGCTGGCTTAAGACTCGTGGGAGGCCCCACTCTGTCACACTCTGCACGCTCCAGACTGCCTGTATCGATATAGCAGGTGTTCATTTCACTCCTTTATTTATGTCCTTCGGACCTCTGACAAAAGCACATTGTTCTGTACCCTCATTAGTCAGCTTGTTTGCTGTCCCATCTCAGAAGGGGCAGCCACTTTGTGTGTCCTCCCCACTGAGTTTGCTGGTAGCTATCTGGACAGGCTCCTCTGAGGTGTGTCATATGCAGACCTATGTTAATGGCAATGTATTAATAAAAATCCTTATATGACAGCATTTTTTAAATAAGTAGAAAATAGCAAGGACCAGTGAGTCCTTCCTTCACAGATCTCAGTGGTTGAGGTTTATGAAGGAGACAGCAAGATCATGGTTAGAGCTGTAAAGGACCAAAAATTTAGACGCCACTCCACTTTTCTCTTTTAACTTCTGACGATGATCATTGCATTATAATTAATCTCCCGCAATAATTTCCTGTTGGGTTTCTGCTCCGGTGTTCCTGCATCCACTCACTTCCATGCTCCCTCCCCAGGCATCTCTGGACAATTTTTCTCTAGGGTTTATCAAAGATTCATCTAGTCTCAAATTCCCTGTTAAATAGATGCAATGCCAGTGACACCCATGACTGAAGATCCCTTCTCTGCCTTTACTCAACCTACCTTGGTGGGCCTAATCCTCAGCGCTTCTCAGTTCATACCTGTTATGAAATCCAAAAATGCTTTCCTGCAAGCCATTAATTAAACCCAGCATGCTCAGTGATTACAGTGGGTGTCTAATTCTCCCTGTTTTGTGCCCATCTGCATAAAATTTACAAAAAAATCAAAAGATTATACCTTAAAATGTTAATATATTAGGATTTAAATTTTTTAATTAAAAGTGAATTACCTTTACTCATCAAATTAGTAAAGATGGGGAAAAAAGAGATGAAACTAGTCTTGATAAGGGTTTTGGGAACAAGTTTTCTACTAGACTGCTGTCAAAAGCATAAATTGCTATATTTCTGGAGGAAGATTTGGCAATATACATCAAAAGCCTTAAAAATGTTAGTACTTATGACACAGCAATTATATTTCTAAAAATAAGACCTAATAAAGATATATGCAAAGATATTCATAGCAGCCTTGTTTGTAAAGGAAATATAGAAATATCTTCATTGCTAAGCAAAAGGATAGTTTAGTCACTTATGACACATTCACAATAGAATGCTACATGACCATTAAAAGGTAGTGTAGAATTACAGTCTTCCTTGGTGTCTGTGGGGGATTGGTTCCAGGACACCCTGCAGATACCCAAATCCATGGATACTCAAGTCCCTGATATAAAGTGGCGTAGTAATTGCATATAACCTACACGCGTCCTCCTGTATAAGTTAAATCATCTCTAGATTACTTATAATACTTAATACAATGTAAATGCTATGTAAATACTTGTTATACTGCATTGTTTAGGGAATAATGACAAGAAAAGAGTCTGAACATGGTCAGTACAGATGTAATTTTTTCCCAAATATTTTCTATCCTTGGTAGATTGAATCCACAGATGTGGAACTCGTGGATATGGCGGACCAATGATACATACACTAATATAGAAAAAAATTTTCTTATATACTTTTAAGAAAAAAGTAAACTACAAAACAATGTAAAATTATAATAAAATATTACCAGTGGCTATCTCTTGTTAATAAAATTATTGTTGAAATATTTTTATATTTTCTTTTTATATGGACTTTTTATCACTGTAAACTTATTATATCTTTCAAGATTAAATTTTAAAACTTTCATGTTGATTCCCTTTTTTAAGACATCAAGACTGTTAATGTACCTACTCCTTAGTAATATTGAGACAAATTATTGGAAAGGCAGATAAACTTCTTCAGAAACAAAAAAGAGAAGCCAACAAAGGCATGAATAATTGAAATCTACAGATAATTTAAAACTTATTTTTGTATCTTCTCTTTTTAACCAAATATGTAAATAAGATATGTAGTTACTGAGTTTAGTTTCAGCAAGTTCTTGTGTTCCCTGAAAATTCCAGGGAAATATGAAATAATCAAAACTGGGGGATTATGGTGAGTGAACTAGAGCAAGAAGAATCATATATATCCCCAAATGACCAACCAATTATGCATACATAGCCCTACTAATTCGGTCAAGGTTGCTTATAAGTCCTTGATCATTAATATCCATATTAATCAAAAGAGATCGAGGTGACCCAGGAATTCTGCTGGGGCTGAGTCACCAGAATCCGTTGTTCAGGAGTGAGGTGCAGACACCCACAGTGTTTCTTGACACAGTATTTTCCACATTGCATTTTACCTCATAATTATTGCCTCTGTCTCCTCAGACCGTAGACTGTTAAGAGAAAGGACACATTTCTTCTCACTGTGGTGTGTCCTTTTCCCTCCCATAGGCCTGGGATGGCTGCGCTGGTGCCACACCACACCTGCTAAGGGAACGACTCACGAAGAGTGACCCCTTTGTCACTGCTGCTCTTCCACCCACACAGCCTACGTCAGCCCTTCAGTTTCCGCAGCTGCCCGCAGCCGGGTCTGGGCGGGGTCCCCTGCACCGCACACCGGAGGGGACCTTGGCCGTCTTTCCTTCATCTTCTCGCTCCCTCAGCCTCAGCCTCAGCCTCAGTGTCCTCATCCAAAAGGAGTAATTTTAGCTGTCGTGGGAACCGCTGTGAGATAAAGCAGCCACGTGAGCACCTCAGGACAGGAATCTACTGCCTGGGGACTTCACACCCCTGCCTTGGCAAATGTCATTTATGTTTCTCCCCTCCCCCCAGCTATGAGGCTCAACCAGAATGCTAGATAAGCTTCTTTGTAGCAGAGAAGAGAAAAAGCATTGTTTTACCAGTGTTTTAATTCAATTCCGTGCATTTCTAAGTCCCAACATGTCTCAGACGGGAGAATTGGGCTGAGAGTTCCCTCAGCAATTCTTCCAGCTGCCACTTGGCGCCTGGGTAGTTATTAACACCGATCTAATAATAGGAGGACAATCTATTTGTAGATATTTTCCTGGCAGTGCTCATGATGGTTTTAGTCCACTTTGTATCATTTTTTAAAAATTCATCCTTTCATGTCATCAAGCGGCTAATTTTTATAGTTAAAAACTTTCAATTTTATAATGGCAAACATTTGGGGACATTTTCCTCCTACCTTTATTCGTTCTCCCAAGTGAATCCAAATTTTTCTTTAATAATAAACAATTACATATTTGCCCATAGATTTTGCATATGCTTCTGTTCCCTTAGATATTGTCTTTCCCTCAATACATTTTGAACTATTCTTTTTAGTTAAGCAGCATCAAAATTAATATCGACTTTTTCTGATTTGAACATCGATGTATGCATTTTTCTGTTTTCTAAATTTTTGCTTATTTTGTATGAGATGAATAGCATACTTAAAATTGTATATCAGCAACAAACTATAAATAAGTAAAATAAGTAATTTTAAAATCAGAGATGGCGTCAGACTGTGGTTCACCCTCTTGTTGAGACATAATTTTCCTGACATTGTTCTTCCAGCTTTACACCATAACTCCCTGGTCAGCTTAATTGTGAGGAGAGTGTGTAAGTTCCTAAAGCAACTATTTGTACCGTTGGTCACTGTGAGGACAGCGCACCCCTTGCCTTCTCCCTGCCTCACATTGTTATGGCGTCACCCTCACCCACCACCCAGTTAGAGTTACCAAACACTCACCATGTTTCATGCAGAATCCGAGGGCACTAAATACCATCTTTTGCTGATGGCTCCCAAATTTATGCTTCCAGTCTTGATGTAACCCTGAACTTCAGCATCAAATTCAACTACATAGCTGATACCTACAACTAATGGACATTCCAAACTCAAGAAATCCCAAACACAGTTCTTATACATAAGCCCCTCAGCATAGTGTCTTCCCAGGCTTTCCACATAAATTCCTAGCAGCACCTCCTACTCAATTACTAACCCTAAAGACCAATGGATACCGTAAACTCCTTCTTATCTTCATTCCACACATCCAATCTAAATAAATCTCAAGTTAACCCACTTTTCTTCTTTGCTGGTCTACCAAGAAGCTTCTCTTTTTGACCACTACATTCCAGTCCACTCCCAGTAGCCAAAATGATCTTTATAGAACATAAATCAGATCATTTCACTCAAAACCACTACTTAAAACCCTTTAAAATCTTCCCATTACAGTTTGAAAAAAAATACAAAGTTGTACAATGTTGTTTTTCTCATGGACTGACTAATATCTCTGAGTCCTACCAGACACAGGAACAAGGCACGTAGAGGTCACAGCACAGCCTTTACTTCTGGCAGCACTGGAGAATGCAGCCTCTGAGTGTGGGCAGAGTGAGCCGCTGGCATTGAGGCTTGGGCCACACAGTGACTCTACTGGGCAGACAATCATGGGCTCCAGCTCAGGAGAAGGCAGAGTTCATGCCCTGGTGGAGCGCAGACCTGACACATGTCCTCTGCAGGCAGCCATATCCCCCCAACAAAGAGAGAGCCCAGAAGGGGTATGCTTTGCTACTCTCCCAATCTCACCATTTGGTGACTCACTGGTAGCCCTTGGATGGAAAGAAGCCAGTGGAGAGCTCCCTTCATGGGAACACAGGACTCTTCATCATTCACTACTGCTACAAGGCCCTCCAGGATGTGTTCTCTGTGGCTACTACACCCCTCAGGGCTCTCTTACTCTGCTTCAGCCACAGTGACCTCCTCTCTTGTCCTTGAATCTATCAAGTTCTTTCCTGCCACCTATCTTTGCGTTTGTGCTTTTCTCTGCCTGGCAAAAGGCATGTCCCAAGGCTGAATGCTTTTCATTCTTAAGGTCTCAAATCAACTGGCCTGTCCTCAGAGATGGTAAATATAACACAAAATAAGATCTTAGAAATATGTCTAAATGTATCTGTAATCATTACTACTGGAAAGAGATTTTTTTAAATATCCAGTGATATGATGCTTATATAAGACAGAAGTAAAGCAAAGCAACTTAGAAATGTTGAAAATAAACAATTGGAAAAAGATACGCCAGGTAAACAAAAAGAAAGATAGTGTAGAGCTATGAATACCAGACAAAAGAGACTTTGAGGATAAAGCATTAAGTCAGATAAAATGAGATGACATATAATAATAAAGAACAATTAAGCTAATGGAATATAAAGAAATCATGACCTCATATGTGCCTTAAAAAATGACCCTATGATTCATATTGATATAGCAAAACTTGATGGAATTTTAAGGAAAATTGCCAAAGTAGCATGACAGTAGAAGACTTTACCGCTCAACCATGTCATGTTCCTTTGAGTCCAGGCAGTGAGACATGCCTAAAGATGCCTTACACGACAGTCAAGGTTGGAGGTCAGTAAGGAAAAGGGAACGTGGTTTATATATTGACAGAACAACATGCAAAACTGCTGCTTTCAGTAAATGGACAGGAGAAAGAGTTCCTAGTAAAATGATGAATCTAGATTAAGAGTTTCTTTTAGCTGCCTATGATAAAATCTGAGAAACATAAAGTAAGTTGAAGAAGGAACTATTTTATTTTCAAGTAGAATTTAAAGGACATACAAAGAAACCAGGACTTGCTGGGTTCCGAAAGAAAACTGTTTCTCATCCCCAGTCTCTCATAGCAACAGATTCTCAGACTTAGTGATTTCCTCAGAATAAAGATCAAATCCAGGGCACTGCCAGTAAAAGAGTGATCACAGGAACAAAACCCTGTGAGACGTTTTGTTAAGACTTCAGAAAGACTTAAGACAAAACCTCATAGACCCATTCAGACAGACAGTAGGGCTTTTAAGAGTCTTAATTTTCCCCATATGACTCTAACTTTGAGCCCAAAGTGGAGAGAGATCTGTGTTGAAGAGATTTATGGATGTAGCTTTTATTGAACGGGATGGGTTTATAATTCTATACTAGGAAATGTATTAACTTTCTAAGAAAATTATACTATATTGGACTAAAAAGACCAGAGAGAGTTCAAAATAAAAAAAGAATTTTAAATTGTGCAGAAAAGGTTTAACTCAGTAGACCTGGGTTGCTCAAACCTAGCACATTCCTAAGAAAGACCTGTCTTTAGGACTGGTCCTTGCTGGATTCCTGGGAGGTGAGCTCTGTGACCCTGGAGTATACTGCCTGATAAGAATGTTTTTGTATGCCTAAGTTTTATGCTGACAATATGACTTAAAATGAATGCCTATTTTGCTGAGGGGAAGGAGGTTGCTGAGTAGCTTCCCAATAAAGGCACTGGACATCAAGGTTCAGGTGAGCTTCTCTTGTTGCCATACATCATTGCTGGGAGAATTAAGCATATTTTGCTGGAATAGGACACCTAGAAGTTTTCACCTGTTTTCTCCTGGACATCATGCCATGTGCCATTTCCTGTTGCTGATTTTAATTTATAGCTTTCACTGTAATAAACCATAACTATATTAATAAAGCTTCCAAGTCCTGTGGTCCTTCTAGTCAATCATTGAGCATGAGGTGGTCTTGGGAACCCCAACACACAAGCTGTGAAATCTATTCAACTCCCAACAAAAGCCATTTCTCAGGGGAAAGGAATGTGACTCCGAGGGTGGAGCCAAGGGCCAAGGAGAAACACACAAGAGGGGAGAACTGGGACCTAATCAAGGAAATAGAAATTTATGCCTGTCAGGATTTCAAAATTGCTATGGATCAGTGGGAAGTTGCTATGGAAATTGCCCACAGTCTCCTGTTTTCACCCTTTTTGAATAGGAGTGTCTGGTTTTCCTGGCACTGCCTCATCTATGCGTATTAGGTGTATGAAAGATAAATAACTTGAATTTTGATTTTGCAAGTATTTAGATTGAGAAAGCCCACTTTCAGGGAGCATTATCTGCACCTGAACCTAATTTAGATAAGGAGACCCTGGACATCAAGCCTGAGCCCTATGCCATAATAGAATGCTACCTTTGGAAGGTGTCATACAGGGTAAAGGTTTACTGTACATGGTAGAAATGTGAATCATCAGGGCTTAGGACTAGAGTCATCTGCTAAATTGGTACCTCCATTAACCATACTTCTCAGTATTCATGCCTGCCCTAGAATCCAGGCTGAGCCTATGACTTAACTTAATTAAAAGAATGTGGCGGGAAAGATGGTGCTGGTTCTGTGACTGCCGTTAAGAAGTTCTGGAAACTTCCACTTTTACACTCTTGGGAGCCTTGAACGTCCATGTAAGAAATGTGGCCAGCCTGCTGGAAAGACCACGTAAATAGGCCACATGGAGAAAGACAGACAGAGACAGAGACAGTCCCAACCAGCCCCCAGTTGTTAAAGCCATCTTAGCTGAAGAGCCAGAAATGAGTGAGGTGGACACTGTAGACATTCCAATCCCCAGAGACATCACAGGGACTAGGTCGAGCCATCCTGCTGAGCCGTGTCTGAATTCCTAACAACAGAATCATGAGTATGAAAAGTGACTGTGGTTTTAAGCCACAGTGTTTTGGGGTAGTTTGTGCTACAGCAACAGATAATCTTTAGCAAACTCTCTTCTAAGATTCCACTCACTTTCATTTTACCAACCAGTTCTTTCTTCTCGTTCAAAGTTAGGGTCCAATGTTACTCATTCATTTGATTAGTAGAAAGAGTGTAGGATATTGAGTTTGAGGACCTGAGTCAGAGTCCAGTTCTACCACACTGGCTCTGTGACCCAATCCCTTAGGTTTAATTTCTGTTTTCTCACTTAGGAAATGGGAACAATATTACCTCACTGGCTTGTAGTGAGGATAAAGTGAAATCATAATAGTGAGATGTTTTTGAAACAACTAAGCTTGTTTTTCAGTTCTTCTTCCCATAACTGAGAAATCTAATTTCTAGATGGAGGGACTTCTTCCTGTCCCCATTGCAGGACTGTAGACGTGGTGATTGCATGGGGCAAGTTCAGTAGGTGTCTGTCAGTTACTGTAAGATGTCTGTTGTCCCTGCCATAGAATGAGAAGCCACAGTAATCCTAAGGACACGTTATATTTTTATATATATATATATTTTTTTAAGTAACTATTTTGACTACCACTGAGTTTTTAGACTCTTTAAGCAGCTGCTTTTCCACTTGGCATGAGCATGAACTTTAAAATTGGACAATCAAACTGAAATCCCGGCTTTGTTAGTTACTCTGTGTGTGATTTTTAGATATTAGTTAACTTCTCTGTAGCTTACTTCCTTTTTCTATAAAATGGAAATAATATACACATCACTTTTCGTATTACATTTTTTGATGATTGGATATAATATCATGATACTTATCAAGTTCCTGCTGAATTCTTCTCCACCTTTGGCCACAACTCCGTGAAAACAAAATATGTCTAATAAAAATAATTGTACTTAATTACTGGCACTAAAATTTATACTTAAAGCTTCATCATAGAGACTTCATTTTTAAGAAATGTATATAATTTTTAAGAAATTTATATAATTCTATAATGCATGTATTTTCTTTTCCATAAATAGAAAGACTTTCTTGTGGTAGTTCTTTTTAAATTAATGTTAGAATAAATTCTTATTGCATGAATTAACCAATAGATGGCAGGACTTCAGAGAAAACTGACAGACATTCTGCTGCCCCATTGCAAAATACTATCTGCATAACCCAAAAGATAATTAACAAAGATACAATAGCTCCAATTCAGAGTTTTAAATTCAAGCTTTGCTTATTTATATTTTCAAGGTCATCTGCCTTCTTTCAGTCTAATAATAATTTGCAACTTTTGTATAATTTTCATGTAAAAACATTCCATTAAACATAAAATGTGATATGATATAGTGCTAAGGGGGAAAAAAGCTATTTAAAACACTATAAAGATACATAATTCGTTTTAGAATAGATGGCACATGGGTTAGGGAAAAGATAACGTCCTCGGGGTATAATCTGGAAGGAGCTGGAGAAACAGAGAAAGCTGATTTTTGCAGCTTAATAAAGTGGTAGAGAGACTAGGAGGGAGAAATTGAGAATTACAGGAGCCAAGAGAAAAGGCAAGGAGTGGGGAGGACTCCATGGGAGAGCTACCGGGGCAACTTGCCACTTTTGAACTCCCCTGAGTAGTATGTCATCTCCTGAAGCATCTTGTCCTTTTGAATATCATGTAACTTTTCCCCCTGGGTACCGTGATCTCAGGTTCTTTAATGTGCCATAAGCCTGGGGCTCCATTCGGATGTCTATTTGCATACTTTTGCAAATGTTCTACTCCTTTTGCAAGATCTGCCCTCAGATTTAAATCTACAAACAGCAGCTTGAGTAGGGTTTTGTAAATTAAAATAATTTCTAGGCACACTGGGACATTCACAGCCTATGCTCTGCTGGCACTCTTGGCAGGATATCAACAGTAATTGTACACTACATTAATATTAAATAAGCCCTTTGAAAATTTTTCTGAAGGTGGTGATGCAATTTCAGTAACTTTTTTCCCCCTAGGCATTTATAAATACCAAATTGGTTTAGTAAAGAGGCACTATTAGGAGACTTCATCATAAACATCACCTCTTAAAATAATCCTTCAATATACTATGTGGAAATCCCCCAAACTATGATGTTGAAACAGATGGCACAATTGTGCTATTTAACATATATGCCATCTTTGGACTGTTAACTCCAATTATAAAATTTAAGTCATGCAGGGGTGGATTACGTTAATGGCGCTGGTCACAGTGTGTTTTCATAAGGTCACACATTTCTCGGTGCCATGTTACAAAGTGGGAGAGAGGGATCTTATGACACTTGTACCCAGACCACTGTAAGAAATATAGAAGCTTAGTTTAGGACATGCTGGGTTTGCCTCAAGGTAGAATTAAAACTTTCTAGGATAGATCTCAAGAAGTAGGCTGACAGAACCCCAAATTTGCACCATCTCTTATTTCAGAGGTTACTCTGATGCAAGATGGCAGAATGAAGTAATGAAAAAATGGTAGAATAAAGCCAGAAGAAAACATCTTATTTCCTGAAACAAAATAAACATTATCAAAGCTTAAACGTAGTTAAAACTTATGCAGGCTCCCTCATACAAAGGAAGGGGAGTAACTTCATGCTATTTGTTATCTTTGAAAAGAGATTATTAGATCAAGAAAAACAAGATACTGGGGATTTGGAGTAGCTCACACTTTTGCTCCTCAACCCACAGAAGTATAGCGTGTATGTTATCAAAAGTTCAGCACTTGTCCTCGAGGCCACAGTGTTAGGAAGTTAACGAGGGATCCTGGGTCTCCTAGGGACAAAAGTGGGTGCTGCTGCGATTCACACCCCACCCCCAAATGGGCTTTCAGAGAGGCTCAAGGGAGAGCTGCATGCACAGTTAGATGTCATATAACTCCCAACTGTCCAATCAAAGGGGTTCCATGGTGACGTCTGAGCCACAGGGAGGTCCCAATCTGGGCACTATAAAACAAGATGCAGACCATAACAAGGCCTTTTTCCTGGCCTGTCCCTTGCTCTCGTTTGCTATGACAATGGGTCCAGTTGTCATCTGCAGCGTATTTATCACACTCTGTAAACCTATATCTTGTTCTTGCTCTACAGTCCTATCTTTCTCTCCTCAATAAATCTCATTTTCATGCTTGCCTTACTTTGGTGCATCTGGTCATTCTTCAGCCATGAGCGCGCTAAGAACCGATGTTTCAGACTGAAACCTGACAGCATCAGAAGAACGAGAACAAGTAGTTTGAGGAGAAGGAAAGAGAGATTTATTAATTTGGTGGCAAATGAGGAGGATGGAGACTCCTGTCTGAAAAATGCCATTGTTCTAATAATAAGCAGAAATACAGAGCTTTTAAAGGGTGGGTTCTCAGCTTCAGGCAATTGCTGTTCAACTGCAGTTGATCATCCTGATAGTCCCAGTTCCATCTCGTCCCATCTCGCTGAAGACAATCCCGTGACCTCTGCCCAGGACTTCCTTCGCCAGGTCAGGGCTGAGCCATCTCCTGTAGCACAAAGAACAAAAGACATAGACATTCCCCTGCCCCTCTGCAGCGCTGGCCTGAGGCAGGGATGCAGGTTTTAGTTCTCAAAAAGCAGTGGAGGATGTTTTAAAGAGAGAGAAAATATTCTTGCTGTTTTTTCAGGCTTTTCCCTCTGTTACATATTCCCCACTCTCAATTTTACACTTCTGTATCTACGGGAGGAGGGGCGAACATTCTGTTACATGTATGAGGGACAGAGTGAGTTAACAAACCCTGCAAAATCTTAATAATACCACCAAATTTGCAGAAAAATGACCTAACGGGTTTAGCTCTTTTGAGGGTTAGTTCAAAAAGACACGAAAACCATCTGAAAGTATTGTAGAAATGCCTCTCACCACTTTAGTAGCCCATTGGAGGTAGGGAAAAAATGTCTGGATTTGTCTTATTTTGTTTTGTTTTTTTTCTTGGTTATAGGAGACTATAAGAAGGTGTCAGCCCAGTCTTCTTAGAAAAAAACAGTAATGCAAGAAGGTAAAATTTTCACAATTATTGTATTAGTTTTCTAGGTCTGCCATAGCAAAATAACACAGACTGGCTGGCTTAAAGAAGAGAAATTTATTTCTGGCCTGGCACGGTGGCTCATGCCTGTAATCCTAGCACTCTGGGAGACCGAGGCGGGAGGATTGCTTGAGCTCAGGAGTTCAAGACCAGCCTGAGCAAGAGTGAGACCCCATCTCTACCAAAAATAGAAAAAATTAGCTGGGTGTGGTGGTGCACACCTATAGTCCCAGCTACTAGGGAGGCTGAGGCAGGAGGATCGCTTGAGCCCAGGAGTTGGAGGTTGTTGTGAGCTATGATGACACCACTGCACTGTAGCCCAGGCAACAGAGTGAGACTCTGTCTCAAAAAATAAAATAAAATAAAGAGAGAAAGAGAAAACACTTAAGCAATTTTTTAAAAAAAGAAAAGAAATTTATTTCCTCACATTCCTGGAGACTAGAAGTCAAAGATCAGATGTCACCTGGTTTGGTTTCTCCAGCGGTCTCTCTCCTTGGCTTGCAGATGGCCGTCTTCTTCTTGTGTCCTCATATGGCCTTTTCTTTGTGCATACACATCCCTGGTGTCTCTTCCTCTTCTTATAAGGACACCAGTCATATTGGATTAGGATCCACCCTAATGACTTCATTGTAACTTAATTACTTCTTTAAAGACCCTGTCTCCAAATGCAGTCACATTCTAAAGTGCGGGGGGATGAAGGCTTCAACATATGAATTTGGTGGGGGAGGGACACAATTCAGTCCATAACAGCTGTGGAAATGAATGATAATCTATCAATAAATGTAGATTTAGTGAAAACTGAAGACTTAAAGGGAAGTGATAAAAATTCCACTTTTAGCACGAAAACATGAGGATCTCCATGGAGCCATTCCACAGTGGAATTCATGAAATTATAAAAAGACAACCATTTAAAAATCTCTGGAAATGGTCCTGAAAGTAAGCAGCGAATGAAGAAGTATTTATTCAAGAAAACCTACTAAAACTTGATGAGAACAACAAGAGCCTATAGCATTTGAACCATGACCAACTTCCTCCCCTTCCCTCTCCTTCCACTGTGATGGAAACTCCACTGCAGGTGGGTGTAGCCAAGAACACAAGGCTCCCTCTCCCTCCAGTAACCAGCTGGAGGGCTAAGGTATCCTCTTGGGAGGGGCAAGATGTCAGCATTTCCATCCTGCCCCCAGCAACCTGTGGCAAAGGCTAAGTTCTGGAAGCATGCATCTGAGAGATAAGAGCTCTGTTCTCCCATCCAGCCCCAATTTGTGGGATGGAGGCTCTACATTGGGTGAGCACACTGAGAACACTGGGCCACGGATCATCACCCTCAGCCCATCTTAGCTCATAAGGCAGAGGTTCCACACCTGGAGAGTGAACTGAGAAGACCAGAGGTGATGACCACATTTGCAAGACCCCAGCTCCTACAGCAGGGATTTCACTCAGGGAGAACATGCCATGGTCCTCACACCAGCTCTGGAGCTGTAGCTCAGAGATTTTGCCCAGGGTGAGAGTCTGGCCAAAGCTCTTCCCAAAGGAACTGACTTTATTTACAGCAGAGTGCAGTGAGGTTCAAGTGTAAGGGTGCTCTCAAAAATGATGGAGGTTGTGATGGAAAGTGATGGGAAACTGGTAAATTTGTTAGCCATATATGCTAAACCAGAGGCTATCTAGTTTACCAGAGATAACAGGGAAAGAGACAGCTAAGAAGAGCTCCCCTGGGGTCAGAACAAATATCAAATACTGATCTTCAGAACCCTTCAAAGGAGCCAGAATTTGATTGGTTTGGTCTTTGTTGAAAACAGTAAGGCAATGGGCCAGCAGTTAGTGAAGCATAATAGCTAGATGTGATCTGGGAAAGAGATAGTCAAAGAGAGCCCTGCCCAAATCACTGTCATCCCAAGGTGGTTGTGGCCATGTGTAAGGCTGCATCCCTGAAGAGCAACATCATAGCTTCACACTTTGCAGGAAGGGTTATTAGACTTCACTCAAATAATCCAGCCGGTCATTAAACAAATAAACAAGCAAACCACAATAACAAACCCCAGAGGAGGGAGGGGGCAGTACCTGGAGTTGCAACAATGTAGTATCTAAAATATCCAGCTTCCCGCAAAAAATTATTATAAGACACACAAAGAAACTAAAAATCTGACTCACATACCTTAAAAAAAAGGCAAAAAAAACCAACCTACTTGTGAATAAAAAGATGTGGGATTTAACAGAAAAGACTTCAAAGAATCCACTATAAATATGTTCAAAGAACTAAAGAGAACCACAATTAAAGAAGTAAAAGAAGGTATGCAGGCAATGTCTCATCAAACAGAGAATATTAATAAATAGAAGTTATGATAGAGAACCAAATGGAAATCCTAGGGCCTAAAGGAACAATAATGGACATGAAAATTTTACTAGAGGGGCTCAATAGTACATATGGGCAGGCAGAAGAAAGAATTAGCAAACTTGAAGAGAGATCAATATAGATTATATAATCCAAAGAACAGAGAGAAAAAAAGAATTTAAGAAATGAACAGAGCCTCACAGAAATGAGAGATTACATCAAACACATCAAAATGCACACAGTAGTACCAGAAAGGAGAGGAGAGAAGCAGGAGCAAGAAAAATATTCAGAGAAATGATGGCTGAAAACTCTCCAAATTTGAAGAAAAATGTTAATCTATGCATTCAAGAAGCTTAAAGAATTCCAAGTAGGGTAAGTACAAAAAGAATCACAACAGACACGTAATGGTAAAAATGCTGAAAGCCAAAAACAAGGAAGAGATCTTGAAATCAGCAAGAGAGAAACAAGTTTTTACTTAGAAGGGGACACGATTACAGCTGACTTCTCATCGGAAAATGTGGTGGCCAAAGAAATGTGGTATGCTACACAATGGGACATTATTAACCTTAAAAAAGAAGAAAATTCTATCATTTGCAGCAGCACAGATGAACCTGAAGGACATTATGTTAAGTAAAATAACCCAGGCACAGAAAGGCAAATACTGTATGATCTCACTTGTATGTGAAATCTATAAAAGTTGAACCTGTAGAAGCAGAAAGGGGAATAATGGTTACTAGGGGTTGGGGGGGTGGTTGGGAAAATGTTGGTTGAAGTATACAAAACTTTAGTTAGACAGTAGAAATCGTGCAGAAGATCTCTTGTACAACATGGTGACTATAGTTAATAACAATGTATTGTACTCTTGAAAATTGCTAAAGGAGTAGATTTTAAATGTTCTCACCATGAAAAAAATGGTAAGTATGTGAGGTAATGCATGTGTTAATGAGCTCAATTTAGCCATTCCACAATGTAAACATATTTCAAAACAACATGTTGTGCACCATAAATATATACAATTTTTATTTGTCAGTTTAAAAATAAATTTTAAAATAAAAGAAAAAAGATGATTGGAGGTGAGGAGAAAGGAGAAAGAAAAACTATCAATGAAGAATCCTGTATTCAGCAAAGGCATTTTGTAGAAATGAAGGCAAAATATAGACATTCCATATAAACAAACATTAAGAGAATTTATTGCAGCAGACTTACCTGCTAGCAACAAATTATATACAAGAAATACTAAACAAAGTTCTTTAGGCTTAAAGTAAGCGACAATAATTCTAATCCACATGAAAAAACTAAGAGATAAAAACTAATTACCACAGGTAATCATGCATTTATAAAAGGCAGTATAAATGCATATTTCTTCCTCTTTATATCTTAACTGACTTAAAAATCAATTATATAAAACAATATGTATATAATTGCATTGTTGGACCCATAACATATAAAACTGTAATATATTTGCCAATAATATCACAGAGGATGTGGGTGGGAATAAAGCTGTATTGGACTATGGAAATGACTCCAGATGGCAACTCAAAGCCACAGGACAAATGAAGAGAACCAGCAATGATTAAAAAATGGGATTAATAAAACAAAAGCTATAGATATTTACTTTCTCTCCTTTCCTCTTTTAGCTTCTTTAAAAGACATAAAATTTTATAAATTAGTCATTTATAACATATATTGTTGAATTTGTAACATTTACAGATGTGATGTGTATGAAAATGATACCACAAAAAACAGGAAAGAAAATAGAGCTACATAGAAATAACATTTCTATATCTCATTGGAATTAAATTAATATCAATCTAAAGCTTTATTCTTATAAATAAAGGTGTATATTTTAAGCCCTAGAGCAACCACTATGAAAACAACCAAAAAAATCATGAAAAAAATTAAAGGAATAAAAATGTTACATTAGAAAATATATGCTTAATGCAAAAGAAAGCAAGAAAAGAGTGATAGAGGAACAGAAAAGACCTGAGACAAAAATAAAAATAAAAAACAAAATGGTGGATGTAAATCCAACTCTATTGATAATAACATTAAATGTTAATGGATTGAATAACCCAATCAAAAGGCAGAGACTGCCACATAAGATTTAAAAAAAAAAAAAAACAAGATCCAGCAATATGCTATCAATAGGAGAAACACTTTAGGTTCAAAGATACAAAAAGATTGAATCAGAAATGAAAGAGAGGACATTACTTCCAACCTCAGAAAAAGAAAAAGGATCATAAAGGAATAGAATGAACAATTGTGTCAATAAATTAGATAACTCAGAGGAAATGGACAAATTCCTAAGGAAACACAAACTATTGAAACAGACTCAAGAAAAAATAGAAAATCTGAATAGACCTATAAAAAGTAAAGAGATTTAATTAGTAATAAAAAAAATTACCCTTAATAAAATGCCCAGGCCCAAATGGCTTTACTGATGAATTCTACAAAATGTTTAGGGAAGAACTGATGTCAGTTCTTCATAAACTATCTCCCCTGCAAAAAGAGGAGGACACACTTCTTAACTCACTCTATGAGGCTAGTGATTACTCTGACACCAAACAGAGACACCAAGAAAAAAGAAAACTAGAGACCAATATATCTCACAAATATAGATGCAAAAATCCTCATCAAAAATACTAGCAAGCTGAAACTTGAAACAACAAAAAAATTATATACCATGACTGAATTGGAATTTATACCAGTAATACAAGGATGGTTTAGCATCTAAAAATCAATTAATATAGCATACCATGTTGATTGAATAGTAAACAAAAGCCACATGATCTCAATTAATGCAGAAAAAGCATTTGACAAAATTCAATTCCTTTTCATGAAAAAACACTTAACAAACTAGGCATAGAAGGAGACTCCTCAACCTGATAAAGAGCATCTTAAAAAATCCCTTAGTTAACCCCATATTGAATAGTGAAAGACTGGGTGCTTTCTCTTAAGATCAGGAATCAAAGAAGAATATCTGTTTTTACCACTTCCATTCAACATTATACCAGAAGTTCTAGCCAGGGCAATTAGAAAAAAGAAATAAAAGGCACCAGATTGGAAAGGAAGAACTAAAACAATCTCTATTCACAGATAATATGATATTGTATACAAAAAAATCCAAGGTAATCCATTTTAAAATTATTAGAATACATTCAACAAAGTTGTAGTATATAAGGCCAATATACAAAACTAATGGTATTTCTAGATACTAATAATAAATAATCTTCAAATAAAATTATGAAAACAATGTCATTTATTGTAACATCAAAAAGAATAAAATACTTGGCTTTAAACTTAACAAAAAAAGTGCAAAACTTATACTCTATAAACTACAACTCCTTATTAAAAGAAATTAAGTAATAGCTAAATAAATGGAAAGACATCCCATGTTCATGGATTAAAAGACATAATATAGTTAACGCGGCAATACTCCCAAACCAATCAGCATATCCAGTGCAATCCATATCAGAATACTAGCTGGATTTTTTGTATAAACTGACAAGGTGATCCTAAAATTTATATGGAAACTCAAGGGACCCAGAGGAGCCAAAACAACCTTGAAATAGAAGAGCAAATTTAGAGGACTCACAATTATCTATTTCAAAACTTACCACAAAGCAACAATAGTCAAGACAAAGTAATACTTTAAGTATAGACATAGATAAATGGAATAAAATTGAAGGTCCAGAAATAAACCCATGTATCTATGGTCAACTGAGTTTCTACAAGGATGCCAAGACCATACAATGGAGAAAAAATAATTTATTCAACAAATGTTGCTGGGCCAACTAGATACCCACATGCAAAAAAATTAATTTGGACTCTTACCTCATATCATATACAAAAATTAATTCAAAATAGACCAAAGACCTAAATTAAAATGCAAAACTATAAAACTCTTAGAAGAAAACACAGAGGTAAATCTTCATGACCTTAAATTTGGCAATGAATTCTTAGATATGACACCAAAAGTATGAGCAACAAAAGGAATAAAAAAGATAAATTGAACTTAATCAAAATTTAAATGTTTTGTGCATCAGAGAACACTATCAGGAAAGTGAAAAAGGCAACCAACAAATGAGAAAAATATTTGTAAATCATATTTACGATAAGGAAATTATATCTAAAATATATGAAGAACTCTTACAACTCAGTAATAAAACAACAAATGACACATTAAGCTATGGGCAAAGGATATTAATAGACATTTCCCCAAAGAATGTATACAAATACCCAATAAGTGCCTGCAAAGATAATTATTCATCAGAGAGATGCAGGTAAAACCACAAGGAGACACCACATTGCACCCAATATCATGGCTATACTTTTAAAAAATAGAAAATAACAAGTGTTGGTGGGCATTTGGAAAAACGGAAACCCTGTTATATTTCTGAAGAGACTACAACATGGTTCAACCACTGTGGAAAACAGTTTGGCAGTTCCTCAAAAAGTTAAATATAGAATTTCCATGTTACCCAGTAATTCCACTCTTAGGTACATACCCAAAGAATTGAAAACAGGTACTCAAATAAATACCTGTACAGAATGTTACTATGAGCACTATTCACAAGAGCTAAAATGTGGAATCAACCCAAATGTCCATTGACAGATGAATGGATAAACAAATTGTGGTATATGCATACAATGAAATATTATTCAACCACAGAAAGGAATGAAGTACTGATACATGCTGCAATAAAGATGAACCTTGAAGCACTATGCTAAGTAAAAGAAACCAATAACAAAAGACCACATATCATATGATTCCATTTCTATGAAATACCCAGAATAGGCTGAAGTAGATTGGTGGTATCAGACTTTTGAGTCATTGCCCACAGACTGCTAAATTCTTCCCAACTGTGCTCAAAGTGCAATAGTACACAGCCCTCAACTGAACCCGACGTGAAGATATGCAGGTCTCAGACAAGGGATGGACTAATAATTCACTCACACTATGTAAAAGTAACGAGAGGGTGTCAAAAGAGTTGCCTACTTTAAACTGAGGGAGAAGAGAAAAAACAGAACATTAAAAAATCTAAAAGAGCATACTAGGCAAATACATGAGGAAACCATGCTTATTATTTACTCTAATAATTACCTATGATTGACTATACCAAACAGTCATGTGGGAAAAAACACAGGTTTTGGGGATCTGGTTCTTATTTCCAAGCATACACCTCACTATTCTGTGATCTTGAACAAGTCACTTAATGTCTCTGGGCCTTGGTTATTCGTCTGCAAAATGAGATTAATGTCATGTACCTTGCAGGAATTGTCATGAGGGTTGAATGAGGTAATTTATTGATAGGACCTGCATGGCACTCAATTAATGACAGTTAATGTTCCAGATTCCAGAGCAGGAATTAACAAAAATATGTAGGTGAAATGTGAACCTTCAGTTGATTTGTTGTGAGGATAAAGGGAAGGCAGAAGAAAGGAGAGACACATGTATGCATGAGACACATGGCAGATGGCTCCTGACATTCTTGTGCACAATGAAAATAACCATCACCATTTCTAAGATCTTACCCAACACTATACCGAGCACATTACATGGGGCAGTTTAATTCCCCCAGCATTATGAAGCAAAATTATTACCCTCATGTTAAAAATGAGGAAACCAAGGCTTAAAGAGATTAAATAACTTTCTAAATAACTTTCCCAAAGTCATGCAACTAGGAGAAATATTAGCCAATTCTAATAAAGCATCTTTTATAATCTATTTTAAGTTACTTATACTAACTAATTTAATCCTCAAGCAATCCTGTGAATGGGTGCTATTATAACCCTCATTTTACAGATAAGGATGAGGCCCCTGAGGCACAGAGAGGTGAGTGACCAGCCCAGGGTCACACAGCAAGTCCCACCCGTAGCCAGTCGAAGCTGTTCACTACTATGCTAGTCTACCTCTTAAGTCCCTGGTGGGCTGGAATCCGAGCTTCTGCTTTTAACCAATGACTGTTCCATGTTGGCTAACTCAGGAGTTATTTGGGCTTAAGAGAGAGGCAAAAAGAATAGGAAACTCAAATGGAAACCACCAGATTTGTGCTGAGGTTAAAGAGGAAGGCTGCCATCGCCACTTCATCTCCCACTCGTGGAAGCTCAACTCACCCCACACACGTGGCTGGAGTTAGAACTTTCTTCTCTAGGATGCAATAGTGAAGATCTAGGTCAATCACTATAACATCATATTTTCTCAAGTCCAGCATCCGTGCTTTTCACATTTTAACACTTCTGAATTTAGTATGTGTTTTACAAATAATACATATATTTAATGAAGTCATGCTTTCTTTTTCCCTAAAACATTACCATTAAATCAAATGGTACTTTTGTGAACTTCCTGAATTTGGGCTGCATATAAATGTATTGTCCACAGTTTCTGTGATATAAGTTTCTTTATAACTATTTGTGGAATAACAAATTTTAGATATTTTTGCACAAATAGGTCAAGGCTTTAAATTCAGGGATTCTCTACCCAATTGTTTCTCGCACTCCCTATTTATTAAGCGGTTACTTCATTTCCCATTTTAACATTCTTTTGTTTCCAACATTTTTAAACAAAAGAATCTGCCTTCACCAGTGATCGGTGATGGGTACCTCCTGACTGGGGCTTTTGGCTTTTCCTACCCCAGTATTGAAGGATTCCCTCTTCTAAATCTCCAAAATCCCATGGGAGCTTCCTGAAGCACTGTGAGATTCCCAATCACCAAAGATCTGCTTTGATTCCTTACCCTGTGCTTTTCAAAGCAAGAAAGTGTCCAAGTACCTTGTAAAATGATGGTACAAGCAGAACAAAAGCCCTGGGTACCTCATGCCCAAACTGGTCCTGAGACCTGCGGCCCACGGCCTCGCTAAGCCCTTCTCGTTGCCCACACTGGGGACCGAGGACGGTCTCCAGCCCCAGGGACTCACATGGAGAGAAGGAGCGAGGAGACGTCGGGAGGCCTACAAAAGAGGGAAATAAATAAATGCGGGGAACACACATTTTCATTTTATTTTTATTATGAGATCTATCAGACATATCAAAAAGTATGGAGGATAATATAATAAACACCCATGTACCCTGAATCCAGCTTAAGAAATCAGACGATGTAGACACATTTCATCCTCACGTGTTTTAACATTCCTTTCATTCATTCAGTGTGGCCTTTATTTTAATTACAAGACAAGAAGTCTGAATAACACCTGAGCGAGAGTAGAATCAAAAGTTCAGGTCACACCCTTTGGCTGAAATGCAGATCAGCTAAAGTCTTTTTGTCATACTTGCTATCTGCTACTACAGGTTTTTATTTTTACTTGTTAAAAAGCAAACAAACAAAAAGTTGCCCCACCAAAAAGATTGCTTTAAAATCAATATATACAAAACCTTTTAAAAGTCTCCGACATTTGCAGATGAATGTGTTGGGTTGCAGACTGAAATGTCCGTTCCTGTTGCGTTCTTGGCTGAAGAATGACCAGACACGCTGGAAGCAAAGTGAGCACGAAAATGAGGTTTATTGAGGAGAGAAAGATAGGATTGCAGAGCAAGAGCAAGATTTAGGTTGCAGAGCAAGGTACATACGCCACAGATGACGACTGGACCCACTGTTGTAGCAAAAGAGAGCTTGGTTATGGTCCGGGTCTCATTTTACAGTGTCCAGATTGGGACCTCCCTGTGGTTCACACGTCACCATGGAGCCACTTTGATGGATAGTTGGGAGTTATAGGACCTGAGTCTTACCACGCATGAGGATCTCCCATGAGCCTCTCTGAAAGTTGTTCTAGGTCACCTTCCAGACTCTATTGTACCTATGCTGCTTGGCCCAAGGGCTAGTGAGTCCTCTGTATTCTTTTGCAATTGGTGTGCTTATTGGGCTTGCTCAGGGTGGGAGGCTCCAAAGGCTCTGGAGGTTATACAGATATCTCCGAATTACAAAGGCTGGGATGGAACCAGCAGAAACTGGCGGCTGTTCCAGAAAGAACTCCCCCTCCCTAAACTTTTACTCAAACCTTCTAAAAAACTCGCCACTCTTCCCCTCCTTGGGGTGGACGCCCTTTTTGGCCTCCACCCACCTGCACCCAGGTGCCCAAAATAAATAGCATTTTAACATGCCCCCAGGCTTGCATGTCTTCCTCTTGGCTCCAACCTAACAGTGCTGAATTCTGATTGGCAGATTTGTAGGATGTTCCCTCCTCCCCCAGGTATGGCAGTCACTCAGGACAGGAGTAAGTTGGGACAGGACCAAGCTGGGGGCCCGGGCCCACCCTTGTCCTTCTTCCCAGGTGGGGCAATTGCACCAAGGCAAGGCATCCACTTTCGTCCCTAGGAGTCCTGGAATCCCTTGATATCTACCTAAAAAATGCACATTAAAGGAAGCTTTTAAGGGATCACTGTTAATTACCTTTTTAAAGAAAATATGGGGCTTTTCGTCATTCATTAGAGATATTCAGACAATTAATGACTAAACATGCATTATTTATATGAATTCATATAACGTGAGCATGAACAATAACCACTGCTTCTTTTTGGCAATTTCTAGGCTTTTTGAATCAAGAGTATCCCTAAGAGAATTGATGATGTCACCACAGATGCATCAGCTAACCACAGAGATAGCATTATTATTTCATAACCCAGGAACTTCCCAACTGTGAACTAAAATAAAATCTTAATCCTCCCACCCCAGCTGACTGAAAGGACCCCCTCTTGGCCAAGGGGGTACCCTAAAACTGAGTTGCTGGCCATGAGACGGGAGGTCAGACATGCCTCATCAAGCCCCCTTCCCTTCTTGGAGACATCCTTTTTTACTCATTAACAGGCCTAAGGCTATGCAGGACAAACCTGCAGGTCCTCAATTTACATAAAAAATCACTTGAGTCTGTGGTGGTTTGTCTCTGATTAATAGACTTCTTATCTTAACTTAAAATATTCCAGGCCTTTAGACAAAGCTTCATTTCTTTAACCAATTACAAATAGAGTCTCTAAACCCACCTATAACCTGTAAGCCCCGCTTTGAGATGTCATACCTTTTCAGGCCAATGGCCAAACCAATGTTCATGTACATGTATTGATTTATGACTTCACGTGTTATTCCTGTCTCCCTGAAATGTATAAAACCAAACTGTAACCCAGCCACAGAGAGTCCACTTGCTCAAGGATTCTTGGGTGTGGCTCCAGGCCACGGTCCTCAAACTTAGCTCAGAACAAACCTCTTCAAATTATTTTACAGAGTTTGGCTTCTTTTCCATTGTCACAACATTGAAACAGGAAGAATGAATTTTGAAGTATAGCCAGATCTGATTGCAGTATAGTCTGGGAAGATAAAATAGTCACTCAAGTGTATATTTTAAACTCTTGTAAAATTATCCTTGTTAGATGCAGTTGCAGAAGTTTGAGCACAGCAAATTTACATTCCAATTTATGAATACTAGTTGGTTTTATCTTGGAAAATATTTCCAGAGTCTTAAAATACTTTCTCTGTTGAAGAGTGTTTTGCTTCAATAAGTCAGATAGTTGTCCTTCCAACTGTAAAACTGCTTCATTCCCTAATTTAATGGGATGCGTATATCATGCTTAGTTTTTGAAGAATTATGGATTAATCATAGTAGTTTTTTTTAAGGCTTGGAATTGACCGACAATTATAATTTATCCATTTTTATTCTCACAAAATGGTGTAACACTTGGTAGGAGATAATACATTTTTTCCTAGTTTCCTGGAAAAAGAGAGATTGTGGGGTTAAATCAGGGTAAATGCTTCACTATCCGTTGTTCACTCAGAACAGAAGGAAAAATGAAATGAATGTGTTACTGCATTAGTGTTCTAGGGCTGCCATAACAAAGTACTACAAACTGGGTGGCTTAAACAACAGAAATTTATTTTCTGTCAGTTCTAGAGGCTGGAAGTTCAAGATCAAGGTGTCATTGAGCTTCGTTTCTCCTTGGCTTGTAGATAGCTGTCTTCTCCCTGTGTGTTTGTGTGGTTGTCTTTTTATGTGCACTTACCTGATGTCTATATCTGTGTCCTAATCTCCTCTTTCTAATAAGGACAATGGTCAGATTGGATTAGGGTCCACCTTAAAGAACTCAATTTACCTTTTCTATTTACAGACCCTGTCTCCAAATACAACCACATTCTTAGGTACTGGGATTAGGATATGAACATATGAACATGGGGTCACCACAATTCAGCCCTCACATTTACCTGGAAGGAAACATTTCAGAAGCCCCCAACTGAGGCCCTGGGGAGAGCTACACTTCTGCAAAGCCTGCCCTCTCACGCACATGGCAGAAGCCCTTTGCTCTAATTCAGTGCGATGATTTTTATCCTCATTTTCAATTCTGATTAAATGTTAACTACTACAGCTGAGTCAAAGAATCTGCTAAATATCTACAGAAAGAGAAATAAATTTTTGGATATTCAGTCAAAGAGAAAGCATTCTCCTTAATTTCCTAAAACTGCCAAGCTTAGGCTGCAGCGGGCCTTCAGCATTCCCGAGGTTGCGCTGGCATCTGCTGACTGCAGAAACACTGCTCTGCTAGCAGCAAGCAATTCCAATGAGCCCGACAGCAGACTAACCAAATTTCTGACCTGTAAGGCACTGGGGACCCTGACGGCCTAGCTGTCTGCACTTCCCTCTCCAGGAACAAGCTGTGTTTTGCTCCAATGAGATGAGAGGAGCCAGGCACCTGCCTTTTGCCTTGACACTGTTTTCTCCACAAGTTCTTGGACTTCAATTGAATACTTTCAGTCCTGGGTACTACCTTCTTATGCATATAAAAAATACATGGTGTCATTTTTCTTTGCATGTATGTAGAAAATGGAATTTTATACAGAATATATTTTTTAAAATCATTTTATATTCTGGGCACCTAACATTCCTAATCTCTATGAGATGATGATTTATTACCCTAAAACCTCTGTGACTTAGGGGTTTCTTGGATAATCCTCACTCTTACAACCTCTGGAGCTCAGTGGTCAGTTCTAGGCCACATGTGAGAGAGGAGAAGCCCCGGGACAGGACAGCCCTGGGAGCAATGCCATGGCACCATTGGAGGCATGGGAGACGCATGATCTTTGCCTGAAAGGACAAAAACAGTCCAGCTGAGCAGCTTCTGGTGAGGCTCATGCTGGATTTTCCTCTCTCCTGCTCACTTCATCTTCACAAGCCTGGGAGGGATGTGCTACTTCCTCTCTCTCCTTCCTTCCTTCCTTCCTTTCCTTTCTTTCTTTCAGGAACCTGAGGTTCAGGGCAGTTACTTTCCTATTGGCAAATAGCTCCTAAGTAGAAATGCCAAAATTCCTTCCCCCTTCAAAACCTGTGCTCTTTTGGTAGCACATGCCTTCAGTATGTACAAGGGGGAAAACATGGCCCCTATTGGCTGTCAATATACAGCAACTCAATAGATGGCACCTTTTGTGAAATAGTCTCTTAATAACTTCTCTGGGAAACCTAATCAGCAGGAGAGAAGTCATATTGGGTTTGCAAATTTTTGAGGATCTGATTTCAAACATGTATGTTATATGAGTTATGTTTATAAGAGCGAACTGGGCTCAGAAGACTGGTATGTGGCAGAGGTCTCTGAGTGCTTGAGGGTTGTGGAGGGACAGAATAGAGGTGCGTCAGATGTGGGCAGCTGAGCATGACTGCTGATGGCCAGTTCCTAAGCCCCAGCCCTGCCCCTGCCTCCCACCAGGTATGTGGCATTGGGCAAGTCCTTGACCTCTGTGCCTCAGCTTTCTTATCTGTAAAAGGAGTATAAAACTAGTAGGTGAATGGATAAATAAACTGTGGTACATCCAGACAATGGAGCATTATTCAGAGATATAAAGAAAGAGTTATCAAGCTACGAAAAGACATGGAAATCTTAAATGCATATTACTAAGTGAAGGAAACCAACCTGAAAATGCTACACATTGTGTGATTCCAACTATATGACATTCCAGAAAAGACAAAACTATAGAGACAATGAAATTATTGCTGGTTGCCAGGGGTTGGGAGGAGGGAAAGATGAAAACAATGTAGAAAATGAGGACCTATCTCATTAAGCCTGCCACGAAGACTATTGAGTTACTACATGTAAACCACTAGAGCTGGCTGGTACACAGTCAGCACTGAGGCTCTTACCACAGTGCTGCAATTACTTGTGCTACACCAGCAATTTGAAGAAGGTGAGCTACCACATGCACTGACCTTGCAGAATACTCTGATATGGCCAGGGAAAGGAGAAAAGCCTTCTTCCTAAATGATGTGGATGAGCCAGTCAGAGGCTGGATATTATTTAAGGCAGTAGTCTACAAACCTGAGTGCTATGGACTGAATGTCTGTATCCCCCAAAATCCATATGTTGAAACCCTAACTCCCCAATGTGATGGTATTTGTAGGTGGGATCTTTGGGAGGTGATTAGGTCATGAGGATGGAGCCCTCATGAATAGGATTAATGCCCTTATAATAAGAGTAAGAAGAGACATGAGAGAGATGATCCCCACCCCACCCCCCACCCCGGATGAGGACACAGTGAGAAGGTGGCTGTCTGCTAACCAGGAAGAGAACCATCACCAGGAACCAAATCGGCCACACCTTGATCTTGGACTTCCCAGCCTCCAGAACTGTGAGGAATAACTTTCTGTTGTTTTAGCCACTTAGTCTATGGTGTTTTTGTTAAAGCAGTCCGAGCTAAGACATTGAGTGAGCATCAGCAGTTTAAACACAGATGTTGGCACCACCCCCAGGATTACCGATTCAGTAGGTACAAGGTGGGACCCAAGAAATTACATTTCTAACAAGTTTTCAGGGGATGTCAATGTTACTGGTCTGGGAACCACACACTAAGAATCACTGGTTAGTGAAAAGCCTGGCTCTGGGTTAGAGCTGGGTATGACGGCAGATCACCCAGGTGAGATTACCAGTGGAGGCTGGTAGGCGAGATATGTTTAAACGACTGATGCTCCCAGCAGATCCAGAACTCCTTGACTTCGTATCTTTTTCTATGAGGTAAAATTTAAGAAAATATGGAAATATGTAGGTCTAAAACAATGGGAAAAATAAAAGAAATAAAGCACCCAGCAAACTGCAAAGGGAAGGGACCAATTTTTTTTTAAGTTAACCTTCTAAAAATTCAGCAGAATTTTCCAGAAAAAATCAAAAGAACAGCAGAGAAAATAGAACACTAGTGGTATACACCACTGCTTTAGAAAATCACATGGCTGAAAAAAGCTTGCATACTGGTATTAAAGAATTATGAGATGTTCAGTGCCTGGGAGATACAAAATGAGGAGAGGACAGGTACTGAGGAAGGTCCCACGGCAGGGAGGACCCTCTACAGGAGCCTCAGGTGTCGGGTTTTGGCATCAGCTCACCTCCTTCACCTGCCAGGAGCAACTCCCCAGGGAGAACTGCCCAGGAGGCAGGCAGCATGGTCCCAGCAGAGGCAGCGGTCACTGCGGTGCAGACAGTGCCAGTCAGGAGAAGACATGCGGCCTGTGGCATTGGTCAGAGTCCCGTCCTCAGCTCAGCCCTAGGAGGTCGGGGCCACCAGCAAAAAGGGGCACTAGAAATAGAAGTTTGATTTTGCTGGAGGGTAACAAATGTACCTCAATAAAATCTAGAGTCTGCAGCTGCAGCTAGTGCAAATTTCTAAATTTTACAAGAAAATTTTCAAAATACTAAGGAGAAACAGTCTGCATAAATGAGCCTTCCCCTCAGCTATGATAAGCTTGACAGGTGAGTTCTCCCATTAAATGTTAGTCCATACAGTGGCCTCACGGCTGACATCATGGTGAGGTTAAAATGAAGAATGGCTAGATTGTCTTTCTTCTATCAGATGTCACCTCACCTTTGCCCTGGTTGGTCTCAGGTTGGTGCCAACAGTGTGCTTCTAAATTATATTTATTTCAGGGTTCTTTGGACATCATTTTGCTTGGGTTACCTGTGATACTAAGAGTGATTTGCTTATGCATGTGTGTGTACATGTGTGCCTGTACATATATGCATGTATGCACATGTTTGTTCATCTATGTGTGTTGAGTGGCTATGTGTGCATGTGTGTAAATGGATGTACATGTGTGTGTGCTTGCATGTGTGTGAACATACATGTATGTGTGTGTCTGTGTCTGATGGGAGTGGAGCCAATGGCATGGTGTGTGTCCTGTTAGTTCTCTGGGATTCTTTAGAAAGTAAAATGAGAGACTTGGGCTACCTTGAATCAGCTGGACTTCTGAGTCCTGAAGCAAGTATAGTCTGGCAGAGACCCTGGGCTACAGCTGCTACCAGGAATCACAGTGAGGACTGTCTGGCTGGGGCTGAGAGGAGTGAACACTGGGAGGATCACTTCTGGTTTCTATTTTCTCCCTGGAAATCTGATAATGTACAGGAATTCACAATGGTCAAATTTGGAGCATTTTTGGTTTGCTGGTATTGTACAATGGGAATATTTTAGTTGGCTTCCACTCCCATTGTATAGCACTTGGAGATCCATACCACCACGCTGGGCAGGACCAGGGCTGGAGAATAGAGCAGGAAAGGAAATGTCAGCCCGGGTACTGCACCGTCCTAGGGTGGAAAGGGGTGCAATGGGTAGCTGAGCTCGTACAACAGATGTAAGCTGAGGATGCTGCAGGCAAACCCAAACGTCAGGCACCCATCTCAGGAAAGCTGGAGCATGGCTGATAGAGAAAACATCACACTGCTCATCTCCTCCCTCCGGAGACCAATCAAAGCCTGTTTGAGAAAACGAAGCCCCCAGGAATGTTCACTGTGTATTGGACATTTCCATCCGGGCCTCCTACTAGAGGAGCACACCAGCCTCTCTGCCCCATAGTCACCATCCCCACAGGAGGCCTGGCTGCCCTGACTGTCCCCAGAGGGGGCCTTGCTCCCCTAACTGTTCCCACAGGAGGTGTGGCTCCCCTGCCCATCCCATAAGAGGCATGGCTTCTCTGATTGGTCAATTCCAAGAGGGGACTTAGCCGGTCTGCACTGCTTGTCCTTCCCTCTCCTGCAGCCAGCTGTGTGTCCCCATGACCCGAAACTTGTGCTGGATCTTTAGTCCCCGTTCTCCTGCAGGGAGGCCTGCAGCATGGGAGGCAGGTGGGGAGGAGGTGAGAGAGAGGGGCGGAGGTCACTGCAGCCCCCGACGTGACCAGATCCATCTGCGTTCCCCACCTCAGTCTCTTCAGTAGTGCAGAGAACGTGCCTTTGGCCACCTGTCTGACTTCTGCATCTACTTCTCCACTGGTCCCAGACTAGGAGAAGGAACCACTGAGTGCAGGATTAGAGCCACTCGAACCTCAGTCGTGGTGACAAGGCTGGGCTGGTTGTGACTCGGGAACAGTGACGGCTACAGCTCTGTCATTTCCACCTGAAACTCTGCCTCCCTGGCTCTCCCACCACTCAAATGCCTGGTACATATGTTCTGGGGAGGCAGGATATCTAACCCTTCTCAGGGGTTTTAGCTGTCATATGTTCAACTGACTGCTAAGCCTGGGGGTGGAGGTGTGATCAGTGCATAAATCCAAACTACAGTTCCATCTCCCTCCTTGATAACCCTCTTATCTATTGGCTACTAACAACAACAAAAACCCATACAACTCAAATTCCACTTTCTTTATGAACATTCCCCTCCTCACCCCAGGCATTAGTGATTTTCTCCCTTCTGAGGACTCCTAGAGGTTTTAATGCTTCTATGATGACACGCACCACATTCTAATATGTTAGTAGTCCTTGCTTATCTGCTACTCGTCTCTAAGCCACATGAGGGCAGGGGCATCATCCTATTCATTGCTTGTATTTAGGATAATGTCCTGCAGAGAGCGCTTGGAGTAAGTTTGTTCAATGAAAGGAGTTTTACCTCCTATCAAAGGTATTTAAAGAGCTTGGCATTACAGCTCTGTACAACCATCCTGTGGGGAATTATTCTTTACCACCCAGAAATTGTGAATTGCATTTCAGATGAAAGCTTTTGATTAAAACAGGCCTTGCTGGCAAAGGCACCTCATGTCACTAGCTGCAAAGTGGTGCCAGGATGGGAAAATGAGCCAGGTCCCACTCGGCTTTGGGATTTTAATAAACATCAATACTCATATGTTTAAAACTGAAGCAAAATCCCTCAAAAGATCTTAAACTGTATTGAAGTGAGGATGAAAGACACTGCTGATCTTAGAGCTGGCATGGCAAACAGAACTTCTGAGCTCTTTGATCAACACTGGAATGGGCTGAGTCTCACAATGGAAAATAACCACGTAGGTTATGCAGTCAAGATCCCACCTTTATAGATGAGGAACGATGGGATTAATGACTTCACAGCTGGTCAGTGGCTAAGATGGGTCAGAACATATATCTCTCTGGCTCTGCCGAGACTGGGCTGTGAAGGGCCACACCTGTTGCTGTGGGGAACATCAGAGCTTGGCTGCTGAGAGAGCACAAGACACCACGATCAGAGCTGTAGGAAGAACGGTCTGCAGACGATGTTCAAATGGGTCAAGGCAGGAAGGACAGAGGACAGGGAGGATGATACGGAGGCCCTGGGCCAGTGGGAGGCCTGTGAGGAGGGGTGGCAAAGGGGCAGATATCAGGAGATGTATTGGATGGATCGGCAGAGACAGCCTGCCATAGGATAGGAATAGGATAAATTGCTTCCTGAATAAATTACTAATTATTAATCCTTGTTGTGCTTTGTTATACTTATTTTCTAGTGTCTCCGGCCAGACTTTCCTTCTGGGAAAGACATAAGCAAATGGTGAAGTTAGACTTTTTGTCTGCAAAAAGGAAGATGTAGACCCTTTCATCCACCTCAGAGAAGGAAACGAAAAGCTTTAAATATACAGAGTGGAAAGCATCCACTCTTTGGAATACTATGCAGCTAATGAAAGATCGAGGTAGAGCTTATGCCGTGGTATGGCACCATTCCAAGAACACATATGTTGTTCTGTGAATAACACAAGTCAGAGAACAATCATTATAACATCAGCCTATTTATTTAAAAAACAAATCGGACAATGTCAGCATATTCATACCCCTGTGTTCATAAATACATAGACAAATGCCTGGAACATTCTAAAGAGGAAAAGTGAGCACACCCTCATTAGTCTATATCCATCCACACATTGCTCAAATTTTTGTCAACAAGAATGTATTTATGTAATATTTTTTATTTTAAAATAAATTTAACATCATGGTTACTAAACTAATCACCTTTGCATTGCCAACATAAAGGAACTCTCTACCCAATTTTCTTGGCTTGTGGAGATAAGAAAAAGCTAGGATGACAAAGCTTTGAGAGGACGTGGCTTTAAAAGGATGGAGATGATGCAGGAGCCTGTTGCTGGGTGAGTCCTGGATGGGTCTTGGTGCGGCCCCACATGCACCAGTCCCAGGAGCCTTCAGCTGCCAGCACGACGAGGCAGCGTGTCCTGGCCAGCCGGCTTCAGAAAGGCCACGGATAGACCTGATGTGTGTACCAGGGACTTACAGAGCGATTCCAAGTTATGGGATATGAGAGTTTATTGCACAACCTACCATGCAGTTTAAGAAACAGTGTCTGTGTTTCTGTTTCTCTTCTTGATTTTCTGTAATGAAAGTCTTTCCTTTTTATTCAGCTGACCTTAGTAGGTTAAATGAGATAATCTTTCCAAAGTAAGTAGATTTTTTCAACTCAAGGAGCAGCTAAATGGTATTAAAATCTTTCCATCATTTTCCTTTCCCTTCATCCCATTTTATTTCTTTCTTTCATTTATCAAGATGATTTGAGATTTTACTGGTCTAATTTATTTTATTTTTGTTTTGAAAATTACTTGGGCTCCAAAAAAAAGTGATCCAGAAATTAAGTAATTGATTATTTTTCAGATTAATTGAGGATTGCCAGAGGGACCGTAATTTTATTACAAACGTATTTTTCTTAAACTACAGAAAAATCGCTGACTTACTCGAAGCTGTGGGAATATTGTTTATATAGATTCAAACTAATGCTGAATGTGCCCCCTTTTAAAATGAGAAAATAACCTTCAGCTCCTCTAAAATGTAGAGTTTGGCATTTTACTAAATTTCATAGGGAGAAAATGTAATGAGTCTATAAACCCAATTTGGAGGCTGGTTATTGTCACATAAATTAATTTTCCTGCTAAATGATCAGATTCACATCCACCTTTTTCCCCACCATCTGCCTCACAACAAAGTTGGCATTGTACTCCTTTGAGGACGGACTGTAAAAATGTCATTATTTAAAGGCTTATTATCCACCAAATCATGTTAAATTCCAATTTCCCTGTGCTTGCAGGCTGACCAGGTAAAAAACATAGTTTGAAATTTTCTAAAGAATTACATACACCAATGGTATACCACAGGCATTTCTTTTTATTGGGCTCTTGTCCAAAGGAGTGGTGACTCCGTGTGACCTTGGACTCCTGCTGGCAGACCACTCCCATTCAGTGGAATGATGGCAGCTACGTTTCCATGGCTCGGTTTTGACGTGCCTCTCCAAACACTTGTGATCTGTGAAATCTCTCCTGACTGTCACACTGACTGATCCCATCCCATTTCTCTGCACAATCAGGCACCTGGCAGGCTTTGCCAAACAGAATGCTGGTTAGAGAGCGGTGGGCAGCCGCCAAAGCCCTGCTCTAGCCAAGTCCTAAATATGACCCTCATGGAATCCAAAGGCCAAGATAATCCTGACCGTGATCTTCCTACCAGCCTTGTTTGATGGCAGAAAGGAAAATAAGTTCAGTTAAAAAAAAAAAATGGTAGCTTTAAAAGAGCAGCTTAATATTTAAAGATTTTTAGAAGTCAGAAACTAAATCCAGAGACACAAATAATGGCCTTTTTTTTTTTTTACTAAGCTATAACACCCAATGGCAGGTAATGTTTTTTGTGTTTTTGTTTTTTGTGTTTTTGTTTTTTACTTTTCCATTTGTGTCCCCACCCTCCGACCCCCGCCAGCAGTTGAGATGGCATTATATACACCAACCTATTCTGTGTTGGGTAACTCCTGCCATTTTAGCCTCACTATGAAAATATGGTTTAAATTTGTTGTTAAATTTTTTTTGAAATATGTGACTGTAAATCATGACAGTTACTCAAGAATTGGTTGTTGATTATATAATTCAAGGAAAAGGTACTGGGGAATATAGTTTGACCTCTGATTTTCACAAATGTATTATCAGTCCAACTAAAAGGTTTGAGGATTTATTCCGTGTTAAATATGCAAAAACAAATACAGTCTAAAGAAAGAAGTCAGTGCATATGAGGTCCCTTGTCTAGACTGTAGCAGAAAATCAGACAAATAAAACTAATCTACTACAGCACATGATATAAGGAAGTACCATGTTCGGTCTGCTAGAAGGACAGGCTAAGGAGGTCCTGGAGGGCCTCACAGTGATGAGCCAGGGCTCAGCACACCCTAGCTTGGCATGTGACTGGGCAACATGCAAGAAGTAAGCAGGAACTTGGTTCACAGTGTTTCAAATGGCTTACAAAGGATTTTAGAATTTGTTTAGTTGGAAGCCATTGAAGAATTTTAAGCAGGAGAATAAGACAATCAGGTGAGAGTTTTAGAAAGTTCATTTATTCCCTCAGCATTGTAGCAAATGTTCTGGGGCAGGGGTGCTATTTGAGAATCTGGCAGGAGATTATGAGGGTGGGAACTGGGCAGGGGCTGAGGGATTGAAGGAAGGGGTGGCTGAAGATAAGGAGTCCCCACAGCAACTGTGAAAACAGCACAAACAACGAGGGAGGGAGCTGTGTAGATGACTCTCAGATGACTGTAGGTGACAGTTCATTATGACCATGTGGAACAGATTTCCATCTCCAGTGCACATTGTAAAAGTAAAAGCAGTGAGAGACATTGGTCATACCATGTACTTGAAGGACAGACCGTTAACTTTGTGGATGGGAAGTAATGAGGTTATGCTATACCAACAGCATGGAGGTGAAGCAAAAGGAAAATGGCAGAAATCTAATCATCAAATATTATTTATTGCTCAACCATCTGGAGAAGCATTTTGGGAAAGTATAATAGAACAAAAACTGTCCAGAGGGTGAGAAGGACATGGAGCAAGTTTGGGCTTTAACTTCTAAATTTGGGTTAGAAAGCAATGAAGAGGCAGGTAAAACATTGAACCATGCTAAACATGTCTTTTGTGGGGGGTAGTGAGATGAATCTTAAGGTCAGTTGGGCAAAGAAGACGTTGACAAGAACACAGAGGACAAATGCTACCCACCTGCGGGTGAACCCCTGAGCACAGAGGGAGAGAAATACCCAGGCTCAAAGGAGGAAGGAGATCAAGAAGGCAGAGGAGGCCCCCGGCCCCATCTGGAGTCCCAAGTAGTTTTTTCCGAGCTTGCCACATGCAGTGTCAGTCCCTGCATCAGCTAGGGGTTCTTGTCTTTGTAAAATATTTGCCACTCTGTGAGTTATCTCTCCAAGATACTGAAATATCTGGCTGCTCTGAGTGTTGGGATAATTAAGAGGAATTGAGAACATTTTAAACAATGAAAGAATACCAAGTCAAGTTCCAAGTGTTGAGAGTTCTGGGCTGACGTGACATTTGTCAGGTTAATTTAAATTGTGCAAACTACCTGTTGTGGGCTGATTTGTGTCTCCTCATATTTCATATGTTGATGTTCTAACTCCAGTACCTCAGAATGTGACCGCATCTGGAGATAGGGTCTTTAAAGAGGTAATTAAGGTTAAATGAGGTAATTAGGGTGGACCCTAATCTCATAGGACTAGTGTCCTTATACGAGGAGGAAATTAGGACACAGACGCAGAAGGACGACCATGTTAAGACATAGGAAGAAGGCAGCTGGCCACAAGCCAAGGGAAAAGGCCTCAGGAGAAACCAAGCCTGCTGACACCTTGATCTTGACATCTAGCCTCCAGACCTGTGAGAAAATAGACTTTTGTTGTTTAAGTCATCCAGTGTGTGCTACTTTGTTATGGCAGGTCTAACAAACTGATTAACTAAATAAGCCATTCCCCAAATATTTACATTATCTGAACCAGGTATCTTTATTCACTCCAAATTAGATAATTTCCACATAGTCCTTTCAATTATAGTTATGTGTAGCTTAATGATGGGGATACTTTTTGAGAAATGCTTCATTAGCCAATTTCACCATTGTGCAAACATCACAGAGTGCACTTACACAAAATTAGAAGGTAGGGCCTATTATACACCTAGGCTATATGGTACAGCCTATTGCTCCTAAGAGCAAACCTGTACAGCATATTCCTGTACTGAATATTTTAGGCAACACCATGGAAAGTATTTGTGTATCTAAACATATCTAAATATAGAAAAGGTACAGTAAATATATGGTATTATAATCTTGTGGGCCCACCATCATATATGTGGTCTGTCATTGATCAAAACATCATTATGTGGCACATGACTATAATACTGCGTAGACTCAGCTTGAGGGATTCATTTCTAGAAAAATTTAAAAATCCAGTTATGGCTTCATTTTAGTAGAGTTAAAGAGGATCCCTCTCAAGTTTAACACCAAACAAGGCCCAACACTCATTCTACATTGTGTTTTTGTGAAAACAATCCTAACCTTCCAAATATAGCTTGAGTAGATGGGGTACTATTAGAAAAGAAAAGTACTATAGAAAACAGAGGAATTATATTTACAAAGTGTCAAGTTTGTATTTAAAAAATAAAACATCTATCATAAAGATATTCTGTGAATGATTTACACAATTTGAGCCTACTTTCCTATACAAATGATTCTGGTACTAACTCTAGCACCACATAACAGGTTTTACAAACTTCTATCCTATACTTTATAAAAACATTTTTGATCACTTATATATTATGAATGTTGGTGACAATGGCAAAGATCCATCTGAATTAGTAACTATCTGGTTTTTATTTTATTAATATATATTCTCTAAATTTTCAACTTTAAAAAAGATAAAAAATATTTGACTTTAGGCTGGCAGTTCAACAAAATCAGCAAACTTTTCCAAAAATTAGCATTAACTTATACATTGGCTTCCTTTAAAATTTGATTCTATTTTAAATGTATTGAAATAAAGGCATTTTTTTTCCTCCAGAAAAGAGCTTTCAATGTCAAAACACCTTTTAGGAGTATTGACTCATTTTTAACTTTGGAACAAGGTTAATTATGACTATTTCAGGATAACAAAGAAAATAAATTTTATTGTTCAGGTTTTTTTTTTCTACATCAGATCTTTTATGTCTCTATAAAGTTGCATTTCTGATTGTGATTTCTGAATTCCTGTAAAGTTTATTGCTCTCCCCTTTTTCATGCTCTAATATTCCACTTCATTTTGACTTATTCATTTTTGTTCTCTCCTGTTTTTTCCATAGATTCAAAAACTATATATCTAAAACATGTCCTTAAATATTATACTATTATTTGATAATAATAAAACAAATTCATACTACAAAGATGTTGGTATAGAATCAACACTCAAATCTGTGAATATCTCCATTTCATTTTACTTCCTGATAATTGTGACGGATCTGAATATTAGTGACTAAAAGAAACTTGCTATTGAAATAGGATTTACATTCTTTCAATGAAGATAAAAAAAGTAAAAGCTAGTAAAATGTCAGGGATGTGTTTAATGTTGACACATACACACACATGCCCCATACTCACACACATACCACACACTCACACACTACACACACCACACATACAACACACATACACTCTCACACATACTGCACACACTCACACAAACACAGGGGCATCAATTTACCAGAAGTACATTAGAAAGTTTAAAACAAACAGGTATTTGTCTTAGAGCCAGAAACACCAGAAGATCTACAGCACACATTCATCATTCAGATCTGAGCTAGCAATTCTGAAGTGGTACTATTTAAATTGGATTCTGTTCACTCACTTTGATGATAAGATTAAATGGCTGAATGCTGTTTGCTCACCCCAGAAGCAAGTATAATTCACTATTCACAGCTGTTCTAACTTGAAAAATACATAGTGTTTCTAGGACCCCATGGCCTTGACTATGTATCTCTTAAAGACTGCGGAAATATCTATTCTACTATTCAAAATAAGAGACACTTTAACATATAAATAACGTAAAAAATCCAATAAAAAACAACTGTTTGATTTTTAACAAACTCCAGAACTCATTCTGAAACACCCAAAAAGTCATCATTGATAACCATCCATCCCAATGCAGCATTTTTGTCCCTAACTTCTTATCACCATTTGGGATAAGCATAAAAGCTTTTAAGGAAATATTTTCTTAGCTGTTTCTCACAAAATTAATATGGACTACTGTGTAGCAACCCCAGTGGAGTTGTAAGGAAATAAACAGGGTGGGAAAAGTACAGTCCACTCTCTAGGCTGTGTCTGAGCAGACTTTTCAAATAACATCTTAGTGTCTTGGTAGTTGGAAGGCTGTCATCTTTTACGTCAGGGTGATCAAACATGCAAAATTCCAAAGGTATGTTATAAATAGTACAGTAAGCCCCAAGGGAATGGGGGAATTTCTATCCTTAGAGCCTCTCTACCCCCAGCCTTACAGTACCTGGCATATAGTTGATGCTCAATAAATATTCACTGAATGACTGGATGAAATTTTCTAACACTAAGATGAGTGTAATAACTCAATGATAAAAAAAGCTTCAGACAACTAGAAGATGCCATGAACATTTTGTGTGCACCTCACATTATATTGAATTCTCTTTCATAATAACAGGCAAAGCTACATACATAGTGAGCACATTCACTGACATGGCCAGAGACTACTCCTCGCTGCAGCTAGTAGTACACAGTGCTCAAAAGGAACAAAGAGATCAAGGGATAATGGATAAATGCAAACACATCAGCACAAAAGCTTAGGAATGGTGGGAATGACAGCTCAGTGTACAACCTAGTGAATGAGATGCTAGCAGTGCCCTGCTCGTGTGGCTGAAGACATGTCCCTGAGACACCAGAGAGCACCGCAGGAAGGCATAAGCCACAAAACTGGACGCAGAAGAATTTTGGACATGCACAAGACAATTGGGTGCCAACAGGAGCCTGCAGATGGGCAGTTCATATATTTTAGTCAAAAAAATCACTTCTGGGCCTCCTGACAGCTGGGTCCCCTAAAGCAACCACATCCTCCAAAAATTGATCTTGCTTTCTTTCTTTCTGCGCATTGCATTCCTCACAGAACACCTGCCTTCTCTAAAGCTTGGCTGTGAGACGGTAGTTACTTCTCCAGTTCCCTTTCTCCTTGCTGTCTCAGAATAGAGAAACACACTCTGTTTCATGTTGGCTTTTATTTTACCAAGAGCTAAGAGGAAATTTGGAAAGTGGCAAGCATGGAGCAAGTTCCAAGGGCTCAGGAGGCACCTGAAACTAACGGGCGTGGTTCCTTGTTGTGCGGCCAAGGCTGCTCTGAGAACTGTCCTTGTATTACCACGCCCAACCCTCACAGCAACCGAAACACAGAGGGACTCTGAGCATTCACCCTATTTTTAAAATGAGGAAACCAAAGTTTGCATAGTAGTTATTCCATTACCTGCGTTGTATTGTAGAAGAAAGCAGGCCTGGCTTCTCACAGCATTTTCTTACACCCCCTTCTAAAATGTCTGGGGGCTTCTCTACGAAGAAACTATTTCTCCTTTGATTCCGGGAATTCATTCTCTACTCTCCCCACCCCCATCAAGCGTTCTCTTAAGGGTACTTAAACGTTGTACTAGTTGCTTTATATGCATTATCTTATTTAATCCTCATAGAAAACTTAGGAGGTATTTCCTTCAATTTACAGAAGACTAAAATGAGACTCAGAGATTACACTATTTTCCGAATCACGGAGCTGGCGTGTAGCAGAGGGAATTTGATCCTACTCTCTTGCATAGCTGGCAGGTGCCCGCCTTACAGGCAAGTTGCCCAAGATCAATGTCGCTGCTCGCAAAAAAAGACCAGTGGAGGTAGAGGGGGCAAACGCCTCTGTAGGTTCAGAAAATGAAATCAGTTGCACGGGGCCAAAGTCTAGAAATCTGCACCAAACAGGAAGAGTAATAGGGCTTAGGTGTGTGCACAGGTGTCGGAGCCCAATTCCCGCTGGGCACAGAGGAGGTAGCTCGAGAGCACAGGGGCTGAGCCGGACGTTTGGCCCGAGGGTGGCGCTGAACCGAGTTGGCAGTAGTGCGTGCTTCCCTGTGCTCTCACGCCTGTTGCATCCCTGTCTCGCAGGTAACGTCAGTGTACCCCTGTAGGCGCGTACTTCACCTTCTCTGCCCGCAGCCCTGTGCCACCCCCCACCCCCCCAAGCTCCTGATCCCCCTCCCCCGGGCAGGACATCGAGGGAGGAGGGAAAGGAAGCTGAGCTTTTATCTCCCAAAGCCCTCCCCAGCCCTGCCAGTGAGTGCCCCCACTCGGGTCGGCTGCATATGACTTTCGCTTCCACTCTGGCCCCAATGATTTCTTACACCCAGCCCACTCCTTGCACGTAGCCTTTTTTTTTTTTTTTTTTTTTTTAATTTATTTTTTTAATTTCAGAATATCATGGGGGTACAACATTTTGGCCATACACATTGCCCCTGTTCTGCCCGTGTCAGAGCCACAATCGTGGTTGTCTCCCAAACTGTGCTCCCCACATCCATTCAGCGAGAGTTTTTCCCATCCCTTCCACCCTCCTCCCGCCTGCCCGCCCCCTGATGAATGTTATTGCCCTGTGTGATGTAGGTGTTCATCAGTTAGTACCAGTTTGATGGTGAGTACCAGTGGTGCTTGTTTTTCCAATCCTGTGACACTTCGCTTCGAAGAATGGGTTCTAGCTCCGACCAGGATAATACCAGATGTGTTAATTCACTATTGTTCCTTATTGCTGAGTAATACTCCATGGTATACATATACCACATTTTATTGATCCACTCGTGTATTGATGGGCACCTGGGTTGTTTCCACAACTTTGCAATTGTGAATTGTGCTGCTATGAACATTCGAGAGCAGATGTCTTTATTATAAAATGTCTTTTTTTCTTTTGGATAAATACCCAGTAGTGGGATTGCTGGGTCAAATGGTAATTCTACTTTTAATTCTTTGAGGTATCTCCATTCTTTTCCATAGAGGTTGTACTAATTTGCAGTCCCACCAGCAGTGTATGAGTGTTCCTACCTGTCCACATCCCCGCCAACATTTGTTATTTGGGGATTTTTTGATATGAGCCAATCTCACTGGAGTTAAGTGATATCTCATTGTGGTTTTGATTTGCATTTCCCTGATGATTAGAGAAGTTGAGCACTTTTTTATATGTTTGCTGGCCATCATTCTGTCTTCTTTGGAAAAGTTTTTGTTCATGTCCTTTGCCCATTTTTAATAGGGTTGTTGATTTTTTCTTGTTGATTTTCCTAAGTTCTGTATAGATTCTGGTTATAAGCCCTTTATCAGAGGTGTAGCATGCAAATATTTTCTCCCATTCTGTAGGTTGTCTGTTCACTCTAGTGATAGTTTCCTTGGCTGTGCAGAAGCTTTTCAATTTGATCAGGTCCCATGTATTTATTTTTGTTGCTGCTGTGATTGCTTTGGGGGTCTTCTTCATAAATTCTTTGCCTAGGCCAATGTCCATAAGAGTTTTTCCAACATTTTCTTCGAGAATTCTTATGGTTTCATGTCTTAGGTTTAGATCTGTTATCCATTGTGAATTGATTTTTGTGAGAGGTGAGAGGTGTGGGTCCACTTTCAGTCTTCTACATATGGCCATCCAATTTTCCCAGCACCATTTGTTGAATAGGGAATCTTTTCCCCAGTGTACGTTTTTCTGGAATTTGTCAAAGATCAGGTGACTGTATGAGGTTGGTTTTATATTTGGGTTCTCAGTCCTGTTCCATTGGTCTACATGTCTGTTCTTGTGCCAATACCATGCAGTTTTGGTTACTATAGCCTTGTAGTATAGTTTGAAGTCTGGTAGACAGATGCCTCCCAATTTGTTCTTTTTGCTTAAGATTGCTTTGGCTAGACGGGGTCTTCTCTGGTTCCACACGAAGCGTAGAATTATTTTTTCTAGATCGGCAAAAAATGATGTTGGTATTTTGATAGGGATTGCATTGATTCTGTAAATTAATTTAGGTAGCAAAGCCATTTTTACTATGTTGACTCTGCCTATCCAAGAGCATGGTAAGGTTTTCCATCTATTTACATCCTCTGCAATTTCCTTTCTCAGTGTTTCATAATTCTCTCTATATAGGTCTTTGATCTCCTTAGTTAGATATATTCCTAAATATTTAATTTTCTTTGTTGCTATTGCAAAAGGTATAGCATCTTTAATTTGTTTCTCGGCTTGATTTTAATAGCATATATGAAGGCTATGGATTTGTGTGTATTAATTTTGTATCCTGAGACTTTGCTGAATTCATTTATCAATTCCAGTAATCTCTTGGTTGAATCTTTGGGGTTTTCTATGTATAATATCATATCGTCTGCGAATAGTGAAAGTTTGACCTCTTCTGCCCCTATCTGGACGCCCCTGATTCCTCTGTCTTGTCTAATTGCTGTGGCCAGGACTTCCAGCACTATGTTGAAAAGAAGTGGAGATAGTGGACACCCTTGTCTGGTGCCAGTTTTAAGGGGGAATGCCTTCAATTTTTCCCCATTCAGTATGATATTGGCTGTGGGTTTATCGTATATGGCTTTAATAGTTTCTAGGAATGAGCCATCTATGCCTATATTGTTAAGAGTTCTTATCATAAAAGGGTGTTGGATTTTGTCAAAAGCCTTTTCTGCATCTATTGAAAGGATCATATAATCTTTGTTCTTGCTTTTATTTATATGGTGAATTACATTTATAGATTTGCATACGTTGAACCATCCCTGCATCTCGGGAATAAAGCCCACCTGATCATGATGGATTATTTTTTTGATGTACATTTGAATTCGGTTTGCAAGGATTTTATTGAGAATTTTTGCATCTATATTCATAAGGGATATTGGTCTGTAGTTTTCTTTTTTTGTTGTGTCCTTTCCTGGCTTTGGTACCAAGGTGATATTGGCTTCATAGAATGAGTTTGGGAGGATTCCATCCTTCTGGATATTTTCAAATAATTTCTGCAGTATAGGCACCAGTTTCTTTTGTAGGCTTGGTAGAATTCAGGTGTGAACCCATCTGGTCCGGGACTTTTTTTGTGGGTAGATTTTTAATTACTGCTTCAATTTCGGTGCTTGATATTGGTCTGTTTAGAAATTCAGTTTCTTCCTGGTTGAGCCTAGGGAGGTAGTGTGTTTCTAAGAATTTGTCCATTTCCTCCACGTTTTCGTGTTTGTGGGCATAGAGATTTTTGTAGTATTCAAAGATGATGTTTTGTATTTCCATGGTATCAGTTGTGACTTCTCCTTTTTCATTTCTAATTGAGCTTATTAGAGTCCTTTCCTTTCTGCTTCTGGTCAACCTGGCAAGTGGCCTGTCTATTTTGTTTATCTTTCAAAGAACCAGCTTTTCATTTCATTGATCTTCTGTATTGTTCTTTTGTTCTCGATTTCATTTAATTCTGCTCTAATTTTGGTTATTTCTTTTCTTCTGCTGGTTTTAGGATTGCTTTGCTCTTCCTTTTCCATTTCCTTAAGATGATTCATTAGTTTACTGATTTGTGACTTTTCTGTCTTTTGGATGTGGAATTTAGGGCGATAAATTTTCCTCTCAGGACTGCTTTTGCTGTATCCCACAGATTTTGATAACTTGTTCCCCATTATCGTTTAGTTTGAAGAATCTTTTGATTTCATTTTGAATCTCCTCTTTGACCCAATACTCATTCATCAATAGATTGTTTAGTTTCCAAGTTTTTGGAGGAAGATGTGAGTTTCTGTTGGAATTGATATTAATTTTATTCCGCTGTGGTCTGAAAAGAATATATGGTATGATTTTTATTTTTTTGAATTTGTTTAGTCCCTTTAAAACCCCCATATAGTGCCTTTTTTTCCCCTTTTTTTCTTTTTTGCTTTAAAAAAAATGTCATCTGAAATGGGGGGGGGGTACTCAGATTTTTTTTGGGGTTTCCCTTAGCCTGAAAAATTGTATTCCCTACTTTTTTCCCTTTGGGTTTAATGCGTTTTTGTGTTTTGGGTTTTGTTTCCTGAAACCCCAAAAAATACTTTTGGGTTTTTTTTTTTTTAAACCCCCCAAACAGCCTATGTCCCCCTTTAAAAAAGGAGGTTTAAGCCATTTAAAATTTTTTAGAGAATTTATATTGGGGGGAAATTTCTGATTATTTTTTTGGGTTTTGGGGGCTTTTTTTTTTTTACCCCTTTTTTCATTGTGGAAAGGTTTTTGGGGGTTTTTTTTCCCTTTCATAATTTACATAGGGGGTTTTTGTGTGGGGGGGTTGGGTTTAAAAAAAGGTTAAGCTTTTTGCAAAAAGGGCCCCCCGGGGGGTTTGCAAATTTTAAAAAAAGGGTTGCTTTTTTTGGGGAAAAGGGTTTATTTTCCCTAAAAAAAAAAGCTTGTTTTTGGAAAAGGGGGCAGAATTCGGGTTTTTCCCTTTTTTTGGGGTTTTTTTAGATTGTGATGGCTCCCCATTCCCTTAGGCTTGTAAGGGGTTTTTTTTGGGAAAAAATTTTTGGGAAAACTGATGGGGGTTTTTTTTTTAGATTTCCCCCCTTTTTTTTTCTTACAGGGTCGAGGAGTGCCTTTTGTGTTTACTTTGGTCGGCTAAAAAATTAGTGGGGTGGGTGAATTGGGGCCCTTTTTCCCTTTTTTCCCCGGGAGTCCTGTGTGCTTTTTTTACTTGGGGGTTTTGAGATTTTTGGGGGGAAACCATGGAAATTTTCCTCCTATTCCTTCAAATAAATTTCCAGCCCCCCTGCAAATTTCTTCCCCCTCCTCAGGGATACCTATATCCTTTGTTTGGCCTCTTTAATAAACCCACCCCCTTTTTTTATGCTTTTTTTCCCCCCTTTGTTTTTGTGTTCTTTTCTTCAGCTGATTTTTTAGGCATAGGAGCTGTCTTTAGTCTGAAATTTTTTCCCCCGCATGGGCCCGGCCCCCCTTTTAAGGCTTTTTTCCCCCCGGGGTTTTTTAGACCCCTTTTTAAAAATTCTTTTATTTTAGGAAAAAAGTGTTCCCGCGGGGGAAAACCGGGGGATTAAAAGGGGGATTCCCAAAAGGTGGAAAAACCCCTTTTTCCCCACAACCTCAAGGCGGGGGCCGGTTGGCCGTCTCCCTTCCCCCAGGCCGCCCCCGGGGGGAAAGGTTTCCCACCGGGGGGGGGGAGGGAAATGGCCCCTAAAAACAACCCCTTGGGGGTTTTGGCCCCAAAAATTTCCCTATTGGGGAAGGTTGGGAAAGGAAAAATTTGGGGGAAACTTCCTTGGTTCAGAAAATGGGCCCCTTGAGGGATTTGGTTTTTCATGGGAAAAAACCCCCCTTAAAGTTATCCCCAAAATTAAAAACCCCTATGGGGCCCCAAACCTTCCAAAAAGAAACATTTGGTGGGACAGGAGGGCTGTTTAAAACCGGGGGGGGCCGGAACCCCGGCACGGAGGGGGAAGGGTTTTCGGGGGGCCAAGAGGCCCGGGGGGGTTTTGCAGAAACCCGGTGGACAAGCTGCAAAAATGGGTTTTCCAAAAAAATCAAAGGTCCCACCTTAAAAGGGGGGGGGATCTCGGGGCCCACTGGAAAACCCCGGATGGCCCCCCCTTTCCCGGCCAAACCCCAAACAAACCCCCCCGGTCTGCCCCCCGGGAAAAAAAGGGGCCCTGGGCCCGGGGCGGGGCGGAGCCGAGCCCCGGATTTAAAAGGCTCCCGGGGCCGGGGGGCCGTAAAAGATGGCGGCCGCCGGGCCCCCTGGAAAGGTGGTGATCGCCAGGGGGCCCCGTCCCCCGGGAGCCCCAGTTTTTTTCCCCCGGTGTTTTTAAAAACCTCAAGGGCGGGTCCCGCCTCCGATAAACTCCCGGGCCAGTCCCTGATTCTGGTTGGGGCAGTGCCGGCCCCCCGGTTTTCCCCCGCAATTCCGGGGAAAAATGAATCTCGGTCCCCCCCCAGTTTCCCCCCAGCCCCCCAGTCTCTGTATATTGCCCCGCTGGGGTTGTTTTCTGGCTCTGGCTACTTTCCCCCTCTCCACAGGGTCGCCGGCCCCCAGCAACCGCCCTTTCCCCCTCGGGGGTTTTCCCTGACTGAGTTGGGTGGGGAGGCGCGTAACCCCCTTGGGGGGGTAGGGTTTGCGCTGCGCCGACCCGGCGGGGCGCGTCCTTCCCCCCGCTTTGGGGGTCATTTTCTCCGTGCGCCCCCCCCGATCTTTGTGAAAAATTTTTTTTCCCGTTTTTTTGGGGTGGGGGTTCGGCGTGTCCCCTTGTCTTCGCAATGCTTTTTTTGGAAATGGCGGGCCGTGCTCCCAGGCCCGCCCCTGGGTTTTCACCTCCTTTCCTGGGGGCGGTATGGTGGGAGGGCCCATCACACCGCCCTTTTTTTCCATTTTGCACGTAGCCTTTTTATTAAAACTTTCCCCCAAAGACCCTTTCGTCGTCACCCCTCGTGAAACCAAATGGGCTGGTACCCACATACCCCCCCAAAGCCATTTGAAACTATTTTTATCATTAGTCCCCAATTTAAAAAATTTTAGAAAAATTTTGGAAATTTAGAAAAACCCAGGAAAATTTAAGCAGAAATTAAAACTTTCGAAAACCCCTTTTTAAAATTTTAAAAATTGGTTTTTTAACCATCAAAGTGAAATTTATGTCCCTTTTTAAAAAACTTATTTTTCCCGGGCCTGCCCTTCCCCCCCGGCCCTCTGACAGGGGGATTCAGTTATTTTGTTGGGGTTTTCCCCCGCCCCTTTTTCTTATATTTTCCGTTTTGGACAGAGGGCAATTTGTTTTTTCTGTTTTTGTAGACAATTCTCCTTACTAGGACAGGGCAGAGGCATTTGGGGGGCCGGCGGGCCCACTTCTCCCACTTTTCCTTTCCCAAAGAAGAATCACCAAAATTTCCTTATTAATGGTTTAGGAAAACACTATCACAAAACTGTGGTTTTTTACTACAAGCCATTTAGTTACTATGCTACATTTCCGTTCGGGACAGTTTTTTTAATTTACTCATTTTTATTTGCTTTATTTTCCAATCTGTTCATAATTCTTTTTAAATTTCCCACCATATTGGGTTTTAAAAACTCCATCATGGGCTTCCACAGAGTCCCCACCCCCAGTGGTTTATCAGTTTTCCCGTTTTCTCCCCCCCCCAGGAAGCCCCCCTGCTTAGGTCCCTTTGGGAAAATGGTTGCCCTTTTCCCCCCGCTCCCGCGCACCCGGGTCCCCCCCGGGGTGCAAGTCCCCCTTTTTTATGTCACTTACCTATTTCCCGTAAATCTATTCTGATTATGCCTTTGGGGTTGGGGGGACCACATTTTTTCCCCCAAAAAAGTGCATCTTCCTGGCAAACTTTTTGGGGAACCCTTTTTATACAAATTTTCTTTTCCCTTACCCTTAAAAGGGGAGAATTATTTTCCCCTTTAATTTTTAAGGGGTATGTTCCCCCTTTTTTTTTCTCAACCCATTGTATGAAAATAGCACAGCATTCCCTTTTCTTCTGCCCCCTTCCTGAAACATTTTTTTCTCTCGCAATGTTTTCAGGCGCTCTTTTTTATTATTCCTGTCCTGGGGGGTAAAGGTTTGGGGAAGAAAAGGAAATTTTAAAAAGAAAATTAAAGTTCTTCCAAAGGGGAAAAAAAAAGGGGTTTTAAAAAAAATTTTTTTTCTCTTCCCTTTTTTTCTCCGCCTTTAAAGAAATTCTTAAAAGAATTGGGGAAATCTTTTTAAACTCTTTTTTAAAAAAATTTTTATCTTTTCTGTTTTTTTTTACCTTTTTTAAATTTTTTTGGTAGGTTTTTCCATTTTTTTTTTTTTTTCTGAAACCTCAATGAGTTTTTTTTTGTTTTTTTTCAAATTCCTTTTATATAATTTCCAATTTTTGTTGGGTTTCCCCCTTTTTAGGGGCCCTTTTTTTTTGCCTTTTTGAAATTTTTTTTGAATAAAATGTATCTCATATTTTCTGAGGGTCTTAAATATAAATTTTTTTAATTTTATTTTAAAGTCTTTATCATTTTTTTTTTCCCCCGGGGTCCCCTTTTTCCTTTAATATTTTTTTTTTCTTTCTTTTTTAAAAGATTTCTTTTTCCCCAAAATGGCTAGTGATTGTTGGCCCCCTTCTTTAAATGAGAACAAGACCCAAAAAAAAATTTATTTTAAACGTCTTGCACCCCGGGCAAGACTCTAAAACAGTGGGGGTTTGGGGGATAAAACAGCCCGGGAACCCGGGGGACTCCCCAGCCTTTCCCATTTTTCACCTGTTTTTTTGAGGGGGTTTTTCAGTTTTCCCCAAAAGGGTCCGCCCAAAATTTCCCCCCCTCAGGGGAGGGGTTTTTAACATTTCACCACCACCTACAAATTTCCCGAATTTTTTGGACTTTGCCTTTTCCCAAATCTTTTTTTCCCTTTATTTGGGTTTCAAAAGCAGCCAAGGTTGGGAATTCCACCAACCCAAGGGGCCCCCAAAACAGCACTGTCCCCCCAAAAGCTTTTTTCCCTTTCCCTTTTAAACTTTCCTTTTTATTTCCAAATTTTAAAAAGAAAGAACCCAGGGAACTTGTCCCTTTAATTTTAAATGAAAATTAAAATTTAATGTGATTCATATTGGGGATGTTGTTGCACTGTCTTTTTAAAAATTTTTCTTGGAGGTTAAATAATTTTTTTTCCTGTTTTGTTTAAAAGAATGTTTTGGGTTTAGTCATTTTTTAAGATTTGGGAAGAAAAAAACCCTAGAGGGGGGGTGTTCTTAGCCAAAAGGGTAAACTGATATTTTGACTGGACCAAAGGAGGGACTCTGTAGAGCTGCACAAAAGGGGAGCCCCAAAAACTGGCAGTCTTAGAAATAAAAATTTTGATTTTTATCCCGTATGAATAAGCACTGCCATTCCCTTTAGTAAAATTTCCAACCCGAAAAGGGGGGCCGGGGGGCCCTAAAAATTTTGGTGGGAAAACTATTTACCAAGGGGCCTTGGGTTTTCGAACAATTCCTATTAAGCGGCCCGAGGGCAGAGAGGGCAAGGTCCCCCAAAAAAAACTAAAAATTTTCCAAAAAAATTATTCATCTTACTTTAAGCTGTCAGAAAAAGCCTGAAAAAACCCAAAACCCAACCCGACCCCAAAACCAAAAAAAAACAAAAAAACAAACAAAAAACTAGTCTCTTAAAATATCAACTTTTACTTGTGGGCCCCCTTTACCCCACAAAAAAAATGACATTTTTGAAAAAAAATTATGTAGTGAACAAAAATAAATTGGGGGTTTTTGATGGAGCTAGGATCCCCTTCTCTGCCGGGGTTTGCTGGGGAAAATACCAAATAAAGTAAACCCAAATAACTGGACCCTGGGGGTTTCCCCGAAAAATTTTGGGCCCAAAAATTTTTCCAGGTGTTTGTGAGGGTGTTTTGGGGGGAGAAAACAAATTTAAAATTAAATAGGGTTTAAGGGAAAGGGAGATTGTTGTCCCTAATGTGGGTGGGTCTCAAATGATCGGCTGAATCCCGAAAAGGGAAAAAAAGGCTTTTTAGTAGCCGAAACATCCCGCTCTTTCTGGTTTTCCCGTAGGGTTCCCGCCCTTGGGCTCAAACTGGTGGGAAAACAGTTCGCAGGCTTTGGTTTACACTTCCCTAAACACATGAGCCAATTTTTTATAATAAATTTTCTTTCTTTCCATATATATTTTCCAAACCCCCTGGGTTTTGTTTTTGGAGAGACCTTACTGATTTCACATTGGGTTTAAAAATTGACCTCCCCTCACCCCCCCTGGGCTCAACCACCCAAAGTGGAGGGGCCCCTTTTCACATGACAAGGCGGGGGTGGGGCCCCATTTTGGCCTCTGCAAAAGCCATGTGGGAACCTGGTGCAAACTTTACCCAAAAACAGGGATCTTGCCCTCACAATCTCCAGGGTGGGCCCAGGGGTTAGAGGTTTAAACCCTGGCGGGAAAAAACACCCTTTCCAAAATGTCAAGGGTGACATAAACCCCGGAAATTTAAGTATCATTTAATCCGGGATTAATAGGGGGCCCGGGTCTTTCCATGGGGCTTTAAAACCCAAATAAGTACTTAATTTCCCATTTAACAAAATTTTTCAGTACACCTTGTGGCTGTTCCCGCCCTCGTTCTGAGGGAAAACCCTTTTGCCCCAAAGACAGAGGCCCCTTTTTCCCCGGGGGTTTAAAAAAGGTTTTTTGGTGGAGGGAGGGCAGTCCCCACTTTGATACGGTGACCTCCCTCGTCCCGAAGAAGTTGGAGAGAGCCAGTCCCCGGCCCGAAAAGAAGTCGCCAAAAGGGGAACCCGGCAAGTGTCAAGGCCCCCCCTTTTGGGATGGGAACACGGCTGGGATATTTCCCGGGGGGGAAAAATAGGAGGCCAAAGGTTTTTGGCAGAGGGCCCCCAGGGAGAGATTGTTTGGGGGAGGGCCCTCCCGCAGGGCGGGGCCTCCCGGGGGAAACCCTTTTGGGCATAGTACGTGCCCTTTTGGGTTTTCTCTAAGTGAGAAAGGGGAACTTCTGGAGTATTTTGGCAAAATTTCTGTTTTTCCTTTTTTGGGGACCCCAGGGTCCCGGGGAATATTGCCTAAAGGAAATAGGGGAAAAGAAAAAGGGTTCTAAATTAGAATTTTTACACTTATTACTTGGGCCTTAATTTACGTTATATGACTAGATTAAGAAAAAACTACATTTGGATATAAATGAGTAAATAGAACGAAAGGTCTTTAAACCAGGGACTTCTCAAGTATTGCATATCCCCGAACCCCCCCCTTTTAAAAAACGATTCCTGGGCTGGCCCCCCCCCAGAGCCTGCCCAGCCCCCTCCCAAATAGAGCCCCGGAATGGGGGCAATTTCCCAAGGGGCCCCGTCCACCCACAGCAGCCTTTTCGAAATAAAATTTTTTCTTTTGTTCCTTACCAAATTTGAATGCCCCAAAAAAAACCAAAAACAAAAAAGCTTTTAGGTGAGGGGAAACCCAAGGGTCCAAATGTAGTAGTATTTTAAACAAATTTTGATGGAAGGAAAAAAATAAATTCCCCAGTTTAATAAATTTAAAATTATAATTTTTTATAGGATTTACGTTCAGAAAAAATTTAGGGTTTCATTTGAAAGAACAACCTAGGACAGATTTGGTTTTTTTTGGCAAAGAGGGAAAAGGGGGTAAGGGGGAAGGTAAAAACCCAATTTTCCAAAAAGGGGCCCCAAAAAATAAATGAAGGAGCCCGGGCCTTGGGCCCCAGGGTGCCCCCCAGTTTACAATCAAGTTTTCTTCCAAATGACATCGCTGTCCCCTGAATTTCGGCAATGGAAAAAGAGATTACATATTAATGTAGAAAAAAGAAAAGGGCAACTGAAATTGCCCCATTTTGGGGGAAATAAAATTTAAAAATTCCCTTTTTTTTTACAAATTTTTAAATTTTCCTTCAAAAAAACTCCCTGAAAAATCTTTAAAAAAATATACCCTGTTTTTGTTACCCATTAAAACACAGTAATACAATACGGAGATTATTGCAACCAAAGGGAAAGCAAGGAGAAAATTTTCCTGCTTAGGACCGGCCCGGGTTTTAACCGGGAATTTCCCAATTTTTGGGTTTAAATTTTACTCTTCTTGAAAAATAAAACTTTAAAACCCCCAAAAAATCCCCCCCCCTGGTATTTTTTTTTTTTTGGGAAAAATAGGTTTTTTTTTCAGGAAAGTTTGCTAAAGAAAAAACGAAAGGTAAATCCCCTTCCTTTTTGGGTACTTTTTGATGTGAAAAACTTTCATTCTTTTTGTTTAATTTTCTGTCACCGTAAGCCTGAAAAGTGTATTAGTGGTTTTTTAATTGTCGTTTTTTCATGAGAAAGGGGCCCTGGCCCAGGAGGGCTGGAGACTGCCCCCGTCACGCAGGACCCCTGTTGTTAGACATGATTGTTGGGGCAGTGGGGTGAGTATAAATACTTTACATTTCTTAAGATAAGCGGGGATTTAAAAAAATTTTTCCCTAAACAAATTTTCCTAATAAGTATTTTAGGAAATTTCTGGTTAAACCAAAAGGAACCCCTTTTTTATTAAAAATAAAGGGCATATTGAAAGGGCCTCAGGGGGTTCCCCGAATTCAAAAAAAACTGAAGAATTAGCCTTTGGGGAGATTGTACCAAAAGGGGAGAAATTTCCGGAGACCCAGGTTTCCGGCAAAGGGGTTTGGCACCTTTGGGCATCCCGGGATGGTGGCGTGAAAGAATAGAGGGTTAGGGGGGCCCATCCCAAGGCCCCTCCCTTGGTTTAAAGGAAGGAAAAAGGGAAAAAAACTTTGGGGTTTAAAAAGGTCTAGCAAGACTTTTGGGGTGTTTAAATCCCTAAGCAAAAAGGTTTCCCTTTACCCAAAGGGGAAAAAAAATACGTGAGGAGGGAAAAATTTACCCTCTGTTCAAGGCTTTACGGTTCACAGGGCCCGGGGGTTAAACTTGGGTTTAGCTGAATGCAAAGGCTGAAAGCTAAAACTGTTGAAAATTTCCCAAACACCAATTTTTCCTAACAAAAATGGGCAAATTGGTTTTATAAAAAAGATTTTTTTTAAAATCCCAAAGAAGGGGGTTTTAAAATTTCCCCGCCAAAGAAAGGGGGAAAATTTTTAAATTGGGGGGGGTTCCATTTTCTTCCAGCAAAATATACTAAACAAAAATGAAGAAATTAAGGGGCTCTGTAAAATTTAAAGTCCAATTAGGGTTTTATTTTGGGGGATTTAAAACAAATTTTCAAATTTGAATTGGGGGGGCCCTTTCCCTGGCCGTTTAAATTTGAGGGTTTTAAAGGGGTTTTAAAACCGTTGGTTTCAGGGGCCCGAAAAAAAATTTTGGACAAGTAAAAACAAAGGGAAATAGATTTTTTGGGGGTTCTTTTGGCTTTCCTAAAACCAAAAGTCCCAAAAAATGAAAACACCGGGTTTTAACAAAAAGGGCCCAAAAGGAATTTTCTACTTTGGGAGGGTCTACCTCAAGGCCAGTAGAGTTTATTTTAACTTTTATGTTCCTTAAAAAGGAAGGGTCATACAAAATTTTTGGTGGATTTTCAATTGGAACCAAACCCCCTTTAACCCTTCCCCCCCTCTTCTTTCAAACCTATTAATTAAACCTATCCTAAATAAATTTAGTTAACGGTAGATTCTTTCCTACCCCCAAGGTTTTTTGGGGCCAAGATAGGGAAAGGGGGAGAACCCCTACAGAGACATAATTCCTTTTGGGCCCCCGGGTATGGGAAGGAGAACAAAAAGGCCTTGTTTATTTCCCCCTTTTCTTAAAACAAACCCCAAGTAAAACCCGGGGGGTTTTTCTTTCCAAACGGGGAACAAAATGAAAGTTTTTTCTAACAAGGCGTTCTGTAAGGATTTAGGGGTACACAGCCCTGGGTCCCCCCAAAAGAGGGGTTTGAAAAAATTCTTCCTTTGGGGAAAAGGGGGTGACCGTTAAATCGGGCCTTGAACCCCCAAATTAACATTGGGGCCATTTCCCCAAAAAAGAAAAAAACATTTCTTTAGGGGAAAAAAAAATTTGCCAAAAAAGGAGCACAGGGCATAAAAGCAAGGAGTTTAACGAATTCCCAAAATTTGCCACTGGGAAGGTAACAAAATGTGTAGGAAGGGGGCTTTAAAGAGATGCCCGGAAAAAAACAGGCCAGAGGGGGGTTTTTTGAAACTCCCAAAAGGGCCGGGCCAAAAAAATTTTTGGAAAATTGGTCCGGGTTCTTCTAGCTTTCTTTTTAAAAGAAATGTCGGAAAATTTTGTGCTTTATAAAAATGATATCACCCGGGGCCAGTTGGCAAAAGGAACCCGAAAGGGGGGGAAATAGGAGGGGAGGACGGGGCAGAGGTTGAAAAATACTGGTCAAAAGAGAGGGCAACCCGCCCCCCGTTCACCCAACGGAAAGCTGGGGAGGGGGAAACCCCCAAAAGGGTTTAGCTCGGGGGGGGGCCGGGGAAGGCACGGGTTTACCATTCTTGGTAACCCCGGGGGAAAATGGGATTTAAGGGGAAAGCGGGTATTTTAATTTTGCTGTTCCCCTTATATCGTGTTCTCAAAACAAATGGTGGGTGGGCCCAAAGTGGTTGGGGTTCCCGGCGGGCATGGGTTAAACAGATATTATTCATTTTTTCAAGGTTGAAAGGAAAAACGGGGTTAATTTGCCGCTTTGGGGGAAAAAAAGGGGGGAGAGGGGATATTTAGAGGATTGTAAAACAATTAATCAAAAATGTGCCAAATAAAACAACCAATTTAAAAATTTTCCAAAAATTTTGGTTTCTTTTAACTAAAAAATTTTCAGCTGGGGGGGCTTATATTTTTAGGAAAATTGTACATTAAAGTGATAGGGGGTCTATAAAAGTAAATATTTAAATTTTCCTTAAATCAATTTAAGCCAGCATAAAGGGAAACAATTAAAAATTTAAAACCCAAAAAATTTAAAAAAAAAAAGAAACTGGGAAAGGGGAATGTAAAGGAAAAGGTAATTTGGTTTTAAAAATGAGACCTTCCAAAACTTTTTAAAAGGGGAGAGAAAAGAAGGCCTAAAACAGAAGAAAGGGGAGATGGGCCGGGGAAAAATAAATTTGGGGGGGGTTTAAAAACAAAGAAAAAGTGTATTTTGAACTATTTTAATTTTTAAACTTCCCTTTCCGGAAATTTTTACCCCCCGGGAAAATATTTTTTCAAAAATTTGGGAAACCATATATTATTTTAAATTGTTTCTATTTAGGGCCAAACTTAAATCCCTGGAGACTATTACAATTATTTGGGGGGGGATTGGGAAAAGGGGACAATAGGCAAGTTTTTTAAAAAAAACAATAGGGGTGGTTTAAAAAATGTCATAGAAATATTTTAAATTTTCAAAAAGCCCAAAAAAATTTAAGGGGAAAATAGACACATTCCAAACCTTTGGCATTATAAAAAACTTTCTTTCCCCAATTCCCTTTTCCCCCAAAATCCCAATTTTTAAATCCATTATCTCTAAGAAAAAAAAGTCTTTAAAAGGGGGATTTTTTCTTATGGGAAATAGGTTTATATTTTAAACCATCAGGAAGGCCCTGGTTTTCCTGTTTTACTATTTTTAATTATTTTAAATTTTTAAATTTTTAATTTTTAAAAAATAGCTATAAAAAGGGGAAAATTTTTTGGTGGGGACCCCAAAGCTAAAAAAATTTTAGAGAAATTTAAATTGGGGGGCGAAAACCCCGGGCATGCACCATTGGGCCCGTTAACAGGCCCTCCCCGGATTGGGAGGGGGCAGGCTCCAAAGGGCCTCTTTTGATAGGGGCAAAACTCCACCCCCAAACTAAAATTTCTCCTAAAAGGTTTTTCCTTTAACACCCGGGAAAAGGGGAAAACAAACTTTCCCCTTTTTGGGCCCGAACTTTAACCCCTGGGATTTCTGGGTTTTATTTTTTTGGTGAAATTTTGGGACCCCTTGGGGATTCGAAAATTTGGGGAAAAATTTAAATTTTATTAAAAAAAAATGGGAATAGGCAAAAAAACAATTCTCTTTTTCTTCAAAAGGTTTTAAACCGGGGCAAGGGGGCCTGTATTTTCCTCCTTCTTATCTTTTTTTTTTTTTAAAAATTTTTCTGTTTTAAAAGGGTAAGATGGGTAAGGGGGCATTGAAGGTGTCAAGGGGGACCAAAAACTACAATTTTAAAAACCGGGGGTTTCTTTTTAATTTTCCAAAAAATTTTTGGGGGAAATTTTTGGTAAAAGAAAAAATTAAACTAAAAAGAATAAAAATCAGGGGGGTTTTTTATTAACTAGGGTTGGGGGAAGCTGGGCCTATTTATTAAAGTACAATACAAAGAATTTCCTGGGCCAATCTAGCCCCAACGACCCGAAGGGGGAAATAAATTTGAAACCCCTTTTGTCCCCTATTTTGTCCCTCTTTAAGTTTGGGAAATAAATTATCATATAAAAATCCTTAAATCGCTCTAGTTTAAAAACCTTTTTTTTGGAAAACCAAAAATTTTCTTTAAATTTTCCCCCCCCAGGGGGGTTTTTTTCCCACCTTTAAACCAAAATTAACCCCCTTTGGGGGAAAAAAAACACCCCCGAAAAAAAATGGGGCCCCTTTAAACCATGTGGGGAAAGGGTTCCCCCACTATTCCCAAACCCCCCAATCCCAAACTTTTTGGGAAAAAAAAAAACCCCCCTGCAAACCCCGGGGCCTCCTCCCTTTTGGGTGGCCCAAAGAAAAGTCGGGTTTGCTTTTTTCCCAAAAACCCTTCCCAATTTAGGAAAAACTTCCCCCTTTTTTAGAATTTTCCAAAACACGGGAAAAAAGTTTCCCCCCCCCCAAGTTAATGGAGAAACCTTAAAGGAAAAAAATTTTGGGGGTTTTTAATTCTCACCCGACAAAAAGCCCCGAACCCCCTGTAAAGTGGGGAAAGGGGAAAAACAAAATTTTTCCCCCTTTTAAGTTTCCCCGAAAAAAAAACAGGGAAACAAACGAAGGGGGGGTAGAAATTTAATACAAAAAATTTTATAAAAAAATTAAAAAAATTCCCAAATTAGGGACTAAATTTTTGGTGAGAAAAAGGGAAACGAAATAATTTTTCAAAGTTTTACTAAAAAAGGGAAAAAAATGGTTGGTGTTTTACACCCAAAAAACCAAACTTTTTTAAAAAAGAAATTGGAAAAACCAATTCCAATTGGGCACCCAAAGAACCCAAAAACCAATAACCAAAAAACAAAAAAACAAACCCGGGGGGTGAAAAAAATTTTATTTTTCCCAAAAAATATTAAAATCGGGGTAAAAGAAATTAACCCGGGGATAAAACCCAAACCAAAGGTTTTCAGAAAAAAATTTGGAAAAACCCCCAAAATTTAAAAAGTTAAAAGTTCCATTTTTCCCAAGGTTATAGGTTCAAGCAAGGGAAGGTAAACCATACCCAAAAAATTTTTTAAAAATTGGAAAAACCCCTAAAAATTTAAACCTTTTTCCCCTAATGGAACAACCCCCAAAGGGGGGAAGGGAAAAAAAAAATCAATTCCTCCAAAGGGGAAAAACCCTTGGGGCAACCCTACCTGAAATTTTCCCAAAAAAAAAAAACCTTTCCCTTTTTAAATTTCGTTTTTCACCCCGGAACCCCTTTAAATAGTAATCAAAAAGGGGGGGGACTGGAAAGGGAAAAAGGGACATTTTTTTTGGGGTGCACAAAAAAGGGGGCCAGCTAAACCTGGGTGGGGGCAAAATTTTTCCAACCTGGGTTTAAAAAAAAAATTAAAGGGGAAACAAAAACCCCCCCCCCCTGGCAAAACCGGGAAATGGTTTTTTGGGGAAAAATGGTCCAAAAAAAAAAATGACAAAAGAAATTTCCCAATTGGGCCCGGAAAGGGGTATTTTTTTAAAAAAACCCCCCAACAACCCCCCAAAAGGGGAAAATAAAAGGCCAGGGGATTTTGAAAAAAGGGGGTTTGAGGCCAATGGGGGAAAAATTTAAGCCAAAAGGAAATTCCAACCAAAAAAAAAAAAAAACCCACCCAAAAAAAACCCCAAAACTTTAAGGGATTGGGAAAGACCGGGCCCTCCCAAAAGAAAACCCCGAAAAAAAAATTGGGGTTGGTATGGGAGGGTTTTTTCCAATTTAGGGGCCTTCCCCCCCCGGGAAAAGAAGGGGCCCCCATTAAAAACTTAAAATTAACCCAAAATTTTCAAATTTTTTTAAAATTAAAAATCAATTTTAATAATTTTAAATTTAAAATTTAAAAGAAAGAAAAAGAGAAAATTTGGGGGCCAGGTTTTGGGCCGTGTTTGGGGTTTTGGGTTTTGGGATTTTTTTAAACAAAGGGAAATTGTTCCCCCTTGTTGTTTCAACAAATTAGGGTTTTCCCCCCCAAGGAAATTTCCAATTTGGATTTTCCTTCCCCTTGGTCTCTTTTTTTGTGGGACCCGGGGTAAGGTTTCCATTAAGGTTGGTTTTTTGGGTGGTTAAATTTAAAAAGGGAAGGGGGTGGTGGGGCCCCGGAACCCCAAAGCAATAATGGGTTGTTTTAAAACAAAAAAACCTTTTTTTT